>CAMZMU010000035.1:679499-2018452 GCA_947311845.1 Poa pratensis
GGATTCATATTCAGTATAAGGTCTGCATCATGAGCGTGGAAACTTCTACGGATGACCTCCTGATTCCAGCTTCTATCATTGATATTAGCAAGCTGGCTGACACACCTATGCCTGTCAGGAGTTCTTCCTGGGAGGGCTTTGAGAGAATAATTTCTTGGCAGCCAATTGTCTCTCCAGGTTCTGATGCTTTTTCCATCACCAATCCTCCAAATAACTCCTTCCTTAAGCAGGTCCAAACCATGTTCAATACCATGCCACGCTGGGGATGCTTGAGCTCTGAAGACTGTGTCAATTAGGTTTCCCCTAGGGTAGTAGATGGACTTCATGAGTCTTGCCGCCAGGCTGTTGGGGTTTTGTATTAATCTCCATGCTTGGCGAGCAAGAAGGGCTTGGTTGAAAAGGACCGTGTCCTGAATCCCATTCCTCCTTGATTTTTTGGTTTGGTGAGATTGTCCCAAGAGGACCAGTGAACTTTCCTATGCCCCCTTCGTCACCCCACCGAAAATACCTTATCACTTGCATATAATCCTCATGGAAGCCAGCAGGTAGCTTGAAAATACCCATGACATAGGTGGGTAGGGCTTGGGCTACCGATTTGATCAAGGTCTCTTTTGCACCCATGGACATGAACCTTTCATTCCAGAAAGATAATCTCTTTGCAAATCTATCCTTGATCGGTTGGAATTTCTGAGCTTTCATTCTGCCATCCGGGGTCGGGAGCCCTAGGTATTTTTCTTCAAAGGAGCTATGTGTTAAGCACAGAATGTTTTTGATTTCAACTTGGGTCACGGGAGGGCATGCCTCATTGAACAAAAGGGAGCACTTGTTTGGGTTGATCATCTGACCTGTGCCACGCTCAAACTTTGCTATTAAGCCTTTGACAACCGCAGCTTGTTGGCTAGTAGCTTTAAAAAAGAGTAGACTGTCATCCGTAAATAACAAATGGGATATTCCAGGGCTTCCTTTGCAACATTTGAAGTCGAGAAGCTCCTTGTTATCCCCGCACTCTGTATAAGCTTGGACAAACCCTCAGCCACAAAGAGGAAGAGATAGGGGGAAAGGGGGTCCCCTTGTCTTAGGCCTCTCTTTGGTCTGAAACTACTCATGAGCTCACCATTTACCTTCACTGTATAATTTACTGAAGTTACACACGACATGATCTTGTTCACCCAATCAGCAGCAAAACCGAATTTCAACAGAGTGCATCGCAAATAGTCCCAGTCGACTCTGTCATATGCTTTGGAGAGATCCAATTTGTATGCACAATAGTTGTCTTCAATTTTCTTGTTCTTCTGAATGTGGTAGAAGCACTCGAATGCTATTAAAGCATTGTCTGTTATCAGCCTTCCAGGGAGGAGGGCACTCTGGGTTTCGGAGATTATGTCCTGCAACATGGGTCTCAACCGATTAACAATGCATTTTGAAATAATTTTGTACAGAACATTACAAAGAGAGATAGGTCTGATTTTTTTTAACTTCTGCATCAGGAGTTTTTGGGATCAAGGTAATGATTGTGTCGTTTAGCCCGTCTGGAATGCTACCATCTCTGAAGAATAGCTTAACAGCTTTAACAATCTCCTCCTTCATGATGCCCCAATTACGCTGGAAGAAACGAGCTGGATAGCCATCTAGGCCAGGAGCTTTCAGAGGGCCAATTTGAAACAGAGCATCACTGATTTCTATGTCTGTGTATTCTCTTTGCAAGGCCTCGTTCATGTCTGAGGTGACCAAGGGCTTGATTAGACGTGTGACTTCCTCCGGATGAACTGACTTATCTTTGTGGAACAGGTCACCGAAGAAGGAAGTTGCAATATCTTTCATTTCCTCTATGTTATCAGTGAAAGAGCCATCATTTTTCTTCAGCCTTAGTATCTTGTTCTTTTTTGCTCGACCTGAAGCTTTCCTATGAATTTTTTTTGTATTCTTATCTCCCTCCCGAAGCCAATTGATTCTTGAGCGTTGCATCCACATAAGCTCCTCTCTGTGCAGAAGTTCATCCATTCTTGCCTGAATCATGTTGATTTCTTTCTGGTTGTTGCTGGAGTTACAGGCCATTAAATTCTTGAGATCCTTTCTGAGTTTATTCAGTTTTTTGATCACTGACCCAAACTTCTCTTTGCTCCAGCTTTGAAGCACAGACATAGTGGAGGCAAGTTTTGTGCTGACATCTGCCAGATTTTTGCAAGGGGCATGTTTGGACCAGGCAACATTTATCTCATCCGCTAAAGATTCTTCCCTTTCCCACATGACTTCATACCTATGGATACATTGTTTTTTTCCTTCTGTACTCTTTTTCAGTCATACGAACCAATAAAGGGCAGTGATCGGACCTCGAAGAGACTAGGTGTTCGACAGCCGCTTTGGGGAAGATTTGGGACCAGCTTGGAGAGGCCACTGCCCTGTCCAGCCTAACCCTGACATTGTCCCAAGCCTTTTGTTGTTGTAAGTCCAGGTGTCCCTTTAAATCCCAGATCAAACAAATTACAAAAAGAGAGGGTATTTCTAAACTCCACCATCTGTTTTTGACCTCTTCTCTTAGAGGAGAAGTGTTCTTTTTGCCATAGCGCTTCATTAAAATCCCCAATCATAAACCATGGTTCAGAAACAGTCTGCTTAATTCTGCGCAACAACTCCCACATCAAGTGTCTATCTTCAGTTCTAGGCTCACCATACACAAAAGTTCCTCTCCATTTTATTCCACTAGATTCAAGGATCATTACATCAATGAAGTGAGGGCCACTATCTAAGATGTCTACAGAAACATTGTTATCCCAAAACAGAGCAAGCCCACCACCTTTACCTTTGACACTAACCGGCAGGCAGTTCTGAAAACCAAGTCGCCTACAAGTAGACTCAACGACGTTCTTATTTTGACGGGTTTCGGAGAGGAATACCAGATTGGGACTGTGAGTCCGCACAAGGCGGAACAGCTCCTGAACTGTCCGTGACCGTCCCAGGCCACGACAGTTCCATGATAAGTAGATCATGGTCCCTGTCGGGCGCTCACATTAGCGCCCGACAGTGTGCCGGTAGCCCCAGGACCGGTCGCTGCCTTTCCACCTTCTGCCCCTGCTTTCTCATCCTCATCTGTCTCTTCTTTGTCTCTGTTCCTTTCTTCCTCCCTACCTGCATTCTCTACTATCTTTGCTTCATTTTTTAGCAGTTACAAGTACAGAAAGGAACATGTTCCTCAGCTAATGGTTCTATAGGATTACTATCAACCCCTACATTATGCTGAACCCTCGTACCCCACACTCTGGTTTCCTCCTCTTCTCTGAGCTGACGCAGTCCTTCTGTTCCCAGACATTCAGACAAGGTTGGGCCCCTGTACACAACTCGTTTGGCCTCTCGCCTCTCCTCAGGTTCAGGCTCCGACAGGCGGGGGCGAACTATGCCAATCAAGGTGTTGGCCAGTTCGCTCCCTCCCTTGTTCTTGTCTTGGTTCTCCCCTTCTACACGCCTGATCCGCTTCCAACTACCACCTTTCTTTGTGCTGATGTCTTCAGTTTTGTTGGTGTTGTTTTCTCCTGGCTAGCCACCACCGCACTCTCAGGTTGT
Source organism: Poa pratensis (assembly GCA_947311845.1). NCBI lineage: Eukaryota > Viridiplantae > Streptophyta > Magnoliopsida > Poales > Poaceae > Poa > Poa pratensis. The sequence goes on from CAMZMU010000035.1 coordinate 683,058, forward strand.
GCAGCGCTGGCCTGGCCTTCATCCTCAGCTTGTACATTCAGGTTGGCCACGCCTTGGCCACCTGCTCCACCGTCGCAGGCGGCAGGATCCTCAGTCTTCTGTTGCTGTCGGGGTCGTTGTTCGCAGAACGCCACGCGAGCAGCCCGGTGTTGACGTAGAGACTGTCCTGCCGTGGTTGGGAGGAACCAGCTCCGTGGGTCCTCTGGGATGACAGGCGGGAGGCGGAACTCGGTGCTGAAGCGGATTTGTTGTAGCTCGACAGGGATATTGCAGTTCTGTTCCATGTGACCAATATAACCACAATATGCAGAAATTTGGCAATCTTTCATACGGATGACAGAGGTGACTGTCGAACGGGAACGGTAGGAGCTCTGCCTTATTTCATTATAGAAGAGAGAACAAAACACTTACAAACACTTACAAACTCGACGAACAGCCCAAAGGCGTTCAACTCATTCAGAAAAAAACAACTCACTCAAAACACACAAACTCAAGCCTCAGGTTCAAACTGCCGACTGGGCTCCCCTAGCAAGGGTCAAAAGCTGTAGATCTGCGCGAATGAGGGAAGACAAAGCCAATGCCGGCATTGTCTCATTCTGGAACACGCGCCTTCCTCTTTCTTTCCAAAGATGCCAAATGATATAAACTGACAGGGATAAAAGCTTGTGCTTCTGCAGATCGAATTTTCCAGCCGCGGCAACGTTCCACCACTCGCCCAACGAGCTAAAGGCCTCAGCGACCTGAACGGCACCAAGATCCGTAGACTGAAAGCAATGCCACACCTCACGGGCATAGGGGCAGGCCAATGCCAAATGCGATGCCGTCTCGAAGCTCTGATCACAGAGGCAGCATCAATCACTATGGGCCAAGCCACGGTCTCTTCGCTTCTCCGCCGTCCAATTGCGATTTTGCAGAGCAAGCCAGAAGAAGAACTTGACCTTTCCCTCCGCTCTGATCTTCCAAACCTTGTCAAGACTGGGTTGATGCAGCCTACCCAGGAACTGAACATGATAAGCAGACCTCGCCGAATAACGACCATCAGCAGTAAGACACCAGGAAATAGAATCCGGTTCACTGCTCAGGTTCACCTGCTGCAACAACAGCCAGAGGTAGATGAACTGATCAAGCTGGGCTTCAGTGGTGATGCGTTGCAGGCCGCTTAGCCATCTGTCATTGGATAGCGCTTCCTTCACCGAGAGATTTTTCCTTCTAGCCAGCGGAAAGCAAAGCGGCGCGATTTGCTTAGGGGACTCCCCTCCAAGCCATTTGTCAGTCCAAAAATTGGCGATCTCGCCATTGCCAAGCCGAATCCTGGTACAAGCCGAGAAGAGCGCCTTATCAACCTTGTCACAAGGCGTCTCAGTGCCAACCCAAGGTCTATCCCTTTCAGTCCATCTGAACCACTCCCAACGCAAACGCAACGCTCTGCTGTAGGCTTGCATCTCTTTAATTCCCAGTCCGCCCAACAAGGTAGGAGCACAGACCTTGGACCAACTGACAAGACACTTTCCACCAGAAGTTTCCTCGTCAGGTGACCAAAGAAAATTCCGTCGGAGCTTATTGAAACGTTTGATCAGCCACTTGTCAGGCTGGAAGGCAGTCAAGAAATATGTTGCCGTGGCTGTCAGCACGCTGTTGATGAGGGTTAGTCTCCCTTTCGGTTCAGAAGTTTGCCTTTCCATCCCTGCAGCCTGCCCGTGGCCCTATCAATTAGATATTGAAGCTCAACTCTTTTAGGTTTTCGGAAACCAAGCGGAAGGCCCAAGTATTGGCAAGGAAAATGACCCTGTACTCCACTGAAATCAGCCAAAACCCCCGATAGATCAACTCCATGGCAAGCAATAGGATAGGCCACACATTTTTGCAGACTCGTTCGCAGGCCAGAGGCTTTTCCAAAAGCTGCAGAATTTGCTGCACTGCAGTGATATCAACACTGGTAGGATTCACGAACAAAGCTGCATCATCCGCATAAAAGCTTGCTCGGATAGAGGCTGCCCAATCTTCAACTCCGACAACACTCCCTGCTGAGTGGCCAACTCAAACAACCTCTGAAGTGGCTCCATTGCCAGGATAAACAGCATGGGCGATAAAGGGTCGCCTTGCCTCAGTCCTCTCTGATGGGAGAATTGCCTGCCCAGGCTTCCATTCAAGAGGATACGCGACGAAGAGGAAGCCAGGAGCAGAGAGATGATGTCTCGCCACCGTTGTCCAAAACCCATGCGCTCTAAAACCCTCAGAAGAAAACCCCAATTCAGGGAATCAAACGCCTTGGCAATATCAAGCTTTAGGAACAACATTGGAATTTTTTCAGATGAGCTTGCCGGATCACATTCTTCACAAACAGAAAATTGTCCTGAATAGACCTCCCTCTGATGAAAGCACTTTGTCCAACCGAAACCAGCTTGGTAAGCTCAGGCGCCAATCTATTAGCTAGCAGTTTGCAAAGAATCTTTGCGGCACTATGCATCAAGCTGATCGGTCTGTAGTCTTTGGCATCAACCGCATCATTTTTCTTGGGCAGAAGCACAATGGTGGCAGAGTTCAGGAGCTTCCAATGCTTTCCTTTGAGTGAGTGCATTTGATTCATGGCAGCCAACAGGTCAGAACTAATAAAGGACCAGCATTTCTTGTAAAAATTTCCAATGAATCCATCAGGCCCAGGTGCCTTTTCCCCATGCAGACCATCAATTGTCGACTTCAGCTCAGCAAGAGTAAAGGGAGCATCAAGGTGCAGCAGCTCAGCATTTGGGATATTCAGAGCCTCCCAATTGAGGTCACTCTCTGCCTGAATTCGAGTGCCCATCAGATTATTGAAATGATTGAGGAGCACCTCGGCCTTCTGCTCATGGTCAGAAACAGGACCATTAGGGCCTATCAAAGAGGGGATGTGGTTTTTGCGCCGGCGCCCATTGGCTCGCAGGTGGAAAAAAACGAGTGTTAGCATCGCCCTCCTTAATCCAAGTGACCCTAGAACGCTGTCTCCATTTCACTCTATCGATGGCTGCCACTCCAAGCAGCTTATTTTTCAGCATGGACCTGAGCTCACGCTCCTCAGCCGTTAAAACTCTGCCTTCCTCAGCGACATCAAGATTGAAAATCACTTCATCAGCCACCATGGACACGAACTTGGCCCAACGAACCTTTTCTCTGTTCCAATTCTTCAGGGCCTTTGCCGTTCTACTCAACTTAATGTGCAGCACCTTGATTGCATCTTGAGATCTAACCGGTTTTTGCCAGGCCGCCTGAGCCACGGTGAGAAACTCGTCATGCTGAAGCCAATGACTCTCAAACCTAAAACCAGAGTAGTGTTTCCTGTCCATCTTGCTCAGCATCAAAGGAGAGTGATCAGAGACATTGGAGGAAGTAGGGTTAGCTGGAACTGCGGGTAAGCCACATCCCACTCTTTGGAAACGAGCACTCGATCGATCCGTGACTGAGTAGCATTTTCCTGCCATTGGACCAAGTAAACCTCTTGCCAAACAGAGGGTAATCAATCAGCTCAAGGTCCTGAATCACGGTTCTGAACTGCCTGATAAGCCTTAGGTTCAGATTATCATTGCTCTTCTCCGCTGCGCTGCAAATTAGGTTGAAATCACCCAGAATCATCCACTTATCTTGCACTACTGACTTGATCAATCTGATCTCCTGCAAGAACTCTTGTTTTCTATCATCTTCTTGTGGCCCATAAACACCTGTGATTGCCCAAGCTGCATTGTCTGCTTTGTTCAGGATGGTGCCCGTAATGGAAAACTGACAAGCGGACAGGAGAGGCTCAGCAGCAAGTTGGAAATCATTTGTACACGCAATCAGCACTCCACCCTTGGATCCAACAGCCGGCAGAAAAATGAAGCTATCCCCAAACCTCGGCCCAAGCATCTCAATCACCAAGGAGCGAGTCATGAACTCAATTTTCAACTCTTGCAGACAGACAACATTACAAGGTTTGTCAGAGAAGAACAGCTGCAGGGCTCGACGCTTGGCCGGGTTGTTTGCCCCTCTAACATTCCACACCAACACAGACAACTCTTGAGGAGAGCCCACACGCACACGAACTACCGAAACAGGGGAACGATACATGAGGAAACCATGGAGAAACACTCACACGGACAAGGAAACTAGGCAGCAGCCCCTAGTCCCACCGGCTGGACCTTGTTGCCCCCGACCAGAGCAGAGACCGCCCCCATGAAGGCCGGCGTGACGGGCTTGACGTATATCTGACTGTACTTCGTCAGATCCGCCGCCTGCGGGACCGCATCCTCCGCCATCAGCCCACTCTTCTTGAGCAGCACGAGCTTGACCTTCTCCATGGCCGACAAGCCAGCGGTAGGCTTGGCGGCCAAGCGGCCGCTTCGCTTGATCTTCAGTTCCGCATCTGCATCCGAGTTCGGCTCCCCACCATTTTCAGGCGCGGCGGCAGCAACTGGAGGCGACGGAGGCGAAGGAAGCAGCGGTTCCTCCACAGGCTTCCCCAGATTGACCAGGAAGGCCTCCAACGGGCCCTTGCTGGGCTGCGGCTGTGCAGCCACGGCATCCTGGACCAGCAGCGTCCTAGCTTGCCCACCATGCCCCAGAGGGTCAGTCGGCCCGCCTCGAGCCCAGATCCGAGCCCAGCCCTAGGCGAGTGGGGCCCAAAGATCAGGCCATCCTGGAAACCGGGGTCAGGAAGCAGCACTGTCCCCCACCATCACGTCGTCTTGCACCTCATCCTGGTTCCCCTTGTCTTCTTCCACAGCGCCCCCATCTTCTGCAAGCGAGCCGAAAGGTGGGCAAACTTGCCCTGCAAGTCCATGCACACCACCCTGCACATCGCCCTCTCCCTCTGAGACATTCCCTATCGGTCGGGAACTTGTCGTTGATGTCGCCATGGGAGTTGGTGACTGTCTCGTCGGTGACTGTATCTTCCACCCTGATGCTGTGCTGCAGAGCTCATTGTAGAGGCAGCATCACCCTGACACGGATGAACTTGTCGTTGATGTCGCCATGGGAGTTGGTGTCGACACGCAGCAGCCTGCCGAGCCTTCTTCCCAGGGCCTCGCCGAGTTCCCTGGTGAGCAGGTAGAACGGGATGTTCCTGAACTGCACCCACATCGGGATGGTTGGGAAAACCACCTCCATCGGGTCGCCCAGTCCATCGAAGGGCTCGAATAGGAAGGCGTCCCCGCTGTAGCGCCATGGTCCTCCACGGATGGCGTTGACGATCACCTTCTTCGCTGAACTCGAGGAGGTAGCGGCTTTCCGCCACCACGCGAGCGGACAGGTCGCCTCTGACCTTCCAGACGCGTTTCAGCACCACGATGAGTTGCCTTGGGTTGATGAGGAGGGCGGACAGGAACAGGCCAACGGCGAAGAGTCGCACGTTCATAGCCCGCCGAGCAGCGCTCATGTCCACCCGCACGACACTGACCTCCGCCTCCGGGGCCTCCTGCATGATCCTTTCCCTCCCTTTGGCGATGCAGGGGGAGGGTGGACGAGGAAGCCTCATCGCAGTGGCCCGCTCCTCCAGCAGCCGCGGGCAGGCCCTTCATCTTCTCCGCCGCAGGGGCAATCTTCTTCGTCGCAGGGACAGACGGAGGCCATGGCCGCAACCTTGACGAGCTCTTGTTGCAGGATTGGGGGCAGGGAAGGATTGGAAGGTGTGAGAGCATACAAGGTCGGGTACCTGCTTATATCCTCGTCGACGGCGTCAATTTCGCCTTGCTCTCTGCCTCTCGTAAATCCTCATCAAGGCCGGCGACCGGAGAGGAAATTCCGCCGCAGACGACGCTCCTTCATCAATGGCTTTCCTCCCGTTGCAGAGGGGAAATTGATCGCTTTGACTAGCCTTCAAATCTGCGGAAACAGCTGGACCAGAGATCACCTCTTCATACGGAATTGGAGTCGGGCTTTCAGAATTGCAGCCGTGGCTTTGGGATTCTTGGAGGATAGGATTAGGGATCTGGATTTGGATTTTAACTCGTTTAGGTCTAGGTGGTTTGATCTCTCACTCTCTATCTGATCGGGGATCGAAACAATCGGCCAGATTCGGACAGAATCCAGATCGCCAACGAAATCGCCTCCGGGAGACCCGGAGCGATGAACCGTCATGACCTTCCCCGTGGTGCGTGAAGCTAAGGCATGACCATAGGAAATTACTTTTAAAGCTGCTCTTAAGAAAAATTTCGTCAAAAAGATGCTAGTGGGATCGTTATTTTGAAACGGTGGAGAACTGTCCGTGAGTTAACTATTCGGGGAAATCAGAATGACCTGATCCCTTTCCTTTCATGGGAGAGCCAACCTTAGTACCTTACAAGCGGGTGCCTAGACGCATGTTAGACAGTCAAAAACAAATCGTGAAATACAAAGATAGGAAGTTCTAAAACCGGTGCAATGGCTGCCGTCTTTGATTAGTATTACGAAATGGTATATGGTTTGAAAATCACGGAACAATGCCGCGTCTTGTTTGGATTTACAGTACGGAGATGAAGAGAAATGAGAGCTTGAGGCCCGTGAAAAAGAATAAGTAAGGGGGTTTTAAAATGTCAGGTTTTGTTGAGGAACAGGATAATCCAAGGGGTGTTACACAAAAATGACAGGTTCAATCTGCCTGCTTCAATCTGGACACTCAGTACAACATCAGACGGTGACTGAATTCATAGTCGTAGTATATACCACCCCCTTCATCCACACAAGGGAGATTGTTCTTCACCATCAGGTACATCAATGCCATGGATAGACATAGGTATTCGAAACAAAATTCAACCTTTGCAAGTTTGCAACAACACCAAGCAGCGCCATATTAATCATTCAACGACTATTACAACATGGCTAAAATGACACTGCTTCTTGTTGACGGAGACTCTGGCCGAAACACACGAAGCAACAAGTCTGTCAGCCCCTTTGAGCATTCAGCTTAATGAGATGATGATGAAAGGGTCTGTGGAAAGGAAAGAGGAGACGTTTAGAGTTAAACAACTATTTCCAAAAAGCATGCAAAACTATTTGGGTACTCTACAGGGAACAACTAGTGTACACAGACACAAGATAGCAACCATCAAGCACAACATATTGAGCACGCACTAGTAGAGACAGGGCCTTTCGTCCAACCCCTTTAGTCCCGGTCCACTTACAAACCGTGACAAATGGCAGGCCACGTCGTCCGAAATAGCCCAGGCGCCCCTCCCCCTTTTGTCCCGGCCCGTGAGGACCCTTTTGTCCCGGTTTGAGATACAAACCGGGACTAAAGGGGTCCCTTTAGTCCCGGTTTGTATCTCAAACCGGGACAAAAGGGCTGGCACCCCTATATGGCACCAGCACCCTCTCCACTCACTCTATTTTTTTCCTGTGGATGTGGTGTGGGCTAGTGCTATTTTTTTTCTCCTTCATATGCACTCAAGGTGTTCGATGAAATGCCTGTTAGAGTGATGCCATTTGAGTTCACACAATACAAACATGATATGAGGTGCCCGAGCCACACTTAAGTTTTCACCTCTTTATTTCCACTTGTCCTAAAAGGTTAGTGATGGCTCCCAAGTGCAGGAGATCAATTGTAGTACCTTTCAATTAGAAAAGGTTGTCGAACCCACGAGGAGCTGAAGGTATTGGTTAGTAAGATTGATAAATAAAACAATAAAAGATGCAGATGTTTTTGGTATTTTCAGTTGTATAGTTGCAAGCAGATAACAGATAGTAGCAAGTGAAAGCTCTCAAAGAGAGAAAGCCCAATCCTCTTATGTGGCAAGAGGACAAGCTCAAGTGATGTGTAACTTATATGTGGCAAACGTTCCCGTGGGCGGCATGGATGATGCTAGGCATAAAGATTTATTAAACAACACGTTGAATATCTTGTCAAGTTTTAATCCTCTTTGGACGGAGCCATAATTAGGTATAGTTAAATAAAGAAACTACAACCCCTTATGATGGATCATGTGGCCAAGCAAATGACTGCACAAGAATTATTAAGACCTAAAGTCCCACCATAGCATTACACTCTAAGGTCCCCGATACTAATACCCTCATAATATAACTTCATGACTCGGTCTCAGGTTTACGTGTCCTCCCAAGTCTCCATCAATTCATTACACTACGGTGTTCTCTATGAGCCCATAAAGGTGAAGTGTTGTGCAGTCGACGTTCGCACAACACCATCATAGAATCACATAAAAAGATAAACTCTTGACAAAATACCAAACATGTCATATATAAATCAATGCCAATTCATGCTATGCCCTCAGGAACATACGGGAACTACTCACAACGTGCGAACATGATCATAATCAGTGGCATAAGTGGTACAACACAATCTGAAATTATAACTTCACCACCAAATAATGACAAGTACTCAATCACAAACATGAATAGTAGCACAAGACAAGTATCTAGGGTATAGCAACTCTCAAACTGCGAGGGGAACGGAGTGGATCACGGTGATGATGATGGTGATGGTGCTGGTCTTGATGGGGGTGATGATGTAGAGGCCTCCTCCCACGCCAAGGAGGAGAGGTGATGACGATGACGATGATTTCCCCCTTCTCCGGAGTTCGGAGCAGCAGGATCTGACCCCCCTCGGAAGGGATCAGGAGTTTCGCCGCCGCCGCGACCTCGGATGGACTTGGAAAAATTAGGGCGTTACTTTTCGGGCGAGACGAAGGCGTCGATAAAAAGCCCCAGGCGAGAGGTGCCCGAGGCACCTTTTGGTGGGTCCCACGCGCGCCAGGTACATGGGCCGCGTGGGCCACCCCCATTTGGCCCTCGTGGCTCTCCTCTCTTCGGTCTTCTTCCCTCTGCCTTTCTCCCGATGAAAAACTGACGCAGTATTTTTCCTTTTATTATTTGAGTTCCTGTAGCTCCTGAAACATTAAAGACAAGAAAAAGAGGTTTTCCGCCTCCCAGAAATTAAATACAAAAATAGGGACTTTGTATGAAAGTCCCCAAAATCATCTAAAACATGTAGAAACAATCATATAATCATGCAAATAACATTCTAGTATGATACTAAAAGTTATATAAATGATGATATAAAATGCACGTATCAGTTAGCAACTATTTTCTAGTCGGTCACCGTGCGGTAATAATTTTAGCATCGTCATTGCGTTTGATATATAGTTGTATGATGCAGATGAGCCATCCATGGATGTACGGTGACCGACGCACAGCCGCTTACAGAGCAGGCGTGCATTCTTTTCGCGATGCGGCCGAGGCGAACAAGCATGGGGGTGGCTTTATGTTTTGTCCATGTGATGAATGTCGGAATGTGAAGGATCACACTAACTCAAGAGTCATTCAGAGCCACCTGCTTCGGTCCGGTTTCATGCCCGGCTATAGTGTTTGGACCAAACACGGAGAAAGAGGGGTTATGATGGAAGACGGCGATGAAGAAGAGAACGATGACGACAACTACCGATCTATGTTCCCTGAATACGCTGATACGCAATGGAAGACAATTAAGAAGAAGGTCAGGGCGAAGAACGGGCACCAGATGAGCCCGTTGATGATCTTGGTCAGGTCATTTCTGATGCAAGGCGAGACTGCGACACAGAAAAGGAGAGGTTGCAGTTCGAGCAGATGTTACAGGACCACAACAAATTGTTGTACCCAACTTGTGAAGATGGCCAGAAGAAGCTGGGTAGCACACTGGAATTGCTCAAGTGGAAGGCAGAGACCGGTGTGACTGACTCGTCATTTGAAAAGTTGCTGGTACTAATGAAGAAGATGCTTCCAAGAAAGAACGAATTGCCCGCCAGCACGTACGAAGCAAAGAAGCTTGTCTGCCCTCTAGGATTAGACGTGCAGAAGATACATGCATGCCCTAATGACTGCATCCTCTACCGCGGTGAGAAGTACGAGCATATGGATAAATGCCCGGTATGCACTGCATTGCGGTTAAGATCAGAAAGATGACCCTGGTGATATTGAGGGCGAGCCACCCAGGAAGAGGGTTCCTGCCAAGGTGATGTGGTATGCTCCTATAATACCACGGTTGAAACGTCTGTTCAGAAACAAAGAGCATGCCAAGTTGTTGCGATGGCACATGGAAGACCGTAAGAAAGACGACAAGTTGAGGCACCCCGCTGATGGTCGGCAGTGGAGAAAAATCGAGAGAGAGTTCGGGGACTTTGCAGGTGACGCAAGGAACTTATGGTTTGGTCTAAGTACAGATGGCATGAATCCTTTTGGGGAGCAGAGCTGCAGTCACAACACCTGGCCCGTGACTCTATGTATCTACAACCTTCCTCCTTGGTTGTGCATGAAGCGGAAGTTCATTATGATGCCAGTGCTCATCCAAGGCCCGAAGCAACCCGGCAACGACATTGATGTGTACCTAAGGCCATTAGTCGATAAACTTTTGCAGTTGTGGGCCAAACCAGGTGTAAGTGTGTGGGATGAGCACAAACAGGAGACATTTGACCTACGAGCGTTGCTTTTCGTAACCATCAATGATTGGCCTGCTCTTAGTAACATTTCAGGACAGACGAACAAGGGATACAATGCATGCACGCACTGTTTGGATCAGACAAAAAGTATATATCTGGACAAATGTAGGAAGAATGTGTACCCGTACAATCGTCGTTTTCTTCCGCACAAGCATCCCTTAAGGCAAAAAGGCAAGCATTTCAATGGCAAGGCAGAAACCCGGACGAAGCCTGTCACCCGTAATGGTGCTGAAGTATTTGGTATGGTCAAGGATTAAAAGTAATCTTTGGAAAGGGTCCTGGCAGCCAACCTGTTCCGAACGGCGCTGATAAGCGCGCACCCATGTGGAAGAAGAAATCTATATTTTGGGAGCTACCCTATTGGGAAGTCCATGAGGTCCGCTCCGCAATCGACGTGATGCACCTGACGAAGAATCTTTGCGTGAATATTCTAGGCTTCCTGGGCTTGTATGGGAAGTCAAAAGATACACCGGAAGCACGGGAGGACCAGGAACGTCATAAAGGACGAGACGGCATGCATCCAGGGCAGTTTCAAGGGCCTGCCAGCTACGCTCTTACCAAGGAAGAGAAGGAAATCTTTTTTGAAGTCCTTTTCAGTATCAAGGTCCCGACTGGCTTCTCGTCGAATATAAAGGGAATAGTAAATATGAAAGAGAAAAAATTCCAAAACCTAAAGTCTCATGACTGCCACGTGCTTATGACGCAATTGCTTCCAGTTGCATTGAGGGGAATTCTAGCGGAAAATGTTCGACTGGCCATTGTGAAGGTATGTGCATTCCTCAATGCAATTTCTCAGAAGGTAATCGATCGAGAAAGTCTATCAGGGTTACAAATTGATGTGGTCCAATGTCTGGTCAGCTTCGAGTTGTTGTTCCCGCCATCCTTCTTCAATATTATGACGCACCTCCTAGTTCACCTAGTCGAAGAGATTAGAATTCTTGGTCCTGTGTTTCTACACAATATGTTCCCCTTCGAGAGGTTCATGGGAGTCTTAAAGAAATATGTTCGTAACCGTGCTAGGCCAGAAGGAAGCATCTCCAAGGGCTATGGAACAGAGGAGGTCATTGAGTTTTGTGTTGACTTTCTTCCTGACCTTAAGCCGATTGGTGTTCCTGAATCTCGGTACGAGGGGAGGCTGAGTGGAAAAGGCACACTAGGAAGAAAGCAACGGTATGTAGGGACGGGCATTCTTTCACTCAAGCACACTACACAGTTCTACACAATTCCTCCGTATATCGAGAGACACAAGAATATTCTACGCTCCGAAAACCGTGACGGGGAACACGAGAAGACTTTCGGCAGTTGGTTGCAGATACATCCATGAATAACACCATTGTTGGAGATCAGCTGTACTTGTTGGCCAGGTGTCCATCTTCGACTATATGTACTTTCCAAGGGTACGAGATTAATGGTAATACATTTTACACGAAGCCCAAGATAAAAAGAGCACCAACCAAAACAGTGGTGTCCGCTTTGATGCAACAGACGACAATGGGCAGAAGGACACATATTATGGGTACATAGAGGAGATATGGGAACTTGACTATGGACCTACTTTTAAGGTCCCTTTATTTCGGTGCAAATGGGTCGCAGCTAGCGGGGTAAAGGTAGACCGCAGTACGGAATGACAACAGTGATCTCAAGAATCTTGGGTACCACACCGAACCATTCGTCCTAGCCAATGATGTGGCTCAGGTTTTCTATGTGAAGGACATGTCCACCAAACCGAAAAAAAGAAAAGATAAGCAAAAGAATACATCGTCCGATGAGCCAAAGCGCCACATAGTTCTTTCAGGGAAAAGAAACATCGTGGGAGTGGATGACAAGACAGACATGTCAGAAGATTATAATAAGTTTCATGAAATTCCGCCCTTCCTAGTGAAAACTGACCCAAGCATCCTGTTAAATGATGAAGATTCTCCATGGCTACGGCTGAGAAGAAAACAGAAACAATAGATAGGGATGTTGGTGATGTGTAATAATGTATTAAACCTTTTATGTAATGCATTCTATGGAATATTAAACCTTTATGTAAGGAGCATGTGTAAGAAGCTTCAATCAGCTGCAGTTTTACCAACACAATCTCTGCATTCTCCAAGATCTTTAGCATTTCCAAGTGATAGAACAAAACATACGGTTTCCCCTGCCTACCTTCTCCAGTGGCCACTCTGACCGGCAAATCGGCAAATCATCGCGTGGTCGTGAGACGGCAAATCGGCCTTCGATCCAAACAGCGGCAAGACGTCTCTGATTTGCAACAAGTGTTGGGATGTTGCTAATCATCAGAGCGTCTTGCGCTGCTTGGATCCGACCGAGGGGAGGGTTCACCTTCAGCCTCCGCTCTAGGAACTCCTGCCTCTCAGAAATCTTGCTCTCTGTTACCCGTGTGCTGCCAAAATGAACTACAATGAGTAGACACTGAGTGCTGAACATGTCCGGGAGGGGGGCTATATATAGGGTACGTGTGCTTCTTTAGTCCCGGTTGGTAACACCAACCGGGTCATGTGGCTCACGAAGTGGTCGTGATACTGCTGATCCAACAGCTCACAATCCCTCAAAAGAAACACACCCCTGATCCAACGTCTCACAAGCGCTTGAAAGAAACACACGATCCGTGTGCTTCTTTAGTCCCGGTTGGTAACACCAACCGGGACTAAAGTCGGGCTCACCCCTGATCCAACGTCTCACAAGCGCTTGAAAGAAACACACGATCCGTGTGCTTCTTTAGTCCCGGTTGGTAACACCAACCGGGACTAAAGTCGGGCTTTGCGGAGCCACGTGTCCTCCCCCAGCGCTGCCCTAGCCACGTGTCTTCCCCTAGCGCTGCCCTGGAGGTCTTTATATATTGTCGCCGACGGGGTAAACCCTAATCCACCATTCCTAGCCACGAACGCATCGTCTCCACGAGATGGATCCGCCACGCCCGCCGCAGCGCCTTCTGGACGAGGTCGAGCGTGCTCGGCAGAGCGCGCTTGGGCGCTACCGCGGGAGCCTATCTCGCCGTATGCCCACGAGCCCGGCGTGGAGAGGAATGCCCTCCTACCGGCCTCCTGCTCCGGTGCCGGAGGAGGTGCGGAGGACGTACGAGCGCGCGTGGTCCGACGTCCCTGACCCGACGAGGATGCGTACGCCGCAGGGGTGGCGTGGGGATCCGCGGCCGTACCTCCACCAGTCGCCGCCGCCCCTCCCGACGAGGAGGATGACGACGACGACTTCGACTGGAGCGACCATGGGGAAGAGCGCGGCGGGCCGCAGATGCAGGAGGCCCTTGAAGCCTCCTTCCAGTCCGTCCACGATGACCGTGTACAGCGAGCCAGAACTGTCTGCCAGCTCAAGGCGAAGGAGGCTTCCGAGCTGGATTGGGCGCTGAAAGACTCATCCTCCATGGATCTTGCCCTCCGCCGCAAACGTGCGCGCGAGAACCGGGCGGCCGCGAACGGGGCTGGCTCCTCCCGCTTCCTCCTAATCCTACGGCCTCCGAGCCAGCAAGTCCGTTTATGTGGAATAATGTTGGTGATGTTGGTGTTGTGTAATAATGTATTAAACCTTTTATGTAATGCATTCTATGGAATGTATTAAACCTTTATGTAAGGAGCATGTGTAATAATAATGAATGTGTATTTCCAATGTGTATTGTCAAGAAGCTTCAAATCAGCATTTCCAAGCAATTTTATAGATGGAATTTTATAGATGATAATATTATGCATTTTGAAATAATATTGTGTGTGCATTTTGCAGAAACTATGGATCCAACGGCTCACAAGCCCTCAAAAGAAACACACCCCTGATCCAACGGCTCACAAGCGCTCGAAAGAAACACACGATCCGTGTGCTTCTTCCTTATTGGTGGGATTCCCTTTAGTCCCGGTTGGTAAAATTGCGCGGGAACAAATAAGCCCTTTAGTCCCGGTTGGTGGCTCGAACAGGGACTAAAGGTCTGTTTCTTCCCGCCTTATTTCTTCCCGCGCTTTCCACTGCTTCCCGCCTCCGTCTTCCCGCCATTTCTCACTATATATATGTAGTCATGGCCTCCATTGGCATAGCACATCTAAACTCATATCTGCAACCTCATCACTCTCCCATGGCTTCCACCGTACCCACTCTGACCTACTCGGAGGCGGAGGCGCTTTGCGCCTCGAACTACCCCTGCCCGCCCGGCTACGACGTCCCCGCCGGTTGGAGGCTGAGCACCGGAGGCGTGCCGGTCCCTCCTGTCCCTCAAGGTTTGGCGCGCGGGCGGCCATCACGAACCACTACTACCTCGAGCTCACTCCGGAGCAGCAGATGGATTCCGCTGGCATCCAGACTATCGCCCAACTTGGGACGCCTTCTTCATCGAAAGGCGTGAGAAGGCGCTCGCCAGGTACGAGGAGGACCGCCCGCGTCCTTCGAATTTCAACGAGGCCGGCCGTCGGCTGTGGTGGGCCGGCCGGACTCTCAAGAGGGTCATGGACTACATCACGGCCGGCGATAACCCCCGCCTGCGCTACCCTCAATTACAGTCCATGCGACAACCCCCGTCAACGACTACATCACGGCCGTCCGACGACAGCGACGACGACGACGGCGACTACGACGACTACACCCACGAGTATTATAGGCCTAGGCAAGAGTATGACTAACTGAGCCACATCATTGGTTTGGACAAAATGGTTTGTTGTCATTCGTCTATGTACCCAAGTTTGTTGTCATTCGTCTATGTACCCAAGTTTGTTGTCATTCGTCTATGTACCCAAGTTTGTTGTTATTCGTCTATGTACCCAAGTTTGTTGTCATTTGTCTATGTACCCAAGTTTGTCGTCATTGGCAGTTGTTGATTCATTTTTTCAAAATGATAAAATGGTTAATAGTTTGAATAGTTAGAATAATTATTTTATAAAAGATAAAATGGTTTTGAAATAGTTATACAAATTTAAACACTTTTCATGTTGAAAGTTTAGTGAGATTCAAAAATATGCAAAAGATAAAAGTTAATGCATTTTTAATTCAAAATGGCAAAATGGTTAATAGTTTGTAGAGTTAGAATAATTATTTTATAAAACAGAAAATGGATTTGGAATACTTATTCAAATTCAAGCACTTTTCATGTTAAAAGTTTTCTCAAATTCATAAGTATGCAAAAACTGTTTCATTCAAATGTTCAAATATTTAAAATTGTGCTAGATTTAAAAAAAAGTAAAAACGGCCCAGCCCGCGCAATTTTTGGGCCTTTAGTCCCGGCCCATCTTACCAGCCGGGACTAAAGCCGCGCTGCGCGCGGGAACGCGAAAAGGCCTCCCAAACCCTTTAGTCGCGGTCCGTGGCTCAAACCGCGACTAAAGACCCCCTTTAGTCGCGGTTTGAGCCAGGACCGCGACTAAAGGTCCCATACTACTTAAGCCACGGTTGGGACTTAGCCATTTTTTCATCGAAGACGAAGGAGCGCAGAAGGCAGAGGAGCGCCGCAGGCTGCTAAAATTTTCCGTCGCCGGCAAGGCCGTCCCCGACGCCGTCTGCCCGTCGCCGGCGCCTCCTCTACTTCTCCACCGAGTCGTCCGTGGTAGGAAGGCCGGAATCCGGCGAATCGAGGCCCCTCCCCCAACTCCGGCCACCGCGTGCGAGCACGATTCGTCGCGCGTACGACCTCCCCCGACCTCGTCGTCCACTCCATCGTGCTCAGGGTGAGCTTTTGCATCCTCCAGTGCCTTCAATTCGACTTATTGCGCCCCGTAGCTCCGCCGCCGCGTTGCCCGTCGTCGGCCGCCGCCAAACATCGTCGCCGGCGTTGCTCCGGCGACCCAAATTGGGCGGCGCGCTACCAAAAGGTTCCCTGCAACCTCCTCTACGTGCAGCGCGTTCGAATCATCCAGAAACGCGCGGATTCGAGCAATCTTTGATTAACCCGAATTTTCAAAATAGGGCTTTATAATTCTGTTTCTGTGCTGTAGCTTTAATTCAAAATAAAATAGTTAAACTCCGTGTTTGTGCAAACCAAAAATCACAGTGATAAATGAATGAGTTTAGAACCACTTCCAACTTGCAAATCTTAAAAATATTAATTTGTGTGTGCTTGATATTACTGTACTGCCACTGGTATAAATCAAGAACTATTTTTTAACTTGAGAAATATGAATCCAAAATTTGTAAATCCAATTGTTCTGGAATGCTTGTGATTATTCTTTCTGTATAAATTAGCCTCATATGTTTGTGATACATAGTTTTGAAATGGCATGTGTTGGTAGTTTAGACCAGTGGGGTTTTCTAGCATTTAATTAATTTTCTGTGAATAAGATTTTGGACTAAATCCAATTGCATTAGTTTAAAATACTTACATAGAACCTAAACCTATCTTTGCATAACTTGTTGATGAACAGAACCACTGGACTTAATAAACTCTAAAAATGGTGTTTTCTGCCTATTAAAAGTGATAAAATAAATATTTGTTCCTTTATGAAATTGTTGCTATTGTTGTTTGTGAAATGTTTAGGTACTGTAGATCACTACATAATGTTGTTCTTAATATGTTAGTACTGTTAGTGCTTAAGTAAAAACAAAATGAAGTTAGTTGTAAAATGCTATTAAGAGTAATATTTTGTAATATAAAATATCTTGAACTCATTTTCAAAATGGAATAAGTTATGATTTGTAGTGGATATTAAGAGTAATTTTTAGTAATTGATTTGTAATAAAGTTAGTTGTAAAATGCTAAGAGTAATTTTTAGTAATTGATTTGTAGTAATTTTTAGTAATTGATTTGTAGTGGATATATTGTGACTTAATAGATTTGTAGTAATTTTTTAATTACAAAGTATTGATGATAACAATTGATACACATTAGATAAGTGACTTGTATTCATTGCTTTAGTAATTATTTATAACAATTGATACTCATTTTATTTGATGCATTTTGAAATAATATTGTGTGCATTTTGCAGAAACTATGGATCCTAAACCCGCAGAGACCTAATACAGGAAGAAATTCTCGAGAATATAATCCACGACGCCCCAGATGCTGATCCAGCCGAATCTCCGTCGTCGTATCTGAACCCCTCCGGGGATGGAATGGAGGTCGACCGAAGTGAGGATGAGGTCGACGGCTCCGATGATGGAGAAGGCGATAGCTCCGATGATGGAGAAGCCGGTGGACCCTTAACGAAGTCCGGCGAGGTAGATATGAAGTTCTTCGGCGATCAGTAGATGCATTACTTAAGTTGTATATATATAAATTGACGAATGTTTCTTCTCTTAGGCCTCCACATCGATCAAATCTTCCAAACGAGGCCCGACCAAAATGTTGGCCCCATCTACGCATTATACATTTGAGGTCATAGCCCCTACGGGCGAACCGAAGGAACCCAAGAAGGCTGCCGCTGTATTTAGAAAACAATGCGGAGTTCTGGTTAGGGATCACGTCCCGATCATCGTTCGAGACTGGAATAAGCGCAAAGGGGCGAACGATAGTGAGTATGTCGCCGAAAGGTACAAAGAGGGTCTTTGGAATGACCTCATGGCACATTTCACCCTGCCAGAATTTGAGGATCCTGCCGACACTGCAAAATTGAGGAAGAAAGTCATGAAGTGGACTCTTACGAAGATGGCCGAACTATTCCGGGTGTGGAAGAAAAGATTATGGCAAGAATATCAGACGAAAAAGACTGCTCCAGTATTTGAAGGCTATCTAGCGAAGCAGGCGAATCACTGGAACGCATTTAAGGAGTACAAGGAGTCACAAAATGCCAAGGCGATCTCAGTAAGGAACAAGATAAATGCTGACAAGAAAAAATATCACCATAAATTGGGGCCAGGGGGCTACGAGACTGCCATGCCAAAGTGGGATAAAAAAGAGCAAGAGCTGCTTGCTAAAGGGATCCAACCAGAATGGATGCGCGACGAATGGGAATTGAGGGCAAGAAATTGGTTCCTTGCGCATGGGGGTTCATACGACGAAACAACAGGGGACCTTATTTGCAGTGACGGGATTAGGGTACCCAGGGAAAATTGGGTTAAAGTGGTGAAAGAAATTAAAGAGGGGAAGTTAAAGTTCACTCCCGATAGAGAGAAAGACTTGCTGACACTGGTCCTCGGGAATGACGAAAAAGGAGGACGAACACGAGGCTTTGGCCCTTCCGTCCCGTGGTGGCTTGGGTTTGCCAAAGACGTAGAAACTTACAGAAGCCGAGCGAGAGCAAAGCAGCGAAAGCAGGAGGAGGAGGGAGACAAGTTCAACCAGTTGCTTGCCAGAATTAACCACCAGCAGCAGCAGATTGACGAACTTAGAGAGTAGTGCGCCCGCAAGATCCTGTACTCGATATTACCGCCGGTCCATCTCAGCGGAAAAGCAGCGTGGGTGACTCGGAGGTCCCGGCTGACGATGCACGGCGGATGATAGATGGCGGTCCCGGCTACCCCGTGGATGGAATCAAGGATGCAATATCTTGTGAGCTCCATCAGAAATTGAAGAACATATCCATGAAGGTGGCGGTCGGATATGCTTTACCTTGTCCACCTGACACACGCTGGCAAGACCGTGAGATTCCAGCTGGCTATGCTAAAGTCGTGGTGGATGAAATCGTACCGGGGTCTCATGCTATGGAGCTTGACATCCCTGGACCTGGAGATGAGAGGACACTCGGAGAAGTTGTGGGTGATACCATTCTATGGGACAAGAACTACATCAAGTTTCCAGGGTCGACGCCAAGGACAACACCGCCTCCGAGTCGTCGCAGGTCACCTACACCTCCATCACCTCCAAGAAGCACACCCCATGACTACGACCACCACAGCGCGAGTCCATCTCGATCTCCGCCGCCGGACTTGGGTCGGCCGTCTTCGCCGCCGCCTTTGCCCGCTAAGGACAATAAGCGGAAGCGTGCTCCGTCGATGAGTACTAACCGACGCAGCAGCCCAAAACGACAAAGTCGCCCCTCCCAAGAGTACCTCATAAGAATCTTCCCATCAGAGCTTACGATCTTACTGACGAGCAAACCGCAGCGGTCGCAATGGCCGAAAAAGATGCGCATTTTGCAAAGATGAAACCCAAGCCCGCCCCGGTATACACCGAGAAGCAAAAAACGTGGGCACGTGATTTTCTGAACACAAAATCGCAATATGAGTTGCACCATAAGCCAGATGACTATGTACGCACACTTCGGAAGGAAGTGCAGAAGAGCAAATCAAGTAAAAGTGCAAGCGGGAGCAAATCAGGTAAAAGTGCAAGCGGGAACAGAAGGGACGTTCCCCAGCTCGGAGAACAGGCCAAACAATCGATCCCATCCCTCAAGGTGTTATCCGAAAACGTTCCCCAGGTGCTGCAGCAGGATATGGAAGAAGCTGCGAAGTTGGCGGCCTCTATGGGTGTGACTGTTGCTGAATTGCTAGGTTCCCAAGACGACAATTTACCCAAGGCTGATGTTGTCCCTACATATGTCGCAGGGAAGCCTTTGGTCAGCGACGAGAAGTTGGCACTATTGCCAACACATATGCGGAATTTGCATGACTGGTACTTGAGTGTGGTAGGGGGGGGGCAGAAAATGATCGTGGCGAAAGTCCCACATGAGTACTTCTTCCGACCCGAAGAGGTCCATGTTGAGTTTTCGAACTCTTCCAGTTATACAATTTCGACGCCCTCGACAAAACTCTCATGAGTTGCTATTGTCTGTAAGTTGTTGAATTCATTGTCTACATATAAGTTGTCCAGTTTTTCAGTTGTTCAGTTCATTGCATGTAATTATCCTCATTATATCCTTTTGTACTCTATTATGCAGAATGAAGATCCGGGAATGTAAAACAAAGATCTATAGTGTTGGGTTCATTGACCCAGATAAAGTACACATATATTCGCTAACGACGAAACCCGACGAGACGGCGAGTAACCTTCTAAGGTTTCTAACGGAGCAACATTTCTGTGACCACATACTGTTTCCTTACAACTTCCAGTGAGGGTCTTACTCTGTTGTACACATTCACTTTTGCTTACTCGATGTTAAGTGTAATTGATGAGTTACTGACGTATATATAAACGTGTGCAGGTTCCACTGGATTCTGCTAGACATTCAAGTTGATAAGGGAAAAGTTGAAGTCATGGACCCATTAAAGAGACACCTGGAAGAGTTCCGCGACATGCAGGACATGCTCCAGAGGTAATTTTCGCGCTATATCGGTCTCTTTCGTTGATTTCATGAGATATCAGGTAATGAATAACTCATTCATTAATTCATTTTCTTTGCCGGGCAGGGTTTGGAACCTGTTCAGGAGTCTGGTGGCGGGTTCCTTTAGTGAGAAGCTGACGTTTACTCCGGTCACGGTAAGTAGTACGAGATATGTCCGCGCATCTCTTTAATTCTAGTTTCAATACAATTATGATGCTAGATTATTATTTTGATTGAATTCTATTCTCGTAAAGTGCGCGAGGCAGCCACCGGGGACGAATCTATGTGGATACTACGTTTGCGAGTTCATTCGCACGTTTACCACTGAGCACAATGATTATAGACTCTACGTAAGCAATACATTCACAACATTATTTTATTACCGTCACTTTTTGTTATCATGATTGATGTTCATATTGATCTCCTTTTCTTATATAGTTCGACAGAATGCGGGAAAAACTCCTACCAGAGCAACGCCTACTAGGAATTGCAGAGGAACTGGCGGGATTTTTGTTGAAAGAGATGGTAGACGACGCCGGAGAATTTAGTGTGAATAGGCGCTACTGATGATCCTCGGCCGTGTAATCGAATAGACGGGCTCTAGTCCCGGTAATTGTGATCTCCATGTAACTATCAAAATTGTATATATTTGTATATGCTCGATCGTAAGACAAGTTATCTTATATATATGCACGAACGTGTACGGTATGTGGTAGCGTAGAAATACCGCTAAAAGAAAACAATTATCTTTGTATGCTCGAAGAAAGAAAATAAAAGAAAACAAATAAACCCTAAAGAAATAAATAAAAGAAACCCTAAACCTTAACCCTAAAGAAATAAATAAAAGAAATCCTAAACCCTAACCTTTAGTCGCGGCCCGTTATACGAGCCGGGACTAAAGGGGTTGCCCCCAGCGCGCCCCGCAGGCGGCCACGTGGATGGCCTTTGGTCCCGGCTGGTAACAGGACCGGGACTAAAGGTTAGCCCTTTAGTCCCGCTTGTCCTGTCCCGGTTCGTGAACCGGGACTAAAGCCCCTTACGGACCGGGATAGAAAACCCTGTCTCCACTAGTGACAGAACCAGTGTCAATGTAAAAAATTGCAACCATTAGCCACCAGTAAGAAAAAAATTAAGCATAGTTATGGGCCGTATGGCCATGATCTTGCCTAGCTCGGTAATTTAGTTGTACAACATTACAATGTGGTATGTCGTTACAGTAGAATGAGGAGAAGTACATTTTTCTTGTAGAGCACAAGCAGCTCATCAAGCAACGTACTATCGAGGCACTGAATAATCCCAAGGTGATGTCATGTAAGAAACCGCTTTTGCATGCGCTGAAGATCAGTTACTACTTGGTTATGAGTTGGGAACCGTCCTGGAAAATTCAAGTCATTTTTTCCTTTCGTTTTCTAATCCCAGGTTAGGAAGAAAATGGGGCATCGTCAATTGCATAGGTATATCATAAATGCTTATATCTGTTACTAGTTGGATGCCCGTGCTTTGCCACGGCGTTTTCATTTTTACCGTCATCAAACATGTAAACATGAAGTGCATATAAATATACATGTATATTGAAAAGATAGCCAAGTGGTAATTCAAATGCATTTGTTGGATTAAAACAAAAGGCCCAGCCCACCTCAAATTAGTGTGTATTGTCTCAAATCTTCCATCAAGCATTACATTTTTAAAGACTAAAGATCATCCAGAAAGCAGCTCAAATGTGGTCCAGCTACATCAATATGAAATGAGCATGGGGGAGGCCCCTCTTCTGAAACTCTACCACATAGATGTCCGCCTTTAGAACGCCTGTGATATGCTTCTTGGTAAGCATCTTTTTCATCATCTCCAGTTTAGACCTAAACACGCGGGCCACGAGATCTGGATGGTCGTGCAAGGTTTGGCCCGGAAGCAGCACGTCCTTTATCTCGTGCCAGTTTGGGTTGCAAGTCATCGTCATGAAGATGTCAGGCTTGCCGGATGTTGTCAGGGTTTCTGTGATGTCCGCATACGTCCACTTACTTGTAAGTCTAATGGGTTTCATCTACACAAGAAAGATACTGAAGGTTTAATGATAGCACTGTCACGAAAAGCCACCCCGTCCCAAAATATGCATGAAAATGTGAACCAACATATATGCTCTGAATTTTTTTTTCATGTCTAACAGCTTCCAAAATGTACATCAGTTGTGCATTTTCAGTACAAAAGATAACCAACGCAGCTAGATAAATCAATCCTGATCCTGATTGAGATAGTGACATGATACTTGGGTTGGTTTTACTAAATGATATGAGAGCAAAGGAAATTAACATAGATGAGAACAAGAAAGCAACAGTCTATCCAAAAATATGAGAGCATTCTTTAAGTAGTCTGAATTTCACCAGAAAACTTCCTAAAGGAACTTTTGAAATTGGAGGCAGATTAAGAATAACTTTCACCAGAAAACTTTCTAAAGAAAATTTGCCGAAAAACTCACATCACTTCATACAACAATAGATCCCACAAGCAAAACGGAAGATAAAATCCCAGAAATACGTACCTTGAGTAGGAAATCAAATAATGAGCAATTGAGGATATATTTCTTTATGCTTGCTGTGACTTCTCCTCCTTAGAGTTTTCTGTTGGAAATTTAAAACTCTGGCACAAGTGACAATATATCAAGCCACAGGTGCAAGTTCTTTCAGAAAAAGTGATATAAACAGAACTTTACTTCATGGGCTAAACAGAACTTCCAGGCTAACTCAATTTTTGATGAAGTATTAGAACACAGGAAAACGTATAGTAAGCAGGTTGGCAGAAATCTACTTTAGGTGAAATATGTCAGGACTGCTAGTTATTCGACCCACACATGAAGGAAATTTATGATTGACAACTAAGGGCGTAA
Organism: Poa pratensis; assembly: GCA_947311845.1. Taxonomy (NCBI): domain Eukaryota; kingdom Viridiplantae; phylum Streptophyta; class Magnoliopsida; order Poales; family Poaceae; genus Poa; species Poa pratensis. The sequence continues at coordinate 706,475 of CAMZMU010000035.1, forward strand.
TAATTTAGGTGACACCGACCCACACATCATGTACTAAAAACAATGGCTTTAGTATGGCAACAGCGTACTGCTATGCTTCACTAAACTATGTATCCATGCATCATAGTTTGAGGTAACAAAAAAGGGTGCATGTCAATTATCTTATGCATAAGATATGAATTTGCAGAATAGTAATTCATAGTTAATTTTTAAGAATTGGTCGAATGTCTGAATGCATAGCAGATCCTTCTGCAGTGGAAACTTGATCCCTGTTTTTTTTTTTTGCGAAGATACAGCCAGAGCATTACAGCAAGAAAATTACAGAAAGGACCTCCTCGAAGCATAAAATTACAAACCAGTCCTTCTCCTGTAACGCGAAGCCACCGACGAACCGCAGAACGCACCGACGGCGCGCCGCCGCCGCATCGCCACACTGACCTTGGTTCGGCAGATGTCCCCAGGCGGACGGGAAGTCGTCGGAACTCGAAATCCGGAGATCCTCCATCCTGCGCCACCGGTCGCGTCGCCAACTTGCTCGAACTCGAGCTGCATCAAGAACTCCAAAAGCCGAGACCGTCGTCTTCGATCTCCGGCACGGGGACGTCACCCACGGCAGCACTGAGCTGCGAGGGTGACGGAGGCAGCAGATCCACGCCAGAGCTCCACCGGAGCGCCGTCGTCGGAGGGAAAGATCTCCACCTGCAAAACAACCACACCACACCGCCGACGCCACCACCCTCCTAGCACCGCCGGCAGAAACCCTAGCTAACCCTACACTATGTACACACCGGGATCCGGTGTTCCCCCACCCTCCCGCTGCCGAAGCAGCCGGCGGAGGGGAGGAAACAGCCGGATCCGCGGCGGCGAGGTGGGTTGACCAGGGAGGGTTCAGAAAAACGCCTCACCTACTGTAGACGAGAGGGAGGGGACGGCCAAGGTTCCGTCTAACTTGATCCCTGTATAGACGTTTTTGAATACAAAATGTTGAGCTGAAGCATGGACAGTTCAATTAACATATATGCTCATAGGATTACTTTGCACCGCAATAGGAAATCGATCCCTGTTAATTTTCTGATGGTCAATGCAAGGCGGGGTTGAACTGCACATGGTTGTTAAATCCTTTAAATTGACATGCAGACTACAGTAGTACGACTTGCAAGCATTAAACAGAGGGTGTAAATTTATATTGTTATGACTTGAAAACTTTTGGAAAATGTAGCTTGACAAGCATTGGAAATTCAGAGAGCTCCACCTTTGACCTGCTCAACTGTACAGTTTTAAGCTTCTCGCCACAGTTTCCTATTAGTAGGGTACTGCAAAGCAGAATAATTTCGTGTGTGAACAGATTGTATTTAGTAACATGTGTACTACAACAATGAGAGGAACGTAATTACACAAACAAATGTATTTTAAACAACTATTATTTTCTATTTACTACAAATTGTAAGAACAAAGCTCACGAGTCACGACTCAATGTAATTGCTCACTACCTTTCACTGTTGCTTCTTAAGTTTGCACTTTATAAACAAAGCCTAAAATTGAGTGTCATACCATGCAACTTCATCACTTGTCAGGATTGGCTTCGCTTAACACAAACTTGCTGACTTTGTTCCAGTCAAGCTCCTCCAAATCCCTTGTGCCCCGACGTCTGCAATCAACACCAAATCACAGGCAACCATGCATCATAATCAGAATCCTTTGCAAGGAAGCAAGAGCTAAAGTACTTCTCACTACAGAGCGCAGGCATCATGATCTGTACAAGTACAACTAACGTGATGGAGACCAATTATCCAAAACTCAACTAAACAGTAGTAAGTAGCTGTGACACAAGACGAATTCAGTAGGAGAGATCTCTGTTATTGCGTATGGATGCACGAATGTAGAATGGCTTCGCCATCACCACCGCGCTAACGGATCAAGGACGACGATGCAGAAAACAGACAAGGATCTCACCTTGCTCGATTGGCAACTCGCGCTCGACGGGGTGGGCGTACTGAAGGATGGCGCCCGCCGGCTTCTTCTGCAACACGAGGCCTCGAGGCACTGAGGCCGTAGTGCGGTTGTTCTGCCAGTGGAAAACTGCGTGAGTGCAAGCGACGGTGAAGAGCACGGCAGCAAGGCGGAGATGAGAGACTGAGTGGGGCTGGGACGTACTACCTATTTGTATACTGGTTGAAGGAGGCAAGCACGTACACGATCGACGTTGAATGCCGGTTGCCGTTTGACTCAGAGGATCGTGGCGGCGGTTGCCATAGCTGGAGTTGACCACACCGCGAGGGGGGCGCGGGATCTGTCGTGGTAGGTTCCGGCGGGGCGGACTGATCCGGCGGCACATCTGGTGCTCGAGATGCAGCGCGACGGGGCTGGAGGCTGGCGGCCGGCGGCTGGCGGCGCGGGCTAGGGGAGGCGGCATACGACTGGGGGTTGTGGTCGAGGGGATGGGGAACGGTTTTCCTGCTCCTTTTTCCCCGTGGGTGAGGGATGCGAAGTGGGCGGGCGACATACCGGTTGCCTTTGTTTTTATTTTTTGTGATTTTCCTATCGCGGGATCGCGGGATGGTACCAGGGTGGGTGGGACGACGTACCACGGAACACCACCGGCTCTGCTTTAATATAGTAGAGATGTAAAGGGTTATATATATATATATATAAACAGCAAATATCTAGCTTCGAAAAATTCTGATTGAAACAAGTTATGATTGATCATATTTTCAGACAAGCGAGCAAAGACAAAATAAGTGCTGCACTGAGAAAGATATGGGAGAGGCGAATGGCTTCTGTCAAGTAAAGGCAGATAATCCTTCGGATATGGTCAGATAGTATTGCTGAAGCGACGAAAGAAGGTGATCACGAGCAAGATAAGCTGGACTGGGACAGCTATGACAAGATAAAGTCTGAGATGATATCTGTATTCCTATGGAACAAAGAGAAGGAACGGGTAACCAAGAAGGTTAAGAGGGCAGTGACAAAAATCATAGCCAAGAAGCTTCAAGCAGCGGAGAAAAGGGAAGTACAGGCTAGGAGAACAAAGAAGGCGAAACCTGAGAAGCTGGTGCTTCGAAAGTCAGATGCTCAGCCGAGACGGGTGGTAGCATCTACAAGATCAAAGCTTAAAGAGAGGCTAACCAAGGTAACCGATATATCACATATTTTGTGGCATTCGCATGGCGCTCTATTAAGCCCATATGCATAGACATTTACATCCTATACCCAACTGATTGAGCCTAGGCTTTTAGGCTTGTTACTTTTTTTCTTACGTTAGTCCCTGCTTACTGAGATTGTTAGTGACAAATCTTAATATCTTTATCAAACAACAGTTCAACGGTATCATAATTATATAGATCACTTCTGTTTTCTAAGAATGCCACAAAACATAGATCACATTCATTATCCGGTCTTGTTCCTTACGCCAGTCGAAACATGATGCTCGACGCTATGCAGTTTTTTTTTCCTTATGCTTTCGCTATGACCTGACACTAATTCCCAGCTCTGTTTCTGTCTGTCTTCATGATCCAAGTGGCATAGTCGCAAGAAGGAGCTCGAGATCGTGATACGCTCCTCAAGGGCGAGGAAAGGAGGAGGGCCGCGGAAGCCGGCGGCCGTGAGGCGGAGGGCGGTGGAGAGGCGAGCCGGGGTAGACCTGGTGACGGAGCCCATGGTTCCCTCGGGCCGTCTGCTGAAGGAGCTCCACTCGCCCTGCAAGGACGCACTCCTCTGCGCCGCTGACACCTGACCTGGGTTGAGCTCGGGGTAGCATGCAATGCAGTTTGGCATTTGAAACAAATCCTGATGGTCTTGGTAATTTTATAGTAAACACATGGCAACAAAAAGAGCTCTCTCCCTGCCCATCATGCTCTGCCATGGCAGAGGTATAGGCAAACGACCAAGGCAGCTGAATCAAGTAGAGAAACTCAAAAGATGAATTACGCTGCTTGTTACTCAATTCTGTGATTTACTCTCGCAGTCCTACAGGAACAGTGACCGATCAACTGAGTTTCTGCGGTCCTACAATGTGTACACCTCCTCGAGATGGACGACGTCTGCAAGTGGCTCAGCTCGAGGCTCGGCGTCAACCGATCTCGCTAAATGGAACAGCACCTCTGTGCACGTGTGATGGCTTTCCCAGTAGCATATAGGAAATATTGTAAAACTATAGAGGGGGTGAATACATGCCCTGATGTGGTACTGGCGCCGTGTAACTGGTAAGGAGTACATCAGAGTATGCAATGTAGTGCTTGTTTTGTGTAATGCCGTAAAGATACGTTATCCGTGCAATCATATCCATGCTATACTACCTGTGCTATTATCAATGCAGAAATTTTGGGTTTCAAACATGATCAGAATCCTCCCAAATGTAAGAATACAACCTTTGCAAGACTATATAACCAATGCTTGCAACTATTCCTATGCTTGTACGTTCTGAACTACTATACCAGTTTGATCGAGAGCTAGGTTCATCGAATCCCCTGAAACTACAGCCGTTTCTGATGCTAACAGACTTCGTCGCTGAGGCGCTAAGATCCAAAGGATTATTACAAGGAGTCCTGAACCGAGTTTTGTTTACAGTCGCATGTTCGATGGACAGGAAGTGACATATTTGAACAGAGAACATGAAGACTGTCATGATCAGGATCAGGGATGAGGATGGTAAGGCGACATGGTCAGGACTGATCGAAGACTGTCAACATCATCACTGCGCAAAAGGGTAACATGCTCTGAACTGAATGTCATCATCATCACTGCACAAGAGGAGCACAACACCAGGGTTACTTTACTTACTCCTGAACACATCAGTGCTACTTCTCCTGATAAACGTAAGGCGAGCTTACCTGGGTTCGTGGTCGTTTGTTCGGGTCGAAGCCAGCCTGCATCAGTTCCGCAACCCAGCTTACCTGGGTTCGTCAGGTTCACCTGCTTTGTACATGCAGAGAGACACAAAAGTAGCAGCATACACGGAAAACAGTAAGAGCAAAATGTGATCGGTGCACTCACTCCCTCGGACCCATCTCGATTATCACAATTTCCGCACTCACACTTGGAGTTGCACCTGTGCGAGCCCTTCAGAACAAACAAGAACCAGCCAGCCTCAGTCAGGGGGATAAGAGAAGAAGCATGTCTCCTTTTTTTTATAGAAAAAAACTATATATGCAACAAGAATAATCTACATAAGACCATGCATGCATGTAAAAGACGCACCTTCATGCAACGTCCGCGCATCTCGTGACCGTGCATTTGCACCACGTCACTGGTCCAGTGTTTGAGTCACCTACTTTGTAGACATAGAGCGAGTATGATCATAACGAAAACAGAAAGAGGAGAATGTGGTCCGTGCACTCACTCCCTCCGGTCCCAAGTGTGTTCTTACATCCTTGGCACTTGCACTTCGAGGTGCACGAGTACGACGCCTTGACAACAAGAACCTGCAGCAGCTAGCCTCAGTCAGGAGGATAAGAGAAGAAGCATGTCTAATTCTCCAAAAACAATTGATGCAACAAGAATAATCTACATAAGAAAGACCATGCATACAGAAGACGCACCGCGTAGCAAGGACAGTTGCCGTTTTTGCATCTCCATGTCGGGCACTTGCACGGTTGCACCCTTGAAATTCTCGGGCAGCGGACGTCTGACCTGGAATACGTGCAACGCGCAACAATTGGATCAACTACGGGAGTCAGAGCAACATAGTGTTGGTGAATGTGGTTTGCTTCAAGGAAGAAGAAGAAGCATATGTTACTTTTCCCGGCGACCCAGAAGCAGCAGGTTTCGCGGCAACCAGTGGCGGAGGACCCAGTAGGGCAAGGTAGGGCAGCCGCCCTACCTTGATTTTTGTATATGTACGCAAAAAGTTTGTATACGTACGCATCTGATTGTATTCTGTCACATTTTTTCGCAAAACGTTTGTATGCTTTAAACTTCGCCCGACCTCATTTTTTTCCCGTCCTCCGCCACGGGCGGCAACCATCTTGTTCAGATCAGCCATCTGCGCCGATTCAACGGCCATGCTGCTGGTATCAGCCTGCTCTGGCTCAATGCCTGATGATGGCTGCAATGCACAAGATGAGACAGGTTCAAATGAACGAAGTTCCTATATAGAACATATCAGATTTTTCATACACAGTTGTATAGCATCAAAGGAAGGAGAATTAATGCTTTCAGGTCTAGCTAAAGAGTCCCAAAAAACTTCTGGAACTAACTGGATAGAAAAACTTCTGGAGTAGTAGTTGATCGGGGGAGATAAATCAGTTCATGCATTTGCTCAGCAGTACTAGGATGTTACGTTGCTCAGAATATCCGTTGATTGAACTTGACAGAGTTAGTAATTCAGTATGGTGAAGAAGAATCTACTCAACAATGAACCCCAATTGCTTTCAGAAGACACACAAAGTCTTATGTAGGAGGCGACAAGCCCATGCATCCATGTGCCGTATGAACTATAGGTATGAACAAATTTGTTTTGGAGAAAATCGATCTACTCTTAAACACCCATCGCAAACATTGCCGGGAATGTACAACTAACATTCCGACACTTGCTGCAATGCAAACTAGCATGAGAAACAGGAGGAATGTATATATCAAACATCAGAAATTCACATCCACGGGCAGTTGTAAATATCAAACAGGAGGAATGCTAATCTGTGGGTCACTAACGCAGGATCCTACGAACGCATCGACGCACAGAATCCACACGGCCATACCTAGCTAGGCGACGCACGCCTGAATCCAGCCATGCCTGACCATACGAAATCACGCATCCACGACAGCAATACATGCACAATACACGCAGCTGATTCGTCGATCGATCGAAACGAACCAGAAATTCGGGAGAAACCGATCCAAACTGGAGCATCGACCCTTCGCTAACGACACCGGACCGTGGGATGCGGCTCCTGGTTGGTTGGTTGGCGTACGCGCGCGGCGACCGATGAAGGAGGCGAGAGGGGAGAGGGATGCACTTACGGACGCGGGCGGGTGGTGGAGGATCAGCAGACTACGTGGCGTAGGAGGCGTGCGTCGTCTACCTCGTCAGCGTTCACCGGAGCGGCGGGGAGGAAGGAGGCCTGCGCGCGCGGTGAAATGTTAGACAGCCGTCGGCGAAACCCTAGGAAAAGGGAGGAGGAGGCGGAGGAATAGCACGAGCGAGGCGGGTACTAACCGAGGTGGGAGCAGCCGCCGATGTCGCTCGCCGGCAGCGGAAGTCACGCCGCAAGTCCCCCCGCGACGCTAAGCGCAAACACACAGGACAGGAGCGATGTCGGACTCGGGTCTATATCAAGGGAGCGGAGGCGTGGCTGGCTGGGCTGGCTCCCACGACGGGCCCGTGGAGGCCCGGTTAAGAAGACGGTTTGGGGAAGGCGGCCCACTTCGAGTGTCGCGATGAGAGGGTCCTGTTATGTTATGACCCGATACGCAAGACAATTGCTTTTCTCTCGAAAAACAATGGTTTGCTTGGAGAGGAGGTAAGAAAGGGGAATGTGGATGAGAGAACATACAAGGGATGTGAGGTTGGGACTTTTCCCCCATTCGATGTGTCTAAGTACATAAACCCACCAATCCCAAAGATGAAGTTGTTCTACTTTGCGATCCACGATAAACGTCGTTAACCAAAAGCTGTTTTCAAATGGCAGGTCGGCCAGTCAATCTGACCGCGTTGTGTGGAGTTCACGAATTGCACAACCACGACAGCAGCCATAGCCCGCCCGAGTGGGCCAATCGATCAATTCATCTTGTGCTGAGCCGCCTCAATGTACTGCAGAGCGAGCTTCTTCACCTTGTCGCCCTCCTTGATCAAGAAGTTGGCGTTCTGGGCATTGGAGTGGTGCTTCATGACCTTCTCTGCTCTCTTTCCGACAGCCCACCTGTACTGCTCGACGGTGATCACACCGCTCTTGCAGAGGGGCCTGATGTTCTCCTTCACATACATTTCGACCTAGAGACAAATATTCAGAATCCAATTAGCAGTCACAAATATTCAGAATCTTTGTGGTTACAGATATATATTAAGAATTTGTGTGGTTACGAATATTCTGTACCTTCTTATATACAGAACTAGATGAATGTGACACGCTGCTGTTACTGCCGGGATCAGGTGCTGCTAGATGGGTGGAAGACTTGGAGCCCCCTTTGGAACGTTTACTGTTCGATTCTTGACTATCAGTGCGAGATTTCTCTTTACTGCTGGACTCCAATTTCACTGGTTGGCTAGTTGCTTCACCTTCTTTCAGCAAGCTATGCCCATGGCAAGATTGATCATGTGAATCGTTCGTTGCAATGTCCATTTCTTTTGACTTCTCCGGATGACCGCCATCAGGCATCTCGACTGCAGTTCCCTTATCTGTTTGACTCGTTTCATCACCTGCCACATTATGTCTATCGGATTCCACCAAGTTCACTGAAGAGGTTTCATTTGCTTTTGCAGTTCCTCCGTTGGGTATCAATTTCTGATCCTCCTCAGAGTTACATTTTGGATTGTCATAACACTTGGTCACGTTATGAGCGTCACTAACGATCCAATATGACCTTTTTTGTGGATTGTCATAGACCTCTGTGACCAAAAGAAAAGTTCACAGATTTTATGACCAATTTTTTGGTCACGAGCAATCAGGCCACGCCACGTCAAATCCAACGTGGCAAATCTGACGTGGCAAATTTGTGACCAATTGAAATGGTCGTAGATGAGAATCAGCCCGGTCCAGTTCAGCCGCCAATATGGGCCAAGCCCAATAGTTTAGCCCATTTAATGTTTTTTCCTGTTTAGATAGATCAGCTATATGGGCCAGGCCCAACAATTCGGCCATTTTATTTTCCTTAGCGCGGCCTTTTGAAGTAGATTTCATTTTGGGCCTGGGCCTTATTTTGGTCCGATTCGTGTTCAGGCTTTGGCCTATTTATATTCAAACTGTTTCAGTTTCCAACCTTTGTTCATGTCATTCTATTTTGGGCCGTAGCCTTTTAAAAGCCCAAACAGATTTAGTCCAATAATCGTTTCGGCCACTTTTTCATCTGAACTGCTTGCCAGTTTAAGTCCAAGAATGCATTTCAATTAAACATAGAATAATATTACAAGAATATGTACATAACTCCAGTATCTGAATAACAAGTTAAGCAAGGAAATATACACTAAATTCTCAGCAAGATCAGCGGTAGATCAAATATTCCAGAAAATTCAGCATTACAACAAAGTTCAGTAATATATAAAGCAAGTTGTTGACTTGGGGCTTCGAGCTTCTTCCAATTTCTTCAGCCTAGAACTCCTGTAAACGAGAAGAAATGCCATATGTTTGGAGTCTCGATATTTGCAATATATGGTAACACTTAAACAGAAAAATTACTCCGAGAAACATGCAAGAGAGTAACATCCCAACAACTATCTGTCAAGTCATCTTACTATATGAAATGACCACACACAAGGTACAATAGTAAGAGTTGGTGTTGCTGTTTCTACAAAAACAGAAGATAATTGGCAAGGAACAAGTTCATAACATCTTACTATATGTAATGACCACACACAAGGTACAATAGTAAGACTTGGTGTTGCTGTTTCTACAAAAACAGAAGATAATTGGCATGGAACAAGTTCATAACATAACAATAGATGAGTTTAAAACAAAAACTGAATTACGATATAGATTTCAGGCCATCTCATATTTAGTTTCCACATTTAATAACATGCCTATGATACACGAAATACACTTGTACCCCACTGCCACTGTTATACACTTGTACCCCACTGCCATCTCATAGCTAAAATTACAACAATTTATCTTGGGACAAAAGCAACTGCCACTGTTATACATATAGATGAATCAAGCTTAAGCTAGGGATCAACAACATTGACCTATAGCAGCAAATAGTGCACGCAAACAGACATCACTCAAACAGACATCACTCGCTCAGGTTGTACCTGCCACTAACATTTTACCTAATAATACTAGCCAGTGCACGCAAACAGACATCACTCGCTCAGGTTGTACCTGCTGAAGATGCCGAGTGCAGCAGGAAGTTGTGGGCGGCCTGCTTGAACAACACTGCAATTTCACCTCCTTTTGCTTCCCCTTGCTCTTGTTCTGAAACCCACCACGCAAATTCAATAAGAAGCTGTTACAGAGATGTTTGTTGAATTTTTGTACCAAAATTCATGATATTATAAATTAATTTAGCGCATGTCTATGAAAAATGGGACCCACAAAGTGCAAAATATTTGTGAAAGAACAAATATGCAATATTGTAGTTCATCATACACATCTCGATGGTGCAAACGGATTAAAATTTCAGCCCACCGTTTGGGAACAAATATGATCCGCAGCAATACTTGAGCATGCAAGTACACGGATATGAGGTAGCAAGTTGTTGATCGATTGGCTCAATCAGGTAAAGCCCCATGCAAATACGAGGCATGCATGGATTCCACGTCCAAAAGGAATAGAGGAGAAGTGATGGGCCCGTTGGTCATTGGCTACTTGTGCACATACGGCCGGTATTTATACGGCTGAGGTCATGGATGATGTCACGCGCTGGTGAAGATGGCGCCGCGTATTTCACGTACGCCCCGGCCGGACTGCATACACGGGCTGACGTAAGGGATTACGATTTGCATCGATCGATAGAGATAAACTACGCATATGCGCCCGCACGGCCGTCAGGCTGCGGTGCTTCGCAAGGAAGAAAATACGGCAAAGGCCGATGATATCAGAGTACCTTCCATAGCACACCCAGCCCAGAAAACCCACGCACGCGAACGGAGGAAGCGAGATCTCATCGCTGCCTTACTCTCCGTGATGCACGCACACCAAACCATAACACCACAAACGCATCTCGTCGGAGCACGCTCGCCGGAGCCATCGTGCCGGAGGCCACACCGTTCCAAAGGTGAGATGTGTTTAGATCGGACCGTATCGTATCATTGATCCTTGTGTGATATATGGAGAAGAAACAGTCTCAACGTGGCTACTCCGTGAATCTTTACCATCATGTCGCGACAGTTTCATCTATGTCGGCCGTGCATCAATCTTTACCATTATGCCGCGAAAGCTTCATCTACGTCGGCTGTGCATCAATCTTTACCACCATGGTGCGACCGCCTCATCAACGTCCGCCATGTGTTAATCTACATCCGTGTTGTGACCGCATCATCAACGTCCGCCATGTGTCAATCTCCAACCATGGTGCTGACCGCCTCATCAAAGTCGCCCATGTGAAAATCTACATCTGTGGTGCGACCGCCTCATCAGCGTCGCCCATGTCGAAATCTACAACCATGGTGCTGACCGCCTCATCGACATTGTCCATGTGAAAATCTTCAACTGTGGTGCTGACCGCCTCATCAACGTCGCCCATGTGTCAATCTACAAACGTGGTGCTGACTGCCTCATCAACGTCGCTCATGTGTCAATCTACAAACGTGGTGCTGATCGCCTCATCAAAGTCGCCCATGTGAAAATCTACAACCGGGGTGCTGACCGCCTCATCAAAGTCACCCATGTGAAATTCTACAACCGTGGCAGCGACCGCCTCATTAACGTCGCTCCATGAAAAGCATGTCCATGCAACGACCGCCTTATCAATGTCATTCATGCGGAGTATACGAAAATCATCACAAAGTTCGTCGTCCGATTGTTTCATCTACGTCGACAGTGTACTACCTTGTTCGCTACAAAGGACTCTTTACTTAAAAAAAGCAAAGACATGCTTCATCAATTGTCTAGCTCGAATTCATGGCCTAATCTTTATGAGACAATGGCCAAAATCATCCTATTCATCTTATGTCTAGTGCCGACGAGGCTAGACAAAAGCATCACCATGTGACGATGAGGCTCGATCACTATGCAGTCAACACGTCTTAATTTTGATGAGATGGACACACCGTTGCTGGGCACCGACGAGGCAAAAGCAACACTACACATGTCCAATTTGATGAAGTTCGGGCCATATGGCTGGGCACCGACGAGGCAAAAGCCACCCTCTTCATCTATTCAATCTTAATCTTAATTACGTACGTCGAGATCATCTCGTGATCGTGTTTCGGAGGAACAAAACCACTCTTCTTCTCATGTTCATCTAAGACGACGACGACTACGACGCAGCTTAATCAGAGGTGTTCTGTAGGCTCGACCTGCAGATGTAAATAATCGGACGCTTTGCAAAAGCGCGGGAATCAGCGGACTACACGCAATCTCTTCAGTCAAATGTCCTTCGTAGTTGTAGAAGGCAAAATAGGCAACTCCTATGGGAGCATGTACATGTACTTTGTATTCAATACAATCATCAATAAATACAATGATCAATAAAGATACGGAGTTCCCATATATACTGTGTGTTTTCCATTTCTCTTTTTGTTTTGCTTTTCGTCGAACAAGAGAGAAGGAGCAATGATACACAATCAAAACAAAGTGAGTATCGAATTGTAAGCAGCTTTTCATCCAGTGCATCAAACTTAGCAAAAGGAACCAGTGCATCAAACGATTTTCAGTTTTGCATCTATTTGATTAAGCTGAAGGAGACAAAACGACACACATAAACCTAGAGAATCATGGGCCCTAAAAGTACATAATTCCAGACATAATGTATAGTTGTGCAAAAACACCACTATAATTGTGCACTCAAATATAAAGACATGTTGTGGTGTAAAAACAACACTAGCACACAAGAACAGCAGCAATCCTTTGTCACATGTCATATCTTATAAACTTACACAATCATGCAGCAATCCACTGGATGTGTACAGACTCCATGGCATAGCAACATATAGTGCAGCACCGCAACAAATTAATCTGAAGAAACTACTATTCCTATACAGGGATTGATAGGGGTTAATACAGAGCAAGGTACTTGTGTGAAATCAGCAGCACGGTCCACTCTTCACGAACAAACGGAAACAAACGCCAGATCAACTAGGATTTTCCCCTACTCCAAACAGAGATATGAGGGGAGGAGGGAGCGGGCATGCAGACGGGACCTGGAGGGGCAGTGAGTGGTGGGCGAGCTTGTAGTCCTTGTAGAGGAAGTAGCCGCCGCCAGCGTCCACGGTTTCCGCCCTAGTCGACCCGGCCTTGACGTTCCCCGGCGTGTTCTTGCGGCCAGTGCACCACCCGCGCCCTGAACAACAAGTAAAACAACAAAAAGTTCAGATCTGAGCCGTCTCAGCTGTGTACAGACACGAGAAGAAGATGAAGGAGCCCTCCCTGCAGCGCGAGGTGGACAACGGCCGTCCGAGGATCCCGTCGACGCCGTCGCGGTTCTGGTTGCCGGAGAGCTGTGGCAGGCGTGGGGCAAAGCCACCGCTCACCGTAGGTCACGCGCCGCCGTAGTCCGGCCAACTCGACGGAGCGGCGCGCATGGAAGCACACGCGCGCCGGCGAGCCAGCCGGCCGCGATGCCGTTGCTGATGAGCGGCGGTGCATCTGTTGCGGATGTGTTTAGGCGGCGGATCTGGCGTTGTCGGCCACGGATCAATGGGATGCCGTGGATCTAGCGTTGTAGGCTGTGGATCTGGGGTCGTCGGGGTCGGATCTATGGGCGGCTCGTGGAGGCGCGATGGGATGAGAGGAGAGGAGTGGGTGGCGGCGCGAGAGAGGGAAGGTAGGGTTTCGGCGAGACGCGATGGAATGAGAGGAGAGAGGAGTGGGTGGCGGCGCGAGAGAGGGAAACGCGAGAGAGGGTTTCGGTAGAGGCGGGATAATAGGGTAGGCAGGGTTTCGGCCACGCGCGTCTCTCGTTTTAGATAGGGAATAGACGGTCTAGATTGTTTTGTCGGTTGTGGTGTGGACGGGCTGATCGACGATCCGTGGGGGCTGCTTTCTGGCATCTGATTGGCTGCACCAAGTTTTTATTTTCTGAGTTTAAATAATGGAGTTTTTATTAAGTAACTACCACAATTTTGTCGTAAACTGGCACAAGTTCATCATTCAAACATATTAGACCACATTTTATGTACAAATAATCAAATGATTGGGTTTAAAAGTTTTGACATAGTCGTTTTAGATAGCCCGACTTTTTGTGAAACGGCTACCGAGAGTGTCGTCCAAAATGGAACCGATAAAAATTGTTCACATAGTAGATATCATTCTATGTACAATCATAAAAAATTATTCATTTCTGAGCTTTCTACCATTTTCGGTCAATTAAAAGGTTTCCTGCCGATTCAGCTAGAAATGGCTAAAATTTGAACTACAAGTGTTATATATCTTGCCCGTTATTTTTCAGGAATTTCATTTCTAGGTTCACAACTAGTCATTTCATCATAGATACACAAAAATATTTGCATGATTCAATCACTACACACGAACGGTCATGACCGACACTTCGACTAGATTTTCAAACAAGCATACAAAATTCAAAAAAATCAAAATAATAGAAAACCTTCGCGTAGCGTCATGACATGTGACCTAGTTACCATAAAAAAATATAAACTTGCAATTCAGAAGTTTTATTGAAAACGTGTTCCCAGAAACTTGCTATCATGAATAGACATTCATAACTTTCAAGACTAACAAGGAGTGTTTTGGCCACATTAATGACATAGTTTGTCGAAATGTGCCCGAAATTGGCACATGTGTGCATTGTGGCATGACAAACAATGTTGCCGACCAGCGATTTCGACATGTTTCACAAAAAAATCCACTTTTCATTTTTTAAGTTCTAATAGCCCGACTTTTCGTGAAACGGCTACCGAGAGTGTCGTCCAAAATGGAACCGATAAAAATTGTTCACATAGTAGATATTATTCTATGTACAATCATCAAAAATTATTCATTTCTGAGCTTTCTACCATTTTCCGGTCAATTAAACAGTTTCCTGGCGATTCAGATGGAAATGGCTAAAATTTGAACTAGAAGTGTTATATATCTTGCCCGTTATTTTTCAGGAATTTCATTTCTAGGTTCACAACTAGTCATTTCATCATAGATACACAAAAATATTTGCATGATTCAATCACTACACACGAACGGTCATGACCGAGACTTCGACTAGATTTTCAAACAAGCATACAAAATTAAAAAAAAATCAAAACAATGGAAAACCTTCGCGTAACGTCTTGACGTGTGACCTAGTTACCATAAAAAAAATATAAACTTGCAATTCAGAGGATTTATTGAAAACGTGTTCCCAGAAACTTACTATCATGAATAGACATTCATAACTTTCAAGACTAACAAGCAGTGTTTTGTCCACATTCATGACATACTTTCTCGAAATGTGCCCGAATTTGGCACATGTGTGCATTGTGGCATGGCAAACAATGTTGCCGACCAGCGATTTCGACATGTTTCACAAAAAAATCCACTTTTCATTTTTTAAGTTCTAATAGCCCGACTTTTCGTGAAACGGCTACCGAGAGTGTCGTCCAAAATGGAACCGATAAAAATTGTTCACATAGTAGATATTATTCTATGTACAATCATCAAAAATTATTCATTTCTGAGCTTTCTACCATTTTCCGGTCAATTAAACGGTTTCCTGGCGATTCAGATGGAAATGGCTAAAATTTGAACTACAAGTGTTATATATCTTGCCCGTTATTTTTCAGGAATTTCATTTCTAGGTTCACAACTAGTCATTTCATCATAGATACACAAAAATATTTGCATGATTCAATCACTACACACGAACGGTCATGACCGAGACTTCGACTAGATTTTCAAACAAGCATACAAAATTAAAAAAAAATCAAAACAATGGAAAACCTTCGCGTAACGTCTTGACGTGTGACCTAGTTACCATAAAAAAAATATAAACTTGCAATTCAGAGGATTTATTGAAAACGTGTTCCCAGAAACTTACTATCATGAATAGACATTCATAGCTTTCAAGACTAACAAGCAGTGTTTTGGCCACATTCATGACATAGTTTCTCGAAATGTGCCCGAATTTGGCACATGTGTGCATTGTGGCATGGCAAACAATGTTGCCGACCAGCGATTTCGACATGTTTCACAAAAAACTCCACTTTTCATTCTTAAAGTGCTAATAGCCCGACTTTTTGTGAAACGGCTACCGAGAGTGTCGTCCAAAATGGAGCCGATAAAAATTGTTCACATAGTAGATATCATTCTATGTATAATCATAAAAAACTATTCATTTCTGAGATTTCTACCATTTTCCGGTCAATTAAACGGTTTCCTGCCGATTCAGCTGAAAATGGCTAAAATTTGAACTACAAGTGTTATATATCTTGCCCGTTATTTTTCAGGAATTTCATTTCTAGGTTCACAACTAGTCATTTCATCATAGATACACAAAAATATTTGCATGATTCAATCACTACACACGAACGGTCATGACCGAGACTTCGACTAGATTTTCAAACATGCATACAAAATTCAAAAAAATCAAAATAATAGAAAACCTTCGCGTAGCGTCATAACATGTGACCTAGTTACCATAAAAAAATATAAACTTGCAATTCAGAAGTTTTATTGAAAACGTGTTCCTAGAAACTTGCTATCATGAATAGACATTCATAACTTTCAAGACTAACAAGCAGTGTTTGGCCACATTCATGACATAGTTTGTCGAAATGTGCCCGAATTTGGCACATGTGTGCATTGTGGCATGACAAACAATGTTGCCGACCAGCGATTTTGTAGGGGATGTGACCCCGGGTATACCAAAGCTGGTGATTTAGTGGAGCTGGTAAAAGAGATAAACAGGAGTTAAACAGGTAAAGAATAAAGGAAAAGGAGAAAAAACTTAACCTGGGCCGAGTTATCCAGTACTGGGCCGAGGTGCTGAAGCCCGGGCGGTCCGAGGTCTTCCACCGCCCCCGTGCGGCCAAGGCTATCCGCCGCTCCCGCTACTAGACCGAGGTCGCCTTACCTCGGTTGGGCCGATGCTCCCCGCTACTGGACCGAGTTAACCAAGTCAGGCCAGCAGAGCTCGGATTGGGCCGTGTCAGGCCTCACCTCGGCGGCCCGAGGCCTACTTGCGCCCAGCTGGCCTCGGATGGGACGAAACTTGACTTACTTCGGCTGGGCAGGCCTTTCCTTACCTCGGCTTGGGCTGGGCCAGGGAAGCCGCAGCTCGGCAGGCCCAGCTCGGACGGGCCGAGTTCTCTCGTGTCTCGGAGTGGGCCGTGGCCCCGTTACGTCGGCAGGGATCACCAGGCCGAATCGCTGGAAGCGATTCCTTCGTTCGCCAGGACCGAGCGGTTTCTTCGACCGTGTTGCTTCTTCGACCGAGACCACTCCGGCTCCAGTCTTGAGATGGGCCGAGATGGCAGGCCACCGGCTTCTCACCTCGGCTTGGACCGTGTCGCCTGTAGCCCGAGCTCTCTCCATCGATCAAGCTGCTCCTACGACCGAGGTTACCAGGTTACCTCGGTACATTGCCTCGATCTCTTCCCCGGCGTCCTCATCCGTTGCCTCGTCAAGTACAGATACCTCTGCCATGGTCCCGGAGATCCCGGAGACAGAAGCTAGAAGACCAAGTACACAGGCAGCGTGGCTACAGTGCGCAGGATGTGACTAGAGTACACCGGCAGCGTGGCTACAGTGCCACTGATGTGACAACAGTACAGCTACAGTGACGCGTGAACAGTGTGACAAGACCCCAGTAGTCACCTCTGCTACAGTGTACATTGTACAGTGATGTTTGTCCCCTGCATGTCCCCTGGGCTCTCCCTATATAAAGAGCACCAGGGGGAGGAGATGGAGGCAGCCGCGCACGAGGCCCTGGGCTCATTTCCCCCCGCGGGAGCTCTCCTCTCTGGAGATTAGCAACTTAATTAGCAGTGATAAGAGGCATACTTAGAGGCATCCAGCTCGAGGAGCGTTTGTACACACCGCATATACAGAGGGAAATACACCAAATAGGATAGTGCTGCAGTAGGGGTTTTACCTCCTCACGAGGGCCCCGAAGCAGGGTAGATCTTTGTGTTTGCAGTGTTCTTCGTGTGCGACGCCATCGCGCAATCCCTCCCTGAATCCTCAAGCGTACGTTCGGCCCCAGAATAAGCCTACCCCTAGGCATCTGCGTGTTCCCACCACGACAGTTGGCGCCCACCGTGGGGCTGATAGTGGCGCTTGCTGGATTAATTCGGATGGGACCTTCGTCATCAACTCGGGGACTCAACTTCGGCATCGTCCCCGTGTGTTGACTCATTTTCGAGTTGGCTACAGTGCGAATCCGAGGTGTTCTGGAATCCGAGCTGATTCTGGAATCTGAGGTGTTCTGGAATCCGAGGTGTTCTGGAATCTGAGCTGATTCTGGAATCCGAGCTGTTCTGGAATCCGAGCTGATTCTGGAATCCGAGGTGTTCTGGAATCCGAGCTGATGCTGGAATCCAAGCTGATTCTGGAATCCGAGGTGTTCTGGAATCCGAGCTGATGCTGGAATCCAAGCTGATTCTGGAATCCGAGCTGATGCTGGAATCCGAGCTGATTCTGAAATCCGAGGTGTTCTGAATTCCGAGGTATCCTGGGAGGATCCGAGTTAAGACTTGGATATCCGAGTTAAGACTTCTCCTACAACCTGACCGTGTAAGTATCATTTATATGTCTGCCCATGCTTCTAGGTAATCTCAAACAGTACTCGGGGACTGGCCCCTCGTTTCTACCTTGCTTTGGTTAGTGGTTCTACCCGGGACAAGATGTCTTAACCCGGGGACTGGGTAGCCAGTCTGTTTTACACCTCCTCCTAGATAAGAAAAGCGACTCGGGGACTCGGTTGAAACCGAGTCTAGTTTTTTGAGCATAATATCTGCTGTTAGATTCGTTTTCTGTTAAGTGCTATAGCTGGTTTACCTCGGTTAGTATAATTGTTGTTCCCGTCAAATATTCTTCATGATATGTATGTTGGACTAACGTTGAAAGGTGACCTCGGTTTTGTTGAGAATGTTCGTTACTGAGGTATCCTGGAAAATCCGAGGTATAATGGAAATCTGAGTCATATTGGTAATCCGAGGTATATTGGAAATCCGGGTCATAATGGAAATCCGGGTCATAATGGAAATCTGGGTCATATTGGTAATCCGAGGTATATTGGAAATCTGGGTCATATTGGTAATCCGAGGTGTATTGGAAATCCGGGTCCTATTGGTAATCCGAGGTATATTGGAATTCCGAGGTGTAATGGAATTCCGAGGTATGGTGGAAATCCGAGGTATCATGGTTATGTTGGTTATCTCAATTTACCCAGGGTACCCTGGCATTATCGGTATTCTCTAGATCGCCGTTTGTTTCGGTTTACCATAGTATCACGGCATTATTTCATATCCCTAATCACTGTCTATTTCGGTTTGGCACAAGATCCTGGCATCATTCCATATCCCAAATCATCGTTTATTCTGTTTGCCAATGTATCATGGCATTACCTGTGTACCAGATCAGTGCCTATGTTGGTTGATCAGAGGCAACCTTTGAGATATGTTTTTGCAGGTTGTATGTCAAACCAGCAGTGGCTGGAGACATCTATGTCGGTATACGCCCGGAGTGGCTAAAACCGGCATTCGAGACATGGTTATGTCAAACCAGCAGTGGCTGGAGACATCTATGTCGGTAAGCGCCCAGAGTGGCTGCCAGACATCCGAGGTACCGAGACATGTGATATGCCCAGAGGGGCCGACCTACCGAGACAAGTGATATGCCCAGAGGGGCCGACCTACCGAGACATGTGTGATATGCCCAGAGGGGCCGAGGTATCGAGACATCTGTGATATGCCCAGAGAGGCCGAGATACCAAGACATATGAGATACTAACTTGCAGGTTTATGTCGGTCTAACCGACGCTGGCGGCATCCCAATTCGGTAAAAGCCAGGAGGGCTAACCGACGCTAGCGGCATCTCAATTCGGTAAAAGCCAGGGGGGCTAACCCACGATGGCGGCATCCCAATTCGGTAAAAGCCAGGAGGGCTAACCGACGCTGGCGGCATCTCATTTCGGTAAAAGCCAGGAGGGCTAACCGACGCTGGCGGCATCCCAATTCGGTAAAAGCCAGGAGGGCTAATCGACGCTGGTGGCATCCAAGTTCGGTAAAGGCCAGGGGGGCTAAAAACCAACATATAATGGTGACCATGCAGGCAGCACATTTCCAGTGCAAACTGTCCATCTCGTTGTTGATTCGGGTGAGCTCGGTCAACCGGATCACGCAATTGGCCTGAAAGGCATGGCAAAGACGACCGAATTACTATGGCGCCGGACACCCAGGAGGTCGTATACATGGAGGTTTCGATGGTGGCATTTATTTTTGTAAGTCTGCGCGCGACTCTGCGAGTCCCCCGCAGCCTCGGGGACTAATGTCGGGGATGTGACCCTGGGTATACCAAAGCTGGTGATTTAGTGGGGCTGGTAAAAGAGATAAACAGGAGTTAAACAGGTAAAGAATAAAGGAAAAGGAGAAAAAACTTAACCAGGGCCGAGTTATCTAGTACTGGGCCGAGGTGCTGAAGCCCGGGCGGTCCGAGGTCTTCCACCGCCCCCGTGCGGCCGAGGCTATCCGCCGCTCCCCGCTACTGGACCGAGGTCCCCTTACCTCGGTTGGGCCGATGCTCCCCGCTACTGGACCGAGTTAACCAAGTCAGGCCAGCAGAGCTCGGATTGGGCCGAGTCAGCCTCACCTCGGCGGCCCGAGGCCTAC
Source organism: Poa pratensis (assembly GCA_947311845.1). Taxonomy (NCBI): domain Eukaryota; kingdom Viridiplantae; phylum Streptophyta; class Magnoliopsida; order Poales; family Poaceae; genus Poa; species Poa pratensis. The sequence continues at coordinate 727,023 of CAMZMU010000035.1, forward strand.
TTGCGCCCAGCTGGCCTCGGATGGGCCGAAACTTGACTTACTTCGGCTGGGCAGGCCTTTCCTTACCTCGGCTTGGGCTGGGCCAGGGAAGCCGCAGCTCGGCAGGCCACCTTCTCCAGCAGCTCGGACGGGCCGAGTTCTCTCGTGTCTCGGAGTGGGCCGTGGCCCCGTTACGTCGGCAGGGATCACCAGGCCGAATCGCTGGAAGCGATTCCTTCGTTCGCCAGGACCGAGCGGTTTCCCGGAGATCCCGGAGACAGAAGCTAGAAGACCAAGTACACAGGGAGCGTGGCTACAGTGCCCAGGATGTGACTAGAGTACACCGGCAGCGTGGCTACAGTGCCACTGATGTGGCAACAGTACAGCTACAGTGACGCATGAACAGTGTGACAAGACCCCAGTAGTCACCTCTGCTACAGTGTACAGTGATGTTTGTCCCCTTGTCCCCTGCATGTCCCCTGGGGTCTCCCTATATAAAGAGCACCAGGGGGAGGAGATGGAGGCAGCCGCGCACGAGGCCCTGGGCTCATTTCCCCCCGCGGGAGCTCTCCTCTCTGGAGATTAGCAACTTAATTAGCAGTGATTAGAGGCATACTTAGAGGCATCCAGCTCGAGGAGCGTTTGTACACACCGCATATACAGAGGGAAATACACCAAATAGGATAGTGCTGCAGTAGGGGTTTTACCTCCTCCCGAGGGCCCCGAAGCAGGGTAGATCTTTGTGTTTGCAGTGTTCTTCGTGTGCGACGCCATCGCGCAATCCCTCCCCGAATCCTCAAGCGTACGTTCGGCACCAGAATAAGCCTACCCCTAGGCATCTGCGTGTTCCCACCACGACAGATTTCGACATGTTTCACAAAAAAATCCTCTTTTCATTTTTTAAGTTCTAATAGCCCGACTTTTTGTGAAACGGCTACCGAGAGTGTCGTCCAAAATAGAACCGATAAAAATTGTTCACATAGTAGATATTATTCTATGTACAATCATCAAAAAATATTCATTTCTGAGTTTTCTACCATTTTCCGGTCAATTAAACGGTTTCCTGGCGATTCAGCTGGAAATGGCTAAAATTTGAACTACAAGTGTTATATATCTTGCCCGTTATTTTTCAGGAATTTCATTTCTAGGTTCACAACTAGTCATTTCATCATAGATACACAAAAATATTTGCATGATTCAATCACTACACACGAACGGTCATGACCGAGACTTCGACTAGATTTTCAAACAAGCATACAAAATTCAAAAAAAATCAAAACAATGGAAAATCTTCGCGTAACGTCTTGACATGTGACCTAGTTACCATAAAAAAATATAAACTTGCAATTCAGAAGTTTTATTGAAAACGTGTTCCTAGAAACTTACTATCATGAATAGACATTCATAGCTTTCAGGACTAACAAGCAGTGTTTTGGCCACATTCATGACATAGTTTGTCGAAATGTGCCCGAATTTGGCACATGTGTGCATTGTGGCATGGCAAACAATGTTGCCGACCAGCGATTTCGACATGTTTCACAAAAAAATCCACTTTTCATTTTTTAAGTGCTAATAGCCCGACTTTTTGTGAAACGGCTACCGAGAGTGTCGTCCAAAATGGAACCGATAAAAATTCTTCACATAGTAGATATCATTCTATGTACAATCATAAAAAAATATTCATTTCTGAGCTTTCTACCATTTTCCGGTCAATTAAACGGTTTCCTGCCGATTCAGCTGGAAATGGCTAAAATTTGAACTACAAGTGTTATATATCTTGCCCGTTATTTTTCAGGAATTTCATTTCTAGGTTCACAACTAGTCATTTCATCATAGATACACAATTTTTTTTGCATGATTCAATCACTACACACGAACGGTCATGACCGAGACTTCGACTAGATTTTCAAACAAGCATACAAAATTCAAAAAAAAAAATCAAAATAATGGAAAACCTTCGCGTAGCGTCATGACATGTGACCTAGTTACCATAAAAAAATATAAACTTGCAATTCAGAAGTTTTATTGAAAACGTGTTCCTAGAAACTTACTATCATGAATAGACATTCATAGCTTTCAGGACTAACAAGCAGTGTTTTGGCCACATTCATAACATAGTTTGTCGAAATGTGCCCGAATTTGGCACATGTGTACATTGTGGCATGGCAAACAATGTTGCCGACCAGCGATTTCGACATGTTTCACAAAAAAATCCACTTTTCATTTTTTAAGTGCTAATAGCCCGACTTTTTGTGAAACGGCTACCGAGAGTGTCATCCAAAATGGAACCGATAAAAATTCTTCACATAGTAGATATCATTCTATGTACAATCATAAAAAATTATTCATTTCTGAGCTTTCTACCATTTTCCGGTCAATTAAACGGTTTCCTGCCGATTCAGTTGGAAATGGCTAAAATTTGAACTACAAGTGTTATATATCTTGCCCGTTATTTTTCAGGAATTTCATTTCTAGGTTCACAACTAGTCATTTCATCATAGATACACAATTTTTTTTGCATGATTCAATCACTACACACGAACGGTCATGACCGAGACTTCGACTAGATTTTCAAACAAGCATACAAAATTAAAAAAAAATCAAAATAATGGAAAACCTTCGCGTAGCGTCAAGACATGTGACCTAGTTACCATAAAAAAATATAAACTTGCAATTCAGAAGTTTTATTGAAAACGTGTTCTCAGAAACTTGCTATCATGAATAGACATTCATAGCTTTCAAGACTAACTAGCAGTGTTTTGGCCACATTCATGACATAGTTTGTCGAAATGTGCCCGAATTTGGCACATGTTTGCATTGTGTCATGACAAACAATGTTGCCGACCAGCGATTTCGACATGTTTCACAAAAAAATCCACTTTTCATTTTTTAAGTTCTAATAGCCCGACTTTTTGTGAAACGGCTACCGAGAGTGTCGTCCAAAATGGAACCGATAAAAATTGTTCACATAGTAGATATTATTCTATGTACAATCATCAAAAATTATTCATTTATGAGCTTTCTACCATTTTCCGGTCAATTAAACGGATTCCTGGCGATTCAGCTGGAAATGGCTAAAATTTGAACTACAAGTGTTATATATCTTGCCCGTTATTTTTCAGGAATTTCATTTCTAGGTTCACAACTAGTCATTTCATCATAGATACACAAAAAAATTTGCATGATTCAATCACTACACACGAACGGTCATGACCGAGACATCGACTAGATTTTCAAACAAGCATACAAAATTCAAAAAAAAATCAAAATAATGGAAAACCTTCGCGTAGCGTCATGACATGTGACCTAGTTACCTTAAAAAAATATAAACTTGCAATTCAGAAGTTTATTGAAAACGTGTTCCCAGAAACTTGCTATCATGAATAGACATTCATAATTTTCAAGACTAACAAGCAGTGTTTTGGCCACATTCATGACATAGTTTGTCGAAATGTGCCCGAATTTGGCACATGTGTGCATTGTGGCATGGCAAACAATGTTGCCGACCAGCGATTTCGACATGTTTCACAAAAAAATCCACATTTCATTTTTTAAGTGCTAATAGCCTGACTTTTTGTGAAACGGCTACCGAGAGTGTCGTCCAAAATGGAACCGATAAAAATTCTTCACATAGTAGATATCATTCTATGTACAATCATCAAAAATTATTCATTCCTGAGCTTTCTGCCATTTTCCGGTCAATTAAACGGTTTCCTGCCGATTCAGCCGGAAATGGCTAAAATTTGAACTACAAGTGTTATATATCCTGCCCGTTATTTTTCAGGAATTTCATTTCTAGGTTCACAACTAGTCATTTCATCATAGATACACAAAAATATTTGCATGATTCAATCACTACACACGAACGGTCATGACCGAGACTTCGACTAGATTTTCAAACAAGCATACAAAATATCATGTGTAAACATGTATAGCTTTCCTAAACATGTATAATTTCGATTAAGATAATTTTAAAATCTTTACAAAATTTCTATAATTATATAGGAACTCTTTACAAAATTATCAAAATTTATTTGGCTGGAATTTTAGTTCAAAATCAAAAGTTATATAAAAAGAAAAACAATAAAAAAAGAACAAAAAAAAAACCATCCAAGCGGATGCGAAGCAGGCTGACCGGCCCAAGTACGGGCCAGCCCAGCAGCGGCCTAGCAGAGCCCAAGTCCAGTCCTCTGTATATATTAAAAAGGCCGAGTCGCATGTTTGTCACAAAGATTGGAGTGGCATAGTGGTTGGCGCTCGCTGTGGGGTTGTGGACGGCACGGGTTCGACTCCCGTGTGTGGTGTTTTTTCGACAATTGTTGGAAATTTGAGTTTGGTGGGTCGGGGCTCTGGCGGGGCCTACTAGTCATGCGGTCGGGCGGGTCCCGCATGTCATTACAGGGTGGGGAAGGGTCTCATGAGGTGCGCTGGGACCCACTTGTCAGTCCGCGGGGGCGGGCCCCAAGTGTCAGTCCCCGGGGCGGGACCCTCTTGTCAGTCCGCGGGGCGGGGCCGAAGTGTCAGACCGGCGGGGCGGGACCCTCTTGTCTGTCTAGCGGGCGGGTCCCATGTGTCAGACCGGCGGGACCCACCTGTCAGGTGGCGCTGGGACCCACATGTCATGTATGTGCTGATGGTCCCACATGTCAGCGCTAGGTGAGGGCGGGTCCCACCGGTCAGGTTAGTCAGTGCTAGTGCTGACAAATGGGTCCTACATGTCACAGCGACACATAAGCGAAAATGTCAGTGACACGTAAGCGAGACTGCTGAGTTGGTTGTCAAATCATAGTGACACATAAGCGAAAATGACAAATAAGTAACGACACGTAGACAAGACTGCTGAGTTGGCTATCTAGTAGTGTGAATGACCATTTAAATTGGTCATAGCGGTCTAGAAAAAAGGCAAAAAGCCAGTACTATCTGGGTTATGGCCAATTCATATAAGGAGGCAATGACCTTTTTGACAAAATTGGTCATAATATTTTCGGGTTTTTACTCTCAAAGTTAGCGTATGACCAACTGGGTCCAAATGGTCATAGATCTATGACCAATATTTTGAGGGTCACTATAAAAGGTCATAGGATAGCATATTTCTTGTAGTGTAGTGCCGTTGACTCCAGGAGGCTTCATATCAAGATTTGGCCTGTCACAAATTTCTTCTTGGTCCATTCGAGCCTTGACGTTATCCTTCGTCTTCTCAATCTCCATGATGGTGCTATAAAGAGCCTCGGCGATATTCTTTTTCGTGTGCATTACATCAATGTTGTATGGAAGCTCGACATCCTCCATGTAAGGGAGCAACTTCCAGAAGCACGGAATGTGAATCCACTGGTGCGTCTCCCCATAACCCACGAAACCATTTCCATTGGGGTTAGGCACGAGAGCTTCTAGCTCAGCCTTGATTTCTCTTCCGGTCATCAGACGTGGTTTCGGAGCATGGATCTCGACTCCTTTCTTGAACCGCTTTACGTCACTCCTGTATCTATGACCTGGGTCAAGGAACTGTCGATGTTGATCAAAGCATGAATACTTGCCTCCCTTCTTAAGCCATGAGAAAGTCATAGCCTGTCTGCACTGTGGGCAAGGCCACTTCCCATGTGTACACCAGCCGCAGAACAAAGCACGCGCTGGTAAGTCATGCAGGGATGTGTGGTACCAGACATACATATCGAAGTGATCATTTGTTGAGCCGTCATATGTTCGGACCCCGCGACCGTTCCAGCCAACATCCAAGTCTTCAACCAGCGGTTCCAGGTACACGTTCATGTTCTTACCCGGATATTTTGGTCCTAGGATTATCATGGACAATAACATGTTATGTGATCTCATGGACTCGCCGGGGGAGAAGTTCTGGGGTATGACAAACACAGGCCAACAGCTGTATGTTGCCGCCGACATGCCATACGGATTGAACCCATCGGTTGATATAGCAACAGCTACGCTCCCCGGGTCGCCCGCTTTCAGTGGATACTTCGCTACAAAGTTCTTCCATGCGTCACCATCCGACGGATGTATCATCTTGTCCGTGTATCTGTTCCCTAACGCGGCCCATCGCATCTGCTGGGCAGTGTCTTTGTTCATGTAAAGCCACTGGATCCTCGGTATAAATGGAAGGTACCGGAGAATCTTTTGGGGAATCCCGGTCTGCCTCTTCTGTCCACCACCGAGGTCGACCTCGAAGTACCTAGAGGAATTGCAATGGATGCAATAATTTGTTCCAGCATGTTCTTTCCTGAATAGCATGCATCCCTTTGGACAGGCGTCTATCTTCTCATATGACATCTTAAGGTCACGGAGGAGTTTAGTCGCCTCGTAGAAGCCCTTCGCCAAGATATGCCATTTCGGTAGAAGGCTGCCAACGACGGCCAGAATATCATTGAAACCATCCCTGCATACCTTCCTCTGGCACTTCACGGCCATAAGGCGAGTGATGGCATCTAAAAGGGTAACATATGTATGTTCATGAAGGGGTTTCTGCGAGCCAAACATAGTCTCGTAGTACTTCTTCGTGTCTTCATCCGGCTGCTCACTTGTCTCCGCCTCCTGAGGTGTCTCCACCTCTACACGACGGCTTTTAGGCGCATTAGCATTGACAAATGCGTCTAATCAGTTGTTCAACCCAGTGTCAAATTCTCCCGCTGGCTGAATCTGACGTGGCTTGGTTCTAGGACGTTTTGCTAACTGTTCACCATGGAAATTCCAAGCATGGTAGAATGGTGTGAACCCATTCTTGATCAGGTGCGTACTAACATCTACGTTCGACTGTCGCCTTCGGTTATTGCATTTTGAACAGGGGCAAAACACTTTCATGGGTCTGCTACTGATGTCAAACGCCTTGTTCACAAACTCCTCGACCTTATATCTCCATTCATCACTAAATTCCCACGGACTCTTTCTGCCAGCATACATCCACTCACGGTCAGCAGGAAGTCATAATAAATTTATTCAATGCCGTCAGATTAATTACGGCCAAATTTTATCTTTTACGGCATGCAAGGGTTCACCTACACTTCTAATGGGTAGGGGCCTATCCCGCCCGAGTATGTGTAGATCGAGTCGTGTCCCATGTTCTACCCCGACCCGAGATGGAATTTCGACAACACCTCCCCGCTGTTCTTCAGAATACACGTCTCGAGCTTGTCAAGCCGAGAGGGTGTGCATCCGAAGAACAACGGGGAGGTGCTGCCAAAATTCCGTCTCAGGAAGGGGTAGAACATGGAACACGACCCGATCTACACGTACTCAGACTGTCCAACAGGACAATCCGGAAGTGTTAAGGTTATAAATATGCAAAGATGGACAATCCTGCATATTTATAAATTTGTAACCCTTCCGGATAGGATCTGATTCGGGTTACGCGAGTCGACTGACTTGGTGATCTAGACAAAAGAATACCTATGAAGTAAGATTACAAGAGAGGCGAAAGATGTACCCTAGAAGCGTGGTCGATCACCGTAGAAGGTCGGGACGCTCTCCGGAGGGGGGACGGAACAGGGGCACCGAGTCGGCCCTCCTCAGCTGGAGAAGAAGCCCCGTAAACTACGACATCTGAAAACCACAAAAACAACATATATATAAGAACAATGTACAACATAAATATTCATGTAATGCTTAATGCTCCTAGGCAGAACACCAAAACTTTATGAAAAAGTAAGAACAATTACCACAGCTAGACATACACCATATTTGTAAACCACACCTAGAATATTCACAAGAACACAAAGTTTTAAATAGCCCGCTATAGCTCCGCTATAGCCTTTGGAGAGCCCTCCCGCTAACGCTATACACTTTTAACGCTAAATTGAAAACGACGCTAATAGCCCGCTAAATCCCGCTATAGCGCTAAATTTTGATTCATTTAGCCCACTAAACCGCTACAACCATATAAGGGACACGAGTTAATACCATAAAGTTATCCATTAGGTTATTATCCCTTCCTGTTTTTACTGTATGTATGACACGAGTGCGAGTGGAGTGGGCTGCGTGGCCGATTAGGATAAGTTTTTTGCCGTGCAGTAGTTCTTTGCCGTGTTGGTGTTAGTGGGCAGCACGGCAAAGAAATACTTTGCCGTGATGGACTGAGAGGGCAGCACGGCAAAGATATCCTTTGCCGTATGCCTTTTTTCTTTTCATTTTTCTTTCTATTTGTTTTTTCTTTTAATTGTTTTTCTTCTTTACTATTTTTGTGGACTGTCTATTAGTATTAGTTAATACATTAATTATCTATATATTGTTTTATGATTTGGCGAAACCTAGGTTTGGGTGGGTTTCCGATGCTCCGGGGCACCGATTCGGCGAAACCCTAGATCCGCTGGAAAAACCCTAACATTTTTGTCTACCCCCTTCAACGCGTCGAATGGGGGTAGGCTAGTGGACTTTTTTCCTTGGTTGTGTTAGGTTAGGACATAGTAACATGGAAAATCAACTATTATCACAAGTTCTCACAACATTGCCCCCGGTTCCCCCGAAACGGGAGATTTCAGCTATAAGTCAAGAAACTTAGTAGAGAGAGAGTGCGGTCGGTGAAGACGGTCACACACCGGAGTAAAATCTTGCACTTCCAAAACACCCAACACACTTGTACAAACATGGTATGGCACAACCTAGGTTTGGGTGGGTTGCCGACGCTTCGGGGCCCCGATTCGGCGAAACCCTAGATCCGCTGGAAAAAACCCTAACATTTTCGTCTACCCCCTTCAACGGCGTCGAATGGGGTAGGCCAGTGGACTTTTTTCCTTGGTTGTGTTAGGTTAGGACATAGGAACATGGAAAACCAACTATTATCACAAGTTCTCACAACATTGCCCCGGTTCCCCCGAAACGGGAGATTTCAGCTATAAGTCAAGAAACTTAGTAGAGAGAGAGTGCGGTCGGTGAAGACGGTCACACACCGGAGTAAAATCTTGCACTTCCAAAACACCCAACATACTTGTACACACATGGTATGGCACAACCTAGGTTTGGGTGGGTTTCCGACGCTCCGGGGCCCCGATTCGGCGAAACCCTAGATTCGCTGGAAAAAAACCTAACATTTTCGTCTACCCCTTCAACGGCGTCGAATGGGGTAGGCCAGTGGACTTTTTTCCTTGGTTGTGTTAGGTTAGGACATAGGAACATAGAAAACCAACTATTATCACAAGTTCTCACAACATTGCCCCCGGTTCCCCCGAAACGGGAGATTTCAGCTATAAGTCAAGAAACTTAGTAGAGAGAGAGTGCGGTCGGTGAAGACGTCACACACCGGAGTAAAATCTTGCACTTCAAAACACCCAACACACTTGTACACACATGTATGGCACAACCTAGATTTGGGTGGGTTTCCGACGCTCCGGGGCCCCGATTCGGCGAAACACTAGATCCGCTGGAAAAACCTAACATTTTCGTCTACCCCCTTCAACGGCGTCGAATGGGGTAGGCCAGTGGACTTTTTCCCTTGATTGTGTTAGGTTAGGACATAGAAACATGGAAAAAACTATTATCACAAGTTCTCACAACATTGCCCCCGGTTCCCCGAAACGGGAGATTTCAGCCATAAGTCAAGAAACTTAGTAGAGAGAGAGTGCGGTCGGTGAAGACGGTCACACACCGGAGTAAAATCTTGCACTTCCAAAACACCCAACACACTTGTACACACATGGTATGGCACAACCTAGCTTTGGGTGGGTTTCCGACGCTCCGGAGCCCGATTCGGCGAAACCCTAGATCCGCTGGAAAAAACCCTAACATTTTCGTCTACCCCCTTCAACGCGTCGAATGGGGGTAGGCCAGTGGACTTTTTTCCTTGGTTGTGTTAGGTTAGGACATAGGAACATGGAAAACATAATTAAGTGAAGTAAATGAATGTACTATAAGCCTTACCAAAGAAAATAAACAAAGCAAGCATATCAAAAAACATTGCAACTTACATACACAACAAGAAAAGTGGTAGTAGCGACAACACAACATAAATTGAAAAAGAAAAGTCATCTACCATCGACGCAGCCTCCCGCATCATCTTGCGTTCCGACGACGCATCACTCTTCCCCTTCGACGATGCTTCACCCTTGTCCTTCGACGACGCCGCACCCTTGCCCTTCGACGCCGCCGCCGCTGATGCAGCTTTCTTGCTCGCTTCAGTCGGCATGAAGATATCATCTTCATCCTCGCTCTCCTCAACCCATAAAATCGTTTACGAAGAACATCCAACATATCTGCTTCACTCCTATATGTTACCTTCTTCTTCTGCCACCTAGCATGCAGCCTCAGAAGTTCTTTTTCTATTTCCTTCCAACTCCTCCATGGCCACCCATGACTAGCTAGCTTCGCTGATAGCTCACGGAGATGAGGTGGATGTCTAACAATATCCTCGAATGGGATCTCCTTATTGTGTACCTTGAACTCGGCCGTAAACCTCAAAAGGAGTGCCGACATTCCTCCGGGAAACTACCATCTGAAGGAAATCTCGACATGTTCGAGTGACTGGACTCAGTGTACAAAGGTTTTTATAGACCGAGATGAGAAGAATTGCGGGAGAAACAGGCGGGAGATAGGCCAGCGGGAAAAAACGGCGGGAGGAAAAGGACGGGAACAAAATGGCGGGAACAATTGACCGGGAAACAAATTTTACTCAAAAAAAAATCTTGCAGTAGTGCAAACACATGGTTTGCCGTGTGCAGCTCACAAAGCCACACGGCAAAGAAGTGTTTGCCGTGTGCTGCGCTCAAAGCCACACGGCAAAGTATCTCCCGCCATTTAATATAAAGCGCGGGAAAATTTGGCCACTCTTTGGCGTGCGTTTTACTATACATGCATGGCAAAGAGATTTCCCGCCAATGCAAAAATATTTCCCGTGAATTATTGGCGACCGCGGCAAAGTTTCGGATGCTGGTCAACCGATTTGCCGTGCTGTTACATGAAGGAACACGACAAAGATATCTTTGCCGAGATGTCTGTCTTTGCCGTGTGTTGTATGTCCATTTTGCCGTGCGCCTTCGAGTTTCTTTGCCGTGACATGTTTCTTTGCCGTGATCCTTCTGTTTCCTTCACGGCAAAGAACGCTTTGCCGTGTTCCGAGAAAATGATGCACACGGCACAGCACGGCCCTCACGGCAAAGAAACATTTTCCGGTAGTGACTACTCCTTGATAACATAGTAAAATAATGTGCATTGAGATCTTAACACACGAAATGACAAACACACGCCTATACATCAAAGCATGGGAATTTTCCGATCAAGAAGCAATACTCTTTTCTCATGTCCATCGGAAGAGCCAACAGAGACCTGAACATATATTGGCTCTCGTCCGATGCAAGAACGCCATACACTTTTAACATGTCATCAGGCGCCAAATTGGGTATCTCCCGCAGGGTCGTCAACATGTTTTCGGGGGATGGCATGCCTGGCAAGATCAAATTCGACGGCCTGGGCGGTGCATCCAAACCGGTGTCTTTTCTTCTTGTCGGGGTACGGCTGCGGGTGGAGGTGTCGAAGTATTGGGGGACCGTGCATGACACGAAGTGGGGCCAGTTGTAGAATTCATGGTCGTAGTAGTTGATGGAGAGCAGCTCCATTCGCCTAGTGTCGACCTTGATCAGCCGCGCCCCAATGTCACCGCCGACACCCTTGTGGTACTGGTGCTTGCGTACTATGAAGAATAGAACGTCGGGGTCGTCCAGGCTCACCATGAGGTGCTCCGGTTTGATGCGTGGTATAACGCCGTGGTAGCCGGGGAGGGACCAAAGCTCGTCGCAGTCAATGACATTGACCTTCTCCCACGTCGTCATGTCGGCCATACTGAGCGCCCACGTGGTGATGGTGAAGGCGTGGCTGGAGACAGCGCATGTCGTTGCGCTAGGGCAGCCGCAACAACAGCGTGAGGAGACCTCCACGAACCTCACGGTGTTTCCGCCGTCGGTGGCGCATACCCTCCGGTGGAACGACCCGCCACGGTTGTTGCTCCTCCAGGGGTCGGGCTCCACAGGAAGAGACAGGTAACGCAGCTCGGGCGTATAGTTCCACACGTCGGAGTAGATGATGCCGCGGTAGTAGTCCACCCAGAGCAAGAAGCGATCCCCGACGGGTACGACCCCGTCGGTCCACCAGCAGCGAACCTCCTGCCTCTTGCCCTCGTCGTGGATGACGGGCAGCCGCATGAGCTCCCACTCCCAGTCGCCGGAGGATCGGAGCAGGCACAGCTCGGCCTCCAGCGGCGCTGACACGTCTCCTGTCTGAACACATGAATCCAGCGCCGCTACGAGCACGTCGTCTTGGCCGCGGCGCAGGAGCGCGGCCCCATGTCTATGCACATAGCGCGTGGATTTCGGCTTCCCGTGTTTTTGCTCGGTGAGGTAGCACGGATGAAGCAAGGAGAGCGAGGGCGGTCGGGAGGGTTCCGCGGCGCCGTAGCCGGCGCAGTAGATGAAGTAGTCGTCGGACACGAACACACTGTTACGGTCCCGACTGCGGCTCCTTGTCTCGATGTTCACCAGGACGGAGTCCCCGTGGGCAGCGATGGCATCAGAGATGATGTAAACCCCGTCGGCCTGCAGGCCGGGGCTGTGGAGGCGCAGGCGCGAGAACGCCGGCGGCGCCGCGAGAACGAAGGAGACGGTGATGGGACGTCCTTTGGAGGTGCTTGCGTGCGCCACGGTCTTGGCGTCCGGAACGCCATGGAGGCCCTCGACGTTCTCGAGCAAAATCCAGCGAGGGTAGGCGGCGGCTGCCGGCGGCGAAGGCTCGTCGGAGGGCTGGTGATCCATGTGTCCAGACAGATCGATCTAGTAACCCTAAAATCTGGTAATCTGGTGTACGAGTATGTTACGTACCCACTTCACAGATCACTCAAGAGTACCAGAATACATGGATTTGAGTAGCTAATTAGGGGATACAAAGTAGCAGCAAGAGGATGGGGAATCGAGAAGAGGGTCTGGGGTCAAGAGGAGAGGAATACAGGGGAGGAAGAGACGCCGTTCAGGTTCGTGATCCTTCTGGATGAGTTCATCGCTGCCTCCTCCCGGATATTTGTTGCCAGCCGCTCCTGGAGGTCACCGGATGGGCCAGGCCCATCATTGCTAGCCCATGAGACCAGCCCAAGTAGAGGTAAAGGGTCGAGGGTCCTAACATTCCTCCCTCCTTGAAACTCGGCTTGTCCCCAAGCCGAGGCCTTTGAAGGATAACAAAGGGCTAACTTGCCAGGATCCCATGGTGCGTGAACTTCATTGAGCTTGCTGGGGTTCCCGAGGCAGTCTTCACTGTAGTATTTGAGACCATCGTAGGCGGGGTCGAAGTAGTATGTTTGGTCGAGGTAGAAGTCGTAGCTGACGGCGACCTGGTTTACAGAGGCAAGGTAGTAGTCGTGATTGATGTGGACCTGGTCGAAGAAGGCAGCGCAGTTTGTGGCATTCCTCCCTCCTTGAAAAGGAGCTTGACTGCAACCTGTGGAGAGCTCAAGATCATCCATATCCCATGCTACCAGCCAGATCCGGGATGCATATGCCCACAACACTGATAACCACCGGCGATGTTTAGAACAGTGTAGATAGGTGAGTTCTGGAGTAGTCCACCATTTATGAGAGCTGCTCAGCGCAAACATGCTGCCTCCCGGATCCCATGGAATCTTCCAGTGTTGATTAGTTTCGCCATCCAATTCCACGGGCACAAAGCAAAATAATGTATTCACTTCTTGAAAACTTTTGATGCTTGATATATCTGAACCACAATTGTTGCTGTGTAAACACTCGACGAAGAGGTTGCTGGCCAGCCACTGAGTTAGTTCACCATTGCCCTTTGCCTTATCCATCCTCATGTCAGTGCACCTTGGGAGCACGCATGTACACCAGGCTTCAAATGAAATCTGCATCCTCAGGTTTAAAGCACACGTACCGCATAGGTAGCTTGCAAGACCTTTTCCATCAAGGAAAATAGGAATGGAAGTAACACCACCAACTTTCTTCTTGAATAATTGCTGGCGTGCATGGTTTGCACCACCACAGTGGAAAGCATCAGAAGCATTACATTCAACAGCAGGATAAGATAGCTGCTCTACCGTAAAATTTGTTCCATCTTGACAGTGATCAGAAGGAGACAACTTAATGTAGTTATTATCCTTGTGAGCTTCATATATCCAACCTTGAGTGATCAAGTTTCCAGGCACCTGCAGCCCAATTAGTGCCACTGAACAGTAGTTAGACGAGTGATATAATGGCCCTGCTACCTTCGACTGAAACTGAGCCAAAGAATTAGGAATACGGGCTGCACTGGTCCTCCAAATAAGAAATGGTATGGTAAACAACTTGTATCCACTCTCCCAAGAGGCCATGATAACCATGTAATTTGGCTTCTCTGCTAGAAGATTTAACATTAGAAAACAGGGTGCAGCACTTCTCCAAAATTCTTTCAGGGCTGCATCTTGGACCAAGTCTTGCATAGAGAATCCTGCCCTATGTCGTTCAGGACCAAGAGAAATTTCAAAAATTGCAGTAGACTGTTGCACACATTGAATAACTGACCAACACCTCTTGAGCCTCACGAACGCAACATCCAAGCAACCTATCCCACTAGGACTGCACAGAACATTACGAAGGATGTAACCACGAGAGGTTGAGCGAATACCACTTAACATCAGCGGATTCGACGCTGGAGTCATGTCTTCATATGGCGAACATAAATTCTGCTGCACTGCTTCGATGTCACAAACTAGTGATGGCCGTTGCATAGGCAGTGGCAGTGGCGCCCTTGCATCCTCCAGTTCAGGTGGTCGTCTCTGCGGAATATGTGGCGCGGGCAGCGACCACGCCCACTGAGAAGAAATTGGCTTAGCAATATCCTGGGTCTTCCTCCTCATCATAACAACGATAGCAGGTATTTCCTTGAGCACATGCAGTGCACTAACAAAGACAGAGGCCGATTGTCCATATGCAGAATAAAACAACAGCTTCTCTTGTTCAGATGCCCATCGTAAACAGCAGTTCACACTAGGACCTTGATAACCTATAGAGCTTATACCATTGCCCCTGCTAATCAATGTGACTGATGGCCATGGTGGCTTCAACTGCAAGCGCTGGGACCATGCTTCCCCTTCAAATTTTATTTGCGATGGCCTTTCCTCAAACAGCTTGTGTGTATCAACCTTCAAGCATGTGGCCTGAATCGCTGTAGCGCTGATGGCTTCACGGCCTAGGGCTCCATCTCTTGCTGCAGTTGCAACAAACACAGAGATGAAGTCGAGGGTGTCCGAGGGCGCCGTTGCTGAGTCGAAAGCAGGCCTCGACTCGATGGCGCCGCAGCTCGGGCTTTCTGTCGAACACCTGGTCGGCGGCGGAGCTCCAAGGCTGGTGGTGTCCATGGCGAGGACAAGCCTGGCGTCGGGGACGACCGGGGACCCGCCTGATGTTGCGGATGAGCCTGGACCGGAGCTTGGGCTGCCAACACCGAGTGCCGGTGCAGCCGCGGATGTAGGCGCTGCTGGAGTCGTAGATGGTGATGCGCTCCGGCTCCTCA
Source organism: Poa pratensis (assembly GCA_947311845.1). Taxonomy (NCBI): domain Eukaryota; kingdom Viridiplantae; phylum Streptophyta; class Magnoliopsida; order Poales; family Poaceae; genus Poa; species Poa pratensis. The sequence continues at coordinate 742,479 of CAMZMU010000035.1, forward strand.
TCATTTCCAGGATCTCGTCCAACTTCCGTTCGATCCTTGCCTTCTCGTCTTGATTCATTGCATCCCAATCCCGAGCAGGACGAGGTCCACCCTCGGTGGTGATGGAGATCATGGTGGAGGTGGTGGAAGCGTGGGGAGATGGCTCTGATACCATAATGTTACGTACCCACTTCACAGATCACTCAAGAGTACCAGAATACATGGATTTGAGTAGCTAATTAGGGGATACAAAGTAGCAGCAAGAGGATGGGGAATCGAGAAGAGGGTCTGGGGTCAAGAGGAGAGGAATACAGGGGAGGAAGAGACGCCGTTCAGGTTCGTGATCCTTCTGGATGAGTTCATCGCTGCCTCCTCCCGGATATTTGTTGCCAGCCGCTCCTGGAGGTCACCGGATGGGCCAGGCCCATCATTGCTAGCCCATGAGACCAGCCCAAGTAGAGGTAAAGGGTCGAGGGTCCTAACAGAGTACGAGTTTGATATGGTAAGGGAAAGACGACCAATACGAAGTCTAGGCGGTTGTTTGGATATATACAGAAAAAAGTCATTCTTGAAGGGGACACGACGCGCCATCACCTGCCTCTCTGCTTTGTAGCTTGTCGAGCAGGTGTCAGCTCTCTAGTTTGTCGAGCCGGTGTGAGCGAGAACCACGTCAACAAAAAATAGAACCTAAGGGTTCATCGTTGGAAGTGTCGCTTGCTAAACGATGGTCGTAGGTGAGAAAGACTGGCGGTGAATCGCTGACCAAGAAGGGAATACCACGCACATGGCCGATTCGTCCTAGGTGTGGTCTCTGGTTGGCCTCGAAATTAATTCATTCATTCATTAATGTTCATTTGTATGCATGCATGATAGGTTGGTTGATCTATCCTACATTCCTACTACAACTAATCTTCTTATTCTTTTCAAAACAAATCGGGGTATCTTTCATGTAGACAATGACTTGTACAGTGCAGCAGCCGAACCTAAGGAGGAGGCGTTCGTCTTTGCCATCAAGGTCCAGCACATGCATAGTGAAGCACGAAGGATTCAGTCTTCCTTGCAAGATCGAGTTATACGGCGGCACAACAACACTCCGGTGTAGGTAGTGCCTTCGTCGATGTCGTCGTGTTGTCCGCAGTCGTTGCTGGATCAGGAACAACAAGCTCCAACAACGATAATTATGGGGCATCGACAATGGTTTGACTCGTAGGGTCCTGATGGTCTGTCATTATACCATCGAAAACGGGTTGTTCGAGTTGAACCCATGTAATTATTGGAATAACTTGTTATGAAGGATACTTTAAAAACAAAACAGACGGGAAGAGTTTTGTTTACATTGGTCACGAAATATAAGGAAATATAAGGACGGTAGATAATAAAGAAAAGAAATAATCATAATATTTATCGTTTAAAATCTATCTTTCACAGATTCACTAAAAAGATCGATCCAGCTATAGCAAAGGCATTTTTAGCTTTATTTTTTATAGAATAATAAAATGTGCATCGATACCTCAAAATACCAAGTTACCAACACCCGCCTATACATCAATGCAAGACAAATTTCCGACCGAGAGGTAGTAGTCCTTCCTCATGTTCATCGGAAGCGCCAACATTGGCACCGAACTTGAACTGGCTCTCATCAAACGCAAGAATGCCATACACTTTCAACATGTCATCACGGGCCAAGTTCAGAATCTCCCACAAAGTCGCCAACATCTCTTCGGGGGGAATCACCTTTGGCCATGTCAATTTTAGTGGCATGGTCGGTGCTTCAAGATCAATGTCTTTTCGTCTTGTCGGGGTTCGGCTGCAGGAGGAGGTATCAAAGTACTGGGAGACCACAGAGGCGGAGAAGGGGGACCGGAAGTACAAGTTGTCGTCGTAGAACAAGATGGAGCGTAACTCCATGCTCCTGGTGTCGAGCTCCATCAGCCACGTCCCAATTTCTCCGTCGGTGGCCATGTTGTACCTGTTTTTCCGCACCTTGAAGCAGACAACGTCGGGCTCGTCCAGGCTCACGATGGGATACTCGGGCGTGATGCGTGGGACGAAGCCGTGGTATCCAGGGAGGGACCAGAGCTGGTCACAGTCGGTGACGCCGACCTTGTCCCACGTGGTCATGTCATCCATATTGAGCGCCCACGTGTTGATGGTGAAGGCGTATCTGGCGCCCGCGCAGATGGCCTCACCAGGACAGCCGCAACAACAACGTGGGAAGATCTCTACAAACCTCACCGACGGAGAAATTGGTTTGATCCAACCCCTATTAGTTTTTAAAGATCCAACCCCTTGCTATGAATAGCTATCACACTCATTCTGACCCCGTTTAAATAATGAAACAAAATAAATAAAGAAACTTCAAAAACTGCAATCCTTCTACATGGAGTCAGGTTATGTGTACTAGTTGTCATGAATAATAACACATTGTAATACAATAATTTAAAAAAAAATCCTCACAAAATGGGCTATTATGTACCAACATTCATGCATTTCAAGCCAAATGACCAACTTACGAACATCTACGGCATAGTTTACTGCAATATGAACGAACTGTGAAAGGATGTGCATCCTTTCATGAAATGTTTTTCCTTCCAACTTTTTATACAAAACAATTATTATGCATTTTTTAAGTGTCAAAATAGTTTTTTTTGTGAAGCAATATAAAAATATTGCTCAAAATGATACCGCTCCAATTTTCGCACAAGGTAGACCATTTTGACGGACAATTCACAACTTTAGAATTTGAACTGCAAGTGTGTCACAGCTTGCTACTAAAATTTACAAAAGAAATTTTTATGTATGCAAGTAGCCATTATATAGAAGAACCACTTATAGTTTGAAAAGATTCTATCTCTTGGTCTGAATAGCCACGCAGATGTTCTGGCCCTATTTCAAAAAATGTGAAGGAAATTGAACAAATTTAGAAATCCAATCCTTCCGCATCTTGTCCTTTCTTTCTTACTAGTTATTTGGATTTTTTTTGCAAAATGACAATTAACAATACTTCACAAAATGATTCATCATGTACGAACGTTCGTGGGTTTGAAGCGAAATGACGAAGTCATGGGCATATCTGTGAGACCTCTCTAAGGATGCTTGCACGGATAGACCCGTCTCCACAATGGAGTGGCCACCTACGTCGTACATAATTCACGTCGTTTTTCTGAGACCATGAGTGGAAGGATAGGTAGTTCATCGAGAAGGTGAGGCCGCTGGAACGGTCACGGATTGTCACTCAAAAGATGATTTCTTATGCAGTCAAGATAACATTATTGTGTTTGTTCTTTTTCCTTTATAAAGATAACCAAGTTGGGAGTAGCCTATTTGGATAAAAATCAAGATAACCAAGTTCCATGGTGGGTTATGTTAAACGATGATGATCCATTCTTTGCAGAATAAACCTGTCGAATGATAAGTACCAAGTAGTTAAGTTGTCAGAAGGGAAGAGGCTACGATCTGATCCACCCTGTCTCAGTAAATCAAAGAAGAGGGTCAATTGTGCATTCTGTTATGCAGGGGCGGAGCTAGCATATATTGATTGATGTCAAATGACACCAGTGGGATTTTGCTATTTATTACCTTTTATAAATGAAGCAATTCTCTTAGAAATACAAAATGACATCGGTAGATTTAGAGGACTGACACCAATGATCTATTTTTCTAGCTTCGCCCCTGCTGTTATGTGTGCAATGTATTCAACGTTTGGTTACTCGACGAATCATGTGGACGAACGGAATGAATGTTGAAGAATGACATCAATTTCAATCTTGTTCCTAAATCCCCTTGAACCATTGTTGGCGGATCCTGGATCATACAAGGAAACGATAACAGCAGGGAACTAGTTGAAGATAATTCTGAATGGTGCCCAAACAATGCTAATGTGATCAGCCTTGAGGCTTGGGTTGGGATGGCGGGTCCTAGTCCAACATTTATTTTCTTGGATTCCATTCTTGCATACAAATTGCCCTGTTCGTGTCAAATGGGAGCCTAATGCATGGCGTACCATTTGGCTACTTTGAAGGTACGAAACTTGGGTTATATTCCCATGGCGCGCAACAAGATACAAGTTTCTCTTCTATACATGCCATCTTGGATAGGGCCGTTACCTCGAAGCAATTAATTTAGAACCTAATTAATTTCAATTGTAGGTTTATGTTTCGAAGTTTAGTTTGTAATACATTTTATCTTCTACCGGGAATAGTTAATGTCTCCCCCTCGTTGTAATGAACTGCCAGTACTCAGATCCATGTCCTCGTCTCTCTCGACCTCAAGATCTCCAACTTCACCAAGTGAAGAATGTTGATAGTGACCTCGGCGACGGCAAGTACTAATAAGTAATAGCAGTAAAAAGTACTAATATATTTCCCAGTTCCTACAAAGATAAAAAAAACTTCCATTTCAGTACAGACAGCAGTTGCAGCATATGCTTCATACTCTTCTACTGTAAAAAGGAAAAGGAAATAAAGTACTTTATCACACTTTGAAACATGAGAGTGGAATCAGCAAAAGTCACAAAGTATTTACAAGTTCTCCAGGCATATGCTAGCTCCAGAATTGGCTTAATGATAAAAGACTCACTCCAGCAGCCCAGCTTGTGGTGCCACTCATTGCTTGCAGAAACATACAAACAGAATTTTGAGCCTATAGTTCCAGCGCAGAAGGGTACCAGTGCCATTTTACCTGCACCCGTAGTTGTTGTGCCCAAACTCTGAAAGGACTGAATTGTGGATCGTAGCACAGAAATAGCAGAGCTAGAAATAATCGAATTTTTATTGTACACAAACGTTGTCCTCTGACGCAAAATTAAAGGCCGGATGAATCGACATACAAACGGGAACAAAATGAAGAACGAGAAAACAACCGATAACTGGACACGAGTATATATGGAGCAGAAAAATACTGGTCAGGCGATGAGTAAGCTGGATTCAGTTGTGTCGTGTTTGGCGATCTATGGCGGCATGCTCTGCAAGGATCCAGATGATGGTGGTGAGCTCACCTCCCCTGCCAAGCTGCTTCGCATGGGAATCCCGGCTGCATCGGACGGACGAGTACTAGTACTGCTGCACTCCACTCCACTCGATTTATGAAGCTCAAAAACATGAAGCCATGTGTTTGAAATCCAACGATCGTAATGCCTATTAAAATGAAGTGAAAGAGGCGTGGCCGATTAGGTCGTTCAGGAGGGCGCGAGCAGCGTTGGCCGGGCTTGGGGACGCGGCCCATGTGCGTTGTATATATAGGGTAGGAAATATTATTGAAAAGCCCAGCCCAAACCAAAACAAAACCGCAAAACGTACGGGCGGAATCCTCGAACGATCGATCGATCGCTCGATTTCGTCAATCAGGAACTAGGTCAATTCCAAATTTTCCGTAAACCTTCAGATCGATTTCCGTAAACGAGGAAAAGCCGTGCCACATGGACACCGAGTCACCGACCAACCCTCCGACGATCCATCGCCGCCGGACGCCGCCTATCCACGCTGGGTTTTGCTGGAGCACGATGATGAGTGCCGCCACGGCGATCCGGACGCCAAGACCGTGGCGCACGCTCGCACCTCCAGAGGCCGTCCCATCAGCGTCTCCTGCGTTCTCGCCGCGCCGCCGGCAGTGTCGCACATGCGCCTCCACACCTCCGGGGGCCTGCCGGACGGGGTAAGGATCAGCTCTTACGCCGTCGCTGCCCACGGGGACTCCGTCCTCGTCAACATCGAGACAACGATCGACGACTGGAACCATGACGACGAGGCGTCCGACTACTTCCTCTACCGTGCGGGCGACGCCGCCGCTGATCCCTTCCGACCGCCGTCGCTCTCCCTGCTGCCTCCTTGCTACCTCACCGGGCAAGAGGAAGGAAAGCCGAAACGCACACGCTACATGCTGTATTCAGGTTGGACCGCGATCCTTCGCCGCGGCCAAGACGACGTGCTGGTGGCGGCGCTGGGTTCCAGTATCAAGGACGGAGACAAGTCACGGCCGTTGGAGGCCGAGCTGTGCGTGCTCCGATCCGGCGACTGGCAGTGGGAGCTCAAGTGGCTGCCCGTCATCCACGGCGAGGGCAAGAGGTGGGAAGTTTCTTGCTGGCGGACCGACTGGGTCATACCCGTCGGGGATCGGTTCTTGCTCTGGGTGGACTACTACCGTGGCATCATCTACTCCGACGTGTGGCACGAGACTCCTGAGCTGCGTTACGTGTCTCTTCCAGTCGAGCCCGGCGCTAGGAGGAGGTGCAGCGACGAAGATGATCGCGACGGGTCGTCCTACCGGAGTGTATGCGCCACCGACGGCGGCCGCACGGTGAGGTTTGTGGAGATCTTCCGACGCTGTTGTTGCGGCTGCCCTGGCGAGACCGTCTGCCCGGCCACGAGTTACGCCTTCACCATCAACACATGGGCGCTCAATATGGACGACATGACCACGTGGGACAAGGTCGGCGTCATCGACTGCGACCAGCTCTGGTCCCTCCCAGGCTACCATGGCGTCGTCCCACGCATCACGCCCGAGTATCCCATCGTGAGCCTGGATGAGCCCGACGTTGTCTGCTTCAATGTGCGGAATCAATACTACCACCTGGGCACCGAGGGAGAAATTGGGACATGGCTGATCGGGCTCGACACTAGGGGCATGGAGTTGCGCTCCATCTTCTACTACGAAGACAAATTGTACTTCCGGCCCCCCTTCTCTGCCTCTATGGTCTCCCGATACTTTGACACCTCCTCTTGCAGCCGTACCCCGGCAAGACAAAAAGACATTGATCTTAAAGAACCGGCCAAGCCACTGAAATTGACATGGTCCAAGGTGAATTCCCCCGAAGAGATGTTGGCGACGTTGCGCGAGATTTCCGGCTTGGCGCGTAATGACATGTTGAAAGCGTATGTCGTTCTTGCGTGGGATAAGAGCCACTTCAAGTTCAGGTCTATGTTGGCGCTTCCGATGGACATGAGGAAGGAGTACTGCCTCTTGATCGGAAAGTTGTCTTGCTTTGATGTATAGGCGGGTGTTGGTAACTTGGTATGTTGACATCTCAATGCACATTTTGTTATCCTTCGGAAACAAAGCTAAAAATCTATACTATAATATTCGTAGCTGCCGTGATGGTACGTTCGGGCGGTACGTCGGGCGAACGACCGTGGCCGTGGTACGTCGCTGTACGTTTTGCACTTTGGCCCCTTTAGTTTTTATGAATCAACCCGCAGTCCATGGTCTGCCCGATCCCACAGAGGAAAAGAGAACCCGTCCAGTTCACGAGCGAACCTTGATTCCTCTCCGGCCTGGGGTTCCACCAGTCGCCGCCGCTCACTCCTGCCATGGCGCGCCGAGTCTCTCCGGTCCCTGCCACAGGGTGCCGCCGCCGCCGCCCCGCCCCCCTGCCCGGCACAGGTCGGAGCCTCGGAGGTGCGCCATCGGGGGTTGGGGAACATGGGCGGCACAGATCGAAGGTGCGTCGGCGGGAGTAGGGAGCAGGGGCGGAAGATGTCGGAGGTTCGCCGGCGGGCGCGCATCCAGATCACCAGCAGCGTGTTGCAGCTCCTAGCGGCGCTTGCGGCCGTAGATCCACATCCCAACGTTCTCCTCCAAGATCGCACCTACTCCATCAAGAAAGACCAGCAAGCAGCTTCTATGTAACCCAGGTAAGATATTTGATTCATGTGCCTCCGTGCTGTGGTCTCACTCCATGGCTCAAGACACGGGAAGGAGGAGCCCATGTCGAGGAGTAGGACGGTACGCACAAGCGCCTGTCCAGATATCTTCCTCTCCAACATTGGAATCCCCTGTATTTTTGGAACAATTGGTCCATAAATTGGTCAGGCCGTTGACGGTTGATGCTCCAGAGCAGATTGTGTTTGCACCGTTGTTTGAGGCAAATTACCTGTTTTGTAGGTCTATCAGTTTTGAGCGAAGAAGGGATGGTGATTCGTTCTGCGTGGAACCACCAAATCCTTGCTTTCGAGAAACCCCTGTTAGCTAATCTACCAATTGGAGCGGCAGTGCATGTAGCAGCGAGCCGACCACCAGTGAGTACCTTCTAGCCCTTCTATTCTTCTGATGTATTTTCTTTGACATAGCATACTCTTACAACGCAGATAAGAAGTATAGAAGAGTGTCGACTCTGTTTGCGTCTAGAACTTTGTGAGGTTATTCTTTCAGCATCGGTACCTTGGGTAAATATTCAGTAATATACTGCTATATGTTTAGTGCACGGACTAACAGATGCTAGCGCCATGCTCTTACCAGCAAAATCAATGAACCATGTGTAACAACCGAGGTTTACAAGTTATAGAAATAGACGAGCTTCAGGTTTCATTAAAAGGGTAGATTTCGCAGGTATCATGCTGGATAAATCCATTCCGTTGGCCACTTCAAGAAATAGGATAAAACTGAACTTTTTAGTGTTCGTTATTTGGCACTATCACCAGTATGTATCTTCTGATTTGTTTACAGACCCTTATTTATTTTTGCCTCTTCCAAATTCCTTGATTAAATAAGTTTGTGTGAATTAGATACAGTTTACATGAAGCACTGGATATGTATTTAGAAGGGCTAGCTAAGACATAGATTTTGGAACTCCTATGAGTTGTGAGTTTGTGGCACAGGTGCTGAAAAACCAGACATTTATCAGAGTATGTTTGAGAATCTCCAGGTTTCGTTTAATGGGGAAACAAATTGTTCAGCAGTCATAAAATTCTATAATGTGTGGCATCGTCACTTTTATGTCAACGCTTCGCAGTTAATAAAGGGTTGACTGAGGAGCATCAGTTAAGTGAAAAACTAAGCAATTATTACCCTCGAAGAAACCAATAGGCATGACCGGATGGAACTTCAACATCTTGATGGCTTAACTAGGTAAGCTGACAGATCAATTTGTAATTTTTGTTGAATTTTTTTCCATTAAAGAAACTATGCCAGCTCTTCCCTACATATGTTGTTGCAGCAGATAACCGTGAAATTCAGCATTACATACATGATAATGATGATTCTGTCTACAATTTAATATTTAATTAAGCATGCAGCTGGACTATGATGGAAGCCAATTATTCATGGAACTACTTTTGTTTTGATAGGCAGAAGAGGATAACATTGAACTTCAGGCTGCAAGTATTGAATAGAACCGCTTAATCAATTAAAAAATGATGCTGCTTGTCTTTTTTTTTTGTAAATTCGAGGTGACAGCTTGTAAATGTGCTCCGTGAATGTCTTTTTGCATGATGAAATCTTTCTATGGTGAAATGTATTTGAAACCTTCTTTTCTGAAGGCGTAATTCATGTTGTCAAAATCATATGGAGTATTTAAACTTTACAACCATTTGTATTTGGTTATTATGGATATCATGTAACCCAAAACTAATGTGTATGTATGATCCCGTTGCAACGCACGGGCAGTTTGCTAGTATCTTTAATACAGCTGGTGCAGCTCGATCGATCTCAAGTTTTTGTAAGAGAATACGAGTAGATATCAGATAGACATACTCTATAACTCTATATCGTGACCGTGTGATGTTTCGTAGATTGTTTGGTGGAACGATGCCCTTGATCTCGGGCTCGGTTACGTGTTTATATAGAGGCCACATTGGCAAGATTACATCGAGAGGTTACAACAGAACCGAAGAGATAAAGAAATGACGATCTGATCTTTATCATTAGATCAGATTCGTGTACATGAAGTTAGCTAACAAGCCTAACAACTCTACGGTTCTATCCTTAACACCCCTCCTCAATCATAACCGAGTTTGAGGTTGAGATTGTGCTTAAATAATTCAAACTGCCATGGTGGTAGTGCCTTTGTAAATCCATCTGCCACCTGGTCTTGTGAAGGAATGAATCTGATCTCAAGCAATTTGTTTGCAACTCTTTCTCGAACAAAATGAAAGTCAATTTCTATATGTTTTGTTCTTGCATGGAAAATGGGATTAGCTGAAAGATATGTGGCGCCCATATTGTCACACCACAAACATGAGACTTGGTTTCTTTTAATTCCAAGTTCTCCCAAAAGGGATTCAACCCAAATGACTTCAGCTGTGGCATTTGCTAATGCCTTGTACTCTGCTGCAGTACTTGATCTTGATACTGTTGCCTGTTTTCTAGCACTCCAAGAGATTAGATTAGGTCCAAAAAATACTGCAAAACCTCCTGTGGATTTTCTATCATCTACACATCCTGCCTAGTCAGCATCAGAAAAAGCACTCACAAGTGTTGAAGATGATTTTCGAAAAGTCAGACCGAGACTGATGGTTCCATGAATGTATCTCAGTATTCTTTTCACCGCCGTCCAATGCACAGTGGTAGGGGCATGCAAGTATTGACATACCTTATTGACTGAATAAGCAATATCTGGCCTAGTGAGTGTGAGATACTGAAGTGCTCCAACAATACTCCTATAGTTGGTGCCATCATCCGGACCAAGAGAATCACCTTTAGTTTTTGACAACTTTTCTGAAGCGGACAAAGGTGTAGATGCTGGTTTACAGTTTTTCATACCGACTCTGGTCAATAAATCCAAAGCATATTTTTCTTGGGTTAAAGTTATTCCATTAGCAATTTTCTTAACTTCAATGCCCAAAAAATAGTGCAGGTCACCTAAATCCTTAAGTGCAAAAGCTTTACTCAAATCTTGGAGAAGTGTAGAGATAGCCTTGTCAGAGGAGCTAGTAACATTGATATCATCAACATACACAAGCACAAAAATGGTGATACCTGCCTTGTTGAACATGAACAGCGATGTGTCAGCTTTGGATGGTATGAAACCGAACTCTTGGAGTTTAGAACTCAACTTTGCAAACCATGCTCTTGGTGCTTGCTTGAGACCATACAGATATTTATCCAACTTGCACACATGATATGGTGCACTTTGATCTTCATAACCAGGTGGTTACCTCATGTAGACTTCCTCTTCCAGAACACCATGAAGAAATGCGTTATTTACATCTAATTGCCTCAGACTCCATCCTCTGGAAACTGAAATAGCTAGAACAAGTCTGATAGTAGCAGGTTTAACAACAGGACTAAAAGTATCCTCATAATCTATGACATACCGTTGTTTAAAACCTTTTGCTACTAATCTAGCCTTATATCTATCAATTGTGCCATCAGCTTTCTTTTTAATTCTATACACCCATTTGCAATCTATAAGATTTATGCCTTGCTATGTGGAACTAAGTGCCAAGTTTTATTTGTGACTAATGCCTTATATTATTCATCCATTGCGTTTTTCCAATTAGGATCTGCTAGAGCTACTTGTAAATTTGCAGGTTCATCTGCAATGCAAGATAAACTATAACGTACTACATTGTAAAGTTTTGGCTTACTGTTCCCGGTTGTGGATCTGGTGCGATGTACAGGTTCACCTGCAGAATTGGTGGCCGCAGAAGATTTGGCCAGCTGGCCTGCTAGATCCGGGGGTGCAGAAATCCCCTGTCGACGCTGACGCGTGCTGCACACGGGCGGTCGGCCGTGCGGCTGGCGCACGGGAGCTGGAGCCTCAGCCATTGGCTCGGCTGGATTGGCCGACGCGCCGGTCGGCCACACGGTCGGACGCCCACGTGATGGAGCTGCAGCACGGCCCCGCTTGCTCCAGACGCGTTCGTGCGAGGCTGGTTTGTCTCTTCACGCGTCAAAGAGCCAGGCAACGTGGCGCCCGCGTCTTGGCTCGACTGCGCCCGAGGCTGATCTGCTGATGTGCTGCTGCTTCGCGTGGGGATTGCCGTGGCGTCCGATCCCGAGGGAGATTCGGCACCTGAATCTGTTCCGTGTTCCGCGCCTGGACTGTCGTTTTGCGACAGATGAAATTCAGCTTCGTTTGTGCTCGTTTCAGCACTGTTTTGCACCGGGTTTTTTTCTGGATCCCGCGGCTGCACTTGAGAAGCATTAAATGGAACAAAAACAGCAGGAGTATTAGGTGTTAGATCACTTCATAGTTGCCCCCTTGATCTAAGGCTGAATGATTTTGGAGTGACTCGGGTAGGCGAAGGATTTCTCGTCTAAGGAGGGCTCCGGCGTTGGGGTGGAGTTTGGCAAAGGGAAACACTGTCTCATCAAAGACCACATCTCGTGAGATGTAGACACGACCCGAAGTAATGTCTAAGCACTTGACTCCTTTGTGCATAGGACTATAACCGAGAAAGACGCATTGTTTTGATCGAAAAGCGAGTTTACGCTTGTTGTAGGGTCATAAGTTTGGCCAGCATGCGCATCCAAAAACACGAAGAGATGAATAGTCAGGGATTTCTTGAAGAAGCCTTTCGGTAGGAGTTTGATTGTTTATAACAGTGGAAGGGAGCAGGTTGATGAGATAGGTGGCGGTCAAAAGGCTTCATCCCAAAACTTAAGTGGCATGGATGCATTTGCAAGAAGAGCTAGACCAACTTCTACAATATGGCGATGCTTGCGTTCGGCGGAGCCATTCTGTTGATGAGCATGTGGACAAGAAACATGATAAGAGATGCCAACTCGTTGAAAAAATGGATTTAATTTTTCATATTCTCCACCCCAATCGGTTTGCATAGCAATGATTTTTTGATCGAATTTGCGTTCAACGAGATTTTGAAAATTCTGAAAGATTTGAAAAACTTCAGATTTTTGCTTAATGAGATAAATCCATGAGAATTTTCTAAAGTCATCAATAAAGCTTACATAGTAAGAAAAACGACCAACAGAAGCAGGTGCTGGTCCCCACACATCGAAGAACACAAGCTCTAAGGGAAAAGTGGATACACTAGTTGATCTTATATAAGGAAGTTGATGAATTTTTGCTTTTTGACATGAATCGCAAACAGACTCGATACTAGGTTTACTAGAACAAGGAAGCTCATAATTTCTAAGAATACGTTGAACGACTTTGAAGAAAGGATGGCCTAATCGATCGTGAAACCTTGTAGCTGAAGGCTTGGTGACACTAAGAACTTCTTTATTTTTGCTTGATGACGACACCAATGGATAGAGACCTTTCTCACATCTACCCTTAAGCAGAATTTTCTTCGTTGCCTGATCCTTCACATAAAAACACCATGGATGAAATTCAACATAGACATTATTGTCTCTTGTGAGACGATGTATAGAAACAAGGTTTTTTGTAGCATGTGGACCATGGAGAATATTTCGAAGATGTAGTTGTTTAGATGGGGAGTCAACAAATGCGTGACCAACATGACTAATACTCATACCTTGTCCATTGGCCGTGTGAATTTTCTCATGCCCATTGTACTTCTCCTTCATGGTGAGGTTGTGGAGTTCGCCGGTGATGTGGTCGGTGGCGCTGGTGTCGGAGTACCAGTTGGGGTCGACTCCGTAAGAGGCGACATGCGCACCCCTCTCTTCTTCTTCTTCTTCTTCTTCTTCTTCTTCTTCTTCTTCTTCCTCATCACCGTCGTAGCGGTGCCAGCAGCTTGATGCAATGTGTCCCGGTTTCTGACAGATATGACAGACCGAAACGGAGCGACCTCCACGACCGCCCCTGTAGCCGCCTCGTCCGCCGCGGCGTCCATTGGCGCCGTTGCCGCCTTGCTGGTGCGGCTGGTCCTGACCACGGCCGTTGCCGTAGCCCCGGCCACCTCCGCGCCCACGGTATGGACCACCTCGACCTCCACGATGTGGGCCGCCGCGTCCATGAGCAGCGGCGTTGGCAGAGTGGCCACCTATGCCGCTGAGCATCTCCATGCGATTCTCATATGCCATGACCTAGGCATAGAGCTCGCTGACGGTGAGGCTGGCAGTCGGGTTGGCTCCAATGGCGGCGAAGAGCGGGTTGTTGGCGTCATCGAGTCCCACCAGAAGGTACTCAACGAGCTCATCTTCTTCGATGGTTCGGCCCGCCGAGGCGAGCTCGTCCGCCAGTCCTTTTATCTTGGAGAAGAACTGCGCCGTGGTCATGTTTTCCTTCTTGGTGTTGGCGAGGGCGACACGAAGGTTGGAGATTGATGCATGTAAAATGCATACATGAATTTTGCATTATTTTTACTTATATTCCAGTCATATTTGCATCATATAAGGGTTATATCACTGTTTTATAATGATTTTGGGAATATTTGACATGTTTCCTATGTTTTATGGAATTAACCCTGTGCAGGCAGAAAACCCTATTTCTATATTTTAATGTTTCAGGGACCCAAACGACGTCCAAATCACCTGCAAATTTACGAGCGTCAATATTTGGAAGGAAAAAGACTTGGGGGCGAAGGAAGCGAACAAGCGAAGCCCCGAGGGCCAAAAGAGGTGGGCCCACGCGGCCCTTGTACCTGGCCGCGTGGGACCCCCCAACTTGGTCCTCGACGCTCTGTTGTCGTCGATCTTTCCTCCACCGACTCCGTTTTGACCTAAAAACGCCTATAAAAATTATCCCCCGACGTTCTCTGGAAGGAGCGCCGCAGAAACACAGAAACACCGAAACAGAGACCTGGAGCTGCAGATTGGAGGGGGAAAACTCCGGCGGGGCGCTGCCGGCATGGTCTCATCTTCTACAATGACTTCTCCACCGTCTCCATGATGAAGAGGGAGTAGTCCACCTCTGGACTATGGGTTTGTGGAAGTAACTTATGTATCTCTCTCTTGAGCTTCACTAATTAGTACCGTATGAGCTGCTGAACATGATTACGGTCATCTATGTAATACCTTTGTGGTGGATATTTTTATGAGTTAATATATGTTTGAGATTGCAATGGTTTTGTTTCAGTTATGAAAGTAGATGCATATTATGTACCCCGTTCTTATTTACTTGTCATGATCAAGCATGTTTATGAGAGCGCGTGTGGGGGAACGTGTGCATTAGTTGGAGTAACGGGGGGTGGCTAGTGCAGTGAACGTGAGAGAAAGTTCTGCGATCCACTTGGGTGTTTTAACTTACTTTGTTACCTCACTAGGGATAAAAGAAATACCATGCTACCGGAGATGTGGGTGTGACCATTGCCACTACTCCATGACTAGATCTAGCATGTTCTTATTTTAACTTCATGTCATGATACTTATTGCTATACTCTGAGTTATCTTAATTACTGAGGTGTTATGATTTAGTTCGCATCTTGGTGGAGTATAAGAGAGACTAATAAACAAAAGGTCTCTATGTTAGGACGTGATGCCCATATAATTATAAGTTGTCATTAAACTGTTGTGTTGCAATCTCATATGTCAACTCTATTGTTCCATTGTCTACCACTTTATTAAAGAGAGAGTGCATTTGTGAAACCATGAACCCCTGTCCATTTTTAATCATAAGAAACACCTTTCCAACCACTTTTACCACTTTTCCATTTTCAGCCATTTAAAAATCTGAAAATACAAAAACACTTTTACATCTTGCATTCATCATATAAAACCCAAAAATAACATCTATCATTGCTACCACCATCCTTGCATATTCATTTACCACCATTGCATATTTTATTTCTTGTTTGCATTGTATATTATGTTGATATCATTCTCACAACTTGTGCTTGACAACCACTAGGTGAGGTTGAGGAACAAAACATTTACTTTGTTTTGTAGGTAACCAAAAGAAGGATAGGAAAGATAAATCTTCACTACTGATTCCCCGAGAGTTCGATATTAAACCCTCGAGGCACCCTCGTGGGGAAAACACGTCTTCCACTTACTACACACTCTGCACTTGGAGTCTCAACCTAACCCATATTCTTTTGACGCAGGTAACTACGTCATCGGGTATCAGAGATGCGTGTCCTGGACTGCGTGGCGAACATGTTCTTGATCGCCTTCCAGACTTGGGCTGCCGAGGTCATGCCGGTGGTGGCCACTTGGATCTCCGGCGAGATGCTGTGGAACAGGTATGAGAGGACCTGCTGGTCCTTCGCGATCCATCTCGCGTAGGCGGGGTTGGGCTCCTCAGTCTTGCCCTTTTCCCCATGATCGACGGTGATCGTCTCCGACGAGGCCTTGATCGACCCATCGAGGTACCCCATCAGCTGCGCGCCACGCACAGCCAGGAGCACTTGTGCCTCCCACAGCAGGTGGTTTTCCCTTGTCAAGGCTGTCCCGCGCCATTGCCTGGAAGGTTGCCGGTGCCGTTCATGACGGCGGCGGCGGTGGCGGAGGATGAGGGAACAAGGCTCATTAGATGTATTTTTGGAAGAGTGGCTCTGATACCATGTGATGTTTCGTAGATTGTTTGGTGGAACGATGCCCTTGATCTCAGGCTCGGTTACGTGTTTATATAGAGGCCACATTGGCAAGATTACATCGAGAGGTTACAACAGAACCGAAGAGATAAAGAGATGACGATCTGATCTTTATCATTAGATCAGATTCGTGTACATGAAGTTAGTTAACAAGCCTAACAACTCTACGGTTCTACCCTTAACAGACCGATGTTAAACAAAAATCTCCTATGTATATTCTGTTTTCAATGTATCAACATAACAAGTTAATCTAATAACTACATGGATTGAATTCGATCAAACCGTCTTCAATGGTACAATGATAGACCATCAGACCCGCGAGTCAAACCTTCTTCAATGCCACGTGATTGTCCCTGGTTGTTGCAGCTTGTCGTTCCTGATCCACCAGCGACTGCGGACACCACAACAACACCGACGAAGGCACTCCCAACGCCGGAGTGTTTTTGCTCCATCGGTGCTAGGAACTGGTTGAAAGCCGCCATCGGTGTGAAGCGTGTCTTCAGCATTGAACCGCGCCACACCCCCTTATAATTCTTCTCGTGTTTCTACTATGCCCTTGAGTTAATTCATTCTGATGTCTGGGGACCTGCCATTGCTTCTTCGGGCGGGTATAAGTATTATGTTAGTTTTGTGGATGACTATTCTCGTTTTTGTTGGATTTATCTCCTCAAGCACAAATCTGATGTTGAGCAAGTCTTTTACGCCTTTCAGGCTCATGTTGAGCATCTTCTTCACACTAAAATCGTTGCCGTTCAGTCGGATTGGGGTGGCGAGTACCACAAGTTGCATCGCTATTTTCAGCGCACCGGGATTTGTCATCGTGTGTCCTGCCCACACACGTCACAGCAAAACGGGATTGCTGAACGCAAGCACCTTCATCTGGTAGAAACGGGTCTTGCTCTATTGGCGCATTCTTCTCTCCCTTTACGCTTTTGGGATGAAGCTTTTCTTACGGCGTGCTATCTCATTAATCGCATGCCCACACATGTTCTGCAACAAGACACACCCATACATAAGCTTCTCAAGGTCCAACCTAATTACTCCTTCCTTCGCACTTTTGGATGCCCATGTTGGCCCAGCTTGCGCAAGTACAATACACATAAGCTCGCTTTTCGTTCTACTATGTGTGTTTTCTTAGGGTAGAGTCCGATGCATAAGGGGTATAATAGCTTGGACCGCTCCACGGGACGTATATATATCTCGTGATGTCGTTTTCGATGAATCCGTGTTTCCCTATTCCGCACCCGGTGTTACTATTGACGTGTCTACTCTCGCCGATGCAATTTTGTTTCCTTCAACTGAACCGGCTACGAGTACCACTATGCGCAAATATGACCTGTCCTATTTGACCACTGACATGCCTGCTCAAGATAGTCCTTCCTTTGTGCAGGAACCGCCAGCTGCTCGTGATGACCGAAGGACGTCGGTGATCGATGTGCATGGCGCATGCAACTCCCCTGCGTCCGCGTGTGGGTCACCTGGCTCTCCAGCTGCCGCCGGATCCTCGACACCTGCCAGCCCAGCTAAATCTACTGGGACGGCCCACTCTCCGCCGACCGGCGATCCATCGCCAACCAGCACGGCTCCGCCCGCGTTGCCTCCCGTCGAGAGCAATCCTGCTTCTCCGACCGCGATGCCTTCGGCTGAGCCAGGACACGCGATGGTTACCCGCGCTCGTGATAATACTCGGCGTGAGAAGAAGTTCACGGATGGCACGGTTCGTTATGATCCTCAACGGCGTGCATTCTCTGCGACGTCTGTCTCTCATCGGGATGCTCTCCGCGATACCTCTTGGCGTGCTGCGATGACCGATGAGCTAGCTGCTCTACATCATACAAAAACATGGGTGCTTGTTCCTCGTCCTCCCGGTGTTAATATCTTTGGGAGCAAATGGATCTTCAAGACAAAGCATCGCCCTCAGTCGATAAATACAAGGCACGCCTTGTGGCTCGCGGCTTCATTCAGCAGCATGTCATCGACTACGGTGACACCTTTAGGCCGGTCATCAAACCTGCCATAGTCCGTCTGGTTCTCTCTCTTGCAGTGTCAAAAGGATGGATTCTCAGGCAGATTGATGTTAGCAATGCATTCCTTCATGGATTTCTGCCTGAAGATGTCTATATGCAGCAGTCACCTAGATTTGGAGGATGTCTGGAATCCCTCTCATGTGTGTAAGCTACAGAGGGCTTTGTATGTCCTCAAACAGTCTCCTCGTGCATGGTATGCTCGGCTGAGTACTCTTCTTACTGAGCTTGGTTTTGTCCCCTCCAAGGCCGACACGTCCTTGTTTATCTTCTCCCAGAAAGGCGTTCAGATATATAAGCTAGTATACGTGGATGATATTGTGATTGCTGGTTATACCCAAGGAGCAGTTGATGGTCTTGTTCGCTCTCTCTCTGCCAGTTTTCCGATCAAGGATCTTGGTCCGCTGGAGTATTTTCTGGGATTAGAAGCGTCTTACAATTCAGGGGGCATGATAATCACTCAACGGAAGTATGCATTGGACTTTTTGCACCGTGTGAGTATGGAGAATTGTAAAGCCACTTCTACACCATTGGCAGCCACGAAGCGTCTTGCACGAGATTCCGGTACTCCTCTTGGTACTGATGACTCTTTCCGGTATCACAGTGTTATTGGAGGCCTTCAATATTTGACACTCACCTGTCTGGACATATCTTTTGCGGCAAATAAAGTATGCCAGTTTCTTTCGCAACCCACTGATATTCATTGGGAAGCAGTCAAGCGCATTCTGCGCTATGTTAAAGGAACACTGAGTACTGGACTGAGTTTCCGTAAAGCCACCTCCACCAGTATTAGTATCTTTACTGATGCAGATTGGGCAGGGTGTGTTGATGATCGCCGATCCACAGGAGCTTTTGCCGTCTTTGTCGGACCAAATCTCATTTCGTAGAGTTCGAAGAAACAGCCAGCTGTCTCGAGATCCAGTACCGAGGCAAAGTATAAAGCGTTGGCTAATGGAGCTGCTGACGCCATATGGATAGAGTCATTACTCAAGGAGCTAGGATTTTCTCAGCAGTGCATTCCCATACTTTGGTGTGATAATTTAGGGGCTACTTACTTGACCGCTAACCCAGTTTTTCATGCACGGATCAAGCATATTGAAATTGATTTTCATTTTGTGCGTGAGCGTGTTGCTTCTGGAGCTCTACATGTCAAGTTAATTTCTTCCGATGATTAGCTGGCTGATTTGTTTACCAAACCAGCCACTCGACCGATGCTAGACCGTTTCAAGACCAATTTGAATCTTGTTCATAGTAGAAGTTCAGATTGAGGGGGAGTGTTAAAATAGGTCTAGTGTATTCTGTCATGTATTGTTTACGTTGTACGTATGTAACACAATTGTAACTCTTTGCTGATCAATATATATAAAGGAAGACGTGGTGAGGCTTAGACCCCATGGAAACCCTAAACTCAAACTGACAGGAGAAGCAACATCACCAGCTACAAGCCTATCAACGCCTTGTTGGATCCCAATAGTCCTTTCCCAGTGCTCTTCTTCATGTAGCTTGCCATATCAATGAGGAAGGTGTGATATTTTGATGAGTGTATGGGGACAGCCAGGATTCATATTTATAGTCAAAGTATGTCAATAGTCACATGGTTGTTTTTCGTTTTTTGATAAAGAGAATATATTAATATCGTGAAGATACCAATTACACCCAACCTCTGCAACAACGCAATACCCAAAAAGATAATGCGGATGGTTGTTTTGATGAGATATTAATTTTCTGCATCAACGCTTATCCTAACGGCTATGTTTATTCTAGAGCTACAAATAGCAGATGATGATGTTTAAGCTTAGGCGTGGATAAATATTGGCTCGTTCATTATTATATCGACATAATTTTTTATCCATTGTTATGTGAAGATTTGCTTGTAGCCATTTATTTCCATCCATAATTGGTATACGAAAAATTAATTGTTGTCTCCGAAATCTTTCAGTATAACATGTATGGATGTCATACATCATTCTTAATATCAAATACTCCCTCCGTCCGGTAATATCTATCGCGGGGAGGACATTTTTTGAACTGTGGTACATTTTACACATCAGTCCTCTGCATTTGGAATTCGTTTCCTTCCCGTCCCCGTCTTCCTCCTTTCCGTCCCTGTCGTCCGGCCGTCCCCATCCTCCGCCCTCCGCCCTCGTCCGGCCGTCCCCGTCCTCCTCCCTCGTACGAGCTCGCGGACACCGCCGTACCTGTCCTCCGCCCTCGTCCGAGCTCGCGGACGCGCAGGAGAAGGATCTTAGAGAGCGCCCGCATCGGAGCTCGACCTCGTCGGACTCCTAGCTCACGGGCGGCGCCTCCCCCCGTCCCTCCTAGCTCGCGGGCTGCGCATCCCCGGACTCTTCCGCTCCGCTCGCCGGGCTCCGGCCAGCCGGCCTACTAGTCGTGTTCCCTCCTACGGCCGCGCCCCGAGGAAGGCAGCTCCGCCGAGGAAAGAGGCAAGAGGACCTCGCCGCCGTCTGCAGCTCCCTCCGCCGCTGCTTGTTAAAGTGCAGCCGAGGTCGTCAAGGTCGAACAAGGACCGCTCCGCCGAGGAAAGAGGCATGAGGTCCTCGCCGCCGTGTGCAGCTCCCTCCGCAGCTGTTTCGTTTTGTCAGAATTCAGAACCTCAACCTCACTTGCTTCCCTGCCTGCTTCCACCCCAGTATCAAGGAAACACACGCTGCTGAACCTGCAAGAGGTGCGGGATTTCTAGCGTGATACTCTGCCCATCAAGGAAACACACGAAACCATAATCTGAAATTGTTGAACACATGACTGAACTTGTTGAACACAGGAAACTGTAGCTGCTTGTTGAACTGCAAGCTCCTTCTCCAACTATGGTTCTCCCAGCCTGAATGTCACTCCACCTGAAGAAGATGCAGGTACATTCATGAGAAATTTTAGCTCCACTTGAAAAAGCTACAGGTCTGGGAATATATTCAAATAAAAGCTCCAAATTAACTTGACAAAGAGAGATAACACTCCACGAAATGTACAGTCATAAATTGTGGTTCTCATGGTCCTATAATTTATCTCTTTTCTGCTGGATGTCATCTCAGTTTCACCACTGCTGAGTGTTGACTCATACAGATCTTTGATTGATACATGATGGAATTTCAGGATGCATGCACACAAGTTAGTTTCTGAATTTAAATCTGCACACTTACATCCAAGTGGCAGTACATCATGTATGAATAATTGTGTTGCACTTTCCAAGTTACAAGAGCCTTCATAGAGTAGTAGCACTAGGTAACAAAATGAATTATGCACACTAGTTTAATTGCATTTTTTAGTATATACCTTTTCATGTTGATCTGTCCAGCTTATAATTTCCTCCTAGTTACAAGAAGAAGTATCAAAGAGCAGCAGCAGTAGCAGTACCTGGAGAACACAACAGTAGCAAAGAGGAACAGTTGGAATTTCTGAAGAAGAAACAAGTTCAGCAGCAACAGTACCAGTAGCACGAGGTCGTCGACGTATTGACTGTCAACGTCATCTCCAACAAATTCTTGAGCTGATACTCTGCAAGCAACAATAGCAAAGAGGAGCATATCAGATACCAAGAACCGAGAGTAAGCAGTAGCAAAGACAGAGCAGCTCGATTCAAGCACCAGTTCCAAGTTCCAAGTCAGGCAGAGCCAGAGTAGTTGCAGTAGCAAGAGAAACAGATAACCAATAAGAAAGACAATGCTGAAATTTGACAACCAAATAGTGCTCTCCAATGAGTAAGTTCCAATTGGCTCTTACCTACAAGAACAAAATCATCGTGTCAATTTAATTTAATTTTCCCTTTGCACAGCTACATGAAAGAACAAATTGATGGCGGAAAACTATGTAAGCTGGTTTCCAAGAGGAAGAAACTACCCCACAAAGCACTCCATATGTGGAAATATAACAGGATGCATCAAAAGGACATCTTCTCTGAACCTTTGGTACACCATAAGCTATGCTCAATTCAGCTGGTGTCTTCTTGTTCTCGAAAGAAACAATGTCATGTCGCCACTCTCGCTCTTTTACAGGAATGTGTACTGACTTACATAACACCTACAAGGCGGAGTTCACTCGACAAGTAGAAGCTGCTCCTATCAACCTGAACGAGAAGCTGCTCCTATCAACCTGAACGAGATTGCTCCAGAAGCTGCTCCTATCGACCTGAACGAGATTGCTCCAGAAGCTGCTCCTATCGACCTGAACGAGATTGCTCCAGAAGCTGCTCCTATCGACCTGAACGAGATTGCTCCAGAAGCTGCTCGTATCGACCTGAACGAGATTGCTCAAGAAGCTGCTCCTATCGACCTGAACGAGATTGCTCCAGAAGCTGCTCCTATCGACCTGAACGAGATTGCTCCAGAAGCTGCTCCTATCGACCTGAACGAGATTGCTCCAGAAGCTACACCTATTGGTTTGGATGCTCAAGAGGAAGCTGCTCTCGGTTTGGATGATCAAGAGGAAGATGCAATTGATCAAGAAGCAAATCATGAAGATGTTAAGCATTCAACAAGAAGTGCAGTAAATCTATCAAATAAACAAAGATATGGTGTTTACTTTGCTTTGGAAGTGATCAGGAGTAGAGATGGACATGTCCTGCCTGAGGACAAGCTGCTGGTTGCAAGCTTGTTGAACACAACGGTCGAACAGTAGAAAGAATTTGGAAGCAAGCAAATAACCAAATTGATCAAGGTGAAGAAGTTGATGTCTCGAGCAAGAAGAAGGGTCGATGTGGCCCTAAAAAGAAAGATCCGGAACTCGAAAGGATAGCGACAGTGACAAGGATATACATCTCGAGTACCCTACTATGAGGGTACCTGGTGCACGTGATGACTAAAAGTCCAACTAGCGAAGATACGACTCGAGCCCAAGGCGAGAGGCCCAACAAGATGAAGTAACTTCCAAGTTTAGACATAGACATAGTCGGTTTATACTTTCCTTATGTGTAAACTAGGTCGGTTACAAACTCCCGACCCAGCCTATTTAAAGGCTGGGAGGGGGCCGATCTAGGGCCAAGCCATACTCGAACCACCAAAGCTCTTGCGAGATCGTCATCTCGCCGGAGCCACCCTGTAACCACATAATCTCCAGCGATCAATAACAGACAAGCAGGAAGTAGGGTCTTTACCTCCACCCGAGGGGCCTGAACCTGGGTAAATCTTTGCCTCTGCTTGTCAGCCGACGAAACTACCAGTACTACCACGTTCTCTCCCCATAATCTCAACCCTAGGTCCTTAACCATGGGATTTGATGAGGGTACACCTCGTCAATTGGCGCCGTCTGTGGGAAAGAATAGTGCTGGACTCGCGGTTTCTTCGGTTCCATCGGAAAACGGCGACTCGCCGATCGGATCTACAAACGGCAACTCGCCGGCTGCATCGACAAACCAGAACTCGCCGACTCAGGCGGCACACGGCAACTCGCCGGCTCACTCGACAAACGGCAACACGCCAGCTTCACCCGCAAAAAGCACATCGGATCCTCTGATGGATTTCGAGCCACACTCGCCAGGATTCCAGGAGGCCTTCTCCGATCTCGAGTCAGGTTTGGGTTTAACCGTTGGTTCGTTCAATTTTTTCGTCAACAAGCTTGGTGTGCAGGACTTGACGGATCCACGCCAACTCGCGACTTTCGCACCCGAGGCTCCATCGGCTGCGACTCCTTCGACTGCGGATCTTTCCGCTGCGTCCATACCATCATCAACCCTCCAAGCTGTTCATCTGCAACAACCATGTCCACACGAGAGATGCGCGAGCTCATTGAAGAGCTCCAGGGCGAGGAGGCCGAATCAGCATACCGCACAAACGATCCCGAGCTAGATCAACCACTCGAGGATAGTTTCGACTGCGGGATCTCCCTCAGCGACTTCGACGACCTCGAAACTCATATCGACAACCACGTCGACTCCGAGATCTGCGCCAACAACAACCTCGACTCCGAGGCTCACAACAACCTCGCCGACGCCGAGATGGGCATAGGCGACGAAGACGTCGACTGCGAGATCCGTCCAGACGAACCACTCGATGAACATACAGGCTCAGACATGAGCCTCGACGAAGATGTCGAGTCTATGACGGGACTCGAAAGTACATACATATGCCCTCGGGTCATACCCCAACAGGTCTATGTGGCCATCGCCGCAGAAACATCAGAAACTGCGGCCAGTCGCAGGCCTACAGAATTCCGTGCACAGTCACTATGCCGGACGGAGCCACAACCCTCACAATCACTGCTGAGATGGCAGCAAAAG
Source organism: Poa pratensis (assembly GCA_947311845.1). Classification (NCBI taxonomy): domain Eukaryota; kingdom Viridiplantae; phylum Streptophyta; class Magnoliopsida; order Poales; family Poaceae; genus Poa; species Poa pratensis. The sequence continues at coordinate 766,823 of CAMZMU010000035.1, forward strand.
CAGATAAAGTCATCAAGGAGTGCACAATGATGCCAGCAGACGCAACACAAGAAGAGATGTTGACCTTCCAGTACTTCAACTGGCAGGAGTCACTTCGACTGAAGCAGATAAGAGCCACACTCGAAGAACGCAAAAAGCAAGCTAGCTTGTCGAGTGTGCGCAGAAGACAGCTCTCCCTGAGCTCCACCGGGCGAGCAGACACAGGACGCAGATCAAGGTTGTCACACCTCTCGCCAGGCGAGAAGGCGGCACTCACCCGCAACTTAGGCAACTCCTTCATGACATACGACGAGGAAGGACTGCCGGTGCCCAAAACAGCAGCAGGTGCTCTCTACACCGCTGCAGCATACCTGGAGGCAATCAAGCCCCCAGCGGATGACCCCAATGCAAAACTACACCGCCAACAGATCAAATCACTCGCCTTAGCTGCAAAGGCCATACGCCAAGTTCCAAAACTCCAGGTGGGAGTCGAGACCGTGCCCTAGTCGACGCGCCTCGGGAAGAGCATAATCACAGTGGTCGTCGCCACCACTCGAAGGAAAGAAGCGGCTCGCGAAGGCGCAGGTCCAGGAGCAGGTCACGCAGATCATACAGTAGCGACTCATACTCTGATCGAGAGCCTGAGCCACATGGAGCTCTGTGCTTCACTCGACGCGTCCGCGAGACACGGATGCCCAAAGGTTCAAACTCACATCTGAACAGCCCAAGTACACGGGTCGACAGGAACCTTCCGGGTGGCTGGAAGATTACAGGCTGGCTGTCGCATGCCAGCGGGCACAACCACAGCCATGCAGTACATACGACTGATGCTCGAAGGCACAGCCGCGACTGGCTCAAGGCCCTACCTCATCAAATACGACTCGTGGGATCACTTCCGCGATGATTTCATCAAAAACTTCGAGCCTCTATGTGAGCGCCCAAAAACGTTCGAGGAGCTGCGGGCCTGCGTTCAGCGTTCAGACGAAGCGTTGAGGTCATACATCAGACGATGGACTGAGATACGTAACTCAGTTGGAGTGGTTTCAGAAGATATGGCCATGGATGTTTTCGTCATGGGCCTCGCCAGGCGAGACCTCAAAGAAGCACTTGGCCGCAAAAGCCAAAATCTGTAGCCCACCTCCTGCAATCGCGACTGAGTGGGCAGATGGAGAGGATATGGCACGCACCACGCGGGTCCTCACCCCGTGACAAACACGAGAATAGCAGTCGAAGCCATAGAGACTCGTACAGAGACGACCGAAGGCGCAAACGTTCAAAACGTCATTACGACGACGACAGACCCGAATTCATGGCGGCTGGGTTCTCCACACCCCGCAATGATCAGGACAGAAGCGACCGACGGTCGGAAGAGCGAGACAGTCGAGACGACGGCGAGACAGTCGAGATGATCGGCGAACAGTCGAGATGATCGACGCGATGGCCAACGCAGTGACAGCTACAAGAGGAAGGATTGGCGCAAGTCACGGGCACAATCTGAGCGATCATTCGAAGAAAAGATGGACGCTGATTGCAGATTCCACCTGTACAAGGGGGACGATGGAAAACTGCGGTCCAACCACTCGATGAGAAACTGCAGGGAGTTCGACCAATGGCGACTGATTACGTAAATCGCAGAAAGGCAGCAGCCGCACAAGCACCTGCACCCGTGCCTCAGCCAAACAACGTGCCTGTTCTGATGGCACCACCTCCACCACCACAGCCTGCCCCAGGCGGAAATCTCGCGGGTGCCATACAGCCCGTGCCTCGGGTGGACGAACCACAGTACCCTCCGCCCCAAGGGCAGATGTACATGATACAGAAAGGTCGACCTTCCAACAGGGAGCAAAAGCTTCGCACTCGACAGGTAAACATGGCGGTCATGTCACCGCCTGCGGTGACAGAGTACTTGAAGGGATCTGATACTGCAATAAGCTTCAGCAAAGAGGACCACCCTCCGTCGGTTGTTCGACCAGGGCACTCTGCTCTGGTACTCGACGCGCAAATTGGAGGCTACGCCATGTCCAAGGTCTTCATGGATGGTGGGAGCGGCATAAACATCATCTTCGCAGATACGCTCCGCAAAATGAACAGGTCAGTCGAAAACCTGCCAAGATCCTCAAATACCTTCCACGGTATCGTTCCAGGGAAAGCAATAAGCCCAGAGGGCACCATACAACTCGACGTAACGTTCGGGGACAAGCACCACTTCAGGACAGAGTCGATTGAGTTCGAAGTGGTCGACTGGAAATCACAATACCATGCTATACTTGGACGCCCGACGTTCGCTCGATTCATGGCGGTGCCACATTACGCATACCTCCAGCTGAAAATGCCTGGACCAAAAGGAGTAATCACAGTCAAGGGGAACTTCCAAAAGTCTGACTCTTGCGACCGAGAATTCAGCAAAATCTCTGAGATGTTTGGCATGGAAGCAACACTCGCCGATCTAGCGGTCTCCAACGATCGAACACTTATGCCAGAACAAAAAAGGTGGCAGTCGACAGAGCATTCAGTGCCACCAACGACACAAGATCGCATCAGGTGCACCCGACAGACCCGACCAAGACAGTCAATGTCTCGTCGAGTCTGCCTATCGCATAGGAAAGCGCGCTCGTCGAATTCCTCCGTGAGAACTGGGATATATTTGCATGGTGTCCAGCAGACATGCCAGGTATTCCCAGGGAATTCGCCGAGCACTCTCTCCAGCTACTTCCAGGTGCTAAACCAGTCAAGCAAACAATGCGCCGCATATCGGCCCAAAAAGAACTGCAGTCGAAGCCGAAGTCGACAGGCTACTCGCAGCAGGATTCATCAGAGAGATCAAGAAATCACAATGGGTGGCCAACCCCGTACTTGTAGAAAGAAGCATACAGACATCCTGCGGATGTGTGTTGATTTTACAGCACTCAATAAGTGTTGTCCAAAGGATCACTTTCCACTACCTCGAATCGACCAGATCGTCGACTCCACCGCCGGGTGCGCTCGCTTATCCTTCCTGGATGCTTACTCGGGTTACCACCAGATAAGGATGAAGGAAGAGGATGAAGAAAAAACGGCGTTCATAACCCCACTCGGGGTCTACTGCTACACCACAATGCCTTTCGGGCTCAAAAACGCAGGCGCAACCTATCAGCGCATGATGCAAGATTGCCTCAAGAAGCAGATTGGGCGAAACGTCCAGTCTATGTAGATGACATCGTCATCACCACAAGAGAAGAAAGCACGCTACTCGATGACTTGCGGAGACATTCGCAAACCTCAAACGCTTCCACATCAAGCTCAACCCGAAGAAGTGCACGTTCGGCGTGCCAGCCGGGCAACTCCTCGGGTATCTAGTCTCAGCTCGAGGAATCGAGGCGGACCCGGAGAAAATACAGGCCATCTTGACGATGCAAAGGCCTTCAAAGCTCCACGACGTGCAAAAATTGGCGGGTCGAGTAGCAGCGCTCAGTCGATTCATCAGCAAGCTAGGCGAAAAAGCACTCCCGTTCTATCGACTGATGAAGAAGCAGATAAGTTCGAGTGGACGCCAGAAGCCGAAGCAGCCTTCACGGACCTCAAGCGAGTCCTCACAAGCCCTCCAATCCTCGTAGCACCAAGGAACGCGAGCCACTATACCTATATGTCTCTGCAACTAACAGGGTGGTAAGCACGTTCTAGTGGTCGAACGCAGGGAGGAGGGCACGCCAAAGCATACAACGTCCAGTCTATTACTTGAGTGAAGTACTCTCCACATCAAAGCAGCGGTACCCGCACTATCAAAGCTGGCATACGCCGTGTTCATGTCCTCAAGGAAGCTGACGCATTACTTCTCCGAGCACCCGATCACTGTAATCAGCACTTCAGGGATCGGGGACATCCTCACAAACCCCAATGCAACTGGGCGAGTAGCAAAATGGCTCATCGAGCTAGCACCAAGAGACATAAGTATGATTACCCGAAGGCCATCAAAGCACAAGTTTTACCCGACTTCCACACCGAGTGGATTGAAGCTCAGCTCCCAGGAGCACCAGATGTGTCCAATTCTGGACCATGTACTTCGATGGCTCGAAGAAAAACGAAGGCGCAGGCGCAGGTGTCATCCTCATATCACCAAAGGCGACAAGCTCCGCTACATCCTGCAAATGGGATTCGAGTTCCCATCCAATAACGAGCAGAATACGAGCTCTGATACATGGCATGAGGATGGCCAAAGCCCTCGGGTGCACTCGACTGATGATCTACGGCGACTCGAATCTGGTGGTGCAGCAAACAATGAAGGCTTGTGACGCAATCGCAGATAACATGATCGCCTACCGTGACTTGTACAACATCATGGAGGGCAGCTTCGAAGGCTGCGAGTTGCGGCACATAGGGCGTGAAAGCAATGAAGAAGCGGATAAGTTAGCCAACATTGGCGCGACCAAAGCTCCAGTGCCACCTGGTGTCTTTTTCGAGCGCATAGAGCATAGATCAATCAAAAAGAAGCGAGAACTCCTGCACAGCCGCACCAGCCAAGAGCAAACACCAGCACAGAGGACCCACCAGTCGAGGTACTCCTCATCGAGCCAACTTGGACTCAACCTTCCTCGCATACATACTCCGCGGCGAGGTACCCGAAGACTTCACAGAGTCAAGACGCGTCACTCGACGATCTAAAGCATACACTGTCATCAACGGTGAACTTTACAAACGCAGCATATCAGGTATGTTCCAGCGTTGCATAGCATTTGAAGATGGCCAAGCCATCCTTCGTGATATTCATGCAGGTACTTGCGGGCATCACGCCAGCAGTCGATCACTCGTAGCCAAAGCCTTTCGCGCAGGCTTCTACTGGCCCACAGCACTCAAAGACGCGGAGGACATAGTCAAAAGGTGCATCGGCTGCCAAAAATTGCCACAAAGCCGCACGCACCCGCATCGGCGTTGAAGACAATACCATTGGCCTGGCCTTTGCCCAGTGGGGGCTCGATATGGTTGGGCCACTCAAAAAATCCTCCCATGGAGGGCATACTCACCTTCTGGTGGCGGTCGACAAGTTCACCAAGTGGATTGAAGCAGTACCCATCACAAGTTCGACTGCCACTACAGCAGTCAATTTCATAAATCCATCATATATCGCTTTGGTGTGCCAAGCATCATCACGGACAACGGTACAAACTTCACGGCTGAGGAGTTCAAATCCTTCTGCAAAGAGCAAGATATCACGCTCAATTATGCATCTGTGGCGCACCCGCAATCAAACGGCCAAGTCGAAAAGGCCAATGGGCTTGTGACAAGTGGGATCAAGAAGCGCCTCCTGGTGCCACTCAAAAGGGCTGCGGGTGCTTGGGTAGAAGAGCTTCCGTCTGTGCTATGGAGCCTACGCACAACACCCAATGCCTCAACGCAATTCACTCCATTCTTCATGGTCTACGGCGCAGAGGCAATTCTGCCATCAGACGTAAGGTTCAACGCACCAAGAGTCGAAGCATACAATGAAGAAGATGCAGACGAGGCACTCGAAGACGCAGTCGACTGCTAGAAGAGGCGCGTAACACGGCGCTCGCACGCACAGCTATTTATCAGCAGGACCTCCGCAACTATCACAGCCGTCGACTGCGTACCAGGTCCTTCGAGGTTGGCGACCTGGTACTTCGACTGAAGCAAAAGAAGGTGCATAAACTCGCTTCTCCATGGGAAGGACCTTTTATCATCACCGAGGTGGTTGGTGGTGGAGCATATAGACTGAAGCACGCGAAGACAGGAGAACTCTCGCATAATCCTTGGAACGTTGCGCAGCTGCGCCGTTTCTATGCTTAGATTGATCAGTCGAACAATGTAATAGGCACATATGTCGGATAGCTGCAGGTTTCAGACGCGCTCTTTTCCTTACCAGGGTACCTAAGGGGACTGGAAGGTTTTTAATGAGGCGGCCTGCAGCTTAACATTCAAAAAAGGAATATAATTCATGATTCCTCATATTTCTCCCTGCTTACTACTCGCATAAATTGATTTCACAAAATTAGCCTCACCCGAGCACTCGGGGGCTGCGCTATCTCAAAAAGCATGTGTTTCCGCTTGTTCACAACATAATACCCCAGCCGCACTCGAATACACGGGGGCTGGATAGTCCTAATTTTACAACATGTTGCTTCATACACCCCGCTCAACAGGCTCGGGGGCTGCATACGTGTAAACAAATAATGTACAATAATCACAAGTGTTGCGTTTTACACTTTGGAGTTACTTCCCATACACATAACCTACTCAACAGGTTCTTCCTTGGGTTCAGTCCATTTTTCCTTCTCCTTCAGCACACGATGGATTAGGACCAGTGCGTCCACTCGTGTCTCTTGATAGTGCTCCTCCATCGGCACAGGACCACCACCTGGTACGGGTGCGGGTCCCATCGCAATCCTTTTCAAATCAAGGTGAGGAAGGTGCGATCGAACAAAGGCAAGAGCAACGTTAGCCCCGCTAACCAGTTGCTCACGCACAAACTTCTTGATCGCCTTGCCCTTTCGAAATTTCTTCAGCAAAGCCACAAGGCCTTGTGGTTGCTCATTCAAAGGAAACAAAGCTTCGTGAACTCGAAATAAGGCCAGCCTGCAAGTCTCCAGTCGAATGGCTGTGCGCCAAGCACGGTCTAGAAGCCTTACCAAAATGGCACTCTTCTCCCTGTCTGACCAGAAGGGGTGGGCGGAGTACTCAGTGCTATTCGCATGACCATCGAGTCGATCCTGAATTCGTGCCTCCTCCTTTATTGGGTCAGAACAAACACCTGCGCAAAAGCAAAGGGCTCATCATCGCCCAGTCGTGTCACCTTGCTAAGAGGAGATCTCGATGATTCAAAAATGTCTTATATTCGAGTTGCAGGTTTATTTTTTCCAACTCCTCAAGCAAAAAGGCCTCCCGTTCTGAAGTTGGGGATGGCCTCGACTACAACTCAGCATACGCGTCTTGTGCCACCTTCAGTTCGCCCTTCACATCAGAAAGCTTCTGCTGAAGGTAGTCCATAATTTTCTGGTCGTTCACGCTTCGCGACTTCGAAGAACCACCCACAACAGGGCCAGTTGATGGTTTAGAGGCTTGTTTCTACAGTCCGAATAATTAAATGCATAAGGAAGCATGAAGAGCTCAAGCAAAAGGCTCGGGGGCGGCGCCTCCCGATTGCTGAATTTCATAATTCATAACATGACAGATACGATGTCTGATAATTTACACTTAGCAAAAGCAAAAGGACGACATTCCTAGACCTAGTCGACAAAGGGATCACTAGCTAAGTCGTCGACTTCTTAGAGGAAGTTTTCTTCGCCTGGACCTTGGCTGCCCTTTCTTCAACAGTTGTCACCATCTGTTGATAGTATTTTCTGGCGCCATCCATCTAAGGGTTGAACCCGACAGTTTTGCCATCAGAACCCCGCGGAAACTTTGTCGTCGCCTTGTCAAAATCTGCCTCGACTCCGTGCGCAAGCAACATGAGAAAAGTAGTCTGAGCACCACTTACCATTTGCTCGCGACAGAAATCGGCGACGGCGGTCCCTTCAGGATTGAACAGCTCCACTAGTTCCACAAAAGAAGATGGAAGCTCTTCGCCGGGGAAGAAGCTGCCATGGAGGCCGCCTAAGGCACTCGCCGCCTGCGTCAGCATCTCCCCTGCTCTGCTGCTGGTAACCTCCGAGACAGCCACGCTTTCATCAAGTGAGGTGCCAAGGCTTTGCTTGCCAGTAGCAGAAGGGCCATCCATCACGCCTAGCATAAGGATAAAATGATCAATACAATATATCAGGAGCCTCAAAAGGAACACAACAAAAATTCATACCAGTTAAGCTGGCGCTGGCGGCAGAAAGTCGACCAATTGCCGACTCCTCTCTCAGCTCAGCTGCTTTCAGCCTCTTCTGTAGATCATCCACTCGACGAGTGGCTTGGTTCAAATTTTCTGCTGCATCAGCAGCAGGCTCTGCAAAACAACCACACATGGTCAGCAGACTGCAAGAGGAATCAGACTTAACACGTAAAAGCATAAAAAGATACGCACTCTTCGTAGCTTCGAGTTGCTCCTGCAGGGTGGTGGCTTCCGTCTCCTTGTGCACTTACTTGGCACCAGCCTTCAGCAACTCTTTTACAAAAGCCTAAGTGAAACGGCATAGACGAAATCATAACTCAATATCTGAGTTTATGCAAAAAAGTTTGGCACTCGACGAGGCATAAAACTTACGTGCTCCAAGAAGGAAGAAGTCGACGCAGGGATATCTGCAGCCGCAGCTCCGCTCTCAGTTGCTGCAACCTCCGGTTCGGGTGGTGTAGCTGTGGCCGTAGCAGCAGGAGTCGCAGACGTAGGCGGCTGCTCTGGTGGCAGCGTCCGTGCAGTTGATGCTGCGCTGCTCTTATCCGCCGTAGGTGGCGGAGGCATATCCTCATCCGAGGAAACACTGTGCCAAAACATTATCAGTATACCAAGTGGCATAGTTCATAAGGTGACAAAGCATATTCACATAATACTTACTCCCCAGTGAGGTCACATAAATGATCAGGCGCCAGCATACCCATGCTGGGGCGTGATTTCTTCGGGACGCGAGGGGGAAGCGAGCGAATGGGAGGGACGTTGAGCGGCGCCTTTGTCGACTCCGTCTTATTCCCTCCTTTTCCTCAGAATCAGCGGTGTCTTCTTCCTCGCGTGCCCGCTTCTGCTTGCCCTGCACCTCAGTATCGCCTTCATCGGCTTCTGGAGTGTGTGCAGTGGCGAGTGAAGCCACTTCATCATCTGAGCCCGCATCGAGTGGCTCGCTGTGCAGCACTGGGCCGTCCTCAGGCAGAGGAGGCATCGACTCATATATTATGTGGCCCTGCACACAGAAACCGCAAAGGAGTCAATCTCACACATGCATAACATATGAACTAACATATGGTATCGGCTATTACCTCTGGGAAAGGATTGCTGGTCTCATAAGGAGCCACAGGCGAGTTCATCTCGCAAGGTTCTTCATCGGTGAGCTTGGTAAGGCCTCTTACCAATTTCTCCGCTTCGGCATCAGATAGCTCGACTGCGCGCGAGCGGGTTGGATCAGAAGCACCGCTGTATGCCCACAAAGCATGCACTCGAGCTCGGAGAGGCTGCACTCGCCTCTTTGCCATGATGGCCAGAAAGTGGATGCCCGTAACCTCTCGACCAGCAGTGGTCTGGAGCTTCAACACCTTCTCCATCAGAACGTCAGCCTCTTCGGCTTCGACTCCGGTCGGCTGGGAGATCCAGGAGGGCCTCTTCTTCACCAGAGCATCCGCATCAAAAGGACGCAACCCGAAAGCTTGCGTGCCTATGGTCACATCCTTGATGTAAAACCACTTCTAGCGCCATCCTTGCACAGACTCCACGAAGTTGATCTTGAAGTACTCGACATCAGGTCGAGTCTGTACTCCAAAGCCACCAGGTCCCTTCGCGCTCTGCTGGCGCTTGACGTTGAAGATGCAGCGGAAGAGACCAAAGTGGGGCGCAACGCCCAGAAAGCACTCGCAAAGAACAAAAAAGCACGCAATGTGCAAAAGCCCATTGGGCGTAAAATCGTGCAGTTGCACCCCATAAACGTGCATCAGTGCACGCAGAAAGTTGTGAACAGGGAAAGAGAATCCCTTGTTCACAAAATCCACAAAGCAGACCCGCTCATTGGGGCCTGGGCGTGGGATTTACCTCGGCACCTGACACGCGGTGGCGTGCGCTATGCTGCGATAGATGGGACGTGACACGTCTTGTGGGCCCATTGTACAGCCGTTTGGACTGGATTTGACCGTTCAGGCACGATTTCTCCGGGGCCATGATGGTAGTTCCTAGATTCCCGTGCGTAGTGGGCGGAGTGGCCGGCGACGGTTGCCCTCCGTGGCTGCCACGTGTACGGTTAGATTTGCTTATTTGCCCACGATCTCGCATCGACGATGCGGATTCTTTTGCGTTTGAGGTTAAAAAGAGTGCGGCGGCGTAAAGAGAATCCCCTGACGTCATTGCAGCAAATTTGTTCCGAAAAGATGTTGGGTTCGCCTAAAGCATATTAATCACTCGATTGGTTGTCGACTACATGGTCACTCGACTGTTTCTACGATCAAATACATATTACTCCCATCGGGAGCGTATCAAAAATTTCTTGGACTAAAGATGATCATGACTGGGTGATTCTGAGATTATCCTCCATTACAAGTAATAAATCACAATCTCGGGGCTACTCCCATCGGGAGCGCTGGCGCGCACCCGATAGAATTATGGCTAAAGGTTTTCTTCGACTAACAAATGTAGAGAAAGATGGCTTTGAGATTATCCTTCATTGCAATCAATAAAGCACAATCTCAGGGGCTACTCCCATCGGGAGCGCTGTCGCGCACCGATAAAATAGTATCAAAGTATCAGTCGATGAATATATCGACTGCGTTCATATGCAAAATCATACTCGAAACATTCCCGAGTTGCGTCCGTCGCAAATATCTCGGATGCTGCATGCATAGTGCAAAGATAAGACCCACCGAACTTTTGAGGTGGGCTAGGGACTGTTCCAGCAACGTCAATCCTTATATTTTCCGTGTCAGCAGACATGATGAAAAATCCCGACGGACGCGTTGGGTAAAATTCAAAATTATACTGCAGATCGACTCAGTAAGACCTCAGCGGCCTAGTCGAATCTGACCAGTTTGTTCCAGATTCGAGTCCGGGGACTCGAGTTTGATTGAAAGCTAGTTAGGTGTTACCCAAATGTGTAGTTAACCAGTCCGATCCGTCGAGTGAACTGGGCCTGCTAAGCTATTATCCCTTGATCATCATAAGCAAAAACCACAGTCGATGAAATAATCGACATAACCAACATGTGCTATTCATACAGGAGTTCCAATTATAGTACTAAAAATAGGACGTGCACTTGCGAATGAGTCTGTGCCTGATTCTTCGAGTCAGACAAGTACTCGGGGGCTACTGACAAGGATATACATCTCGAGTACCCTACTATGAGGGTACCTGGTGCACGTGATGACTAAAAGCCCAACTAGCGAAGATACGACTCGAGGCCCAAGGCGAGAGGCCCAACAAGATGAAGTAACTTCCAAGTTTAGACATAGACATAGTCGGTTTATACTTTCCTTATGTGTAAACTAGGTCGGTTACAAACTCCCGGGACCCAGCCTATTTAAAGGCTGGGAGGGGGGCCGATCTAGGGCCAAGCCATACTCGAACCACCAAACCTCTTGCGAGATCGTTATCTCGCCGGAGCCACCCTGTAACCACATAATCTCCAGCGATCAATAACAGAAAAGCAGGAAGTAGGGTCTTTACCTCCCCCGAGGGGCCTGAACCTGGGTAAATCTTTGCCTCTGCTTGTCAGCCGACAAAACTACCAGTACTACCACGTTCTCTCCCCATAATCTCAACCCTAGGTCCTTAACCATGGGATTTGATGAGGGTACACCTCGTCAGACAGTGCCATTGAACAAGCGGAAAACAATTCGAGCTCTATCAAGGTCTTTGGGTATTCCCCGCTCAACCTTGCACGAAAGGTTCCAGATTGGCGAGGTGGTGCAACACACTAGCAGCTTGAAGCCTGTGATGTCAGAAACTAATAAGATTGATAGATTGAAGTTCGGTGTATCATTTGTTGATCCGAACATGCTTATTTTCCAGAAGATGAACAAAATCGTCCACCTCGACGAGAAGTGGTTCGATATGACAAGGGAGAAGAATACGTACTTACTCCTACCCGAAGAACCTCGACCCCTGCGCACCACGCGGAACAAGCAAAGTATCGGAAAAGTGATGTTCTTAGCAGCTGTGGCGAGGCCCAGATATGGTGATGATGGGGAAGTAACATTCGATGGCAAAATTGGCATTTGGCCCTTTGTCATAGAGACTCCAGCAAAGAGAAAGAGTAGACACCGAGACAAGGGGACACTTGAGCTAAAATCACAGAAAGTTACACGAGAGGTCATGAGGAAATGTCTTTGCGAGAAAGTGATTCCTGCTATACAGGATGTGTGGCCCGACGAAGATGAAGCAAGCACCATCTTCATCCAGCAGGACAACGCAAAACCTCATGTACTGCCCGATGACGAGGGTTTTGCCAATGCCGTAGAGCAGACTGATCTGGACATTAGGTTGATGCAGCAACCTCCAAACAGTCCAGACATGAATGTTCTCGACCTTAGCTTATTCCGATCCCTTCAGTCACACACAGATACGAGAGCACCTAAAGACATCCGAGATTTGATAGAGGGTGTGGAGCAAGAATTTGTGGAATACGATGTCGACATCCTGGATCGAAGCTTTCTCACACTGCAGACGTGTATGCTTGAGATGATGAAGAAAAAAGGAGGCAATGACTATGAGACCCCTCACATGAAGAAGGATCAAATGCTGCCAGAAGAAAGGCATGGCCTCGCTCTACCTATTCCAGCTGAATTACTTGCTCAAACCATTGCCCTTATAGAAGCAGCTCCCCCCAAGCCTCCAAGCATAGAAAAGAAAAGAAGAGCAGCAGCACCACCCAAGCCAAGAAAGAGAAAGAAGAGCAGCAACACCCACCAAGCCGAGAAAGGAAAAGAAGAGCAGCAGCAACAACAACAACAACAACCTCCTCCAAGTGACAACACCAACCAAGCCGAGAAAGGAAAAGAAGAGCAGCAGCAGCAACAACAACAACAACCTCCTCCAAGTGACAACACCAACCAAGCAGAGAAACAACATCAGCAGCAACCTCCAACCAGCATCACCCTCCAAACAACAGCAGTCTACTAAATAAGCAATGAAAGAGGCACAAATACTCCACAGGTTCAGACCTTCAAGCAATGAAATAGGACCAATAAGACTATTGCTCCTTTTTTTCATTTCTCAATTGCAAACAAGCAGTTGTACTGCCATCCTACAACCAAGAGCAGCTGAGCAAATCTATGTATTCTTCCTTGCTGCACTTGTAACTGTTCAGTGCACTGATGTAAAATAACATAGAACTGAAACATTATTTCTCTATTTGAGCTGAAACCACTGAAAGTTATTCGAGATGTCATGTGTAACACATAGCAACAGCAGCAACAATAGCGAACACAGAGAAAGGGGACACTAATCTTGTGTAAGCAGATCATGTGTACATAATTGTGCAATCAGATCATGAGTACTTGTTCAAAATAATTGTGTAATCAGATCAATGCTGTAGTATCATGATGGTAAAAAAATACTCCTAGTTGTTGTTCTCTTATTTGAGAGTAAAAAAACACTCCTAGTTGTTGTTCTGTTATCATCAAGTTGCACATGGAGTAATTACACACACAAGAGGCACAAGGAGTAATTAGTGTCACTGCCCATCCTAAATATGCAAGGCCATGTGCATAAAAAAACCAGATTCTACTCTATTTAAGCCCTAAATTAACCCAGGAGTATTTTACCACTAAATTATCAGTACACTTAATCAGCCTAAAAGCTCTAATGAGAAATACTCCAACCTGCTTGTACTCCAAGATGAATACAGGAAACCAAACCAAGAATTCCTAAATGCAACCATAAACGCAACCATGTTGCTGCTAATCACATAAGTCCAACTAGGAGTAGCTGCTGCTAATCACATAACCATGTGTACTTACAGTCCTGAGAGCCGCTGCAGTTCTATGTCATTACTGACAAATTAGAACAACCAGTTACATGGTGTTTAGGATTTAAAGATGGTTCACTAGAGGGGAATTGTTGATACTGGGACTTAGCAAAGATCACAAAGGGACTTACCAACTTAAGCAATAGGCACACCAACATGAGAACAAAAAGGGAGCTGACGTAAATTGAGGAGCTCATCGATCCTTGTCTGAAGTTGTCTGACAAACTCAAGCTATCTACTCCTATTTCAACAGTACCAAGTGTACAACGCTCAGCGCTCCACAGAATCGAATGCACCCAAGTGTCTGAACCATGCACAAGATTGAACTTTTTTGCACTAGGGAGAAGGTCTCACCGGCAGTTGAGGACGACGGAGCCGAGGTGCCGCGGGCTGCCCCGGCAGGGGAGGAGGACGCGGGGAAGGACGTCGCCCCGGATCTCACGGCCACCGGCGCCAGGAGCTTGGCGGCGGTGAAGGGCGCTGCCTCCATCTCCTCCTGCCGGCAGGTCCGTGGCTCGCATCGCCCCGTCGCGTCGTGGTGGATGCTAGCACCTCGCCGCCTCCATGGGCCCTCTGCTGTTGGTGGTGGCCTCGTAGCCACCGGAACTTCCGTCTTCGACGCCGGTTACGGAGATTTGTCGCCGGATTTAACCGAAAAACTCGAATCTTTGCCGCGGGTCGGTGGAGGGGAGCGCGGCGACGCGAATCAAGGTGGAGGGGAGCGCGGCGACGCGAATCAAGGTGGAGGGGAGTTAAAAGAACGGATCTTGGCGGCGATCAGGAGCAGAGAGCGTCGGCGGCGAGCGCGTCGGCGGTGAGCAGGAGCAGAGAGTGTCGGCGGCGAGCACGAGACTGTCGCGAGAGGGAAAAAGGGAGACGGGGACTGTGGGTTTGGTCGGAAAGAAGTTGAGGGGGGTTTTGCAAAATGTCACTCGCGACAGATATCATCGGACGGAGGGAGTAGCTTTTTGTCATCGGGCTAGCCCCACCCAGAAGTGGTGGTGTAAAGGAAGAGAACTCAGACCAACGAGCCCATGGGCTGGCCTGACGCACTTCATTCGCTGAGGGACATGCTAATCGCTGTGTGAACGAAACTGGTTCCCTGAGGCAGGGTTGCGCATGGGGTGAAGCCTACCGGGCTCCTGATCTAGGGCGACGCACGGTGCAGGCCACAGGGGCCCTTGCTGTGACGGCGCATGGAAGAAGGCCTCTGTTCATCGAGTTGGGCAGCGCATGGGGGAATTCGAGGAAGGGGAGGGAAGGGAGGTGCATATCAGGGAGAAGCATCCTCAATCTACTAGCAATCATCATAGAGATGACTTTGTAGACCATATTATATAAACTGATAGGTCGGAACTGAGTAATTGTTTCCGGGTTGTCCACTTTCGGTATGAGAACAATCGCCGTATTTGTTCTCATCCTAGCGACCAAGCAGAGGCCGAGGCAGAGGCGAGGAGGAGATGACACACCCTAGCGACCAAGCAGCTGTTCTTCCAATCTAGCAGCAGCAGCAGCAGCAGGTATTTGTTCTTCTCGTAGCAAACAGATCTTGTGTGTTTGTTTCAATCGGCTGCCGTACATGATTTCACTCCTTGTCTCTATGTTGTCGAGGACGGAGTCCCGGTGCGCCGCCATGGCATGAGAGCTGATGTTTATCCCGTCCGGCAGGCCGGGGCTTTGGAGGCGCAGGCCTGATGCCGCTGGCGGCGCGGCAAGAACGAAGGAGACGCTGACAGGACGACCTTTGGATGTGCTAGCGTGAGCCACAGTCCGGATCGTAGTCGTCGCAGCTCCCGAAGTACGCGAACAGAATCCAGCTTGGATAGGGGCGGCCGGCGCTGAAGACTCGTCGGAGGGCTGCTGATCCGCATGGGTGTCCATGCTTCGATCAGTCATTGGACTGTGGAAGCCCTAGAATCACCTTCCGCGGAAATATCTGATGTACTTGATACGGTTAAGGAAAAGATGGGAAGAACCAGCGGCGAGAACGAAGGAGACGCTGACAGGACGGCCTTTGGATGTGGTAGCGTGCGCCACAGTCCTGGCGTCCGAATCGTCGCAGCTCCCGAAGTACGTGAACAGAATCCAGCTTGCATGGGGCGGCCGGCGCCGAAGACTCGTCGGAGGGTTGTTGATCCGCATGGGTGTCCATGTGATAGATTTGACGGTGCAAGCCAGAATCACCTTCGTTTAGGCTTCTCCGCGGAAACAGTTCCGTAAATATGTATAGCAATATCTGATGTACGAGTTTGATCCGGTTAAGGAAAAGATAGGGAAGAACCAGGGTGCGCCCACGCCCTCTATCTTTTTCTCGACAAGAAAAAATTATAAGAAATACTACTACGTATGCACGACTAATATGAAGTCGAAGTGATTATTTGGATAGAAAAACACGTACTCCGTATTAGGATTATTTTTTGGAAGACTAATTGTTGTGATAATTATCCTGTTAGGAACGGGATTTTACAAAATCATAGTTGGACTCGAACAATGTTACCGATGGGTGTAGGCAAAATCCTATTTTGACTTACTTGTCAAGTTCTCCTCTCACCTGTTCCACGCGCATTGTCTTAAACGGGTTTATACAAAATCGACTAGTTTTCTCTAGATTTGGTCTTTTGAATTTACACGGAACCTAGTTTTCGATATTCGTGAGTTAGTTAGACAAACCAAAAATGTTTTAGTTTGTTAGAATGTTAAACAAAATATTTGTTAAGGTGAAAATCAAATGAAGACTAAGATTTGGTCAGCCGCGTCCGAGAGGGAGTCGGATTTAGGATCCGGACATAGAACGAGACCCTCCGACGTGGAACGACGGAGGGACGATATGAGAATTCTATAACCGATCAAGCAAAGGACAAAGAAGGGAGCTGGATTATGCGCGACGACCAAGACAAAAAATGGGTTCAGGTCTGTTCTGTTCAACACAGTGGAGAGTTCTTCACACTGGTCAAGATATATATGCGCGCTTGGTATTGAAATATGTCTATCTGAAATATTTTCACAAAAAAAATGACATTCAGCTGCACCAGCTACACTGGAGAATGTTTTTTTAGCTTTCTTCTTCATAACATATTGTCTCACCATTTATTATTATACTTGTGGTGCTTTCTATTTCTGATGAACTTTTATAATGGATCCTGGTTCTTCTCACAAAAAGTGGGGAGAGTTGTTTACATTGGTCAAGATACCTTGGGTAGTGGGTTTATACAGTATGTGTATCTGATACGTATTCTCTTACAAAACATGAGATCCAGTTGCATCAAGCCATCAACCATAGTAAAGATATCTTTTAGCTTTCTTCTTCACAACATAATCAAATGTGCAATAAGATGTCAACATACCGAGTTACCAACACCCTCCTATACATCAAAGCATGACAATTTTCCGATCAAGAGGCAATAATCCTCCCTCATGGCCATCGGAAGCGCCAATAGAGACCTGAACTTAAACCGGCTCTCATCCCAAACAAGAACGACATATGCTTTCAGCATGTCATCACGCGCCAAGTTAGGTATCTCCCGCAGTGTCGCCAACATCAATTCGGGGGAAACCATCCTTGGCAAGGTCAATTTCGGTGGCCTGGCCGTGCTTCTATATCCGTGTCTTTTCGTCTTGCCAGGATACGGTTGTAAGGGGAGGCGTCAAAATACTGGGAGACCGCGGAGGTGATGAAGTTGCGGCAGAAGCGGAATGCATGATCGTAACAGCAGACGGAGCGTAGCTCCATGCGCCTAGTGTCGAGCTCGATTAATCGTGTCCCAATGTCACCATCGACGTCTGTGTTGTACATGTTCTTTTGAACCATGAAGCAGAGAACGTCAGGCTCATTCAGGCTCACCATGGGGTACTTGGGCTTGATGCGTGGGATGCCGCCATGGTACCCGGGGAGGGACCAGAGCTCATCGCAGGGATTGCTCGTTACCCAGCTCATGATCATGGCCACCACTATGTAGGGCATAACTGAATCCTTTTGGGTTCAACGTCTTCAGTGAGCTCCGGATATTGCCCAAGTTTCCCCGCCATAGGGCCGCTGCCCTCCATATACTTGGCAATACCGGCCATGTTCCTGCGTCGCCACCAACAACAATATGCTTGTACAGAACATAGATGGCTGAAACAACCTGCGTGGCGACAGTTAGCACTTGGCGCGCTGCAAGCACATTGTCCTCCAGAGAGAAGGCGCTGATGTTGTCTGGTCGGCCGAGGTACGTTAAGAGGAAAGGTATCCAGAATGCCACAAGCTGCAGCTCTTGTGACGTGCTGCCAAGGGACAGGTTACCTAGTGCCTGGGCTGCGGCTAGTTCGGCGACCTGGTACGCAGGCCACAGGAGGAGCATCCGCCAACCAGATGCTCTACATCGCCGAGTATCCGCGAGGAATATGAGGACGAGGTACGCTCCGAAACTTGAAAGGATCAAAGCTCGGACCAGCCATTCGTTTACCAGCTTCAGCAATCCAGCCATTTATTTGGCCCTGCAGCCATGTTCAGATTACATGTCATCTGTGTGCTAGAAGAGGGACAAAATTAACAAGTGCACTAGAAAAAATTATGCATCTGTGTTCTACTGTCCTGAATAAAAAGAATTCTTTCACCAGGAAACCAAAATCATAGCAGCTCTTGCTTCACATCAATTAAAACTACTCACCAGCGCAGCTGCACACTACCTTGCTCTGTTGCCTCTGCTCCAGGAAGAACCTCGGCGCAGGCTTAATGAGCTCCGAGTGCCGCTGTCGTCACCCGGAGAGAGAACCTTACTCAGCATTGACATAGCCATGCTATACCTGCTTGGTATAACGGGAAGGGATAAGAGTGTCGAACATTCTCACCTCGCAGGACCATCTCGGTGGAGATGTGGGCAGCGTCTAGACGCTAGCTAGATGTCGATTATTCTCCCCATCATATTGTGGAGAATCCAAGAATGGCGCCATGGCGACGCGGAAAATGTACACTTGTGCCCGGCGGCGGGGTGCCCGGGTGAAGTATGGCACCGCTTCGAGATGAAGAGATCTGCGCGGCGCGGAGCGACGCCCTCGTCGAGGAACAGCCGGATAAGCCAGCCATCCAGCCTCACGGAGTCCGCTGCCGGCCATGGCCTGGAGCTCGCACGCGCGCGGCCGCGGACGGCGAACCGGATCAGGAGCTGATCATCGCCGCCACGGCGAGATCCCGTGGGAGGAGACATGGCGGCGCGCGCTCAGGTCCCCAGCAGCAGAGCGCCCGATTTGGAAGGACGGAGGGAGGCGGCGCGCCAGATTTGGGGGAGGAATGTTTTTAAGGATTTGTTTTTTTTTTCAAGGATTTGCTTCTTATTTCCTGATTCCGTCCATCTGGCCCAACTACATGGTTCGGGAAGAGAAAATAAATATTATTTTATTTTCAACTCACTTATTTTATTTTGTTTATATATATCTTTCAGAAAATCTAAACAGCAGTCACCTTACATGAGGCATAACTCCACGCAGCCACCTGGACCGTCGATCTTGATCGAACATGCGCAAACCATCCATCTCCGAACTACCGTCACTTCCGAGCGAGATCCAGATGCGTGGAGTCAAACCTCGGTCAAGAGAGGTAGGTTGGTGAGCGCTTTTCCTCCTCCCCACCGTCGACGGCCATGTCAGCCCCGGCGGCGCCCTCGACGGCGACCACCCTGGTCCCGGCGGCCCCCTCCTCTCCCATTCCCCTCCCCTTGCCCCCATGGCAGGTTCTTCCCCATCCTCGGCCGGCGACCGTATGCGCACGAAACGTGACATGCGGTGGCAGCAGCGGCCGGCGGGGAGCCCCACGTCCCAGGCCTCGGTGTATCGTCGGAGCGACGAACGCCCGGTGGTCTCGGGGCTAGGGCTCTCGGATTCCTCGGCGTCCTCGGCTCCGGTCAGCCTTGTGGTCAATTCTGGCGAGGCACGGAGGTCCGTGCGTTCAAGATCGTCTAGAGTGGGTCCTTCCCAGGCCGTCCAGGAGGTCCATGTGGTGGCGGCGTAAGGAGCGTCAAGCGGCTGCAGAGGCTGGTCCCTCCCACCGGAGGGTGATTGCACCGGAGATGGACGGCCTCTGCTTCAAGTGCTTTCAGCCGAGCCACCCCAAGAGCGAGTGCATCAACCTCATGGTGTGTCTCAGGTGCGGTGTGGAAGGATACGAAGCCAAGGCATGCGAGCAGCCGCGGGATCCCTCGTCGGAGGACGAGCTCCGGCGCAAAGCCCTCGACACGGCGGCGCGCCGTGCGGCGCTCAAGCGTCCCTTGCCTGCACTGGGCATCCGTGACCCGGGCCACCTGCGCCGTCGTGTCGACACCCCTTCACCTCCCCCGCCTCCTCCCCAGCGCACGGCCGCCCTCGTACTCTAGCCGGCACTCTTGCCCCCGGCCCCGACGCCCTCGGACTACGCTGAGGCACCTCTGTGTGTGGTTCGCCGCTCGCCCAACATCGACGCGCTGGAGTTTCGCCTCCGACATGTTCTGCTCGTGACGGTGAGTGGCGGTGGCCAGCCGGTCTCGGGGGAGTGGGTGCACGGGGCTCTTTGTTCTCTCCGGGACATCCCCACCAATGGCTTCTCGGTGCATGAGTACCAGCCCGAGGATTTCCTGTTGGTCATGGCCACGGCGGAGCTGAGGAACGCGGTCATGGCACAGCCTTTGCTCATCCACCAGGGGGTCACCTCTGCTTTGTGTCACCATGCTGTCTCCCATCCTGTTCGTGGCTGCTCTAGGCTAAACCATCCAGGCTACTCCATGCTCTAGAGAAGCATCTACACTGGATAGCAAGAGGATGGAATCAATACAAGCTGATTTTATTTCAGATGTTGTGGTTCAGAACGAACAATTCAAATTTTTTTGACTCTACATAAGCAACATATTTGCATTGTACTCAGATCGTGAGACGTACTTGACTTGTATGCTGGTTGTGCCTAATACTCCTGACTTACTAGTATCTTCTAGTGGTGTATGTACTAGGATGATTCAAATTGAATTGATGCAATGATGTTGTACATTCCACTTTGGTCATTGCAATTGATATTTAGCTGCTTCAGAGAATTTCAGAGTTCTGTACCTTCCTCGCTGGTATTTAAAGTTTTTACACAACAATTTCAGAGAATTGACTTCATGCACATGCGTTTAGATGTTTCTTTAGATGTTTCTTCATGTGTCTAATGAAAGTTATGTATTTTGTGGGTTGTCGTTCAGCACCGTCACCAAGCACTTGATTTGTTGTGTGCGTCGTCCTCGTCACTCGTCGTCTTGGGAGATAGAGACTAAGGAGAAAGCACGACATCGTCACTCGTCGTCTTGGGAGATAGAGACGAAGGAGAAAGCACGGCAACGTAGACCAGAAGAGTTCTCGCGATCTGTCTAAAAATAGAGATCACAATAGTACATATTGGGTTACCACAATTATACCGATAGTTAACATGTTGTCTAGATAATAGTTATCCACCCAATAGGCCAATGGTGGTGGAGTTACTCATTTTCATATATAGTTATCAACACGAAAATTGATATAGTTACCCTGTGTAGATAATAGTTACCCAACAAATACTAATGAAGTTACCCATGCCAGATTGATGAAGTTACCAGTATGTTCATGATATAGTTATTCATCACAAAATTTACTCTCGATAATAGTTAACCACTTGATACTTATGGAGTTACCCACCCTTCATGGATGGAGTTATCATGTCTTCGTGATATAGTTATCCACCACAAAATCGATATAGTTACCCTACTCTCGGTAAAAGTTACCCACCCGGTACTAATTGAGTTATCCGTGCCGGCGTCCTTCGCGAGCCGTAGCGCGGGCGGAGCTCGCGAGCGTCAGTGGCACGTACTGCCGCCGACGCTAGGAGCGCAGTCGTCCGCCATAGCACGCTGCCAACGCCGCGCCGCCCTTCCCGTCCTTACTGCGACACCGTCGTCGTTCCCGCGCCCTCGCGCGTGCTCGCCGCGAGGCAGCCGCCGGTGGCCGCCGACCGTGTTTTCGCCTCCGGCATTATTTATGAAGAGATGTCATTTTGTTTCTTGCAAAATATATGTATAAATTTGTGAATTATCAAATGAATGGTGTTCCTTTTGCAATTTTTTACGATTGCTGCTTCGTCGATGGATTAGGCCCGTTGGCCGCTACCCATCTCCTTTCTGGTCGCATATAATCGAGATCTTGACGAGGTGGACGGCGTCGGGGCACGTCACTGGTTGCAGTGGTATACCGCGTGACAGCGAGAGTGCACTGGATTCCGCAGCTGCCATGGAAGCAGGGATGCATTTGCTGAACTGAATCATCATGTTGATGTGGCCCTAGCTCGGCTTCCTCCACGTATTCTCTGACGGCCCCGCGCGTCCCAATGTTCTAGAAGCCTCTCCTCCGTGCTGAACCAATCGGAGCACACCCACCTAGTACCTATAAAGTTACCCACCTAATAGTGATGGAGTTACCAACGCTGTACTGATAAAGTTACCCACCAAGTACTGATAGAGTTACCAACCCAGCACTAATAAAGTTACCCACCTATTATTGATGGAGTTATCCACCCAGTAGTGATGCAGTTACCCACCATGTACTGGTAAAGTTACCAATCTAATACTAATAAAGTTACCCACCAAGTACTGATAGAGTTATCCACCATCTACTTATGGAGTTACCCATGTGCTCATAATATAGTTATCCATCACAATATCGATGTAGTTACTCTACTCTATCAGTAATAGTTACCCACCAAATACTGATGGGGTTACGCACCTAGTACTGATAGAATTACCCACCCTATACTGATAAAATTACATACCTAGTACTAATAAAGTTAGCCACCCAGTACTGATGGAGTTACCAACCTAGTATTAATAAAGTTAACCACCCAATATCAATGAAGTTACCCACTATGTACTGATAAAGTTACCAATATAGTATTGATAAATTTACCCATCTAATACTACTGGAGTTAACCATGTGTTCATGATATAGTTATCCACCACGAAATCGATGTTGTTATCCCTAAACTATCGGTAATAGTTACCCACCTAGTACATATAAAGTTATCCAGCACAGAATCAATATAGTTACCATACTCTCTCGATAATATTTACCCACCCAATACTGATTGATTTACCCACTCAGTAGTTATAAAGTTATTCATGTGTTGATGATATAGTTACCCACCACGAATTCGATGTAGTTATCATGTCATCTAAATAATAGTAACGAACACAATGCCCATCTTTTTTATGGTGTAGTTGTCACTATGAAATCGACAGTTATAATCCTAATACTTATGCACGATAAATTTACCATCTCAAAGTGATATTCAAAACTCGTGCGCTAACTTCAAAACTCGGTGTCACTATGAAAACTAGGTGCGCTAACTTCAAAACTCGTAAAAACAAAAAAGAACACCAAAAAATGGTTATATTTCAACCCGAAAACTAATCGCTAATATGGTGGGTAACTTACATATTCAAGCCTGGGTAACTTATATGTTACGGGGATGGTAACTTTTGGGAACAAAAACAAAGTTGTCGGAACATATCGACATGGGCTCTAGTTTCGAAGATCTCGTCGCGACTAGCTCAACGGTGAAAACGGATCCTAAATCGGATAAACGATTTGGGCTACAAATTTTTTTGAATTTTCGAGTTTCGCATTTAATACGGGATGCCATCAGTTTTTTTGGATTTTGTGCATGCATGCAAAAGAGGGCTATTCTATCTCTCACCCGTGTGTACCGGTCTGCCTGCATGCGCATGCACATGCATGAGTTCGGTGATTAACAAAAATTATCCTAACGCCTTATGGTTATGCCAAATATAAGACGCCTTACACATAGTCGTTCCCATATCCTTTTTGTTTTTATTTTCACTTATGAAGGTTAAACTTTCCTCAACATCATAGTTACACTTTTCAGAATTGTGCATCGCAAAAGTGCAACCGGTGTGCTTCATGTTCTTTATCCATTTATGTTTCTTGGTTATCCCTTTCCACTTTGGGAGGATAGTGAGTTTAACACATGGGAAAACTCTATCTTACAAATTTAAAATCAGATTGACGGAGAATTAGTAGTTTATTAGTATAATTTAAGGACCACAAATGATTTTATTTTTGAATAACATTCTATGAAATTGGTAGTTAAATTAAAAAAACCTTTATCTGACATATAAAATGTAGTTGAGATTTTTTTAAATTTCTTTTATTTCTACCTTTGCAACACATTAACGGTTTTGATCTATACAAAATATCCGCGAAACATTTATTGGTAGTGAGTGCATCGCTGTTGTCTACTACGAGTGTGTGGTCATCGGCGATAAAATCAAAGCTGGTTATACCACGCCGATACACTACACAAGTGGGATAGGACGTGAACGCCGAGCTTACACTGCCGCCTAGCACGGCTATGAATATTCACTTCTGTTTTGTAATAACATGTACTATGTCGAAAATAACTTAAAAATCGTGCCAAAGCACGGGTATTCAGCAAATTCATGTAAATTTTTCAGAGAATCGGGATGAAAAGTAGAACACAACTGAACCAAATTCGGGGACATCACGTCCAAATGAAAAACTGATACAAATACTCATGTAGAACTTACCATTCGATCATGACAATTAGGGAGAAGAAGAATATATAAACCACGATACATAGGTTATAGTTAATTATTAAAATAAAATGTATTACAAACAAAAAACATTATAACTTTAACCTATGATTTTCCTTCCGTTCCATAATTATTGTCCCGGTTTTTGTTTAAGCTAATTGCTTCCAGGTAATGGCTCCATCTAACATGGCATATTTGGAAGAGAAACTTGTATCTCGTTGCTCTCCTTGGGAATATAACCCAAGTCTCGAACATTCGAGGTACTCAGATGGTAGGCATTATGCTCCCATTTGCCTCGAACAGGGCAATTCCTATGTAAGGATGGAATCCAAGAAAATGGAATGCTGCATTGGGACCGGCATCCCAACCCAAGCATCAACGCTGACCACATTAGCACTGTTTGGGTCCCATTCGGAATTATCTTCTTCAACTACTTGTTCGTTGTTGTTGTCATCTCCTTGTAATATCCAAGATCCGCCAACAATGGTACAAGGGGATTTATGAACAAGATCAAAGTTGATGTCATTCTTCAACTGCCACTCCATCCGTCTACGTGATTCGTCAAGGAACCAAACCTGGAACGCATCACGCGCATAACGGAATACACAGTGGACACCCTTCTCTGATTTCCCGAGTCGGGGTGCATGAGATCGTAGCCTCTTTCCTTCCGGCAACTTAAGCACTTGGTACTTATCACTCGACAGGTTTATCCTGCAACCATATATTAAAAGATTAACCACCCTGACAAGGATATACATCTCGGGTACCCTACCGTGAGGGTACCTGGTGCACGTGATGACTAAAAGCCCAAATAGGAAGATACGACTCGAAGCCCAAGACGAGAGGCCCAACAAGATGGAGTACCTTCCAAGTTTAGACATAGACATAGTCGGTTTATACTTTCCTTATGTATAAACTAGGTCGGTTACAAACTCCCGAGACCCAGCCTATTTAAAGGCTGGGAGGGGTGCCGATCTAGGACCAAGCCATACTCGAACCACCAAAGCTCTTGCGAGATCGTCATCTCGCCGGAGCCACCTTGTAACCTCATAATCTCCAGCGATCAATAACAGACAAGCAGGAAGTAGGGTCTTTACCTCCACCCGAGGGGCCTGAACCTGGGTAAATCTTTGCCTCTGCTTGTCAGCCGACGAAACTACCAGTACTACCACGTTCTCTCCCCATAATCTCAACCCTAGGTCCTTAACCATGGGATTTGATGAGGGTACACCTCGTCAATTGGCGCCGTCTGTGGGAAAGAATAGTGCTGGACTCGCGGTTTCTTCGGTTCCATCGGAAAACGGCGACTCGCCGATCGGATCTACAAACGGCAACTCGCCGGCTGCATCGACAAACCAGAACTCGCCGACTCAGGCGGCACACGGCAACTCGCCGGCTCACTCGACAAACGGCAACACGCCAGCTTCACCCGCAAAAAGCACATCGGATCCTCTGATGGATTTCGAGCCACACTCGCCAGGATTCCAGGAGGCCTTCTCCGATCTCGAGTCAGGTTTGGGTTTAACCGTTGGTTCGTTCAATTTTTTCGTCAACAAGCTTGGTGTGCAGGACTTGACGGATCCACGCCAACTCGCGACTTCCGCACCCGAGGCTCCATCGGTTGCGGCTCCTTCGACTGCGGATCCCTCAACTGTGTCCATACCATCGTCGACCCTCCAAGCTTGTTCGTCTGCAACAACCATGTCCACACGAGAGATGCGCGAGCTCATTGAAGAACTCCAGGGCGAGGAGGCCGAATCAGCATACCGCACAAACGATCCCGAGCTGATCTCCCACTCGAGGATAGTTTCGACTGCGGGATCTCCTCAGCGACTTCGACGAACCGAAACTCATATCGACAACCACGTCGACTCCGAGATCTGCACCAACAACAACAACCTCGACTTGAGATTCATAACAACTTCGCGACGCCGAGATGAGCATAGGCGATGAAGGCATCGACAGCGAGATCCGTCCAGACGGACCACTCGACGGGCATCGACTCCGACATGAGCCTTGATGACGATGTCGAGTCCATGACGGACTCGAAGACACACATACATACCTCGGGTGATACCCCAGCAGGTCTACGTCGCCATCGCCGCAGAATCATCAGATGCTGCGGCCAGCCGCAGGCCTACAGAATTCCCGTGCACAGTTACTATGCCGGACGGAGTCACAACTCTCACAATCACTGCTGAGATGGCAGCAAAAGCAGAAAAGTCATCAAGGAGTGCACAATGATGCCAGCAGACGCAACACAAGAGGAGATGTGACCTTCCAGTACTTCAACTGGCAGGAATCACTTCGACTGCGGCAGGTCAGAGCAACACTCGAAGAACGCAAAAAGCAAGCTAGCTTATCGAGTGCGCGAAGAAGACAGCTCTCCCTGAGCTCCACTGGGCGAGCAGACACAGACCCAGATCAAGGTTGTCACACCTCTCGCCAGACGAAAGGGCGGCGCTCACCCGCAACTTAGGCAACTCTTTCATGACATACGACGAGGAAGGAGTGCCAGTACCCAAAACAGCTGCGGGTGCCTCTACACCGCTGCAGCATACCTGAGGCAATCAAACCTCCAGCTGATGACCCCAATGCAAAACTGCATCGCCAGCAGATCAAATCACTCGCCTTAGCGGCGAAGGCCATACGCCAAATTCCAAAACTCCAGGTGGGAGTCGAGACCGTGCCCTAGTCGACGCGTCGGGAAGAGCATAATCACAGTGGTCGCGCCACCACTCGAAGGAAAGAAGCGGCTCGCGTAGGCGCAGGTCCAGGAGCAGATCACGCAGATCTTACAGTAGCGACTCATACTCTGATCGAGATCCCGAGCCACATGGAGCTCTGTGCTTCACTCGACGCGTCCGCGAGACACGGATGCCCAAAGGGTTCAAACTCACATCTGAACAGCCCAAGTACACGGGTCGACAGGAACCTTCTGGTGGCTGGAAGACTACAGGCTGGCTGTCGCGTGCCAGCGAGGTACAAACACCACGGCCATGCAATACATACGACTGATGCTCGAAGGCACAGCCCGCGACTGGCTCAAGGCCCTACCTCCATCAAAGTACGACTCGTGGGATCACTTCCGCGATGACTTCATCAAAAACTTCGAGCCTCTATGTGAGCGCCCAAAAACGTTCGAGGAACTGCGGGCCTGCGTGCAACGTTCAGACGAAACGCTGAGGTCATACATCAGACGATGGACTGAGATACGCAACTCAGTCGGAGTAATTTCAGAGACATGGCCATGGATGCTTTCATAATGGGACTCGCCAGGGGACTCAAAGAAGCACTCGGTCGCAAAAAGCCAACCTCTGTGGCTAGCCTCTTGATGACCGCGACTGAGTGGGCAGACGGAGAGACATGGCGCGCACCACACGGGTCCTCACCCCGTGACAATCATGAAAGCGGCAGTCGAAGCCGCAGAGACTCGTACAGAGACGACCGAAGGCGCAAACGTTCAAAACGTCACTACGACGATGACAGACCCGAATTCATGGCGGCTGGGTTCTCCACACCCCGCAATGACCAGGACAGAAGCGACCGACGGTCGGAAGATCGGCGAGACAGTCGAGATGATCGACGAGACAGTCGAGATGATCGTCGAGACAGCCGAGACCGGCCAACGCAGTGATAGCTACAAGAGGAAGGACTGAAGCACAATCTGAGCGATCATTCGAAGAAAAGATGGACGCTGATTGCAGATTCCACCTGTACAAGGGGGACGGGAAAACTGCGATCCAATCACTCGATGAGAAACTGCAGGGAGTTCGACCAAATGGCGACTGATTACGTAAATCGCAGAAAGGCAGCAGCCGCACAAGCACCTGCACCCGTGCCTCAGCCAAACAATGTGCCTGTTCTGATGGCACCACCTCCACCACCACAGCCTGCTGCAGGCGGAAACCTCGCGGGTGCCATACAGCACATACCTCGGGTGGACGAGCCACAGTACCCTCCCCCCAAGGGCAGATGTACATGATACAGAAAGGTCGACCTTCCAACAGGGAGCAAAAACTTCGCACTCGACAAGTAAACATGGCGGTCATGTCACCTCCTGCGGTAACAGAATACTTGAAGGGATCCGAAACTACAATAAGCTTCAGCAAAGAGGACCACCCTCCATCGGTTGTTCGCCCAGGGCACTCTGCTCTGGTACTCGACGCGCAAATTGGAGGCTACGCCATGTCCAAGGTCTTCATGGATGGTGGGAGCGGCATAAACATCATCTTCGCAGATACGCTCCGCAAAATGAACAGGTCAGTCGAAAACCTGCCAAGATCTCAAATACCTTCCACGGTATCGTTCCAGGGAAAGCAATAAGCCCAGAGGCACCATACAACTCGACGTGACGTTCGGGGACAAGCACCACTTCAGGACAGAGTCGATTGAGTTCGAAGTGGTCGACTGGAAGTCACAATACCATGCTATACTTGGACGCCCGACGTTCGCTCGATTCATGGCGGTGCCACATTACGCATACCTCCAGCTGAAGATGCCTGGACCAAAAGGAGTAATCACAGTCAAGGGAACTTCCAAAAGTCTGACTCTTGCGACCGAGAATTCAGCAAAATCTCTGAGATGTTTGGCATGGAAGCAACACTCGCTGATCTAGCGGTCTCCAACGATCGAACACTTATGCCAGAACAAAAAAGGTGGCAGTCGACAGAGCATTCAATGCCACCAATGACACAAGATCGCATCAGGTGCACCCGACTGACCCGACCAAGACAGTCAATGTCTCGTCGAGTCTGCCTATCGCATAGGAAAGCGCGCTCGTCGAATTCCTCCGTGAGAACTGGGATATATTTGCATGGTGTCCAGCAGACATGCCAGGTATTCCCAGGGAATTCGCCGAGCACTCTCTCCAGCTATTTCCAGATGCTAAACCAGTCAAGCAAACAATGCGCCGCATATCCGGCCCAAAAAGAACTGCAGTCGAAGCCGAAGTCGACAGGCTACTCGCAGCAGGATTCATCAGAGAGATCAAGAAATCACAATGGGTGGCCAACCCCGTACTCGTAGAGAAGAAGCACACAGATATCCTTCGGATGTGCGTAGATTTTACAGCACTCAATAAGTGTTGTCCAAAGGATCACTTTCCACTACCTCGAATCGACCAGATCGTCGACTCCACCGCCGGGTGCGCTCGCTTGTCCTTCCTGGATGCTACTCGGGTTACCACCAGATAAGGATGAAGGAAGAGATGAAGAGAAAACGGCGTTCATAACCCCACTCGGGGTCTACTGCTACACCACAATGCCTTTCGGGCTCAAGAACGCAGGCGCAACATACCAGCGCATGATGCAAGATTGCCTCAAGAAGCAAATTGGGCGAAACGTCCAGGTCTATGTAGATGACATCGTCATCACCACAAGAGAGGAAAACACACTACTCGATGACTTGCGAGAGACATTCGCAAACCTCAAACGCTTCCACATCAAGCTCAACCCGAAGAAGTGCACGTTCGGCGTGCCAGCCGGGCAACTCCTCGGGTATCTAGTCTCAGCTCGAGAAAATACAGGCCATCTTGACGATGCAAAGGCCTTCAAAGCTCCATGACGTGCAAAAGTTGGCGGGTAGAGTAGCAGCACTCAGTCGATTCATCAGCAAGCTAGGCGAAAAAGCACTCCCGTTCTATCGACTGATGAAGAAAGCAGATAAATTCGAGTGGACGCCAGAAGCCGAAGCAGCCTTCACGGACCTCAAGCGAGTCCTCACAAGCCCTCCAATCCTCGTAGCACCAAGGGAACGCGAGCCACTATACCTATATGTCTCTGCAACTAACAGGGTGGTGAGCACTGTTCTAGTGGTCGAACGCAGAGAGGAGGGACACGCCCAAAGCATACAACGTCCAGTCTATTACTTGAGTGAAGTGCTCTCCACATCAAAGCAGCGGTACCCGCACTATCAGAAGCTGGCTACGCCGTGTTCATGTCCTCAAGGAAGCTGACGCATTACTTCTCCGAGCACCCGATCACTGTAATCAGCACTTCAGGGATCGGGGACATCCTCACAAACCCCAATGCAACTGGGCGAGTAGCAAAATGGCTCATCGAGCTAGCACCAAGAGACATCAAGTATGATTACCCGAAGGCCATCAAAGCACAAGTTTTACCCGACTTCCACACCGAGTGGATTGAAGCTCAGCTCCCAGGAGCACCAGATGTGTCCAATTCCTGGACTATGTACTTTGATGGCTCGAAGAAAAACGAAGGCGCAGGCGCAGGTGTCATCCTCATATCACCAAAAGGCGACAAGCTCCGCTACATCCTGCAAATGGGATTCGAGTTCCCATCCAATAACGAAGCAGAATATGAGGCTCTGATCCATGGCATGAGGATGGCCAAAGCCCTCGGGTGCACTCGACTGATGATCTACGGCGACTCGAATCTGGTGGTGCAGCAAACAATGAAGGCCTGCGACGCAATCGCAGATAACATGATCGCCTACCGTGACCTGTACAACATCATGGAGGGCAGCTTCGAAGGCTGCGAGTTGCGGCACATAGGGCGTGAGAGCAATGAAGAAGCAGATAAGTTAGCCAACATTGGTGCGACCAAAGCACCAGTGCCACCTGGTGTCTTCTTCGAGCGCATCTTGGACTCAACCCTTCCTCGCATACATACTCTGCGCGAGGTACCTGAAGACTTCACAGAGTCAAGACGCGTCACTCGACGATCTAAAGCATACACTGTCATCAACGGTGAACTTTACAAACGCAGCATATCAGGTATGTTCCAGCGTTGCATTGCATTTGAAGATGGCCAAGCCATCCTTCTTGATATTCATGCAGGTACTTGCGGGCATCACGCCAGCAGTCGATCACTCGTAGCCAAAGCCTTTGGCGCAGGCTTCTACTGGCCCACATCACTCAAAGACGCGGAGGACATAGTCAAAAGGTGCATCGGCTGCCAAAAATTCGCCACAAAGCCGCACGCACCCGCATCGGCATTGAAGACAATACCATTGGCCTGGCCTTTCGCCCAGTGGGGGCTCGATATGGTTGGGCTACTCAAAAAATCCTCCCATGGAGGGCATACTCAACATCTGGCGGCGGTCGACAAGTTCACCAAGTGGATTGAAGCAGTACCCATCACAAGTTCGACTGCCACTACAGCAGTCAATTTCATAAAATCCATCATATACCGCTTTGGTGTGCCAAGTAGCATCATCACTGACAACGGTACAAACTTCACGGCTGAGGAATTCAAATCCTTCTGCAAAGAGCAAGATATCACACTCAATTATGCATCTGTGGCGCACTCGCAATCAAACGGCCAAGTCGAAAAGGCCAATGGGCTTGTGACAAGTGGAATCAAGAAGCGTCTCCTGGTGCCACTCAAAAGGGCTGCGGGTGCTTGGGTAGAAGAGCTCCCGTCTGTGCTATGGAGACTATGCACAACACCCAACGCCTCAACGCAATTCACTCCATTCTTCAGGGTCTACGGCGCAGAGGCAATTCTGCCATCATACGTAAGGTTCAATGCACCAAGAGTCGAAGCATACAATGAATAAGATGCAGACGAGGCACTCGAAGACGCAGTCGACTTGCTAGAAGAAGCAGGTAACACGGCGCTCGCACGCACAGCTGTTTATCAGCAGAACCTCCGCAACTATCACAGCCATCGACTGCGTACCAGGTCCTTCGAGGTTGGCGACCTGGTACTTCAACTGAAGCAAAAGAAGGTCCACAAACTCGCTTCTCCATGGGAAGGACCCTTCATCATCACCGAAGTCATTGGTGGTGGAGCATACAGACTGAAGCACGCAAAGACAGGAGAACTGTCGCATAATCCGTGGAACGTTGCGCAGCTGCGCCGTTTCTATGCTTAGATCACTCAGTCGCACAATGTAATAGGCACATATGTCGGATAGCTGCAGGTTTCAGACGCGCTTTTTTCCTTACCAGGGTACCTAAGGGGACTGGAAGGTTTTTAATGAGGCGGCCTGCAGCTTAATATTCAAAATGGAATATAATTCATGATTCCTCATATTTCTCCGTGCTTACTATTCGCATAACTTGATTTCACAAAATTAGCCTCACTCGAGCACTTGGGGGCTGCGCTATCTCAAAAAGCATGCGCTTCCGCTTGTTCACAACATAATACCCCTGCTACACTCGAATACTCGGGGGCTGGGTCATAAAAATCATACATAAACACAAAAATTGTTTAACCCCACTCAATTATTCGGAGTTGAGCCTATAAGCATCAAGTGAAGCTTCAAGTACTGCAAATATTCACAGCCGCACACGAATACTCGGGGGCTGGATAGTCCTAATTTTATAGCAAGTTGCTTCATACACCCCGCTCAACAGGCTCGGTGGCTGCATACATATAAACAAATAATGTACAATAATCACAAGTGTTGCGTTTTACGCTTTGGGGTCACCCCCATACACATAACCTACTCAACAGGTTCATCCTTGGGCTCGGTCCATTTTTTCTCCTCCTTCAGCACACAATGGATTAGGACCAATGCGTCCACTCGTGTCTCTTGGTAGTGCTCCTCCATCGGCACAGGACCACCACCTGGTAGGGGTGCGGGTCCCATCGTAATCCTTTTCAAATCAAGGTGCGGAAGGTGCGATCGCACAAAGGCAAGAGCAACGTTAGCCCCGCTAATCAGTTGCTCACGCACAAACTTCTGATCGCCTTGCCTTTTCGAAATTTCTTCAGCAAAACCACAAGGCCCTGTGGTTGCTCATTCAAAGAAACAAAGCTTCGTGGACTCGAAATAAAGCCAACCTGCAAGTCTCCAGTCGAATGGCTGTGCGCCAAGCCCGGTCCAGAAGCCTTACCAAATGGCGCTCTTCGCCCTGTCTGACCAGAAGGGGTGAGTGGAGTACTCAGTGCTACTCGCATGACCATCGAGTCGATCCTGAATTCGTGCCTCCTCCTTTATCGGGTCAGAGCAAACACCTGCGCAAAAGCAAAGGGCTCATCATCGCCCAGTCGAGTCACCTTGCAAAGAATAGATCTCGATGATCCAAAAATGTCTTACATTCGAGTTGCAGATTTACTCTCTCCAACTCCTCAAGCAAAAAGGCTTCTCGCTCTGTAGTTGGGGATGGCCTCGACTGCAACTCAGCATACGCATCTTGTGTTTCCTTCAGCTCGCGAGTAACTTCGGAAAGCTTTTGATGAAGAAAGTCCATAATTTTCTGGTCATTAACGCTTCGTGACTTCAAAGAACCACCCACAACAGGGCCAGTCGATGGTTTAGAAGCTCGGTTCTACAGTCAGAATAATTCAATGCATAAGGAAGCATAAAAGAGCTCAAACAAAAGGCTCGGGGGCTGTGCCTCCCGATCACTGAAGTTCATGTTTCATAACAAGACAGATACGATGTCTGATAATTTACATATAGCAAAAGCAAAATGACGAAATTCCTAGACCTAGTCAAACAAAGGGGTCACTGGCTAAGTCGTCGACTTCTTGGAGGAAGTTTTCTTCGCCTGGACCTTGGCTGCCCTTTCTTCAACAGTTGTTACCAGCTGTTGGGCATATGTTTTGGCGGCTTCCATCCAAGTGCCGAGCCCGACGGTTCTGCCATCAGGACCCGTGGAAACTTCTTCGTGGCTGCGTCAAAATCTGCCTCGACTCCGTGCGCGAGCAACATGAGAAAAGTAGTCTGAGCACCACTTACCATTTGCTCGCGACAGAAGTCAGCGACGGCAGTCCCTTCAGGCTTGAATAAATCAACCAGCTCTGCAAAGGAAGATGGTAGCTCCTCGCCGGGGAAGAAGCTGCCATGGAGGGCGCCCAAGGCACTCGCCGCCTGCGTTAGCATCTCTCCTGCTCTGCTACTGGTAGCCTCCGAGACAGCCACACTTTCATCGAGTGAGGCGCCAAGGCTTTGCTTGCCAGTAGCAGTCGGGCCATCCATCACGCCTAGCATATGGACAAAATAATCAGCACCATATATCAGAAACCTCAAACATCTAAGGAACAGAGCAAAAATTCGTACCAGTTAAGCTGGTGCTGGCGGCAGAGAGTCGACCAATTGCCGACTCCTCCCTAACTTCGGCTGCTTTCAGCCTCTTCTCCAGATCAGCCACTCGACGGGTGGCGTTGTTCAAATTTTCTGCCGCATCAGCGGCGGCCTCTGCAAAAACAAACACACATGATCAGCAGACTGCAAGAGAAATCACCCTCAACAAGTGGTGATAGCATAAAGAGATACGCACTCTTTGCAACTTCGAGTTGCTGCTGCAAGGTGGCGGCTTCAGTCTCCTTGTGCACATACTTGGCAGCAGCCTTCAGCAACTCTCGCACAAATGCCTGAGTACACGACATGGGCAAATTCATAACTCAATAACTGAGTTTAGGCAAAAAAAATCGCATTCGATGAGGATTAAAACTACGGCAAGCACAAACTTACGTGCTCCAAGAAGGAAGAAGTCGACGCAGGGACACCTGCAGCCGCAGCTCGCTCTCAGTTGCTGCAACCTCCGGCTCGGGTGGCGTAGCTGTGGCTGTAGCGGCAGGAGTCGCAGGGGTAGGCGGCTGCTCTGGTGGCAGCGTCCGTGCAGTGGACGCTGCGCTGCTCTTTTCCGCCGTAGGTAGCGGAGGCATATCCTCATCCGAGGAAACACTGTTTCACACATTATAAGTATACAAGGTGGTATTGTTTATAACATGACAAAGCATATGCACATAATACTTACTCTTCAGTAAGGTCGCACAATCGACCAGGTGCAAGCACACCCATGCTCGGGCGCGATTTCTTCGGTGGTCGAGGGGGAAGCGAGCGAATCGGGGGAATCTCGAGTGGCGCCGTCATCGACTCCGTCCTGTCTTCCTCCTTTTCCTCCGAGTCAGCGGTGTCCTCCTCGTCGCGCGACCGCTTCTGCTTGCCCTGCACCTCAGCATCGCCCTCATCGGCTTCTGGCGTGTGTGCGGTGGCGAGTGAGGCCACCTCATCATCAGAATCTGCCTCGAAAGGCTCATTGTCTGGCACTGGGCCGCTCTCTGGCAAGGGAGGCATCGACTCATACATTTTGTGTCCCTGCACAAATAAACAGCAAAGGATTAAACATCACACATGCATAACATATCAACTGAGATATAGTATCGACTGTTACCTCTGGTTAAGGGTTGCTGGTTTAATAAGGAGGCACAGGCGAGTTCATCTCGCAGGGGTCTTCATCAGTCAATTTGGTAAGGCTTCTTACCAACTTCTCCGCCTCCGCATCAGAAAGCTCTACTGCGCGTGAGCGGGTTGGGTCAGAAGCACCACTGTATCCCCACATAGCATGTGCTCGGGCTCGAAGGGGTTGCACTCGCCTCTTGGCCATAATGGCTAGCAGGTGGATGCCCGTGACCTCTCGACCAGCAGTGGTCTGAAGCTTCAGCACCTTCTCCATCAAACTGTCAGCCTCTTCGGCTTCGACTCCGGTCGGCTGGGCAATCCAGGATGGCCTCTTCTTTACCAGAGCGTCTGCGTCAAAGGCAGGCAACCCGAAGGTTTGGGCGCCAATGGTCACATCCTTGATGTAGAACCACTTCTGGCGCCATCCTTGCACAGTCTCCAGGAAGTTGATCTTGAAGTACTCGACATCAGGTCGAGCCTGTACTCCAAAACCACCAGGTCCCTTGGTGCAGTGCTGGCGCTTAACATTGAAGATGCGACGGAACAAACCAAAGTGGGGTGCGACGCCCAGGAAGCACTCGCAAAGAACGAAAAAACACGCAATGTGCAAAAGCCCATTGGGCGTAAAATCGTGCAGTTGCACCCCATAAACGTGCATCAGTGCACGAAGAAAGTTGTGAACAGGGAAGGAGAATCCCCTGTTCACAAAATCCACAAAGCAGACCCGCTCATTGGGGCCTGGGCGCGGGATTACCTCGGCGCCGGGGATGCGAACTTGCGAGACATCCTCTGGGATCAGCCTGTCGTCTCGCAGGCCGGCGAGCATCCTTTTGCTGCAGGTGGACTTGGTCCAGGCGCCCTTGCCCCTCTTCAAACCGCTGGCAGCGACAGCGGCGCTCTCTGCGATGCGCTCGCGGCATTCCTGCCCTTCCGGGTGGCAGGTTTCGTCATGGCGGAGGTGTTTGCACAAGCTTCGCTCTGAGCCTATGGCGATGCGGGAAGAGGAAGAAGAAGTAGCGGCGGTGGAGAGCAAATGACAAGTAAAAACACTATTTACGCCGCCGCACTCTTTTTAACCTCAAACGCAAAAGAATCCGCACCGTCGATGCGAGATCGTGGGCAAATAAGCAAATCTAACCGTACACGTGGCAGCCACGGAGGGCAACCGTCGCCGGCCACTCCGCCCACTACGCACGGGAATCTAGGAACTACCATCATGGCCCCGGAGAAATCGTGCCTGAACGGTCAAATCCAGTCCAAACGGCTGTACAATGGGCCCACAAGACGTGTCACGTCCCATCTATCGCAGCATAGCGCACGCCACCGCGTGTCAGGTGGCGCAGTCGCCATAAAACGTCATCCCTGACGTCATTGCAGCAAATTTGTTCAGAAAAGATGTCGGGTTCACCCAAATCATATTAATCACTCGATTGTTTGTCGAGTGTCTGGTCACTCGACTGTCTCTTCGATCAAAGACATATTACTCCCATCGGGAGCATATCAAAAATTTCTTCGACTAAAGATGATCAAAACTAGGCGACAGATACTCCGCGGCGAGGTACCTGAAGACTTCACAGAGTCAAGACGCGTCACTCGACGATCTAAAGCATACACTGTCATCAACGGTGAACTTTACAAACGCAGCATATCAGGTATGTTCCAGCGTTGCATTGCATTTGAAGATGGCCAAGCCACCCTTCTTGATATTCATGCAGGTACTTGCGGGCATCACGCCAGCAGTCGATCACTCGTAGCCAAAGCCTTTGGCGCAGGCTTCTACTGGCCCACATCACTCAAAGACGCGGAGGACATAGTCAAAAGGTGCATCGGCTGCCAAAAATTCGCCACAAAGCCGCACGCACCCGCATCGGCGTTGAAGACAATACCATTGGCCTGGCCTTTCGCCCAGTGGGGGCTCGATATGGTTGGGCTACTCAAAAAATCCTCCCATGGAGGGCATACTCAACATCTGGCGGCGGTCGACAAGTTCACCAAGTGGATTGAAGCAGTACCCATCA
Organism: Poa pratensis; assembly: GCA_947311845.1. Taxonomy (NCBI): domain Eukaryota; kingdom Viridiplantae; phylum Streptophyta; class Magnoliopsida; order Poales; family Poaceae; genus Poa; species Poa pratensis. Next base: position 804,068 of record CAMZMU010000035.1, read on the forward strand.
CAAGTTCGACTGCCACTACAGCAGTCAATTTCATAAAATCCATCATATACCGCTTTGGTGTGCCAAGTAGCATCATCACTGACAACGGTACAAAACTTCACGGCTGAGGAATTCAAATCCTTCTGCAAAGAGCAAGATATCACACTCAATTATGCATCTGTGGCGCACTCGCAATCAAACGGCCAAGTCGAAAAGGCCAATGGGCTTGTGACAAGTGGAATCAAGAAGCGTCTCCTGGTGCCACTCAAAAGGGCTGCGGGTGCTTGGGTAGAAGAGCTCCCGTCTGTGCTATGGAGACTATGCACAACACCCAACGCCTCAACGCAATTCACTCCATTCTTCAGGGTCTACGGCGCAGAGGCAATTCTGCCATCAGACGTAAGGTTCAACGCACCAAGAGTCGAAGCATACAATGAATAAGATGCAGACGAGGCACTCGAAGACGCAGTCGACTCGCTAGAAGAAGCACGTAACACGGCGCTCGCACGCACAGCTGTTTATCAGCAGGACCTCCGCAACTATCACAGCCATCGACTGCGTACCAGGTCCTTCGAGGTTGGCGACCTGGTACTTCAACTGAAGCAAAAGAAGGTCCACAAACTCGCTTCTCCATGGGAAGGACCCTTCATCATCACCGAAGTCATTGGTGGTGGAGCATACAGACTGAAGCACGCAAAGACAGGAGAACTGTCGCATAATCCGTGGAACGTTGCGCAGCTGCGCCGTTTCTATGCTTAGATCACTCAGTCGCACAATGTAAAAGGCACATATGTCGGATAGCTGTAGGTTTCAGACGCGCTTTTTTCCTTACCAGGGTACCTAAGGGGACTGGAAGGTTTTTAATGAGGCGGCCTGCAGCTTAACATTCAAAATGGAATATAATTCATGATTCCTCATATTTCTCCGTGCTTACTATTCGCATAACTTGATTTCACAAAATTAGCCTCACTCGAGCACTCGGGGGCTGCGCTATCTCAAAAAGCATGCGCTTCCGCTTGTTCACAACATAATACCCCTGCTACACTCGAATACTCGGTGGCTGGGTCATAAAAATCATACATAAACACAAAAATTGTTTAACCCCACTCAATTATTCGGGAGTTGAGCCTATAAGCATCAAGTGAAGCTTCAAGTACTGCAAATATTCACAGCCGCACACGAATACTCGGGGGCTGGATAGTCCTAATTTTATAGCAAGTTGCTTCATACACCCCGCTCAACAGGCTCGGTGGCTGCATACATATAAACAAATAATGTACAATAATCACAAGTGTTGCGTTTTACGCTTTGGGGTCACCCCCCATACACATAACCTACTCAACAGGTTCATCCTTGGGCTCGGTCCATTTTTTCTCCTCCTTCAGCACACATGGATTAGGACCAATGCGTCCACTCGTGTCTCTTGGTAGTGCTCCTCCATCGGCACAGGACCACCACCTGGTAGGGTGCGGGTCCCATCGCAATCCTTTTCAAATCAAGGTGCGGAAGGTGTGATCGCACAAAGGCAAGAGCAACGTTAGCCCCGCTAATCAGTTGCTCACGCACAAACTTCTTGATCGCCTTGCCTTTTCGAAATTTCTTCAGCAAAGCCACAAGGCCCTGTGGTTGCTCATTCAAAGGAAACAAAGCTTCGTGGACTCGAAATAAAGCCAACCTGCAAGTCTCCAGTCGAATGGCTGTGCGCCAAGCCCGGTCCAGAAGCCTTACCAAAATGGCGCTCTTCGCCCTGTCTGACCAGAAGGGGTGGAGTACTCAGTGCTACTCGCATGACCATCGAGTCGATCCTGAATTCGTGCCTCCTCCTTTATCGGGTCAGAGCAAACACCTGCGCAAAAGCAAAGGGCTCATCATCGCCCAGTCGAGTCATCTTGCAAAGAATAGATCTCGATGATCCAAAAATGTCTTACATTCGAGTTGCAGATTTACTCTCTCCAACTCCTCAAGCAAAAAGGCTTCTCGCTCTGTAGTTGGGGATGGCCTCGACTGCAACTCAGCATACGCATCTTGTGTTTCCTTCAGCTCGCGAGTAACTTCGGAAAGCTTTTGATGAAGAAAGTCCATAATTTTCTGGTCATTAACGCTTCGTGACTTCGAAGAACCACCCACAACAGGGCCAGTCGATGGTTTAGAAGCTCGGTTCTACAGTCAGAATAATTCAATGCATAAGGAAGCATAAAAGAGCTCAAACAAAAGGCTCGGGGGCTGCGCCTCCCGATCACTGAAGTTCATGTTTCATAACAAGACAGATACGATGTCTGATAATTTACATATAGCAAAAGCAAAATGACGAAATTCCTAGACCTAGTCAAACAAAGGGGTCACTGGCTAAGTCGTCGACTTCTTGGAGGAAGTTTTCTTCGCCTGGACCTTGGCTGCCCTTTCTTCAACAGTTGTTACCAGCTGTTGGGCATATGTTTTGGCGGCTTCCATCCAAGTGCCGAGCCCGACGGTTCTGCCATCAGGACCCCGTGGAAACTTCTTCGTGGCTGCGTCAAAATCTGCCTCGACTCCGTGCGCGAGCAACATGAGAAAAGTAGTCTGAGCACCACTTACCATTTGCTCGCGACAGAAGTCAGCGACGGCAGTCCCTTCAGGCTTGAATAAATCAACCAGCTCTGCAAAGGAAGATGGTAGCTCCTCGCCGGGGAAGAAGCTGCCATGGAGGGCGCCCAAGGCACTCGCCGCCTGCGTTAGCATCTCCCTGCTCTGCTACTGGTAGCCTCCGAGACAGCCACACTTTCATCAAGTGAGGCGCCAAGGCTTTGCTTGCCAGTAGCAGTCGGGCCATCCATCACGCCTAGCATATGGACAAAATAATCAGCACCATATATCAGAAACCTCAAACATCTAAGGAACAGAGCAAAAATTCGTACCAGTTAAGCTGGTGCTGGCGGCAGAGAGTCGACCAATTGCCGACTCCTCCCTAACTTCGGCTGCTTTCAGCCTCTTCTCCAGATCAGCCACTCGACGGGTGGCGTTGTTCAAATTTTCTGCCGCATCAGCGGCGGCCTCTGCAAAAACAAACACACATGATCAGCAGACTGCAAGAGAAATCACCCTCAACAAGTGGTGATAGCATAAAGAGATACGCACTCTTTGCAACTTCGAGTTGCTGCTGCAGGTGGCGGCTTCAGTCTCCTTGTGCACATACTTGGCACCAGCCTTCAGCAACTCTCGCACAAATGCCTGAGTACACGACATGGGCAAATTCATAACTCAATAACTGAGTTAGGCAAAAAAATCGCATTCGATGAGGATTAAAACTACGGCAAGCACAAACTTACGTGCTCCAAGAAGGAAGAAGTCGACGCAGGGACACCTGCAGCCGCAGCTTCGCTCTCAGTTGCTGCAACCTCCGGCTCGGGTGGCGTAGCTGTGGCTGTAGCGGCAGGAGTCGCAGGGGTAGGCGGCTGCTCTGGTGGCAGCGTCCGTGCAGTGGACGCTGCGCTGCTCTTTTCCGCCGTAGGTGGCGGAGGCATATCCTCATCCGAGGAAACACTGTTTCACACATTATAAGTATACAAGGTGGTATTATTCATAACATGACAAAGCATATGCACATAATACTTACTCTTCAGTAAGGTCGCACAATCGACCAGGTGCAAGCACACCCATGCTCGGGCGCGATTTCTTCGGTGGTCGAGGGGGAAGCGAGCGAATCGGGGGAATCTCGAGTGGCGCCGTCATCGACTCCGTCCTGTCTTCCTCCTTTTCCTCCGAGTCAGCGGTGTCCTCCTCGTCGCGCGACCGCTTCTGCTTGCCCTGCACCTCAGCATCGCCCTCATCGGCTTCTGGCGTGTGTGCGGTGGCGAGTGAGGCCATCTCATCATCAGAATCTGCCTCGAAAGGCTCATTGTCTGGCACTGGGCCGCTCTCTGGCAAGGGAGGCATCGACTCATACATTTTGTGTCCCTGCACAAATAAACAGCAAAGGATTCAACATCACACATGCATAACATATCAACTGAGATATAGTATCGACTGTTACCTCTGGTAAGGGTTGCTGGTTTAATAAGGAGGCACAGGCGAGTTCATCTCGCAGGGGTCTTCATCAGTCAATTTGGTAAGGCTTCTTACCAACTTCTCCGCCTCCGCATCAGAAAGCTCTAATGCGCGTGAGCGGGTTGGGTCAGAAGCACCACTGTATCCCCACATAGCATGTGCTCGGGCTCGAAGGGGTTGCACTCGCCTCTTGGCCATAATGGCTAGCAGGTGGATGCCCGTGACCTCTCGACCAGCAGTGGTCTGAAGCTTCAGCACCTTCTCCATCAAACTGTCAGCCTCTTCGGCTTCGACTCCGGTCGGCTGGGCAATCCAGGATGGCCTCTTCTTTACCAGAGCGTCTGCGTCAAAGGCAGGCAACCCGAAGGTTTGGGCGCCAATGGTCACATCCTTGATGTAGAACCACTTCTGGCGCCATCCTTGCACAGACTCCAGGAAGTTGATCTTGAAGTACTCGACATCAGGTCGAGCCTATACTCCAAAACCACCAGGTCCCTTGGTGCTGTGCTGGCGCTTAACGTTGAAGATGCGGCGGAACAAACCAAAGTGGGGTGCGACGCCCAGGAAGCACTCGCAAAGAACGAAAAAACACGCAATGTGCAAAAGCCCATTGGGCGTAAAATCGTGCAGTTGCACCCATAAACGTGCATCAGTGCACGAAGAAAGTTGTGAACAGGGAAGGAGAATCCCCTGTTCACAAAATCCACAAAGCAGACCCGCTCATTGGGGCCTGGGCACGGGATTACCTCGGCGCCGGGGATGCGAACTTGCGAGACATCCTCAGGGATCAGCCCGTTTCGCAGGCCGGCGAGCATCCTTTTGCTGCAGGTGGACTTGGTCCAGGGCCCTTGCCCCTCTTCAAACCGCTGGCAGCGACAGCGGCCTCTCTGCGATGCGCTCGCGGCACTCCTGCCCTTCCGGGTGGCAGGTTTCGTCATGGCGGAGGTGTTTGCACAAGCTTCGCTCTGAGCTATGGCGATGCGGGAGAGGAAGAAGAAGTAGCGGCGGCGGAGAGCAAATGGCAAGTAAAAACACTATTTACGCCGCCGCACCTTTTTAACCTCAAACGCAAAAGAATCCGCACCGTCGATGCGAGATCGTGGGCAAATAAGCAAATCTAACCGTACACGTGGCAGCCACGGAGGGCAACCGTCGCCGGCCACTCCGCCCACTACGCACGGGAATCTAGGAACTACCATCATGGCCCCGGAGAAATCGTGCCTGAACGGTCAAATCCAGTCCAAACGGCTGTACAATGGGCCCACAAGACGTGTCACGTCCCATCTATCGCAGCATAGCGCACGCCACCGCGTGTCAGGTGGCGCAGTCGCCATAAAACGTCATCCCTGACGTCATTGCAGCAAATTTGTTCAGAAAAGATGTCGGGTTCGCCCAAAGCATATTAATCACTCGATTGTTTGTCGAGTGTATGGTCACTCGACTGTCTCTTCGATCAAAGACATATTACTCCCATCGGGAGCATCAAAAATTTCTTCGACTAAAGATGATCAAGACTAGGTGATTCTGAGATTATCCTCCATTACAAGTAATAAAGCACAATCTCGGGGGCTACTCCCATCGGGAGCGCTGCCGCGCACCCGATAGAATTATGGCAAAAGATTTTCTTCGACTAACAAATGTAGGGAAAGATGATTTTGAGATTATCCTTCATTGCAATCAATAAAGCACAATCTCGGGGCTACTCCCATCGGGAGCGCTGTCGCGCACCGATAAAATAGTGTCAAAGTGTCAGTCGACGAATATATCGACTACGTTCATATATAAAATCATACTCGAAACATTCCCGAGTTGCGTCCGTCGCAAATACCTCGGATGCTGCATGCATAGTGCAAAGGTAAGCCCCGCCGAACTTTCGAGCTGGGCTAAGGACCGTTCCAGCAACGTCAATCCTTATACTTTCCGTGTCAGCAGACATGATGAAAAATCCGACGGACGCGTTGGGTAAAATTCAAATTTATACTGCAGATCGACTCAGTAAGACCTCTACGGACTAGTCGAATCTGACCAGTTTATTCCAGATTCGAGTCCGGTGACTCGAGTTTGATTGAAAGCTAGTAAGATGTTACCCAAATGTGTAGTTAACCAGTCCCGATCCGTCGAGTGAACTGGGCCTGCTAAGCTATTATCCCTTGATCATCATAAGCAAAAACCACAGTCGATGAAATACTCGACATAGCCAACATGTGCTATTCATACAGGAATTCCAATTATAATATATAATGCTAAGCATATGACGTGCACTTACGAACGAGTCCATGCCCGATTCTTCGAGTCAGACAAGTACTCGGGGGCTACTGACAAGGATATACATCTCGGGTACCCTACCGTGAGGGTACCTGGTGCACGTGATGACTAAAAGCCCAAATAGCGAAGATACGACTCGAAGCCCAAGACGAGAGGCCCAACAAGATGGAGTACCTTCCAAGTTTAGACATAGACATAGTCGGTTTATACTTTCCTTATGTGTAAACTAGGTCGGTTACAAACTCCGAGACCCAGCCTATTTAAAGGCTGAGAGGGGTGCCGATCTAGGACCAAGCCATACTCGAACCACCAAATCTCTTGCGAGATCGTCATCTCGCCGGAGCCACCTTATAACCTCATAATCTCCAGCGATCAATAACAGACAAGCAGGAAGTAGGTCTTTACCTCCATCCGAGGGGCCTGAACCTGGGTAAATCTTTGCCTCTGCTTGTCAGCCGACGAAACTACCAGTACTACCACGTTCTCTCCCATAATCTCAACCCTAGGTACTTAAACATGGGATTTGATGAGGGTACACCTCGTCACACCCTGAAACAAAGTTATCATGATAAGGGAAGAACAAAGGAATCCGAACACAAATAATATTGGTTTGAATGAATATCGATATACCTCAAAACAAAATCATCTTCGCAACCAACATAGAGTGCTCCGCGGCAGTAAGCACCATAGTTGCTTATGTCTTGCTCTTTTGACTGGCAATTCGCAATCGTTTCCTGCAGCCTTACCTTCTCGCACGAACGACCTATCCTTCCATTCCCCGGTCTTGGACGAGAAGACGTGAATAATGTAGGGTGTTGGTGGCTACTCCATTGCGGAGACCGGTTTATCATTGGGGATATCCTTATAGATTTCATTGACGAGAAGGTTACCTCAGGCATGCCAGGGACCAAGACCACCTCATAGTGCAGCGAAACGGCGGGATCAAACACGAGGTACCGAGTACCAAAGGAATGCGGATTTGGCCAAGTTGCTATGGCACGTAGCGGCGGCCAGGATTTTCCGTTGACTGAGGAGTGTGGCAGCTGACCGAGGCGCACGAAAGTGGGTCCGGAGCCGGAGGCAGCCGCCCCCACTGTTGGGTGGCGGGATTGACCACGTGGCGCAGGAGCATGAGGAGGCCGTTGCAGCTGTCGAGCAGGTCATGGCACTCGAACCGGCACGGTACGTGCGTGCGCAAGTCGGCGATGTCGCGCGTCGTGGAGTGGCGGGAGAAAAGCTTGGGCGCAAGACGTCTGTACGGCCAGCGGGGTCTCGAGCTGGAGGAAGACCCGTGAAGCGAGAGCGAGAGGTGGTCCGTACGCAGCAGGCGGCGACCGTCCATGACGGCGCACCACGGCTTGCATACGCTGCGGCACACGGCGAGGCTGCGCGCCGGGAGTCGGCCGAGGACGTCCAGAAGGAGGTCCTCCGGTAGGTGCCCAGCCAGATCATCCATGTCGTCTGGTAGAGTAGAACGGGGCAGGCCGTTGGTCGGGTCGGGTTTTGGGTTCTGGATGGATCTCTCTATGGCTTCCTGGCGACTTACTTATCACAGTCGACGCACGTACGCCTGCCGACTCGAAGTGCGCTGGACTAAACAATCTGATGGAGTCATCGACTCAGACAAGACACGGTGTCCGAGTCGAGCTGAGAAATAAGACCGGAAAGAGCACGAATCGAAGATCAGGTGCAATTTAGACCTCATTTGGCGACGTTGTAGCTTAACTGACAAGTCAGGTGAATCAATGGCCAGAAATAGGGCAGTGACTCTACACGCAAAATCGCCAAAGTACGTTGTGTTTTCTTGTATGGTGAAAACAAATAGTTGCATCAGAGTATGAGTTATCAAATCCATCGGCACATTTGTATGCCTATAAATGCCGCCGTTTCTTGTTTGTTACTTCTGTTTTTGTGCGAGGCTGGGATTGGAGGGCGGCCTCTGATTGATTTTGATGGGAAATTTATTGGCATGAACTTCTATGGCCTGGAAGAAACTCCGTACAGATCAGTGAATATAATTCTGGAACTCTTGAAGAATTTCGATGCACTAGGGTATGCTTTTTAGATTTACTAATTTTGTACAGTATGCAAGTGTTTTTCATGATCAACTTGATGCTTCGTTTCTCAGGTGTTTAAATCTAGCCTCAAGTGAGGGGATTGGGTAGTGGAGGAAGAGCCTGTGTTTGCAGAGAAGTGATGTGATACCACCAGTACTAAAATCACAACCTACTTAAATCTTGGGATAAAAAAGAAGCACCAAAACTTCCGTGTTTAGAACTTAGCGGTATAAATTGATGCATTGGACATTAAAGGTTTTCTTGTATATTAAGATTATTTTGAGTTTTTTTGTCGGACTGTTGCCCTCCAAGATGACGATTGCCCATACTGTTTTATCTGTTATATGCAGTCAGTAACATGCTGCAAAATTCAGATCTTTACGTGTTATTTGGCAACTTATTTGTGTTAGCAGATGGCCTGTGCCTAAGCCATTTTGGTGCTATCCGACATCACTGGTCTAAGGAAGAAATAGACGTAGGATTGTATTCTTTTGTAATCAAACAAAGCTCACTTTATCTAGATAAATAATATCTCACTGCACTGATTCAAACAATGCAGTGAGTGTGGACTAGGTAGTTTCTCACATAAGTCGGCGGCATCCATATCGCATTCAGTTTCAACAGTGACTGATCTCACGTAGGAGAAAGAAAAAGCTATCAACAACTTATTAAATAGGTCGACAAATGAAGCAATGAGTTGCATGGTTTTGATCTTATTGCACGTGTGTTTTGTTGATTAGCTATCTAATGTATATTCTTCCATGTTATAACTATTTTGGTTCTCTCTTTGGGACTGCTGCTATGGACGATCATATCCCTTTCGTTAACACCTCAAAAAATTCAAATATATTACTTGGCTACTTATGATCTGTGTTTTTATTCTAACATATGGAACCTGAAAGGTTGTCTTGGCACAATCCAAATTGGCACAGGTCTGAGGAAGAAACAGATGTAGAAAAACATTGAACCGAGGTGGATATGTCCTCTATTGATGAACTCTACCGCCATCTCCATGCATGCACGCAGGTGCTGTCCTCAACCTGCCGATCGAGTTGCCTCGCAAGCTCCCTGTCTAGCAAATATGAAATGCTTGTAACTTAATTTGAACCTGTTCATGGTGTAATTTGGCTAGTAGTTTATATGATCAGCCAAATTAATTAATTTATTGACCAAGCTAAATGAGCTGATATATTTAGTATTGCTCAAGTATCGCAGCAGGGATTTGCATTTGACCAGAAGCTACGTAGGACAAGTCTAACCTGAATCAGAGATATTTTGAGGTATGGCGCCGCTTCCAAGGACAAGTCTTAACAGATCTCGGATGCCAAAGCTGAAGTTTCAGGTTTGTTGAAGTCCAGTGCAGATATTGCAGCAGCTGATGAGACGTAACAGGCTATTTCATCAAGACAATTATATGGATTATTTGCTGCCGATTGATGACAAGTCCTAGGCAGATTTGGAGATATGCTGAGCTCCAATACAATTGCGTGGGATAGGCAAGCAAGCCTTGATCGGATGCCAGGCTGTAGACGTACTTTTCAGCCAAGCCATCTATGGAAAGTGCACCAAGATTTCTATGTTTGTTACGGACATTGTACGTGCAGGTAAAAGAATTAAATTAGACCGGATCAATTAACGATAGGAATAGTTTATTCGGCTTGCATGCCAAGGAAACCTCGATCCGTGTCTTGTACGCCAAAGTCCAGGCTACCTATATAATAGGTGTACGGCCGATTGAAGAAACCCCCGATCAATCGTTATTCATCAAATACACATCTACTTTTACGTACTTTTTATCTATCTTTTTCTTCATGTTTTTTCTCTTGCCGAGCTCTAGCAACCCTAGGGCTTGGTGATCTTTGCCGTTTTGCGCTGAAAAGCGGTCGTCCCTTCTCCACGAAAGTGAGGGGATCTTTGTTGCTTTGCTCGGAAAGCATCGGTTCGTCGTCACGAAAGTACGACGGTTATCGTGGTGCTGTGCAATTTTGCGTGGCAACACAATTGGCGACTCCGCTGGGGACGAAGAATCAAGACCTACACAAGATGAACACCAACATCAAGAACGGCAGCGACGTCGATCCGGACATCACCATCGCCGTTACCCTCGAAGATCTGTCGGAAGAGGATCGGCGCGAGCTTGAACGGGAGATTGAGAAAGAGCAAGCCGAGAGGATGAAACAGATTTTGGCTGGATATCAGAAGACAAGAAACGGCGTCGTTAAGAAGATTGCTGCGTCGAGTTCTTCCGATCCACTCGGCGCTAAGGTAAAAAAACAAACCGAAGAAATTACTCATCTCATTGATGTGTCCGTAGCTAGTAAACATGATTCCGACATAACAGACATGTCACGCACGCTTAGAGCTGTAGCAAGTAAGTTTGAAAATTTTAAGGAGCAACTTGAAGCTAGTATACCTCGTAATGTTAGCTCGGCATTGATACAAATTAGCGATGAAAAATCTGGTATAAAGCCGATGCTTCCGGCCGAAAGCAGTAGATCAATTAATTTTCATAATCAAACTACGGGCGCTTCGGCTAATCTAGCACAGCAGCCTGACGTTGCTTTAAACAGCGATCAAATTGGCCGGAACCATGCTGGTTCGGTTGACAATTTTATTTCCGTAGTGCTCCAAAGCAACGATGAATATTCAGAGAAAAAGCCGACGCATCCGGCTAGTAGCAAATTTAATTATGTACATACGTACACACATATATCCGATGCATCACATCATGGTGCCCAGCCTCAGGTCCCTTTACATGATTATCAAAGTGGCCGAAATTATATGAGCAGTTCGGCTAATCTTGAAAATAATATAGCTCCTCATGTGCGTTCATTATTGCTCCAAAATAACCATGCATATTATGAAAAAGCCTGATGTCTCCGGAAAGTAGCACGTTATTTAATTTTTCTAACCATAGCTACACACCAGGAACATCAGCAAGTACTGCACAACAGATGTACGTTCCTTTAAATATTAATCAAGGTGGCCAGAATTATGCTAGCAGTTCGGCCAGTAATATTGTTTCTCATGCTGTTGTTCCTGTTATTTCTACTTCGGTTCCACAAATTTACAATAGCAACAACCGAAGTAGAGTTTTTAGTTCTAATTTGCAGCAACCTAATTATCAGACAGTTGCATACAATACACCACCATTACTGCCTGTCGATACCGGGGTTCCACACGGGCCGGTACATGATTCCTTTTTTAGTGGGTCTCCGTTGCAAATGTCGCACGCTCAAATTTCTTTGCCGGAGATCCAACCGCGTGCTTATGTTCATCTGCTACACAAACCAATTCTCCACAGCCCAATGATAGTGTTAAGGATAAATTACTAGGGCAAGAGTTTTTAGATGTTAATCAAGTTTTGCATAAGGCTTTGGCGCAAGAAAACCGGGCTAAGGAAGTTAAACAATATAGCCGGTTTAAAGATAATATAAATGGTGAGAAGGATAATCACACGGTTAATGATTTAGAACATGATAGTAATTCGGCTAGCGAGGATGACGTTGACATATGTGTAGCCGAATGGGTTCAAAAGCCAAAGTCAAATCATTTTGCATGTTATGCTCTGAAGCGCACATTTGCTAGAGAAGAGGAAGTTAAGTATACTTTTTGATTTGAGCAAGTGTGATATAATTTTTGATATATTGTTGCAAAGGAAATTAATTAGAGTGAGAGAAGGTCATATTATTCCATCTCCGGAAGAATTGGGCAAGGGAGCTTACTGTAAGTTGCACAATTCATTTTCTCACTCTACCAATGATTGTGATGTGTTTCGACGACAGGTGCAATCGGCCCTTAATGATGGACGATTTACATTTACACAAAGTACTAAAATGAAACTTGATAGTGATTCTTTTCCTATCGATGTTATTGACTTTGAGAATAAGAAAGTTCTTATTCGGTCGGATCAGACCGAATCTACCAAAGGGAAAAATGTCATCGTTGATGATAGTGCTACACTGAGGATGATAAAACCAAAAAATTCAGAAGTAGGAGTGTGGAAAGTCAATGGAAAAAAGAGACAAGCTCCAAGCATAAAGCCGACAGCTAGCATGTTGTTGGAGAAATACACTTCATGCAAGGCCAACAATGTGTCTAATCGGCTTGGATGTGTTAAGCATCCTAGGTTTCCTTCAGGACCTCGTGGTCATGAGCGATGGAAAAGAAATTCATTTTATCAGCAGCCGTGCTATCCAATGAAGTCGGCTTATTGGGGCTGTACACCTCCTATGTATACACAATTTTCTCCGAGGGGATTTTATCTTTGGTCGCCATACCCAAACCCAACAGGGCCAAGTTATTTTCAGCCAAAGTGGGTGCCATCAGGGTCTGTGTACAGAAAACCAAAGCATCAAAGAAGAGCTCAGTTTAAGCATGGAACTCAATTGCATGATACAGTTGTGATTCGGCGAAACCGATCAGCGGCACATCATGCTGATGGCACAGTTCATATTGGTGGTCAGAGGTTTAAGTGGGTGCCGATCAATCGTAAAAGTCATCCAGAAGCACGTGATAGAGCTGAGTGTGGTTGCATCGACAGTAGTACAGTAAAAGATACTAATATACGAGCTTATTCAGAGCCTGATGTGCACACTTGTTTAGGCACGGCAGTTGTACGTACTGATGCTGGTGAAATGGATGATGCTGCTGAGAATAAGTCAGAAGGAACATACGTTGATGCAGTAAGGTGTGGCTCGGTTCAGAGGAAAGACGCTGGTACACTGGAGGATAGTTTGGTTAATACACTCGTTGCATCTTCCAGTACAAGTCAGAAGACTGGATCAGCTAGCATGCACACCGATCCAACTATGAGAAAGAGCAGCTCATGTACATCTATGAGGTCGTCTCCAATAGGCTTGAAATCTTGTTTCAGCAGGTCTACGCAACGAAGGAATTCAGGTAATATGGGAGGGCAGAAAAATGGAACCGATTGTGTATCTGATCAGCAGAGAAATATCTCGGCCAAGGACAGAATATTTATCCCGGAACGACATTACGTCAGTGCAGGCCGAGAGACTCGGGGGGCAACAAAATTAAGACAGTCGCTCCAGGAACAAAACCAGGACCGCGGTGGTGCCCAATGGGACTCATGCACACTCAGAAGCGGCGTGTGCAGCGACTGCGAGCTTTGGAAATAAAGGATGAGATAGCCCAAAAGAAGCATGATAAATTGTTCAATCGGGAGAAGCCTATGGTGCCGACATGGAAGGTTAAGCAAATCGTAGTGGAGGAAAATGAAGCCGAAAATGGTGCAACTGACGACCTCGCGGATGATCCGACTGATGACCCCGTAGACAACACGGCTGACGACCTCGCAAATGACAGGGTTGATGACCATGCAGATGACACGATTGATGATGAGAGCTCAGAAAATAGCAGGGCTATACCTACTGATATGCATGTTAATATGGTGTTCACGTTACATGCTGAATTTCCTGCGGCTGAGACTGAAGTTGTAGAAAAGCAAGGGGAGAAGTTGTCAAAAGCTTTCGATGGTTAGCAGGTGCAAGGAGGCCTGATGGTGCTATGGCCGATATGCTATAAAAAATATCGCCTTAAGAAAAAACATGGTAGATGAGATATTTGGACATTATTGATCTAAGCAGGATATTTGGCCGATGTGTTTTTGGACATCGCCCTAAGCAAGTATATGGCCGATGAAGCTTTTAACATCGTCCTAAGGTTTTGCAGTAGTGTTTTTGGTGAATAAAATTGTACCAAAAACAGGGGGGCATGTGTTCATGGTGTAATTTGACTAGTAGTTTATATGATCAGCCAAATTAATTAATTTATTGACCAAGCTAAATGAGCTGATATATTTAGTATTGCTCAAGTATCGCAGCAGGGATTTGCATTTGACCAGAAGCTACGTAGGACAAGTCCTAACCTGAATCAGAGATATTTTGAGGTATGGCGCCGCTTCCAAGGACAAGTCTTAACAGATCTCGGATGCCAAAGCTGAAGTTTCAGGTTTGTTGAAGTCCAGTGCAGATATTGCAGCAGCTGATGAGACGTAACAGGCTATTTCATCAAGACAATTATATGGATTATTTGCTGCCGATTGATGACAAGTCCTAGGCTGATTTGGATATATGCTGAGCTCCAATACAAGTGCGTGGGATAGGCAAGCAAGCCTTGATCGGATGCCAGGCTGTAGACGTACTTTTCAGCCAAGCCATCTATGGAAAGTGCACCAAGATTTCTATGTTTGTTACGGACATTGTACGTGCAGGTAAAAGAATTAAATTAGACCGGATCAATTAACGATAGGAATAGTTTATTCGGCTTGCATGCCAGTCTTGTACGCCAAAGTCCAGGCTACCTATATAATAGGTGTACGGCCGATTGAAGAAACCCCCGATCAATCGTTATTCATCAAATACACATCTACTTTTATACGTACTTTTTATCTATCTTTTTCTTCATGTTTTTTCTCCTGCCGAGCTCTAGCAACCCTAGGGCTTGGTGATCTTTGCCGTTTTGCGCTGAAAAGCGGTCGTCCCTCCTCCACGAAAGTGAGGGGATCTTTGTTGCTTTGCTCGGAAAGCAATCGGTTCGTCGTCACGAAAATACGACGGTTATCGTGGTGCTGTGCAATTTTGCGTGGCAACAGAACCCTGAACTAGTAGGGCACAAGTCAAGGTGATGTATGCCTCACCTACGTGTCGTGGCCATGTATGCTCCACGGGCCCTGACACCTTTCTGTCCTTAACACCCGAATCCAACGCCGCCACCAGCACGTCGTCGTCTTGGCCGCGGCAAAGGAGCGCGATCCCATCTGAATCCATATAGCGCGTGGCTTTCGGCTTCCCCTCCTCTTGCTCTGTGAGGTAGCAAGGAGGTAGGAGGGATAGCGACGACGGTCTGGAGGGTTCTGCGGCGGCGTCGTCCGCGCAGTTGAGGAAGTAGTCAGACGTCGTGTACATGTTGTCGTGACCGTGACAGCCTTCACTCCTTGTCTCTATGTTGACGAGGACGGAGTCCCAGTGCGCCGCAATGGCATGAGAGCTGATGTTTATCCCGTCCGGCAGGCCTCGGCTTTGGAGGCGCAGGCCTGATGCCGCTGGCGGCGCGGCGAGAACGAAGGAGACGCTGACATGACGGCCTTTGGATGTGCTAGCGTGCGCCACAGTCCTGGCGTCCGGACTGGACCGCATTTTATCGAGGTGGATAGCAATGCATCAAGTTCGATGGAGGCGTTCTGTATCCTCATGTATCCGATACGTATCCCGTATCCGATACGTATTCAAGCCTGATACGCGACTTTTCTGCCGTATCGCGCGCTTCCTAGGTCGTAGCAAACTGTGTTTGTTTGAATCGGCCGCCGTACATGATTTCACTCCTTGTCTCTATGTTGTCGAGGACGGAGTCCCGGTGCGCCGCCATGGCATGAGAGCTGATGTTTATCCCGTCCGGCAGGCCGGGGCTTTGGAGGCGCAGGTCTGATGCCGCTGGCGGCACGGCGAGAACGAAGGAGACGCTGACAGGACGACCTTTGGATGTGCTAGCGTGCGCCACAGTCCGGATCGTCGTCGTCGCAGCTCCCGAAGTACGCGAACAGAATCCAGCTTGGATAAGGGGCGGCCGGCGCTGAAGACTCGTCGGAGGCTGCTGATCCGCGTGGGTGTCCATGCTTCGATCAGTCATTGGACTGTGGAAGCCCTAGAATCACCTTCCGCGGAAATATCTGATGTACTTGATACGGTTAAGGAAAAGATGGGGAAGAACCAGCGGCGAGAACGAAGGAGACGCTGACAGGACGGCCTTTGGATGTGGTAGCGTGCGCCACAGTTCTGGCGTCCGGATCGTCGCAGCTCCCGAAGTACGTGAACAGAATCCAGCTTGGATAGGGGCGGCCGACGGCGAAGACTCGTCGGAGGGCTGCTGATCCGCATGGGTGTCCATGCTTCGATCGGTCATTGGACTGTGGAAACAGTTCCCTAAATATCTAGCTATATCTGATGTACGAGTTTGATACGGTTAAGGGAAACAATGTGGATGAATGAACCAGGGTGCACCGTGCACCCACGCCCCTCCATATTTTTTCGACAAGAAAAAAACTAAAGGAAAAATAAATACTACCAGTTAATAAGCACGACTAATAAATCGAAGTGATTATTTGGATAGTAACCGCCGATCTGAAACTTCCAGATCACGTCTCACCGTCGCCGCCCGCGATCGCCCGCCCGCCGGTGATCCACCGCCATGTCGACCACGTCCAACCTCCCGGCCGATGGCACGCCCGTTCCTGACCCCATTCCGGCCGTCGGCAAGACACTCTCGTCCCTCTCGCCGCCGTCGCTGCCGGCGAGCGGAGCAACAAAATGGTCCCCGCGATGAGGGCACGAGGCTATTTTAGGACACCTATTGGAGATGCTCTTACTCATAAATTTCTCCTCTCACTCGTTCCACGTGCATTGTCTTAAACAGGTTTATACATAATCGACTAATAAACATTATCTCGGTCTTCTGAATTTACGCGGAGCCTAGTTTTAGATATGCATGAGTTAGTTAGTGAAAACAAAATGTTTTAGTTTGTTAGGATGTTAAACAAAAGATTTGTTAAGGTGAAAATCAAATGAAGACTAAGATTTGATCGGCCCCGTCCGAGAGGGAGTCGGATTTAGGAGGATCCACACATAGGGCGAGACACTCAGACGTGGAACGACGGAGGGACGAGATGATAAATTCTATTACCGATCAAGCAAAGGACAAAGAAAGGAGCTGGATTATGCGCAACGACAAAGTCGGAGTCAACATTGACTCATGGACAAGGCGGATTCTACCCGACCAGGCCAGATGTCCGACCCCTATATGAAGGATAGTTCCACCAAGGCACTTGGGTGCAGGTGCAACATCAGGACGAGGGCAAGCCTAACGCTTGAGTTCGGATGCACCACGAAGATGAAAGAATGCATGCCTAGTTTGCGAGAGTTTTACTTGAATTCGAAATTGTAAAACACGTAGATATGTTCACGGCTTGCACGACAGGACCAACCGAGTTAGAGGCGAGCCAATCGATTGGTGTAGCCTATAGTTGCGAGCTCTGATGAGGTCCCTCTTAGGAAAGCAAGATTTTGGATTCCAAAAGCGCCAGTCAATTGTCTTTCCTATTGCGCTTCTGGTAAGCCTCCTTCGGCAGCGTTGCGGTGCATCATCCCCGCTCTAGGTGGGTACACAGGTGACATGTTCGGTGTAGAAGTAAACACATTTTTTTGTGACTCCTCTTACACCGAAGAGTAATGACCGGTGCCAAAATAAGTAGTCCAGGAGTGATCAATTCCGACAAAACCATCAAGCCTAGTTTCGATGATTTATCGGAAGATCAACGCCAAGATTTCGAGTTGATGAAGAAGAAATGCCGAGATGAATTGAAAACGTTGCATGAGAGGCAATAAGAAGTTAACCACGTTAGAGCATGTATGTGCACAATCAACCAACCAGAGTTAACAACCGTAGAGCAGCACACATGTTGAAATGACGAGCCTTGGCCCAATAAGTTTCAGAAAATGTGAGGGGTATTCAAGGGTGTGGAGAGCATGTGAGAGTTTAGTCTGAGAGTCCCAAGGGATAAATGATTGGACCAACTTATAAGGGGTTCTCTCATGCTCCACCTGAATGAGATGGCAAGAGCAAACTATGATATGGAGTGAAATGTGTTCAGTCGAGTTCAACCATTTTATTATCATCTTAACTTGTTCGGATGGATGCTATAAAAGCAGAACAAACTACGACAGTTTTGTTTACAATTTTCATGATACACTGGGTAATAGAGTATGCGTATCTGATATGTATTTTATTACAAAAACATTAGATCGATCCAATTGCACAAGCAATAGTAAAGATATTTTTTAAAGCCTTTTCTTCTAATGCGCATTGAGATGTCTACATACCAAGTTACCAATACCCGCCAATAGAAATCAAGATAAATTTTAATCAAGAGGCAATAATCTCATCTCATGTCCATCGGAAGCGCCGACATGGCGTCCGGTGGTTCTGTCTAATTTGGGACTGCTGCTACAGAATACAGATTATCATATCATATGATACTAGCCGCAGAACAAACGTTGCACTTTTGAGCAAGAGATGAACTCGTGAGTATTTGGGATAGGTGGTGATGGTCCGTATGTGCAGGCCAGATTTAGCTTCTGCCGTCACCACCGATTCCACCTTCATAGTAAAAGATACATATTTGAATTTGTTCTTCATATAACATAATAAAATGCGTATTGGGATGTCAACATACTAATATACCAACACATGGTCTACGCATCAAAGCAAGACAATTTTCCTATCAGGAAGCAATAATCTTTTCTCATGTCCGTCGGAAGCGCCAACAGAGACCTGAACTTGAACTGGCTCTCATCTCATGCAAGAACGCCTACGCTTTAAGCATGTCATCACGCTCCAAGTCGGGTATCTCCCGCACCGTTGCCAACATCTCTTCGGAGGAAGCCACTCTTGGCAAGGTCAATTTTGATGGCCTGGCTGGTGCTTTGAGCTCGGTTTCTTTTCGACTAGCCAGGGTACGGCTGCAGGGTGAGGGGTCGAAGTATTGGGAAACCGTGGGGACGACGAAGTTGGTGCACAAGTAGGATTCAAGGTCGTAGTAGCAGAGGGAGCACAACTCCATACGCCTAGTGTCGAGATCGATCAGCCATGTCCCAAGGTCACCGATGACGCCCGTGTCATACTCGGTCTTTTCCACCCTGATGGACAGAATGTCAGGGTCGTCCAGACTTAGGGTGGGGTACTCGGGCCTGATGCGTGGGACGAGTCCGTGGTAGCCGGCGAGGTACCAGAGCTCATCGCAGTCGACGACTCGGACCTTGTCCCATGTCATCATGTCGTCCATCTTGAGCGCCCACGTGGTGATGGTGAAGGCGTACCGAGAGACTGCACATCTGGTCTTGCCAGGACAGCCGCAACAACAGCGGGGAAAGATCTCCATGAATCTCACCGCGCGGCCACCATGGGTGAAGCATATGCTCCGGTAGGACGATCCATCGCGATCACTGCTCCTTCGGTGGTCGGGCTCCACTGGAAGACACACATATCGCAGCTCGGGTGTGTCTTGCCACACGTCGGAGTAGATGATGCCGCGATAGTAGTCCATCCACAGCAAGTACCGATCCTCCACAGGTATTACACTGTCCGTCCACCAGCAGGAAACCTCGTTCCTCTTGCCCTCGTCGTGGATGACGGGCAGCCGCTTAAGCTCCCACTTCCAGTCAACGGATCGGAGCAGGCATAGCTCAGCCTCCGGCGGCCCCGACACCTCTCTGTCCTTAACAGGGAAATCCAGCGCCGCCACCAGCACCTCCTCATGTCCGCGGCGCAGAAGCGCAGTCCCATCCGTATCCATAAAGCGCTTGTGTTTCGGCTTCCGCTCTTATTGTCCGGTGAGGTAGCAAGGAGGCAACAGGGAGAGGGACGGAGCTCGGAAGGGGTCAGCTGTGGCATCACCGGCACAGTAGAGGAAGTATTCGTCGGACGCGTCGGAATCGTCCCAGCTGTAGCTGCTTCTTGTGTGGATGTTGACGAGGACGGAGTCCCCGTGAGCCACGACGGCAAAAGAGCGGATGGTCAACCCGTCGGGTAAGCTGGGGCTGCGGAGGCGCAGGCGCGACGTCGCTGGCGGCGCGGCGAGAACGAAGGAGACGCTGATGGGATGGGACGGCCTTTGGATGTGCGAGCGTGGGCCACGTCCTGGCGTCCGGATCGTCGCAGCCAGCATAGTACTCGTACTCGAGCAAAATCCAACGAGGATACACGGCGGCCGGCGGCGAAGGATCGTGGGAGGGTTGATCGTCAGTTTCCATGTGGCACGCGCGCGGTGGATCGGTCGGTGATTTTTCGCGAGACATATCTAGTAGCCCGCGGATTTCATGCTACCATATAGATGAGGCCGGAGGGATTATACAGCCCTAAAATCACGCACGTCCACGTCTTATATGATGTATAAATTTTTACGACGGACAAGACTTGATGCATGTATGTATATGTTGACTAGCAAAATGCCCGTGCGTTGCAACGGGTCTAAAATTAATCAAACATATTAGATTTGAAGCGAACTCGGATTTTGGTTCTAACATCGTTTTATAATTATGTTCCCTTCTCCCATATTTCAATTCTCTTACACGTCCCATATACAACAATCCTCACAGTTGTAAAAGAAATACTCACAACTTACTTTCTAATCTATTTTGTAGACATCGTGCGGGATCTAGAGACGTGCCCGTAGGAAAAAATTGGTTAAACAATGAGGTGACAAATAGTTTACCTAAATCGATAGACCACATTTTTTTAAGAAAAAATAGAGGCAGAGAAAGGGGAGCATATGCTCCTATGACACGAAATAGATTTTCCTTGGAACCTATAAGCATACAATTGTTTTATATAATCTTCTTGATCGTGTTTGTCATACTTATTCGGTCAGCTGAAAACAAATGAAAGACGCAGTAAGAAACATGTTCCATTTGTTATCCTGTAACTGAGGCTGGATTTAGTTTGAACGGACCAACAGTTCAACACATCATGGTGACACAATCAGCTTGCATCTTAAACTACTCATTCTGTAATTATTTTTTTGCTGTTTTGATACAACACAGAGACAAAAAACACCACCGAGCTTTTCCATGCACAACGTAGAAAATCAAATCTGCTCACTTTTCCACGAAACGATCTAGGCAAACATGAAGAATCCATTGACATCGGGAGAACATGGAAAATCCACGGATTGAACCGATCTAAAAACAGTAATGACCTTTTTTCCATGTACAGTGGATCCTCGGAGGCAGCAGATCGGTAGAGAACGACGAGCACAGGATGGGTCACCCGATCATCGCCTCGATCCGGGCCGCGCTCGCCTCTGTCGCGGCAGCCTCGGACCAGTCCGGCGCCGGCTGCCTTGGTAACTCTCGCCGAGGACTGCTTGCTCGACATCGCCATCGGGCGTGCCTCCCGCGTGCGCTACATCGCGTGGCCGCCAACCTCCTTGTGAGTCGATGCACGCGTGCGATCTGGGCCGAGATCGCGGGTGGGCTTGGGCCACTCAGCGCCATCGTGACCGGCCCTCGTTCATGTGTTTAGCAATCGTGTGCTCGCTGGCCCGGTATTTTTTAGCGAACATGTCATGCGACGTACGTACGACGTACGTCCACTAAGGATATTATATAGTAGAGATCGTTGTGCTGTAGTTATCGAAAAGAGTTGATGTGCTATTTGACACACACGTATTGAGACAACATAGAAGTACTATATCTATATTATGTGTGCTTGAGGAGACTATCGTGGTGCAATGGTTGGCAGGCTGAAGCACCAAGTGCCAGCACCCGGGTTCAAATCCTCACCTCTAACTTAATGACAAAGCTGGGGTGGAGTCCCCCTCCGGTCTTGTTACAGTATTATTACTTTATATTATTTGTGCTTTTTGTTCATTCGATGGTGTGCCGTGGTCAGTGGTTCTCGTCTTTATTTTGTATAGCTATAATGTTAGTATTATATAGTGAAGATTATCGAATACTATTGCCTTGATTGGTTCTCTTAGCCGTAAGCCTGCCTCTCTTAGCCGTAAGCCTGCCTCTCTGTATGATTAGCTCGAGGTTTCAATTATAGCAATAGTTGTTTTTAGATAAAAGTGAAGGCCCGATGTAAATTAATAACCCCATAAGCGGAGAAACATTGTTGAACCTTGGGTCCTTGGTTACAGCAAATAATTGCATACACACAAGAAACAAGCTAGCCTACCAAGAAAGTTACCATCGAAGGCCATACATGCCAATTCAACCTCTAAATTGTTTGGGTGTGAGCATACATGTTGGCCGGTAAGCTTTTTGGAGCTGGACTTTTGCTCTCAACATCCAAAAAAATAGTCTTTAGGTAATATGAGCGAATACGAGTAAGGTGTTAGAGTTGCTCTTACTAATACTTGAAATCCAATAACTGCACCAGCTACAATACAATACAGATATTTTTTATCTATCTTTTTGTAACATAGCTAAATGCGCATTGAGATGTTAACACATATACCAAGTTACCAGCACCTACTTAAAGATCAAAACAAGAATTTTTTTCAACCAATTGGCAATAATCTTTTCTCATATCCGACGAAAGCGCTAACAGAGATCTGAACTTGAACCGGCTCTCATCGGACACAAGAACGCCATAGGCTTTCAACATGTCCTCACGCGCCAAGTTAGGTATCCCCCGTAGTGTCGCCAACATCTCATCGGGGAAGTCACATTTGGAAAGGTCAATCTTGATAGCCTGCCTAGTGCTACCAGATCATTGTCTTCTCGTCTTTCCGAGGCAGGGTTGCAATAGGAGGGGTCAAAGTAGTGGGAGACCATTGAGGCGAAGAAGGGAGGGCAGAAGTAGAATTCGTTGTCGTAATAGCGGATGGAGCGCAGCTCCATGCGTCTGGTGTCAAGCTTGATCATCCATTTCCCAAACTCACCATCGACGCCCATGTCGTACGTGGTCTTGTGCACCATGAAGCAAAGAAGGTCTGGGTCATCGAGGCTCACGATGGGGTACTCAGGCTTGACGATTCTTGGGACGACGTCATGGTAGCCAGGGATGGACCAGAGCTCATCGCAGTCGATGACGCCAACCTTGTCCCACGTCTTCATGTCGTCCATCCTTAGCGTCCACGTGGTGATTGTGAAGGCGTAGCGCAAGATTGCGCAGCGGTCACGCAAGGGCAGCCGCAATAGCAGCGTGGCAAGACCTCCACGAACCTCACCGCTCGGCCGTTGTCGGTGGCACATACGCTCCGGTAGGACGACCTACCATCGTCGATATTTTTCTTGTTGACGGGCTCCACTGGAAGAGATAAGTAACATAGCTTGGGTGTCTCGTCCCACGCGTCCTCGCAGTAGATGATGCCGCGGAAGTGGTCCACCCATAGCAAGAACCGATCCCCAACTGGTATGACGTTGTCTGTCGACCAGAAGGAAACCTCCTCCCTCTTACCCTCGTCGTGGATGACAGGAAGCCGCTTGAGGTCCCACTTCTAGTCGCCACCGGATCAGAGCACGAACAACTCGGCCTCCACCGGCCCTGACGACTCCTCTCTATTCCGAACATAGCAACCCAGCTCCGCCACCAGCACCTCGTCTTGGCCGCTGCGCAGGAGGGCGGTCCCTGTAAGCTTCTACTAATTGATCACGCCTGCTTGAGCTAGCTACTCACGCTGAGCACTTGGACACAAACTCAAACTCACACGAGAGACACAAGTAGTTTGGTGCAGCTGAAAGCTTGCTGCGTTTCTTGGGTTTTCTTCACTGCTTGTGGTGTGTCGAAACTGATACAAGGGGTGCCCTATTTATACTACTAGTCCTGCTCACGTACTACTCCTCCTAGTGAGAATACTTGACCTTTGGAAGTCCAAGAAGTCAAGCCGCCAGACACTATGATGACCTGCATGCAGACCTGCGTACATTCAGCTTTGCAGCTCCTGCATTTCCTGGTTGGCCTCGTGGCCATGTTCTTGCGCCTCCATTTTCATATTCTGTTCACACTCCACCTAGTGCAAACATTCTAGTCTAGCACATGCACATGCACGTAGTGCTCCTACGTACTGGTTCTTAGCAACGTGATTAATCAACAGTCCCCCGGTTAACCATATAGAGCCTGCAGTCTTTCGGGTTCCCATCCTCTTGCTTGGTGAGGTAGAAAGGAGGCAGCAGGGAGAGCGACGGTGGCCTGGAGGGTTCTGCCGCGGCGTCGCCCGCACAGTAGATGAAGTAGTCAGATGCGAACACGTCACCGTCGTCAAAGCCGTCGCTCCTTGTCTCGATGTGAACGAGGACGGAGTCCCTGTGGGCCGCAATGGCAAGAGAGCTGATGGTTACCTGGTCCGGCAAGCCGGGGCTGTGGACGCGCACGCCGGATACCGCTGGCGGCGCGGCGAGAACGAAGGAGCCGCTGATGTGATGGCCTTTGGAGGTCCGAGCGTGCGCCACGGTTCTGGAGTCCGGATCGTCGCAGCCCACGAAGTCCTGGAGCAAAATCCAGCTAGGATACGCGGCGGCCGGCGCCGAAAGCTCGTCGGAGGGCTTGTGATCCGCACTGGTTTCCATGGTCGGTAATTGATCGCGAGGATCGGAGTTAGCGACTCAGGCAGTCACGTGGACGTGTAGAAGACGGAGCCATACCTCCGCGCTTAGATGGAATCGGAGAGGGAAAAACTAAAAAGACCTGCCGCTGTTTACGTACGTAACAAACCAGAACGTCCCTGATTGACCTCCTTTTTTTCTTCGTTTGTTTCTAGGGCAGAGAAACAGGTTGATGTCCGTTGAACACCGGTCGATGGCTCGATGCGTGCATGTATATCCCTTCATTATGGTGGCGCTAATTGCTTGTATTGTATGCAATGCGTGATCTCATCACTAGCCAATCAGCAACACACTACGAAAAAAAAGGAACTCGCCAAGTGTCACTGTCTTTGTCGATCGTATTTGTTCGACGCTGTTTGCCGAGCATGTATATAAATAAAAGGATTGCATAATATCCACTGAGGGAGTACATTTTTTGGAATGGATAGAAGGCCGTCGATTACAGCCCAAAAATCTCATTCCCTTGAGAGACTTCTCCGCGAAAACAATTGCATAATATCCACTATGAGAGAGTGCATTTTTAGGGGCATTTTCTTTGTACCCCTAGCCATTTCTAGGGGCACTTTGGCTAAGTGCATCTGAAAATAATATTTAGGTGCACTTCTTTAAAATCGCTTCTAATAATGGTGATTTTTAGGGCAAATTTACTGACTACATCTGAAAATGCTATTTTTTGTCACTTTTCCAAAATTATCTGGAAATGTAATTTGAAAATGTAATAAAATGGTAAAATAACAAAATGGTTACGTAAAGTACAAAGAGGAACATAAATTGTGAATCGGAAAACAATAAAAAACAGAAAATAAAATGAAAACAAATGAAATATAGAACAAGCCAATAAATAGCTTCCTAACTCTAATTGGAACTTGTTAGCAGGGAGTTGGGGAGTAGGCCATCACATGCAAACTTGGATGATTGCGGCTGCGGTTTCGCACGGTTCACACGACGTCGGAGAGGTCACCGAGAGGAACAAGCGCCTCGTCTCCCTTACCATGGTGAACGTGGTAGATGGTGCTTGCCTGATCAATACTCTGCACCCAGAAGGTTTTGTTTTTTTTTTTTGTTTTTCTTTTGTGACAGAACCAGGGGGAACAGCGTGCAAAATGGGGGCTCGATAGAATTAGTTAATCTGACGATCATGGATGGATCTTTGGCCAATCAGATGATTAACTCTTTTAAGATCATCTGAATTAACGTGGAGGTTGGAGTCTCCGTTAGTAAATATAAGATTGCTCGTAAAATAAAATGGCTCGGATAAACCTATGAAACGCGTACGGCTCACATGGCAATGCACGTGTGGTCCACCAGTAAGGTACATCCGATTTTAATTTCTCGCCGATGTCCTATGATTGCCTCCACTTCATCGCTTCCGTGGTCTCCCACTACTTCTCCCGCAGCCGTACCCCGGCAAGAAGAAGACACATATATGGAAGCACCGAAAAGGCCATCAAAACTGAGTTTTCCAAGAGTCGCTCCCCAATCTCAAAAAAAAAAAAAACAGTCGCCCCCCCCCCCCCCCCCCCACAAAGTAATATTAGTGGCTCTGCAAGAGATACCGGACTTGTCGTGTGATGATATGCTGAAAGAGTATACCATTCTTGTGTGGCATGGAAGCCAGTCCAAGTTTAGGTCTCTCTTGGCGTTTCCAATGGACATGACGAAATATTACTGCCTTTTGATAGGAAAATTGTCTTACTTGGTTATATAGGCGCGTATTTTTTCCAACTTACTACTATGATCGAAAGATTATTATTCTAGATGCAGCCGACTGGAGATGGTCTCTCGGGATATCTACACCTAAACTTGCTGGCGGATCGCCGATTAATAGGCTAGATGGTGCACATTGCCGCAGCTTATTTGTTTTCGTTTAGATGGTCAGGATTTTTTGCCACCTTATGTGACCCCATAAATTGTTAACTCTAGAGCTTTAAACTTTGCAATAAAATGGCTATGCGTCTCAGATTGATGCAGAGGCAAGGGATTATGCTCCTCATTTTGAAAAAAGAAAGTTATGATAGTTATGTGGTGCAATGTCAAACATTTACATTTAAGCACGTTTTGTTAATAAGATAGTCTTCCCTATTTCTACACGACCTCCCTATTGATCTCCCGAACTATGCAATAAAATGGCTACACTATTGCTCTTCCGAACTGGTCTTACCCAACAAGCTAGCTGGCACATGGCAAATAGCTCTCCTTTAATTGGTCTGCGATTCATCGTAGCCGAATTGCAGTTTATGAAGCCGTGCCAAGACGAACCGTCCTTGCGCAGGTGAGTGTCCTAGCAAACCAAGCTGTTGCTCATTTCGGATCATGCGCAACACTCCAAACAAGGTTAGCTTTCGGCCTTGGCACAACATAGTCTTCTTTTAGTAGCCTCCAAAGCCCAACATTCGCGCCAGGCCGCCAGCCCAACAATCGTGCGGTGCATTTATTGTCATGAATGTCTGATGCAAAGAAAAATAAAACAACATGGGTTTGTTGATCTGATTAAAGTTGCCGAGGGCAGCTTTGGAAACGATAAGAAGATAGCTTTTTTTTTTTTTTTTGAGAATACGATAAGAAGATAGCTGTGTGACGTGCACTATTTTTTGACCCGGTACTACGGCGGGCCAAAGGCCAGCCTGAACAATTTTATTAAAACCCACTTTTTACATCGTGCATATTACAAGGAAGAAATGAGGTGCAAGAGGTAGAGAAAAAGGTTGCGACGCCTCGCTCACGGCGGCTCAAACGTGGCACACCATGAACTGAGGAGGGCAGCAATCGCTGCCGATTACATCAATTAGCCCATAGCCGAATGTCATCAAGCCATCTCTGGATGGCAACACTTATTGGTACATCAATGTTGTTGAAGATGATGGAGTTGCGCCTCTTCCAGATGCTCCAGGAGATCGCCGTGCAAATTGTTGCACCTTCGAAGCTCCGGCATCGAGCATCCCATAAGGCAGGCACATCGTTTGTGGCAAGCGGTGTGACGTGCACTGTTACTTAATTAATTCGGCAAAATCAGGCAAGAGATTGCAGCAAATGAACAGTGCCCCATCTAGCTAGTTCCGCTCCTTTATTATGACATGGAGAAAGATTCTTATTTTATCTCAGTTGTAATGCATGCATGCATGAGATTCTTATTTTATGCCCTGGCAGTCTATACAGCATCTGCACTTAAAGAGCTGGCCGCAGTCCAAATCTTCGGCCCGGCAGGGCACGTTGCAGATGCCAGGCTTCGTCCAACACGGTGTTCCATCCCATTTTGCGCTGAAGGGACCATCGCATCCATCCGAACACATCTCTTCTGCATCCGAGAGCAAACAATACAAACCAACTAAATTAACTTGGTTCGGTCTGATTTGGAGATGTGTGCTTTGAACGTATTCCTACCAGATGACAGGAGAAGCAGGGTCACCAGCCACGAGCAAATCAACGCCTTGTTGGTTCCCAATTGTCCTTTCCCAAGGCTCTTCATGTTCCATGCCATATGGATTAGGTAATGTGCAATATTCTTCTTAGATCGACCTGATGAGTCCATGAGAGTATATCAAGGATTTGGATATATATTATAGTCAAGGTGTGTCAATGTTGACATGGTTATCTTTATGAGATATTAATGTGTTTGGCATCAACGCTTTAATTCCACTTCTAAACATGGCCAATGCCTTGTCCTAACGTCTAATTTTTATATCAATGCTAGACATGGTTGATGGCCTATGTTTATTGAATACCTAAACATAGCTTATGATGATGTTTACGTTTGTAGTGCAGGTTTCGAGGCGTTACATAAAGATTAGGGCAGCTTGCAGGGTTGGGAGAAGTGAAGGGAAGG
This sequence comes from Poa pratensis, assembly GCA_947311845.1. Lineage (NCBI taxonomy): Eukaryota > Viridiplantae > Streptophyta > Magnoliopsida > Poales > Poaceae > Poa > Poa pratensis. The sequence goes on from CAMZMU010000035.1 coordinate 832,339, forward strand.
CCTGAGAACTCCTGATATAAAGCATGATGTCCACCGAGGGGTAGCTGGTGTGTATAGCACAACGGAAATGCATTATAACCAAATATAATAAATCTTATTGTCTATAAATTCCTAGAAATGCATTATAACCAAATATAATAAATGATGTGAAGATTTTTTCGTAGGCATTTATTTCTCTCATTAATTGCTTTAACAAAAATTAAAATTTCCTCACAAACGCTTATCCAAAAAGATAATTAAATAATATATATACATGAATTCAACAATGGCCTCACAATTTTTTCATAGGCATTTATTTCATTCCTATACGTGAATCCTGAATGGAACAGGAATAAGAGTTAAGATTGAGCCTACAACTAGAGTCAATAATCTGACTACCTGAAAAGAGCTGTGTGTTAAGTCAAGAAACATGAGCAGCAAAGAGAACATGAAAGGAAAGTGTGCTAAGAGTGCCTCGACTAGCGATAGGGAGGGGAGTACCATCGGTAGTAAGAACACGAATAGGAGACTCGTCATGTTGAACAAATCTCAAAGTGGAAGAATCATAAATAACGTGCGATTTGACAAACAACCGACCGTATCCGAGGAGCCGAGACCTGGTCGGAGAAGATGGAGGTACCGGGGGGCTAGTGAACAAAAATTCGACATTTTTATTCTTGCTAGCCGGCATAGAGTGAAATTAGTACGTACTCCCCCGTTCCTAAAAATAAGTCGTACGTTTATTTGAAAAGTAACAATAGAAATTTTGACCAAGCTTTTAGAAAAAACAACCAACAACAATAACATTATACGGACATTGTATAAAATATATTTCATGATGCATTTAATGCTATTGATTTGTTATCGTAGATGTTAATGTTTTCTGTACAAACTTGGTCAAATTTTACACTGTTTGGCTTTAAACAGATATAATCCTTGTTTTCAACACGGGTAAGTAAAGGAAAGAACATTTTTTTCGAAATGGGTAAAGGAAAGAACATATATTTGCACGGTGCACGGTGCTTCCTGCGTTTGTTGTTCTGTGTTGTTCGAGTCTCTGTACTCGTTTTATTTGTAATGCATATGCAGCTTCTCTAATAAAAAAAAAATTGTGCCTACTTGTAGCTGACAGAGACCGAGCCGTTGCTCCACGCGCGCCGACCAGCCTCGGTCGCTGTAGTGGTCTGCATTCGATCATTGTGCTGTGGACGGAATCCTGAATTTCCAACCACACACACCTTTCGGTAACTAAATCGCATTCGGGGGAATTTCCGTATCGTGTCGTGCCGCGTTCGATCATCGTTCGGCTCGCTGGCCATGGTCGCCGGAGGTCATGGCACGGCCGGTCGTCGCTTTCGTGGACTATTCGGTATGGCGGCGCCATTGCCAAAAGGTCGTTTTGTACATGTTTTTCCCTCGTCCGGAGTACATGGCAGGGACAGTACACGATTGCATGACCTAATTTCCAGGATAGCCGACGAAAGCGAGAGCCAAATCTCCAGGCTCGTGTGGACCAATCGAAATGACATGGCGTCGCCACTTATAGTTTAAGATCAGCGCATGGGATCGCAACAGACTCTTCGGAGCACAGTCATGGATCGAATGAGCCGACACACACTCGCAGCTGGTAGCCACGTTCCCGTCTATATTATGACAAACCTCACGTCAAAAACCAACGAAGCATCTAAATCTATGTATAGTGTAGATTATCTCATCGTCCGAAACCAACCAAGCATCTACATCGATATCTCTAGTGTAGATTATGACAAATCTTAGGCCGGAAACCAATCATGTCTACCAGGATCCTCCAAAACGTTTGTTGACTTAGCTTCGTAATTGTTTGGAGGCAAACACATATATTGTCGCCTCCATAATATTTTCATTATTTTTGTTTTGTTTTTGTTTGCGTCCACTCAAAATTCATACACTCGGTTGGAGGTATTCAAATAAGGGTCGGTTTTGCTCAGCTAGTGGTGCTCAGTCAAGTACTACACTGTCGCATTTTCATCGTGATGCATGCATGCACCTATGATTGGAGTACCATCATTAGTAAGAACACGAATAGGAGACTCGACAGGTTAAACAAATGTCAAAGTGGAAGAATCATAAAGAACGTGGCTATTGATAAACCACCGACTGTATCCGAGTAGCCGGGACCTGGTCGGAGAAGGTGGATGTGCCGGAGGGCTAGTGAACAAAAAGCCAACGTTTTTATTCTTGGCAGCCCGCCGTGAATGAGATTTCCAAAAGTAACAATATAAAGTTTGACCAAGTTAATATAAAAACCAACCGACAACAGTAACATTATATGGACATCATATGAAAATAAATTTCATGATGTATTTAATGCTATTGGTTTGTTATTATAGATTTCAATGTTTTCTGTAAAAACTTGGTCAAAATTTACAATGTTTGAATTAAAAAAGTGTAATCCTTGTTTTCTGGGACGGGAGGAAGTATAGTGGTACACACGGGTAAGTAAAGGAAAGAATATATATCTGCACCGGGAAAGGCTAGCTTGAGCGCGCAACCGCTCACACTAGTGGAAAATGAGCAATAGGTTCCGCCCTTTAGTCCCCAATTCCCTACGAACCGGTACTAATGGGGGCACCCCACCCGGTTCGAATGGCCGTCACCGCCCCCAGCCCCGTCCCGGTTCGTGAGGGACCTTTAGTCCTGCGGCCGCATGCGGTGACCCTTTAGTCCCGGTTCGTGCGAGGAACCGGGACTAAAGATGTACCTTTAGTCCCGGTTCGTGGCACGAACCGCGACTAACATTTCTACTACATCATCTCCCACCCCGAGCCAGCCAACTCCATTTTTCCAGCTCGAGTTCATCTCCATTTTCTCCTCCGTTTCTTCACCCGAGCTCGATTTTGTCCCTATTTTTTTCCACCATTTGTCAAGATTGACGGCGCCGCATCTATCCAAGGGTTAGCAACTGCATCTCTGCTTCCGGCGCTCATTTCATTGCTTGTTTAGCTCGTTTAGCTCATTTTCATTTCTCTAGTGCTAGTTAGGCGTTCGATGAAATGTTTAAGTTAGGGATTTCATTTCTTTTAAATGCAATTTGAACTCAAATTAAATTATGATTTGTGGATTTTAGTGTCGTCCCGTCCTCACCGCCGTCGATCGCCCGCGCCGTCCCGTCACCGGCACCACCTCGGTGAACCTCTTATTTTTATCTTTTATTTAAAAAAATCTTAGTTGTATGATTTAGATGCATAATTATTACTTGTATAATTTTCTTAGTTGTATAAATGTTTGTTATATATAGTGCCATGGTTTTGACATCTGTCCACACCAGCTCTCATCCGCTCTATCATTCGGATGTGGTATGATTGTTTGTTATAACTAGATATTTGTTTCATTTCGTGTTTATGACAATTATGCCAACCAACTTGACATAGATATATTTTTATCTAGGAGGTAGTTGAACTGAAAATTCCAACCGACCCTATTGTAGAGTTTTTTGAAAAAGAAAACAATGATTTGGAAGCAAAATTGAAAAGAAGTGAAGATCTTCATCTCCAATGCTTAGAAGAGAAGATGAAATTGGATTTCAAGCTTGCCGACGTCGTCCATGATAACGAGATCAAGATGGATGCAATGCGCTTGAAGATTAAAAAGAATAGAAAATATGCCATTAATCAAGAGGCTTGGTATCATTATGCTGTTGGTTCAATAATTACCTTAGTTGCGATTTTGATCGCATTTGTTGTTGGATTTAAATTCTTTAGATAGTTGTATGTTAGTTTCAATTAATGTATATTTTATGAGAACTATGTATTACATTTGGTCACTACTCTACTTTGTTTTTAATGTGATGAACTTGTATTAATTAATTTGGTCACGTATCTATTCATAATGTTGCTAGTGTAATGGTTTTTGATATACTTATATAATGCAGATGAACCGACAATGGATGTACGGTGACCGACGCAGTCCCGAGTTTATTAGTGGCATGCATAATTTTCTCCATGCGGCTGAGTCAAACAAGCGGACAAATGGTTTTATTTGTTGTCCATGTAGTGTCTGTAAGAATAGGAGTGATCACTCTACCTCAAAAATCCTTCACGTCCACCTGTTGCAGCATGGTTTCATGTCTGGTTATTATTGTAGAACCAAGCACGAAGAAAGAGGGGTTATAATGGAAGACAATGAAATAGAACAGGATAATGACAATTATCATATGTTCAATGAACACGGTGATACTACAATGGGGGAAGACGAATCTGAAGAAGATCCCATTGGTGATGAGCCCGACGATGATCTTTGTCGGGCCATTCGTGATGCACAAATGGACTGTGGAAGTGAAAACGAGAGGTTGAAATTGGAGAGAATGTTAGAGGATCACAACAAATTGTTGTACCCAAATTGCGAAGATGGCCGAAAAAAACTGGGTACCACACTGGAATTGCTGCAATGGAAGGCACAGAATGGTCTATCTGACAAGGGATTTGAAAATTTGCTGAAAATATTAAAGAAGATGCTTCCAAGGGATAACGTATTGCCCCCCAGTACATACGAAGCAAAGAAGGTTGTCTGCACTCTAGGATTAGAGGTGCAGAAGATACATGCATGCATCAATGACTGCATCCTCTACCGTGGTGAGCACGAGAATTTGAATGCATGCCCGATATGCGGTGCGTTGCGGTATAAGATCAGGCGAGATGACCCTGGTGATGTTGAGGGCGAGCCGCGCCCCAAGAAGAGGGTTCCTGCCAAGGTGATGTGGTATGCTCCTATAATACCACGGTTGAAATGTTTGTTCCAAAACAAACAGCATGCCAAGTTGTTGCGATGGCACAAAGAAGACCGTAAGAAATACGTGATGCTGAGACACCCCGCTGATGGGTCGTAGTGGAGAAAAATCGACAGAGAGTTCCCAACATTTTCAGATGACGCAAGGAACTTAAGATTTGGTCTAAGTACAGATGGTTTTAATCCTTTTGGGGAGCAGAGCTCCAGTCATAGCACTTGGCCTGTGACTCTATGTATCTACAACCTTCCTCCTTGGCTGTACATGAAGCGGAAGTTCATTATGATGCCAGTGCTCATCCAAGGCCCGAAACAACCTGGCAACGACATTGATGTGTACCTGAGGCCATTGGTTGAAGAACTTTCACAGTTGTGCGTGAAGAAGGTGTACGTGTGTGGGATGAGCACGGACAAACAGAATTTGACCTACGAGCGTTGTTGTTTGTAACCATCAATGATTGGCCTGCTCTGAGTAACATTTCAGGACAGTCCAACAAGGGATACAATGAATGCACGCACTGTTTAGGTGAGACTGAAAGTATATATTTAGGTAACAAGAATGTGTACCCTGGGCCATCGTCGCTTTCTTCTACCCAAGCATCCCTTAAGAAAGAAAGGCAAACATTTCAAAGGTGAGGCAGATCATCGGCCGAAGCCTACCCGCCCTTCTAGTTCTGATATATATGATATGGTCAAGGATTTAAAAGTAATCTTTGGGAAGGGTCCTGTCGGACTATCTGTTTCGAATGACGCTGACAACCACATACCCATGTGGAAGAAGAAATCTATTTTTTGGGAGCTGCCCTATTGAATAATCCTATAGGTTCACTCTTCAATCGACGTGATGCACGTGACAAATTTTTTTGCTTGAACCTGCTAAACTTATTGGGCGTGTATGGGAAGTCAAAAGATACACCGGAAGCAAGGCAGGATCATCAACGTATGCACGAACGAGACGGCGTGCATTCAGAGAATCATCAAGGTTCTGCAAGCTACGCTCTTACGAAAGAAGAGAAGAAAATATTTTTGAATGTCTTAGCAGTATGAAGGTTCCATCTGTCTTCTCGTCGAATATAAAGGGAATAATAAATATGGCAGAGAAAAAATTCCAAAACCTAAAATCTCATGACTGCCACGTGATTATGACACAATTAATTCCCATTGCATTGAGAGGGCTTCTACCGGAAAATGTTCGAGTACCTATTGTGAAGCTATGTGCATTCCTCAATGCAATTTCTCAGAAGGTATCAATCCACTAACTCTACCAAGTTTACAGAAGGATGTGGTCCAATGTCTTGTCAGCTTCGAGTTGGTGTTCCAACCAACCTTCTTCAATATTATGATGCATCACATAGTTCACCTAGTCGAAGAGATTTCCATTCTCGGTCCTGTATTTCTACACAACATGTTCCCCTTTGAGAGGTTCATGGGAGTCTTAAAGAAATATGTTCATAACCGTGCTAGGCCAGAAGGAAGCATCTCCAAGGGCTATGGAACAGAGGAGGTCATTGAGTTTTGTGTTGACTTTATTCCTGACATTAAGCTGATCGGTGTTCCTCAATCGCGCCATGAGGGGAGACTGCGTGGAAAAGGCACGCTAGGAAAGAAAGTAACAATATGTCAAGACGGGCATTCTTTCACTCGAGCACACTACACAGTTCTACATAATTCCAGCTTGGTGGCTCCGATATCGAGGAACACAAGAATATTTTACGCTCCGAATACCCGGAGCAAGCTGAAGATTGTATTGATGGAGAACACATGAAGACTTTCGGCGGTTAGTTACAAAGACGTCTCATTAATGACAACAATGTTGGAGAACAGCTATACTTGTTGGCCAAGCAACCATCTTCGAGTATATTGACTTTTCAAGAGTACGAGATAAATGGAAATACATTTTACACGGCCGACCAAGATAAAAAGAGCACCAACCAAAACAGTGGTGTCCGCTTTGATGCAACAAACTGCAATGGGCAAAAGGTCACATATTATGGTTACATAGAGCAGATATGAGAACTTGACTATGGACCTTCTTTTAAGGTCCCTTTGTTCAAGTGCAAATGGTTCAACCTAGAAGGCGGGGTAGAGGTAAACCCACGGTACGGAATGACTACAGTGGATCTCAAGAATCTTTGGTACGACAACGAACCATTCGTCCTAGCCAGTGAAGTGGCTCAGATTTTCTATGCGAAGGATGATAACCCACAAGTATAGGGGATCGCAACAGTCTTCGAGGGAAGTAAAACCCAAATTTATTGATTCGACACAAGGGGAGACAAAGAATACTTATAAGACTTAGCAGCGGAGTTGTCAATTCCACCACACCTGAGAAAGCACTAGTAACAAACGTGATGTGAAAGCAGCAGCAATATGAAAGCGACAGGAGCAGTAACACAGAAGCAATGGCACTAGAAAATAGTTGCTTGCGTGCAATTGACGGAAAAGCAATGATGATTACAGATGGACCGGGGTTCCCAGCTATCTACACTAGTGGTAACTCTCCAATAACAAGTGTTGGGTGAACAAATTGCAGTTGGGCAATTGACAGAATATTGAGCGCATGACAATGCATATATATGACATGATGACTATTATGATATTTAATTGGGCATTACGACAAAATACATAGACCGTTATCCAACAGCGTCTATGACTAATAATCCACCGCCGTGTTGTCATCCGAGTCCCCCGTTGGTATTAAGTTGCAATCAACGGATAATTGCATTAAGTAAAGTGCGTAATGTAAACAAATACATATGTCCGTGGACATAGCATTGTTAGGTTATCCCTAGTGGCAACAGCGCATCCGCAACCTTAGAAGTTGTTGTCACTCTCCCAGATTACCGGAGGCATGAACCCACTATCTAGCATAAATACTCCCTCTTGGAGATACAGGCAACTACTTGATCAAGGTAACCACAAGTACCGGAGAGCATGCAAGATCTTAAATAACATAGGGCATAGATTGATAATCAACTTGACATAATATTCAAAATTCATCGGATCCCAGCAAACACAACACCGATTACATCTTATGGATCTCAATCATGTAAGGCAGCTCATGAGATCATTGTATTGAAGTACATGGGAGAGAGAGTATGTAACATCCCAAATTTTGGAACCAAGAAAAACTTAGTTTTACCAGACCCCAAAATTCAGAACCAACAAAAACTTTTTGAAATGTTTCACTGATGATTGATTTCTTCTCTTCCCATTGCTATGTTGACTTTGTGTGACGTGTTTGTCTTGAGTGCATCATCCTTGTGGTTGTTGCGATGTTGATCTTGTTGTGTTTGTTGCTTGTGTGGGTGATTCCTTTGTTGTGCTTAAACACTAAAATAAAACACCTTTGACAACTAATTTGGAATGTGACTTAAACATAAAACAAACTTCTCAAATCATTCAACCAATAGAAGTTAAGATCATGAGTTAGAGGAATGATCTTAATATATTAATCTATCTACCTCACTCTCTATTTCTCTCAAGCAAATATTTTCTTTATGAAATCAAATTCCGTGCATGAGGTAAAAAGATGCCCACCTCATTCTCATCCCCCCCTCTCTTCTCAAAAGTATATAGTTACCCCTTAATTTTATCTAAACTATGAAATCCTATTTTATTCTTTTGATTCAAAGGATACTCAAAAGCCCTATTTTATTCTTACACTGAAAATCTTGAGAAAAACCCCTGACATGCTCATGGTCATGTGTGCCCTAAATGAGCATCACCACCACCTTGCATATCTTAAACCCTTGAAGGAACCTTGACCAATACATCTCTGGACCTATCTTCACCCCTGTTGTCAATAGCATTTCCAGACCCTTACCATTTGGTTAAATCTAGGACATGTTGGAAATGCATCTTGGTATATCCCATCTACTCCATCTCATCTTCCATATCAAATCAAAATTGAAAAGATTTGAAGTTGTTTGCTTATTTATCCATCTTTTCACCCCTGTGGTTATTGGAAATTTGGCCTATGTGCCAATGCACCACCACACCACCCTCCTTGACATCCACACTCTCCATCTAAGCTGTTGGTTAAAATTTTGGAGATCAACCCACCCTTATTCTCATGATCTCTTCATGGCTAGTCCATATTGAAATTCCTGAAAACTGTTTTAAAACCCGACTTCATTATTTGGCATGAAATGATGAATGCCTTCAAAATACAAGGTATATAAAAACCAGTTTGGTGTTCTAGATCATGAACCATCTCTTCTCACTTCAAAAACAATTATTCTTGACCCTTTTATTTATCACCTTTAATCATCTTTTCAAAATAGGCAAAAATGCCAAAATCAAACCCTATGAGCAAAAGTTGTTCAAAATATTTTATTTTAAAACACCAATTTTTGTGGAGCCTCCACATGTTGTGGGGAGGTTACCTGAATAATTTCAGAATTTTATAAAATGTTTTAGTGCCCCAATAAAATCCCTAAACAGCTACTGGATTAAAAAGGAGATAAAAGAAAAAGAAGAAAAATTATCAGGCAGGGGTGTTTTTGCAATTTGATCTTCCTCTTCCTGTAGCCGCTGCCGTGCTTCACTCCACCGTGCCCCCACCGCACGCTGCCGCACTTCACTCCGCCGTGCCCCCTCCCGCACCCTGCCGTGCTCCCTCCCGAAGGTCGCCGACAGCACGCCACACCATACCCACGCTTCCCTGTCTCCCTCTCTCTCGCCGAACCTCCCTCACCGTTCACGCCTCCGTCGTCTCCATTTAAAGGCACCCCGAGCCACTCCCCACTCCACCCTCGCTCCTCTGCTCCCCTCACCCCCACTCCACCCTCGCTCCTCTGCTCCCCTCACCCCCACTCCACCCTCGCTAGCAAGAAAAGCAAGCTAGCTCGTGCTCTAGCTTGGAGGAGCAATGTTTTTTCTCTCTCACGGCCGCCGCCTTGCCGGCAAGCTCATGAGCAACCCCGTCCATCATCCTCCGCCATTTTCGTTTCTCTGAGATGCCCTAGTCACGAGCTATCTCATGGGCCTCATCTCTTGTTTTTAGGATCACCGGAGCCGCCGCCGCCAAGGTCGACCCATGGAAGCTCCCCATGGCGCCGCCGTCGACTTGGAGCGCTCCGGCTAGGACTGCTGCTGCCTCTGCCCTTCCTGTGACCTCCGCACCTCGGTTCCTTCCTCGCCGTCGACGTGCATGTTCCCACGGTGAGCCCCGAGCCGTCCCGAGCTTCCTCTCCCTCTCCTGTGCATGTACATCACGAAGAAGAAGAAGCAGCAGCGTATTGTTATTTTTTTTTCTCTTGTCTCGCTTCCCAGGCCGGCCCAGCACTGTGCTACTTGGCCCAGCCCAGCAGCAGCTCGGCCAGAGTAGATCTGGCCCGTTCTGTTTTTTTTAGCAGTCTAATTCATTTCCTGCCTTAACAGAAACTGTCCTGTTGGTTTAAATCTAAATAAAATATGAAAACACTAGATCTGACCAAACCAAAAATCATGGAGGTACCCTAGCATGTTCCTAACCAGATCCAAGTAGTAGATCCACTTTTGGATAAATATTTTTGGAGAATTAAAATGTGAGCCAGAACTACTGCTTTTTACCAAAAACTCAATAATTATTTTTCTAGGATAGCTAATTTTGCAAACTCAACTGTTTTGAAAAGCCCTAAGTGTTACCTATCAGTAGCATTTGGCCTCTTATGCAAATGATCTTCCTAAATAAAATGGCTTGCAATTTGGTATGTGACCAGAGAGCTCTTTTAGGATTTTTGTAAATTGTTTGGTGATGATTTTTGGTGTGAATCCACTTGTGTGATCTTCTGTATGATTAGGAGTACCTAATCCTAGCTTGGTGTGATTTTTAGAGCTATAGATTATCGTTGGTCTATTTAACTAGTTGTTATGCTTTTCTGTTAATTAATGTTTATAGTTTTATTTAACTATATAGGGTGTGTTAGTATCTCTTTTGTGTTTTCCAGCATGTATAAGTGTGATACTATCTACTAGGAGTGTGTTAGCTCTGTATTGTAGCACTTTGGAAAAAGTTTAGTATTTCATTTAGTCCTCTAGTGTTAATATCACTAGGGTAGTATTTTCCTAGATTCTCCTAGTTAATAGGACTTGTTTTAGTAGAAAATCCTTAGTGTGACGTTAGTTTTAGTTAGTGCTACTAGATCATCAGTAGCATGCCACATTGCTACTGGTTTGATAACTTGCTAGGAAGAGTTTAGTGTTGCTGGTGTTTATTAGGGGATAATATCCCTAGTATGGATAGTTCCTCGATTTTCCTAACTTTTAGGATTTGTTTGCAAATAAAATCATTTGTGTGCATGATTTTAGAAATGATGTTTGAACATCAGTAGCTTTTCATAGCTACTGATATGGTAGCATGTCATCCCTTGCTACCTAATTATTTGGCCCTACTTTGTGTATAAGTGGTAGACCATTATTTAGTATGAGGCCCCTGTAAGTGTAGATCCTAGTTTGTTGCTTGAATAATTAGTTTGATGCTTGTGGTTGTTATTTGTTTGTGCACCACTTGTGGTTTTGTTTGATGTATTGAGTGTTGTTATTCCCTGTTGCGACGCTAGATAATACCGATACCGGAGTGGTCTTCGGAGAGGATTTATTGGAGGAGAACCGGAGTTTATTTCTTTAATCAGTAAGAAGAAGACCAAGGACATTATGCTGAAACCAGGCAAGCTACTTCACTGAGCTTGCATCTATATACATCTATTTTGATTTACCTGTTTTACTTATAATTAGCATAATGATTTACGTGGTGTTTGCCACGAAAGCTATGATTTTGAAAACCCTTTTCCAAATTACAAGTATATTTTAAGACACCGATATAGAGGTGTCAGTGGTATACAATGATTTCGAAATGAATTTGTTTTACTCCAAAACCTTCTGTGAAAATCTTTTTGGTGGGATTACGAACCACCCAAGTTTTGGTTAAAAGTATTTTGCTAAGAAAATTGGAAATGATCGTGAAAACCTTTTCAAAAGTTTATGAAAACTATTTTGTCACTCTATGTAGAGATATCAGTTGTTTATATAAAACTATAGGATGGGAAAACATTGTTTATTCAAAACTCCTTTGAAAATCCTTGGATGAATTATGGTATACCGGGATGTCGGTATGGAAGTGGAGAAGGGAAGTGTGGTGATGTTTATGAAAAATGCACATTGTGTCTTTGTACCATGACTACCAGCCGATAACCTGTGCGACCACATTTACCCACATATGGGCAAGGGCGTAGTCATATAATTTGCTCGTGTTAGTACTGGATGCCTCAATAACGAGGATAACCTCGTTCCATGAGGGGATGGTCTGAGGACCTACCCCTGACCTGGGTCCTCTTAATAGAAGTCTACCGGAAGCCGGTATGAGCGTAAAGAAGAAAGAGGATTGAAGGGCTCCCTTGGGTCCGCCGGACAGAACTACGAGTCCTCACACTTAGTTTCTGAGGATTTAAGTGTCGATGGAAAGTGTCGTAGAGGCAGGGTCCTATACTAGCATGAGCAAAGGACAGGCTATGGCCGGGAACTCAACTTCGCATACCTCTGGTATGGCGGGACGTGGCTGACACGATGAGTGACCGGATGGGTGTGGGAAAAGCGTGCTACCTCTGCAGAGGGTAAACAAACTATTCGAATAGCCGAGTCCTCGGATATGGACAGTTGGGAGGCTGTCCTAAGACCATGTGCAAGTTTTACAACGTTTTGGGTTTGAAAGGAAAATGAGTGGAAATTGTTTTATGCAACTATACCGAGGGTATGGTATGAGGTTGCTGGTAAAATAAGTAACCATGAAGGGGTATGATCAGAAACCAGGAGGTTTCGGAGAAAGGGACAAGATGGTGATTTTCGAGGAAAAAGTTTTAAAGGGTTTTCTCACCTTTTAAACGAAGGTATATTTTCGGGAAAAAGGTTTAAAAAGACTTCTTACCTTTTTCAACAAAGGTAGGTGAGAAAACTACTTTCCAAAATGATTTGTCTTCAACAGGATTACAAATCTACTCTTCCCTTTTTAAATAAAGATATAGTGATGTTTTCCTAAAAATAAAAGTCTTTTAAAATTAAAACTAGTGCATGCTCCTGTTGGGGTAGCTTGCGAGTACAATCAAATGTACTCATATTGGTTTCGTCCCTGGCTATTGTCTTAGCCAGATTGTGGAAGAAGAAGCAGTTCGAAGAAGAGGAGTTCACTGACGTCCTTGCGAACTAGGGCGCTTCCCAGTCAGCTGCCTGTAGGGTTAAGGCGAATGACTTGGGCTCCACGTTGTTTGGTGATTCCGCTGCAAGTACCTGTTGAAGCTTATGACTTCAATCACGTAAGTATATTTATTCGGTATTTTTGGGGTGTTCTGTGATACCAATTCGAGTTATGTGCAGCAACAGACTGATCACGGGATTGTTGCAGGAAACATAACGAGTATCTCGGGTACTTAATCCGGGGTCCTCACAGACTTGGTATCAGAGCCATCCTGACTGTAACAGACCTTAGTTAGCATGGACGTTAGTTAGGAAGAGAATATTTTGTTAAAAATATGTTAACACCTAAAATATATCCTTATCTAGGGAAGTCCCAAAAATGACTCCCACTCTTCTCGTCTTCTCAATTAATTTCTGAGACTTACCTTTCTATTTTAAAATTTACCAAGGATTTCTCTACTCCCTCTTACCTGTTCAAAATACTTGACGATGAATCCAATGGAGACCTAATTAGCTAGCACCTACAAGAAGAAGCATCCATCTTGAATATTCAACATTCAACATCAAGGTGATTGATCCGCAAATGCTAAGATCATCGATATCAACAAAGCAAGAGACTTCCGAAGACCTTCGTTCAACGTCAACAATTCTACTCAAGTTGCAACCCCGACAATCTCAAGTATTCCAGCTGAAGCCTAAGGTGATGAAATGAAGACTTCATCAACCATGTATAACCGAGGCCCCTAGGAAAAACATATGAGGGGAACTTTAGTTATATTACCCGACTACCACGAGTATTAGGTGTCCATTGGTACTAAATGTACCTTGTGTGTTGTTTGTCTGTGAGGTTCTTTGCTTGTGTGTGCTCTGTTTGTGTGATGTTTTTCATGTGTGTTTCACAATCACGCCTTGTCGGCAGCACAAAGTAATTTCAAAAAAAAAAATTCTCCTTATTATAAAACTCCTTTTGAAAAACCATTCTTGACCTCTTGTCCATAGCTGCACCTTGTTGCAGATATAAACCCGCCTAGGAAAATCTTTTAAAAATATTTTCCCTCTCATCTAAACCATCTCCCGATAAGAACTGACAGTTCCGCAAGATACAAAAGACCCCCGATCTTTAACCAATAGCCTGAGATTCTTACAACCTAACCGGCAAGTCATTCATGCACCATCTGGAGCAAGTGCGTAAAGATCTCGAGGGAAACTGCAACTTTACGCCAACCTCGTGAAGATACGAGCCTCACCTTGCAAGATTAATTGGTGAAATTACAAGAATACCACACTAACTTATCATACCTAACCTTAGATGAACATCTGACCTAAGTCCTCGAAAGTACCAACTAATCTTCTAGGACTACAAACCTTGACAAGAAACGAGGACATAAGGGGACTCATTTCGGATTGGCAACTAGAGGAACTCAAGGAGTGCATAAGAATTTCTACGAAGATTCGAGCTCAGAGACCGCAAGGAGGAACTACGACAAGAAGACATTGAAGAGAGATTTCTTATGGTTGGCAAAGAAGCAATATACCAGACTATCTTGGAATATTTGGAAACTCTCATATCAGACTCTATTATTCTTAATCTCTCAAGAAATAGTGTGATATTCCAATGTTCGTGTTATATAGAAGTAGTTTGGTAACAAGCCTCATGAACTTGTTAACAAATCACTTTTGTATGCTCAAACAATTGAGTGTCATATACAAATGAACGGAACGTCAGATAATCCAGTACATCTCAGCCTCTGGAATATAAAAAGTGGTTTGATGACAAGATTAGCTACCTTGTTAACAAATCCTTCTTGTATGACTAAGGCAATTCGATGTCATAAAGGACACCCACATTCTTATACAACTAACTAATAGAAATCATCGATCGACACTCCCAAACCACCTACTTCTAGGACCCTTGAACTAATTTTTGGACTCCTCTGGAAGCTCGATACCCTAGACTGTACTTCCTAAGATTCTTACCAAAGTTGTGTGAAGCTCAAGAACCAAGGAAGTCAACCATGAAGATCCTCCTCTACTCAGCTGAAGAAGGGGCTAGAAGAATCAAACGACGGACGCACCTGCTGTGGACAACATCAATCACCGAGCACGTTCAGACGCCCTTAGAAGCTTATCACATCCTCCTACTAACTACAGCAATCGGAGAGAGTCGAGTACGTCAACTCGACGCATCCTGAGAGCAACCCGTCCCCATCTACGACCTTCATAAGGCGAGAATATCAGGAAGTGATATCTGCACCAACCCCAGCACCGAGGAGTGACACCCAAGAAGAAGATCGGCAAGCTACTCAAGAAGAATGGTGCCTCCAAGTTCACCCCAGAGGCAACCTTCAGCATGAACCTTCCAAAACCCCTTTTTAAGGGGGGAAGACCTGCAATAGGTATACAAGAACCTGGTAATAATCAGTCCTTGCGCCTTAGCCTTGTAGCACCATGAAACAACCAACCAGGACTCTTCATCGGCGTCAATCATCAAGTCACACCCATCATCAAAAACTTGGGCTCATCAGAGAAGATTATCAACAAAGAAAGCCCTCGCAACACCAAGTGGTCAAGATCTCACATGGCGACCTCACTAAAGAAGCCTCGACCTCGGAAGTATAGTCAGCCAAAAACCTGTGCCCTCGTACTCCCCTGTACCCCCGGGCAAATCTCGAGGACGAGATTTATTTTAAGGGGGGAAGGATCTGTAACATCCCAAATTTTGGAACCAAGAAAAACTTAGTTTTACCAGACCCCAAAATTCAGAACCAACAAAAACTTTTTGAAATTTTCACTGATGATTGATTTCTTCTCTTCCCATTGCTATGTTGACTTTGTGTGACGTGTTTGTCTTGAGTGCATCATCCTTGTGGTTGTTGCGATGTTGATCTTGTTGTGTTTGTTGCTTGTGTGGGTGATTCCTTTGTTGTGCTTAAACACTAAAATAAAACACCTTTGACAACTAATTTGGAATGTGACTTAAACATAAAACAAACTTCTCAAATCATTCAACCAATAGAAGTTAAGATCATGAGTTAGAGGAATGATCTTAATATATTAATCTATCTACCTCACTCTCTATTTCTCTCAAGCAAATATTTTCTTTATGAAATCAAATTCCGTGGATGAGGTAAAAAGATGCCCACCTCATTCTCATCCCCCCTCTCTTCTCAAAAGTATATAGTTACCCCTTAATTTTATCTAAACTATGAAATCCTATTTTATTCTTTTGATTCAAAGGATACTCAAAAGCCCTATTTTATTCTTACACTGAAAATCTTGAGAAAAACCCCTGACATGCTCATGGTCATGTGTGCCCTAAATGAGCATCACCACCACCTTGCATATCTTAAACCCTTGAAGGAACCTTGACCAATACATCTCTGGACCTATCTTCACCCCTGTTGTCAGATAGCATTTCCAGACCCTTACCATTTGGTTAAATCTAGGACATGTTGGAAATGCATCTTGGTATATCCCATCTATTCCATCTCATCTTCCATATCAAATCAAAATTGAAAAGATTTGAAGTTGTTTGCTTATTTATCCATCTTTTCACCCCTGTGGTTATTGGAAATTTGGCCTATGTGCCAATGCACCACCACACCACCCCTCCTTGACATCCACACTCTCCATCTAAGCTGTTGGTTAAAATTTTGGAGATCAACCCACCCTTATTCTCATGATCTCTTCATGGCTAGTCCATATTGAAATTCCTGAAAACTGTTTTAAAACCCGACTTCATTATTTGGCATGAAATGATGAATGCCTTCAAAATACAAGGTATATAAAAACCAGTTTGGTGTTCTAGATCATGAACCATCTCTTCTCACTTCAAAAACAATTATTCTTGACCCTTTTATTTATCACCTTTAATCATCTTTTCAAAATAGGCAAAAATGCCAAAATCAAACCCTATGAGCAAAAGTTGTTCAAAATATTTTATTTTAAAACACCAATTTTTGTGGAGCCTCCACATGTTGTGGGGAGGTTACCTGAATAATTTCAGAATTTTATAAAATGTTTTAGTGCCCCAATAAAATCCCTAAACAGCTACTGGATTAAAAAGGAGATAAAAGAAAAAGAAGAAAAATTATCAGGCAGGGGTGTTTTTGCAATTTGATCTCCTCTTCCTGTAGCCGCTGCCGTGCTTCACTCCACCGTGCCCCCACCGCACGCTGCCGTACTTCACTCCGCCGTGCCCCCTCCCGCACCCTGCCGTGCTCCCTCCCGAAGGTCGCCGACAGCACGCCACACCATACCCACGCTTCCCTGTCTCCCTCTCTCTCGCCGAACCTCCCTCACCGTGCACGCCTCCGTCGTCTCCATTTAAAGGCACCCCGAGCCACTCCCCACTCCACCCTCGCTCCTCTGCTCCCCACCCCCACTCCACCCTCGCTCCTCTGCTCCCCTCACCCCCACTCCACCCTCGCTAGCAAGAAAAGCAAGCTAGCTCGTGCTCTAGCTTGGAGGAGCAATGTTTTTTCTCTCTCACGGCCGCCGCCTTGCCAGCAAGCTCATGAGCAACCCCGTCCATCATCCTCCGCCATTTTCGTTTCTCTGAGATGCCCTAGTCACGAGCTATCTCATGGGCCTCATCTCTTGTTTTTAGGATCACCGGAGCCGCCGCCGCCAAGGTCGACCCATGGAAGCTCCCCATGGCGCCGCCGTCGACTTGGAGCGCTCCGGCTAGGACTGCTGCTGCCTCTGCCCTTCCTGTGACCTCCGCACCTCGGTTCCTTCCTCGCCGTCGACGTGCATGTTCCCACGGTGAGCCCCGAGCCGTCCCGAGCTTCCTCTCCCTCTCCTGTGCATGTACATCACGAAGAAGAAGAAGCAGCAGCGTATTGTTATTTTTTTTTCTCTTGTCTCGCTTCCCAGGCCGGCCCAGCACTGTGCTACTTGGCCCAGCCCAGCAGCAGCTCGGCCAGAGTAGATCTGGCCCGTTCTGTTTTTTTTAGCAGTCTAATTCATTTCCTGCCTTAACAGAAACTGTCCTGTTGGTTTAAATCTAAATAAAATATGAAAACACTAGATCTGACCAAACCAAAAATCATGGAGGTACCCTAGCATGTTCCTAACCAGATCCAAGTAGTAGATCCACTTTTGGATAAATATTTTTGGAGAATTAAAATGTGAGCCAGAACTACTGCTTTTTACCAAAAACTCAATAATTATTTTTCTAGGATAGCTAATTTTGCAAACTCAACTGTTTTGAAAAGCCCTAAGTGTTACCTATCAGTAGCATTTGGCCTCTTATGCAAATGATCTTCCTAAATAAAATGGCTTGCAATTTGGTATGTGACCAGAGAGCTCTTTTAGGATTTTTGTAAATTGTTTGGTGATGATTTTTGGTGTGAATCCACTTGTGTGATCTTCTGTATGATTAGGAGTACCTAATCCTAGCTTGGTGTGATTTTTAGAGCTATAGATTATCGTTGGTCTATTTAACTAGTTGTTATGCTTTTCTGTTAATTAATGTTTATAGTTTTATTTAACTATATAGGGTGTGTTAGTATCTCTTTTGAGTTTTCCAGCATGTATAAGTGTGATACTATCTACTAGGAGTGTGTTAGCTCTGTATTGTAGCAGTTTGGAAAAAGTTTAGTATTTCATTTAGTCCTCTAGTGTTAATATCACTAGGGTAGTATTTTCCTAGATTCTCCTAGTTAATAGGACTTGTTTTAGTAGAAAATCCTTAGTGTGACGTTAGTTTTAGTTAGTGCTACTAGATCATCAGTAGCATGCCACATTGCTACTGGTTTGATAACTTGCTAGGAAGAGTTTAGTGTTGCTGGTGTTTATTAGGGGATAATATCCCTAGTATGGATAGTTCCTCGATTTTCCTAACTTTTAGGATTTGTTTGCAAATAAAATCATTTGTGTGCATGATTTTAGAAATGATGTTTGAACATCAGTAGCTTTTCATAGCTACTGATATGGTAGCATGTCATCCCTTGCTACCTAATTATTTGGCCCTACTTTGTGTATAAGTGGTAGACCATTATTTAGTATGAGGCCCCTGTAAGTGTAGATCCTAGTTTGTTGCTTGAATAATTAGTTTGATGCTTGTGGTTGTTATTTGTTTGTGCACCACTTGTGGTTTTGTTTGATGTATTGAGTGTTGTTATTCCCTGTTGCGACGCTAGATAATACCGATACCGGAGTGGTCTTCGGAGAGGATTTATTGGAGGAGAACCGGAGTTTATTTCTTTAATCAGTAAGAAGAAGACCAAGGACATTATGCTGAAACCAGGCAAGCTACTTCACTGAGCTTGCATCTATATACATCTATTTTGATTTACCTGTTTTACTTATAATTAGCATAATGATTTACGTGGTGTTTGCCACGAAAGCTATGATTTTGAAAACCCTTTTCCAAATTACAAGTATATTATTAAGACACCGATATAGAGGTGTCAGTGGTATACAATGATTTCGAAATGAATTTGTTTTACTCCAAAACCTTCTGTGAAAATCTTTTGGTGGGATTACGAACCACCCAAGTTTTGGTTAAAAGTATTTCGCTAAGAAAATTGGAAATGATCGTGAAAACCTTTTCAAAGTTTATGAAAACTATTTTGTCACTCTATGTAGAGATATCAGTTGTTTATATAAAACTATAGGATGGGAAAAACATTGTTTATTCAAAACTCCTTTGAAAATCCTTGGATGAATTATGGTATACCGGGATGTCGGTATGGAAGTGGAGAAGGGAAGTGTGGTGATGTTTATGAAAAAATGCACATTGTGTCTTTGTACCATGACTACCAGCCGATAACCTGTGCGACCACATTTACCCACATATGGGCAAGGGCGTAGTCATATAATTTGCTCGTGTTAGTACTGGATGCCTCAATAACGAGGATAACCTCGTTCCATGAGGGGATGGTCTGAGGACCTACCCCTGACCTGGGTCCTCTTAATAGAAGTCTACCGGAAGCCGGTATGAGCGTAAAGAAGAAAGAGGATTGAAGGGCTCCCTTGGGTCCGCCGGACAGAACTACGAGTCCTCACACTTAGTTTCTGAGGATTTAAGTGTCGATGGAAAGTGTCGTAGAGGCAGGGTCCTATACTAGCATGAGCAAAGGACAGGCTATGGCCGGGAACTCAACTTCGCATACCTCTGGTATGGCGGGACGTGGCTGACACGATGAGTGACCGGATGGGTGTGGGAAAAGCGTGCTACCTCTGCAGAGGGTAAACAAACTATTCGAATAGCCGAGTCCTCGGATATGGACAGTTGGGAGGCTGTCCTAAGACCATGTGCAAGTTTTACAACGTTTTGGGTTTGAAAGGAAAATGAGTGGAAATTGTTTTATGCAACTATACCGAGGGTATGGTATGAGGTTGCTGGTAAAATAAGTAACCAGGAAGGGGTATGATCAGAAACCAGGAGGTTTCGGAGAAAGGGACAAGATGGTGATTTTCGAGGAAAAAGTTTTAAAGGGTTTTCTCACCTTTTAGAACGAAGGTATATTTTCGGGAAAAAGGTTTAAAAAGACTTCTTACCTTTTTCAACAAAGGTAGGTGAGAAAACTACTTTCCAAAATGATTTGTCTTCAACAGGATTACAAATCTACTCTTCTCTTTTTAAATAAAGATATAGTGATGTTTTCCTAAAAATAAAAGTCTTTTAAAATTAGAAACTAGTGCATGCTCCTGTTGGGGTAGCTTGCGAGTACAATCAAATGTACTCATATTGGTTTCGTCCCTGGCTATTGTCTTAGCCAGATTGTGGAAGAAGAAGCAGTTCGAAGAAGAGGAGTTCACTGACGTCCTTGCGAACTAGGGCGCTTCCCAGTCAGCTGCCTGTAGGGTTAAGGCGAATGACTTGGGCTCCACGTTGTTTGGTGATTCCGCTGCAAGTACCTGTTGAAGCTTATGACTTCAGTCACGTAAGTATATTTATTCGGTATTTTTGGGGTGTTCTGTGATACCAATTCAAGTTATGTGCAGCAACAGACTGATCACGGGATTGTTGCAGGAAACATAACGAGTATCTCGGGTACTTAATCCGGGGTCCTCACAGACTTGGTATCAGAGCCATCCTGACTGTAACAGACCTTAGTTAGCATGGACGTTAGTTAGGAAGAGAATATTTTGTTAAAAATATGTTAACACCTAAAATATATCCTTATCTAGGGAAGTCCCAAAAATGACTCCCACTCTTCTCGTCTTCTCAATTAATTTCTGAGACTTACCTTTCTATTTTAAAATTTACCAAGGATTTCTCTACTCCCTCTTACCTGTTCAAAATACTTGACGATGAATCCAATGGAGACCTAATTAGCTAGCACCTACAAGAAGAAGCATCCATCTTGAATATTCAACATTCAACATCAAGGTGATTGATCCGCAAATGCTAAGATCATCGATATCAACAAAGCAAGAGACTTCCGAAGACCTTCGTTCAACGTCAACAATTCTACTCAAGTTGCAACCCCGACAATCTCAAGTATTCCAGCTGAAGCCTAAGGTGATGAAATGAAGACTTCATCAACCATGTATAACCGAGGCCCCTAGGAAAAACATATGAGGGGAACTTTAGTTATATTACCCGACTACCACGAGTATTAGGTGTCCATTGGTACTAAATGTACCTTGTGTGTTGTTTGTCTGTGAGGTTCTTTGCTTGTGTGTGCTCTGTTTGTGTGATGTTTTTCATGTGTGTTTCACAATCACGCATTGTCGGCAGCACAAAGTAATTTCAAAAAAAAAAAAATTCTCCTTATTATAAAACTCCTTTTGAAAAACCATTCTTGACCTCTTGTCCATAGCTGCACCTTGTTGCAGATATAAACCCGCCTAGGAAAATCTTTTAAAAATATTTTCCCTCTCATCTAAACCATCTCCCGATAAGAACTGACAGTTCCGCAAGATACAAAAGACCCCCGATCTTTAACCGAATAGCCTGAGATTCTTAAAACCTAACCGGCAAGTCATTCATGCACCATCTGGAGCAAGTGCGTAAAGATCTCGAGGGAAACTGCAACTTTACGCCAACCTCGTGAAGATACGAGCCTCACCTTGCAAGATTAATTGGTGAAATTACAAGAATACCACACTAACTTATCATACCTAACCTTAGATGAACATCTGACCTAAGTCCTCGAAAGTACCAACTAATCTTCTAGGACTACAAACCTTGACAAGAAACGAGGACATAAGGGGACTCATTTCGGATTGGCAACTAGAGGAACTCAAGGAGTGCATAAGAATTTCTACGAAGATTCGAACTCAGAGACCGCAAGAAGGAGGAACTACGACAAGAAGACATTGAAGAGAGATTTCTTATGGTTGGCAAAGAAGCAATATACCAGACTATCTGAGGATTTAAGTGTCGATGGAAAGTGTCGTAGAGGCAGGGTCCTATACTAGCATGAGCAAAGGACAGGCTATGGCCGGGAACTCAACTTCGCATACCTCTGGTATGGCGGGACGTGGCTGACACGATGAGTGACCGGATGGGTGTGGGAAAAGCGTGCTATCTCTGCAGAGGGTAAACAAACTATTCGAATAGCCGAGTCCTCGGATATGGACAGTTGGGAGGCTGTCCTAAGACCATGTGCAAGTTTTACAACGTTTTGGGTTTGAAAGGAAAATGAGTGGAAATTGTTTTATGCAATTATACCGAGGGTATGGTATGAGGTTGCTGGTAAAATAAGTAACCAGGAAGGGGTATGATCAGAAACCAGGAGGTTTCAGAGAAAGGGACAAGATGGTGATTTTCTAGGAAAAAGTTTTAAAGGGTTTTCTCACCTTTTAGAACGAAGATATATTTTCGGGAAAAAGGTTTAAAAAGACTTCTTACCTTTTTCAACAAAGGTAGGTGAGAAAACTAATTTCCAAAATGATTTGTCTTCAACAGGATTACAAATCTACTCTTCCCTTTTTAAATAAAGATATAGTGATGTTTTCCTAAAAATAAAAGTCTTTTAAAATTAGAAACTAGTGCATGCTCCTGTTGGGGGTAGCTTGCGAGTACAATCAAATGTACTTATATTGGTTTCGTCCCTGGCTATTGTCTTAGCCAGATTGTGGAAGAAGAAGCAGTTCGAAGAAGAGGAGTTCACTGACGTCCTTGCGAACAAGGGCGCTTCCCAGTCAGCTGCCTATAGGGTTAAGGCGAATGACTTGGGCTCCACGTTGCTTGGTGATTCCGCTGCAAGTACCTGTTGAAGCTTATGACTTCAGTCACGTAAGTATATTTATTCGGTATTTTCGGGGTGTTCTGTGATACCAATTCGAGTTATGTGCAGCAACAGACTGATCACGGGATTGTTGCAGGAAACATAACGAGTATCTCGGGTACTTAATCCGGGGTCCTCACAGAGTACCAACTAGCTACAGCTAGAACCCGTAGTCCATGGGGGAACTACTCACGGAGCATGATGGAGGCGGTGGCGTCGATGGAGAAGGCTCCGGGGGTCAATCCCCGTCCCGGCAGGGTGCCAGAACAGGAACTTCTGACCCCCGAATTAGGGTTTCGGATGGCGGCGGAGCTCTGGAACTTTTCTAGGGAAATCGTCGATTGTTTCTTGAGTTTTAGGTCAGGGGCAATATATAGTCCAAAGGGCGTCGCGAGGCGGTGCACGAGGAGGCGACACCACCCTAGGGCGCCGGGAGATTCCTGGCCGCGCCGAGCCCACGTGTGGGGCCCTCGGGCCTCCCCCGGACTTGTCCTTCTGGCCCATGGAGTCTTCTGGTAAAATAGGGGCCTCCGTAAATTTTCGTCCAATTCCGAGAATATTTCCAGACTAGCTTTTCTGGAATACAAAAACAGCAGAAAACAGGAACTGGCACTGTGGCATCTTGTTAATAGGTTAGTCCCAGAAAATGTATAAAAATGACATGAAGTGTATACAAAACATGTAGCAATTGGTATAAAACAAGCATGGAACATCAAAAATTATAGATACGTTTGAGACGTATCAGCATCCCCAAGCTTAGTTCCTACTCGTCCTCGAGTAGGTAAACGATAAAACAATAATTTTTGAGTGACATGCTACATCATAATCTTGATCATATAATATTGCAAGGCACATGTAAATGAATGAAGTGATCCAAGTCAATGGTCTATAATTTGCTACCAAATAGATAATGAGTAAACAATGAATCACACAAGCTAAACGTTTTCATGAATAGTACTTTCGAGACAAGCATCAAACAGTTTTGCATAAGTGTTAACTCATAAAGCAATAGTTCTAATAAAAGGTATTTAATCAACACAAAGGAAGAATTAAGTTTCAGCATTTGCTTCAACTTTCAACATATTTATCTCATGGATATCGTCAACACAAAGTAGTATAACAAGTCCAATATTGCATATAACGCATGTTGTAACAAAGTTGACACTAGTGTTTGCTTGTGGAAGACAGAAAGAATAGGAAAACTGACTCAACATAAAAGTAAAAGAAAGGCCCTTCGCAGAGGGAAGCAGGGATTAAGTCATGTGCTAGAGCTTTTAGGTTTTTGAAAGCATATAGAGATTGCATAAAATATTTGATACTCCTCCCAACCTTGCTAACACAAGCCATGGCTAACCGAATCCTCGGGTGCCTTCCATCAATCACATACCATGGAGGAGTATCTATTTTTGAGAGGTGTTTGTTAATTGTCAACGAATGGTAGCGGGTGAGAACAGTATTCTACCTGTCAAACGGACTTTTAAGAGCGGCTCCCATGAAGGACGTTATTTCTACCAGCAAGGCAGATCATCCCTCTTTCTCTTTGGTTTACACACATGCAGGTATTTCACTGTTTGTCATTGCTTACTGATGAATCAGGGCAAAAGTGTGAAGAGAATTAATTGGTTAAAGTTGTAATTAATTGGGACTGGGCACCCCGTTGCCAGCTCTTTTTGCAATTATTGGATAAGCGGATGTATATGCCACTAGTCCAGGTGTAAAAGTCCATTCAACAAATAGAATAAAGAATAACCACACTAATTCCTCATGAGCTAGTAAACATTGACACAAAAAGGGAATAATAACATTTTGAATAATTTAAAGGTAGCACATGAAAAATTTACTTGGAGTGGCAAGGAAATACCACATATAGGTAGTTATGGTGGACACAAATGGCATGGATTTTGGCTCAAGGATTTGGATGCACGAGAAGCATTCCCTCTCAGTACAGAGTTTAGGCTAGCAAGGTTATGTAAGCAAACAAGAATATCAACCCGTACACCAAGTTTTATATGACAAACATATTGCAAACGTTATAAGACTTCATACCGTCTTCCTTGTTAACCAAACCCTGTTATTAGAAAATATCTAGACCTTAGAGATACCACCGATGCAAACCAAATTTTCAACAAGCTTTACGGTAGTTCTTCACTAATAGGCTTAACTCATGTGATGCACAAATTTAATCATGATCTACTTGTTAACTCAAAACAATTGACAAGCATCAAGTTATCCATTAGTGATCTACAAGATTAAGCAAGTTTTTCCTTATACCAATTACCACATGCAACATTTTCTGAACCAACCAAACACCAATCAATTTATTTCAATCAACTCTCCAAACAAATATAAGTGAAGCAAGAGAGTACTTTCTACAAAAGAAAGCTAATAGCTCTGACAAGAGATACATGAAAACAAGAGCTAAAAGCTGAACAGCGCTAGATATGAATACTCAACAAATATAAGTGAAGAATAGGAGTATTCTCATGAAAAAGCGGAGCGTGTCTCTCTCCCAATCAAGAATGCTAGGGTCCAGTCAAGCTTTATTGAAAATAAAAGTGCAATACTGAAAATAAAAGCACACAGACGCTCCAAGAAAAGCACATATGATGTGAAAGAATTAAAATATAGTTTCACTAGAGATGACCTGATAATTTTGCCGATGAAGAAGGGGATGCCTTGGGCATCCCCAAGCTTAGACGCTTGAGTCTTCTTGAAATATGCTGGGGAGATCCATGGGAGCCTCCCCAAGCTTGAGCTCTTCACTCTTCTTCATCCTATTATATCACTCTTCCCTCTTGACCCTTGAAAACTTCCGCCACACCAAACTCAACGTAATTCTCATTAGAGGGGTTAGTACTCAAAAACTTTAATCCACTGGTTCTGTTGTGACACATTGCAAGAACTCAATAAAACATTAGCTACAGCCCTCCACGTCTAGAGAACCTTGCTTAAAGCCCACAAGAGACAATGCAAAAAACAGAGACAGAATCTGTCAAAACAGAACAGCCAGTAAAGATGAATTTTTTCGAGGCACTTACGGGACTCAAATCGAAAAACGTTGAACTAACGAAAGATGCATACATATATCAGGATTACGCACAAAAAATTTCAGATTTAATTCACAATCTGGTGATTTTAGGAATTTCGTACAGTGAACAGCAGAAATCTGTTCCTGCGCAGCAATCAAAATTTTAGCAACATCTTATCATTAGAGACTACTCTTGGCACAACAATGCAAGAAAGTAAAGATACAAAGGAGTTGCTACAGAAGTAAACAAGCACCTTGACTCAATAAAAGAAAAATTGCAAAAAATAAAATGGGTTGCCTCCCATAAGCGCTTTTCTTTAATGCCTTTTAGCTAGGCTTGATAGTTTTAAGATGCTCACATAAAAATAGAAAATGAAGCAAAAGGAGCATCAAGAAGCAAATTCGAAACACATTTAAGTCTAACCCACTTCCTATGCATAGGAATCTTGTACACAAATAAATTCATGAAGAACAAAGTGACAAGCATAGGAAGATAAAACAAGAGTAACTTCAGAACTTTCAGCATGAGAGGTGTTTTAGTACCATGAAAATTTCTACAACCATATTTTCCTCTCTCATAATAATTTTCAGTAGCATCATGAACAAACTCAACAATATAACTATCACATAAAGCATGCTTTTCATGATCTAAAACACATAATTCTTATCAAGCTCAAAAATAGTGGGATTAAAACTTTCAAACCCACTTTTAACAATTTTATAACAAGATGATTGATCATTCTCAAGAGGTATGGGACTCCTAGATAAAGTCAAGACCTCTCCAATCCCATTTTCATTAGTAGTACAATTAATATTATCAACCAATATAGGACCATCATCTAGAGCTTTATCATAAACATTTTCTAAGCAAACTTTTATTACCATGCATTTCGATATCAGGCACAAATAAAGGATTATCATAAGATTTATCAAAATAGCATGGATTATCATAAATATCAGTAGCATAATCATTTCCACAAGTTTTACTCATAGGGAATATTTCAAGAGAATCCACAGGAACATAACATTCATCCTCCTTTGGTAAGCATGGAGGGCAATCAAATAGTGTAAGAGATAAAGAGTTACTCTCATTAGAAGGTAGGCATGGGTAGCTACTCCATTCTTCCTCCTTTTGTTCATCACTCTCCTCCTCTTTTTCATCCAATGAGCTTTCAGCTTCAGCAGTAGTTTCTTCTTCTACAGGTTCCTGCAAATTGTGAGTGCATTCTTGTGCATTAATGAGTCTCTCTTTATAATCAATGATATAACAATTATTGCTGAAATTTTCTAGGCAATAATCAAGAATAAAAGAGACCGTTTCTTTAAGTTTATTACAAGCAACACAGGTTTCATAATTTTTAGCCATGAAGGAATCTATTTCAGAAGCTGCCACAAATGTAACAAATTGTTCTACTTGTTCAGCTCCCAAATGAATATAGTTATTCCAATGATAGTTCATAATTAAAACTTCTTCACTAAAGCCACATTGGAATTTAAGATGTTTAGTATCTTGTTCAGAGCAACAATTTATATCATGGCGTTCCAGCAAAATTTCAGCAATTTGATTTAACTTTTTTAACATGCCTCTCATGATTTTACCCTCTCTTGATTCTCTATACTTTATATATAATTCTTTACCTTCCATAAACATAGAGGTTCTAGCATGTTCTTCCATAGCAACAGTTTTTTTTAGATTTTCGGTTTTTAAATTTTTATGGATTTTCGGGTATATAAGAAAAATAAAACTAGACAAAAATAAACTAAAAAAAGTAAACTAAACAAAACACAACTAAACAGAAATAAACTAAGCAAAATAAAACTAGACAAAAGTAAACTAGACAAAACAAAATAAAATAAAAACAGAGAGAGAGGTGGAGTGTACTCCCCAGGTGAACTTATGAGTAGAGCTATGCTCCCCGGCAACGGCGCCAGAAAATAGTCTTGATAACCACAAGTATAGGGGATCGCAACAGTCTTCGAGGGAAGTAAAACCCAAATTTATTGATTCGACACAAGGGGAGACAAAGAATACAGATGGTAACAAACATGATGCGAAAGCAGCAGTAATATGAAAGCGACAGGAGCAGTAACACAGAAGCAATGGCACCAGAAAATAGTTCCTTGCGTGGAGTTGACGGAAAAGCAATGATGATTACAGATGGACCGGGGTTCCCAGCTATCTACACTAGTGGTAACTCTCCAATAACAAGTGTTGGGTGAACAAATTACAGTTGGACAATTGACAGAATATTGAGCGCATGACAATGCATATATATGACATGATGACTACTATGATATTTAATTGGGCATTACGACAAAATACATAGACCGTTATCCAACAGCGTCTATGACTAATAATCCACCGCCGGGATGTCATCTGAGTCCCCCGTTGGTATTAAGTTGCAAGCAACGGATAATTGCATTAAGTAAAGTGCGTAATGTAAACAAATACATATGTCCGTGGACATAGCATTGTTAGGTTATCCCTAGTGGCAACAGCACATCCGCAACCTTAGAAGTTGCTGTCACTCTCCCAGATTACCGGAGGCATGAACCCACTATCTAGCATAAATACTCCCTCTTGGAGATACATGCAACTACTTGATCAAGGTAACCACAAGTACCGGAGAGCATGCAAGATCTTAAATAACATAGGGCATAGATTGATAATCAACTTGACATAATATTCAATATTCATCGGATCCCAGCAAACACAACACCGATTACATCATATGGATCTCAATCATGTAAGGCAGCTCATGAGATCAATGTATTGAAGTACATGGGAGAGAGAGTACACCCTAGCTACAGCTAGAACCCGTAGTCCATGGGGGAACTACTCACGGAGCATGATAGACGCGGTGGCGTCGATGGAGAAGGCTCCGGGGGTCAATCCCCGTCCCGGCAGGGTGCCAGAACAGGAACTTCTGACCCCCGAATTAGGGTTTCGGATGGTGGCGGAGCTCTGGAACTTTTCTGGGGAAATCGTCGATTGTTTCGTGAGTTTTAGGTCAGGGGCAATATATAGTCCAAAGGGCGTCACGAGGCGGTGCACGAGGAGGCGACACCACCCCAGGGCGCCGGGAGATTCCTGGCCACGCCGAGCCCACGTGTGGGGCCCTCGGGCCTCCCCCGGACTTGTCCTTCTGGCCCATGGAGTCTTCTGGTAAAATAGGGGCCTCCGTAAATTTTCGTCCAATTCCGAGAATATTTCCAGACTAGATTTTCTGGAATACAAAAACAGCAGAAAACAGGAACTGGCACTGTGGCATCTTGTTAATAGGTTAGTCCCAGAAAATGTATAAAAATGACATGAAGTGTATACAAAACATGTAGCAATTGGTATAAAACAAGCATGGAACATCAAAAATTATAGATACGTTTGAGACGTATCAAAGGACATGTCTACCCTACCAAAAAAAGAAAAGATAAGCAAGCGAATACATCATACGATGAGCCAAAGCGCCACATAGTTCTTT
Source organism: Poa pratensis (assembly GCA_947311845.1). Taxonomy (NCBI): domain Eukaryota; kingdom Viridiplantae; phylum Streptophyta; class Magnoliopsida; order Poales; family Poaceae; genus Poa; species Poa pratensis. The sequence goes on from CAMZMU010000035.1 coordinate 861,948, forward strand.
CAGGGAAAAGAATCATCGTGGGAGTGGAGGACAAGATAGACATGTCAGAAGATTACGATAAGTTTCATGAAACTCCGCCCTTCAAAGTGAACACTGACCCAAGCGTCAAGTTAAATGAAGAAGATTGTCCATGTTTACGGCGCAATCAGAAGAACAAGTGAACACTAGATAGGGATGTTGTTGGTGATGTGCAATAATGTATTAAACATTTTATGTAACTGTGTTCTGAAAACTCAGAAGAAAAATGTAAACACTAATTTTTTGTTCTAAAAACTCCAACGGCTTGTAGGGAATCCGACTGATTTGTGTCCGTGAGTGCCCGCATATCAAATGCACCGTCAGACGTATGCAGGGAATCCGACTGATTTGTATCCGGTCGATGAACTGAAGTATTTTGTAGATAGAACAAAACACACGGTTTCCCCTGCATACAGTCCGACGGTTGCTCGTGAGTGCCCGCATATCAAATGCACCGTCGGACGTATGCAGGGAATCCGACTAATTTGTATCCGGTCGATGAACTGAAGTATTTTGTAGATAGAACAAAACACACAGTTTCCCCTACATACAGCCCAACGGTGGCTCGTGAGTGCCCGCATATCAAATGCACCGTTGGACGTATGCAGGGAATCTGAATGCTTTGTATACCAAAATGAACTACAAGGAGTAGACACCGAGTGCCGAACATGTTCGACAGGGGGTTATATATAGGGTCATGTGGCTGACGAAGTGGTCGTGATAGTGCTGATTCAACAGCTCACAAGCCCTCAAAAGAAACACACCCCTGATCCAACGGCTCACAAGTGCTTGAAAGAAACACACGATCTGTGTGCTTCTTTAGTCCCGGTTCGTGGCTGGAACCGGGACTAATTTAAAAAATCAGTTTGGCACCTTTGTTTCCCATACCAAGATACACATATGTGTCAAATATGGGCAGTTTATCACAAACTATGTCATGTGAATGTCCATAACTTGGTCATTTGGCATGAAACCTATACATGTTTATAGATGATACACCTTTTTGTGAAGAATTTTTTTGGAAAGTCAGTCAAAACACAAGTTTATCATTTTTGCTAACAACTAGAACACAGTTACATGCCAAAGGATTTTCCTTTTTGAGTATTTTTTCACATTCTTTGATTTTTTTTGAAAGAATGGTCAAAATGGGTACCACAACTATGCATTTAAAGGGGACAAATTTGTATGAACTATGGATAGTTTTGTGATATAATCACTATTTGTGTACCTTAAAATGATTTTTTATAAAAATCAGAGCAAACTATCACACACATGTAGTTCAAATTTGAATTACTTTCAGAAAATCAATATAAAGTCATTTTAAATAGGCAAAACTAATTTAAAAAATCAGTTTGGCACCTTTAAATCAAAGTATATAAAAACAAAACAGAAAAAGAAACTAGAAACAAAAGCAATTCAAAAAGATAGTAAATCAAAGTATATAAAAGAAAACAGAAACAAAAACCATTCAAAACAGAAAAAGAAAAAGAAACTAGGAAAAACAACTAAAAAGCCAATTAATTCCCGGTTGGTAACACCAACCGGGACTAAAGGTCCACTGGGCTTCGACCTTTAGTCCCGGTTGGTGTTACCAACCAAGACTAAAGACCCTTTGGTCCCGGTTCGAGGCTGGAACCAGGACTAAAGGTCCTTTTCGCGGCGATTTGTGTGGTTGCGGCCAAAAAAAGTCACAAGTCCCCCAAATTTCACCTCTCCGCCTCCGACGCGGCCGACGCCCCCGAGATCGATTTGACACGGAGAAGCCCTGCTCCGCCGAGCCGTCTGCCGCTCCGCCGCGCCGTCCGCTCCTCATCGCCGCGGATCGAGTGGAGGAGCCGCCGTCACCACGAGGCCACGCCGCCACCACGAGGCCACGCCGCCACGAGGCCGCCGCCACGAGGCCGCCGCCCCTCTACCTCGACCTCCGGCCTCGAGCACCTTGACCTCCGGCCGCCACGAGGCCGCCGCGCGCCGCCGGGTCTCCTCATCCGCAAGAAAAACGCCACCGGACGCCGCCGACACGCCCCACCACCAGACACCGCCGGCACGCTCCACCACCGGCGCGGCTCCATGGCCACCAAACGTCCACCGGCGCGCTCCACCACCACCGTCGGTCGTAGCTACTCAAGGTGAGAGCTTTTCTCATTGCATTCTCATTTTTAGAAAATTAGATGTTAATTTTGTTACAAAATTAGATGTTAATTTTGTAGATGCAATTTTGTTAGTTGTTAATTTTAGAGTTAGAAAATTAGATGTTAGAAAATTTTAGAGTTAGAAAATTAGATGTTAATTTGGTTAGTTTTTTTTGGTTAGAAACTCAGAAATTTAGGGTTAGAAATTTAGTGTTTTTTAGTTTTGTAATTTTAGTAAATGTTATTAGGAAATTTAGTATTAGATGCATTGTTAGAAAATGTATTAGATGCATTGTTAGAAAATTTAATATTAGATGCATTGTTAGAAATTTAGTATTAGAAAATGTATTAGATGCAATTTATAGATGCAAATTTTATAGATGCAATTTTATAAATGCAAATTTTATTGATTGTAGATACATTGAGCTATGGAAGCCAACTATGTGCGAGACGAGGAGAATGAAGACCGAATTCAACAGATGATATATGAGGATGCCCATAGAGAAGATCCCGATGGAGAAGATGCCGGTGGAGAAGATGATAATGACGTCGCCTCACAATTTCTGATGGACTCTGGTGAGGGACTTGAGTCTGAAGAATTGCTCTTAACAAACTCCGGCGAGGTATATATATTAAGGCGATATGTTGTTGATCACTAGATGCATTAATTGATTTGTATTGCACTTATTAACGACTCATTTTTCTTTTAGCCCTCCGGATCGAGCAAATCTGCTAAAAAGTAAGGTCCTCGAGGCCGGACAAAAAGGATGACGAGCGAGGATGCAAGGTTACCGATCGAGGAAATTGTTGATGACGGCGAACCGCTGGAACCCAAATAGAACCGCAGTAAATTTATAAGTCAAGCTAGAGCTATTGTTAGGGGCATTCTCTCGATCACCATACCAGAATAGAATAAGTCGGCGGCCGCAAACGACGATGACCCCTGTTATGTCCACCAAATTACAAAAGATTTGCTCTATGACACGCTCTTGACACATTTTAACCTCCCGCCAAAGCTCTCTGAAATCGAGAAGGAGAAACTCAAGCAGTGGACTCTTAAGAAGATAGTCACACAATTCCGGAACTGGAAGAAAACATTATGGAAATAATATGGAAATAAAGATCCAGATTTCAGTGGAACACTAGAGAAGATACAACATGACTGGCCCGCGTTTGTGGCGTATAGGAAATCGTCTACGGCTGTGACCCGATCGACCACAAATAAGTTAAATGCTGCGAAGAAGATATACCACCATACCTTGGGGCCAGGTGGCTACAGGACCGCCATTCCTAAGTGGTTAGCCTTTGAAGCAGAAGTGCTTGGTAAAGGGATCCGTCCACAGACATATGACTGGCCCGAGAGGTCCGAATTCTGGTTGTTTGCGCATGGGGTAGGGTTAGACCAACAGACAGGACAGATTGTTGCACAAGGAAGATGGAAGGAAAAAATAGAAACAATCACAAAGAAGCTTGTAGATGCAATAGATGAAGTTCACCGGGGTGTGTTCCAACCCGATAGAGAGAACGACGAGCTGACACGGCCCTGGGGAATCCTGAACACGTTGGACGAGCTCGAGGCCATCCCAGCGGTGTTACGTTGAAGAATGCGTGGCCGGATTGCGCTGACAGTTATAGAAGCTGTAGCAGAAATAAGAAGAAGGAGTCCGACCGGTTATCGGAATTGGAACGTGTGGTGAAGCTGCAGCAGGAGCAACTAGACTCAATTAGTCAGCAAAGGGCATCTCAGCAGCAGCTAGTAGATCCTCAAGCCAATGCCGCCCCATCTCAGCGTAGAAGCAGCGTGGGTTCCACGCAGCTAGAAGCCGATGGTCACTACCCCGTGGATGATATCACAGAGAAGACAGATTGTGAGCTACATATGTCAATGAGGAACATATCCTTGAAGGTGGCGGTCGGCTATGCTTTACCAAATGAACCTGGAGCAAGCTACCATCTTGGTGACATTCCAGCTGGCTATGCTCGTGTCGGGTGGATGAAATTATGCCGGGATTTGAAACGATGAACCTTGAGATTCCTGGAGATGACGAGGAGAAGACATTGGGAGAAGTCAAGCATGGTTTCGCCATGTGGAACAAGAAATACATCGTCTTTCTCGACCCCTTGCCAAGGCCACCGACTCCTCCTTGTAGCTGTCCACCTCATCAGCAAAGCCCATCCCTCCCACCTCATCAGCAAAGCCCATCCCTCCCTGAGAGGGACCCCAGCGCGAGTCCATCTCGATCTCCGCCGTGTGAGGAAGCGCCCGTTAAGTTGCTCCCGAGGAAGCGCAAGCCCGGTTCGCCGATTAGGAAGAAAGCTAGAAAGGAGAAAACACCGCCGCCTCTTGAGAAGTTACCTTGGGAAAATACTGTCGAGGAAACCGCCGCCACCGTGAAGGCCCAAGTGGATGCCCTTCTTGCACCGAAAGTGAAAGTGCCCGAGCCAAAATTTACCGCCCAGATATCTTCGGAGCGCCTGGCACAAACCATCGATAACCTACCACCAAAGCCGCCATCAGACTATGAGCGTTCTATTGATATGACATATGACAATGAGTTCGACAAGCCAAAAAAGGGAAACAAGTTCCCCAGCTCGGAGAACAAGACGCACAATCGGTCCCCCCGCTCAAGATGTTTGACGACAATGCCGCGCAAGGTTATCAACAACAAATAGGTTTGACAACTGATTACTCCATCGCTGATGTAGTATATCAATATGTTCCCGGGAAAAATTTGGTCAAGGGCAAGTTAACAACAAAAATGCGTCAGTTGCATACCTGGTACAAGAAAGCCGCAAAGGAGGGGAATATCGGCATCATGGTGAGAGTTAAGTAAGAGCACTATTTCCAAGAATACGATGTGTTCGTTGAGTTTAGAGAACTTTTTCAGTTATACAATCTCCGGGCCCTCGACAAATCTATCATCAGTTGCTATTGTCTGTAAGTGATTTATTTCTGTAATGTAAGTCTTTAGCTCAGCTCATTCATTGTCTGTAATTATCCTCACTATAATCTTTTGTGCGCTATATTATGCAGAATGAAGATGCTCGAATGCAAAAGGGATGAAATCAACGACATTGGGTTCATTGACCCGGATAAACTTCATAAAGTCACCATAGAAGATCCCATTCATAACAAGGATACACCGGCGACTTTGCTAAGGTTTTTGAAGCGACAAACTGACAAAACACAAATATTATGGCCTTACAACTTCAAGTGAGTGTTACTGTCTTTTAAACATTCTATTTTTCTCACCCGATGTTAAGTTTAACTGATGAGTTATGCATGACTGTGTATAAACGTGCGCATGTTCCACTTTATTCTTATCATCATTAAAATGCACACTGGAGATGTTCATGTCCTTGACTCGTTAAGGAAAAATCCTAAAGACTACAAGACATGTTTTGATATGCTCACAAAGTAATTTCATTTCTTATCGCCTCTTTCGTTCATTTCCTGATATCAAGTAATTTATAACTCCTTTGTTCATTTTCTTTGCCGGGCAGCGTTTGGAAAACGTTCATCGAGGAAGATCCGGCCGGTGGATGGCCACCGAAGCTGATATGGCATTTGAACCAGGTAAGTAGTACTACCTAGGTCCATGCACCATTATCATACTTGATTATTATTTGATTCAATTCTATTCTTGTATAGTCTTGCCTTGAACAGCCACCGAGGACTAATTTATGTGGATACTACGTTTGCGAGTACTTGCACGTTCTGACCAGTGAGAAATGGAATGGCAAAAGACGTAAAGAGGTACGTAAACATTATTCACAACGTTATTTTTTTGCTGAGTTTCATTCATTTGATATATATACACACAACTCATGTATTTATTTTGATCTCATTCTTTTAAAGTTGACAAGAAAGCGCAACGCGGTACCAATAGAAGCCCGCTTCAAAGCAATTGCGGAGGAATTGGCGGGATTTTTCCTTACGGATGTCATATCTAAATTCAGAGTGTACCACTATGATACAGATCAATAGTATGCCTCCATGTAATAGTGATCTCCATGTAATTAAGTACCTGGAACCAGGAAAATGTGATCTTCATGTACTACTTAATTTGTATGTGTCATCAACGTGATCTTCAACTAATTGTATGTGTTATATATATATATATGCATCAACTTGAACTTCATATAGTAATTTATATATACCAGAACGCGTTTTTGGCGCATCGACGTGATCCCTGTACGATGGTGTCGCAGCAGTGGAACACGGGGTTCCCCTAGTGCTGCCAAAGTGGGTCCACCCCATGTGGGCCCAAGATGAAGATGGACAAGACCAAGACTCAAGTCAAGCTGGCGGGTTCACCGTCAGGACAAGCAAGGCCTACGTCGACAAAGGGCTCCGGTCCTGGGGCCTGCCGGGTCCCCGAACCAAGCAAAAAGGCAAGGAAGGACCCGAGAGCCCGAGTTCCCTGCAGGAGGCCGGGCTCCCTCTCGGGTACTTCCCCACGTCCCTGTGGATAAGCTCTCCACCTCACGCTGGAAGACCTCAGAAGAGTTGGGAAGCAAGGCAAAGGCAGCGCGGGCGGGAAGCACAGCCCGTGGTGGTGTCAGCCCCTGTCCACCCCAAGGCGGACGCTCCCACCTAACCCAAAGGAGACGCTAGGCTGAGGAGAGGCCACGTCTCCCCCTAAACTAGATAAGGAGGGTCCTTCACCCCGAAGATCCCTCGTGTCCCTCACATGACCCTGTGGCAACCCCTTAGCCTATAAAAGGAGGACCAAGGCACGGAGGAGGGGAGGGAGAAAGAAGGCAAGGTCGAACCAAGGCAAGGTCGAACGAAGGCAAGGTCGAACCAGAGCAAGACTAGACTAGGGCTGCGAGGGTAGAGGGGAAGGTGAACTCCTCCGGGTCAGGATCTGTCCTTCTTATACCTCCAGCCAAAGCCCTTCCGGGTACCCCATCCGGGAGGTTCCATTGTAAGCCACACTATGAAGAACCCATCAATCCAGACATGCAGGAGTATGTCTTTTAGCCTCCGGGCGGCCTGAACCTGGGTAGCTCCTTGTGTCCCTTTGGTTGCATGATTTGATCGAGGAGAGGAGAGCTTGATCTAGACTCCGCCCGAGAAGACGATTCTCAACCTCCTTCGCGCCCCGTGCCAAACCTAAAAGGGGGTATCCTATACTCCCGGTGTCCGTGCATCGAGACACGACATCTGGCGCGCCAGGTAGGGGGCGCAAGCACTGGATTCGTCTTCTTCTTCGTCGACCTCAAGTTCAGCATCAAGTTCATCGTCAAGTTCTGCGTCGAGCTTCTCGTCCGTGGCAAGATCTGCTCCAAGACCCCCAGCACCTTCGGAGCAGCGTTATTTTCGGCTCTCACGAGAGAGGTGCCGAATCCGACGTCCAAGATGACAAAGAAGAGAAAGGGAAAGGCAGCCTTGGAGTTCCTGCGGTACCCTGGCCTCGGCTTCGTTCTTGACGAGTCCTCGCCAGCACCTGCAGCTGAAGATCCCGCCTTTGGAGTTCATTTCGTTCCTCCCGCCGCTTATGTCAGCTCTCTGGTCAGCGAGGGAAGACCTGAGGAAGGTGCCACGAACATTGATGTCCCTCTTTCCCCATGGATGCATGGAGTGAAGGAGGAACTCTGTTCCGACGCACCAACCACAGTGCCACTTCCGGAGGAAGAAAACCTCGACCAGGACACAAAAGGCGAGCCTCGGCAAGAAGATCCTCTCATCTACGTGCCCCAAGAGCTCAAGATTCCTCTGCGCAAAGATGGCCAGCCCGGAGTGTGGTGCATGTACCACAGATCTGATAGACACAGTCTGGAAGATTGCCGACAGTTCAACGAAATCCAGATACGCCAGAAGAACGGTGATTGCTATACATGTGGAGAACCAGGACATATTAGCCGAGATTGCCCTCTCAACAAGAAGCCCAATAAAGTCAAGGGAGCGCCACAGTTGGGGTTCCTCAAAAGGGAAGATCTTTCTGGACTTTCGCCAATGCGTCCACTCAGACTGAAGAGCCCCCGGAACCTTGTCCACTACCGGCGCCCCCACAGACACAAAGTAGTCAGGGGCAAACTGCAGCTAGCTGGGATCAAACCTTCATCTGCGGAGATTTGGCCAAGGGAGAATGGGATCTCCCGGGTCACATCCTCAGAATACAGCCAGGACCTAGTGGACCCCCTCAGAAGTACCGGATTGCTAAGTGGCTGGCATCAGGATCCCACGGGTAAAGCAGCTTCAGGGTCTCCGGACCGGCGTCTCTGATACGCCAGCAAGTCGCCGGATCACCAGTTGGGTGGTCTCCGGGTAACTCAAGCAAGTAACACAATGGTCTCCGGACCGGCGCAATCCAGCCAGTCATGCCCCTAGTCGGCATTGGAGGCTATCTCGGTTGGAAACCTTGTCCCCGCCAAGAATTGCTGGGCAAGGCAGAATTATGTCTGAAATACGGCATAGCAGACCCGCCTCGGCGGCAGCGCGACTAAACGATCACCGACGTAGCCTGAAGGAATCAAAACGCGAGCTAAGTATAAACGTGCTTGCACGGGCTTGTTCCCGGGTACATATGTTTTATGTGCTTTGGCCAAGGCGAAAGCAGGCGTTCTCCTGGGGCAGTGCCTTCGCGATGACACTGTCAGTTTCCCTCGGGCAGTGGAGTCGTGGGCTGAGGTCCGTGCGGTCAGGAAACGGTGGGTCCTTTGGGGGGTTGCGCCCTGTGTCAGCATTTCGGAGCAGTCTGAGTGCCCACGGCTGGTTAGCGCTCACACCTTTGGATCCTTCCCGAGAGCGTTAAGCCCCCACGAGTACAATAAAACTTATATACTTTGGGAAGAAGTTATTTACATTCAAAAGCATGAGTTCATAAGCCAGTTGGCAATATCAGTACAAAAGCATGGTTCACGGCCCTTGGTATTGTCCTTTTCAGGACTTCACAGGTTCACGGGTCGTCTTCGCGGGAAAGGCGCTCCAAGATTTCCTCCACCTGGCGGGATACGTCTGGAGGAAGTGGCGTCTCGGGTTCAGGCGCCTCTAGCTCGGACAGCAAAGAAAGCTGCGGATGCTGCTGACGAAGTGCTGTGACAAACCGGGTCGTCACCTGCCTCACTGCCTGTTCCCCAGCAAGGCGAGTGGCTCTGCTAGCCTGCTCCTTGATACCCTTGATGAGCGAGGCCACGTACTTCAAGAACCCGGGATAGCGGACGAAGGAAGTGGAATGGTCGGCCATGAGAACAGGCGGAGAAGGCACTCCCAAGTTCATGAACTCCCTCACGATATCCAAGGACCCGTGGTTCATCTGGAGCAAGATGTTGTTATCATCGCGGCGGTGGAGTGTGAATCGTCGCTGTTCTTTCTCAAGTGCGTCTTTCGCTTCCGCCAGCTCGACCTGCACTACCTTCAGCTTATTGGACACCTGCTCGTGTTGATGCCACGCAATCTGAGCTTGAGATTTGGACGCTTCCATCGCCGTTCGCCCGTCAGCCAGCTCCTTTGCCTCCTTGTGAAGGACGGTCATGCGCGCATCTTTGTCCTTCCAGAAATCGTTCGCCTCGCCCAGTTCCCGGATCCTTCTTTCCATGGCGACACGGCCAGCCGTGGCCTCTTGCTTGAACTTCTCAGCTGCATTGAGAGCCTGCTTTTGCGCCTCGATCGTGGCAGCCATCGACTCGACCCGGGCGGACAAGCTGTCTCTTTCGCCCCTAGCTCTCTGGAAATCCTTGGCGGCCTATTCTCGCCTCTCCCTCTCGCTCTTGAGCTCGCTCTGGAGCTTGGAGACCTGCTTGCCTAGTGACGAGACGGCTCTGCTTTTGGCTCGAAGGTCATGCTCGACCTCGCTGCGAGCCCAGCTAGCCACGTTCTCCAGGCCCTGCTCAAAGCGGTCCTCGTCCCGCTCCATTCTGATCTGGAGCTCCTCAATGGTGCCGAGGTAGCGGCGCTCTTCATCTTCCAGCTCGGTCTCTCGTCGCTCCAGCTCCTTCTCGCGGCTGGCCACTCTCTGTTCCCAAGCGTAAAGCAGCTCTTCGTCCGCCGCCAGCTTCAGCTCTCTGGCGCCAAGAGCCTCTTCCCTCGAGGAAAGCCGCAGCTCGCGAGCTTGCGAATGCTCCCCGCCGCCGGAGATCGGGGGCACCAACCGCGCCAGTTCGGCGCGGGCAAAGGACAAGAACTCCGAGACACTGGAGAATGTCTTGGAGAACCCGGGGCCTTCCTCAACTCTCCCGGGTTCAAGGCAGGGGTCAGCGTTCCCGAGGGCCGAGCCCCTGGGGATGAACCAGCCTGCTTCAAGTCTGCGCGATCCTGAGGCCGCCTGGGGATCCACGTCGCGCCTCTCCCCAGGGCCTTCCGCGCAAGCAGTTCAGCCTCGCCTGCAACGACTGGAGCCACCTCCCTGATCCTTGGGGCGGACCGGGGGTTCGGGGGCTCGGAGTCGCCTCCGTCGGAGGTGTCGGTGGAGCTCGTCGCTTCGGCATCTTCGCCTCCCGGGGCCGTTTGCTTGGCCACTCCGGTGTCGGGCTCCTGTGCAAGAGACCAGAACAAGAAGTCAGGACGATGGCAAAAGGGAAGCAACTCCACATTCAAGGCCAGTTGCCAGCGAAGCTTACCGGCGGGCTCTCTTCGATCCGGAGAAGCTCCATCTCTTCTTCACCAAGTCGTCAAAGAGGTCAGGCAAGGACAGGCTCTCTTCCCCAACCTCCACGTCTGCAAGGGGAGGAGGTATAGCCTCCGATGCCTGGTCAGACTCCTGCATCGACGGCGAGCCCGGCGGCACTGGCTGCTCCAGAGGTCCGTCTCCGGCGGGTTTGTCGCCGCCCCGGAAGGAGCACCGGGGCCTCCGCGCCCGCAAGGCACTCCCGGAGGTGCCGCCTCATCGCTTTCGTCATCCGAAGACCCAGTTCTTCAGGGGAAACGTCCCCGCGGGCAAGGCTCTGCCCCCTTGGCCTCTCTCCTCGAAGGCTGCGTGCTTTGGGTGCCGGCGGGGGCTCAATCTTGGTAGTACCCGCCACCCCGTACTCATTGCACTGGCATTGAAGATCGGATGCCGTCGGTGGCTGGATCCTCGAACAGCGGCAAGACCTCATCCTGGAATTCAAAGGGTACCCATGGCAATACGTAGCCCATGGTCAGAGCCCAGGTAGTCTCTGTCAAGTGGAATCTGGACTGTGGAAGGCTGCTACCCACCTGAGCGAGTTCCCAGAGCGGGCGGCTCCGGAACTGCAAAGGGGCAATCCCCTGCGAAGAAAGTCTGCCAGGATCATGGCGCCCATCACTCCCCTTGCACGGAGCGCAGTCAACCTGTTAATGGCCGAAGCCAGGGCTTCCCCTTGAGAGCTCCTTTCCTTGGAATGTGCCAATCGCTCCGATGGATAAAATGGAGTGATCAGATGGGGGTTGGTCCCATCAGCTTCGACAAAGTACCAGTTGTGCCTCCATTCTCCAACCGAGGCCTTGGTGAATGTTTCCGGGTACTGGTGCGCCGCATCACTCCGGAGGCAGAAAGAGACACCGCCAGCGATCCACTTGGACTTCCCCAGGCGTGGAACGAAGAAATGGCGGAATAAGGCCACCGAGGGCATGACGTCCGCGAATGCCTCCAGGCATAGGCAAAGGTTGCAAGCATCATCACGGCATTGGGGTGCAAGTGCAGCATGTGCAATCCATAAGCCTCCAAGATTGCCGCAAAGAACTCGGAGAACGGAGGAAGAAGGCCGACGACGGAGATGTCGTGGAAAGTAATCACCTCTCCTTCTCGTTGGGGACCGCTCCCAGGAAGCACCACCACTTCCTCAGTACCGCGGAAGCTCGCGGCTAGGGATTGGCGGACGCGTTGAATGGCTTCCTCTAACGCATACTCGCTGGGAGAAAAGAGGGCTTGAGTCACCCTCCTTGAAGGCGGCGCCTCGGCCAGAGAAGCTTCCATCGCCATCTTCTCAGCGACAGATTGTGACATCTTCCTCACTCCTGTCCTATCCCGCTTAGGCGGCATGGGCTGGGGGCAAGAACAAGAAGCGGCGGCGGCCAAGGCGGGGGGCGGCAATTGGCGAAGTCCGGGAGAAGGAGTCTCATGCGCGGCGATTTGGGGATTTCGGCGAATCTGGAGAAGTAACGGCTACAGTGGAAGCCAGTCGTGGTTTATAAGACATCCCACACGTCGCGTCGCGGCCTCATTACTCCGACGGACGTGGGGATCGAGGGGGCGTGCCGATTTCTGCGCGTTTCGCCCGTTGGATTCCAAGATAAGCACGGAGTCCGTACGAATCGCAACGTTCGCCGCGATTCAGTCAACAGGACCCGGGGGCTCGTCTCTACCTCGCCTCGGCGGGTCCCCAACGGAGCAGAGCAAGGAAGACTAGGTGCCCGGGGACCCACTTTGACCTATCTTTAGGCCATAGCCCCGGCAGCTGGAGCAAGAGCCGCCGGGACCATGCCCGGGGGCTACTGTCGCAACAGTGGAACACGGGGTTCCCCTAGTGCTGCCAAAGTGGGTCCACCCCATGTGGGCCCAAGATGAAGATGGACAAGACCAAGACTCAAGTCAAGCTGGCGGGTTCACCGTCAGGACAAGCAAGGCCTACGTCGACAAAGGGTTCCGGTCCTAGGGGCCTGCCGGGTCCCCGAACCAAGCAAGAAGGCAAGGAAGGACCCGAGAACCCGAGTTCCCGGCAGGAGGCCGGCTCCCTCTCGGGTACTTCCCCACGTCCCTATGGATAAGCTCTCCACCTCACGCTGGAAGACCTCAGAAGACTTGGGAAGCAAGGCGAAGGCAGCGCGGGCGGGAAGCACAGCCCGTGGTGGTGTCAGCCCCTGTCCACCCCAAGGCGGACGCTCCCACCTAACCCAAAGGAGACGCTAGGCTGAGGAGAGGCCACGTCTCCCCCTAATCTAGATGAGGAGGGTCCTTCACCCCGAAGGTCCCTCGTGCCCCTCACGTGACCCTGTGGCAACCCCTTAGCCTATAAAAGGAGTACCAAGGCACGGAGAGGGGAGGGAGAAAGAAGGCAAGGTCGAACCAAGGCAAGGTCAAACGAAGGCAAGGTCGAACCAGAGCAAGACTAGAATATGGCTGTGAGGGTAGAGGGGAAGGTGATCTCCTCTGGGTCAGGATCTGTCCTTCTTCTACCTCCAGCCAAAGCCCTTCCGGGTACCCCATCCGGGAGGTTCCATTGTAAGCCACACTATGAAGAACCCATCAATCCAGACATGCAGAAGACGATTCTCAGCCTCCTTCGCGCCCCGTGCCGAACCTAATAGGGGGTATCCTATACTCCCGGTGTCCGTGCATCGAGACACGACAGATGGAAACCATCCGAAACCCCTAACCCCTCCTAAAACCCTGAAAACTAATCGAAATAAAAGAAAATGCAAACCCCTAGTCCCGGTTCGTGTTACGAACCGAGACTAAAGGTTCCCAGCCCCGCGGGCTACGCCGTCGCCACATGGGAGGGTCTCTAGTCCCGGTTCGTAGACAACCAGGACTAAAGGGTGGGGGGGAGAGGAGGGGGGGGGGGGGGTCAGTCCCGCTTTACTAGTCCCGGTTGCCTAACCGGGACTAGAAGCCCTCTGGAACCGGGACTAAACCCCCGTTTTCCACTAGTGTCACGCGGTTTCCGACAGGAGCACGTGGTCGTTCCGACCACGACGGGGAAGAGGGAGACGAGCGCCCCATCACGCGCTGGACAAGGAGCATTTCCGATCTGCACGGCGCATCAGGTGCAAATTAAGGTATCCTCGTCAAGAGATTGTGGCTACTAGTAGCTGACAGAGACCGAGCCGTTGCTCCACGCGCGCCGTCCATGTCGTGTGGTGCCGTGTTCGATCATTGTGATGTGGACCAGTGGACGGAATCCTGAATTTCCAACCGTGCGCGCACAGTCAGCCACACACCTTTCGGTAACTAAACCGAGCAATCTAGCTATGCATCTGGTGCAACTCGTGACTGACTGCTTCGAGCTTCGAGTTGGCGGGTCGCCGGTTGCTTTCGATGTCATTTTCTCGGCACCCAAGCCCGCGTGGACCATTGCCAAAAGCTCGTTTTCTATAAGTTTTTTCCTCGTCCGACGTGTAGACTCTACATGGCAGCTGGTACACACGATTACATGACCTAATTTCGCTGCTCTGTCATTGCATCGGTCGGTGCTTTCAACTCATCTTAGGAATCGAATGCATGTTGTTGTCACCGAACCTCGCCGGCCGGGGGAATCGCCGACGAAAGCGAGAGCCGAATCTCCGCGCCTCCAGGCTCGTGTGGACCGGTCGACATGACTCATAGGAGCACAGTCATGGATCGAATGTGCTGACACACACTCGCTGGTAGCGACGTTCCCGTCTATATCATGACAAACCTCACGTCGGAAACCAACGCAGCATCTTAATCAACATGCATCTAGTGTAGATTATGACTCGTAATCTGACGTCGGAAACCAACCAAAGCATGATCTAAATCGTACGTAGTGTAGATTATGACATATCTTAGGTCGGAAACCAACATGTGTCTATCAGGAGAATCCAAAACGTTTGTCGAGTATGCTACGTAGGTTGTTGGAGGCTGCGGGCAAACACATTGTCACCTCCATAATATTTTTGTTTTTGTTTTTTGTTTGCGTCAACTCAATATTCATACACTCGACTGGAAGGATTCAAATAAACGTCGGTTTTGCTAATTCTCAGCTAGTGGTGCTCAGTCAAGTCCTACACTGTCAGATTTTTATCGTGATTCATGCATGCACCTATGAGTAGTAAGTTGGGCTGCAACTAATTTTTATAGCTGCAAATGAGAAAAATAAACTGGGTTGTTAGATTTGTCTCGTGATTCATGGTAGGCATGAGTTGCAAGTATGTTGCAATTGAATTTGACGATGTCATCTGACTAAAAACGAAGTTAATTCTCATTCAACTGAGTATTAGATACAAATACATAATTATTAGGGGTCATCTACGTCACTCCAATACAAAGTTACTGTTATACATTGAGAAATGGCACGTTCTCATAAAAAATTAGTAGGGGTGAAATTAGTCGCCTTTTCATACATGTAAAGACTGTAGCTAGCATGAAAATATGATGGGGTTAGTACGGGCGTATGCGTCATTATTAGGGATTTGGATTTAGTCCGAGAAAAAAAAATTGCGGCCGAAATTCGGTAATTTCCGTCAGGACAGGTAAAAGTACTTACCGGACGAAATCTCTTATATTTTTAGGAATTTTGGTAGAATAATTTTGAAAAATTAAAGTTAAGTTTAAATATGCTCGAAAATTCAATTTTTGGTCAAATGTTGGTTTATTTTTGTTTTATGTTTCAAATTTTGCTTCTTCCTTTTTGTCTGGAATTTAACCGAAATTTCCGAAATTACCAATTTTGGCAATTTCGCCGAGGACCGATAAATTTGCAAAAACGAAATCCAAATCCTTGGTCATTGGAAGCGACAGAAACGGAAGGACAAGAGACAGCGTGAGTGGATGAGGATAAACAGGTGAAACTTCCATGGAAGGCGGTTGGCGTTATTTTCTTATTCAAATAAAGTTTGTAATGATATAATGTTATGTATAATGAAAGAGATCAAATTAATGGTTAAAAATTAAAATACAGAAGAGGATAATGTTGGGACGGAGGGACTACTCCTATTGTTTGGTTGGAGAATGAACCATATAGTGCTAACCCCGGCTAGCGTTTAATATCCGTTGCTATAAATATATCGGTCACTCCCTCTAGCTAGTCCTCTGGTCCTCCTCATCCGCCATACGGCCACAGCCACTCCTACTCAAGTGTCTCACATAACTGAGCTGATCATGTCCACCACCGTACTCGAAGTCGACGGCAACAACAACAACAACGCCGCCGCCACAATGCCCGACTCGGAGGCCGGAAGAAGCCAGATCGCGCAGCTAGTGTCTCCAGACGCATCGCAGTCCAGTGAGCAGCTGGCCCGGGCGCTGTGGGTAGTGAGCTACGCCACCCTGTTCGTGGGCGTGAACGCCGGGCTTCACCGGCCGGCCGCCTCCACGGGATCAGTTTTCACGCGCCATGAGGCCGCTTACTACGGCATTGTAGCCATCGTCCTTACCGCCGTGCCCGTGGAGATGGCGACCGCCTTCTGGCTGCCCCGCTCCGGCGGCCTGCAGCGGTTTCACGCTTTCGCCGAGGGTCTCCAGCGCGTCGCCGTCCTGCTCCTTCTCCTCGTGTCGGCGATGGGTGGCATTCAGCTCACTCTGAAGATCTAGTACGCATGCATGCATGCGTGCATGCTAATAGTCTTTTCTTGTCTGGCGTATACTGTAGAAAATATGTTGACAGATTATTTGGTTCTTACATGGACTGGATTATAGCCAACAGTCAGTACGCACGGAAGAATTCAGTAGCCCGGGTATTTCTGTAGATACTCTAGGTCTCTAGCTAGATAGCGTACCTCACCTATATTTCGGTATTTGAGTTTTTGTCCGGTCGCACCTATATATTTGATGTCGTGCGAACAAGACATCTCACACTCTCACAGTCTCACACACATATATATTGGCTGTTATTTGATTTGTCTACGAGCAAAGTTGTATTAGTAGTGTTTCTATGTGGTGACAAAATGATGCACATCGAGATCATTTTTCTTGACTAAGTTATATGACGAAGAAATGACGTACCTGCTTCCATCGCCAATATGACGTAGGCGCGTGTCTTTCTTCATGACACTGCTAGACTTTATTGTACTCCAAGTTTATTTTCTCCTTGTACCACATGTATTTCCTCGGGACCAGATCAATAGAACACAATATTTTAAGCTTCTACTATTTTTTAGATTCTCAGTGATTCGCTACCCAGTTCCATTAATCATAACGTAATCATGCGTTCACAACAGCAGCTGTCTGATCAGGTTCAACATAAAAGTGACAATACTTTAAGCTTCTATTATTCTACACATAAATTGCAATCAGCAGCAATAGGCTCATGGTAGTCTACTAGTTTTGACATATTTTTAGAAAAAGACTACATGCAATGCATGGTATTCCACATGATATTCGTCAATCCGCTCGCTGTACAGCGCAGTCATTTTCACCGTCCTAGCTAGTCCTCTCACTCTCGTTTGCACTTCATGAGCTGCACGCAACGCTGTTTACGAGTAACTTAATAAAAAAATACAATGATCTCAGTCATAGATTCCACAAATATTCCCCTTCCCTGCATATTCACACGCCAAACGTACAGACAGGTCACCATCTGTAATGTAATACGAGTATTATTCGCCTTTTCCATTGTGTGAAGCCTTCGGTCGTCCAGGGAATGCAATATATATCGTGTTGTCATTCCTGCTTAGTAAATAAAGTGCAAATAAAGCTGACTGTGAAAGTAAATACCGTTGGGGTAGGACGTACAGGACCACTGATTCACCCAAGAGCTAGCGATGGGAGCCTCTCGGGACTCCCTTCGTTGACGACCTCTTAATTCGTTGATAGTAGGAGGGTCGCAAGACTCGTGTATGCGGATCTGTGTAATTCTAGGGTTAGTGTCTTTGTAGTTTAGGATATTTCAACCACTCGGTGTCTTCATGTCTTGCCTCTACCGAGGACGCGACGTTTGGCCCTGTGGTCGAATCCTTGTCGGATGCGACGTTTGGCCCTGTGGTCGATGATGGATCAGGATGGTAGTCTGTTTGAACAGGGATTCCTTGTGGTTAAGGGTGTCATGCGGCGTCCCACCAAGGCCCGCTTCATGCGTTTTTAGTTCAAAACGAGTAAAATCTGATTGAAATAGTTATAACTAACTTTGCCCAATTTACATGCATGCGGGCCGGGTACGGGCGTCGCCCTGCAACCTGACTTGTGGTGGACTTGTCTTTTCGGGATCCGCCATCGCGACGAAGCGTCGGACCGGAGCTCGGCAGGACGTTCATATTTGTGTGCAGACGAAAGCATGTGTTGGTAGCTGCAGATATGGTGAACCTTATGCTCAGATCGTGACTGGAGTTAGCATCTCTGGATCGCTGACGTCGTATGCATTTTACTTAAAGATGGCATTTTATATGAACTTGATCTCAACAAAGAAAATGAATGGACACATATAACGGGTGGAGACTGGAATGATCGTATCGGGAAGTATGAATTATACTATTACGATCGCATATTGGTGAACTTTGATGGTGACCATGAATTTCTCAACTCTCCTTTATTTGACGCCAACAATAAAGAGAAGAGGATGATGATGAGCCGGGTTATATTATATAGCCTCTATGTACAAAATTAATTATCTGTTGACATGTATGCTAATATATATTGTAATAACTTTGAATATACTATGTAGACGAACATGTCAACGTGATTCGGTATGTTGAAAAAACGTTGGTTTCACGCTGGATATGTAGAACCAGTTGGCAAAATATTCAATTCTATGGAAAAACCTTTTTTATTGTCCCTCTTTGCTAAATAAATTGCTAGAGTTTTTACTTTGACAGAAAGCACTATCAACATATCGGCTCACTTATTATCCGTATTGTCCCTCTTTGCTAAATAAATACTGCATTCTTAGGAATAGGTCTTTATGGTTCGACAAAGATATCCTACCATTAACCATGCAAGCATGGACATGAATGGATGGTTGGGTGGGTGGGTAAAATTTATTATATCAAGGGAAATATTGGAAAATATTTTTTCCATGAACCATGATACCTAATACGTGTAGCTTCAGTCTATATGTATAAATAACTGTGCAACGATATCGACATATACAGTTGGCCGACATTTGTGTTTCTAGCATATGTCTCAAGATTAAGATTTATATTTGAGCTTAGAGCCTTTAATTAATGCTCCTTGCCAAGATTATTTTCATGTAATAGGGTAATTCGTTCGGCAAGGATGAAAATAAGCTAGGGATGTATATCATTCTTTGGTTCTTTGTCGTTCTGTTCAAACTATTGTGTGTGTGGCTCTTTTGTAAGATGATGGCCTTGTTAGATCATGGTTAAGCTGAAGCCCCGGCCATGACTAGGCCGGGCTATTTGTTCATTTGATGCCCCATTTATGACTATTTTCGAGCTATAGTGGAGTCCAGTTAGTACTTTATATCCATGTTCAGTGGTTGATCGGCTCACATGTATGATATGTCTAAGTGGAATCAATGTCAGGTTCACATTGGTTTTCATTTATGTATTGTTTTAGTCGTGTATACGAACTCTTATAATTGTTGTGTTTTGTATCAAGTCGTCTGTTTGTGTTGGGGAATACCCACTTCTTCTCACAAAATAAAATAACACTACAATAGATCTGATCTTTTGTGACTATAATCTTATTGACGACCTTGAATTCATCATTGATTAGGCTTAATAGGTACAAAAATTTCATTTTTGTCACGGATTACCGTTAATGCATGTCGCACAACTTTCTTGTCACAAACTCCGTCACGGATTACCGCTGGTGACGGATTTAGGGCATCATGCCTCTGTTAGTCACAGATTTTGTTGAACCGAAATGTCAGATAATTAAATAGAACTTAAAAAAATAAGTCTCTCGATGTGTTTTGAACCCGTGACCTTCTGAAAAAATACAGATCCAATACTGCTGTGTTAAAGTAATGTTATTGCTAATTTCTATGACCTCATAGTATTTAGTACTAGTTAATTTAAGCCTAGTGTGCAAGGTGTATCACGTTTCCATTTCTTCGTGTTCATGGTTCAGGAGACGATATAAATCAGTTTGCATTCAAAATCATCAACACTTGACAATTTTGAGAAAAAAAATAGTGCTTCCACTAAGTATTCCAAACATATGTTACTGGAAATATAAGACCATGGCAAATAAAAGAAACGAGAATGCACATCATGCAATTGATATTCCAAATTGGCATCATTAGAGAAGAGTAGGTAGACTAACCGGTTCACACTGACATTGCAAAAGTAGCACACATACAACCTCATGGCGTGGATCACACGCTCGTTGGGAACCCCAAGAGTAATCTTTAGTAATGTGTGGAGTAGCCTTCCAACAGTTTCCTTGATCACAAAACTAAGTTCATCGAACCTGTTGGACTTGAGAGACTTCAACTTGAGGTTAACCTGGCGCCAGCAAGTTGACGTGGACCTACACACAACACAATCAAACTATTTTGCCCCAACGAAATCGGAAGGTTATCAATCTCCCCGGCTTGCTGAATCAAAGATATTAAACGTATGTGATACGCCTCAAACTTTATAACTTTTGATTGTTCCATGCTTGTTTTACATCAGTACCACACGTTTTATTTACACTTATATTAATTTTAGTGCATTTCCTGGGACTAACATATTAACAAGATGCTTAGTGCCAGTTCATGTTTTTTGTTATCTTTTTGTTTCACAATTTCTCTTAAAGAAATATTCTCCAAAAGATTTGGAAATTTACGTGGATTTTTTCCGAAGGAACAAAGTCACCACCCAACTATCAGCTAGAGGGGGACTCACAGCCCCCAGACGCCACCCAGTCGTGGGCCAGGGGTGGGCCGCGTCCCCTTGCCGTCTGGGCCCACCAAGAGTCCGTCTGCACCGCCTCTTAGCCTATAAATTCTACGTTCTCCGAAAACCCTAAACACCTGATCAATTTCAATGAAAGATATCTGAGGCCGTCGAAGTCGCGAACCCTAGTTTGTGAGGGTTCTGGAGCACTTCCTGGCACTCTGCCGGATGTGAGATCATCACCAGAGGGCTTCTACATCACCATGCCTACTGCAACAAGAAAGAAAGAGTGTCGCCGCCATTTGATCTGTAGCGAAAAAGTCGTGGAAGAGGCACAAGATTTGAGCGACACCATTGATAGATACAAACGTGAAATTTATGAAGCCATAAACTCGAATGTAATTTTAGTTCGGTTGATATTTTTAATAATTAATTAGGGTTTACAAAATTAATTTAGTCATTCCCACCAGACGTTCTTGGGCCACCAGTACAATTGGATAATTACTGGGCCGCCTAATGTGTTTCATAGATAGGCCAAATGGGCCGACAAGCTAATCCTAAATGGGCCACAATGCTAATGTTTATGGGCCGGCCTGCTAATCCTAAATGAGTCATTCTGCTAATTCTGAATGGATCGGCCTG
Source organism: Poa pratensis (assembly GCA_947311845.1). Taxonomy (NCBI): domain Eukaryota; kingdom Viridiplantae; phylum Streptophyta; class Magnoliopsida; order Poales; family Poaceae; genus Poa; species Poa pratensis. The sequence continues at coordinate 883,104 of CAMZMU010000035.1, forward strand.
CTAATTCTAAATGGGCCGCACTACTAATGTTTATGGGCCGGCCTGCTAATCCTAAATGAGCCGTTCTTCTAATTCTGAATGGATTTGCCTGCTAATTCTAAATGGGCTGGCCTACTAATCCTAATGGTTGGTCCGCTAATTCTAATTGGTCGGCCTGCTAATTCTAAATGGGATGGCCTGCTAATCCTAATGGGCCGGGCTGCTAGTCCTAATGGTCCGACATGTTACCCCTGATGGGTCGGCCTGCTAATTCTAATGTGCCGCCGTTCACCGGTTCCGTTTCAGTAACCACAACCAATAACATGATGATGTCAGTAGTTAACGTCGTTACAGTCTCTCTGTTAAATTCATTTACAATGATAGTTGTTTGTGGTTAATGACCAGACCATCTACCACGATGTCCCAGAACCGTGGTTAATAAATTTGCCAAATCCTTTCTGCCATGAAACTATTGTCTTGGCAATAAGCCCTTTATATTAGCTACGAAAAGGGCTTTCTACACGGAAATCAATCGTGGCAACAGCAAATGTTTTTTCTAGTGTACACATATATGAATAAAACTGACCACTATAACTTCTAAAATGATCCTATACTACTCTTCGTCGGAATCAGAGATGTAGACTATCTCCACATTCTTCATGTCAGAGCCTGAGGCATCGGCATCATTGGATGCGGCGCTGCGCTTCGTCGCCTACAGCTCTGTCTTCTTCCAAGTCCTTGGGAGTGGACTCTTCCGCCATGCAATGCTCTTGTAGTATGTCCTCATCGGCCTCGTGTGTTACCGGTTCGTGTTACGAACCGGTACTAAAGGGTTGCTGCCGCGGCCGTAGACGTGGGGCCCGCGCCCGCGCGAGCTACCTTCAGTACCGATTCGTTTCACGAACCGGCACTAAAGATTGACCTTTAGTACCGGTTCGTGATACTAACCGGTACTAAAGGGGTCCCCTATATATCTTCTTCCACCCGAGGCCACTCCATTTTTCCTGCCCGAAACTTCACCATTTTTCTTCTCCGTTTCCTCTCCCAAGTTCTAGTTCATCCCCATTTTTTTCCACCATTTGTCAAGATTGACGGCACCCCATCTATTCAAGAGTTAGCAACTTCATCCTTTCTTCCGACGTTGCTACTTTAGCTCATTTCATTGCTAGTTTAGCTCATTTCATTTTTGTAGTGCTAGCTAGGTGTTTGATGAAATGACTAAGTTAGGGAGTTCATTTTTTTTATATGCATTTTGAGCTCAAATTAATTTATGATTTGTGGGTTTTAGTGTCATCCCGTCCCCGTCCTCACCACCGTCCATAGCCCGCGCCGTCCCATCACCGGCACCACCTCGGTGAGCCTCTTGTTTTTTATATGCATTTTGAGCTCAAATTACTTGTATGATTTAAATGAATAGTTATTAGTTGTATAATTTTCTTATGTTTTTTATATGTATAGTGCCATGGTTTTGATATCCGTGCCCGTCGGCCCTCGTTCGGTCTATGATTCGGATGTGGTATATTTTTATAACTATTTGTTTCATTTCGTGTTTATAACAATTATGCCTACCAACTTGACATAGATTTTTTTATCTAGGAGGTAGTTGAACCGGAAATTCCAACCAACCCTATTATCGATTTTTTTGAAAAAGGAAACAATGATTTGAAAGAAAATTGAAAAGAAGTGAAGATCTTCGTCTACAATGCCTAGAAGAGAAGATGAAATTGGAGTTCGATCTTGCCGACGTCGTCGATAAACACAAGATCAAGATGGATGCAATGCGATTGAAAATTAGAAAGATTAGAAAATATGCCATTCATAAAGAGGCTTGGTATCATTATGCTGTTGGTTCAATAATTAACTTAGTTGCGATTTTGATCGCATTTGTTGTTGGGTTTAAATTCTTTAGATAGTTGTATCTTAGTTTCAATGTATGTTTTATGTGAACTATGTATTGCATTTGGTCACTACTCTATTTTGGTTTTAATGTGATTAACTTGTATTAATTAATTTGGTCACTATTATATATTCATTTTTGTAGTGTAATGGTTTTTGATATATTTATATAATGCAGATGAGCCGGCAATGGATGTAAGGTGACCGACGTTGTCCCGACTTTATTAATGGCATGCATGATTTTCTCCGTGTGGCTGAGACAAACAAGCCGCCGAATGGTTTTATTTCTTGTCCATGTAGTGTATGTAAGAATACGCAGAATTACTCTACCTAAAAAAACATTCACGTCCACCTGTTGCAGTCCGGTTTCATGTCCGGTTATAATTATTGGACCAAGCACGGATAAAGAGGGGTTATAATGGAAGACAATGAAGAAGAAGAGGATAATGACAACTATCCTTTGTTCACTGAAGACGGTGGTACTACAATGGGGGAAGACGAAGCTGAAGAAGAGCCCATTGTTGATGAGCCCGATGATGATCTTCGTCGGGTGATTCGTGATGCACAGATAAACTGCGGCAGTGAAAACAAGAGGTTGAAATTAGAGAGCATGTTAGAGGATCACAAAAATTGTTGTACCCAAATTACGAAGATGGCCAGAAAAAGCTGGGTACCACACTGGAATTGCTGCAATGGAAGGCAGAGAATGATACATCTGACAAGGGATTTGAAAATTTGCTGAAAATAATAAAGAAGATGCTTCCATGGGATAACGTATTGCCCCTCAGTACGTACGAAGCAAAGAAGGTTGTCTGACCTCTAGGATTAGAGGTGCAGAAGATACATGCATGCATCAATGACTGCATCCTCTACCGCGGTGAGGAGTACGATAATTTGAATGCATGCCCGGTATGCGGTGCATTGCGGTATAAGATCAGGCGAGATGACCCTGGTGATGTTGAGGGTGAGCCGCGCCACAAGAAGAGGGTTCCTGCCAAGGTGATGTGGTATGCTCCTATAATACCACGGTTGAAACGTTTGTTCCAAAACAAAGAGCATGCCAAGTTGTTTCGATGACACAAAGAAGACCGTAAGAAAGACGTGATGCTGAGACACCCCGCTAATGGGTCGCAGTGGAGAAAAATCGATAGAGAGTTCCCGACATTTTCAGATGACGCAAGGAATTTAAGATTTGGTCTAAGTACAGATGGGTTTAATCCTTTTGGGGAGCAGAGCTCCAGTCATAGCACCTGACTTGTGACTCTATGTATCTATAACCTTCCTCCTTGGTTGTGCATGAAGCGGAAGTTTATTATGATGCCAGTGTACGTTATGCGTTATGCTTGATCAAGGAATCATTCCACAGACAGCGGACTGGCCCGAGAGGTCCAAGCTCCGGTTGTTCGCGCATGGGGCAGGGTTGGACCCACAGACAGGGCAGATTGTTGCGAAGGGAAAATGGAAGGAGAAAATTGAGCTAGTAACCGAACAACTTGTGGACGCAATAGATAAAGTTTGAAAGGGACTGTACGTGCCCGACAGAGAGAAAGACGAGCTGACACTCGCACTTGGGAATCCTGAAAAAGTTGGACGAGTACGAGGCTATGGACCCGGTGTTTCGTGGAAGCAAGGTTTTCGGGAGGATGCTGATACTTATAGAAGCCGTCAGAGAATGAAGAAGGAGGAGCAAGACCGGTTATCGGCTTTGGAACGCAAGGTGCAGCGACAGCAGGAGCAACTAGACTCAATTAGTCAGCAAAGGGCATCTCAGCAGCAGCTACAAGGTCCTGAAGTCGAAGCCGCCCCATCTGATCAGCGGAAAAGCAGCGTGGGTTCCACGCAGCTAGAAAATTCTGAATTCGAACCGCCGGTGGCTCACTACCTCGTGGATGATATCACGGAGAAGACAGACTGTGAGCTACATATGTCAATGAAGAACATGTCCTTCAAGGTGGCGGTCGGCTATGCTTTACCAAATCAATCTGGAGCAAGCTACCATCTCGGCGGGATTCCAGCTGGCTATGCTCGTGTCGGGGTGGATGAAGTTATGCCGTTATATGCTGAGCTGGAGCTTGACATTCCTGGAGGTGACGACGAGAAGACACTGGGAGAAGCCAAGAAGAGTATCGTTCTCTGAAACAAGAAAAACATCGTGTTTCCAAACTTGGCACCAAGGCCACCGACTCCTCCGAGTAGCAGTCCCCCACATCAAGATCCATCCCCCGGCGCCGTTTGGGAGCCCAGCGCAAGTCCATCGCCCACGCCGTCCCGTCTGTCGATTGAGCCCACTGCTAAGTCCATGGCCTGCTCCGTCCCGTCAAAGCGGAAACTAAACTTCCCGTCGACATATATACACAGGAAAAGTGCAAATAAGGAAACTCGAGAGGAACGCGAGTTGCTAAAGCCTCTTCCAAAGAGACCTTATGACTTGAATCAAGAGGAACTCGACGCGGAACAATTAGGACCGAAACAGCCCCCGCAAATGGAGATAATACCAGCGGACAAAGTTGTGAAATGTTTGAAAAATCTATCGAGGAGACCGCCACAGCCGCCTGTTTTCCGAGATGACTATGATCGTGTTCTTGAGAAGACAATTAGTCAAGAGAAGCAGGAGAAGGAGGCGGCATATCGCCTAAAGAGGGAGCAGAAGCGGATGGCAAAATCCGGGAAACAAATGGCCCAGCTCGGAGAACAGGCAAATCAGTCCATCGCCACGCTCAAGGTGATGCCCGATAAGGAAGTACACCACGACGACACTGTTCGCATAGGCAACCCCATAGAGTATCAGTATGCATGGACATATGTCTACGGGAGGTCCCTGGTCAGACCTGAGCAGCTCGAGTCTCTAACAACACAATTGCGTTGATGCAGGTATAAGAAAGCCGCAAATGCCGGGCATGATGTCTTCTGGGTGTCATATAGAAAAGAGCATTACTTCACGGATGACGCGATGTATGTTCTGTTTTCTGAAAATTTTCAATTATTCAATCAAGACGCCCTCGACAAAGCCCTCGTCAGTTGCTCTCGTCAGTTGCTATTGTTTGTAAGTGATTTATTTCTGCAATTTAATTAAGTCTCTAGCTCAACTCGTTCATTACCTGTAAATTATCTCACTATATTTTTTTGTACGCTATTATGCAGAATGAAGATTGTCGAATGCAGAGAACGCCGCATCTATGACACTGGGTTCATTGACCCATATTATATTCATGAAGTGACCGTAAATAACCATCCCGAGTACACAGAGAAAAACTTGCTCCGGTTTTTAGTGAAACAAAATACCTGCGCAGAAATACTTTTTCCTTACAACTTCAAGTGAGTATTATTATACCTTCTACACATTCTATTTTGCTTACTCGATGTTTAGTGTAATCGATGAGTCATGGACATATAAACGTGCGCAGATTCCACTAGATTCTGGTAAACATTAGAGTTGACCAAGGAGTCGTTCAAGTCATGGACTCGTTAAGGAGAGATATGGACGAGTACCTCAGCTTGCAAGAAATGCTTCAGAGGTAATTTCAATCATTATCGCTGATCTATATCGACCTCTTTCGTTCATTTTCTTATATCAAGTAATTAATAACTCTTTTAATCATTTTCGTAGAGCTCACTTCTTTTCGTAGAGCCAACTTAGCATGAGACTAGCGTACCTGGTTCCAGTGGAGAGAATAACACTCTTTTCGTAGAGCTCACTTCTCCCAGGCTCACTGCCTGACGTCCTCTCCATGTTTTGCATGATGCTCGCAAGCTCGTACTCTCTGTTGGGACTGTTTTTATTGTCAGGCCTGATATGTTTTAAAACGTCACAGATTGCTTCATGCAGGCTGGAGAGCTTAAGGCCTGGTACCATGCTGGGGCGTACAGCCACGACAAACATCATATAATCTGACAGCTCTTGTATTGCCATGATATACTTGAACAGTACTTCTTTTTTTGGCCTGCACAAGAGAAAAACCTCTGTGGCGATGTGCCATGTAAGGATGACCTCTTCAAATTCAGAGCCCATCTGAAGAGCTTCATCCAGTTTCATACGATTGTTGAAACCAACTGTGAGATCGGGCACCATCTCTTCCGCCTTTGGCCCATCTGGCTTTTTCGCCGGCTTCGGCAACTCTGCTGGTTTCGGAGGAGGAGGATATGCTGACTTCAACTTTTTCCATACCTTTTCAATTAACAAGTCCCTGATAACTGGTAAGATTTCAAGGCCATTCAAGTAACCGTACAGGTATTCCATCCTGTTGTAAACGGATAGCAAAGAAACGACGAAGAGCGGAACGATCAAACCAAAGGGGACACGAGATTTAACGTGGAAAACCTCTCCAAACAAAGGAGAGGAAAAAACCACGGGCGCCAGCCAGCAATACTTCACTATATCGGGTGAGGTTACAAACGCCGTGGGTTTACAATGTGTGGCTTACCCCAAAACGGCGGCTTACAAGAGGAATAAATAGAAACATCAAACCCTAGGTCGGCTGCAGTCCAACCCGGAATCAATCCCGGAAACAATCCCACCTCGGCGGTAGTACCGCTTAACCCAGCGGTACTACCGCTGGGGTGGGCTGGTTCGTCTCTTCCCACCTCAGCGGTACCGGCGGCGGTACCGCCAGCGGTACCAGTCGGTACCGGACAACGCGTCAGACGGCCATTCTGGCGGTAGCGGAGGCGGTAGCGGAGGCGGTAGCGGTGGCGGCAGCTCCAGCGGTAGTACCGCTTAACCCAGCGGTACTACCGCTGGAATTTGGAACACCAAAAACAACACTCCACCTTGAGACAAATTCCATCTTGTAGCATAAAGAGAACTTCACCCTGAAACAACAAAGAAAAACACCTTCGGCGCCAAATAGCCTCTTGGGCTAGACAGTGATACCAACTAAGCCCGAGCAAAGCTCGAACTTAGTAACAGGAACTGGCTTTGTCATCATATCAGCAGGATTATCATGAGTACTTATCTTGCATACCTTCAGTTTACCTTTTGCAACAACATCACGCACATAATGGTATTTGACGTCAATGTGCTTTGTTCTCTCATGGAACATCTGATCCTTGGTAAGGTAAATAGCACTCTGACTATCACAAAACAGGTTAATGCAAGTATCATCTCCACAAAGCTCAGCAAACAAACCTTTCAGCCAAACCGATTCTTTACATGCTTCAGCAATAGCCATGTATCTGCTTCAGTGGTAGACTGGGCAACAACGATTGCAACGTTGCCCTCCAACTCACGGCACAACCACCAAGCGTGAACACATAACCTGTGAGGGATCTCCTCTTATCCAAATCGGCAGCAAAATCTGAATCCACATAGCCTACGAGTCCCTCATCAGTCTTGCCGAACTTGAGGCAAGCATTGGATGTGCCACGAAGGTACCTGAAAATCCACTGAACAGCCTTCCAATGTTCTTTACCAGGATTAGCCATATATCTACTAACCAAACTCATAGCATATGATAAATCTGGACGTGAGCAAACCATGGCATACATTAAAGAACCAACAGCACTAGAATATGGAACTCTAGACATGTACTCAAAATCCTCATCCGTACTAGGACATTGTTCAGCTGACAATTTAAAGTGAGGAGCAATAGGAGTACTAACAGACTTTGCATCATGCATGTTAAAACGATGAAGAACTTTCTTAATGTAATTTTGCTGACTAAGAAACAACAAACCAGAATTTCTGTCACGGGTAATCTCCATACCTAGAATTTTCTTAGCAGCACCAAGATCCTTCATCTCAAACTCGCTACTCAACTGTGACTTGAGAGCAGCGATATCTTTCTTGCTCTTGGCAGCAATCAACATATCATCAACATATAATAACAGGTATATAGGTGATCCATTAACAAACTTAATGTACACACAGCTATCAAATTCAGACCTCTTAAAGCCATGTGACAACATAAAAGAATCAAACCTTTTATACCACTGACGAGGAGATTGTTTCAAACCGTATAAGGACCTTTTCAACTTACACACAAGATCCTCCTTACCCGGCACTATGAACCCTTCTGGCTGGTCCATGTATATCTCCTCCTCCAACTCTCCATGCAGAAACGCAGTCTTTACATCTAACTGCTCAAGCTCAAGATCACGCATAGCAACAATACCAAAAATGTACGAATTGAACTATGCTTAACAACGGAGAGAAAACATCATTATAATCCACACCTGGAATTTGACTGAAGCCTTTTGCAACTAACCTTGCCTTAAACCTCGGAGGCTCGCTAGGAGATAAACCCTCCTTTCTCTTGAAGATCCACTTACAGCGGACTGCCTTCTTTTTCTTAGGCAAGCGCACAACTTCCCATGTGCCATTCTTATCGAGTGACTGCATTTCTTCTTGCATAGCAGCAAGCCACTTCTCGCGGTCACCGGAACCAATAGCTTCAGTATAGGTGGACGGCTCATGTCCGTGCTCCACCTGTTCTGCACAACTCAGAGCATAATCAACAATGTTACACTCTTCAATTAAACGTGGTCGAGGACCACAATTCCTCCTGTTCCTACGAGCAGCAATAGACTGTTGTGGCTGCAAAACAGGGGGTGAGTTCTGAACATTATCATTATCAGAATCAGAAGAAACAGAATCATCAGAACCAGCAGAATCAGGATCAGAATCATCTGAAGTAGCAGCACCATCATTGTCAACAGTGACATTTTCCTTTTCAACAGAGTGCTCCACCTCGACACGAACCTGCTCCTCAGAAAAATCTGGCAAAACATCTGAGGACAACTTATCAAAGTACATAACAGATTCATTGAAAACAACACTCCTGCTCATAAATGCCTTGCTAGTTTCGGGATTCCACAACTTGTATCCTTTTACACCCGAACCATAACCAATGAACACACACTTAATAGCTCTCGGCTCTAACTTTCCATTATCAACATGAGCATAAGCAGTGCAGCCGAAAACTTTAAGCTGTGAATAATCAGCAGGAGAATCTGACCATACCTCAATGGGAGTTTTCTTGTCGAGGGGAATAGATGGTGACCTGTTTATCAAGTAGCAGGCGGTGGCAGCCGCCTCAGCCCAAAAACGCTTACTCATGCGAGCGTTGGAGATCATGCAGCGAGCCTTGGAGATGATGGTCCTGTTCATCCGCTCCGCTACACCATTCTGCTGAGGCGTGTACGGGATGGTGAGGTGCCTGACAATGCCTTCTTTCCTGCAATAATCATTAAAGGCATTCGAACAAAATTCGCCACCATTGTCAGTACGAAGTAATTTCACCTTCCTTTCTGTTTGCCTTTCAATCATAGCTTTCCACTCTTTAAAAGCAGCAAACGCATCATCCTTATTTTTCATGAAATAAGGCCAAACTCTTCTAGAGTAATCATCAATAATGGTAAGCATATAACGAGCACCACCATAAGAGGGCTTACGAGATGGCCCCCAAACATCAGCATGTACATAATCAAGTGTACCTTTGGTGGTGTGAACAGAAGCATTAAACTTAACTCTTGTGTGCTTACCGAAAATGCAGTGTTCACAGAACTGCATCTTACCCAAACTGCATCCTTGCAGCAAGTCTCTCTTGATCAATTCTGCCATACCAAGTTCACTCATATGTCCAAGACGCTTATGCCAAAGGTTAGTTTTACTAGCGTCATCATGAGAAACAGCAGCAACAGTACCAGATAACGTGCTACCTCTAAGAACATATAACTTAGCAGAATTCATATCACCAACCATAACTATGAGAGAACCTTTTGATACCTTTAGGAGTTTATTTCCTCCTTTGTACTTGTACCCGTCACAGTCAAGGGTACTGAGCGAGATCAAATTTCTTGCCATGGTTGGTATGTGTTTCACTCCCGTCAGCGTGCGTGTCATACCGTCATGTGTCTTGACCTGAACGGAACCAACGCCAACAATGTTGCATTGCTGGTCGTTCCCCACACGCACGAAATCTCCAGTCTGCACTAACTCATAAGAACTGAACCAATCTTTGTTACAGCAAATATGAAAAGAACATGCAGTATCTAGAATCCATTCATCCTGACGAGAAACACATGCAGCTAAAACAGCTAGGCATTCGCCATCAGAACTACCATCAACAACAGAGCCTCACCGGTATCTTTACCTTCATTATTTTTCGGTTGGTAAGTACCTTTTCTTTTCTCCTTGTTCTGCAACTTCCAACAATCATCAATGACATGATTAGATTTCTTACAATACCTGCAGAACTTGTCTCGTCCTTTGGACTTTGAGCGACTTCTGTCACCCTTGCTCTTGTCTCTGTTGTTGTTGTGGTAGTGGTTATCTCGCTGCTCAGGCCTCCCTCGGACCTGCAAAGCATCGCCCTTGGAGGACGACGACTCCTCTTTCTGTACCATACCTTTCATCTTTTCCCTGGCAAGCAGGGCCTCATATACTTCCGCGGTGGTTAGTTCATCACGGCTTAACAGTATGGTATCACGAAAATTTGCAAAGGAATTTGGCAGCGAGCATAGAAGTAAAAGTGCTAGATCTTCATCATCGTACTTTACCTCCATCGACACTAGGTCAGAAACGATCTCCTTAAAGATCGATAAGTGATTCATTACCGAACCACCTTCTTGCAACTTGTGCGTGAACAACTTCATCTTCACATGCATCTTGCTGGTGAGATCTTTGGACATGCAGATCGACTCCAGCTTAGCCCACAGTGCCGCTGCGGTTTTCTCCTGGAGTACTTCTTGCAGAATATCATTAGATAGATGAAGTTGAATAAGCGATAAAGCCTTACGGTCTTTCCGCTTCTCATCGGCGGTCCATGCCGCCGCATCCTTGTCGCCGAATTTCTCCAGCGCCTCGTCAAGATCATTGGACTGTGCGAGGATCGCACGCATCTTGACCTGCCACAGCGAAATCTCGTCTTGTAGTCCAGCGCCGGTAGATCGAACTTCATCGATGCCATCCAAAACCCTAATCTGAAAACAGATCTGAAACAGGGCTCTGATACCACTTGTTGTAAACGATAGCAAAGAAACGACGAAGAGCGGAACGATCAAACCAAAGGGGACACGAGATTTAACGTGGAAAACCTCTCCAAACAAAGGAGAGGAAAAAACCACGGGCGCCAGCCAGCAATACTTCACTATATCGGGTGAGGTTACAAACGCCGTGGGTTTACAATGTGTGGCTTACCCCAAAACGGCGGCTTACAAGAGGAATAAATAGAAACATCAAACCCTAGGTCGGCTGCAGTCCAACCCGGAATCAATCCCGGAAACAATCCCACCTCGGCGGTAGTACCGCTTAACCCAGCGGTACTACCGCTGGGGTGGGCTGGTTCGTCTCTTCCCACCTCAGCGGTACCGGCGGCGGTACCGCCAGCGGTACCAGTCGGTACCGGACTAACGCGTCAGACGGCCATTCTGGCGGTAGCGGAGGCGGTAGCGGTGGCGGCAGCTCCCTAGCGGTAGTACCGCTTAACCCAGCGGTACTACCGCTGGAATTTGGAACACCCAAAAACAACACATCCAAATGCCCTCAGTTGCAAAAAACTGAACCAATGTGCTGAGAAGGCTGGTAGCTTCATGAGTGTACTCGCGCAACAAGTTGTACCGCCCGATGGTCCACGGCCACATCCTGTAGCTAGTTGGCTCTTCGACGAAGAGCCGAGATGGGTCCAGAGACACGACAAAGGAACGGAGCCCAAGCCATCTTCCGAGAGAACTATGGGGCCAATGCCTACCATTGATATAGGCGTATGTCCATGTCGACCCTAGTGCTCCGAGCAACCATTTGACATCCAGGATGAAGGTTGCAACCAGCAAGATGTAAGTGATAACGACATCTGCACTCCTCTGGCCTTCTTTGCTGTGGAGCCAGAAGAGAGAGAACGCGGCCACGGTGAAGGGTGGCAAGGCAATACGGATGCCGCAACCAACCCAGGTGTGGACAACGGCTGCCTTGGTGTACATGATGTCATACATGAGGGAAAGCTCCATCTCCACCAGTTTGAGCACCCCTTCCATCCACCAGAGAATTCTTTTGTGTTGAAGCGCTCACGCTTGAGAGGATTCTTGGCAAAGAAATAATCAGCGAATGCACTCTTGGTGACGTAGAACAGATCGTGAGCAGCCTGCAGGGATTTCTCGTTACCCAGCTCATGATCATGGCCTCCACTGTGCAGGGCATAACTGAATCCTTTTGGGTTCAATGTCTTCAGTGAGCTCCAGATATTGCCCAAGTTTCCCCGCCATAGGGCCGCTGTGCCCTCCATATACTTGGCAATACCCAAGAAGAACATGATGAAGGATGCCGGCAGCAAGGTCCCTACGTCACCACCAACAACAATATGCTTGTACAGAACATAGATGGCTAAAACAACCTGCGTGGCGACAGTTAGCACTTGGCGCGCTGCAAGCACATTGTCCTCCAGAGAGAAGGCGCTGATGTTATCTGGTCGGCCGAGGTACATTAAGAGGAAAGGACTTGAAAGGATCAAAGCCCGGACCAGCCATTCGTTTACCAGCTTCAGCAATCCAGCCATTTATTTGGTCCTGCAGCCATGTTCAGATTACATGTCATCTGTGTGCTAGAAGAGGGAAAAAATTAACAAGTGTACTACAAAAAATTATGCATCAGAGCTCACCAGGAGGGTCGTACACGCCAGCATGCAGCAGGATTTCTGAGATGGCGCTCCGCTGGCTCTTCTCCGAGAGGGCGCCCATGACCTCGGGCCGCCATGGCGGGCCTCTCGAGACCGCGCCGCGTGGCGCGTGCACCGCAGAGGTTCCCCGGCCTCACGGGGAGACTGTGGAGCATCTTCTCCGTGCTACTGTTCCGCTTGGGGACGAAGCCATACAAAACCAAGCGGCGACTTCGAGGTCTGGATTCGCGGGTGAGATCTCTGTTTCGCTGGGGCATGGACCGCCAGCAACGGGAGGAGTCACCGGAGTTGACGCTCGAGGAGACGGGGAGGTGGCTGCGACGAGTCCCATGGGTGGCGACGCGGGAGGCGGAGACCCGACAGCCGACCCGTGTTTGGGCGCTGCCAGCACCGAACGCGCCGACTGCTCGGAATCAAGGGCTCTCCCGGATTCCGTATTCGCGGTGGGGCGTGAGACCGGAAGTGCAGCTGGTGCAGAGTCTGGCAACGGGGCTCAACCTGCTGGCAGAGGTGGGAGAGCGGGAGTGAGGCCAGAGTCAGGAGGAGCTCTGGCGGTGGAACCGCTGCCGTGGAGATGGTCAGTAAGCTTCATCACGAATTTACAGACCTCGACTCGTAGAGTCTATATCGGAGAGTTGCTTCTGCGGAGTAATGCTCAGAGATTGGTCCTGCTGGATGAGGACGGAATCGTTGTTGATGCTCGTTGTTTGCGATTTGAGGAAGTAGTGTTGGTCGGATCCAAGGTTTTTTTCCCTTGTCATGATGTGATTGTGGGGGACAGATTACCGGATTTTGATTCATCGGTGGTTTCGATACCCCGTTTGATTAATCCAAGGAGGTCGATCATACGCCCAGAAGATGGTAACATAAATTGGTGGTTGCGAAGATCTCCAGCACAGGTCAATGGCGATGCGAGTAACTGGAAACCAAAATTCAGAGATGTTCAGAGCTGCGAGAAGGACAGTTCGAGGGAAAAATTCAGTCAAACCTTAGCTAGGCCTGGTGTTGGGCTTGTTGGGCCAGAGGTGGAGACCTCGGACAGGAGGAAAGATAAGGTGGAGGAATTAAGGCAGATCTCAGCGGTTTCGTTGTGTCCGGATCCAGAAATAGGAGAGGGCGATGGCGGAGGTGATTCTCTCTCGCCGCCGGTGAGGAAAACTTACAAGGAAGCTCTGCTGACTCCAGTACCAGAGAAGAAGACAAAGGCTAGAGAGAAGAGGAAGGAGAAGAAGAACAGGAGAAAGATGGCTGATAGAAGGAGGATGTATCAGGATGGAGATAGAAGAAAGGGGATTCCGTATGCTGATACCAACAAGAGAGTGGTTAATCCAGCCAGGGAATCGCTGCCAAAGCAGGTCTATGTCCCGAAGAAGAAGCAGCCACAAGGAGAGCGGTAGACTGGAGCGGGTGTTGCGTATCCAGCTCCTGGCAGTCGCCCAGGAAGCAGTGGGGGAAATGCTCGCTCCACGAGCAGCAACCTGGAAGGTGATAAAAAGATTGTCTGCTATAAATGTGATGTTGAAGGCCATAATTCAAAGTTGAGTGCCTAGTTTGTGAGAAAGATACCCATGTTACAAGAAGGTGCGTGTGGCCATCACAAACCAAGCCTGTGATGCCTGCAGTGGGACTTGCAGACCCAAGTTTGGGTTTCTTTGTTGCTCAACACGCAAGGAAGGAACAGAAAACTGATAAAGTCTCCACACTTGGTTTGATCCGAGTTGTCAGTGGAGGACTCAATGCATAGATGCTTCATGGTGGCTTAATGGCGCAATTTCAGTGGAAGTGGACTTGGAAAGTGGTAGAAAGAGGGGCTGATTTCATAGTGCAGTTCCCCAATGTTGAAAAGCTCGACAGTCTGGTCGAGTTTGAAGAATTCAAACTGAAAGGAGCCCAGACCTACATTAAGGTGCTCAAGGTGGACGATGAGGTGATACCGAAGGCAAGGCTACATACTGTCTGGGCTAGGGCCGAAGGTGTTCCAAAGGATATGAAGCATTACAAGGGGATATGTGAAGTGGGGTCTCTGATTGGGGCAGTAGATGATGTCGATATGCAAATGCTGGCTGATTTGGGAGTGGTGAGATTTCAGGTGGATGTTAGAAGTGTTAAAAACTTCCCAATGGTGAAGGAATTTGTCATCAAACCCTGGGTCTACGAGATCAAATTCTCGATTGAAAAGTGATTGAGGCAGGCAATATTGATGAATTTCCTAGCTGGAATTTCTCTACTGACAGTCAATCAGAGGACAAGAACAAAAAGGAAAATGATGATGAAGGTGAGAGGGCTTCGAAAAAGCAGAAGGCTGAAGGTGAATGTAATCAAGCAGGAGGAAGCAAGCAGCAGGAGTCCTCTGGGGATTTCCCTGCTATCATCAAATCCAGTTTGGGAAGCGTGATAATGCCTGAGTTTGAGAAAATAATAACATTGAGGAACGAGAAGTATGAAAATCTCTCACAAGTAGAGAAGGATGAGGTGATGGCACATCAGGTTCAGCACATGGAGAACAAAAAATTTCTAGAAAAAGAAGCTGCAAAGGAGAAGAAAATAGAGGAAGATGCGGAGATGAAAGAGACTGCGCAAATGACAGAGGATGACGATGAAGAGCTGGTGGATTATGAAGACAGTCAGGAGAAATTCTCTCAGAAACCTGGAGGTGAAGATGGAGATGATCCCCCTGACTCACAGGATTCCTTTGCAACAAAAGTTGCGGTGCTGACTGGGACAACAAAGGAAGGCAAGAAGAAGAGAGGCAAGACTGTTGATCCAAATGTGGAGCCGAGAAGATGTGACCGCTTCAAACACCAAGAAGATGCAGACATGACGGAGCTGGCCATGCAAAGGGCGGCTCTGAAGAACGAAATTGCAGGTAAGAACATTGAAAAATCTTGTCCTACGGTGCTTAATTCTGATAGTAGTATTCTGGTAGATATTGTTAATAAGCTTGGAATTCATGATGATAAAAATGATAAAGGTGTAGAAAACCTAGTTGCAATTATTCAAAATCTTGAACAAACCAGGAGAGATATTTTTGAAGAAAGTAAGAAAAATAAGAAGATGCATGAGCCTACTAGCAAAGATCTGTTCACTCAGGTGACAGAGGAAACTGCTGAATTGGCTACTGATGATGAAGAAGAGGAGCGTGGTATTCTGCATACTGATCCTAGTAGGAATCAGTCAAACAGAACGCCAGGGGTTCTAGAAAGGAGGTGCTCCCCAATTTGTTGGGTTGAGCTCTCAAAAAAGAGGGGTTGTCCCCCAAAGTTCTCATGATAGGATGCTTTGCGAATATTAGGGGTGTGGAACTCCCTAATAAGCAAAAGTTCCTGCAGGATTTAATTAAAGAAGAGGGTGTAAGCTTCATTGGTCTCAGTGAGACCATAAAAAGCGATTACACTGCTCAATGGTTCCAAAATATTGCTGGTAATAGAAATTTTACCTGGCAATGGGTCCCACCTTCTGGCAGATCAGGAGGTATTCTGTTGGGTGCTGACCTGGACGTCTACGAGGTTGTCGAATCGGAATGTGGTGATCACTTTATCAGAATGCTGCTTGAGGATAAAATATCTAAATTTAGGTGGCACCTGATAACTGTTTATGGTCCTGCACAACAAGATGGAAAAGACGCTTTTCTAGTTGAGTTTGCCAAGATTTGTAGTAGTCTAACTGGAGCTTACTTGGTTGGGGGTGATTTTAATATCATTCGAAAAACCAGTGAGAAAAATAAACCTTGTATTCTCTCTAAATGGAGTCATCTTTTCAATTCCATCATTGAAATGAATGGATTAAAGGAATTGAGACTCCTAGGTAGATTATATACTTGGTCTAATAATCTTCCAGATCCTACGTATGAGAAGCTTGATAGATTTCTTGTTTCCTCAGAGTGGGATTTGGCTTTTCCTCTGGCAACAGTAGAAGGAATGAACAGAGACATTTCTGACCATGTTCCTTTACTGTTGTCATGTGGTTCACCTCCTCCGCATTGCAACTTATTTAGATATGAGACTTGCTGGAGAGAAAGAGAGGGTTTTGAAGATCTTGTCAAAAATAGTTGGGGGGCACCAACTTATCATCGACATGATCTAGACAAATGGCAAGAGAAAGCTAGAAGGGGGAGAAGACACATGCAGGGTTCGCATATAAATGTTGAAGGAGTTTATAGAAAAGAGAAAAAGAAGCTGTTGGCTGAGTTAGATGTCATAGATAAAAAGGCGGAAGTTACACCTCTGTCTGCTCTAGAAAGAGAGACACATGTGGATAAACAAAAACGTTTGAAAATACTCATGAGAGATGAAGAGTTGAAATGGAGACAAAGAGCGAAAGAAAATGATTTAAAAGAAGGTGATGGGAATACTAAGTATTTCCACCTTAAGGCGAGCGGAAGGAAGAAAAAGAGCAAAATAACAGTGCTGAAGTACAATGGGCAGGATGTGCTTGGTGAAGATAATCTGATGCTTCATGCCACTAGTTATTATAAGCCGCTGTTTGGTCCATCAAACATTTCTAACAGGAGGTTGGATGAGTTTGCTGGGCCAAGGTTGACTATGGAAGACAGAGAAATGCTCACAAAGCCTTTTGAAATGGAAGAAATAAAGGAGGTGGTATTCAGTCTAAAACACAACAAAGCAGCTGGACCAGATGGGCTCCCTGCTGAATTTTATCAGCAATTCTGGGACACTGTCAAGCTTGACCTGAAAGAGCTTTTTGATGCCTTTCATAAAGGGAAGCTTGACATAGAAAGAATGAACCATGGAATTATCACTCTTATTCCAAAAATCCCGGATGCAACTTTGATACAACAATATAGGCCTATATGTTTGCTAAATGTCAGTTACAAGATACTGACAAAGATGTTAGCAAACAGATTAGGACTTGTGGTACATAAGATTATCTCGGATACCCAGACAGCGTTCATAAAAGATAGATTTATCATGGAGGCAATAGTTTTACTGCACGAGACAATTCACGAAATCCACCAGAAAAAAATGTCGGGAGTCCTTTTCAAAATCGATTTTGAGAAGGCGTATGACAAAGTGAATTGGACCTTCTTGTATCAGATGATGCAGGCTAAAGGTGTTGGGGATTTGTTCGCGGACTGGGTAATGAAGACGGTCAGGGGAGGAAGGGTTGCCGTTAAACTAAATGATAAAATTGGTCCTTACTTCCCAATGTATGCTGGAGTTAGACAAGGTGATCCTTTGTCACCGCTCCTCTTCGATATTGCTGGTGATGGACTTGCTTTGATGATTGAGAAAGCAAAAAGACAAGGTATAATCAAGGGTTTAGTTCCGCACTTGGTAGATGGTGGGGTGTCGATCCTGCAGTATGCGGATGACACAATCCTGCTACTACAAGATGATCTGGAGAGCGCAAGAAACGTGAAATTCATCCTGGCTGTTTTTGAATAGCTCTCTGGTTTGAAAATCAACTATCATAAAAGCGAGGTTTTCTGTCTGGGGGTAGCGGTGGATAGGAAGGACTTGTACATCGAAATCTTTACATGTCCCACAGCTGAGTTACCCATGAAATATCTGGGTATGCCGATAGATGAGAAAAGGCTTGCCAGATCGCAATGGGGTCCTGTAGATGAGAAGTTTGTGAAAAAACTGGCTGGGTGGAAAGGAAGATTGCTTTCAGCTGGTGATAGACTAACTTTGGTGAACGCTTGTTTATCCAATATACCTCTATACATGTTGTCCTTCTTGAAACCACCAAAGGGAGCGCTCAAAAAATGGGACATACACAGGAAAAGGATGCTTTGGAATGAAGAAGAAGACAAGAAAAAATATCACTTGGTTAAATGGGACACAGTTTGTTTGCCGAAAGAGTGTGGAGGCTTAGGAGTTCTGAATCTAGAAGCAATGAATACTAGCTTGCTGTGCAAATGGTTATGGAAGCTAGAAAATTCGGATGGTCCTTGGCAGCAAATGCTCAGAAATAAATATCTGAAAAATAAGGTGTTGTCTCAACAGTTATCAGGAGTAGGAACTTCACATTTCTGGCAATGTCTACTGGGAGTTAATCATACTTTCTAAAGATATATTACCAGAATTGTGAATAATGGCAAAAAAACTCTTTTCTGGGAAGATAGTTGGGTAAACAACAAGCCTCTGGCTCTGCAGTTTCCGAGGTTGTATAACCTAACCTTCTCCAAAAACATAACGTTAGCAAGAGTTAAATCAGAAGGCTTACAATGCTTGCAGTTCAGAAGGACCCTTTGGGGGGAGACTGTGGCTCAATTTGTTGAAATTCAGTGGCTAACTGAATGTATTCAGCTTAACTCGGAAACTGATAGAGTTCGTTGGAATATTGGAAACACGCGCGCGGCCGCGGACGGCGAACCGGATCAGGAGCTGATCATCGCCGCCACGGCGAGATCCCGTGGGAGGAGACATGGCGGCGCGCGCTCAGGTCCCTTGCAGCAGAGCGCTGGATTTGGAAGGACGGAGGGAGGCGGCGCGCCAGATTTGGGGGAGGAATGTTTTTAAGGATTTGCTTTTTGTTTTTTCAAGGATTTGCTTCTTATTCCAGATTCCGTCCATCTGGCCCATGCAGTAATCTGGCCGAACTACACGGTTCGGGAAGAGAAAATAAATAGTATTATTTTATTTTCAACTCCCTTATTTTATTTTGTTTATTATATATCTCATTTTTGTTTTTATTTTCAATTATGAAGGTTAAATTTTCCTCAACATCGTAGTTACACTTTTCAGAATTGTGCATATAGCTCATCACAAAAGTGCAACCGGTGTGCTTTATGTTCTTTATCCATTAATTTTTCTTGGTTATCCCTTTCCACTTTGGGAGGATAGTGAGTTTAACACATGGGCAAACTCTATCTTACAAATTTAAAATCAGATTGACGGAGAATTAGTAGTTTATTAGTATAATTTAAGGACCACGAATGATTTTTTTTTGAATAACATTCTATGAAATTGGTAGTTAAAATAAAAAAACCTTTATCTAACATATAAATGTAGTTGAGATTTTTTAAATTTCTTTTATTTCTACCTTTGCAACACATTAACGGTTTTGATCTATACAAAATATCCGCAAAAAATGTATTTGTAGTGAGTGCATCGCTGTTGTCTACTACGAGTGCGTGGTCATCGGCGATAAAATCAAAGCTAGTTATACACGCCGATACACTACACGAGTGGGATAGGACGCGAACACCGAGCTTACACTGCCGCCTAGCACGGCTATGAATATTCACTTCTATTTTGTAATAACATGTACTATGTCGAAAATAAGTTAAACATCGTTGCAAAGCACGGGTATTCAGCAAATTCGTGTGAATTTTTCAGAGAATCGGGATGGAAAGTAGAACACAAACTGAACCAAATTCGAGGACATCACGTCCAAACGAAAAACTGATACAAATACTCATGTAGAACTTACCATTCGATCATGACAATTAGGGAGAAGAAGAATAAAACACGATACATAGGTTATAGTTAATTATTATAGTAGAAAATAAAATGTATTATAAACAAAAAACATTGTAACTTCAACCTACAACCTCCGATCCATATTAATGTCCTCAACTTTATCTAGATACGGATGTATCTAGTTAAGTGTTTAGACTAGATGCATCCGTATCTAGACAATGTTGAGACCATTAATATAGATCGGAGGGAGTATGATTTTCCTTCCGTTCCATAATTATTGCCCCGGTTTTTGTTTAAGCTAATTGCTTCCAGGTAATGGCCCCATCCAACATGGCAATGACAAGGTTATGCGGAAAAAGAGGAGCTGAGGTCTCGTGGTTATACCTTTCCACTTCGGGAGGATAGTGAGTTTAACACATAGACAAACTCTATCTTACAAACTAAAAATCAGATTGAAGGAAAATTAGTAGTTTTATCATGGACCATGAATAAATATTGCAACACATTATCTGTTTTGATCTATACAAAACATCCGCGAAAAATGTAAGTGTACGTAGTGAGTGCATCGCTGTTGTCTACTACGAGTGTGTGGTCCTCGGCGACAAAATCATAGCTGCTTTTATCACGCCGATACATGAGTGGGATAGGACGCAAACGTCGAGATTACACTGCAGCCTCGCACGTCGTCTATGAATATTCGCTTCTATTTTGTAATAACATGTACTATGCCGAAAATAACTTAAAAACTGTGACAACACACAGGTATTCAACTAGTACGTGTAAATTATCCAGAGAACCGGGTTGAAAAGTAGAACAGCTTAACCAAATTTGAGGACATCAGGGCCAAATGAAAAACTGGTACAAATACTCATGTAGAACTTACCATTCGATTATGACAATTAGGAGAAGAAGAATAAGACACGATACATAGGTTATAGTAATTATTATAGTAGAAAATAAAATGTATTACAAACAGAAAACAATGTAACTTTAACCTATGGTGGAAATTAATAACTCCTTCTGTTCCATAACTACTGTTGCAGCTTTAGTTTAAGCTAATTGCTTCCAGGTAATGTGCTGACATCACGTCCAAATGAAAAACTGATACAAATACTCATGTAGAACTTACCATTCGATCATGACAATGAGGGAGAAGAAAAATAAAACAGATACATAGGTTACAGTTAATTATTATTATAGTAGGAAACAAAATGTATTACAGACAAAAAACATTGTAACTTTAACCTATGATTCTCCTTCCGTTCCATAATTATTGCCGTGGTTTTTGTTTAAGCTAATTGCTTCCAGGTAATGGCCCCATCCAACATGGCATGTATGGAAGAGAAACTTGTATCTCGTTGCTCTCCTTGGGAATATTACCCAAATCTCGAACATTCGAAGTACTCAGATGGTACGCCATTATGCTCCCATTTGCTGCAAACAGGGCAATTCCTTTGTAAGGATGAAATCCAAGAAAATGGAATGTTGCATTCGGACCGGGCATCCCAACCCAAGCATCAACGCTGACCACATTAGCACTGTTTGGGTCCCATTCGGAATTATCTTCTTCAACTAGTTGTTCGTTGTTGTCATCTCCTTGCAATATCCAAGACCCGCCAACAATGGTACAAGGGGATTTATGAACAAGATCAAAGTTGATGTCATTCTTCAGCTGCCACTCCATCCGTCCACCTGATTCGTCAAGGAACCAAACCTGGAACGCATCACGCCCATAACGGAATACACAGTGGACGCCCCCCTCTGATTTCCCGAGTCGGGGTGCAGCAGATCGTAGCCTCTTTCCTTCCGGCAACTTAAGCACTTGGTACTTATCACTCGACATGTTTACCCTGCGACCATTAAAAGATTAACCTCCCTGAAACTAAGTTATCTTGATAAGGGAAGAAAAAAAAGGAATCCGAACACAAATAAGTTTGGTTTGAACGAATATTTATATACCTCAAAACAAAATAATCTTCGCAACGAACATACAGTACTGCTCCGCGGCAGTAAGCACCATAGTTGCTTATGTCTTGCTCTTTTGACTGACAGCCCGCGATCGTTCCTGCAGCACTACCTTCTCGCACGAACGATCTATCCTCCCATTCCCCGGTCTTGGACGAGAAGACGTGCATTATGTAGGGTGTGGGTGGCCACTCCATTGCGGAGACCGGTTTATCGTTGGGGATATCCTTAGAGATTTCATTGACGAGAAGATTACCCTCAGGCATGCCAGGGACCAAGACCACCTCATAGTGCAGCGACACGGCGGGATCAAACACGAGGTACCGAGTACCAAAGGAATGCGGATTTGGCCAAGTTGCTATGGCGCGTATCCGACGACCAGAATTTTCCGTTGGCTGAGGCGTGTGGCAGCTGACCGAGGCGCACACAAGTTGGTCCGGAGGCAACCGCGCCCACTGTTGGGTGGCGGGATTGACCACGTGGCGCGGGAGCAGGAGGAGGCCGTTGCAGCAGTCGAGCAGGTCATGGCACTCGAACCGGCACGGTACGTGCGTGCGCAAGTCGGCGATGTCTCGTGCCGTGGAGTGGCGGGAGAAAAGCTTGGGCGCAAGAAGTCTGTATGGCCAGCCGGGGTCTCCGAGCTGGAGGAAGACCCCGTGGAGCGAGAGCGGGAGGTGGTCCGTGCGCAGCAGGCGGCGACCATCCATGACGGCGCACCACGGCTTGCAGACGCTGCGGCACACGGCGAGGCTGCGTAGAGGGAGGCGGCCGAGGACGTCCAGGAGCAGGTCCTCCGGTAGATGCTGCCCAGCCAGGCCCATGTCGTTGCGAACAATCCCTCATGCAATTTTCCGGTACAACTCAAAGCAGCATATAAGACGTGTATATATATACACAGACTCATATACTACAATGCCTAGCAACCGACTCGAACCAGGACTCCTCGTACGCTAACATATATAACACCGGTAAAACAATCGGATGGAGTCATCGACTCGGACAAGAGTATACTCCGTGTCCGAATTGAGCTCACAAGTAAATATGCTCGACCGTTAAATATGCTCTACTCTCCCAAATATCGAGCCTTTTTGTTACCCTAATCTTGCCAATTTCATGCAAAGGATTCCTAACTCATTAGGGAATAATTCTTCTTCTAACTCACACTACAGGAAACGAAAAATATGCCTAGCGCCAAGAACGCTCGGCAAAGCCCAAAATACGCTCGACATACGCCACGCTCGGCATATCGCCCTCGGCATACACCTGCTCGGCATAGTCAACAGATCCGCTCCGCAGCCGTACCCCGACAAAAAGAAAAGAAGGCACATATATATATGGAAGCACCGAAAAGGCCATCGAAATTAAGCTTTCAAACAGTCGCTCCCCCGAAGTAATGTTGGCGGTGCTGCGAGAGATACCCGACTTGTCGTGTGATGACATGCTAAAATGTGTACACCATATAATAAGATGGTCTTCCATACTTCTATATGACCTCCCTATTTGATCTCCCGAACTGAGTACACTACTGATCTCCCCCGAACAGGTCTCCCGAAATATGTAATAAAACGGCTACACTATTGATCTCCCAAACTGGTCTTACCCACATGGCAAATAGCTCTCCTTTAAGTAGTCTGCCATTCATCACAGCCGATTCTCTTCAAGCTAGTACTACAGTTTATGAAGCCGAGCCCAGACGAACCGTCCTTGCGCAGGTGAGTGTCCTAGTAGCAAACCAAGCTGTTTGCTCATTTCGGATCATGCGAGACCTTGCTAACAAAGTTGGCTTTCGGCCTTGGCACACCATGGTCTTCTTGTACTGTCCTCCAAATCCCAACATTTGCACCAGGCCGCCAGCCCAACAATCTTACGGTGCCATATACTCCCCCAGTCCGAAAATTGGTGTCAATTAAATGAATATATCTAACACTAAAATATGTTTAGATACATCCATTTTAGCCACATTCATTTTCAGACGGGTGGGTATAATCATTCTTGTTTGTGCAGTTGGGATATATCTGGAATTTCACCGGGGCATTTCTTATCATGAGTGTCTCATGCAAAGAAAAATAAAACAAGATGAGTTTGTTGATCTGATTAAAGTTGCTGAGGACACCTTTGAAAACGAAAGATTATAGCTAGTTCCGTTCCTTTATTATGACATGGAGAGAGATTCTTATTTTATCTCAGTTGTAATGCATGCTTGAGATTCTTATTTTACGCCCTGGCAGTCCAAACAGCATCTGCACTTAAAGCCCTTTTGGCACTGGCCGCAGTCCCAATCTTCGGCCCGGCAGGGCACGTTGCAGATGCCAGGCTTCCACCAACACGGTGTTCCATCCCATGTCGTGCTTAGGGTACCATTGCATCCATCCGATCCCATCTCTTCTGCATCCAAGAGCAAACAATACAAATCAACTTATGTCTGAGAAGTAGGACAGCCGCGCCTTTTTATGCCTTGTAATTAAACTTATGACCATGCGAGTATGCATGTGCTTTTACTACCTTTGTATGAATTTATTTTCCTCGTTATGATCCTGCTTGTAAAGCTGTGTGTTGTTACTCGCCTAAGCTTTGTGATGAGTTTCTCAAGAAACTTTTATGATGTTTGGAACAGAAATGGCCAGCCGCCACTGTATCCAGCTCGTCACGGCATCATGCCTCTACTCGATCTCGAGCTCAGGTGGCAAACGATGCCACAGTAATACGTTATATGAAGGCTCGACTCGCGAAACTGGAGGAAGAGCTGGGGAGTGCCCGAAGTGAGCTGGATAGGATGAGGGCGAGGCCTGCCCTACCCACTCAACGGGAGGAGTATGTGCTTGGCGAAATGGAGATCATGAACAGACAGCTCGAGTGTAAGCATGACTGCCTTGATTTTTTGGAGAATTCATAGTCTGTCCATTTTTGTTGATCCAACGTGTGTTGTTGCAGGTTTTGTTCCAGATTTCCAGGCGGAGCAGCCTCATGTAGAGGAGCAGTTGAACCATGCGACTGACGAACCCACGACTGGCCGTCAGCAATTTCGCTTGGATAAGCACCGAGCACGAATACTCGCGACTCTGCAGGATCGGGTGTGGCGGAGCACTATGCTGCTTGAGTTATGCAGGTCGGCCTTCAGTCGAATCAACCAGACGCTTTTCCCGACTGGGCCGCAACCTCAAGTAATCCACGCTTTGCTCGGGCTTTTCCGGAGTGCAGGTCCCATTCGAGATTTTATCGCCCAGAAGCTTGTGGATGGGGCCAACGCAACGATGGCATACATCCAAAGTCAGCGCCCGAATTTGCAGCTACATCCACCCGTGCCTGGATCGTCCTTGTCCCAATCGCATCTGGACGATACAATCGAACATGCGAGGGTGTTGGTTGAGTGTTATAATGCTCAACTTATGGACCCCGTTCTCCCAGTCAAGGACGAGCCAGAAGATTAGGATATTTATATATTGGGAACAACCCCCGAGTGTAAATTTTGCCCCTTGTACTTGGTACATATTTGTTCACTTGTATGTATGCAGCCCCCGAGTATATCGAGTGGGGTTTATGAAAAACACTTTACATAGATCATGAATTATACAGCCCCCGAGTGCTCGAGTGAGGCTGTGAATTTTTACGATGTTTGAAGCTTCCACTCATGTTATTGAGGAGCTTTTTGCTTTACGTATGATTTTTTACGACCCAGCCCCCAAAACCCAGCCCCCAATTATTCGAGTGTGGCTAGGGTATTATGTTTGAAGGAGCGATAGCTCACATTTTGAAGTAGCGCAGCCCCCGAGTATTCGGGTGAGACTAAGGTTGTGCGAGCAGTTTGTGCGAGTAATAAACACAGAGAAATATGAGGAATCATTGACTATATTCCATTTTTGAATGTTAGCTACAGGCCGCCTCATTAAAAACCTTACAGTCCCCTTAGGTACCCTGGTAAGGAAAAGAGCGCGTCTGAAACCTGCAGCCATCCGACATATGTGCTTATTACATTATGCGACTGAACAATTAATCTAAGCATAGAAACGGCGCAGCTGCGCAACGTTCCAAGGATTATGAGAGGGTTCGCCTGTCTTCGCGTGCTTCAGTCTGTATGCTCCACCACCAATAACCTCGGTGATGATGAAGGGTCCTTCCCATGGAGAAGCAAGTTTATGTACCTTCTTTTGCTTCAGTCGAAGTACCAAGTCGCCCACCTCGAAGGACCTGGTACGCAGTCGACGGCTGTGATAGTTGCGTAGATCTTGCTGTAGACAGCTGTGTGTGCTAGCGCCGTGTTGCGTGCTTCTTCGAGCAAGTCGACTGCATCTTCGAGTGCTTCATCTGCATCGTCTTCATTGTATGCTTCGACTCTTGGTGCGTTGAACCTTACGTCTGATGGCAGGATTGCCTCTGCGCCGTAGACCATGAAGAATGGAGTGAATTGCGTTGAGGCGTTGGGTGTTGTGCGTAGGCTCCATAGCACAGACGGGAGCTCTTCTACCCAAGCACCCACGGCCCTTTTGAGTGGCACCAGGAGGCGTTTCTTGATTCCGCTTGTCACAAGTCCATTGGCCTTTTCGACTTGGCCATTAGATTGCGGGTGTGCCACAGATGCATAATTGAGCGTGATATCTTGCTCTTTGCAGAAGGATTGGAATTCCTCAGCCGTGAAGTTTGTACCGTTGTCAGTGATGATGCTACTTGGCACACCAAAGCGGTATATGGATTTTATGAAATTGACTGCTGTAGTGGCAGTCGAACTTGTGATAGGTACTGCTTCAATCCACTTGGTGAACTTGTCGACCGCTACTAGAAGGTGAGTATGCCCTCCATGGGATAATTTTTTGAGTGGCCCAACCATATCGAGCCCCCACTGGGCGAAGGGCCAGGCCAATGGTATTGTTTTCAACGCCGATGCTGGTGCGTGCGGCTTTGTGGCGAATTTTTGACAGCCGATGCACCTTTTGACTATGTCCTCCACGTCTTTGAGTGCTGTGGGCCAGTAGAAGCCTGCGCGAAAGGCTTTGGCTACGAGTGATCGACTGCTGGCGTGATGCCCGCAGGTACCTGCATGAATATCACGAAGGATGGCTTGGCCATCTTCAAATGCTATGCAACGTTGGAACATACCTGATATGTTGCGTTTGTAAGTTCTCCGTTGATGACAGTGTATGCTTTAGATCGTCGAGTGCTTGACTCTGTTATATCTTCGGGTACCTCACCGCGGAGTATGTATGCGAGGAAGGGTTGAGTCCAAGTTGGCTCAATGAGGAGTACCTCGACTGGCGGGTCCTCTGTGCTAGGTGCCTTGCTCTTGGCTGGTGCGGCTGATGTAGGAGATGCCGCTTCTTTTTGATGGATCTGTGCTCGATGCGCTCGAAGAAGACACCAGGTGGCACTGGTGCTTTGGTCGCACCAATGTTGGCTAACTTATCTGCTTCTTCATTGCTTTCACGCCCTATATGTCGCAACTCGCAGCCTTCGAAACTGCCCTCCATGACGTTGTATAGGTCACGGTAAGCAATCATGTTATCTGCGATTGCATCGCAGGCTTTCATTGTTTGCTGTACCACAAGATTCGAGTCACCGTAAATCATCAGTCGAGTGCACCCGAGGGCTTTGGCCATCCTCATGCCATGGATCAGGGCCTCGTACTCGCTTCGTTATTGGATGGGAACTCGAATCCCATCTGTAGGATATAGCGAAGCTTGTCGCCTTTTGGTGATATGAGGATGACACCCGCGCATGCGCCTTCGTTTTTCTTCGAGCCGTCAAAGTACATAGTCCATGAGTTGGACACATCTGGCGCTCCTGGCAGCTGAGCTTCGATCCACTCGGTGTGGAAGTCAGGTAAAACTTGTGCTTTGATGGCCTTCGGGTAATCATACTTGATGTCTCTTGGTGCTAGCTCGATGAGCCATTTTGCTACTCGCCCAGTTGCGTTGGGGTTTGTGAGGATGTCCCCGATCCCTGAGGTGCTGATTACAGTGATCGGGTGCTCGGAGAAGTAATGCGTCAGCTTCCTTGAGGACATGAACACGGCGTAGGCCAGCTTTTGATAGTGCGGGTACCGCTGCTTTGATGTAGAGAGCACTTCACTCAAGTAATAGACTGGACGTTGTATGCTTTGGGCGTGTCCCTCCTCCCTTCGTTCGACTACCAGTACGGTGCTTACCACCCTGTTAGTTGCAGAGACATATAGGTACAATGGCTCGCGTTCCCTTGGTGCGACGAGGATTGGAGGGCTTGTGAGGACTCGCTTGAGATCCGTAAAGGCTGCTTCGGCTTCTGGCGTCCACTCGAATTTATCTGCTTTCTTCATCAGTCGATAGAACGGGAGTGCTTTTTCGCCTAGCTTGCTGATGAATCGACTGAGCGCTGCCACTCGACCCGCTAACTTTTGCACGTCATGGAGCTTTGAAGGCCTTTGCATCGTCAAGATGGCCTGTATTTTCTCCGGGTCCGCCTCGATTCCTCGAGCTGAGACTAGATACCCGAGGAGTTGCCCGGCTGGCACACCGAACGTGCACTTCTTCGGGTTGAGCTTGATGTGGAAGCGTTTGAGGTTTGCGAATGTCTCTCGCAAGTCATCGAGTAGTGTGTTTTCCTCTCTTGTGGTGATGACGATGTCATCGACATAGACCTGGACGTTTCGCCCAATTTGCTTCTTGAGGCAATCTTGCATCATGCGCTGGTAGGTTGCGCCTGCGTTCTTGAGCCCAAAAGGCAGTAGACCCCGAGTGGGGTTATGAACGCCGTTTTTCTTCATCCTCTTCCTTCATCCTTATCTGGTGGTAACCCGAGTAGGCATCCAGGAAGGACAAGCGAGCGCACCCGGCGGTGGAGTCGACGATCTGGTCGATTCGAGGTAGTGGAAAGTGATCCTTTGGACAGCACTTATTGAGTGCTGTAAAATCTACGCACATCCGAAGGATATCTGTGTGCTTCTTCTCTACGAGTACGGGGTTGGCCACCCATTGTGATTTCTTGATCTCTCTGATGAATCCTGCTGCGAGTAGCCTGTCGACTTCGGCTTCGACTGCAGTTCTTTTTGGGCCGGATATGCGGCGCATTGTTTGCTTGACTGGTTTAGCATCTGGAAATAACTGGAGAGTGCTCGGCGAATTCCTGGGAATACCTGGCATGTCGGCTGGACACCATGCAAATATATCCCAGTTCTCACGGAGGAATTCGACGAGCGCGCTTTCCTATGCGATAGGCAGACTCGACGAGACATTGACTGTCTTGGTCGGGTCAGTCGGGTGCACCTGATGCGATCTTGTGTCATTGGTGGCATTGAATGCTCTGTCGACTGCCACCTTTTTGTGTTCTGGCATAAGTGTTCGATCGTTGGAGACCGCTAGATCAGCGAGTGTTGCTTCCATGCCAAACATCTCAGAGATTTTACCGAATTCTCGGTCACAAGAGTCAGACT
Source organism: Poa pratensis (assembly GCA_947311845.1). Classification (NCBI taxonomy): domain Eukaryota; kingdom Viridiplantae; phylum Streptophyta; class Magnoliopsida; order Poales; family Poaceae; genus Poa; species Poa pratensis. The sequence goes on from CAMZMU010000035.1 coordinate 912,335, forward strand.
TTTGGAAGTTCCCCTTGACTGTGATTACTCCTTTTGGTCCAGGCATCTTCAGCTGGAAGTATGCGTAATGTGGCACCGCCATGAATCGAGCGAACGTCGGGCGTTCAAGTATAGCATAATATTGTGACGTCCAGTCGACAACTTCAAACTCAATCGATTCTGTCCTGAAGTGGTTCTTGTCCCCAAACGTTACGTCGAGTTGTATGGTGCCTTCTGTGCTTATTGCTTTGCCTGGGACGATACCGTGAAAGATATTTGAGGACCTTGGCAGGTTTTCGACTGACCTGTTCATTTTGCGGAGCGTATCTGCGAAGATGATGTTTATGCCGCTGCCACCGTCCATGAATACCTTGGACATGGCGTAGCCTCCAATTTGCGCGTCAAGTACCAGAGCAGAGTGCCCCGGACGAACAACCGATGGAGGGTGGTCTGATACGTCTCAAACGTATCTATAATTTTTGATGTTCCATGCTGTTATTATATCAATTGCTACATGTTTTGGTTACACTTCATATCATTTTTACATTTTCTGGACTAACCTATTAACAAGATGCCACAATGCCAGTTCCCTGTTTTCTGCTGTTTTTGGTTTCAGAAAATCTATTAAGGAAATATTCTCGGAATTGGACGAAACAAAAGACATCGTCAATAATATCACGAGGAGATCACGGAGTCCAAAGGGGAGTCGGAGCAGACCCACCAGGGGGCCACGCCACACTAGGGCGCGGCCCAGGGTGGGCCCGCGCCCCCCTATGGCGTGGTGGCCCCCCTCGGCCACCGACGCCGCCTCTTCGCCTATATATTCTCCGCGACGCGAAAACCCTATTACGGTCGATCATATTCCACGAAAAGTTCCGTCGCGGCCGTCATCGTCAATCTCAGATCGGAGGAGTTCTGAAGCTCTTCCCGGCACCCTGCCGGAGGGGAGATCATCACCGGAGGGCTCTACATCACCATGCCTGCCTCCGGAGTGATGCGTGAGTAGTCCACCCCTGGACTACGGGTCCATAGCAGTAGCTAGATGGTTGTCTCTCTACCTTGTGCCTCCATGTTTAGATCTTGTGAGCTGCCTAACATGATCAAGATCATCTTATTGTAATGCTAGATGTTGTGTTTGCTGGGATCCGATGAATATTGATACCATGTTTATTCAAGTTGTTTATCTATGTGCTCTTGATCTTGCATGCTCTCCGTTGCTAGTAGATGCTTTGGCCAAGTAGATGCTTGTGACTCCAAGAGGGGGTATTTATGCTCGATAGTGGGTTCAGTCTCTAGATATCTGGATCAGTGACAGAAAGGTCTAAGATGGTAGATGTGCTGTTGCTACTAGGGATAAAACATTGGTGCAGTGTCCAAGGGCACTTGTATTGATTACATTACACACTTTACTTCATGCAATAATCTGTTGTTAGCAACTTAATACTGAATGGGATGCGGATGCTGCCTTGAAGGTGGATTATTTAGGCATAGATGCGGTTGGAATAACGGTCTATGTACTTTGTTGTAATGCCCAACTAGATTTCATAGTAGACATCTTGGCATGTATTGCATTGTTATGCCCTCTCTATTTGTCAATTGCCCAGCTGTAATTTGTTTACCCAACATGCTAGTTATCTGTTCTGAGAGAGACACCACTAGTGAACTGTGGACCCTGGTCCAATTTCCTCATACTGTTTACACAACCTGCTGCAATCATCTGTTTCCTGTTACTTGCTGTTTTCCTGCTGTTTTCCACACCATACGTTTAACTCTTTGTTTCTGCAAGACCGGAGAGATTGACAACCTCTCTGTTTCGTGTTGGGCAAAGTTCTGGTTTGTGTCTGTGCAGATTCCACGTTGGTGCAAGCTCCCTAGCGCCAGGGGGAGTCAACATCAACAACCTTCCGATAGATCGTCAAGTCCTACTGGATTGATAACCTTGGGTAGATTTTCAAGGGAAAACTTCTGCTGTCTACATCATAACCTTCCTCTTGGGGTTCACCAACACGTAGCCATCAAGCTGTTTTCTGGCGCCGTTGCCGGGGACTTGGAGGCTATTGGAAAGGGGAGTCTCTCAGTTCCAATCTCTTTACTTTGTTTTTTGTCTTGTTTTATTTTTGTTTTGCTTGCTGTTAAAAATCAAAAACCCAAAAAAATTAAATTCCTGCATCTAGTTTATTTCGGTTTGCTCATCATGTCTGGTTCTTCTTATTTTGTTTCATCTCCTGAGGTTGAGGTTCGAACTTTTAAGCAACAAGGGGGAGAAAGTTTAAAAGATGCTTGGTACAGAATTAGTAATGCTCATCATAGGTGTGCTAAAAAACATTCCACTACAATCCTTCTTAGGAACTTTTATGTTGGCATTACCAATTGGTATAGATATGTTTTGGACACTTTGACAGGGGGTAACTTCCTAGGAACACCTGCTCTAGAGGCTAGCTACATCCTTGAAAGTCTAGTAGGAATACCACCTGTTAATGAAATTAAAATTGAAGTCTCTCTTGAGGATGTTATGAAAAAGCTTGAGGTTGTAGAGAATCTTCCAAGTATTGATGTTAAGCTTGAAAAACTACTTGAGAACACTGAAAATTTTGATAAATCCTTGGAAGATCTTAATAAAAGAATTGTTGCTCTAGAAACTTGCTTTAAAAATCATGATCAAAACTCTAGGATTGAGGAGATAGAGGAAGTCATTGACACCATGAGTAATACTTTTTCCTCTTTCAAAACTAAGAAGCAAGGGTATATTCTAGATAAAGGAAAGAAATTCATGTATGTACCTAAGGGGCCTAAACCAAAACTTTCAACTTCTGATGTGCTGGATAATGGATTTTATGAATTTACTAATAAAGCTTGCAGTGGGCCTCTCAAGTTTTCTTCTCAAGAACTAGCTAAAATGAAAACCCCTCTTGTTGTGAATTATGATTTATCTGAAGCTTTTGGGAACCTTGATGTTTCTGGTCTTGACAATACTTGATGCATCTCTTCATGCCTAGCTCAAAGGCATTAAAGAAAAGCACTTCTGGGAGATAACCCATGTTTTTATTTGCTGTTTTATTTTTTTTTCTTGAGTCAAGGATGCTTGTTTACCTCTGTAGCAACTCCTTTGTATCTTTTATTTGCTGTTTTGTTGTGCCAAGGAGAGTTACTAATGCAAAGTTGGTTTTATTTTCGGGACTGCATTGGGACAGATTGCTGTTCGTCACCGTTTAATTCAGTAGAAAATCAGAAAAAATCGAAAAATGCTGAAATTTTTGTGCATGTTCCTGATGATGTTACGCAACTTTCATTATTTCAAAAGTTTTCATCTGAGCATCGTAAGTGCCTCGAAAAAATTCGTCATTACAGACTGTTCTGGTTTGACAGATTCTGTCTTTTATTTTGCATTCTCTCTTTTACAAGTTTTTAAGTGGTTTCTTTTCGTGTAAAAGTGCCCACTTGAGCCTAGTAACAGTGGCTAATGTTTAAAATAGTTGGCTTGTGAGTTTTGTCTTTGCTAGAACTTTGAAGTATTATCTTTTAGTGCACTAACCTGCTAATGAGAAAAGCTGTTAAGTTTTGGTGTGAAGGAAGTTTTCAAGTGTTGATAGAGGAGAATGATATTACATGATCAAGAAGAGTGAAGAGCTTAAGCTTGGGGAGGCTTACCTCCCCAGCATATTTCAAGAAGACTCAAGCATCTAAGCTTGGGGATGCCCAAGGCATCCCCTTCTTCATCTACAAATTATCAGGTCATCTCTAATGGTGCTATATTTTTATTGCTTCATACTAGTGTACTCTTCCTTGGAGCGTCAGTGTGTTTTTGTTTTCAGTTTGTTTTGTTTTGTTTGCTGTGCTATACTTGTTGGATCCTAGTATTCATGTTTGGGAGAGAGACACGCTCCACTTTTTCATTAGAATACTCTTGTGCTTCACTTATACTTGTTGAGTATTCCTGTCTAGTTGCTGTTATTGCTTTAGCTCTCAGTTTTTCATGTATCTCTTGTTAGAGCTTTCAGTTTCTTTTGAAGAAAGTACTCTCTTGCTTCACTTATATCTGTTTGGAGAGTTGTCAAATAAGTTGATTGGTGTTTGGTTGGACCAGAAAAATGCTATGCATGTGGTAGTGGTATAAAATGCTTACATGAATCTTTTTAGATCGTTGTCTTGAGTAATTTGATGCTTGCCAATTGTTTTGAGCTGTCAAGTAATTAATGTTTAAGCTTGTGCATCATGTAAGTAATGGCTATTAATGAAGAACTACTATAAGGATTTTCTGCTATAATAATCTGTTGCATATTGGAAGTCCATAGTAGTCTAGATAATTTTTGGATGAAGGCTATGTGTTAACAAGGAAGACAGTGGGAGTCTATGGTTCGTCAAACCTTGTGTTTTATGTACACTCTTGCTATTCCAGTTGATAATGATGTTTGCTTATAATAACCTTGCTAGCCTAAACTCTGTACTAAGAGGGAATGCTTCTTGTACATCCAAAACCTTGAGCCAAATCCATGCCACCTGTGTCCACCATACCTACCTATTATGTGGTGTTTTCACCATTCCAAGTAAATTTCTTCATGTGCTATCTACTAACTACTCAAAACTGTTACATTTCCTTTTTGTGTCACTACTTGAAAAGCTCATAAGGACGTAGATAGGTGGTCTTTATTTCCTGGTTGATCAAATTTTACACACCTGGACTAGTGGCATATACATCCGCTTATCCAATAATTTTGCAAAAAGAGCTGGCAACGGGGTGCCCAGTCCCAATTAATTACAACTTTAACCAAACAATTCTCTTCACATCTTTTTGCCCCTGATTCGTCAGTCAAGCAATGTTCACAAGTGTGTAAACAAAAGAGAAGAGGGATGATCTGCCCGCTGGTAGAAATAACGTCCTTCATGGGAGCCGCTCTTGTAAAGTTTGATCAACTAGTGAAGTAGAGTATTGCCTATTTGCTGATTTGTTGACACCTGTATACACCATTACCTTACAAAACAATATTTTATGCTCTCTATATGCCTTCGGGAACTACAGCTCTAGCACATGATGTTAATCCCTGCTTCCCTCTGCGAAGGGCCATTCTTTTACTTTTATGTTGAGTCAGTTTTCCCACTTCTTTCTGTCTACTTAAGCAAACATCATTGTCAACTCCAGTATAACAGTTTTTACATAACTTTGTGTTTGGTTGATCATATTCTTTGCATTGACATTATCTATATGATATACATGTTGAAAGTTGAAGCAAATGCTGAAGCTATTATCTTCCTTTGTGTTGATACAAACACTTTCATGTTGAAATTATTGCTGCTGTGAACTAACTATTATGTTAGACTATTATATCTCTAAATGTTTTATAGTATTATTCATGAAAGTTTGCACTTGTGTGATCACTTATGTTTACTCTTTATTTACTTGCTTGCAAACTATAGACCATTGGCTTGGATCACTTCATTCAGATCATGTGCATTACATTGTTATTTGATCAAAGATTGTGTTGGTAGCATGTCACTTCAAAAATTATCTGTTTTTATCGTTTACCTACTCGAGGACGAGCAGGAACTAAGCTTGGGGATGCTTGATACGTCTCAAACGTATCTATAATTTTTGATGTTCCATGCTGTTATTATATCAATTGCTACATGTTTTGGTTACACTTTATATCATTTTTATGCATTTTCTGGGACTAACCTATTAACAAGATGCCACAGTGCCAGTTCCCTGTTTTCTGCTGTTTTTGGTTTCAGAAAATCTATTAAGGAAATATTCTCGGAATTGGACGAAACAAAAGACATCGTCAATAATATCACGAGGAGATCACGGAGTCCAAAGGGGAGTCGGAGCAGACCCACCAGGGGGCCACGCCACACTAGGGCGCGGCCCAGGGTGGGCCCGCGCCCCCCTATGGCGTGGTGGCCCCCCTCGGCCACCGACGCCGCCTCTTCGCCTATATATTCTCCGCGACGCGAAAACCCTATTACGGTCGATCATATTCCACGAAAAGTTCCGTCGCGGCCGTCATCGTCAATCTCAGATCGGAGGAGTTCTGAAGCTCTTCCCGGCACCCTGCCGGAGGGGAGATCATCACCGGAGGGCTCTACATCACCATGCCTGCCTCCGGAGTGATGCGTGAGTAGTCCACCCCTGGACTACGGGTCCATAGCAGTAGCTAGATGGTTGTCTCTCTACCTTGTGCCTCCATGTTTAGATCTTGTGAGCTGCCTAACATGATCAAGATCATCTTATTGTAATGCTAGATGTTGTGTTTGCTGGGATCCGATGAATATTGATACCATGTTTATTCAAGTTGTTTATCTATGTGCTCTTGATCTTGCATGCTCTCCGTTGCTAGTAGATGCTTGTGATCCAAGAGGGGGTATTTATGCTCGATAGTGGGTTCAGTCTCTAGATATCTGGATCAGTGACAGAAAGGTCTAAGATGGTAGATGTGCTGTTGCTACTAGGGATAAAACATTGGTGCAGTGTCCAAGGGCACTTGTATTGATTACATTACACACTTTACTTCATGCAATAATCTGTTGTTAGCAACTTAATACTGAATGGGATGCGGATGCTGCCTTGAAGGTGGATTATTTAGGCATAGATGCGGTTGGAATAACGGTCTATGTACTTTGTTGTAATGCCCAACTAGATTTCATAGTAGACATCTTGGCATGTATTGCATTGTTATGCCCTCTCTATTTGTCAATTGCCCAGCTGTAATTTGTTTACCCAACATGCTAGTTATCTGTTCTGAGAGAGACACCACTAGTGAACTGTGGACCCTGGTCCAATTTCCTCATACTGTTTACACAACCTGCTGCAATCATCTGTTTCCTGTTACTTGCTGTTTTTCCTGCTGTTTTCCACACCATACGTTTAACTCTTTGTTTCTGCAAGACCGGAGAGATTGACAACCTCTCTGTTTCGTGTTGGGCAAAGTTCTGGTTTGTGTCTGTGCAGATTCCACGTTGGTGCAAGCTCCCTAGCGCCAGGGGGAGTCAATATCAACAACCTTCCGATAAATCGTCAAGTCCTACTGGTCCAATTAAACCTTGGGTAGATTATTCAAGGGAAAACTTCTGTTGTCTACATCATAACCTTCCTCTTGGGGTTCACCAACACGTAGCCATCATGGTCCTCTCTGCTGAAGCTTATTGTGGTTTCAGAACCCTTCAAGAATTCAGTTACAGCGGGAGGCGACATGACCGCCATGTTTACTTGTCGAGTGCGAAGTTTTTGCTCCCTGTTGAAAGGTCGACCTTTCTGTATCATGTACATCTGCCATTGGGGCGGAGGGTACTGTGGCTCGTCCACCGAGATATGTGCTGTATGGCACCCTCGAGATTTCTGCCTGCAGCAGGCTGTGGTGGCGGGGGTGGTGCCATCAGAACAGGCACATTGTTTGGCTGAGGCACGGGTGCAGGTGCTTGTGTGGCTGCTGCCTTTCTGAGATTTACATAATCAGTCGCCATTTGATCGAACTCCCTGCAGTTTCTCATCGAGTGATTGGAGCGCAGTTTTTCGTCGTCCCCCTTGTACAGGTGGAATCTACAATCAGCATCCATCTTTTCTTCGAATGATCGCTCCAGATCTTGACTTGCGCCGGTCCTTCCTCTTGTAGCTATCACTGCGTTGGCCGCGGTCTCGACTGTCCCGGCAGTCATCTCGACTGTCCCGTCGATCATCTCGACTGTCCCGCCGATCTTCTGACCGCCTGTCGCTTCTGTCCTGGTCATTGCGGGGTGTGGAGAACCCAGCCGCCATGAATTCAGGTCTATCATCGTCGTAGTGACGTTTTGAACGTTTGCTTCTTTGGTCATCTCTGTACGAGTCTCTGCGGCTTCGACTGCCGCTTTCATGATTGTCACGGGGTGAGGACCCGCGTGTGGTGCGCGCCATGTCTTCTCCGTCTGCCCACTCAGTCGCGGTCATCAAGAGGTTAGCCATAGAGGTTGGCTTTTTGTGACCAAGTGCTTCTTTAAGGTCCCGCCTGGCGAGTCCCATTATGAAAGCATCCATGGCCATATCTTCTGAAATTACTCCGACTGAGTTGCGTATCTCAGTCCATCGGCTGATGTATGACCTCAGCGTTTCGTCTGAACGTTGCACGCAGGCTCGCAGTTCCTCGAACGTTTTTGGGCGCTCACATAGAGGCTCGAAGTTTTTGATGAATTCATCGCGGAAGTGATCCCATGAGTCGTACTTTGATGGAGGTAGGGCCTTGAGCCAGTCGCGGGCTGTGCCTTCGAGCATGAGTCGTATGTATTGCATGGCCGTGGTGTTTGTACCTCGCTGGCACGCGACAGCTAGCCTGTAGTCTTCCAGCCACCCAGAAGGTTCCTGTCGACCCGTGTACTTGGGCTGTTCAGATGTGAGTTTGAACCCCTTGGGCATCCGTGTCTCGCGGACGCGTCGAGTAAAGCACAGAGCTCCATGTGGCTCAGGCTCTCGATCAGAGTATGAGTCACTACTGTAAGATCTGCGTGATCTGCTCCTGGACCTGCGCCTACGCGAGCCGCTTCTTTCCCTCGAGTGGTGGCGGTGACCACTGTGATTATGCTCTTCCCGATGTGCGTCGACTAGGGCACGGTCTCGACTCCCACCTGGAGTTCTTGGAGTTTGGTGTATGACCTTCGCCGCTAAGGTGAGTGATTTGATCTGCTGGCGATGCAGTTTTGCATTGGGGTCATCAGCTGGAGGCTTGATTGCTTCTAGGTATGCTGCAGCGGTGAAGAGGGCACCCGCAGCTGTTTTGGGTACTGGCACTCCCTCTTCGTCGTATGTCATGAAAGAGTTGACTAAGTTGCGGGTGAGTGCCGCCCTTTCGTCTGGCAAGAGGTGTGACAACCTTGATCTGAGTCTTGTGTCGGCTCGCCCGGTGGAGCTCAGGGAGAGCTGTCTTCTTCGCGCACTCGACAAGCTAGCTTGCTTTTTGCGTTCTTCGAGTGTTGCTCTGACCTGCCGCAGTCGAAGTGATTCCTGCCAGTTGAAGTACTGGAAGGTCAACATCTCCTCTTGTGTTGCGTCTGCTGGCATCATTGTGCACTCCTTGATGACTTTATCTGCTTTTTGCTGCCATCTCAGCGGTGATTGTGAGAGTTGTGACTCCGTCTGGCATAGTAACTGTGCACGCGAATTCTGTAGGCCTGCGGCTGGCCGCAGCATCTGATGATTCTGCGGCGATGGCGATGGCGATGTAGACCTGCTAGGGTATCACCCGAGGATATGTATGTGTGTTTTCGAGTCCTGTCATGGACTCGACGTCGTCATCAAGGCTCATGTCGGAGTCGATATGCCCGTCGAGTGGTCCGTCTGGACCGATCTTGCTATTGATGCCTTCATCGCCTAAGCTCATCTCGGCGTCGACGACGTTGTTATGAATCTCAGAGTCGAGGTTGTTGTTGTTGGTGTAGATCTTGGTGTCGACGTGGTTGTCGATATGAGTCTCGAGTTTGTCGAAGTCGCTGAAGGAGATCCCGCAGTTGAAACTATCCTCGAGTGAGAGATCGAGCTCGGGATCGTTTGTGCGGTATGCTGATTCGGCCTCCTCACCCTGGAGTTCTTCGATGAGCTCGTGCATCTCTCGTGTGGACATGCTTGTTGCAGACGAGCAAGTTTGGAGGATAGACGATGGTATGGACGCAGTTGAGGGATCCGCAGTCGAAGGAGCCGCAACCGATGGAGCCTCGGGTGCGGAAGTCGCGAGTTGGCGTGGATCCGTCAAGTCCTGAACACCAAGCTTGTTGACAAAAAAATTGAACGAACCAACGGTTAAACCCAAACTTGACTCGAGATCGGGGAAGGCTTCCTGGAATCCTGGCGAGTGTGGCTCGAAATCCATCAGAGGATCCGATGCACTTTTTGCGGGTGAAGCTGGCGTGTTGCCGTTTGTCGAGTGAGCCGGCGAGTTGCCGTGTGCCGCCTGAGTCGGCGAGTTTTGATTTGTTGATGCAGCCGGCGATCGAGTTGCCATTTGTAGATCCGATCGACGAGTCGCCATTTTCCGATGGAACCAAAGAAACCGCGAGTCCAGCACTATTCTTTCCCACAGACGGCGCCAATTGACGAGGGGTACACTCATCAAATCCCATGGTTGAGGACCTAGGGTTGAGATTATGGGGAGAGAATGTGGTAGTACTGGTAGTTTCGTCGGCTGACAAGCAGAGGCAAAGATTTACCCAGGTTCAGACCCCTCGGGTGGAGGTAAAGACCCTACTTCCTGCTTCTCTGGTATTGATTGTGTGGATTATGCGATTACAAGGGAGCTCTGGCAAGGTATCTATCTCGCTAGAGCTTTTGGTGGTTCGAGTATGGCTTGGTCCTAGATCGGCACCCCTCCCAGCCCTTAAATAGGCAGGGTCTCGGGAGTTCGTAACCGACCTAGTTTACACGTAAGGAAACTCTAAACCGACTATTCCTATGTCTAATCTTGCAGGGTATTCTTTCTTCTTGGGCCTCTTGTCTTGGGCTTCGAGTAGGCTCTTCGCTATTGGGCCTTAATCGTCACGTGCAACAGGTACCCTAACGGTAGGTGAAAGGACATATCCTTCCCCAAAATGTTTTGATGTTTGTTGACAACACACTTAGATGTCTAATGTGTGTGCTAAAAGTGTGTAGGATTGTATCATTTAATATTGCACAGGTTTGTCTCAAGAAAAGTAAGAAATGCAGTCTTCATTGCGTCAGCCGGTACTACCGGGTTCACCCCGGTACTACCGGGTGTTCTGCCGTGCGGAACTACCGGGCCCAGTACCGGATCTCCAAATACTCTCTGGACTCGCTCGATTTAATCCGGTAGTAGCCCCGGTAGTAGCGCGGTACTACCGGGTGGGGAGCACTACCGGACCAGGCGGTCCGGTACTACCGATGCGCGCATGGAGGAGGCGTTGACCAGTCTGTCGCCAGGCCGTCCGTTCCCTGTCAGCCGGTACTACCGGGCGAGGCCCGGTACTACCGCTGCGGGCTGTTTACAGCTCCAACGGCCAGATTTCTGGGAGGGGTATTTATACCCCTCCACCTACCTCCGGCTCACCAAGCTTGATTCCTCATTCTCTCTCCACCATTGTTGCAAGCTTCAATCTACTAGTGCTCCCACTCCAACCACTCAAACTTGTTGATACTTTGAGGAGTGATAGAGGAGCCCTAGATCCACATCTCCACCGAGCCGATTTGTCTACATCGACCTAGTCACTTGTACATCTTGTGTAACTTGATACATTGGATACCTAGAAGATACTTGTGACTCTTGTGGCTTTGGTAGCCACAAGGATTAGCCGGGAGCCTCCAATTAAGTTGTGCAGACACGACCCGGCCTTGTGATTATTGTGGCTTTGGGAGCCGCGGGAATTTGGTGAGAGCCTCCAATTCGGTTGTGGAGTGTGCCTCATCCTTGTAAAGGTTTGTTGCCGACCTCGAGGGCATCATATAGTGGCTCGTGGATCTCCTCATCGGAGGATAACACGAGGGAGATACGGTGTGCCATATCAAGGCTATTCGGTGTTCACTTTGTGACTCCGCACCGCTCCAACGGAGACGTAGCTTCCATTGGGAAGTGAACTTCGGTAGAACATCTCCGCGTCACCGTGTGGTTATCTCTTAACCTTCCTTTACTTGTATTGCTAGCCTATCTTGTGTAGAATATCTTGCTAGCTTGTTTATTGCTCATCATATAGGATAGTTCATCTAATTGCATATCTAGAGAACTTATATTTGAGCAATTCTCGAATTTGTATTAAAAGAAAAAGAAAATTTGTAGTTGCCTATTCACCCCCGCCCCCTCTAGTCAACCTACTCGATCCCTTCAATTGGTATCAGAGCAAGGTCTCTTTATTAAGGGCTTAATCGCCTAAAGAGGAGGATGGCTAGTGCGGAGGATGTACAACGTGCTAAAGATGAGGAGTTAAGACTTGCTAAGGAACAAGAAAAATTTGATAGAGAACAACTAGACAAAGAACTAATCGAAGCGGGAATAATCCCTCCGAGGGTGATGCCCCAATCACCATGAAGTCCATGATTGAACTTTTTGGGTTCATGAAAGGCAAAATGGTGGATGAGGTGTATACTCGGGTATCTAATCAAAATGGCTCCTCATCAACCGCTAGCCCTATTAAGGGAGCTAGTGACAAGGATAAAAATGATAAACCTTTTGAGAAGCCTTCTCTTAACTTTGCTCCACCTAGCTCTTATCTCACTCAAGTTGCACTCACTCAACCTCATATAACCAACCTTGGTAGACCCCCTCATAAGCTTGATAATACTCGTTATTTCACTTGGAAGAAATCTATGGAGTCTTAGTTTCGCAGCTCATCGGTGCATCTTTGGAGGGTGGTTCTACATGGTTTCAACCCAGTTGATCCCAACAACTTGACCAAGCAAGAAGAGATTGATGAGCAACTTGATGCAAATGCCAAGTACATTCTTGAGAGTGCTATGACCGCAAATGATGAAGATCATGTGCGGAATCTCAAAACTTGCAATGAGGCTTGGCTCTATCTTGAAACCGTGTATGAAGGAAATGAGGGCATTCAACGCTCCAATGCGGCCGTCCGTCAACATCAAGTTGACAACTTCATCATGCTAGACGAAGAGACTCCGACCGAACTTTACCGAAGACTCTACAAGCTTGTGGTGACATGTAGGGAAAATGGAAAGAAGGATATGGATGATGAATGGGTCAAGGCCAAGTTCGTTCAAGCAATTATGCCATATAGTGAAACTATGGTGATGAACCTCCATGCAAGAGCGGATTACACAACAATGACTCCCAATGACATTTTGGCTCAATTTGTCACCTATGATACATTGAAGTCCACATCCAAGTCTTTCAACCATATCCGTGGCCCAAAGACTCTTGCTTTGAAGGCTCGTGTGGTAGACCATCCAAGATATGAAGAAAGCCCGGTACAAGTACGACCCCAAGCCTACCTACATGAAGAGATCACCTCAAAAGGCTCTTGTGGCATCCCATCAAGAGGAATACGAGTCCGGAGGTGAGGAGGATAAAGAACCAAGTGAAGAAGTAGGAATGGCGGCTCTTGCAATGGGCACCCTTCCTCCATCATTGGCCAACCTCTTCTCATCTCCAAACGACGACAAGATCTCCAAGCCTATGTGCCTCATGGCCAAGGAAACAAAGGTGAATTCCCCACCAAAAATTACTATCTCCTCTAACCCATCACTATTGGATTGTGTTGAGGATGTAGGGAAAATTGAAGAAGAGGATAAAATTTCTATCTTCATTAGCAAGCTCCAAGGTCCAACCAAGAAAATGGTTGAGGCCCTCATGTATCAATATGGAGAAGCCAAGCATCTTCTTAATGAGAAGGATGTTAGGATTTGTGAGCTCGAAGGGCATGCATGTGATCATGCCGACAAAATTGGTGAGCTAGAAGATCAACTTGTTGAGGAACAATTGCTCCGTGAGCAACTTGAGGAGACACATGCCATGGATCTTTCCAAGGCAAAAGAAACTCGTGAAACCTCTATTCAAATTGCTATTGATCTAAAAAGTAAAAATGAGGAACTTGTAGAGAGTCATAACAAACTCTTTGAGGGTTTTGAGCAACTTAGGGAAACCCACAAGGTGACCTCAAGTGAGCTCACTACACTCAAGGAGTCATATGCCAAACTACAAGCTCAATTTATCTATGCTAGCTTCACCACTTCTCATAATGATAAAGATGCAAATTCTTGTACCACTAACCCTTTATGTGTCAAGGCATCTCTTATTGAGGAAAACACTAGGTTGAAGGCCCAACTTGAGAAGGGCCTAGCCACTTGTATCCAAGGGGAAAAGAACCTCAATGATCTTTTGAGCAATCAAAAGGGAGTGGTTGGCAAAGAAGGAATTGGGTTCACACCCAACTCTAAGAAGGTCAACAACAAGAAGAAGAAGGCGACTCCCCCTTCCAAAGATATTGTTTTTGTGAAGGAGGGGGAGTTAGCCAAAGCAAATGACAACTCTATTGGGAGTGGTAATGTCACTAGGGGCAATGCCACTCACAATAACTTTGCGGGAAAATACAACCCCTCATATGTTCTTTTGAAATCTACAAATGGTTGTGTTTTTGCTAAATATGTTGGCTCTTCATATGGAGATGATTATCACTATGCTATTTGGGTTCCAAAGACCCTTGTGACTAACAAAAGAGGACCCATTCCAAAATGGGTACCTAAATCAAAGACTTGATTTATTGTAGGGTTTCTCTTCCGGTGGATCTTCATGGCTCATTGATAGTGGATGCTCATCCCATATGACCGGAAGCAAAGAACTAGTAAAGGACTTATTGAAACAACTACTCTCATTCTCTCATGTCACCGTTGGCAACAATGCAAGACTCAAGGTAGTGGGAGTTGGTAAAGTGGTGATCACTCCGGAGTTATCCATTGAGAAGGTCCTCCTTGTTGAATCTCTTTCATACAATTTACTTTCCGTTGGTCAATTATGCAATGCCGGTTACACCGTTATTTTTAATAAATACCACGTGACCATCCTTTTCACTCAAACACTCAATGTCGCCTTTGTTGGATTTCGTGAAAACGGTTTGTATGTGGTTGATTTCTCAAAAGAGACCACTCAAATCGCTACATGTTTAATGGCTAAAGGCGACAAGGGGTGGCTTTGGCATCGCCGACTTGGCCATGTCGGTATGAGAAATTTACAAACTCTTGTAAAGGGTGGACACGTGGTAGGACTAACCGATGTTAATTTTTCCAAAGATCGTCCTTGTAGTGCTTGCATAGCCGGAAAGATGCATGAAAAGAATCACCCCAAGAAGACCATTATCTCCACTAAGAGGCCTTTGGAGCTCCTTCATATGGATCTTTTGGGCCTCCCACATATGATAGTCTTGGTGGCAAGAAATATTGTTTGGTGATTGTGGATGATTATCAAGATATTGTTGGACTTTCTACATCAAGAAGAAGAGTGAAACTCAAAAGATATTCATTGACTTTGCAACCCTAGTTCAACGCCAATATGACTCCAAGATTTTGGCAATTAGAAGTGACAATGGTACGGAGTTCAAGAATTACACTATGGATGATTTCCTAAGTGGGGAGGGCATTCAACACCAATATTCCGCTGCATATACTCCCCAACAAAATGGTGTTGCCGAAAGGAAGAACCGCACTCTTATTGATATGGCAAGAACTATGATGGCCGAATTTAATTCCCCATACAACTTTTGGGCCGAAGCCATCAACACCGCTTGTCATTACTCAAACCGGCTCTTCTTCCGTCCTCTCAAGGACATGACACCATATGAACTCCTCACCGGTAAAAAGCCAAATGTATCTTACTTTCGAGTCTTTGGATGCAAATGCCATGTTTACATTAAAGGTTGCAAAATTGCTAAATTTGAATCTAGATCTTTTGATGGTATATTTGTTGGATATGCCGCAAAGTCTCATGCTTATAGGGTCTACAACATATCCACCGGGTGTGTTGAAGAATCTATGAACGTGGAGTTTGTCGAGGATAATGGCTCCCAAGCGGAGCATATTGATCATGATGATGTAGGTGATGATGCTCCATCTCAAGCCATAAGAACTATGGGGATTGGAGAACTAATTCCTATTGAAGGACCATTGATGATACTCAAGAAGAAGGAACAAGTTCTACTCAAGTTGAGCCATCCACCTCAAATATTGATCAAGAAGATGGTCAAGACCCACCCAACTCTAGTGGTGAACAAGAACATAATGAACCCACAACTCCAAGAACTCCACTTCGGGTTGACCATGAGCAAGATAAAGGCAATGATGAAGATATTTGTGTTGGTGAAACAATTGGTCAAGCCTCGGAACGCCGGGTCATCCGGCGTGCATCAAAATTGGATTACCAACAACACTTCAAAGAAAATATCCTTGGGAGTATCCGTAGAGGTGTGTCCACACGCAATCAATTATCTAACTTTTGTGGTCATGTCTCTTGTTTGTCTAGCTTAGAACCTCTCAAGGTATATGATGCTCTTGAAGACATGGATTGGGTTGCGGCTATGCATGAAGAGTTGAACAACTTCGAGCGCAACAAAGTATGGTCATTAGTGGAAAGACCCAATGACTCCTCCCATAATGTCATTGGAACCAAGTGGATATTTAAGAACAAGCAAGACTCACATGGTCAAGTCATTCGCAACAAAGCAAGATTGGTTGCACAAGGCTACACCCAAATCGAAGGAGTCGACTACGGTGAAACCTATGCCCCCGTTGCTAGACTTGAATCCATTCGCTTACTAATTGCTTATGCATCTACTCATAATATTGTCTTATATCAAATGGATGTTAAAAGTGCTTTCTTAAATGGTCCACTAAATGAATTGGTGTATGTTAAACAACCACCGGGTTTCGAAGACCCTAAATTTCCTAACCACGTCTACTTACTACATAAGGCTCTTTATGGGCTCAAGCAAGCTCCACGTGCTTGGTATGATCATCTCAAGGAGTTCTTAGTAGACCGTGGCTTTGAAATTGGGGTAATAGATCCCACTCTTTTTACAAAAAGGGTAAATGGAGATTTTTTCGTATGCCAAATATATGTTGATGATATTATCTTTGGTTCCACTAACCGTGAATTTAGTGATCAATTTGGCAAGCTAATGACCAAGGAATTTGAGATGTCCATGATGGGAAAATTGAATTATTTTCTTGGCTTTGAAATCCACCAATTTCGAGAAGGAACATTCTTATGTCAAGCCAAGTATATTAAGGACATGCTCAAGAAATTTGATATGAACAATGCCAAGCCATATAAGTTTCCCATGGACTCCAAGGCGGATCTTCACTTAGATCCGGATGGTAAGGAAGTTGATCAAAAGCTTTATCGTTCTATGATTGGATCTTTGCTTTACCTTTGTGCATCTAGACCGGATATTATGTTTAGTGTGGGTATGTGTGCAAGATTCCAATCAAGTCCTAGGGAAAGTCATGAAACCGCGGTCAAAAGGATTCTAAGATATTTGTTGGATACTCCCAACTATGGTCTTTGGTATCCCCATGGTACAAGCTTTGATCTTGTTGGTTATTCGGATGCGGATTGGGCGGGTTGCAAAATGGATAGAAAATCAACTTCGGGTACATGCCAATTCCTTGGTAGGTCCCTTGTGAGTTGGTCTTCCAAGAAGCAAAATTGTGTGGCCTCGTCATCCACCGAAGCCGAATACATCGCCGCCGGTAGTTGTTGTGCACAATTATTATGGATGAGGCAAACTTTAAAGGATTATGGTGTCATTTGTGACAAAGTGCCTCTTTTATGTGACAATGAAAGTGCTATTAAAATTGCACACAACCCGGTTCTTCATGGCAAGACCAAGCACATTGAGATTCGGTATCATTTTATTCGAGACCATGTTGAGAAGGGTGATATTGCAATCAAGTATGTCAACACCAAGCATCAACTCGCCGATATGTTCACGAAGCCTCTTGGTGAAGCAAGATTCAAGGAGTTGAGAGGAGAACTAAATGTGGTGGACATATCCAATTGGATTTAGTGGATTTCTTGCATACCTACCCATATTAGACGATACTTATTTGGTTTAGATGTAGGCATGGACATAGGGGGAGTGCGGTCCTAATCCATTGGACCATCCCTCCCCCCATTATGCCGATAGTAAGAATTCATTTGCATCTCTATATTCGTTCTATGAATTGTGAGCTTAAATGACGAGTAGTGGCCGTGGACCAAGATATATCTTCGCGGTATCACACCACATACTCATACATGGTGGCCTCGGCCACCCCCTCTTCCTTGTGAAGAGTTGGTTTCATTTGGATTTTATTGGTTTTCTAGTGCTCCTATGGAAAACATGCTCAATTTGGTTTTTTGTGTGTTTGATTCTTGCAAATTGAGTATGAAGTACCATCTCCAGTGTGTTGATCTAATCCTATGCCTTTCATCTATCTCAAAACAACTTCCATCTTGCACAAGTTCAAATTCCTTACACAAAAAGAGAAAACTGGGGTTTCTTAGGAGGCCCCGGTAGTACCGCCTGGTGGGATCCGGTAGTACCGGGCTCTGAATCTAAGCAGTTCTGCTGCTCGCAAAGATTCAGGCCCCGGTAGTACCGGATGTCCGCCCCGGTACTACCGGGAATCACGGGTATCAAATATTTACCGTGCGGGCAGGGTGGGGGTTATTCCCCATTTTCCCCACCCGCACGAACCACCCCGTCGCCTCCTCTGTCCCTGCTCCGGCCGCCGCCCTAGGCCGCCGGTCTCCGCCATCTCCGGCCAGATCTGCTCCGTGGGAGCGATCCCCTCGTCGATCTCCTCCATGGCCTCCGGTATTTCCCCGTTCTTTGCATTCTTTGTTTCTAGATCTTGAAACCTAGATGTATGGAGAGGAAATTGGTAGCTCCGTTGGCAACGGTTAAAGTTGGATGGATGATCACCTAGGCCTTGTTAGCTAGCATATATGTGTAATGTATGGTTGAATCTCTCGATTTTGTGCCATTCAGTCTTGAATCGGCTCAGCCGGTACTACCGGGCTAAGCCCGGTACTACCGGGTTTTCCAAATTTGCTCGATTCAACCATTCTTTACATCTATTGGCTAGTTTTTGATTCCTTATCCGTGAACTTGTGCACTCATCTATTCCCTGCCCTACCTATATGCTGTTTCACAGGTAGCCGCCGTGGTACCAAGAAGCCACGTCTGTGGAGGATGAGATTGAGAAGAAGAAGAAGAGGAAGTTTGCCTGCTCGCACCACAGCCAGAACTCAAGCAAGAGGAAGAACATCAGCTGCTGCTCGTACCACCACTGCTCCCCCGAGAGCCCGCAAAGCACTTCACTTATGGAAGAATGAGACTATCAGAAGCTCAGAGAAGAGAATCCCTATGCTGAGGAGAGGTCACCACTTGTGCGGAATCCGCACTTTTACACAAATGATCAAGAAGCCATCTACAAGGAAATCTATCTCCACAAGGATTACTCCGTGGTTGTCCAACACACTCTTGATATTCCTTACATGAAAACTCGAAGCACAAGGGCTATTTTGATGAGACACTTGCATGTGTGAAGAGTTTGGGCTGATTGACATCATGAAGGAGAACCATCCCTACATGAGTACTACATCATTCAGTTCTTTGCCACCGTCTACCTTGACCATGATGAAGCCCGGACCCTATGGTGGATGACCAAGGACACCTTGCTTTCTGCCACCTTGGCGGAGTTTGGAGAGCTTCTAGGCTATGAAGACAAGGGTGAGTGTTGCTAGTGGATGGAGATGCCATGACAATGATCGATCCAGCTCCAAGGATGTTCTTGGACCAATCACTATGGAAAGAGGCACCACCGGTAAAACTGCTCATCTTGTGCGTCCTTTGAGATTCTCCACCGTGTCTATAGGGAAACTATTGCTCCCGTGTGGGAAATGGGATGAGGTTCATGGCTTCATGTTTGACCTTCTCAAGCTCTCATATGAAAATCAAGGCAAAGGCAAGAAGCTTGATGTGATGGATTGGATGTGGAATGACTTGTGGTCCACAATCATTGATAGAAGGGCCCCCATCTATGGCCCATACATTATGAAGCTCATTCGCCGCAAGTGGGCTCTCAAGAAGAATGGAGAAGATATCATGAAGGATGGCAGCCCGTTGTGGCTCATCTGTGAAGGAACTGCGTATCAAGCTCATGCTCCTCCCAAAACCAAGCCCATTGATCCTGAGGCTGCTGCTGAAGCTGAGAGAGCTAGTGGGAGTGCACCTCCTCTTGAGGAACCTTCATGGTTCAAGAAGCTGCAGATTAAGGCCAAGAGGGCCTTTTGCCTCAAACTGGATTTGGAAGACCGTCTGTATGAAGCTCATGTGTATCACAAGAAGGCAGCTCAGCGACACAAAGCAATGATGAGGCATATGCAGATTAGTCTCCGATGGTTCTGAAGAAGTAATCACTCCAAAGGAGGAATGGGTGTCCAAGCATGGTTTCTGGAGTGATGAAGATGCTCCTCCACATGGTGATCGCTTCAGGCCTCCTCTTCGACCCACCACGGCGCGGGTGGAGCTTGATGCTCCTAGGGACGTGTTAGCATCGCGCTTCTCCCTTTTTGGCATTTCGATGACAAAGGGGGAGAATGTGTTCTATTTAGGATGAGCCGTGGGATTTGCATGGGTGGAAACACAAGCTTGCACTTCGTTTGATCTTTATGCTTGTGTTTCATCTTTATTTGGATATTTGCTTTGAACTTCTCTATGCATGATGTAAGACATGCCTTGAACTTGGTATTGTAATAAGACCTATCTAGTATGTTACTTGCTTATTGTTGCTTATATTGTGCAAGTTGTTTTAATTGTTATCCATATGAACTTGCTTGGTTTGTAAAATATAGGGGGAGCTCCGCCCATTTTATATGGTGTGTTTTTGCATTCAAAAGCAAATTCCTAATAAACACACAATTTGGAGAGCCCCGTCTATCTTTTGCAAATCATTTGTTTCTCCTAAGTGTGTTGTCATCAAACACCAAAAAGGGGGAGATTGAAAGGACATATCCTTCCCCACAGTGTTTTGATGTTTGTTGACAACACACTTAGATGTCTAATGTGTGTGCTAAAAGTGTGCAGGATTGTATCAATTAATATTGCACAGGTTTTGTCTCAAGAAAAGGAAGAAAGCAGTCTTCATTGCGTCAGCCGGTACTACCGGGTTCACCCCGGTACTACCGGGTGTTCTGCCATGCGGAACTACCGGGCCCAGTACCGGGCCCAGTACCGGATCTCCAAAGCTCTCTGGACTCGCTCGATTTAATCCGGTAGTAGCCCCGGTAGTAGCGCGGTACTACCGGGTGGGGAGCACTACCGGACCAGGCGGTCCGGTACTACCGATGCGCGCGTGGAGGGCGTTGACCAGTCTGGCGCCAGGCCGTCAGTTCCCTGTCAGCCGGTACTACCGGGCGAGGCCCGGTACTACCGCTGCGGGCTGTTTACAGCTCCAACGGCCAGATTTCTGGGAGGGGTATTTATACCCCTCCACCTACCTCCGGTACAAGCTTGATTCCTCACTCTCTCTCCACCATTGTTGCAAGCTTCAATCTACTAGAGCTCCCACTCCAACCACTCAAACACGTTGATACTTTGAGGAGTGAAGGAGGAGCCCTAGATCCGCATCTCCACCGAGCCGATTTGTCTACATCGACCTAGTCACTTGTAGATCTTGTGTAACTTGATACATTGGATACCTAGAAGATACTTGTGATTCTTGTGGCTTTGGTAGCCACAAGGATTAGCCGGGAGCCTCCAATTAAGTTGTGGAGACGCGACCCGGCCTTGTGATTCTTGTGGCTTTGGGAGCCGCGGGAATTTGGTGAGAGCCTCCAATTCGGTTGTGGAGTGTGCCTCATCCTTGTAAAGGTTTGTTGCCGACCTCGAGGGCATCATATAGTGGCTCGTGGATCTCCTCATCGGAGGATAACACGAGGGAGATACGGTGTGCCATATCAAGGCTATTCGGAGTTCACTTTGTGACTCCGCACCGCTCCAACGGAGACGTAGCTTCCATTGGGAAGTGAACTTCGGTAGAACATCTCCGCGTCACCGTGTGGTTATCTCTTAACCTTCCTTTACTTGTATTGCTAGCTTATCTTGTGTAGAATATCTTGCTAGCTTGTTTATTGCTCATCATATAGGATTGTTCATCTAGTTGCATATCTAGAGAACTTATATCATCTAGTTGCATATCTAGAGAACTTATATTTGAGCAATTCTCGAATTTGTATTAAAAGAAAAAGAAAATTTGTAGTTGCCTATTCACCCCCCCCCTCTAGTCAACCTACTCGATCCTTTCAGTAGGGTACCCGAGATGTATACCCATGTCAGTCGGTTATGTAGAAGCATGAGACACGTGCTTAGCCAATACCCATGGCTCATTTTGTGCGGTGAAGTTCGTACTGCTTGATGAAGTGCCGGCTTCGGGTAAAACCATGGTGGTGAAGTATTGGTCTTCTTTTTTTACGGTGGATAACCTAGCCCATCTCACACGGAACATCGGCACCTTCTCTCTAGAGTAGTTAAGCTCCCAGATCTCCTCTATCCTTCTGCTGTGTGTACTGCTCTGGTTGCCAAACGGATTGAGACCGTCGGTGCTCACACCCAACCTGATGTTCCTTGGCTCGTCTCCAAACTCTGCATCGTAAGCGTCTAATGCTTTCCACTGGCTTGCATCCGAAGGGTGTGTCAGAATTATCTTTTCACTCCGCTCTGAATCTTGCAGCACTGCCGCCCTTCTTTCCGCGTGCCAGCGCATTCGCTTTGCTTCCTTACGGTCTGCGAAATATCGCTGCAGACGAGGAATGAGTGGAAAGTACCACACAACTTTGCGAGGGGCTTTCTTCCCGGTCTTGTATCGAGCAGCATTGCACACTGGACATTTGATCATTTCCTCGTCCTCTTTCCGAAATATGTAGCAGTCGAAGATGCACACATGGTACCTCTTGTGCGGTAAATCAAAGGGCACACGACTTTCTTGGCTTCGTCACAATTTTTAGGACACGTGTTGCCCTTCGGAAGGAGACCGTGCATGTATTCCAGATTAGCGTCGACGCTTTTATCACTCCATTTGTGTCTTGTCTTCATCTGCAGAACATCAAGCGATACTTTCAAACGGGAATCTTCCGGGTCACAGCCTGGATACAACGGAGTATTTGAGTCTTTCTCCAATTGCGCCAACTTAGGATCCCTGTTAGTCGTCTTCTGAAGAAACAGTTCTTTTAGATGAGGGTCCCGCACGACTGAAGTTAACGGTGTCCGTGTGTCCTCCTCTTCTGGTACCACCTGATGATCATCATCGTCTTCTTCAACGTGATCATGTTGGGGATCAGGCTCTTCGTCTTCTTGCCCCTCGTCGTTATTGTCTTGCTGCCCTTCCTGATCATTTCCTGCCGCCGCACCATCATTTTCATCATCTTCTATCCAACGAGTGTGGCCATCCATGAAACCACGCCTGAGCAGGTGTTCCAGCAAATCTCCGGTAAATGGAGTGAAGCCGACCTCCAATTTGCATGTTCGACACGGACATTGTATATCTTTGCGTTTATTCGGCAGCATGTCTTCTGTCGCGCGTCTCAAGTATGTATTCACGACACGTTCACTCATAATAACCATTATCACCTGCATGCTGTAGAATCAAGACAATAATTAATCACCATTTTATATTTTATCGGGTTTCACGAAAAAATTCGCCATGACCTTCCTACAAATAGGACCTAAGGAGAGTGCCAAAAGTTGCCGAAACGGAAAATGAATCAACATTCCGGCATGGTATTGGCACCCTCATTATTAATTTCACACATCACAACACAAATTTATTCATCACAACAAAATATCCCACATTCTAAGCCATTTCATCATTTCGCATGGTTACGAGCGCACTTTATCCGACCAAATTTTAAGAATATGCATTTATATCGATAAAAGATCACCTTAATAAGTAAAACACACGTCAAAAAAATCGCGGAAGTCGACCGGAGATGAAATCTAGATCTTGAGATAAGAGTGACTTGAGTGGTTTTTTTTTTTGTCAAAGTTGGATGTGGGAGAGAGATTTAGTGGGATCTATCAACTAAATAAGTTTTTATTGTCTAAAAGTGATGAATTTGATGGGGAAAGTAGCCTCAAATGAGCAAAACTCGAGCAGTGAGAGAAGCAAGTGTGAGGTACAATAATGGAGGGAAGGGGTTGGTGGCCGCACTTATGCCACTTTCCCAGGTTATCGCTGGCGGACGAAAATGCGTGCCCGCCAGCGGTAGTTAACTTACCGCTGGCGGCCGGTCCGGAACGCCCGCCAGCGGTAACCTGTGATATTTTTTCCCCGGATGGGCACAGCCGAGCCAGTTACCGCTGGCGGGCACCCAACACCGTCCGCCAGTGATAAGTTTCGTATCTCTGGCGGGTACTTACTCCGTCCGCCAGCGGTAGTTTGCCCCACCTCCTCGCAAATTCCTGCTACTACCGCTGGCGGGCAGAGTGGGCGTCCGCCAGCGGTACGTGTAAAACCAGTGGCGGGCTCCGAAACCAGTCCGTCAGCGGTAGTAACTCTGGCGGACGGAAATGACGTCCGCCAGCGGTGGGCTGGTGGCTATAAGCCTTTTCCTACTAGTGATGATTAGTCTAAGGACACAACTATGCACCCGCCGCACCTTAACGGTGCTATGCAGCGGTTTTCCTTCTCTTTCTTGCATGCATGCAACTCGATGACATCATCATAGACTCCTTTTATTTCCAAACTTCATCTCCACAACCGGTGACCCGATTGACTTTTTTTTTCACCGTTAGTCACCACGATATCTTCGATACTAGATCTCATATTGATATAGTTCGGTAACTTTTTTTCGTCTGTACTTGCCAGACCGTCATCACATACTTGACAGGTTATGCAATACTAAGTTGTCAGAATAAATAACTTGGTTGTCAGTCTCCCGTATGCCATTCTATACCAATTTAAGCTTATATTATACAATACTACTTTTGTCAGATAATGCCACCTTTAGATGTTTAAAAACACTCCAAGAAATGCTTTGTACACTAGTAGGAAACTGACTTTCTGTGTATTCACTAGATGTGGCGCACCATATAGCCCATGCGCCACAAAAAAATTTCAGTGGCACACCATGCCTAATGCGCCACAGAATACGGTGGCGCATAGGCACAGCCATGCGCCACATAAATAAGGTGGGTCCCACCTCCACAAAAATCTGGTGACATTTTTGTGGCGCATTGAGCTGGGTGCGCCACAGAAAGCAGAATTTCTATGGCGCATCCAGACCAATGCGCCACAAATATTTGGTGGGCCCCCCTCCAATGATTGCATGGGTGTGTTTTCTGTGACGCATGAAGCATGGTGCGCCACAGAAAGACATGTTTCTATGGCGCACCATGTTGCATGCGCCACAGAAAATATGTGTGTGTTCTTTCTTTTTTTTTAAATTTAACCAAAAAATATTTCTGTGGCGCATCCCACCGCGGATGCGCCACAGAATTTTTTTGCCTCCATTTGCACGTGCGCCGACCTCACTCTTCCCAAAATCCCCATTCAATCGCCACCGCCGCCGCGCGCTCTCGTACGTGCTCAACCACCGCGACCCCGCCGCGACGCCGCCGCGCTCGACCCCGCACCCCACCGCGCTCGACACCGGCCGGAGCAACTCCACGCGCGTCCGCCACCCCGCCGCCGTGCTCGACCCCACGCCCCAGCCGCCACACATCGGCGCCACCGCCCACGGCCTCGATCGACGCTGTCCCCTCGAGCACCTCCACCACCACCCCGCCGTGCTCGGCCAGGAGCACCTTCACCGCCACCCCTCCATGCTCGACGCCGTCTCGCCCTCCAGCCTCGGCCTCGATCGCCGCACGCTGCGACCCCGCCCTCCTCCAGGCTCGGCCTCGCCAGGTTCTTCCTCTCCCCCTTCCTCCACCCTTCCTCGTGCTTGAACAATGCGCATTAGGTAGTGATGCAATTGATGAATCAACTCCATTTTCTGCTGCATTAGGTAGTGATACAATTGATGAATCAATAGTGGTTTTTTGTGTAGTTGATTGAGCTGTCATTTTAGTAATTTGATCATTATGCATTTGATTCAGCTATTTTTAGCTGCACATAGTAATTGTTTACCATGGAGTCTTGGTAATTTTCTTTTGATTAACATCTCAAGTTCAAATCCAAAGCTAGCAATGGCTTTAGGTAACTAATTGAATGCAACATCTAGCAAATAGAAAATATTAGAACTAGCAAATAGCAAATATATGAAGATATAAGATCCAAGAAACAAGATTAGAAGAAGAAGAACTAGCAAATAGAGAGACAATTCATCTTTATTAGCAAATATATGAATCTTGGCAAATATCTGCACTTTGAAACATGTGATTCTATCAAGGGAATGTTTGGCGAAAATATTTATCTCCCAAACATGCATAATTAATAAACTTTGGCTAAAATGTTTCACAAATTTTGCTAAGTGTTAAATATGGTCAATGTTAAATATGGCACTTTGACCATCGTGTCGTGGTTGTTTGTGTTCCGACCATATAGTGTCGTGTATGTGGATGTTGCCGGCCGGAGATGCCGGCAAGATGATTTGTGAAATGTCTGCAGGTACCCATGAGGCCCTTGAGTTTTCCGGAACGTCGATTAACTTCCGTTCCGGTAAATTCGGGTACTCCATATGTCCCTTTTTTAGCAAAGGTCATGCCGAAATTTTTCGTGAATTTTGGCATGACTTTGCTAAAAATAGGACATATGATTTGTTAAATGTCTGCAGGTACCCATGAGGCACTTCAGTTTGCCGGAACGTCGATTAACTTTCGTTCTGGCAAATTCGGGTACTCCATATGACCCTTTTTTTAGTAAAGGTCATGCTGAAATTTTTCGTGAATTTTAGCATGACTTTGCTAAAAATAGGACATATGGAGATGTGGATGTGGTGTTGTGTTTGTTGTCGGCCTACAGATGTGGATATGTGTTTATGTGATGTTGTTGGCCGGCCGGAGATGCCGGCAACATGATTTTTGAAATGTCTGCAGGTACCCATGATGCTCTTAAGTTTGCCGGAACGTCGATTGTGCATGTCCTGTAGGTGCTATTTAGTAATCTCTATTTATGTGCTATATAGTTGAGTTGTATCTTTTGATGTCTCCAAGTGTAGTGCTAGACTGCTAGGTGACTATTTTGTTACTTTTGTTATATTCTTGTGCATTATCATGTTCTATTAAATAATTTGCTACTTGTGTTTTATTTTCAGGAAGATATGTCTCAATATACAGGTGTAAGGGTGAGGCCTAGGGCCGATGGGACGATCATGTACGGGTGCCAGATCCACATTGGCAAGATGAAGCGCTGGGTCGGGCAGTGGCCGACCGAGGAGGAGGCGGCACGCGCGTACGACTACTTCTGCATGCACGAGTACGGAGAGGAACGTGCACTAAAGAAGCTCAACTTCTCCGAGCATCGCCATCTCGTGGACGAACTAGCACCGCCGGGAATTAGACAGATTACCAAGGACATGGAGAGGGAGCACCGCATGGCTCAGGCGCAGATTGCACGGCGGAACATCCGCCCCATGACAACCCGTTGGTGAGGCAGCTGCTGCAGCAGGAGCCTGATCTGATGGCGTACCAGCGTCAGGTGTTCGGTTCACAGGATGTAGACATTTCGTCATCGGCGGGTCCTTCGCATGGTGCGGCTCCGTCTCAGGACGATGATAACGAGGACGAGGATACCTTCTGGAAGAACTTTGAGATGTATTGGGACGAGAAGAAGGGAGAATGAAACAGAGAAACTTATCTTGCTAGCTAGCGACTCGATTGAGATGTATTATATGTAATTCTAGTTAGTTGACTAAATTACTTTTCTAAACCTAGCTAGAACCATTTTATCAAGATGTATTATATGTAATTCATGTTAGTTGTCTAAACTTGTCTATTTATTACTACTGATGTGTATTGATTCTGCCACTAGTAGGAAACTGCCTTTCTGTGGATTCACTATTCTGTGTCGCACGGTTTCTTAATTCTGTGGCGCACCCATTTCTATGGCGCACGCCACTGGAATGCGCCACTAAAAGACTAATTATGTGGCGCACGGCCTAGGTGCGCCACATAATTGAGGTATTTCTGTGGCGCACGGACGGGGTGTGCCACAGAATAAATATTTTAGTGGCGAGCTTTCTGTGGCGCACCCACCATGCGTCACAAAAAGCCTTTTTGGTGCGCCACAGAAAGGCTTTTCTGTACTAATGGTAACTTTGCGTAACAATATTATATCCGAAAACCTGTAAACAGTTATCTAGCAACAATGAACAATTATGGTGATAAAGTGTTTGATGGTAGTCCGGCAATCATGGTACCATACGCTGGCAACTAGTGTGACAAAAAATGTTTCGTCGAAACATAGGAACATGTGATCTAGTTTTAAGCCCGCATTGAGACGAACTCAATGATGTAAGCTAATCGGATTAACGGTTTAGGAGATAAACCAGATTTAGCAATTAATGCGATGACGTCGGCATGAGGGTGGCATGTATGTATGTGCTCTATAGGGGAATTCGCATGCAACATCCGCCGCAGCGGAAGACTAATTTGCATGAGTGTGCTCCTTAGATTTGCGCCGTCGGGAAAAATATTGAAAGAGTTTAATTAATTAAATAGCTTACGCAGTTCATGGCCTCTTTGACGGCTTTGACGTCTACGAGGCTAAGGCTCCGGCGCACGACACGCTTGCGGTGATGATCCCTCGCCGTGAACAGCGTATGTGTATCTTTCAGGAACAGTATGGTCGCGAAGAAGATTAATTCCGACGTCCACCACCGTGTGCCATGCGAGCAGGACGAAGGACCAAACCCAGCATGCGAAGGCTAGCGCGCCCGCGGACGCCGGCGGCCGTGGGCGTGCGTATATAGCGCCCGTCCGTTTGGGCGGCGGCGGCATGGCCGGCAGCCTGGTCGGGTCGGCGGCGCTGCGGGTGCACGACAGCAGGAGCGTGATGAGCGAGATGCCGTCACCGAGGGAGTGGCGTACACGCATCACGGCGGTAGAGGTGGCCTCGGAAGTCGGGAAGTCGAGCAGGTGGAAGTCCCAGAGAGGCCGGGAAGGGTCCATGGACCGGGCGTAGAGGGACGACACATAGTCCTCCACGGCCTGGTTCGGGTTAGCTGCCACGGCCGCCATGTCCAGCGCCGGGCAGAAGACGTGGTAGTCCATGCTCACCGGCGTCGGCGCCCACCGTAGGATGCCGTGCTTGTCCGTCGCCCTTTCTGCTGGTCATTAAATTTTCTTTAGGGTAGTTGAGTCCGAGTACCGGCCAACTATATTATTAATTATCGGTTAATCTATTAAGGTCACGTCCCCTACCAAATGCTTTTGTCCGGCGCGTCAAGATTTGTGCTCGCAAGTTCTCGCGCAGTTCTGTCACGAGCCTTCTTCCTTACCGGGCGAGAAGGATCACTAGTTCAGAACAATACATCGGAAATGAGTCAAAACCCTTATCGGAAACGGAGAAAGACTCCATGTCACGAGCCCCGCTGCTGATGTGAAGAGCTCAATGTCAACACAGTTGTTTCACCGTTGCCCGTATCATGGGCAGCGGTTAGTATATTAGATCGTTATCGATATGTTTCACATTATACATGGAGTTTTACTAATCACCGTTTCTAATGAGTGTTATAGGAAACGAAAAACGCACGGTGGCGGGGCTACGCCGTCAATGGAGCCCCGCTCCATGCGACTAGACGGCCGCCCGTTCGTCACCGTATTCCTGTTAGCCCTGCTATACAAAAGTTCATCTGGCTTCGGTGCGCGTGGATGGAGCTCTGCTCCTAGGTCTTCATGGCCGCCGGATGATCATCGACTTTGTCTTAGCATCAGATCGTACTGCATAAAATGTATTACTCCTTGTGATGACATCGTGTACGGAGCCCTGCTCGTAGGTATTCACGGCAGCAGGATCGTCACGAGACATCAACCAAGCCCTTCACATAACGAATATTCATTGTTAAAAAGAGAAAATAGAGCTAATAGGCAGAACTAACAAATAGAGCAAATAATACACTGTTTAAACATCGGCGAGCTAAGTAAACTGAACTATTAAACAACTTTGCTAAGCAACAGTTTACAACATAAACAGAATAAATATACAGAGAAAGCAAAGCTAAGAAACAGAGCAAATAATACACACTTTAAACATCGGCAAGCTAAGTAAACTAAACTATTAAACAACTTTGCTAAACAGAAGTTTACAACATAAACATGGCAAATATACAGAGTAAGCAGAGCTAACAAACAGAGCAAATAATATACGCTTCAAACATCGGTGAGGTAAGTAAACTAAACAAAGTAAATACAGAGCACTAGAGCTAAATAACACATCGGTTGTTTAGGCTCTTTAGGGTTTACCTTAGGCGAGGCGGGGTCGCTTACCGCTGGATGCGTCCTAGGCGACGGAGCTACTGTCAGAGGATCTCGAGACATCCTAGCTCCAACTCAAACTACAGCTTCTCCTCCTCCGCCACAGACGCCGCCGCATCCGGCCTAGGGGCCTGGCCAGGGAGAAAAGACCGGTCTTTGGCGGCCTGGAGCTGCGTCTAGAACAATGTCTTCCACTAGTAGGAAAAAACCTATCAGTGGCGCACGAAAATAGGTTATCTGTGGCGCACGAGCTTGCGCCACTAAACTTACGCCAGTGGTAAGTGTTATCTATGGCGCACAAGTTGGGCGCCATAGGTAATAAAAATACCAGTGGCGCACAGGTAGAGAGGTGTGCCACTGATAAGTTATTTCGAATTAAAAAAAATTAAAGCCACCCGGCGAGTGCCGGCGGCCGGGATCGACGGGCGGCGACTGGCGGCGGCCGCGGATGGCCGTGGAGGGAGGGGATGGTGGCTCAGTCTGCTCGCCGTGCCGTGGTCACCGCGCGGATGGCCATGATCGCCGCGCGGATGGCCGTGGTCGCCGTGGCCGTGCTCGCGGATGGCCATGGTCGCCGTGGCCGTGCCCATGGTCGTCGTGGCCGTGCTCGCGGATGGCCATGGTCGCCGTGGCCGTGGCCGGCGAGTGACGCTGACGCGGCCGTGGTCACGGTGGACGGCGGCGGCCATGGCTGGACCGCCGTTTGGCCTTGGCGCCTCGGTCTGCTCGCCGTGCTAGACCGCCGTAGCGTGGAAGGCTTGCTGCGTCGTGGTGTGTGTGTGCATGCGTGGTGTGTGCGCCGTGGTGTGCGTGCGTGTCTGGTGTGTGTGGCTGGGTGTGTGGAGAGAGAGAAAGGGAAAAAGATGTGGTTGGACTAGGAGAGAGAAAATGGATCTGAAGATTTTTGTGCCCTTGTGTGTGTGGAGAGAGAAGGGAAGAGGATAAGATAGAAGGACAAACAAATAATCTCTCTACTCAAGTTATCTGTGGCGCACAGGCTTATTCGTGTGCCACAGGTAAAAATTTACCCGTGGCGCACGAAACCAAGTGCGCCACAGGTAATCTCTCTCCTGTTTTCAAAATATCTAGTGCCAACTACCTGTGGCGCATGACACTACTGTGTACCACAGGTATTCTCTCTCCTCCTTTTTTACCTGTGGTGCACAAGCTTATTTGTGCGCCACAGATAATCTCTCTGCTCCCATGGGAAATTTGTGGACTTTGGGGGAACTTACCTGTGGCGCACAAGATTTCCTGTGTGCCACAGGTAAAACTTTACCTATGCCGCACAGAAATGTCGTGCGCCACTGATAAATTATGCCATATCCTCGGAAGGAGGAGAGAGAGTATCTGTGGCGCACGCACAAGCTTGTGTGCCACAGATAGCATTTCACTTATAAGATTTTTCATACTAGTGTTCTCGGCGGCTTCTATCGCGTGTTCACCGGCGGAGATGCGGACTTCCATCTGCATCGCTGCCGCCCGAGTGACGACGGCGGGGAGCGGCAGCCGCCGCGGCGGTTGGCGGCTCTGAGGGTTGGCGGAGCAAGATGCCATGTCCTGACTTCCGTCGGTGCCGGAGGGGTTCGTCATCGAGAGAGTGAAGTGCGTGGAGAGATTGTGCGGCTAGGGTTAGGACCTGAGAGAGTGAGATACACTGAAGAGGATGTTCTTAAACCCGCACCCCTTACTGGGCTTTCAGACGGGAAACGGAGATTGGCAGAACTACGTTGGCGTTGTGGACATATCAGCAATGGAGGTAACAGTAGTAATGGTTGGTAATATATGGGGAACGGAAATATTTTCCAACGGTTGCTATTGTGGCGGGCCCATCGACCGACTCACACGGGCGCACTCCCGCGGCAGCGCGCAAAACTCATTTTTTCTGTCACCTAACTCGTGTTTTTCCATAGAGGGGTGTTCGATATGTCGTTCTGTACTAGTGGATTGTACCCGTTACGTGTCCGAACGTGGGGAGACCTGGACATGTGTCGAACCCACTTGTCAGCGTCTGCTTATTCAAATTTCAGGAGACGTGCGCACCCATTCCCTTCCCCACCTCCCTTATTTTTCTCCTCCCCGGTGCGTTCTAGAGCTCCGTCGTGCAATTTTCTCTTTGGATGGGGTTTGCTTAATCGGCACCGGAGATGGCTTCTTCTCCGGCAGACAGAGTTTCGGCGCCGTCGTTCCCCTCCTTCCCGTATCAGTGTGTGCTTTCTCCATTCCTTTTTCTGTCTTGAGCGGTTCGGCGGCGTTGGTCGCAGTCCCGGTGTGACAGGATGTGTCGATTCAGACCGGCACGAAGGTGGGTTTCACCGTCACGTGACGAGTACGGGAGGCAGGGGTTCTAGGGTGTGATGATTCGGGGTGGATGTGCCTTTTAAGGCATTGGGGTGGTGTGCAAGCAGGTTTGGGCACGACGTTCATGGGGGTTCGTTGTTTTTATTCGTGCGCGCTAGTAGGAAAAAACCTATCAGTGGAGCACCAAATTTGCTTATCAGTGGCGCACGGTGGTGCGCCATTAAACTTGAGCCACTGATAAGTGCCCGCGCGCCACAGGTAACTCACTTATCAGTGGCGCTCAACATGTGCGCCACAGCTAGCCATTCTTGTGCACCACAGCTAGACTTTTTCTGGTTTAACAAAAAACGTTGTATACAAAGTCATATACGTCGTCCTACGCCGCCATCGCAGCCATCGTGGTCCGAGATGCGTCGCCGCCGTGCCGTCGCTGTCGTCGGAAGGCTTGGCTCGCCATGGCCATGGTCGGGGACGCGCTCGATGTGCCCTCGCCCCACACGGTCGCCGTCGACGAGCTCGTCGAGGCCGCGGCTGCCCGTGGATGGCGGCGTGCCGCGCTGCCCGTCGGAGGCCGCGGGGAGGGCAAAGGTAGGGGGCGCGGACGCGCCGTCTGGGTGCGCGGCGAGGACGGCGCGAAGAACGGGCCGCGAAGACCAGAACGGGAGTGTTGAGCCGGTCAGAGACGACGGCGGCGTGCTCTTGGCTCGCCTCGCCGTCCGACGCGACGAGGACGTGGGCGTGGTCGAGCTAGTCGGAGAAGACGGGGGCGAGCTCCTGGCACGCCTCAGCGTGCGACCTGCCTCTCGGTAGAGAGAGGAGAGCTAGCGTGCGTGGTGTGTGTGGCTGTGCGTGGGTGCGTGTGTGGTGGTGTGTGGCCGGGAGAGAGAAGTGAGCTAGCGTGCGTGCGTGGTGTGTGTGTGGCTGTGCGTGGGTGTGGTGGTGGAGATTAGGTGGAGAGAGATAAGGTAGAGAGAGTAGCTAGGTAAGAAATATCCAATACAAATTACCTGTGGCGCACAATGTTTATGTTCGCCACAGGTAAAAAATTTACCTATTCTCTTTCCACTTTTCAAAATATTTTTCGAGAAATACCTGTGTCGCACGGCGCAGTGGTGCGCCACAGGTATTCTCTCTCCTGTTTTTACCTATGGCGCACCACAGAACGGTGCGCCACAGGTAATCTCTCTCCTTATTTTTTAACAGTGGCGTACAGGCTTGTCTGTGCGCCACTGATATTCTCTCTCCTCCCCCAGGAAATTTTCAAGTTTTGGTGAAACTTACCAGTGACGCACAAAATTTCTTGTGCGCCACTGGTAAGTTCTGGCAAATCCCCAAAACGAGGAGAGAGAATAGCCCTGGCAAGCTAGTGCGCCACTGATAGCATTTCACCCGCGCGGGGTGAGCATGCCATCGTTTTGTTCAGGCGTGCGGTGAGCGTTGATCTCGTGCGTGGTAGTGTGCCGTCATTTGGTATCCAGAGCCTATATTCGCCTGCACAATTGAGTTCCTTGATGAAATCAGCAGATCGAGGAAGAAATTGTAAGACCAGGGGCAACATATGTGAGTTTCTCTTCGAGCTGGATTCGCACAGAGCTCCTTCAGGACATCCTGTCTAGACACATTTCCTCATTTTGTAAGAAGATCAGGAGCCGATCGAATGGGGCAAGGAGAAGCAGATACCAAAAATTTCATGGAGATGCTGCTAGATACGTAGAAGGAGACATGAGACAACAATGTGTCGCTTAAAAAGTAGATCCAAGATAATCGCTTGGTTTTTGATGAGGAGTGGAGGTTGTAAGTAGAGAAGCAAGTCGATGAGCTGATAAGTATCAACCATTTCAAAATACTTATTTTTTAACAAGGTAAAGGATTATTTTGAAAAATGGTTCAGTATTTTGAATAAAATGATTATTTTTAAAAAAATATGAACCAAAATTAAAAGGAACAAAAACTCGTCTGAACTAATTCGGTAAGGTGTAATAATAGTGAACCAAAAGCGAATTAACAAGGTAAAGGATGACTCTCCTCGACGCTTGCTTCTGCACTTATAGGACGAGTCCCTTACTCCTCGGCTTTCTCATCATCTCGACAACATCTTATGGTGAGTGACAATATATACATTACTGCTAATCATGCAATTAAAACACTAACTAATCAAACCTAGAGAGATAAACAGATAGCGAGGCATATAGACAGCTTGTGGTGAGTGACACTATAAAAAAATATCGTACATGCAATCCTCGTGCACAAACTAATTGATCACACAACCATATCGAAAGTGACATCTAAACGATGAGGTACCCCTCAAAAAAAATCTAAACGATATGATTCGTGGCCCACACATAACAAATTTTCTTGATGTGACGTATCTTAATGAGTACAGTAGTAGTTAGATGGGTGCTGCTGGGTTTATTATGACCTAGCAGGTCTGATCAAATATAATTATCGCTGGTCTTTACAAAACTGATGCTCTCACAAGCTACTGAATTCTCATGAAACAAATTGGTTATGCGCTTGGATTTTAGGGTAGCCAAAGGAACACAGACACATAACTCTCTAATTGTCTTACCTTAGGCAAGTTTCGCTAAAAATAAATAACCTGAAGCAAGTTCGCTGCCACGTTCGATCGGACGGAAATCGGATGCAAATTCGTCAAGAGTATAGCAGCGCTCAACGCTCATTATGGTCGGGAACCACAAATGGCTCCCAAGCTCCATGGAACTTGTTAAAAACGAAATTGATATTTTGAAGTTTCAAAAAATCGAAACAAAAATGTTGGGGTAGGCAATTTTGTGATGTATAATCGTGCAAAATTCCCAAGAGAGGTCATGAAAACAAAGTTTTCAAAAAGCGGCAAATAAATTTCTAGGGCCTCTTTGATTCGTAGAAGGATAGGAAAACATAGAATTAGAGTGTTATGTCGAGTTAAAACCTATACAACTTAGAGTCGACAGGTAATACGATTCTAATTGATAAATAAAAGACGAGATACAATACTTGGAGGCAGGACACAGCTACATATATGCACACACCGTATGTACCACGCCCTGAACCATATGTACTTGCCTCGATCGATCGATCAATGGGGAGCGCGCCACCAGCAGCTGATGTGCTACAGCCAGTGGACCCCGAGACATTCTCCGCCGATTCGCGCGCGGTGATTGACTTCCTCGACGGCTACTACCGCGCCGTCGAGAATTACCCTGTCCAGTCCGACACCCAGCCAGCGCGCCTCCGTGCGCTCCTACCAGATGCGCCGCCAGAAGTCGGCGTTCCGGTGGACGGCATACTAGAGGACGTGCGGCGACACATCGTCCCGGGGCTGACGCACTGGCAGAGCCCCAACTTCTTCGCCTACTACCCCATGAACGCGAGCACCGCCGGGTTCGCGGGCGAGATGCTCTCCGTCGGCCTCAACGTCGTGCCCTTCTTGTGGGCCGCCTCGCCGGCCGCCACCGAGCTCGACGGCGTCGTGGTGGACTGGATGTGCAAGCTGGTGGGCCTCCCGGACCGCTTCCACTTCTCTGGCGGCGGCGGCGGCGTGCTGCACGGGAGCACCTGCGAGGCCGTGGTGTGCACGCTCGCTGCCGCGCGCGACCGTGCCCTGCGCAGGCTCGGCCACGAGGCCATCCTCAGGCTGGTGGTCTACGCCTCGGACCAGACCCACTCCACCTTCCAAAAGGGCGCGAGGATCGTGGGCATCCCACCGGCCAACTTCCGCATCATCCCGACGTCGGCGGCGTCGGGCTACGGCCTCACGGCGGACAGCGTCCGCAACGCGGTGGAGGCCGACGTCGCCAGCGGGCTCGTGCCGCTGTACCTCTGCGCCACGGTCGGCACCACCGGGGTCGGCGCGGTCGACCCGGTGCGCCAGCTCGGGGAGGTGGCGCGACGGTACGACTTGATGTGGCTGCACGTCGACGCCGCGTACGCCGGCGCCGCCCTCATCTGCCCGGAGTTCCGACACTGCATCGACGGCGCCGAGCTGGCGGATTCCGTGAGCATGAACCCTCACAAGTGGTTCCTCACCAACATGGACTGCTGCTGCCTGTGGCTGGCCAACCCGGCCTGCCTCACCTCCGCACTGTCCACCAGCCCGGAGTACCTCAACAATGTCGGCAAGCACGGAGGTGCGCCGGAGGCGGTCGACTACAAGGACTGGCAGATCGCACTGTCGCGCCCTTTCCGCGCCATGGAGCTGTGGGTGGTCTTGCGCCGCCACGGCGCGGCGGGCATGCGGGCGTACATACGTAGGCACGTCGAGATGGCCAAGTGGTTCGAGCGGACGCTGAGGGCCGACGAACGGTTCGAGGTGGTGACGCCGAGGAGATTCTCCCTCGTCACCTTCCGCCTCCGCCCACGCTACGACGACGGTGACCAGGCGGTGGACGCGTTGAACCGTAAGCTCATCGTGGCCATGAACGCGAGCGGGCGGGCCTTCATGACCCACTTTGTGGTGGATAACAAATTTGTCATCCGTATGGCCGTCGGCGGAGCCATGACGCAGATGCGGCACGTCCGGGACGCGTGGGAGCTTGTCAAGGAGAAGGCCAAGGAAGTAGGCGACCTTCCAAGTATCCTGGAGATGCAGTAAGCATGATCAATTCCACATTCAGTAAAAGACTAGATTAATGCATGTCCGCGTGCGAGAGTTGCTACGGGTTCAAGCTTGTTTCCTCGTTGACGTTGTCAACACGATGCACGTGAAAGTTCGTGTCTATAGATACGATAGTGCTACTTAGTGTTTCAAAATCTGTATGATTCACTTCTTATCTACTCCCTCCGGTTTAGTTTATAAGTCTCACGCGTATTTTTATATCTCTATTTTTTCAATGTAATATGAATTATATGATACGAAAATAAACCATTTAAAAGTATAACATCTAGAGTTTCTAATGGTATATGTTTTGTATATATATATAGCTTGTATTTCGTTGGTCAAATTTGACGAACTAATGATATGCTTAGGACTTATAAACTGAACGTGATCAATCTTTTTCCATCCACATAGTGTAAGAAGAAAAAGTTGATTTTCGTCCTTCTCCGGCTACCGCCGGTAGGTTATGACTCTACCTCCACCTTTGCTGGGTCGGCATTCCGTTCTTACGTCGGCGGTAGAGACATGTGTGTCTCTACATAATAGATAATTTTGGACTGTTTATTTCCACCGATCCAACAGCCCAGCGCGAAAATACTACACAAGATTTTGTGTAGTATACTTAAGCACAAGGGATATTTTAGAAAGTACACTGTTTTCAATTCGGTGGCACCGGCAACTGTGATTAGGAATGTGCAAAACCGAACCGAAACCGAAAACCCAACCGGGAAATACCTAACTGAACTGAATTTGGGAAAATAGGGAGTAGTATAGAACATGTAATCACACACGATTACTTTTGCTCATCACACACGAATATCGGTACCGTCGCTATAGGTGTGTGGACGATAGGATGCGTAATTACACACGGTTTCGATGAGGTGCAGTGTAACTTTGCTGACATAAGTTGTTAAATAAGGGTTGATGTCAGAGCCATGTTGTGGTTGTGGATGTGTAGTCAAGCGACTACAGAGAAATTTGGCAAGTCAAGTACCCCTAGCTGTGAATAACCCACTCCTAAACACCAAAAATCTTGAAATTTACCACACACACATACGCCCATATGTCATCTTCTATGGGTAACTTGGCTGGATTAGATAATAAAACATAACGAACGAAGCACTAGAAACTTCTGGTTCCCCGGAGTTCGAAATCGGAGATAAGAATTGAATCGATTTCAGGCACTTCCCTCAAGCCGAAACGGGCCAAAAAACGTATACTCTTCCATTGAAGGGTGGTTTTTTTTAGGCCTTATCTTTTTATTTAGGCGTGAAAGAATCAATGTTTAAATTCTCTGATAGTACAGAGAAGGAGATGGTGTTGCAAGTTTACTACCGTGCCTTGGGACAGCAGGTAAATCTGGACAAGTCCTCAATTCTTTTTGCTAAGGGCTGCCAGAATAATGTTCGTGAGGAAATCTGGCGTTCTCCCACTGACTTGCTAAGTCAGAGGCTAGTTCGCGTGGACGCTGCCCTACGTGGGGCCAAGGCATCCATCGGTCGTAGACTCTAAAGCCCTATGTTGAGATTCTTTTCGAAAGCTAAGACAATGAGGAAGGTAACGTACGGATTCCAATGTCAGGCACACCACTCACTCAGTTCGATCGATCATTCGACCACCTACCTACGCGCTATTGTATGTGCGTGAGGATGCAGCCATGATTATTGGTCAGTAAATCTTATTCTCTGAAAGTCTAAACCGACGCCGACTAGAACACTAGACACTTAGGGTTGAGGACAACCCGCCGTCCAGAATGCACCAGTCACACTAGTAGGGAAAAGCCTGCTGGCCACGTGTGGGTTTGCCTCATTTGCAACGTGTACCGGCACGTTGCCACTAGCGTGTTGCTGCTAACTTTACTGATATTCATACCCTAAACTATAGGTTGCACTGCCCACAAGTGGTCCCAAGAGGTTCAGATCTACTCGATTTGGCCTATTGACCATGTCCAGTTCTCCAAACTGCGAAAGAATAGCGCATTATTACCACTTTACGCATTACTATCACATTTGCAGTGCAGATAGATGAGAGGTAGCATCCCAGCACAGTATGAGCACCACATCGCAAATTCCGCGCCAAATCAAACTAAGCTGCCGAGCATTCGAGCAAGGTCCCAACGGAGACTGGGGATGGCGGCGGCGAATTCAAAGTGTGAGGAGGAGGAGGAGGAGGAGGAGGAGGAGGATGAGTTGGCCATGTCCCGCCGCCGCCACGGCATGCTTGAGGCGTCCCCATGGATGATGGATCCCGGATGCTCCCGACGGCGCCGGCTAGCCTCGGAGGATTTGGCGGCGAGCAACGAAGAGGAACAGAAGCTGCGGTGGTTTTCTTTCTTAACTTTCTGTGGGACTGATGAGACTGAAGAAAACGAACAGGTCAGTGAAAACTAGCTGAAGAGCCCCGAGTTCCACAATGTGTACCATTTTGGCTAGCTGTTTTAGCTTGCCAAAACCGTTTGTATTATGGAACAAACTGATATCATTTAGAACAATGGTAACTTACTATCCTTGGATGGTAGATTGGTTTTCATAAACTCAGCCTAAGAAATATGGTACTGTATATGATTTCTTTCTTCCAATTACCAAAAAAGGGTCTTACATCTATTGGATTATTTTCAATCAAGATTCTTTTGGCAAGTAGATAGTGAGAAAAAGAAATATCGACTGGGTAAATGGAATTTAGTGTGTCGCCCTAAAGATCAAGGAGGACTTGGGATTCATGAGGTCAAAAACAGAGCCCTCCTATGTAAATTGTTGTTCAACCTTCTTGCCGAAGATGGGGTATGGTAAACTCTTCTAAGCAGAAAATACAACGGCTCAAGTGCAGTATCGCAGGTTGTTTACAAACCAGGTGATTCGCATTTTTGGGCTGCCCTGATGGCGACGGAAAAATTATTCTTCCTATTTGGTTCTTTCTTGGGTAGCCCGGAAAAAAAGTTCTGAGAGGATAAATGGCTACGTAATGCCACGCTCCGAAAACAATATCCAATTAATTTTATACGATATTGTCCCAAAAACGTCATAAAAGTGATACGCTCGCTCAGGTGTTGGAAACCCCCCACCAAATGTGACGTTTAAAAGAAATCTTGTTGGTTCCCCGATAGCATCTTGGAATGAGTTGCTATAGCGTCTGGCATTGGTCAATTTGACGCAGTGGACCGACAAGTTTCGATGGAATTTGCACTAGAGTGTGGTAAATTCTCGGTGGACTCTATGTACAAATCTCTAATCCAGCTGTATGTGCCATTTGACAATAAGGATAACCTTGCAAAACTAAAAATTATGGTTAAAGTTTTGCGTGATATCTTCATCATGGTGTAATCCTCACTAAGGATAACCTTGCGAAACGCAATTGGCATGAAAGTAAAAAGTTTGTCTTCTGTCATAAGGATGATACTATCAAACACTTATTCTTCGAGCGTAAATTTCCTAGTTCTGTATGATCAGTCATCCAGATATGTTCTACCTTATACCCACCTTGACTGGTCCGTCTCTTCGGTACTGTTTGCTGAACTGTCTCTTCAGTGCTAAGCTTATGTCGGCCGTGGACGGCTCGCAGTTGGCATGATCAGCAAAATGTTCATAGAGATTTTCACATGACATGCTCCGTTCGCTTAGGGCGCGTTTGGTAGCCTGCGGAGATCCTCGTCTCGCTAGGGGCAGGCTGGGTAGGGCCTAGTCCAGGCGAGCCACCCTTTGAGCCTGGTTGTGCAGGGCGTTTGGTGGCCTGCATGACCTATGGCTGCATCGGCTTGGGCAACTACCACACAATGTTTGGTTACATGCAATCACTGGTTTATGGCTAGGTAGCAGCAAAGAAAGCGTGTTTGGTTCCATACCGTAGTCGCACTAGGGTTACCCAAGTTCAAATGTGGTGAGCTTACCAGTCTTCACCTCATTATAGCATAAGATAACACACTGCCATCTAGAACAGCAGGAGCTTAACGATCACCACAACAAGAACAACGATGACGAAGATAATCTTGAGCGGGGCTCAATGGTGTACCTTGGCTTTCACGGACACATCCAGGGTGCCAAGATAATCTTGGACAACCTCGGTACTAGCCGGATCGACATGAAATGGCATTTCGGGCTGAGAGTCATCAACCCAAGAAGGGATCTGAGAGTCCCCAATGGGGATCAGGCCTGACTAAGGTCGTCGATGGAATCCTACAACGATGACGCAAACAACAACAGCAAAAAGGAATGTGCAAAAGGAGGTTCTAAACAATCTAACACATGCTCATAGATATACATGATGCTACGCATGCTCACAGATATACATGATGCTACACATGCTTAGAGATGATTCAACCAGTTGCTACATGATGCAACCAGTGCAACCAGATCTACAAGCTACTACACATGGTCACAGATCTAGGTAGTGACTTGAAGATGAACCCAAAATTGGTTAGCTACTTACACTACTAGAAAACATAGCATTAACGACAAGGGACAGAAAACTTTTGGTCGCTGAAAATCTGGGCGAGCCTCCCGCGAGGTGGGGATACGTACCCGAATAGTTTCCACAACCATCGAGGTTGGCCATCGTTAGAACGAGCGCAGAGGCGGTCGTTATTCCGATCTAGTCATCTTTTTTTTCCGGGGGCGATCCAATTTTTGGTGCGTGATTAAAAAGAGCGGCAATGCTAATTTGTTTGGCGCAAACTGGTGGGAAATAACCACCAAAATTACCCTGCGTACCAAGATCGCATCTCCCTTCCCCTGTTAAGTCCTCGCGGCGCCTCCGTCATCTCCCCTGCTTTCTCCTTAGGTCGAACAGAGTCCGCCGCCTCCCACTTCTTCCATCGAGGAGGAGAGGCGTCGTGCTACGCCGGTCGCCACCACCTACTCCCTCGGCGCCCCGTGCTGCCCCTCGCCGCGCCCGTCTGTATCTCGCCGGTTGCCATCACCTACCGTCCTGGTGCGCCCGTGCTACACCTTGCCGATCGCCCTCGACGCGCCCGTGCTACGTCGCCGCGCCCGTTCTGCATCTCGCCGGTCGCCATCATCTACTCCCTCGGCGCGCCAGTGCTGCATCTCGTCGGACACCATCACCTACCATCCCGGCGGCCCGTGCTCCACCTTGCCGATCGCCGGCAACGCCGTTACAAGCTGATTGGTACAAGTCCTTCCTCAGATTCCTTTTTCTGTTGCCATGCCTTTCGTTGCTCTTGTTGATCCGTAGCCAGTACCCGATGACTAAACATGCTGTGCAATTTCGTTTTCTTCATCTTGATTTATTAATTCCTGACGCATCTTCAACAATCCATCCATGTAGTGCTCTTATGCAATCTGTTTTGTTTTAAATCTGCTGCTATTCCTTACACTCAAAAACGTAAATGCAGGGTATTTATATATACTAGAACATTAATATATATGAGATGGCTCCGAGCAAGACATGGATGAGTCTAGTTGACGAGCGATTAGATGATGAATACTAATGCTACTTGTGTAGATTATCAAGATGAGTAGTCACAGGTATGGAAACTTAACAGCATCTGCTCGGGAAAGGAGCAACTCTCAGTTGAAGAAGTCTGCGCTCGTACAACAAGGTGTTGCTAGGCGGACGTATGCAAACCCATCAAGTGAAGCAGTACATTTTAGCAGAAATATGGCTATACATGCACCATACCAGGAACAACAGGAAGATTACGACATAGCAGGAAAAGGTACTAGTCGAAATTAATTAGTGTTATTCAAGCTGTACTGTCACCATACAAATGAGTAATCCATACTTCATACTGGGTGATATAAATTAACTATTTCTTTTTGTAGATGGGAATGAAGCATTGCAAGATAAAACACAAAGCTGGTTTAGTACGTCATGGCATGGGGATAGCTCCAAAAGTCAGGATTCTAACTAGCTTGTGATGTACCTATATATTAGTCTTTGGAATATTACTTCTAAGTTACACCTAATTATTGCAGCCATGAGTAATGAAGCTGACTCCAGCGATGATGGTGACATAAGAAATGATAGGAGTGCTGGTATGCAAATTTGTTTATTTCCCTTCATCCACCATGTTTACTTCACTTGTTATATTTTCCCAGACATTGCAAATGGTGTAGATGAATTAGCAGGTGTTGATAATATGGAAAGTGAAGAAGTTCATGGTAATCGTGGTCTTGCACTTGCAGCAACTTCAAAGAATGGTAAGCACGACTGCAACTGAAATAGTTGATGCTCCATACAGACTATTTTGTTTTTTGAAAATTTCTCTTACTTATTCCTTCCATTGTGTGTACAGCACCTAAAACAGGTGAAAAGCGAAAGGTTCGTGGAAAGAATAAATGCAAGGAAGTAGCTGATCTCATGGAGTCGCAGAAAATTAAAGTTCGGTTTTATAACAACCGTGCTCTTTCCAAAAGTTTTGCACGTCACTTGGGCAGAATCGCCCGTAATCCTAGAATTACTCCGATGAGGTTTAAGGCATGGTCTAACATTACTGGGACAGCTATGAAGCATATTTTTGACTCTATCAAGGTACAGTTTTGGTTAGCAGCTCTGACATTATAACCTGAGAATCTTTGATGGTTTACTCATAACGTACTCTTTTCATGAATAACTATGTGGGATAAGTTTGAAAATGCAGAAGAGAACATTTCAATTGACATGTACAAAGATGAGATACTGGAACATGTTAGAAAGCTGTGGAACAACTGGCGTGGAGACTTGCAGCGGAAATTTGTGAAACCGGCAAAAAGTATGCGGGAGGCTATAAAAACAGTTCCTAAAGATGTTTCCAAAGATGATTGGGAATGGCTTGTGAAGGAGCATTTCTTCAGCAAGGAGTTTTTAGTAAGTACTTATATTACCTCTTAGTTTTCACCAATTTGCACACTTGACAATATAATATCCTTATGAATACAGGAAAGGAGTAGTAGAAACTCCAAAAATAGAGCAAACCAGAAAATGCTTCATACATCTGGCAGCAAACCTTATAGACAGATAATTTGGGACTTGGTATGTATTGTACCTTCTATGTTGGTTTTCTATACAAGTAATTTTACCCCGGTTTGATTTTCACAATGTTAGTTTGAACTAATTTTGTCCCCTTGTCTCTATTCGAGTAGGGAGGAAAGGAAAACAAGCCACCAACTATGGATAGAGTGTTTTTTGAGACTCACAAGAAGGGTGCAACCTTGGTTACTTCTGAAGCCACGACCAAACATGTGAGCTATAAGTTGATGTTACAACCTCTCTAATTAATCACAACTATAGATAACTGTTTACAATCAGAAGTTGCTGCAAATAATTTACTTTTCTACGGCAGGCTGATCTAGTGAAGATAGTTCAATCGAATCCTGCTCTTTCCAATATT
This sequence comes from Poa pratensis, assembly GCA_947311845.1. Taxonomy (NCBI): domain Eukaryota; kingdom Viridiplantae; phylum Streptophyta; class Magnoliopsida; order Poales; family Poaceae; genus Poa; species Poa pratensis. Next base: position 956,401 of record CAMZMU010000035.1, read on the forward strand.
GAAGTCATGGACAAAAGTGACACATCTGAACGGCGCAAACCTATAGTCGGATTTGGAGGTGGCATTAAAGCAAGAGATTTGCGAGGACCAGCATTAAGTAAGGCTGAATTGGTTTCCAAACTACAGAAGTCTGAGGCAGAGAAACAAGTACTTGCAGAAAAGTTGGATGCTGTGGTCGACGAAGTGGCAGAAATTAAGCGGCTTATGTCTACCAGATCTTCAAGTAACATTCCACATGGAACACATGATGATCAAGTAAGCTTTTTTAACGCAATTATATTATCTGTTATTGTACATTGTGCCACTTTATTTATATGTAGGAACCCTTATATGATTCATGTTTTGTAGGCGTCCTAGCTCATCGTAATATGCAGAAGGGGGGGCTGTGCTGATGAAGACTGATATGGATTCAAACATCAGCAGTTCCGTTGGTGTCCAGCCCGCGGCTGTAGATTAATAAATTTTATCTTTCTGTTTTGTCGATTATCGGTTAGAGATGAAATATAGTTCTTTTGATTTATATTTGTCCAATGGTATTTCAATACCAGAATTCAGTCTATATGATTTCGATTAATAAAAAGAGGTTGTATGTTCTTTAACTTGTTTGTTGCAAAGTTGCTGTAGCTCTCTTGAAATGTACAGGTGGTTGGACGGTTTGTTCTACCAACAAAAGTGGTTGTCATCTAAAAAAAGTGGTCGTTAAAGGCACCAAATTTTTGGTCGTTAATAAAAATTGGATGACCATGGGAACATTATTAACGATAGCAAAAGTGGTCGTTAATAGTAAAATTGTGGTCGTTACTGTCTCACAATTAACGACCACTCTATGTATGGTCGTTAGAAAAATAACGACCGAAAAAACTTTGTGGTCGTTATTACTTTTAACAACGGAGGCTATAACGACAACTAACGACCACCCGACTGTGGTCGTTAATGACTTTTAACGACCAACATCTTACTTTTAACGACCAGATTTTTGGTTGTTAAAAACCTAATTTCTAGTAGTGTTACAGCCATCCGTGCAAGCGAGGACGAAGGAGGAGAGGTTGATGAAGAACAGCAAATCCCGCCGCCGCCGCCGCAGCCGACGCCGACCCGAGTTGATCCGCCGCCGACGGTAAGGTGAGAGCTTGGATGGGGGGAATGGTGGTTTGAGATTGGGCGGTGAGTGGAGAGAGTGTAAATAGAGGAGGGTTTCGGCGGGAGGTGACCGAATTTCTCCCGCCCCCTTTTTCGCTGTAGCGCACGGCCTCCCGCCATCCCCATGCGCGCAAGAGCTCCTGCAGGCGGGGTGCGATTTTGCAGCAGCGGTGGAGAGAACGAGCCAGACTCCACGGAAACGGTCGATCTGACCGTGCCCGTCGGGCCTGGCCCGAGAATGCTTTGAGGATTATGCTGGTCTGTCCCAGTAGCTCGCGCAGACATCCAAACACCGCGCGGTTGCAGCTGGCGGGCCTGGCCTGCCTATATGCAGGCTAGCAAACGCGCCCTTACCTCTGCCAAGATCAACTCGCCGACACAACACAGCTGCATGCCTCGTGCTCCACGAATCTCTCTGTACTCTACAGAGGAAAAGCGTCCACAGGACCACAGACATGTGTCGTCCGAGAACTGTCCGTTACTGTAAGCTGCAAAGCTTAGTCGTCCGAGAACTGTCCGTTACTGTAAGCTGCAAAGCTTAGTCGTCAGAGTTAAACAGAACATAGAGCATGTACGACAGATGTTCGGATTGCTCCGATCCTGAGCAGCTCACCGGCACAGCCGAAAAACACATTCCACACCGTCGTGGACGTCCCGGGCTTATCCCGAGCGCACCGTGGGTCAGCAGTCATTCTCTGTCCCATCCCCAATTCTTGTCAACTAGTCCCTCCATGTTTGCATATTATACATTCAGGTCCTCTGCCATGGGCCAGGAGTTCATTTCTATCACATCCTGAATTCTCTCTTCCTCTCTCTCAGCACTGTAGCCGCAGAAACCGGCATCCGCTCTGATCAGCCACGTCGCAGGCTCCTCCATTATTTTTGGCAGATTTATTCTAAGAAACCATTTATCTTAGAAACCATTATTTTTCATGAAACAGTTGAGTACGTGCACTATGAGTAATGGTAAATGGGGTTTAAAATTAAAAAAAAACAAAGTGGAAGAAGGATCATGATCACAGAAAAATATGACAAACCATCTCACATCCTGAACAAATATGAATGAACATCTTCATTTCATCATATACCAACCATGAGAATCAAGACATGGCAAAGTCTGAGCAAACTAAATCGAGCGAGATAAAACTACATCCCGTGAGCCAAAACCAATTGCCGCTCCTCCTCCTGACGCCGACCGACGACAGCGGCGCGGTGGGCAAGCTTCCCGAGTTGCCCATCTCGTCCGCAGCATCCGTCTTCCTTCCCAAGTTGCGCCATCTCGTCCGCGGCGTCCGTCTTCCGCGTGAAGACCGGCAGAATTAAGGCGATCGAAAATATGAACATAACATGGAACAAGGGGAATGGGTGAAAAATTCAGCGGTGGAAAATAAAAAGGATACAAAATTGACTCTCCGACATAAACATCTCAAACAGTTTTGGATTCGAGCAGGGGGGGCGGCGAGGCTGGCGCGGAAGCGCCGCCGGCCGTGGGTGGCGGGGCAGACGTCCGGCTGGCGGTGGCGGCGGGGGCGATCGTCCTCCTCTTCCCTGTCGTGGTCGTTCCGACCACGTGCTCCTGTCAGAAACCGCACGAGCGCAAGCTAGCCTTGCCCCTGTTGGCGCCAGACACACAGCTGATACACCACAACAAACCTGACTGCAGTTCTGCTATTACAACAAAGCCAACAAGAAATGTACTGTTGGACACCTGTCAGTACAGGAAAACTCGTCATACAGCTAAAGTTCAGAAAGAGAAAATTCGTGGTTACAACAAAGCTCGCACATCCGGCCCAAGTTCAGAAAGAAAGAAATTTAACGGGCGGTACATTGCAGTTCCAGGGAGCCTGCCCTGCCAGGAGAAAAACAGGAAAACTTCCTTCACCAGCTCCGATACACATCCAGGTACGCGCACATCCTCAGCACGGACGGGCTTCCTAGTACCTACAGAAGCGCAATCACGCCATGAGTCCTAGGCTGCCACCATTTTGTCCAGCATATAATGGAACTAAGACAAGCATATAATATGGTTACACATACATAAGACTGAGGCTGCTGTATAAGTATATGTGACAAAACTGGAAGATAACTAAAATTTTCTAGTCTTGGGCTACTTTCATATAATACGAAACTCAAGTTGTATCAACAAGAGATCAATGTCCTCAACCCGCATTGCTACTCATATCTGATTATGGCGACGCCAATACTACAAACTGCAAGAGGACAATAATGAAAGTCTAAGAAACAGTATGGGCTTCCAGTGCGCAAGTTAATTCAGCGGAAGAACACAGAATCAACTTGGAGCAACATACGACACTTAGTAGCTTGTATGCCCTGCAAACTACTGACATGGGCATCTACTACACAACTCTTTTGGTATGTGTAAAAGCACAGCAGATTTAATCATCTGTGTTGCATAAGCAAAATGGCATACAAAGCTTGCAATATGTACCCAATAAAGCAAAAAAAACTCTGGTTCAGGGAATCAAAGACACAAAACAAATATCATAATAGTATATCTGCAGTGTTCATACCTCGTGGCTCAGTTGCCTCTAACTGGTAGAGTGTACGTGTATACATCCAGGTCTTCGCCGTGAAGTAGCTGGTGCTGCTTTTGAAGCCCAGGCACCCAGCCGGAAGAGATCTCTTGCATATCCTCGCCCAGCCCAAGCTGATGCAGATTGCACAACCCCTCTACATGGTTTAAGTTAGGACAATCACGTACTTGTAGGTGTGTCACTTGTGGGAGGTTGGAGACCCTCTTCATGCCTTCACATTTCATAATAACAAGGACCCCAGAGAGCAGTGGTAAGTCCTCCACGGCCTTCAAGTTCTTTGTTCTTTCTAAATAGAGCCTCTTCAAGCTAGCGGTGTCCTCTCCAAGTTGTCGTGGGAGAGCCCTCAGCTTTGGGCAATCTACCAGTTTCACATTCACCAAACAGGGAAGCAGTTGCAACCTTGCAGATTGGGCATTCTCCTTCAGAATCTCGGCAGCTCCATCACTATCACCTTCTTCATCCTCAAAAAAGGACCACTCCTCCCAGTTGGGCATATCCACGAAGATCAAACTTTCAAGTTTAGGGAAACCAACTAAGTCATTACACGTGGTATCACCTTTCCTGCAGCCAACTAATTCAGGTCCAACCTTGGTAACTGCATGTGCTCCATCAATTCTTATAACTTTCAAGTTGGGTAGCTGCCCAAGCGGTGGAAGAACCAAACATGATTGTACATCTTTGATAACCAAGTGTAATAGTGAAGACAAACAGGTGGTACCAAACCAGGTAGGATACCGCCGACCAAAGTATCTAGAGATTTGTAGGGTTTCCAAGTTGCGTGGAGGTATTAGCTGCTCAAAAACTTTCTCAGTATTGCTAACTTCTTCTTCTGAATATGATCCAGAAGGACTGTATGTGTAGGGTCCAGACCACTCTAGTCTTAAAAGTTTTAGATGTTGTTTATCCATCAGCACAGTATCTGTGCTACAGTGAAGGGCTCTTTCCAATCTAACCAAATCAAGATCCCTCATCTTCGACATAGAAGACAACTCTTCCAATCTCCACCCATCTTGTACATCAGCATTGCCCCATCCTCCACCCACAGGAAATTCCTCTATTTCAGTAAGAAACGTCAATTTTGCTATCCCTTTTGGAACCTGATTTATTTTTGTACCAGCAAGCCAAAGAGATCTTAAACTGCACAACTCAGTGATCGCGGACGGAAGACTATGCAGAGCATGACAAAATCTCAACCTCAATACTTGAAGGTTCTTTAGGGAGCCAATGGAGTCTGGAAGACAAAATATGCCGGTATTATCGAGATCAAGTAGGCGTAGATGTATTAACTTTCCAATATAATCTGGGATGCTTTGTACAAGTGAGTAATTCAGTACCAAAACACGAAGAAGTGGAAATCTCTTGAACATTGTATCCTCAATTCCGCGTGTACCCTGAAAGGTTAGGAAAGTCCTCACCTTAACCTCCACCTTATCCATGCTAGGTATCACTACTTTATCCTTCTTAGTAACAACAGTAACACGCCTCAATTTTGACATATTTTCACCCGTTAATGTTTCAACATCTCCAACAAAGCATTCTTCTCTTGATATATTTAAAGCAAGTTGTTTTAAGAGGTCATGCATTGTGCATCTATCCTGGGCAAACGATCCTTTAGTCGGATGCAGGAGATTCCGATGGATTAGCTCGTAGTAGTACTCTTCAGCTATGTCTTCTAGTAATTGGCCTTGCTGGTCCTTAACAAAGCCTTCAGCGATCCAGAGCTTGGTAATTGCACTGCAGTAAATGTCAGGATCTTCTTTACAGAGAGCACAATAAAGGAAACACTGTTTTAGGTGATGCGGTAACACATCGTAGCTTAGATATAGAGCTCCTTCTATTTCGTCAGAGAGCATGCTATCGGAACCAACATATTTTCCCGAAAATTCTTTCCACTTATTCTCTGTCAGATCTCTGCTTGCCAAAGCACTAGCGGTAACCTTGACTGCAAGCGGGAGGCAACCGCATTTACGAACAATCTCAATCCCTATGTTTTTTTAATTATGCACTTCTTTTTCTTCGCCGATGTACATGCTCTTCCAAAGTAGTTCCCACCCCACCTCTGCTGACATGAGATCAACTTGATGAATATGTTGTACACCTATTCTCATTGCAATTTGATCATCTCGCGTGGTCACCAATATTACTCCGGTAGCTAAATGTAATGGAGTTCTTAGTAAATCCGTCCATACATTGGAATGCCACACATCATCTAGAACCAGAAAGAAACTCTTTCCTACAACTGTTTCTGCAAGCTTCCTCTGCAGCTCTGCTATGGTTTCACCTTGCTCATGATGCACACCAATATTTCTGAGAACCTCTTTCAGAAGAGTAGCTTCATTATAATCTTGTGAGACACAAATCCATCCATGTAACTTGAAGTTTCCTTAAATTTTTTGGTCATTGTATATTTTCTGAGCTAATGTTGTCTTACCAACACCTCCAGTTCCAACAATAGAGATCTTGTAAGACTTAATATCCTTGTGTGCAAGCACTAAGTCCACCAATTTTTGCTAGAATGCATGATCTCCTTTCCCACCATCAATCAGATAAACTCAGCGCCAGAGATACCACCGAAACACCAGGGAGGCTTGTTTCCAATGTCAAATATCGAAGTCTGAAAAATGCATGCAGTGGGTTTGTTAGCATACTTTAAAAATAAGAAAGGTTCTACTTATGTAATAAAATATGTAAACAGATATCAATACTGAGGTGCTACTTACATTCTGAGTAAATTTAGTATAGTGAAGCTACGCAACTTACATACATGTTCATCGCACTAAGTAGAGCCAGGTATCACGGTCTATTCCAGAGCTGGCACTCTGCTTGAATTTTTCGTGCTTGCAAAGAAACACGTCTCTTAGTTTTGTATGCTAAAAGGTTTATCGGTTTGTTCTGCTTAGTTGAAGGGTGATCAGACGGCAGTTGCATATACAGCAGCCTAAATATTGAACTACCGAGGATTTTGCATTGAGTTACAACATACAGATTAACTATCCATCTCCACTTTTTTGATTGTTTGATCCATCTCAACCCAAATTTGGTTTCCCGCATGCTAGTCTAGAGATGATGATAATCTATTCCATTGTACTTATGTAAGTACGATTATGAAAGTACGGTAGTAATTAATCTTACCTCACAAGCCAGTCTTCTGACTATGAAAAAAAATATCAACAATAACTCAATAAGAACCGACAACGATCATCATGAGCATGCAGCCTTGCTCCGATGGTCAGTTCATGGCTACTTTTAAGATCTCGTGAGGCTGAGCGCAAGCCAGAACGAAAATCATCGGTCAATTACCAAGAGAAAACCCATGCTGCTGCTGCTACACCTGTGAATATAGATAATACAAGATGATTAATCAGCCAGTGAGTGAGCAGAAGGTGTACCAGGCACCCACTGCGTTATAGATGCATAAGTGCAGAACATTTAGATCGAATATGTACCTGAACAAAAAGGATCACTTCAGTCAGAGGTGATCTGTTCTGTGGACCAGCAGCAAAGGAACAACGAACACTGATTAACTGGAGAAGAACTGACGGAACACAATTTTCAGCCTACTCACCTATATATTATGCAAACAGTAAAGTAGTAATTAATGATGATTTAGTCTCTTCTTGCTGTGCAGCTACTGCTGCGATTTTTCCAAACTGCAGATCGACCTGCTAGAGATATGCGGTCAACGATGGATCCGCAGACGGCAGAGCCCCATAAGCATACATAAATACATCTCGGAAAAGAAATTTGTAGTTGCTAGTGGTACCTGGAATTGGTGAAGGAGATCGAGCTTCACTAACGAAGGAGCTTCACTAATATCTTCTCAACCTAGTGAAGGAGATCGAGCTTCAGATTTGTCGTGGGATAGTGGAGGAGAAGAAGGCGATGAGATGTGATATCAGGTCAACGGCACTTTGAGAGAGGAGATACAGTGTTCGAGCTCTATAATAATTCAGCTATACCCAGTTATCCTAGTGGAGGCACAGTAGGCCCACACGTTTTTTTCCGTTTCTTTTCCTGTTGACCCTCGACAGCGCGCGCGAGGAGCACAGATGGAGAAAGAGTATATGTACTGATTACAAAGAAATATAGCACTATAATCAATCATCATTTCTGGAGTTACAAACTCGAACTGGAACACAGGTTTACATTGGATCACCGGACCAGCGTACAGCAAAGCTCAATAGTTCATTACATTTTAGTTACGAAAGTACGATAGCAATTCTTACCTCACAAGCCAGTCTTCTGACAAGGAGAAAAACTTCAATAATAAGAACCAACAATGATCATCATGAGCACGCAGCTTTGCTCGGTTGCTCCAATTTTCAGTCGATGGCTACCTTTAAGATCTCACGAGGCTGAGTGCAAACCAGAATGAAATCAGAAATCACCGGTCAGTCGCCAAGAGAAAAGCCATGCTGCTGTTATACCTGCGATATGTAGTAATCCAAGATGATTAATCAACCAGTGAACAAAAGGTGTAACACCCACTACGGCATAGATGCACATGTGCAGAACATTAAGATCGAATATGTACCTGAACAAAAAGGATAACTTCAATCAGAGGTGATTTTTTTTGTGGACAAACAGGAAAGGAACGACAAAGACTCATTAACCGGAGAAGACTGAAGAAGAGCGGAACGAACAAAATATTCAGATATATCTTGATCTCCTGCAGCTAGCGTGGGTGAGGCGTTTCGGAGAGGCTTAGGGTTGGCTATGGAACACAGGGCATGGGGATTTCTTTTCTTAGGTTTGAAGCAAGAATGAGTTGGTGGTTCGGATTTCTTGGTGCTACCGGAAGAGAAAAGAGGCGAGGTTTGTGATAATATGCTCATCTCTTTGTTCCTTTGGAAACGGGACCAATTAAAGATTCCTGCCTTCCAGCCATTTGCACCAATGGCAGAAGCACTCAAGGCGCTGGATTACTATTCTCTTACTTGATTGTGACTGAACCTGGTGCCTTTGCCTGAACTAAGGAACATTAGCTCAACAGTTTTCAGTAACCATCAACAAAAACCAGTATTGACAGAAGCGACACGACGAACGTCTGTCAAGGGAGGACACACAAGAAAATCACAGATTTACTACCAGTGAGAGAGAATGAAGGATCTGTTCATAACCACAACTGCGAGTACAGATTCCATAAAAGGGAGTCGCGATACAGTCCTAAAAATGATTATCTTGCAGGATCCATCAGAGTTAATCCAAGCGGTCAAGGAGGTTCAGCATTCATGGGCTAGAGAGTAACTAGAATACGCTTGCCAACAAAACTTAAGAGGCATTGCACTACAGCTAGCTAGTTGTCGTCCTTGATCCTCTTAAGCAGCCTGGCAGCCCACTGGCGCAGCCTTCTCTTCAGCGTGAAGCCCACCGCGACACCCACCACGAAGCTGATGGCGCCAACCTTCGTGCAAGTTGACAGAGACACGACCCGGCTGAAACAGAGCAAATTACCCAATTGTGTCAGTTGCCAAGAGCATACAAATAAGCATCAACTCTGCTGTTACAGGTTTACATGGTAAAAATACTTACAATTGCAGCCTAAATCTAGAAAATATTACTAGAAAGCTGATGCCAAAGGTGGAAAACAGAGCAGAATCCTAACACGCATGCACGAGTTAGTGTGTGTGTGTGTGCGTGTGAGACGTCTGCAGCTAATTTTCTCAGCAGATGCAGACCACCCTCCACATTGCCTCTGTTCCTTACCCGGATTTGAAATGGATGTTTAAACTTTCGATTGAAACATTCACAGTTTCGACTAGGATATTTCGATAAAACTTCATACTAGTGCAGATCAATACTTTCAGCTTTAGGGGGAAACCTTACACCTCGGATTTGTAAGGAAATACCCAACAGAAACAGAAACTTTTACCCAGGGAAATCCAGAAACTTTCAATCAACTAGGAGCCCCACAAGCAGATTAATTTTTTTGTTAGGATTCAAAAACGTTCGGTAGTTCACGAATTTTTGGGGTTAATTTCACCTGGGGAGTGGTGTGCCGCTGGTGAAGGGTGCCACCATCCTCGCTGAAGCAGGACTTGAGAACCGGAAGATGCACAGTACCAGCAAGGCAGGGAACATGTGGATGGGAGTGAGGTGGTAGAGAGCAGCGGCACATTCGGTGTGGGAGTGGCTAATAGTGTAGGGTTTGCTTGGGAGGGCAAATGAGAGGTCAGCAACAACGATGGCAAACATGGGATAGGGTAATTTGTACAAATCATGTAATAGACAGGGGAAGCATGAATTGGGCAGAGATCCTACAGATCCTCAAAATCCTTCATACAAATAAACAAAAGTAAGAGAAATTATACTTAAGCCCTGAAGCTTTACCCCTGCTAAATTCGTATTACAGAATACAGATTACATCATAACTCATTTTGTGAAGCCTTCAATACTGATTATGGCTGTGAAAAAACATGTGGTAGACGTACATGTATTCTATGGGTCAAACTTCAGCCTAGGGAGATCAAGCAACTTCCGATCAACTACAGGCTTCATGAATCGATCACACTTTTAACTGGGATCCAAAAGAAATTCAACTAGATCAGGTACCACAGGTTTTGGTGCCGGAGGATGGTCATGAGGCGGTGAGGGGTAGAGGCATGGTGGGCGTGGAAGTGGCTGACAAGACTAGGGGGTTCGTTTGGGATAGGAAAGCTTTGCTGGATCGTGTAGCAGACATGGGTTGTGATCTAGCGTGAATACCAGCAGCTGCAATCGTGTAATGACTCATGGCTAAGGGTGTTTACTGGCAACCGTAATGCCGAATATCTGCTGTTCACAAGCTAAAAATATATATATGTAGAATAATACAGAGTACAGACCCAATTCTTGTTCTCGGGCTGCTTATGGTCAAGCACTCCTTAAGGTACAGAAAACCGTAGCATCATATGGAACCAGAGATATCAGTATATGGTAGACACGACACACTAAGATTATGTGACATCAAAATTAACATAAGTGATTTTTTTTGGTTGTGCTACCATACAGAGTTTACTGAAGCACGGGAGGGGTCACTACAGACTACATCACTTTTAACTTTTTTTATCAAGATTTGAGCCCTGATGATAGCCGTGTGGACTTGGAGAAACATGTGGAACCAGTGTCTAAATATAATATTTCAGCATTGTACGGTATGAAGATCTGAATCCCAAAATACTAGTTGCGACACTCGCAATTCGAGCAGCCCCCAATTAGCCCAAACCGAAGCAATCTACCGAGGGAGAACAGAGAGAATCGATGGAATCGTAGCAGGAGCAGGAGCACGAACGTACCCTGCGGCCCGGGACACGAGGACCTGGTCGGAGAAGGCGGAGGTGCCGGAGCGCGAAGAGGCGTCCTGCGCCGCCGCCTGCAGCCAATCCGACGCCGACGAAGCAGTAGGCATCTCCGCGGATCCTGAGTAGACTCGCCGGGGTTGGAGCTAGGGTTTAGCGGCGGCGAACCTGTCGAGATAGCAGAGGAATTTCTTGTTATAATTTTTTCGGAAGAGTTGGGGATTTATTTCCCTCTTTCTTGGTGGAGAAGAGGAGGAAGAAGACGGGTTGGAGAAGGAAAGGAAGCGAGGGGCAGATGGGCTGGGCCAGAATTGGGGTTAGGGTTTTGCACGAGTGTGGTCGATTTCGATTTCTTTGGATTTTGAATCCTTCGACAAAAAAGAAACCTTTAGCTACTGACGGAGTAATGCCGATCTTACTTCACAGAAATTTGACGTATTTTTTGATCTCCAATATGTACCTTTCTCCACTGATTTATATCAATCATAAAAATATAAAGTTACATTCTTTTCGTACTTACTGTAGATATATATTTCACCACTAATTTACATTACGGAAGTCGATGACGTTCAGATATGATGGTTTACATGTATCCACTGATTTATACTTATCAATCATCAAAATATAAAGAGAAAATCTTTGGCCGAAATAAGATTTAAAAACACATTTTTCAAAGCACAAATTTTATCTTTCTTGCACAGACCACAGACAGTGTTATTTTCTTCCGAAATTTTGAACGAATTTTGAAAACTCTTGTATATGTTTGTTCCCAATTGTTTTCAGATTTGTTGGAATAGTTTTCATAGTTTTTTTAATTTTAAAAGAAATAACATAAGCATATACACCGGGGAGCCAAAACGACTTGCCCGGCGGCAAAATAAAGAGAAGAAAGAAAAGGAAAAAGGGGAGAAAAAAGGGGTTTGCCGGGAGCCTTATATTTGGCACTAGGCAAAAAAAAATGGCGGGAAACGGCGTCAGCGAGAGAACGAGGCGAGAAAAAAGATCTTTAATGGTTGCTGAGTAACTGGGCCTTGACACTCGGCAAATATTTAATTAAAAGGAAAATCCGTTGGCCGTAGAAAGTGACCCCAAAGTATGGGGTGGCACCTTCTCCTACCGTCAACTGCGGCCATTCGGGACACGTGTCCCTAGCCTTTGCCGACAGTCCTAGTGTTTGTCCAGTGTGAGTCGACTGGCACTCAGCAAAACCGATTCATTGCCGAGTGTTTGCACCTAGCACTCAGTTTGCTGAGGGTTTTCATGTAGCTCTCAGTTTAGGTTCTTCACTCAGGCATACTGCCTGATTTCAGTAGTTTACCCACTGGTACTACTTTTTTTAGATAAAGGGAGTCTTTATTACTTAAAATGTTTAAGCATTACACCTAGCCTCTGTATAACAAAGATGCACACAGCCGAAACGAGTCTGAAGTATGAAAAAATAACAAGGCGAATTACATATCAATATGAGAAATTGTAAGAAACGCCTATGGTGGTGGAGGGCCGATCCGCAAATTATGCTGCCATCCATGTAGGGATAAAAAGTCTCTCGCCGCATCCTCCAGTCTTGTACACGCCTCCATAAACAGGTCTCGATGCCCCACACGTTGCAACTGAGACCACGAACGGAGTGTAGCAGTAGTCCTGTAGATAACCTGCATAAGAGAACAATTTTTATCATTAAAAACCTTGTCATTTCTACATAGCCAAAGTGACCATATTACGGCAAGCGCTGCCACCCTAATAAGTTGTTTGAACCTATTATCCACTCCATTTAGCCAATTGCCAAAAATATTAGCAATGTTTGTAGGTGGGTAAATAGTAGAACCTATCTGGATGATGGACCATATAGAGCTAGCAAATTTGCACTCGAAGAACAAGTGTTTGATCATCTCGTCTTTATGACAGAAGACACACTGTTTACTCCCATGCCAATTGAGTTTTGCAAGGTTGTCTTTTGTAAGAATTACTTCTCGACGAAGATACCACGTTGTCTTTTGTAAGAATTACTCCTCGACGAAGATACCACGCAAAAACTTTGTTTTTAAGTGGAATTTTCATCTTCCAGATTTTCTTATTATTATCTACTGGCACATCCGGCTGAATGAGTGCCGTATACATGGAGTCCACGGAGAATTTACCGCAATTGCGCAAATTCCACCGAAACTCATCGGTCCCTTGAGTCAAGTTGACAATAGCGAGTCGCTGAAGCAACTCATGCCAAGATGCCAACCTGGGTCCAACAAGATCTCTACGGAACGTCACATTGGGATGATTATCGACCAATACTTGAGCAAGCGTATCACTCTTGTGCCGTCCTTGGACTATACCATATAACGCTGGATATTGTTCTCGGAGTGGGGTGGTACCCAACCATGTATCCTCCCAGAACCTTATCTCAGACCCATCCTTAATGGAGAAAGAGCCATATGGGAAGAAGAATTTCTCCGTCGCCATTAGGCCCGCCCAAAAATGTGAATCACCTGATTTCCAAGAAACCTGTGATAAGGCACTTGAGCCTAAGTATTTCTTCCTAAGGAGGGTTTGCCACACCCCCTCTTCCGTCAGCAGCTTAAACAGCCACTTACCAAGAAGAGCTCTATTCTTGACCTGAAGATCATGAATCCCAAGACCCCCAAGGTCCTTAGGGCGGCACACCACATTCCATTTTGCCAGCCGGTATTTATTTTTTCACTATCTCCTTGCCAAAAGAATCTGGATCGAAAGTAATCTAATCGATGCAAGACTTCCTTTGGTAGTTGAAAGAAAGATATCATATACAGCACCATATTAGTTAGGACTGAATTTATGAGCACCAATCTTCCCCCTAAGGATAATAATTTTCCTTTCCAGCTACTTAGCCTCTTTTGTAGTCTTTCCTCAACATGTTTCCATTGAGCTATCGTTAGCCTCCTAAAGTGAATTGGGATGCCGAGATAGTTAATCGGAAACTGGCCAAGCCCACAGCCGAATAATTCGGCATATTGGGCAGCCTCCTCTTGGGCGTCGCCAAAACAAAACACTTCACTTTTATGGAAATTGATTTTTATTGCTCGAACGCTGATAATATTAATTTCAGGTTTCTTACCTTCTCCATATCATGTTCCATAAAAAGAATTGTATCGTCAGCGTATTGTAGAATGGATAATCCGCCATCCACTAGATGCGGAACCACGTCCACAATTTGCCCATCGGATTTTGCCCGCTCAATGATTATGTCTAACATATCAGCAACTATATTAAACAATATAGGTGATAATGGATCGCCTTGTCATAATCCCTTTTTCGTCTGGAAGTTTCTACCAACATCGTCATTGACTTTGATGGCGACACTTCATCCGGAAACGAAATTATGAATCATTGCGCGCCACTCAGCTGAAAAACCTTTCATTCTGAGTGTTTGTTGCAAGAAAGACCACTTAACTTTATCATAAGCCTTTTCAAAGTCAATTTTTAGGATGACTCCATTAAGCTTTTTCCGATGCATCACATGAACTGTTTCATGTAAAATCACAACTCCATCAAGAATATTGCGACCTTGCATAAACGCCGTCTGAGTGGGTCTCACAACATGATCAGCCACCGAGTTAAGCCTAATAGTAGCGGTTTTAGTGAAAATCTTGAAGCTAACGTTAAGAAGACAGATAGGTGTATATTGCTGAATCATTTCTGCTCCATTAACCTTTGGCAACAAAATTATCTTACCGAAATTTAGGCGAAACAGCTCAAGATGTCCAGCATGAAGATCCTGAAACATCTCGAGCAAGTCCGATTGGATTATGTCCCAGAAAGTTTGATAAAACTCTACGGGAAAACCATCCGGACCCGGTGCTTTATTGTGTTCCATTTGGAATACCACCTTCTTCACCTCCTCCATAGAGAAAGGAGCAGTCAGATGGGCGTTTTCCTGATCGGAAACCTGCGGGATATCATCTGTTTGGGTTTCGTCCAGCGAGAAATTATTTGCATCCGGCTCTCCAAAAAGATTTTTATAGTACTTCGTGATGTAGGATTTCAATTGCTCATGGCCTTCAATCGTACCCTCTTCCTGGGTTAAGGAATGAATGAGTTTCTTTCTATGTCTTCCATTAGCAAGACTATGAAAGTATCTCGTATTCGCATCTCCTTCCAGAATAAATTGGGCCTTAGATCGTTGGTACCATTTGATCTCCTCTTCACGAAGAAGACCCGCCATCTCTGCATTAGAACGATTTTTTAATTCGATCTCTTGCGATGATAGGGGTCTAACTTCCGCAGCAGCCTCTAGTTCATCTATAATAGATGACAACCGGAGCTTCTCATTTTTTAATTGCCCAACCATATGTCTCGCCCAACCTTTCAGTTGTTTGCGCAATGCGCTTATTTTATTATTCCACCTTTGGATTGGAGTTAAACCAGGCACCGGCCTTTCCCACACCCTCTTTACCATATTGAAAAACCCATCCCTATGCAACCAACCCAATTCAAATTTGAACTGGCGTTTGCACAATGGATTAGGTGTTCCCGTGATTAGGAGTATGGGAGCATGATCTGACAATGCCTCTATACGTTCGAGGACCCGTACTGAGACCAGTGGGTATTTAATTTCCCAATCCGAGTCCATCAATACACGGTCCAGCTTCTCGTATGTTGGCTCTGGGAGGCTATTAGCCCAAGTAAATTGCCTCCCAACCATCGAGACTTCTCTTAGACTAAGACTCTCAATAACAGCATTGAATAAGAGAGGCCATCTGTTGTCAAATCTGCCTCTACTCTTGTCATGTGAAACCTTAGCAAGTTAAAATCCCCCCTATAATTATAGGATATGGGTTATCTTTTGCCAGGTTCACCAACTCTCTGAGGAAAGCAGGTTTATACTCATCTTGGGCAGCACCATACACAGCGACAAGAGTCCATATGAAGTTGTCAGCCTTGTTACGGATGTGGACTTTAATATGAAAGTCACCTTCCGAACTAGCCAACACATCCATGGTCTCTGTTCTGACGCCTAATAAAATGCCCCCAGATCGACCACGTGGCGGACGAGACCTCCAAGTGAACTCTACTCCACCAGTCAAGCGGTTTAGTAGACTCGCTGAGTAGTCCCGTTTACCGTTTCGGATATTCTCACAAAATCCAATCGATGATCCCGAATAGAATCAGCAATACGAGCATGTTTAGCCAAGTCACGAAGACCTCTGCTGTTCTCGAATATGCCATTCATTGGGAAACAATTGGAGGTGTGGACAACTTCGCCTTTTTCCGTGGCGTTTTATTTATTTTCTTATTAGAGTCTGCTTTGGACTTGCGGTCAGATGCTTTGAGGTCATATAATGAGCTCAGCACCGCCTCGTCTAAGCCACCCTCTGATACATCGCCCACCAGATGTGAGAGGAGCTGAACATCAATTGTGTCATGTAGCTCCTCCTCATCCATGTGAGTAGTATCCGACTTGCACAAGCCTTTGGGGGTGACTGTTAACCGGTCATATTCCAATCGCCTTAATGCATTAGTCGACATAGCAATTTGTGCAGAATTATTACCCAACGAAAAACCTACCCTATTCAATTATCAGAGATGCTTGAATTTGAAAAAGGAAGGAACGACTTTGGGGATTTGGACATACCATTGACATCCAGGTTGTGCTCCGCCTTGCGCCTCATAGCCCTCGACATGGAGTCCTCATCCGTGGCGGATGAACCATCCACGGCTACGACGTGTCTCTCATTCCTCCTCAACGGTGTCGGCAACGGGGAAGGCATTGGTGGGGTAGAGCCCTCCACCCGTGTCGAGTCGTTGTCCGGCACCTCCGGTTCAGCAAGAGGAAGCACAGCAACCGTCTCCTGTGCGAGTGCAGCTGGATGCAGCTGCCCATCCGTCGAGGGGACGGCAGCCACATCGTCGAGAGCCAACTGCACCGGCGTAGCAGAATGGTCGCCACGCCCAGCAGCCAATCCAGCAGGCAGCAATGCCACCGCCATGGGCTGTAGCAAACCAGCAGGCGCGACCGGTCCGATCTCACATCCGGCCTTGCCCGGCGAGTGGCCCGCCAGCAGAACCGAGCCCTCCACGCTAGCAGTGGGTGACAGCGCCATGGGCGACAACGAGCCGTCCGCCGCGCACGGCCCAGCGGGGCGACCCGTGAAGACGCGGCCTGGCTCGGCTTCAAGGGCCCAGCAACGGCGGCCGGCGACCCGTCCATGCCGGCCTGCCACTCCAGTGCAGTGCTCATCGCACCGGCGGCGGCGAGCGGCCCAGCAAGGGGGACCGAGAGCCACGCAGCCCGTTGCCACTTCCAGGAGCGAGTGGAGATGCCTGTACCTTCTGACCACCATTGTTCACATCGTTTCTTGACCCGGATAGTTGTGCCACTATTTCTTTCCCTCTCGGAGTTTGCGGGTTCTTGTTGAACGGAGTCATCGCAATGACGGGTGTCATATCCATCCCCTCAGTAACCCCAGCGACGCACCCCCCAGCCCCGAAGCATTACCTTGTGGCATATGGGTGTCTCCATCCGTGGTCTTTGGCAGCTCATTCATTGGTGACTCGTCCATGTCCTTTTCCTCTAGGCCTTTTGAATCATCATCCTTCTCATTCCGCCTCCAAATGAAGGGAACAAAGTCCGGCTCAGCGACATAGTCCATCGCCTCCTTGGTGAACCGAAAAGTATATCCTTTAAGTAACATGAAGGCATTCGACTTCACCTCTCTTGTCTCGAACAGATTGGGGTTGCGTATGGCCACCAGAACCCGAGCCACATTGTGACGATGGAGAGCCAAGAGGTCCACATCCATAGTCTTTCCGATGAGAGTACTGGTGGCTCTAGGTTAATAGTGCCAGAAACAATTGCTTGTACGTCACACGTCAGTTGGGAACCCCAAGAGGAAGGTATGATGAGTGCAGCAGTAAGTTTTCCCTCAGTATGAAACCAAGGTTTAATCGACCAGTAGGAAAACGAGGTTTGCTTCGAAGGTGTTGGTGAGGAGTGTAGTGCGGCGCAACACCAGGGATTCCGGTGCCAACGTGGAACCTGCACAACACAATCAAATTACTTTGCCCCAACTTAACAGTGAGGTTGTCAATCTCACCGGCTTGCTGAAAACAAAGGGTTAAACGTATCGAATGGAAATGATGTTTGTTTGCATAAAACAGTAGAGAACAATGATTGCAGTAGATTGTATTTCAGATGTAAAAGAATGGACCGGGGTCCACAGTTCACTAGTGGTGTCTCTCCAATAAGATAACTAACATGCTGGGTAAACAAATTACAGCTGGGCAATTGACAATTGATAAGTGCATATAACATGCATGTGTGAGCTGTGGTGTCTACTATGAGATTCATTTGGGCATTACGACAAAGTACATAGACCGCTATCCAGCATGCATCTATGCCTAAATAGTCCACTTTCCGGTTAACATCCGTACCCCTTCCAGTATTAAGTTGCAAGCAACAGACAATTGCATTAAGTAATGTGCGTAATGTAAACAATACATTCATCCTTGAATAAAGCATTGCTGTTTTACCCCTAGTGGCAACAACACATCTACAACCTTAGAACTTGCTGTCACTATCCCAGGTTAAATAGAGGTTGAACCCAACTATCATGCATAAATACCCCCTCTTGGAGTTACAAGTATTCACGTGGCCAAGGCTTCAACAAGTAACGGAGAGCATGCAAGATCACAAATGACATAGACATGATAATATAATATTCAGCTCCACATAGGTATCAATATAAGTCAGATCCCAGCAAACACAACATGTAGCATTACAATAAGATGATCTTGATCATGATAGGCAGCTCACAAGATCTAAACATGATGGCACAAGTGGAGAAGACAACCATCTAGCTACTGCTATGGACCCATAGTCCAAGGATGAACTACTCACGCATCACTCCGGAGGCGGGCATGGCGATGTAGAGCCCTCCGGTGATGATTCCCCTCTCCGGCAGGGTGCCGGGAAGAGCTTCAGAACCCCCCGAGTTAGGGTTGACGACGGCGGCGGCAGCGAATATGTTCTGGATGAAAGGCTCGGTGTTTTAGGGTTTTCGCGTCTCGGGGAATAAATAGGCGAAGGGGCGATGTCGGCGGACCCCCGAGGGGCCCAAACCACCAGGCGGCGGGGTGGGCCCGCGCCCAGGTGGTTTGGCCACCTCGTGGCTCTCCTTCGTCTCTCCTTCGGACTCCGTGTACGTGCTGGAAAAATAGGGACTGGCCTTTTGTTTCGTGCAATTCCGAGAATATTTCCAGAAGTAACTTTCTGAAACCAAAAACAGCAGAAAACAGGGAACTGGCACTGTGGCATCTTGTTAATAGGTTAGTCCCAGAAAATGCATAAAAGTGATACGAAGTGTATATAAAACATGTAGCAAATGGTATAATATAAGCATGGAACAGCAGAAATTATGGATACGTTGGAGACGTATCAAGCATCCCCAAGCTTAGTTCTACTCGTCCTCGAGTAGGTAAAACGATAACAACAAATAATTTCTGAGGAGACATGCTTTCACACAATCTTGATCAATATATTGCAAGGCTCATGTCATGAATGAAGTGACTCAAAGCAATGATCTATAGTTTGCTAACAAATAGATAAAGAGTAAACAATGAATCATATAAGCAAAAACTTTTCATGAATAGTACTTTCAAGACAAGCATCAAAAAGTTTTGCATAAGAGGTAACTCATAAAGCAATAGATTCAAAGTAAAAGGCATTGAAGCAACACAAAGGATGATTAAGTTTCAGCATTTGCTTTCAACTTGTAACATGTATATCTCATGGATAGTTGTCAACATAAAGCAATATAACAAGTGCAATAAGTAAATATGTAAGAATCAATGCACACAAAGTTGACACAAGTGTTTGCTTCTAAGATAGAAAGGAGTAGGTAAACTGACTCAACATAAAGTAAAAGATAGGCCCTTCGCAGAGGGAAGCAGGGATTAAATCATGTGCTAGAGCTTTTTAAGTTTTCGAAAGCATATAGAGAGCACAAAATAAGTATTTGAGAGGTGTTTGTTGTTGTCAACGAATGGTAGTGGGCACTCTAACCCCCTTGTCAACCAGACTTTCAAAGAGCGGCTCCCATGAAGGACGTTATTCTACCAGCAAGGTAGATCATCCCTCTTCTCTTTTGTTTACACATGTATTTTAGTTTCTTTATAGATGACACTCCTCCCAACCTTTTGCTTACACAAGCCATGGCTAACCGAATCCTCGGGTGCCTTCCAACATTCACATACCATGGAGGAG
This sequence comes from Poa pratensis, assembly GCA_947311845.1. Classification (NCBI taxonomy): domain Eukaryota; kingdom Viridiplantae; phylum Streptophyta; class Magnoliopsida; order Poales; family Poaceae; genus Poa; species Poa pratensis. The sequence continues at coordinate 976,605 of CAMZMU010000035.1, forward strand.
TGTCTATTGCAAAATTAAGTTGCTTACTGATAAATCAGGGCAAAACATGTGAAGAGAATTATTAATGAAAGTTGTAATTAATTGGGGCTGGGCACCCCGTTGCCAGCTCTTTTTGCAAATTATTGGATAAGCGGATGTATATGCCACTAGTCCATTGGTGAAAGTCTGTCAGAAGTAAATGACAAGATTGAAAGATAAAACACCACATACTTCCTCATGAGCTATAAAACATTGACACAAATAAGGAGTAATAAAGTTTTGAATAGTTTAAAGGTAGCACATGAAATATTTACTTGGAATGGCAGGAAATACCACATAGTAGGTAGGTATGGTGGACACAAATGGCATGGGTTTTGGCTCAAGTTTTGGATGCACGAGAAGCATTCCCTCTCAGTACAGAGTTTAGGCTAGCAAGGTTGTTTGAAGCAAACACAAGTATAAACCGGTACAGCAAGAATCACATAAAAACATATTGCAAGTATTATAAGACTCTACACTGTCTTCCTTGTTGCTCAAACATTTTACCAGAAAATATCTAGACCTTAGAGAGAACAAATATGCATCCCAAGTCTCAACAAGCTCTACGGTAGTTCTCCACTACTAGGCTTTAACTACATGATGCAAGAGCTTAAACATGATCTACTTGAGAGCTCAAAACAATTGCAAAGCATCAAATCAAAACAAGACAATGATCTACAAGAATGCATATGTCTTTTCCAATACCAACTACTACATGTAGCATTTTCTTTCTTCCAAACAAACACCAATAATTTATTAAACATAAACTCTCCAAATGATAATATAATGCAGCAAGAGAGTATTTATAAACAAGTGCTAACAGCTCGAAGAGATGCATGAAAAACAGGAGCTAAAAGCACTGCAGTAGCTAGTTAAGAATACTCAACAAATATAAGTGAAGAACATGAGTATTCACATGAAAAAGCGGAGCGTGTCTCTCTCCCACACAAGGATTGCTAGGATCCGAATTTATTCAAACAAAAACAAAAATAAAAACACACAGACGCTCCAAGTAAAGCGCATAAGATGTGAAAGAATTAAAATATAGTTTCACTAGAGATGACCTGATAAGTTTGTTGATGAAGAAGGGGATGCCTTGGGCATCCCCAAGCTTAGACGCTTGAGTCTCTCTGAATATGGTTGGGATGAACCACGGGGGCATCCCCAAGCTTAGGCTTTTCACTCTTCTTGATCACATAATATCACCCTTCTCGCTTGATCCTTGAAAACTTCCTTCACACCAAACTCAAGACAGTTCTCATTAGAGGGTTAGTGCATAATCAAAAATTCTCATATTCTGTAATGATACAATCAATCCCAAAGCTTCTGGACATTAGCTACAGCCACCAATGCTTTGTGGAGCAAAGAAATCCACACAAACACAGTAAAAGAGCGAATGCAAAACAAAAGGCAGAATCTGTCAAAAACAGAACAGTCTGGAATGACGAATTTTTTCGAGGCACTTAAGTTGCTCAGATGGATCTGGCCTAAAATAATGAAAGTTGCGTACATATCTCAGGAATATGCGTGATTTTTCTCAGAATTTTTTGAATTTTCTACAGGGAGATAAGCTCAAATCCGTGACAGCTAAAAATCTGTCACTGCGCAGAAATCCAAATCTTGCATCAACTTTCAATATAGAACTTTACTTGGCACAACATTGCGATAAAATAAAGATACAAAGGAGTTGCTACAGAAGTAACAAAACTCCTTGACTCAAAGAAAACAAAAATAACAGCAAATAAAAACGATGGGTTGTCTCCCATAAGCGCTTTTCTTTAACGCCTTTCAGCTAGGCGCAGAAAGTGAAAATCAAGTGTTGTCAAGAGAAGAAACATCAACGGAGAGTTTAGAAGTTTTCTCAACGATGCATTGCACTTTATCTATGTAAGTTTCAGAAACTCCCCTTTCATTACTTTTAGGTAAACTATCCTCATCAAATAAATTTTCAGGCACAATCCAATTAAAGTTCTTTTCTAGTGCCTCATGCATTCCTGCAATCTTAAAAGGAATTGGTATTTTATTCTCTCCTTCATAACTAGTTTCTTTAGTGTACTTGGATCTTTCCTTCTCTAATTTTTCAAGTATATTGGCGATATCAATGTAATAACCAAGCATCCTATATCGCATAAAAACTTTTCTAGCTTCACTAGCTACATCTCCAAATTCTTTGAGAAGGGTTTCTAAAACAAAATCCTTCTTTTCCCCCTCTTCCATATCATGAAGTCTAAGAAACATATGCTGCATTATAGGGTTAAGGTTAACAAACCTAGCTTCAAGCATGTGGACTAAGGAGGCAGCAGCAATTTCATAATTAGGGGCAAGTTCTACCAAGGATCTATCTTCAAAATCTTTCAGCTTGCTAACATGACTAAAAAATTCTTCAATGTTGTCTCTTCCAATGATAGACCCACTACCCACAGATATTTCTTTTAAAGTGTACTTAGGGAGAGCATGATAAATAATAAAAACTAAACAGAAAATAAACTAGATGCAAGTAACTAATTTTTTTGTGTTTTTGATAAGAGAGCAAACAAACAAATAAAAATAAACTAAGCAAGACAAATAACAAAGTAAAGAGATTGGGTGTGAGAGACTCCCCTTGCAGAAGCAATTCTGTTTTCCCCGGCAACGGCGCCAGAAAACGTGTTGGTGGCTCTAGGTTAATAGTGCCAGAAACAATGCTTGTACGTCACACGTCAGTTGGGAACCCCAAGAGGAAGGTATGATGAGTGCAGCAGTAAGTTTTCCCTCAGTATGAAACCAAGGTTTAATCGACCAGTAGGAAAACGAGGTTTGCTTCGAAGGTGTTGGTGAGGAGTGTAGTGCGGCGCAACACCAGGGATTCCGGTGCCAACGTGGAACCTGCACAACACAATCAAATTACTTTGCCCCAACTTAACAGTGAGGTTGTCAATCTCACCGGCTTGCTGAAAACAAAGGGTTAAACGTATCGAATGGAAATGATGTTTGTTTGCATAAAACAGTAGAGAACAATGATTGCAGTAGATTGTATTTCAGATGTAAAAGAATGGACCGGGGTCCACAGTTCACTAGTGGTGTCTCTCCAATAAGATAACTAACATGCTGGGTAAACAAATTACAGCTGGGCAATTGACAATTGATAAGTGCATATAACATGCATGTGTGAGCTGTGGTGTCTACTATGAGATTCATTTGGGCATTACGACAAAGTACATAGACCGCTATCCAGCATGCATCTATGCCTAAATAGTCCACTTTCCGGTTAACATCCGTACCCCTTCCAGTATTAAGTTGCAAGCAACAGACAATTGCATTAAGTAATGTGCGTAATGTAAACAATACATTCATCCTTGAATAAAGCATTGCTGTTTTACCCCTAGTGGCAACAACACATCTACAACCTTAGAACTTGCTGTCACTATCCCAGGTTAAATAGAGGTTGAACCCAACTATCATGCATAAATACCCCCTCTTGGAGTTACAAGTATTCACGTGGCCAAGGCTTCAACAAGTAACGGAGAGCATGCAAGATCACAAATGACATAGACATGATAATATAATATTCAGCTCCACATAGGTATCAATATAAGTCAGATCCCAGCAAACACAACATGTAGCATTACAATAAGATGATCTTGATCATGATAGGCAGCTCACAAGATCTAAACATGATGGCACAAGTGGAGAAGACAACCATCTAGCTACTGCTATGGACCCATAGTCCAAGGATGAACTACTCACGCATCACTCCGGAGGCGGGCATGGCGATGTAGAGCCCTCCGGTGATGATTCCCCTCTCCGGCAGGGTGCCGGGAAGAGCTTCAGAACCCCCCGAGTTAGGGTTGACGACGGCGGCGGCAGCGAATATGTTCTGGATGAAAGGCTCGGTGTTTTAGGGTTTTCGCGTCTCGGGGAATAAATAGGCGAAGGGGCGATGTCGGCGGACCCCCGAGGGGCCCAAACCACACAGGCGCGGCGGGTGGGCCCGCGCCACAGGTGGTTTGGCCACCTCGTGGCTCTCCTTCGTCTCTCCTTCGGACTCCGTGTACGTGCTGGAAAAATAGGGACCTGGCCTTTTGTTTCGTGCAATTCCGAGAATATTTCCAGAAGTAACTTTCTGAAACCAAAAACAGCAGAAAACAGGGAACTGGCACTGTGGCATCTTGTTAATAGGTTAGTCCAGAAAATGCATAAAAGTGATACGAAGTGTATATAAAACATGTAGCAAATGGTATAATATAAGCATGGAACAGCAGAAATTATGGATACGTTAGAGACGTATCAAGTACCCACCGCCCAAAGACCCAGGAAATGGCGCACTGAATTAGGCACCCCAGACACATGTACCCAAGTTGGAGTCAACTCCGCCATTGGCTCAACATCAGCCGGCTTCAAGATGTCCAAGGAAATCACCGACTGCTGTTTTGGCACCCCTAGTTCAGATCCATTCATCCTCTCCAAGTCCGCCATGGAAGGAAAATTGACCAAGAAACTATCCCCCTTGTACTGGCTGTGTGGAATAGCCTCCCAGCGCCAAGCGGAGTGCAAAGGACAATAGCAAGCTAACATGGACTGAATCATTTCAGCCGACACTGGTTCTCCGGTCACCGTCACAACAGCCACCGGGGTAGAGCTCGTAGCCAGCTGAGGTCGAAAGACACCATCCGCAAGTGGCTGAACATAGTGTCCTCACATCCGATGCCCGCCATCCCAGCATACGGCTTCGGCACCCTCAGAATTGGGCACCGAAGAGTCAGGTGCACCACCCTGTCGCAGAAGTAGCAGTACCTGTCAATGGAGCACTCCTTCGTACTGTGGGAATCAATCTGACAAGTGGCGCAGCGCTTTCGTTTGGCCGCATTAGCCACAGCGGCTGTCGCATTAGCATCCACCGGTGCAGCCATGACCGGCGCAACAGTCCCCGCCCCGGCATTCGCTTTACTAGACTCCGCAGCGACCGCGGTGGGGGGTTTCTTCTTCTTCTTTCTTTTCTTCTTTGGAGCAGCCGTGCCTATGATGAACGGCATGGTCGTGACCGCCGTCGGGTTGATCACCACCGGAGCAGCCGGGGCAGGAGCATTCACCACAGGACCCGCCACAGCACGCACTGGAGCCGATGTGCTGCCAACGGCGCTTCCCGTCCCTGGCCCAGCGAGTCGCCCAAAGAGCATCGGGGGCCTGGTCGTGGGGAGCCCCTGAGGTCCAGTCTGCCCCCTCCCCTGCTGCCCCCATGCCCGCTCGCACCTGCCATAGTCGCCGGTGTCGCGGCGACCTCCGCGAAGGAACACGTGAGTCGCACGGCAGAGGTACTGCAGGCTGGAGTGGGGTGGAGGCCTCCTGGCCCGGGCGTGGCTGCTGGAGGCATCGCCGCCGGCGAGGTGGGCTGGCTAGAAGCTCGAGGTGGAGACTCAGTGTCGATGGAGGCGCGGCGCAGGAGAAGCAATCGCAGCGGCGTCACGGTGTCGATCAGAACCCTACGGCACGAGTCGAACGGTTTCCATAGTCCAGCAAACCGACGCCCGAGATAGTCCCATGGCGATGAACGGCTCAGATTCGTCTGCGGCTGGGCCCCAGCTGTCAGGCCGGTTTGAATTTCGGCCGCCACCTCTCCTCCTTGATCCGCAATCGACGGGGCCACCGTCGCCGGCGCCGGCGTGCTGCCGCCATTGTTCTCCTCGACTCCCACAGGCCAGAACATGCCTAGCACGGCCGGCTGCGTAACCCTATGTCGGGGTAGAGGGCCACACCAACTGAGCCGCACCGGCTTTGAGATCACCGCGCCCATGGCCGTCGCCGGCGGTGACGTAGAAGGACCGTACCGGCCTCCAGCATTGGGTGGAGTCCTCGCCTTCACCGCCGTCGGGCTCGTCGGCATCCCCAGGCTCGGTTGAGGCGTCGTGGATGGCCCAGCCGAGGCCGGCGACCCGGATCGCGCCTCCAAAGTCCTTGACGCCGGCGTAGGGAACCCGATTTCATTGCAGAACTCCTGCTGTAGCTCCTCGTCCGATCTTCTCCCCTTCCGTGTCACCGTGGTCCAACCCGCCTGCACCTCCTCTTCGACCTCCTCCACGAGCACATCCATGGCGGACTCAAAGGGAACCTCGGAGAGGCAGTCCTCCTCTTCCGACGAGTCTCCCTCTTGGAGGCACGAGAAGCGCGATCCGCCCGAGTCCATCGGCGAGCGAGAGTCCCGCTCCGGCGACAGCCCGTTGGGTGGGAGTGTCAGCCGCCGCCGGCGAAGATCCCCGGTCGCCGCCATCGCCTAGACCTTGTCTTATCGTCGTGAATTGTGCTAATGTGTCCTACAGTTACTTGGTTCATGTACGTTTAATATAGAGTAAAAACCGCACGGTTATCAAGCTATGACGTATGAGGGTGGTCACCAACTTAAAAATTGCTAACTATCGGTCAGCAAGTTGTGAGAATGTTGCACGTTAGTCATTTCGTCACTGCTACCATTAAAATGCTTAAATGGACAGTGGTTTTATATTAAAAAAACCTTAACATTCGATATATTCTTATAAGTAGGTCCTGCCAGGTGGGACCCACCTGTCAGGTATCAATGTGTGTCTTCTACCTTGGTCAGGTAATCAGCAAGCTGTCGCGCATGCACGCGACACCTCCTGCTCCCTCTCCTCGCTCGCTGGGGACGTGGCCACGTCCGTGGAGTGTGCCTGGTGCGGTGGTGCTTCGACTACTCAGCGCGTGGTGGTGCCTTGCTCTGAGGTATAGGACGCGTCAAGGTTGTGGTGATTTTTTATGTTGTACGAGGACTAAACAATTAGGAGAAACAAAAATTTAAGGCGTATTTTGTAAAAGTTAATGGTCGATGTGACGGAATGACTAACGTGCAATATTACGACAACTTGATGATCGATAGTAAACAATTTTTGAGTTGATGACCAATCCGCTAATGCTTGATAATTTGATAGACCGCGCGGGCGTTTTACTCTTTAATATATAGCCGGCGCAGGTTGAATTTTTTTTTTTTGAAACACTGGTGACCGATCTGCAATGTCAGGCCTGAAGGCACTGTAAAACTTGCCAACTATAATTTTTTGGGTCAACTCATCTCTCGATCTGCCTCTCTCTATCAAGATCTGATCTTACAGAAGAGAAAATCAATAGTAAATTGATAACAGCCTGCTGGAGACCCAAACCATAATTAATCTTGCAACAATCCACACTAGCTAGGATATATAGAGAGTTTGACAAGATAAATAAACTGTAAAACAGATCAATGAAATCAACGACCAATTGACGACCTCAGCGCTGGCCGGAGCTTCGAGATGAAGACGTATATATCCTTCACTTCCGGGCACCGACCGGCTATACTCGTCCTCTTTCGTGGCGTGCGCGCTGTCTGCGAGCGCCTTGATGACGTCCACGTTGGCCTGCAGGCACCCGCGTAGCTCGTGAACCCAAGTGAGGATTAGAGAGAATTTAGTGTGGACAAACGCTGACTACTGGCTAGCTATGCGAGTGTGCCTGAACTTTGCCCGGGCTTCAGTGGCCAGCTAGCTTCGCCAGATGTGGTCGCCCTCTCGACGGAGCACGCATGGCGCGCGTCGTCGTACTTCTGCTTGCATCCGATGAATAGGGCGTTTAAGCCTAGCTCCGACAACGGCAATTTGACTTCGGCCTTTTTTTTTAGATAAAGGGAGTTTTTATTACTTAAAAGATTTAAAAATTACACCCAGTCTCTGCATAACGATGATGCACACAGCTGTAACAAGTCTGAAGTACGGAAAGTAAAAAGACGAATTACATATCAAAATGAGAAATTGTAAAAACGTCTATGTTGGTAGAGGGCCGATTCGCAAATTATGCTGCCATCCATGTAGGGATAAAAAATCTCTCGCCGTATCCTCTAGTTTTGTACACACCTCCATAAACAGCTATCGATGCCCTACACGTTGCAACTGAGACCACGAATGGAGTGTAGCGGTAGTCCTATAGATAACCTGCATATGAGTGGAATTTTATCGTTAAAAAGCTTGTCATTTCTACATAGCCAAAGCGACCATATTACGGCAAGCGCTGCCACCCTAATAAGTTGTTTGAACCTATTATCCACTCCATTCAGCCGATTACCAAAAATATTAGCAATGCTTTTAGGTGGTAAATAGTAGAACCTATCTGAATGATGGACCATATAGAACTAGCGAATTTGCACTCGAAGAATAGGTGTTTGATCGTCTCATCTTGATGATAGAAGACACACTGTTTACTTCCATGCCAATTGCGTTTCGCAAGCTTGTTTTTCGTAAAAATAACTCCTCGACGAAGATACCACGCAAAAACTTTATTTTTTAGTAGAATTTTCATCTTCCAGATTTTGTTATTATTATCTACCGGCACTTCCGGCTGGACAAGTGCTATATACATGGAGTCCATAGAGAATTTACCACAATTGCGTAAATTCCACCGAAACTCGTCGGTCCCTTCTGTCAAATTGACAGTAGCGAGTCGTTGTAGCAACTCGTGCTAAGATGCCAGTCTGGGGCCAACAAGATCTCTTCTGAACGTCACTACTGGATGATTATCAACCCATACTTGAGCAAGCGTATCGCTCTTGTGACGTCCTTGGACTATACCATATAACGCTGGATATTATTCTCGGAGAGGGCTAGTACCCAACCATGTATCCTCCCAAAACCTTATCTCCAACCCATCCTTAATGGAGAAAGAGCCATATGGTAAGAAGAATTTCTTTGTCGTCATTAGGCCCGCCCAGAAATGCGAATCACCTGATTTCCAAGAAACCTGTGATAACTCACTTGTGCCTATGTATTTTCTCCTAAGGGGGGTTTGCCACACTCTTTCTTCAGTCAGAAGCTTAAACAGCCACTTACCAAGGAGAGCTCTATTCTTGACCTGAAGGTCACGAATCACAAGACCACCATGGTCCTTAGGGCGACACACGACATCCTATTTTGCCAGCCGATATTTCTTTTTTCATTATCCCTTGCCAAAAGAATATAGATCGAAAATAATCCAATCGATGCAAGACTCCCTTTGATAGTTGGAAGAAAGATATCATATACAGCACCATATTAGTTAGGACTGAATTTATGATCACCAATCTCCCCCCTAAGGATAATAATTTTACTTTCCAACTACTCAGCCTTTTTTGTAGTCTTTCCACAACATGCTTCCATTGAGCTATCGTTAGCCTCCTAAAGTGTATTGGGATGCCGAGATAGTTAATTGGAAACTGGCCAAGCCCACAGCCGAATAACTCGGCATATTGGGTAGCCTCCTCTTGAGCGCCGCCAAAACAAAACACTTCACTTTTATGGAAATTAATTTTTAGACCGAAAAGTTGCTCGAACGCTGATAATATTAATTTCAGGTTTCTTGCCTTTTTCATGTCATGTTCCAAAGAATTGTATCGTCAGCGTATTGTATAAAATTTGGGGGAGAATTTCACTTCCCCGGCCTCTGCACCAATTAGGGATGCACACAGCCTTTTAAGCATGAGTATCAGGATTTTATCTTGGTTAATAACCAAGCCTGATCCTCAGGATAAATTGCATGAGTATCAGGAAGGCCTGATCCTCAAGTATAAATAGGAAGCTAAATTCGCGTCCCTGGGGACTTGAACCTAGGTGTTGGGTTTGTACATCCACTCACCCAACCAGTTGAGCTAAGCTCCACTCCTTCTGACTTCGGCCTTGACGGCCCGTACGATGTCCGGCACTGGACTGAACAGCAAGAGCGTCGTCGAGGGGCTATCCTTTTTTGTGGATGCTTCGTTGCCCATGGCCGCCGGTGACCGATCGAGGAAGACGAGCTTGAGGCAGACGTAAACGACCAGGATCGATCGGTTGTATTGCCCTAAGTTTTACCTCGGATGGTTGCCCTATATATATGAACTCAAAGTTCCCAAGGGTGCATACGTGTAACGTGTGCCGTCCGGCCTCTTAACTTACGTTAGATAATATATACTCCGTATATGCCACGCCAAGCCCTCAAATCTCAAACCTATCGAGGAGACCAATATGGCAATATATGGCTTAGCCACGGGCCATCTTAAGACGAAAAACTAATGTATCTCAAGTGATAAATAATAAATAAATAAATAAGTACGCTTTGGCCTAGAGCCAAAATAGTTTTGGATACAAGAATGTTTCGAACAAGTTTCATTCCATATATGCATTTATCACTACCAGAAATGTTCCGTGTTTGCCAAGTGTCGGCAACTTCGTCGAGTGCACTTCATCGCTCAGTCGACTCTTTGCCAAATACACTCGACGAAGACGTTCTTTGCCAAGTGTCCAACTAGATACACTCGACAAATAAACAGCACTCAGTTATAAATATAAAAATTAAACCACAGTTAGTATAATTGCGCAACACACTCGTCAGATGTATACACTCGGGAAATACAAATATAAAATTGAGTATGGTTAGGCATCAGCATGAACACTACTCAGTTTCCAAGAAAACAATTAGTAGCTTGAACTACTAGAGATGCATCTTAACTCAAGCAATATCCGGGAAAAACCAAGTTGTAGTCCATGGACCGTGAGGAGCCACTAGCTTCTCCAATGGCAGCAATGGTGACATTGTTCTTTCTCTGATGTTGTAAATACCAGAGTAGACGCACCCCATCCTGTCGTTCAGAAAGTAGATGCAATCATCTTGAGCCCCAACGCATTGTCCAGCTGGGAGTGACTCTGAGCAGCCTTCACTGAGAAAGAGAGCACGCCCCATCAATGTATTGATCCTTCTCCACTGTCCTTGACCGCTGCTGCTCATGTCGATTACTGCCTCGAAGACCTCAAACAAAGGCTGGATTGGAAGCTCCCTCACAATCAAGAGCCGATCATCCGACGCAACTAGGTGGTGAGGAAGACCATGAGCGCATTGGTCCATCCACGGCTCGTCTTTAGGCATGCTGATTATGCATCGTATGTCGATAAGCTTGTCGCCAGCAAAGAAGTCTATGGCATAAAGTCCTGGAGGGCGCGTACCGTCACATGCTCCGGCGAGGACATATACCTTCTCTTGGAACAGTGCGATGTCGAGGATGCAATAGTAACCGGCGTCGGAAGGGGATTTCCACCCCAATACCCGTGGCGGTAAACCAGGGCGGTGAATCGAGAATTATAGGTTATTGTACATATTGACGGTGACGTGATTGGACACCACCACCACCTTGCGGATGTGGTGGACTAGGCCCTTGACGTCGATGTGCCGAGCGGCCGTCGTCTCCCGGTCCCGGGAGAGAGGGTTCATCAGGGAGCATCGTAGGTCGATGTGCACGATGAAGAGCATGCTGCCGGTGGAGACGCCGTGGGTGACAGAGTCCGGGATGAGCCCAAAGCGGTGGACCTCGCTGTCGGCGAGGCTGAGGAAGGTGCCGTCGCATTGTAGGATCCAAGGGAGAAGCCGTGGCAGCGGAAGATGCATGCGAGCGCCATCGCGCCAGGAGCGGCAGACCGCGCGGAGGCGAAAGCGGCTGGCGTGAGACTGCACGCGCTCGAGCACGAGGCCGAAGAGCTCCGGCGGGAGGTCCTGCCATGGTGGACGGTGGCCACGGACACTCGGCGGCGCCAGTGCCTTCATCGCGTACTGATCCTGTAGCGATCGACTTAAATCTTGTATAGGAGATTGGAGTCCGATTACAGCCCAAACACGGACGGAAGGACTCCTTTTTGAGTTAGGTCGGTTAGGATGTCGAGTTAGGTAGTACAGGGCGCCCGATTTGCAGGTTCAGCAAGAGCGCATGCAGTGTAAGAAAACTGCCGTTCTATTGAAATATAAAACTCCGTCCAAAATTAACTGATGAGTATATGGTTGCCCAAACTTTATGTAGAGGGGTTGGGCAGCCTGCAGCAGCTTGGGTTATGCACTATGCTGGAGGCTTTAATTTGCTGTACTGAAGATGTGTTGCATGGTTTCGTTGTGCGAGTGTATGAATTCTGAATTTTGGGCCAGAGGCCCTGGATGTGCTGAATCTGTGGCATGATTTCATTCTTTCTCAACTGTGGCGAGCTTTGTTGTACTCAATGCTGATTTGGTGATCCACCGGTTTTTTTTTTTTTTTTTTTTGCAAACCTATGTGCTGACGATGTAATACCAACACTGATGTCAGGTTTGTTGTGTCTTAGCTAAGTTACGAGCATCCCCGCGAATATGTGAACCTGTACGAGGCATGCCGCTACTACTGGTGAGCAAGTTCGTCTTTGGCAGAGGTACTCCACAAGCATAAAAATATATGAGCTAATAATCTTGCACTATATCTGAATGAACTTTTGCAGAACAGTTGAACGATTTAGTGTCAGAACTCCACTCACATGTGGACTGATCGCATGTCATTGGTTTGCTTCTTTCTGATTTTTATTGTGCGAGATCGACGCAATATTCACATGTGGCCTCGGGGTATTTTATACAGAAGCCAATGTATATATCATCTGTGGGTATATATGGAACGAATTAATGCGCATAGATGAGCGGCCACGTCATTGTGATGTATTAATTAATACAATGCATATACTCCCTTTGATTCCAAAGAAAGGCGTATATTTTAATGTGTCTAGTTAAAGATTTGGATGTAATTCAAATATTCATTATTAGCCTAACAAAAATTTGACACGATAACGAGGCATTTATGTGTATATTATTACAATATTAACTACTTACCTTCTATTTTAAGTTCTTACAAACATACCTCACATTTGCTTAGCTATTTACGCAAATAACAACCAGATTTAAGTATCCAAAATTCATGTTTTCCTCATCCCTTGTGTTTCAATCTCAATGTTTTGTCATGACACCTCATCGGGTGATGTTTCCACTCCACCACTCGCAATCTGTCACCGTCGATTAATGGAAGGACCAAAGTGTATATATTGATGGGTAAAATAATCGGTAACAGTTCAGACATACCCTAAAAAATGATATCCATGGGCCTAGCACCTAGGACTTTTTATTATAGAAGAGCCCACATGGGTGAGCACCAGATAATTCGACCCCGATGGGATTCAAACCCTGGCCGTAGCGTGTACCACTGTGGCCCTTGCCACTAGGCTACCACTAGTAGAAAAACCACCTTTCGTCCAGAGCCGAACCAGCCATTAATCCCGGTTCATAGAAAAACCGGGACCAATGCCTGGCATTGGTCCCGGTTCGAGCTGCCAGGGGTCCGTGGAGCATTGGTCCCGGTTCGGTTGGGGACATTGGTCCCGGTTCGTGCCACGAACCGGGACCAATGCTCCAGTGCAGGACACGTTCGTGCCACGAACCGGGACCAATGCTCCAGTGCAGGACACGTGGCGTGCCGCGGAGCATTGGTCCCGGTTCGTGGCACGAACCGGGACCAATACCCCTCCCCTGTCTATAAATAACCACCCCCTCTCTTCTCTCCTCTTTTTTTTCTGGTTGGATTGGTGGGAAGTGGGTGCTAGTTTTTTTTCCTTTGCCACGCACAAGATGTGTTCGATGAAATGCCCGAGCCACACTTAAGTTCACACAATATGATATCCTCGGCCGAGGTTAGCAACTTTATCCTTTTCATCTGTAATTGATACAGAAATATTGCACGTGTCGATGTACGGTGGTCATTTCACTATTCAAGATGTTATTGTAATGGTATTTGATAAACTTAATTATATGATGCAGATGGATGCACGGATGCGATGGATGTACGGCGAACGACAGTTCCGAGTTTATTGCAGGCCTGCATAAATTTCTCGAAGTGGCTGAGGCAAACAAAGTGGATAATTTTATGCCTTGTCCATGTGAGAAGTGTCGGAACGTCAGGGAGTACTCTGACCCGAGAACCATTCAAGACCACGTGATTCGGAGAGGTTTCATGCCCAGCTATAATTGTTGGACCAAGCACGGAGAAAGAGGGGTTAGGATGGAAGACAATGAAGAAGAGGAGGATGATGACAACTATCCTATGTTCCCTGAGGAATGCGGTGATACTGTAATGGAAGACGTTGAAGAAGAAGGAGGTGAACATCGGGCATCAGATGAGCCCGCTGATGGTCTTGGTGGGGTCATTTCTGATGCAAAGCGAGAATGCGATACAGAAAAGGAGAAGCTAAAGTTGGAGGCCATGCTAGAGGATCACAAAAAGTTGCTGTACCCAAATTGCGAAGATGGCAGCACAAAGCTCGGTACCACACTGGAACTGCTGAAATGGAAGGCAGAGACTGGTTGTTCTGACAAGGGATTTGAGAAGTTACTGAAAATAATGAAGCCGAAGCTTCCAAAGGATAACGAATTGCCCGAGACTACATACGAAGCAAAGAAGGCTATCTGCCCTCTAGGATTAGATGTGCAGAAGATACATGCATGCATTAATGACTGCATCCTGTACCGCGGTGAGGAGTACGAGAATATGGATAAATGCCCGGTATGCAATGCACTGCGGTACAAGATCAGACAAGATGACCCTGGTGATGTTGAGTGCGATGACGAGCCCCCCGGAAGAGGGTTCCTGCTAAGGTGATGTGGTATGCTCCTATAATACCACGGTTGAAACGTCTGTTCAGAAACAAAGAGCATGCCAGGTTGTTGCGATGGCACAAAGAAGAGCGTAAGAAAGACGGGAAGTTGAGACACCCCGCCGATGGGTCCCAGTGGAGAAAAATCGACAGAGAGTTCCCGACATTTTCAGATGACGCAAGGAACTTAAGATTTGGTCTAAGTACAGATGGCTTTAATCCTTTTGGGGAGCAGAGCTCCAGTCATAGCACTTGGCCCGTGACTCTATGTATCTACAACCTTCCTCCTTGGTTGTGCATGAAGCGGAAGTTCATTATGATGCCAGTGCTCATCCAAGGCCCGAAGCAACCCGGCAACGACATTGATGTGTACCTAAGGCCATTAGTTGATGAACTTTTGCAGTTGTGGTCCGAACCAGGTGTACGTGTGTGGGATGAGCACAAACAACAGGAATTTGACCTACGAGCGTTGTTGTTCGTAACCATCAATGATTGGCCTGCTCTTAGTAACATTTCAGGACAGTCAAACAAGGGATACAATGCATGCACGCACTGTTTAGATAAGACTGAAAGTATACATTTGGGAAACAAGAACGTGTACCTGGGGCATCGTCGATTTCTTCCGAACAGTCATGCCGTAAGAAAGAAAGGCAAGCATTTCAACGGTGAGGCAGATCGCCGGAAGAAGCCTAACCTCCCTGATGGTGATGTTATATATGACATGGTCAAGGATTTAGAAGTAATCTTTGGAAAGGGTCCTGGCAGTCTATCTGTTCCGAATGACGCTGACAACCACGTACCCATATGGAAGAAGAAATCTATATTTTGGGAGCTACCCTATTGGAAAGTCCTAGAGGTCCGGTCTTCAATCGACGTGATGCACGTGACGAAGAATCTTTGCGTGAACCTGCTAGGCTTCCTGGGCGTGTATGGGAAGACAAAAGATACACCAGAAGCACGGGAGGACCAGCAACGTATGAAAGACCCATACAACAAGCAGACGGATAAAGGGCGTCAATACTTAAGCAGCTACGCTCTTACCAAAGCAGAGAAGGAAATCTTTTTTGAATGCCTGAGCAGTATCAAGGTCCCGGCTGGCTTCTCGTCAAATATAAAGGGAATAATAAATATGGCAGAGAAAAAATTCCAGAACCTGAAGTCTCATGATTGCCACGTGATTATGACGCAGTTGCTTCCGGTTGCATTGAGGGGGCTTCTACCGGAAAATGTTCGAGTACCCATTGTGAAGCTATGTGCATTCCTCAATGCAATATCTCAGAAGGTCATCGATCCAGTAACTCTACCAAGTTTACAGAAGGCTGTGGTCCAATGTCTTGTCAGCTTCGAGTTGGTGTTCCCCCCATCATTCTTCAATATTATGACGCATCTCCTGGTTCACCTAGTCGACGAGATTGCCATTCTCGGTCCTGTATTTCTACACAATATGTTCCCCTTCGAGAGGTTCATGGGAGTCTTGAAGAAATATGTTCATAACCGTGCTAGGCCAGAAGGAAGCATCTCAAAGGGCTATGGAACAGAGGAGGTCATTGAGTTCTGTGTTGACTTTATTCCTGACCTTAAGCCGATTGGTGTTCCTGAATCGCGGCATGAGGGGAGACTGAGTGGAAAAGGCACGCTAGGAAAGAAAGCACTGATATGTAGGGACGGGCATTCTTTAACTCAAGCACACTACACAGTTCTACAAAGTTCCACCTTCGTGGCTCCGTATATCGAGGAACACAAGAATTATGTACGCTCCAAGAACCCGGGGAGGATGACTCCTGGATTAAAGAAAAACACATGGAGACTTTCGGCAGTTGGTTGCGATTACAGCTCATGAATGACACCACTGTCGGAGATCAGCTCTACTTGTTGGCCGCGTCACCATCTTCGACTGTATTGAATTTCCAAGGGTACGAGATAAATGGGAATACATTTTACACGATCGCCCAAGATAAAAAGAGCACCAACCAAAACAGTGGTGTCCGCTTTGATGCAACAGACGAGAATGGGCAAAAGGACACATACTATGGTTACATAGAGGAGATATGGGAACTTGACTATGGACCTACTTTTAAGGTCCCTTTGTTTCGGTGCAGTTGGGTCAACATGAAGGGAGAAGGGATAAAGGTAGACCAGCTGTACGGAATGACAACAGTGGATCTCAAGAATCTTGGTTGTTACAGGAACGAACCATTCGTCCTAGCCAATGATGTGGCTCAGGTTTTCTATGTGAAGGACATGTCCTCCAGACCGAAAAAAGAAAAAAATAAGCAAACGAATACATCAGACGATGAGCCAAAGCGTCACATAGTTCTTTCAGGGAAAAGAAACATCGTGGGAGTCGAGGACAAGACAGACATGTCAGCAGATTATGATAAGTTTGATGAAATTCCGCCCTTCACAGTGAAAACTGACCCAAGCATCCCGTTAAATAATGAAGATGCTCCATGGTTACGGCCGAAGCGATCATAGGCCAGGGACATACGCGAAGAAGGGTTCATGGCATTTATGTAAATCAATGTAATGTATTAAACCTTTATGTGATGTGTAGTAATGTATTAAACCTTTATGTGGTGAAAACCATAATACACGAAATGGGAGTTTCCACCTAGAAGAAATGGGTTATATCACATGTGAGTTTTCTTTTTTGTTTTCTGTTAATTAATTGCATGACGACCGGTGAAACACGCGTGGTAGGTGGTTGTCGGCTCCCACACCTCCCGTGGGAACCTCTCAAACCTCAGCTTCGTTAGGTACAGCCTTCAGAAGAAAACTCCAACGTCTTACACGCGCTCGAAAAAGTTGGAACAAAACACACGGTTCCCCCTGCATACAGCCCGACGGTGGCTCGTGAGTGCCCGCATATCAAATGCACCGTAGGACGTAGCTAGGGAACCCGATCCAAGCAGCGGTAAGACGTCTCTGATGATCTACAACCGTCCGGCAAGACATCTCTGATGATCTGCAACCGTTTGGAACGGTCGCAGGTCATCAGAGACGTCTTGCCGCTGGTTGCCCAAAGATGCCTCTCCGAGTGACGCTGGAATGTTTTGTGTGAGTGAGTAACCTGTCTGAGGAGGGGGGCTATATATAGGGTACGTGTGCTTCTTTAGTCCCGGTTGGTAACACCAACCGGGTCATGTGGCTCACGAAGTGGTCGTGATACTGCTGATCCAACAGCTCACAATCCCTCAAAAGAAACACACCCTGATCCAACGTCTCACAAGCGCTTGAAAGAAACACACGATCCGTGTGCTTCTTTAGTCCCGGTTGGTAACACCAACCAGGTCATGTGGCTCACGAAGTGGTCGTGATACTGCTGATCCAACAGCTCACAATCCCTCAAAAGAAACACACCCCTGATCCAACGGCTCACAAGCGTTCGAAAGAAACACACGATCCGTGTGCTTCTTCCTTATTGGTGGGATTCTCACTATATATATGTAGTCATGCATGGCCTCCATTGGCATAGCACATCTAAACTCATATCTTCAACCTCATCACTCTCCCATGGCTTCCACCGTAACCACTCTAACCTACTCGGAGGCGGAGTCGCTTTGCGCCTTGAACTACCCCTGCCCGCCCGGCTACGACGTCCCCGTCGGCTGGAGGCTGAGCACCGGAGGCGTGCCGGTCCCTCCTGTCCCTCAAGGTTTGGCGCGCCGGGCGGCCATCACGAACCACTACTACCTCGAGCTCACTCCGGCGCAGCGGATGGATCCCCGCTGGCATCCCGACTTGGGATGCCTTCTTCATCAATCGGCGTGAGAGGGCGCTCGCCAGGTACGAGGAGGACGGCCCGCCTCCTTCGAACTTCAACGAGGCCGGCCGTCGGCTGTGGTGGAGCGGCCGGACTCTCCAGAGCGTCATGAACTACATCACGGCCGGCGATAACCCCCGCCTGCGCTACCCTCGCTTCCAGTCCAGGCGAGCGCCGCCCAACGACAGCGACGACGACGGCGGCGACTACGACGACTACGAGGACGAGTATTATAGGCCTAGGCAAGAGTATGACTAACCTGAGCCACATCGTTGGTTAGGACAAATGGTTCGTCTATGTACGACGACGATCGTGTAAAATGTTTGTCTATCTACGACGACGATCGTGTAAAATGTATTCTTTATCTCTGCATTTCCAACTAATGATCTTTAGCATCTGAATAAGTAATCTGGTTTTGAGTTAGTTATGCAAAAGATAAATGAATTAATAATTTTTATCTGGTTTCTTCTGCATTTTACAACACCAAACATTCATCTTAAAAATATTACCAACCCTCAAAAGAAACACCAAACATTTTTATCTGTTTTTAAAATAAAGAGATGATTACTACAAATTTTTAGACAATTAAATCAATAGATATAAAACACACCCTAGCACTCAAAAGAAACACACCCCTGATCCAACGGCTCACAAGCGCTTGAAAGAAACACACGATGTGTGTGCTTCTTTAGTCCCGGTTGGTAACACCAACCGGGACTAAAGGCGGGCTTTGCGGTCACCACACGTGTCCTCCCCCAGCGCTTCCCTGGGCACGTGTCCTCCCCCAGCGCTGCCCTGGAGGTCTTTATATATTGTCGCCGACGGGGTAAACCCTAATCCACCATTCCTAGCCACGAACGCATCGTCTCCACGAGATGGATCCGCCACGCCCGCCGCAGCGCCTTCTGGACGAGGTCGAGCGTGCTCGGCAGAGCGCGCTTGGGCGCTACCGCGGGAGCCTATCCCGCCGTATGCCCACGAGCCGTGCACCTCCACCAGCCGCCGCCGCACCTCCACCAGCCGCCGCCGCACCTCCCGACGAGGAGGAGGACGACGACAACGACTTCGACTGGAGCGACCATGGGGAAGAGGGCGGCGGGCCGCAGATGCAGCAGGCCATTGAAGCCTCCTTGCAGCCTGTCCGCGATGACTGTGTCCAGCGAGCCAAGACTGCCTACCAGCTCAAGGCGAAGGAGGCTTCCGAGCTGGAATGGGCGCTGAAAGACTCAAGATCCATGGATCTTGCTCCTCCCGCCGTTCCTCCTAATCCTACGGCCTCCGAGCCAGCAAGTCCGTTTATGTAGAAATGTAACTGTGTTATGAAAACTGTTAGTGATGTGTAATAATATATTAAACCTTTTATGTAACTACGTGGAACTCTTCCGTGGACTAGTGGTAGCCGTGCATATGCGCATAAGGGCCAGGTCCCGGGTTCGAGTCCTCACTTCTATCTAAATGACAAAGCAGGGGTGGAGTCCCCCCTCCGGTCTTCTTGTTGTTGTTCTTTTATGTAACTGTGTGAGGATGTTGTATTAAGGATGTACTCCCTCCGTTCCATAATATAAGATGTTTTAGGTGTTACACATGTTGCCTAGATTTATACAAAAAAGAGTGGACATGTAACAGATAATTAAAAATTAAAAAGGTTTTCGAAATAAACAGATAATTATTACAAATTTTTAGACAATTAAATCAATAGATAAAAAGAAATAAGAAAAAGACAATTAAATCAAAAGTGTGCAAAACAAATTTAGTTAATGCATTTTTAATTGAAATTTGGCAAAATGGTTAATAGTTTGAAATTTGGCAATATTTATTCAAGCACTTTTCATGTTGTCAGTTTTTTCAAATTCAAAATTATTTAGCATTTAAAAACCATTCTATGAAATTTAGGTATAGAAGCAAAACAGCCAAATAAAAAAAAGGCGGGAACCGTGAAAACTTTGAAAAACGTTTGAAAATTCACTCTTTGGTCCCGGTTCAACAGACGAACCGGGACCAAAGAGTGCTCAGTGAGCGCTGCACGTGGCCCACTACCTTTGGTCCCGGTTCGTGGCTGGAACCGGGACCAAAGAGGCTTTGGTCCCGGTTCGAGCCACGAACCGGGACCAAAGGTCTCTGCTTTATGTACGGTTGCCCCTTCATTCCCCAATCTCTCCAATTTCACGAACTCTCTCTCTCTGCACGCAAGACGCCGGAGCTTTGATTCGACGCCGTCAGGCTGCCTCTCCGCCCGTGCGGCTCCACGACGCGCCCCGCCGCCGCCGTAGACCTCCGCCGCGCCCTCCCTTCTTCGGTCAGGCACGCCGACCGACCTTGCTGCAGAGAGAAGAAGGAGAGAGCGCCCGCACGCCAGCCTCCACGCTCGCCGGCCCTCGACGCCCGGCCGCGCCCTCTACGCCGGCCACGCCCTCGACGCCCCTCGACTACCGTGCATCTTGGCCTTTCCCAGGTTCTCCACGAGTTCGCCGACGAGCCGGTGGTGCGCCGTCCGTGACAAGCTCTCCGCCCCAGCGAACCAGGCCTTCCCCGACCCCATCCACACCATCCCCGGGACGCCATCGACCTCCTCCGCCGCCCTGCACGCTCGCCGTCGCCTCCTTGTCTCCCCACGGTGAGAAACCTAGCCGCTCGAGGCCCCCCTCTCTGTTTCCCTGTGCGTCTCCACGTCTGAGGAAGAAGAAGAACCCGGGCCGTTGATCTTTAGATCGACGGTCGGATGCACGCTGGCCTCTTTGCTAAATCCTGGCCCTTTAGATTAGATCCAACAATGGTGTACCTAACTTTAAAATTCAATAACTCGAGAAAAATATATCCAAATAAATCAAATGAAAATGCTATAGAAAGCTTATGAAATTCTCTGTGCAACTAAACTAGTTTCACCATGTTTAGATTATTAAAAATTGAGTAATATTTAAAATGTCACAGAAGGTTGAAAACCTAAACTTGTTTGTTTCTGATACTCTATAAATCCAAATGATGCCAATCCAATTTTGTTAGCTTAGTACTGTGATCACTTAGCTCCCCTAATTTTGGTAGATTTAATTGAACTTGTTGTCATGTTGTGACTTGTTAGAGGTGTGATCATTTCCTATGTTTATCTTGGAATGATTATACTTGTTTGTTTGTGAGTGTGTGTGAACCTAAATAATTTGAATTTTTGTTGGACTCCTTTAATCATTACCTTCCATGTTTATCTATTTTTTTCTACTATCAGATATACTTTGTTTTGTTGGATTATAACTTGCAAGTCTTAATTTACAGAAACTATGGAACACGACAGAGACGAACATCAGGTAGACATCATCGAGAGTATGATACACGGGGAAGATGTCACCTCACAGTTTCTGAACAACTCCAGCGAGGGAGATGAGTCTCTCAACCGAAGAGACGGCTCCGGTGAGGGAGAACCCGACGGCTGGGGTGGGAGAGAAGTCGGCGAGGGAGAAGCCGATGAGGGAGAAGCCGAAGGCTCCGGTGGAACATTAAATGTTGCAAACTCCGGCGAGGTGCATATACATATATTAATGAAGCCGAAGATTGTATTAATTAAGCCACAGTTGTCTATATACATATATTAACGCTCTTTCTTCTTTTAGCCCTCCGGATCGAGCAAAAATTCTGTAAGGACAAAACGAGGCCCAACCAAAATGTTGGGCGACCAAGAAAGGTACAGGATCGAAAAAGTCGCTGAAGACGGCACACCGACTGCTCCCCCTGGTGTTAAAAATAAAATGGTAAATCAATGCGGAGTTCTTGTTAGGGACTACATCCCGATCACCGTTCGAGAATGGCATCAGCCAAAGGAGGGAGGAGTAAGATATGTCGGCGAGGAGGGCAAAGAAAGAATTTGGAGAAAGCTCATGCTTAATTTCACCCTGGCGCCAGAGGTGGATCCAGATGAGGAGGATCCAAATGAGGCAGAAAAGATTGCCCGGAAAAACATGGAGCAAAAAGTCAGGGACTGGACTTTTAAGAAGATTGCCGAGCTATTCAAGAAATGGAAGAAAAGATTGAACATCGAGTTTGTCCAGAAAAATAAGACTCTGGACTTTGATAAAGGGTATGAGAAGATAAGGGACTACTGGGAAGAATTTGTGGCGTACAAGAAATCGGAGGAAGCTCAGGAAAAGTCTGCAAAAAATAAGACAAATGCTGCTAAAAAGATCTACCACCATACTATGGGGGCTGGTGGCTACACTTTTAGCATGCCTAAGTGGGAGAAACTTGAGGCGGACCTGCTGGCTAAAGGGATCACTCTAGAGCCACTCGCATGGATCGAACGGGCAAGAAATTGGTTTTACGGGCATGGGGGCACGTTGGACGTAGAAGGGATGTGCATATATAACAGAACACACAAAGATAATCCCCTACTACCCATCGAAGGCATTAGAAATGCAGTAAAGGATGTTGCAGAGGGACGGTTCATTCCCGATAGAGAGGATGACGAGCTCACACGCGCCCTTGGGAATAAGGAACACGACGGACGGTTACGAGGCGTACCAGGCTCCAAGCCCAAGACAATTGCGATTCCCGAGCACAGGAAGAAATTTCCTGATAGAAGCCATCAGAGGAGAAAGGAAAGGGAGGCAATGGAAGCACGCGCTGCTGCAGACCGGCTAAGTAATATAGAAGAAGAATTAAAGTGGCAGAAGGATCAAATTGCCGCACTTAGCCAGCAAGGTACTAGCGGCCAATCTCAGCGGCACATGGTAGAAGCTGCATGCGATGGTACCGGCGGCCCATCGAATCGGAAAAGCAGCGTGGCTTCCACGGAGCTCCAGGATGGTACTGATGATGCAGTGACGGTGGCTCCACTTCGTCGCTACCCAGTGGATGATATCACGGAGAGCACACCTTGTGAGATGCATGTGAAAGTTTTTAACTTAACCGTGAAGGTGGTGGTGGGCTATGTCGTACCAATTGGACCTAAACCAACTTACCATTTCTCTCCGGTTCCAAATGGCTACGCTGTTGTCGCGGTGGATGAAGTGATGAAAGATTATGAGGAGCTGAAGCTGCAACACCCTGCAGGTGAAGATGGGGAGGTGCTTGAACTTGGAGAAGCCAAGAAAGCGACCATTCTATGGCCAAAGGAATTCATCGTGCTTCGAACTGGCAGCCAAGGCCATCGACTCCTCACCAGTCTCCAGCGCAACAGTCCTCTTCACCGCCTCAGCATTCTACAGCGCAACAGTCCTCTTCACCGCCTCACCAGTCTCCAGCGCAGCTGTCTCCGCCGCCGCGTCAGCCGTCTCCGCCGCCGCGTCAGCCGTTTCCGCCCACCGCTCGTACTATGAGGGGTAAGCGATCACCGAAACGTAAAAGGTCACCCCTCCCAACAGTACCTCATAAGAATCTTCCCATTAGACCTTATGACAGGACTGTAGCGGAAAACGCCGCGGAGGTGGCTGCCTACAATAAGTCTTTTTTTGCACCAAAAAAGCCCGAGCAGAAGCCGGTATACGATAAAAAATCAAAAAAGTGGGCTAAGTCCTTCCTTGCACAGCCATCCCAAATATCGATGAATCTGCAATCTGACTATGGTCGTGAACTTAGTAAGCTAGCACGTGCCCAGTCTGAGCAGGACAAGGAAAGAATTGCAAAAAGCGGGAAACAAATTGCCCAGCTCGGACAGCAGAAAAATCAATCGGTCCCCCCGCTCATAGTGTGTTCCGATATCGACAAGGACTTCAGAGCCGATATGGATAAGGACCTGCAATTATTGGACCCCA
Organism: Poa pratensis; assembly: GCA_947311845.1. NCBI lineage: Eukaryota > Viridiplantae > Streptophyta > Magnoliopsida > Poales > Poaceae > Poa > Poa pratensis. The sequence continues at coordinate 1,000,568 of CAMZMU010000035.1, forward strand.
GAGCCATAGCTGCTGCTAGAGAACACTAGTCAGCAACCCGTGCATCCGCACGGGCTTACATTCGAAATCTTTTAGTTGTGGAAAAGTTTAGGTTGTATTATTACAAATTTACAATAGCTCACATATCTCTTAGTTTCTCTTATCACATGGTAGAGAATGCAACTGAAGGAACAACTTTATAAGTTTATTAGAGAAAAAAGAGATGGCCAAATGCAAATAACTTTTTCCATATATATAAATTGTTTCCATATATAAACTAATATTTTTGCAACAAATAGGATTTCGGATAATATCACATAAGATAGATGGATTGATGAATTTGGCAGGGCGTAATGCAATATTTTTTGTTGACCAAGGTTTACGTGCATGTGTGATATACCTACTTAACCCACGAAGCCACTAAGTTCTTTTGGATAAATTTCTTCATCACAGTTAATCCTTTTCACAACCAATTGTTTGTTTGCATGTCCTCGGCTTCACAAACATTTTATTTAAAATCATCAATATGTCCTTCTACATGCATTATGCAAGGACCTTGTGTACCCGCTGCGCATTGGCACTGTCATTCTCGTGACCATTATATTGACATTGGTCTTTGTGTGGTACGGCTAAGAGAGCGCCAAAAATAATTTGATGGAGAATTACTAATATTAAGAAATATCAGGGTATTAGTTTCTAACACTTAGGAAGCTTCGGGATAAGGTTGCATGCGGCGGTCCCGCATAGGCCCGCAGAGCACTATTTAGTTCAAAACTGACCAAATCTGAGTAGGACTGTTTACACTAACCTTTCATATTTTAACTACATGCGGGCCGGGTACGGGCGCCCCTCCGACACCCTCACTTCGGGCTATTTTATCATCATGCTTTTACATTTGGAGAAATTTGAAGACTCTTTTTTAGGTATGGGATTTCTTTTTTTTTGCTTTTATATGATGGTGTAGCAATGAAGTTGTTGTTCTACAGTTCCTATTCTTACTAATGTCTTGTTCATATTTACTGGACGATGGTTATTGCATCCAATATTTCAGCACCTTGTTTATCTAATGGTTCACCGTAATAGTTTCATTCTATGGTGCAGCAGGCGTCAAATTTTTGAAAGGAATGCGGTAGGGGAAGCCCCTACAGTGTTTTTTTAAATAATAAGAACCCAAATATACGTCCGTGAGGACTTGAACCTGGGTGGCTGGGTTGTACATCAACTTCCCTAACTCAAGTGATGCATAAGGCGCTGATAATTCTTTGGAGTTGATCCTAAGTGTTATAACTTGGTCATATGGATGGTTCATTTATTTTTAAATGAATGTGATAGTTTTTTGGTGTGAAATTTTGGGGATAATCATAAGATAGGTCATACCAAAAGAATCTGCATTGTGAGATAAAAATGTTACATACGTACGTCTAAATTGAACATTTGAAGCTATTAAAAATCTAACCTTCTCAAAGGAAATATGCAGTCGAACGGGTAATTGTTGAGTTCCTCCTTGCCTCTCCATACTTACATGATGCGCACCTGCACAGGTACAAATGCTAATTAGTTCGAATAAACATAGGTCCTATTTCGGAGTGAAGAACATAATAATCTTAGGTACAATATCACACGAATATTTCCTCTGATACATAGTTGCGTACTATTATAATTATCTTTTCTAAATTGCTGCAAAGAAGTTAACAGAGATACATAAAAATCTACTGAATAACTATTTGCGAATATTAGGAGCATCACACATGTGCTATGGCGCCACATGCATCTGCCACCATAAATTAATGGAAGTACTACGTAACGAATTAATTGCTCAGTGTTAGAAATTAGCCACGAAGATGGGATAAAACCAAGCCCGAGAATGCAGACATGCAGCAATGATGTGCAAAAGAAAATACCGGATGAAGGGATGATCAGCAGCCTCCCAGCATGCCTGCAGTTTAAATACCCGAGATTTATTCGATGGGTCTAGGCAGTTTGGTGACGCTACCGAGGTTATATATGCAGCATCTTCTGAATCTGATTAGAAAATAGGAGAAAAAAGAGATCAGTGCATAATGGATACTACGAATCTACGATCGTGCCATCCGATAATAGTGTGTAGAGGACGGCACAAATTATGCTGCTGCCCGCGGAGGATCGTCACGCACGGCAAGACGGAAGCGACTTGACGACAGGGTACAGAACGTGGTGAGTGCCGCAAGAATTCTCGCCGCCATGAGATTTGGCGCGACGATTTTATTGGACGCATTTTTTCTCTTGCGTTTTTTACGGCAGGAGAAGGGGAGACGCACCCCATGCGGGCGGCGGAGGAGGTACCTAGTTAATTAAGGGCTAATTAATTAATATGATGGATACGGGACTCGAACTCATCGCCTTAGATCGTTCTGGAGGGTCGTGCGTGACGCGTCGGGCAATAGATTAAATCCGACGGCTTTAGATAAATTATATTTCGATCGTACGGATAAAAATTGTTAATATCTAGGATTAACGTGGAGCCTCGTACGGTGCCTCCAATTAGTAAATATAAGATGGTATCACTGTATCGCAGGCCATGGAAAATGCTATCGCCATGGGTATGACTCTTGGTCAACTTTTAGGCTATGAAGAACAGCCAATGTTAGAGATAGCACGGAAATATGTCACAGAGGAGTCTATGGTCAGTAATGAGGTGGTCACGCGTCTATCAATAAATATGCGAAATCTGCACAACTGGTACATGGTGCACACATCAAAGAAGGGCGCGAAGGAGTGGATTGCGGTGGACGTTCGAGTGGAGCATTTCTTCAAACCTTACAGTATACAGGTTCAAATGACTGAACTGTTTCAGTTATTCAATCAGCGCGCCCTCGACAAATCTATCCTCAGTTGCTATTGTCTGTAAGTGATTTATTTTCGTAATTAAGTCTCTAGCTCAGCTCGTTCATTGACTGTATTATATTATCCTGACTATATATATATCCTTTTGTACGCTATTATGTAGAATGAAGATGATGGAATGCAAAGCATCTAGACATTATGAGGTTGGGTTCGTTGACCCATATATCGTTAATGAACATACGTTACGCAATCACCTCAGAGACGTGGAGCATGACCTGACCACCTCTTTAATCAAGCAAAACTTCTGTACGGAAATACTATTTCCTTACAACTTCAAGTGAGTGTTTCTGGCTTGTACATATTTTTATTTGGCTTTCTCGATGTTAAGTGTAATTGATGAGTTATGCATGTCTGCTTTATGTAAACGTCCGCAGGTTCCACTGGATTCTGCTAAGCATTCAAGTTGACAAGTCCATAGTTGAAATCCACGACTCATTAAGTTGGGACCAAGCGACGTGGACCTCAATGAAAGAAATGCTCAATAAGTAATTTCAATCATTATCGCAATATATCGGCCTCTTTCGTTCGTTTCCTGATATCAAGTAATTAATAACTCCTTTGTTCATTTTTTTGGCCAAAGCAGGTGTTGGACACTATTCAAACAGAATGTACAAGGTCCATTCAAAAATGAGCTAACTTATATATCGGTGAAAAGTCCGCAGCAGCCACCGGGGAGTAATTTATGTGGATTCTACGTTTGCGAGTTCATTCGCGAGTTGACCTCTGAGCGGAGAACAACTTCTTTGAGAAAAATGCGGGAGAAGCTCGACCCAGAACGGCGCATATGAGTAATTCAAGAGGAATTGGCAGGATTTCTGCTTAGTGAGGTCATCGATGAAAGGGGAGAACATTATGCTGCGGACGATGAAATACATATGTGATCTATCTCCATGTAATTAAATAGTTGTATTCTCGCAAGAGATCGAATATTAATTATATATGCATCAACGTGTACTGTGTATATAGTAGAGCGTATAATATGCGTACGGAAACGATGGAGAGCACGTCGGCGATGCGAAGAGGGGGAGACGATGGAGGCACCGACGAGAGGGAGAGGGGCACCGGCGAGAGGGAGAGGGGGCACCGGCGAGAGGAAGAGGGGGCACCGGCGAGAGGGAGACCCTAAACCCTAAATACAAAAAAACACTCATTGGTCCCGGTTCGTAACACGAACCGGGACCAATGAGTCTCCCCCCACTCCCAGCCAGAACTGGCCACGTGGAGCCCCATTGGTCCCGGTTCGTGTCTGAACCGGGACCAGCATTCGTCCCGATTGGCTGGTCCCGGTTCGGGAACCGGGACGGATGGCCCAACCGAACCGGGACCATAGGCCAGTTTTCTACCAGTGTACTGCCTACCCTAAAGATCTAAGCCCTTATTTTATGGACTCTTACACCTTCTGTATGGGTCACGGCCAAACAATAGTCGCTAGACAATTCATATATTGAGATGTGAAACCAACATGTCCTATCAGTGACTTTTTTTATCATACGTAGAAAAATCATGTCAGCACCATCACATTCAACCATGTGATATTAACCTCGTCTAGGACATGTCACTCTTAAACCTCTGTTGAGATGAAGAAGACATGGAAACTTTCACACAGAGAGAGTGTTTTATTAGAAAAAAAGCTATGAGAAAGCTCACACCCCTAAATTCCAGGGTGCTGAGACACACATTACATAGGCATGCATCTAAAGACGGTGATGCATGCCACATCACGTCTTCTTTGTTTCAATGGAGATCAGAAGGTGAGGGTGCCGGCGCAAGGTTCCTCGGATGGAGCGGGCGGCAGCAGCAGGAGGATATCCCCATGGGTTGTTCCTGATATAACATGTAGCAGTGTGCGGTGGAATTCTTCCCGCACAATTGCTTACAGAGTTTCATGTCGCAGGTCGAAGTCGGGGTAGGCGGAAAGCATTTCTCTTCATCTACACGCAAAAACAAGAACTATAGCTAAATATATAAGCAGTAGAACTGAGAGGGGGAAAAAAGGTCTTAAATAAAAAGGGAATAAAATTTATGTATGGATTCCGGAAAATACCAGTATTCTATATCATATGTGTCTCTTTCTTTATCGATCGGGAGTAGTGAAAAAAAAATCCTATACGCTTCCCTTCCCTCTTTAATGAGAGATGAAAAACAAAAAAGCGAATTAAGGGTGCCCTATGGGTATTTGATCTTGCCCCCTCCCCCTTTTTTTTCATGGAGAAAAAAGCAAATATGAATTTCTCCATTCATTGAACCCTAGTTCGGGACTGACGGGGCTCGAACCTGCAGCTTCCGCCTTGACAGGGCGGTGCTCTGACCAATTGAACTGCAATCCCCGCGGGGTGTATGGCATACCTATTCTTAAATTAAATAGAACCATAAGAAGATATATAATCCCATCGAATCAAAAAAACATGTAAAACTGAGTTACAAAAATATGAGATTGTTAAGTAGTGAGTGTACCAGAACTTCCCGTGTCTGCATGGCCACATGTGAACAGTACCATCGCCATGACCATCATGGCAACCAAGCAACACAAACACTTGTGCTCCTCTTGAAGATTGCCATGAGGATACTTGTAGAATTATCTAGTCCCTCGAAATTTTGTTTTTCATTTGTTCCTCTGAATCGATTGATGCGGTGATCACTCTTGCCTCATGGTATACATAGGAGACGTATCAATCAGGGTATATATGGAACCACTCAAGGCTAATATATATGTACCAGAAGGAACATTATTACAACTTATTACAGTATATATATGTATCCATTCTCTAAGTTAATGCATACCAACTAAATGGCCACAATTATCTTTATCTCGTAAATTAATTCACTATGAATCACTAATATTTTTTTACATTAGAATAACCTTTTATCTGACATTGACCAATAGTTTCTACAAAAAATTGATTAATAGTAATGAAAATATATTTTTTCCTGGAATTCGCTAAACAATGAACGTTACTACAGATTTAGGTCTCGGTACCGGACATCTTATTAATAATTACCGTACACCATCCTTTTCCATGCGTACCGAATGTATGCATGCATATTAGACAAGAAAGTTAATATCATCCAGATTCTCTCTAATTCAAAAAATTCAAAAAAGAACTAACTCTTCAACGGCTCATTCGATTTAACATCTTTTCACCACTAAATCGACCGTGAAGAGCTAAATCTCATATTTATATGCTATGACAAATAGGGCCGGCTTTTACCAGTCGATCTTTCTGGGTACCCCATCCCGCCCCAATCACTTCCAAATCTACGCCGGTCCCTCTGGCAGCCACGTTGTCGCCACGGCGCCCCTGTGTTGTCAATTCCCCGTGTCAAAAAATAGGGGAAGCATTTGGAGCGCACGTGTAAAATAGACGATGTTCAGCGCGTTCGACCATACGGATTGTTTCAGAACGTTCTACAGCGAAAATAAATCCTATCCTACTATATATAAAAGGGCGTAAGATTCACCCCCAAATCCAGTGTCCACGTCGCCTTTTAACACGGACCGTCCGATCAACGCAGCCGATGGTCCAGATACGCTTTAAAAATCGCGCTGCTACAGTATTACTGTAGCAGTTGGATTTCTTCCAATCAGACAGCGACACGTCGTAACGCACGATTTTTGGCGCAGAGAAACTTACAAAAAAGAACCCGAGACTTCCGCAAAGCAACCCGCGGTCCAAACTATTACACTACGAGGGACCTATTTGTAATTACACAGAAAGACACAGACTTTTATGTAAAAATATACGCAGAAATTCTCCTCCTCCTTCTCTCTCGCGAATGACGCGGAGGTCGCCGGCGCCGCCGACGGGACGCGCCGCCCCTACACGCCTCCCCGTTCAAATCTATGGCCATGGTCAGGTGCGCCGCCACGCGCTCTCCATCCTCGCCGAGGAACACTCCGTGGAACGGCCGGAATCGCCCGCAATCGCCGATGAACCGCCACGGCTCATCTCCACGTTCGCCGCCGCGAAATCACTCGCCGCCGGCGATTACGGCGACCAAATGGCAGGCCGCGCCCCCCGTTCGATTCGTCTCCACGCCGGCGCGCAGATCCGGCCGTTCCCAGCCTCTCGCGTGTTCGCCGTTGCAGCGCCGCGACCTCGGCAGCTCCGGTGGCTCCGCCGCACCGCCGGGCGTCACGGGTGACGCCAGCCCACGCCCGTCCGTTTCAAAAAAAAAGACTGACATGCGGGACCCACTGTTAGTTTTAAAAAAATTACTGAAAATTGTTACAAATTGTAAAATACATAACTTTCAAACCATAATTCAGAAAAAAATAATTAATATACCAAAATTTTCAGAAAATTACAAACTTTACAACTAACACATTTACATGCATGCAAATTTTCAAATTAATATCTTCCAAACCACAATTTAAAACATATGCAAATTGTAAAATTCATAACTTTCAATTTCAAACCATAATTATAAAAAAAATCAAAAAATTACATCTTTACATTTAACACATTTCCATGCAGCATTAAACAACTATAATTATTGCTTAATTAAAACACATACAATATCAAATATAAAAAATGTGGAAATAACATTCCACCTCCATTTAGCTTCATTTTTCTATTTTTTTGTTATTTGCTTTCCTTTTGTTGTGCAGTAAAACAACATTGGAATTACTTTCTATTTCTTTCCTTTTCTTATTTGCTTTCCTTTTGTTTTACAACAAAACAACATTAGAAATAATAATCAAAGAGAATAAAAAATGCTTTCCCAATTTTAGTTTGTTCAAATAAAATTGTAAAAACATTGAAATTCAACCTTCATAATTTTTTTCTGTTTTTTCCATTTGCAGTAGAACAACATTGCAATAATGATAAAAAAGAAGAAAAAAATTCTCCTTTTTTCATTTGCAATACAACAACATTGCAATAATGATAAAAAATAAATGCAAATCATTTTATTTTGCAGAATAATTGTAATCCCCTTTTCCCCAATTTCAATCTACTGTAATATATTTGTAAATAACACTGAAAATTTTGTTGAACCAGCAAAATGATTGATCTGTCTTCATAAAAACTCTACAAGTTCTAACCACCATATTTGCATATCGATGTTTCTAAATTTATATTTCACCAAACAGGAGCATGGCACATACATTTGAACAATTAAAAAAAATGCCTTTCAAATCTACCCACTTTACAAATACAAAAAAATTCAAATCTAAATAACCCCCTAATTTGATTAAATTTCGAAAACTTCACAATTTTTACCCCTAAACTTTCGTCGCGATTCAAAAAATTTCAAACCTTCACACCTATTAAATATCAACATTTCCAAATTTAGATTTAACGAAAAACGCGCGGCATAGGCCGCGCTAATATACCTAGTATTGTAGATGACCGGAAGAAACATAAAAGAGTAAGAGCTTTCAGTGCACATGGGACTATAATATAGCACCCGTGAAAACCATCGGATGACTCTCTCTCTCTCTCTCCCTCCATCTCTCTCTCTCTCTCTCCTCATCCACTCGGTTCCACCATCCTCTAATGCATCTGAATATCCCATGTGTGACCTTGCCTATGGCCCTAATCCAAAAGTTCTTCATGTGTTTATTTATTTATTTTACAATTTATGATTACCTTATATGATCAAGGCATTGGTCCATATAGCCTCAGGCTATTTGTATAGAGATCAGTCTGTATAGCTCGTGTACATATGAAACCAATTAACGATGATATATACGTAAACGTACGTTCCATTTCCAAAACAAGACCTATAAAATCACTATAACAATTGCCACACAAAAAATACGAAATAATCCGGTTTATAAAGATTAATGAAAAAGAGAGAATCTGATGTCTTGTTGAGTCTGGAGGGCGTCGATGAACACATTCTTGAAATAGTACTATCCAGATTTTATTAATGGCATATTTGATTATTTCCTTCTCGATTCTCCTGGGTCATTTAATCAAACAGGACAACAACAGCTGTTTTCGTAGTTGCAGAAGGTTCCCGGGGCGCTGTCACTGGCGCCGCATAACATCTTGCACCGCTCTTCGGTGCAGTTTGGCAAATTGTGCGAGTAGCACGACGCCGGCAGAGGAAAAGCAGCAGGCACATCCATCTGCATGCATGGCCAACATAAAAGGAAAAAAGTCACAAATCATTCCATACATGCATGTGTGGTAGGCCGTTGGACCTAGAGTATATACTTGAAAGAAAAAAAGGAAATAATTTCTTCTCAACTTTGCAAAATATCGAGTGTTAACTAACCACGTTGCGTGCGTGGCTTGATAGAGGAATGGTAACCATGGCCACCATGAGGGCGGCCATGAAGCAGCACATAGCACTCCTGTTCTTTTTCAGCATCGTCATGATGTACAGGAATACACAGCTGAACGTATAGTCGTATAGTTTTTTTCTTTGTGTTGTGATTTTGTGTGTGTTTATATAGACCCGCCCTTGTTCACGGCTAGGAGTATCGATTAAATGGTAGGATTGTCAATTAAATGGTGAATTATTTTATTCTTTTATACAGTTAATGCATATAGATCTGGTGTATGGATAAGTCAATAGCTAACTGCATACTCAAAAATGGAACCTACTGATTGTGAAAAAATAGTATATATCTTTGGTGAAGATTTGGTTCAAATGATATCAGTTGGATCCTTCGATCGTCGATGACAAAAAGTTTGTTCATACGTCCATCTCTTGATTCTGCAAACCGTAACATTAAGGTGGTAATTTTTCAATGTAACATCCTTGAAATATAGTATTATTAAAATTATGCTTATATTCATAGTATCTCAAATAATTCCCTTCTCGCTCACGGGCGTTTATCAAACGGGCGGCAGCAGTTGGAGCCCCGCATGTGTCGTCCACCGCAAAGAAACCACATCGGCGGGGGCAACGACCCGCACCTCGCCGGCGGGTGAGCAGGAGGCACCAGCCAAAGGCAACACCCCAGCCCACATCAGATCCATAGCAGGGACAGCAGGAAGGTGGCGCGCTGACGCAGCCGACAACACCGACACCTCCCTTCCTCCAACAACCAAAGCCGAGCGGAAACCCCAAGTACGGTCGGCTGCCTTGGTGCCGTGGTCAGATCGGGTCCGTCTCCTTCCCTGCCATGTGGGTCCGTCTACCCGAGCCTTCAGCGCTCAAGAAGCTCCATTGATGCTGCTCGCCTCGCCTCGAGTCTCCACGGCGTACCTGAGGAAGCACGGATGGAGAGTCCCTTCCCTTGCCTTGTCTCCGTGTGGAAATAGGTCCGGATTTTAAAAGGAACGGGAACGTGCACTCGTGCGGTCTCTGACAGTCTGACCAAACTGAACATTTAAACAACCGGTGACAGCAGCAGCTAATTGAAGAACCAACAAACCAGCTTGACTGAGCCTGCTATAATACAGTCCGACATACGGGGTTATTCATTCGCCTTTTCTCGATGGTGATGGATAACGGAGACCAGAAAATTCGTTTGGTTGGAGATTTTGACGAAATTTTAAGCCCACTAGTCAAGGAGGTTCAGTTCAGCATGGGGATGCAGAGACCGTATCAGCTATCCAGTTACAGACAAGCATCAGCTCTAATATTTACAGACTTCACTACGGGAATGCGTCAAGACGCCGACGGCCGATTTATACGCCGACGGCCAAATGTCGAGGCTGTCGGCGTACAATTCGAGATAGGGCAGCCGCGACCTTGGCCGTCGGCGTATAAATAACCGTCGGCGTAGCCAGACCAGGCCGTCGGCGTACAAACGCCCGCCCTGACGGAGCGAGGACGGCCATCCCGCTGTGTTCAGACGCCGATGCCTTGCCGTCGGCGTTCGTGGGTATTTATACTTTTTTTCTATTGAATATGAAATAATTATATACGCCGATGGCGGCCGTCGGCGTATACTTTTTTTCTATTTTCAATTGAATATGAAATAATTCTATACGCCGACGGCGGCCGTCGGCTATACTTTTTTCTATTTTCAATTGAATATGAAATAATTCATATCTTTAAATCCGTAAATCGAAATTTAACAAATTAAATGTCTAAATCGATTAAAAAAATAAGAGGAATCCAAATATGACATACATAAAATCTTTTTCACCATGCACATGACATTTTGTAACATATGTTTGGTACTTGATTCATTAAAAAGTCAATTTTGACACATAAAAAATAGAAAATGATATTTACGAACATATTTTGAAAATTGTTTTTGGCAACAATATTTTCCATACCAAGACACCCCTATGTGTCAAGTATGGATACATTATCACAAACTATGGCATGGGGATGGCCATAACTTGGTCATTTGACGCGAAAGCTATACATGTCTATACATGATAGACCTTTTTGTGAAGCATTTTTTTTGAAATATTTGTCAAAACTCAAGTTTATCATTTTTCTAGCAACTAGTACACATAAAAGGACTCCACGTCAGAGGAATTTCTTTTTTGAGTATTTTCTCAATTTCTTTTATTTTTGTGAAAAAATGTCAAAATGATCGTCGTGGCTATTCATTGAAAGGGGTCACATTTTCAAAACTATCGATGTTTCTGTGATAAAGTCACTACTTTTGTACCTAAAAATGATATGTAGTACCCTTTGTGACAATAAGATGGGTGCCTTTTGCAACATATTTTTGGTATTTCCTCCATAACAAAAGTCATTTTTGGCACTTAAAAAATAGAATATGATATTTATAAAAATAATTTGGAATTTGTTTTTGGCAACAATGTTTGCCATACCAAGTCACACCTATGTTTCAAATATGGACACATTATCACAAACTATGCCACAGCGATGGCCATAACTTGGTCATTTGACGCGAAACCTATACATGTTTATAGATGATAGACCTTTTTGTGAAGCATTTTTTTGAAAAATTTGTAAAAAATGAAATTTATCATTTTTAATCGAAACTAGTACACATAAAATAACTCAATGCCAAAGGATACCTTTTTTGAGGGTTTTTCACTTTATTTGATTTTTTTTCAAAAAAGAGTCAAAATGGCCAACATGACTATTCATCGAAAGAGATCAATTTTCTAAAACCATCGATGTTTATACAATGCAAAGGATGATATATGGATGTCATATTTGAATTCCTCTCATTTTTCTAATAGACATAGACATTTTATTTTTCAAATTTCGATTAACGGAATTAAAGATATGAATTATTCCATATTAAATGTAAAAATGAAATAAAAGTAAAATTAATTTTATTGTCATTTATTCAAAATATACTATTACATAATCATTGTTACTTATTCAAATGGATTTTTTAAATTTAAACAATGAAAAAGTGTAATATCATAACTTAGGGGTTAATATGATTGATATGATACAAGTATCAGTAAGTTCTCATTTCTCATTTGGAGGCTAATAATGAAGGAACTCAAAGGTTAAGCGTGCTTGGGCTGAAACAATTTGAGGATGGGTGACCGAATGGGAAATTTGACCAGCGTAATTACTTTGACCTATGATTAACTGTGTAATTAGAAATTTAGTATGTAGCTGAGTTAGAAATTTCGAAATAGAAAAAAAATAAAAAAGTTTAAAAAAATTCAATTTTTTTCCATTCATAGGCCGACGGCATTGCCGTCGGCGTATGAGGGCTGACGGAACGGCTCGGATGCCATCTTGTGGGGCCCACCACAGCGTACGCCGACGGGGTCGCAGACGCCGACGGCGGATTGGGTACGCCGACAGTCGTGTATGCTGACGGCCAGACGCCGACGGCCGCCGTCGGCGTATCCATACGCCGACGGCATACGTGCATACGCCGACGGCGCCCAGCCGTCGGCGTCTTGTGCGTTTCCTGTAGTGCTTGCAGTGGGAATACATACAGGTTTACATAGGAACAGAACACAGGTTCAGTACAGCAAAGCTCATAAAGAAATAAAATAAAGTTCGTTGGTCACATTCAAAGAACCAAACCTCGACACATAGGTTCAGTTGCTCAGAAATAAACACAACCAAACTTGACACGTACATTTCAGGGCACCCCTGCCCAAAGAGAATCACACTCACAGTGTCGTCACCAGCCCTTGGTAGACACATCCAGGTACTTGCGCATCTTCAGCATCGACAAGCGTCCTCAACTTAGTGTGCCTCATGCTTCGCCCCTCTAGATTAACCGTGGCACAATTCCTAGGCTGCCAGAATTAGGAAACAATCTGTAGTGAGTAGTAGTCATGACAAACACGTAACATGGTTACACATACGTAAGACTGAGGCATTATAAAATTATTCCTCACTTGATTTTTTTTTCTGTCAGCAAAGCAAGGATAGAGTCACATACTAAATGCTACAAGTATGTGGAGGTTCAACTATCAGCATGAGCATATAGCTACAAATTTTTTTGTCGTGCACTACTGTCACATTCAACATTGGGGTATTGTTTGTCTCAATAACAGAATCAAGGCCTCAACAACTATTACTACTAATATATGTTTCAGAAGCACGCAAGTTGAGAAAATAACAGATCACGGCCCCAACAACTATTACTACTACTAATACCTTGTGCCATCTATGTGTTAGACAGTGTATAAACATCCAGGTCTTCGCCATTAAGTTGTTGGTGCTGCTTTTGAAGCCCAGGAACCCAGTGGGAAGAGATCTCTTGCATATCCTCACCCAGCCCAAGCTGCTGCAGACTGCCCAACCCCTCTACATGGCTTAAGTTTGGGCAACCACGTACTTCCAGTTCTGTCACTTGGGGGAGGTTGGAGACCCTCTCCAGGCATTCACATTTCTCAATAACAAGGAGCTCGGATAGATATGGGAAGTCCTCCACGGCCTTCAAGTTGTTTGTTCCAATTAATATGAGACTCTTCAAGCTAGCAGTGTCCTTTCCAAGCTGTTGCGGGAGAGCTCTCAACTTCGGGCACTCTACGAGTCGCAACATCACCAAACGAGGCAGAAGTTGCAACCTTGCAGATTGGGCATCCACTTTTCGAATCTCAGCAGCTCCATCCTCTCCCCGCTCATCAGCAACAACTTCTACTTCCCCAAGAAAAGACCACTCCTCCCAGTTGGGCATATCATTGAAGATCAACCACTCAAGTTTAGGAAAAGCAACTAACTCATTGCATAAGGGATCACCCTTCCCGCAGCCAACAAATTCAGGTCCATCCTTGGTAACTGCATATGCTCCAATAATTTTCAGATATTTCAAGTTGGGTAGCTACCCAAGCGTTGGGAGATCCACACATGATTGTACATTACTGAGGGTTAAGTGTAATAGTGAAGACATACAGGTGGTACCAAACCAGGTGGGATACCTCCGACCAAAGAACCTATAGATAGCGAGGCCTTCCAGGTTGTGTGGAGGTATTAGCTGCTCAAAGACCTTCTCAGTATTGCTAACATCTTCTTCTGAATATGATCTCTCTTCACGTGCAGTCCAGCCTAGTACTAGTTCTATTAGATGTTTTTTATCCATCAACATTGTATTTGTGCTACAGTGAGGGCTCTTTCCAATCTAACCAGACGAAGACGCCTCATCTGGGACACTGAAGACAACTCTTCCAATCTCCACCCATCTTGTACATCAGCATTACCCCTTCCTCCACCCACAGGAAATTCCTCTATTTCGGTAAGAAACTCCAATTTTCCTATCCCTTTTCGAACCTGATTTATTACTGTACGAAACAAACAAAGAGATCTTAAATTGCACAATTGGGTCATTGCTAAAGGAAGACGGTGCAGAGCATCACAATATCTCAAGCTCAATACTTGAAGGTTCTTTAGGGAGCCAATGGATTCTGGAAGAGAAGATATGCCAGTACCATCAAGATTAAGTAGGCGTAGATGTATCAGTTTTCCTATATAATCTGGAATGCTTTGTACAAGTGAGCCATTAAGTACCAAAACACGAAGGAGCAGAAATCTCTTGAATAATGTGTCCTCGATGCTCTGTGGACCAGGAACAGTTATGAAAGTCCTCACCTTAACTTGAATTTTGTCCATTCTGGGTAACAATAATTTATCCTTCTTGGTGACAACTGTAATACGTCGCAATTTTGACATATTTTCACCCCTTAATGTTTCAACATCTCCAACAAAACATTGTTCTCTTGATATTTTCAAAGCAAGTTGTCTTAAGAGGTCATGCATTCTGCAAGTTTGCTGGTTAAAAGATATTCCGTCTGGTTGAAGGAGATTCCGATGGATTAGCTCGTAGTAGTACTCTTCTGATATGTCTTCTAGTTGTTGGCCTTGTTGCTCCTCGATGAAGCCTTCAGCAATCCAATGCTTGGTAATGTCATTGCGGTAAATGTCTGAATCTTGAGTATAGAGCGCACAATAAAGGAAACACTGCTTTAGATGATACGGTAACCCATTGATAGCGTGGATCACACGTTCATTGGGAGACCCCAAGAGGAAGGTATGAAGCAGTGTAGCAGCAGTTTCCCTCAGTATGAAACCAAGGTTTAATCGAAGCAGTAGGAGCAAGAAATCACTTCTGAAGGTTGTCAGTGGCGCGCTGACGTGGAACCTGCACACAACACAATCAAACTACTTTGCTCCAACGAAACAGTGAGGTTGTCAATCTCACCGGCTTGCTGGAAACAAATGATTAAACGTATGGTGTGGAAAACAGTAGTAAATTGCAGAGAATGAAAATGAACAATATTTGCAGTTGGTGGTATTATCAGTGTAAAAGAATGGACCGGGGTCCACAGTTCACTAGTGGTGTCTCTCCATAAAAGATATCTAACATGCTGGGTGAACAAATTATAGCTGGGCAATTGACAAAATATTGAGCGCATGACAATGCATATATATGACATGATGATTACTATGATATTCATGTGGGCATTACGACAAAATACATAGACCGTTATCCAACAGCGTCTATGACTAATAATCCACCGCCAGGTTGTCATCCGAGTTCCCCGTTGGTATTAAGTTGCAAGTAAGGGATAATTGCATTAAGTAATGTGCATAATGTAAACAAATACATTAGACCTAACGGCGCACCCTTAAGCTAAGCATCGGTTATTTTATCCCTAGTGGCAACAGCACATCCACAATCTTAGAAGTTATTGTCACTCTCCCAGATTACCGGAGGCATGAACCCACTATCTAGCATAAATACTCACTTTTGGAGTTACAAGCATCTACTTGGCCAAAGCATCTACTAGTAACGAAAAGCATGCAAGATCATAAATGACATATAAGATAGATTGATAATCAACTTGACATAGTATTCAATATTCATCGGATCTCAGCAAACACAACATGTAGCATTACAATAAGATGATCTTGATCATGATAGGCAGCTCACAAGATCTAAACATGATAGCATAAAGTGGAGAGACAACCATCTAGCTACTGCCATGGACCCGTAGTCCAAGGATGAACTACTCACGCATCACTCCGGAGGCAGGCATGGTGATGTAGAGCCCTCCGGTGATAATTCCCCTCTCTGGCAGGGTGCCGGGAAGAGCTTCTGAACCCTCCCGAGCTAGGGTTGACGACGGCGGCGTCTCTGGAACTTTTCGTGGATAATGGCTCGGGTATTTAGGGTTTTCGCGTCGGGAGGAATAAATAAGCGAAAGGGCGGCGGCTGGCGACCCACGTGGGCCCCACACCACCCCACGGGGCGGCAGGGGGGCCCGCGCGGCCCCATGGTGTGGCTGCCACGTGGCTCCCCTCCGTCTCTCCTCTGGACTCCGTGTTCGTGTTGGAAAAATAGGAGGTTCTTTCCAAGTTTCGTCCAATTCCGAGAATATTTCTAGACTAGCTTTTCTGGAATACAAAAACAGCAGAAAACAAGAACTGGCACTGTGGCATCTTGTTAATAGGTTAGTCCCGGAAAATGCATAAAAATGCTATGAAGTGTATATAAAACATGTAACAAATGGTATAATATCAACATGGAACATCAGAAATTATAGATACATTTGAGACGTATCACCCATCATAGCTAATTTACAGAGCTCCTTCTATTTCATCCGAAAACATACTCTGTGAACCAGCATATTTGCCCAGAAACCTTTTCCACTCATTCTCCGTTAGATCTTTGCTTGCCAAAGCACTAGCTGTAACACCTTGATTGCAAGAGGGAGGTGGCCGCATTTATGAACAATCTCAATCCCTGTGTTTCTTAAATTCTGCACTTCACTCTCTTCACCAATGTTCATGCTCTTCCAAAGTAGCTCCCATCCTACCTCTGTTGACATGAGATCAACTTGATGAATATGTTGTACACCTATTCTCATTGCAATTTGATCATCTCGTGTGGTCACCAATATTACTGCGGTAGCTACATGTAGTGCAGCTCTCAGTAAATCCGTCCATACATTGGAATGCCAGACATCATCTAGAACCAGAAAGATACTCTTTCCTTCAATTGTTTCTGCAAGCTTCCTCTGCAACTCAGCTATGGTTTCACCTTGCTCGTGATGCACACCAATATTTCGGAGAACCTCTTTAAGAAGAGAAACTTCATTATAGTCTTGTGAGACACAAATCCATACCTGTAACTTGAAGCTTCCTTTAACTTTTTTGTCATTGTATATTTTCTGAGCTAGTGTTGTCTTACCAACTCCTCCTGTTCCAACAATAGCAAGCTTTTAAGACTTACTTTCTTTGTGTTCAAGCACTAAGTCCAACAACTTCCTGCTAGAATGCATGATCTCCTTTCCCACAAGGTTGGGCTCAACAAGGTTGGAACTTCCTATCAGTCTGGATGTTGGAGGTTGTATGCTACTACTGAATGTCAAGAATATCTTGTCCTTTGAAATGTTCTCTATCTTTTTTGTTGAGGCTTCTGATCCGAACAACAACATCATGACGTGACCCAATGTTACAAAAGCAAGAGGAAACGGAAAAACCTTTACATGCAGCTAATTTGCTTGACGATGATGAATGATGGTCAGGCAGTAGCTTGCTTCCTTTGCATCTAGCCACATCCAAGATTTCATCAACATCATATATAACATTCTCAGTTGACCAAGCCAAATGTTTACTGCTAGCTCTTTTCTCCTTCTTTTCTCGGCATCATATATACAATACTGTATCAGTTCTACTCGTCGCCGCACTTCTTCCACACCTAGGATCAGTATGGCCTCATCAGTAATGATATCTTGCAACTTATTGGTACATGCTCTTAGCAAAGATTCTAGTATGGTTGCCATCGATCCAAAAGTGACACCAGGTGAACTGTTTCGAAGAAGTGAGAAGATTGAAAGCTGAAAATGGTTGCACAAGGGAAGTTAGTATGCAAGTAGTGTTAGATTTTGGGCCCATTTGGGCAGCCCAATAAGAAATTCCTGAAAATCTCAAATTGGTCCATGTGCATGGCAGAATTTTGGAGGTGCAAAGTGGTGCTAAAGTTTAGTCCCACATTGCTAGTTGGAGGAGACAAACACCACCTTATAAGGTGGAGTGTTGTGACACTTGGTGTGCTAGTTGAGAACAGAAGGCTCCCTCCCGCACACTCCTCCTCCTCCTCCTCCGCCGCCGTCCATCCGTCCGTCTCGTCATGACACGCCGCGGATTGCGGGAATGAGTCGAGCCGATGCCTATATTTTTGCTGTTCAGGAAAATCGAGTCGCTAGCGTACGCGTACAGCTTTGCCAGTTCGGGTCGCTCCCGGATCGTGGGCTGCTGCACCGACTCGAACGTGTGCGACGTGGCCGGCCCACGTTGTACCCGTTAGGGTTTCCCGAACCGCACTATATATTGCCGTGCACTGCGTGCGTTGTAAAACAACCGAACCAATCTAGGTTTTGCCAATCTCGTGCTTTGCGCCGCCACCGTAGTCTACTCCATCCCGTGCGTCGGCGTGTACCGGCGAACGGGACAGCAGGTCTCCGGAACCACTTGTCCTTGTGATCCTGTACGGGAGAGGGCGAATAAGGTTTTTGGGAAGCGCCCCGCGCGACTGCTTTCAAGTTCTTCATCACGGCTCGACTTCCTGGACGATCTCCGGGTCCGCGGGCGACTCGCCTCCAACGTCGTCTTCTTCGAGCTGCTACCGTTGCCGCTCAAGCTGCTGCCGTCGCTGCTCCAACGACTACTTCATCTACAATTGTTCGGTACGTTCGTCACGTTCCGATGGCTGTGTTCGTAGATGTCTTGCTGATGTTCATGTTAATTAATACGTCTAGTATTTACGAGATTAACTTATTAGTAGCTCTTGCGATCATGCTTTATATTCTGGAATTACTCATGGAAATTATGCCTAATAATCCAACAATCCAAAAACCTTATATTTGTTATAAGCAATTTCCTGAGTTAAACATGGGACATCTATCTGATGCGCTGAGGCCGGACAAGTTTACCGGTGTGGACTTTAAGACATGGCAGTACAAGACCACACTGTGGTTGCGATCTCTGAGAGTGTTCGAGACTAGTGAGGGTTTACCTGAAGGAACTATATCTGATGAGGATCAAAACAAGTTCAAGGAAACCAATACTGCCTTTGTGGGACTCGTTCTGAGTGCTCTTAGCAACAAGCTGTTTGATGTGTACATGCACATTACAGATGCCAAAGAGCTCTGGGAGGCACTGAACGCTAAGTTCGGTGTAGCAGATGCTGGCAGTGAACTGTACATCATGGAGAGCTTCCATGACTTCAGGATGGCTAACAACCGTTCTGTAGTCGAACAGGCTCATGAGATACAGTGCATTGCTAAGGAGCTTGAGCACGCTAAGTGTGCCTTACCTGACAAGTTTGTGGCTGGATGCATTGTTGCAAAGTTGCCCTCTTCATGGAGGAACTTCGCCACAACTCTCAAACACAAGAGACAGGAGATATCGGTTGAAAACCTGATAGCGTCCTTGATGTTGAGGAGAAGGCTCGGGCTAAGGACACTGCTAGAGAGGTGGTGAAGGTCAGTCTAGCGCCAACATGGTGCAGAAGAACTTTCACCATGGCAAGAGCAAGGCAAAGAGCAAGCCTTCCTTCAACATGCCTACCAAGACTACTTCTTTCAAGAAGAAGAGAAGATGCTGAACAAATCTGAGCTAAAGTGCTACACTTGTGGAGAGCCCGGACACTTCTCTGTGGACTGCCCAGATCGTGCAGACAAGAAAGGGAAGGCGCCAAAGAATGTCAACGTCGTGACCGCTAGCAATGCTGATGGGTACGGTAATTTACCGATTGTGCTTTCAGTATTTCAATCTCCATGTTGGTGGATTGATACGGGTGCTAATGTTCATGTATGTGCTGACATCTCTATGTTCACTTCTTATCAGGTCGCAGATTCAAGCGTCTTAATGGGGAATGGATCACATGCTTCTGTTCGTGGTGTTGGCACGGTAGATCTGAAGTTTACTTCGGGGAAGATCGTGCAGCTGAGGAACGTGCAGCATGTCCCTACTATGAACAAGAATCTTGTTAGCGGCTCCCTTCTTGCAGAGATGGGTTTAAATTAGTCTTGGAGTCCAATAAAGTAGTTGTGTCAAAGTTTGGACAATTTATTGGTAAAGGGTATGAGTGCGGAGGCTTGTTCCGCTTTTCATTATCGGATTTTTGTAATAAGTCAGTAAACCATATTTGTGGCAGTGTGGATTCGGATGCTAATGTTTGGCACTCTTGTTTATGTCATGTTAATTTTGGTTTAATGAGTAGACTTTCCAGTTTGAGTTTAATTCCTACTTTCACCATTGCCAAAGGTTCTAAGTGCCATAGCTGTGTGCAATCTAAGCAACTCAAAGCCTCACAAGGCAGCCGAGGAGAGAAACTTGGCACCTCTAGAATCGTACATTCGGATCTATGTGAGATGAATGGCGTGTTGACAAAAGGTGATAAGAGATATTTCATGACTTTAATCGATGATGCTACAAAGTTCTGTTATGTATATTTGTTACACACTAAAGATGAAGCTTTAGACTACTTTAAAATTTATAAAGCTGAAGTAGAAAATCAATTAGAGAGAAAGATCAAACGTCTTAGGTCAGATCGTGGTGGCGAGTATTTCTCCAATGTATTTGATGAATTCTGTGAGGAACATGGTATTATTCATGAGAGGACGCCTCCCTATTCGCCCCAATCAAACGGGTTGCCGAGAGGAAAAACCGCACGCTGACCGACTTGGTGAACGCCATGTTGGACACTGCTGGTTTATCTAAGGCATGGTGGGGGGAGGCTTTGTTGACTTCGCGTCATGTCCTGAATAGAGTTCCTAACAAGGATAAAGAGAAGACACCTTACGAGGAGTGGTCTGGGAGAAAACCATCACTTTCTTATTTTCGTACTTGGGATGTTTGGCGAAAGTCAATGTTCCAATTCCTAAGAAACGAAAACTTGGACCGAAGACAGTGGATTGTGTCTTTCTAGGTTATGCTCAGCGGAGCATTTGCTATAGATTTTTAGTGGTTAAATCTGAGATACCTGATATGCATGTTGATACTATTTTGGAATCTCGTGATGCAACATTTTTTGAGAACACGTTTCCTATGAAGGATATGCATAGCATTGCTAGAATTTCTTCTGAGATATTTGCTGAATCTAGTACATCTGTTGATCATTCTGAACAACCACATGTTGAGGAAGTCCTTGAGAAGGATGACAATGAATCAGCTCCCAAGAGGAGCAAGAGACAGAGGACTGAAAAGTCTTTGGTGATGATTTCATTGTGTACCTTGTGGACAATACTCCCACGTCCATTGCAGAGGCATTTGCATCTCCTGATGCTGATGATGGAAAGAAGCTGTCCATAATGAGATGGACTCGATTCTTTCTAATGGAACTTGGAATTATCTGAGCGACCCTACGGCTGCAAACCTGTGGGTTGTAAGTGGGTGTTCAAGAAGAAGCTAAGATCTGATGGTACTATTGAGAAGTACAAGGCACGGCTTGTGGCCAAGGGCTACACCCAGCGTGAAGCGAAGATTACTTTGACACCTATTCACCTGTTGCTCGACTTACCACCATTCGTGTACTACTTTCCCTGGCTGCCTCCTATGGTCTTATCGTTCATCAAATGGACGTAAAGTCAGCTTTACTTAACGGAGAGTTAGAGAGGAAATCTATATGGATCAGCCTATGGGTTTGTGGTAAAAGGTGAAGAGAGAAAGGTGTGCAAATTGTTAAAATCTTTGTACGGGCTGAAGCAAGCACCCAAGCAATGGCATGAGAAGTTTGACATCACTCTTACGTCTGCAGGCTTTGCCATTAATGAGGCTGACAGGTGTGTGTATTATCGCCATGGTGGGGGCGATAGTGTTATATTATGTTTGTATGTTGATGACATACTTATTTTCGGTACAAGCATGATAGTGATAAATGAGGTCAAGTCTTTTCTGTCAAAGAGCTTTGATATGAAAGATCTGGGACAAGCTGATGTGATCCTGAACATTAATTTGATTAGGGATGAGAGTGGGATTACGTTAACGCAATCACACTATGTTGAGAAGGTCTTGAGCCGTGATACGTCTCCAACGTATCTATAATTTCTGATGTTTCATGCTTATATTATACCATTTGCTACATGTTTTCTATACACTTCGTCTCACTTTTATTCATTTTCTGGGACTAACCTATTAACAAGATGCCACAGTGCCAGTTCCCTGTTTTCTGCTGTTTTTGGTTTCAGAAAAGTACTTCTGCGAATATTCTCGGAATTGCACGAAACAAAAGGCCACGTCCCTATTTTTCCAGCACCGTCACGGAGTTCGAAGGAGAGACGAAGGAGGGCGCCGAGGTGGCCAAACCACACCTCGGCGCGGTGGGCCCCCTTGCCGCGCCAGTAGGTGGTGTGGGCCCCTCGAGCCTCCACCGACGTTGCCCCTTCGCCTATATATTGCCTCAGACGCGAAAACCCTAAAATACCAAGTCATATTTCCAGAAGAGCTCCGCAGCGCCGCCGCCATCGACGACAAGTTTCGGGGGACAGAATCTCTGTTCCGGCACGCTGCCGGGACGGGGAATTGCCCCCGGAGTCATCTCCATCGACACCATCGCCATCTTCATCGCCGCTGCTGACTCCCATGATGAGGAGGGAGTAGTTCTCCCCCGAGGCTGAGGGCTCTACCGGTAGCTATGTGGTTCATCTCTCTCTCCCATGGTGTGATCTTTATATGATCATGAGCTTTGTAATCTAGTTGAATAAGTAGATGTTACTCTTTATCTATTATGCACTCTATAGGTTACTTTAATATGAACTCCGGTACTCTCCACGGTGTAAAGGTGACAGTGTGTGCACCGTGTGTGATTCCTTTATGACGTTGTGGCGCTTGTTTACTCCGGCTTGAGGTGTGCTTTTGTAGCCCTACACAATGAATGGTGTTTGTTATCCAACAAGAGAGTGTTTAAGAGTAGCTTTTACTTATTCAGTTATGAGATCATTGTTGAGAGTGTCCACTAGTGAAAGTATGATCCCTAGGCCTTGTTTCTAAGCATTGAAACACCGTTTACATCAAGTTCTGCTACATGTTTGCTTGCTGCCATCTTTATTTCAGATTGCAGTTACTACTTATAATCATCCCTATCACTTGTATTTCACTATCTCTTCGCCGAACTAGTGCACCTATACATCTGACAAGTGTATTGGGTGTGTTGGGGACACAAGAGACTTCTTGTATCTTAATTGCAGGGTTGCTTGAGAGGAATATCTTTGACCTCTACCTCCCTGAGTTCGATAAACCTTGGGTGATTCACTTAAGGGAAACTTGCTGCTGTTCTACAAACCTCTGCTCTTGGAGGCCCAACACTGTCTACAAGAATAGAAGCACACGTAGACATCAAGCTATTTTCTGGCGCCGTTGCCGGGGAGGTAAGGTAAAAGGTATTCACATCCTCTGGCTACAAAGCTATTTTCTAGTATTGTTGCTAGTGTGTGAGTGCTCGAAGTTATTTCCTTTAGATTCTGCAATTATATCTTTTTGTTTCTTGTTTTTATTTTCACTAGTTAGGCTTAATGGAAAACAACAAAAAAATTAGAGATCTTTATGAACTTTATATTGAATTAGGACATGATGCTTTTGAAGAGAAAATTAAAAAACCTATGGAAAATTATTTGCATGATGGTAGCAATGTTATTACTATAAATCTTTGAACACCATTATTGCTAATGCTATGCAAAGCTCTAAGCTTGGGGAAGCTGGTTTTGATGAATATGATATTTTTAGTCCCCCAAGTTTTGAGGAGAAAATTTTCTTTGATGATACTTTACCTCCAATTTATGATGATTATAATGATAGTGGTATTTTGGTGCCACCTACTATGGAGGATAAAGTTTATTATGATTATACTATGCCTGCAATTTATGATGATTACAATGATGGTTGTGATAGTTTTACTCTCACTATTACTAATAAATTGATTATGCTTATGTGGAGAGTAATGATACTTTTGTGCATGTGGATCATGATAAGAATGCTTTATGTGATAGCTATATTGTTGAGTTTATTCATGATGCTACTGAAAATTATTTTGAGAGAGGAAAATATGGTTATAGAAATTTCATGTTACTAAACACCTCTCTTTATGATGAAGGTTTTGAGCTTTCTCTTGATTTGCTTTTATTTGCTGGGTACTTTAAGACCTACTGGTCTTATGAGAGAGGGAGACATGGCTTCATATATCACAATAATATTAAGTCTCCTCTCTTTATGTTGAAATTTTTGAAGTTGCACTTGTTTTGCCTTCCTATGCTAGTCACTTTGTTTTCATTGATTTATTTTCTTACAAGACTCCTTTGCATAGGAAGTGGGTTAGACTTAAATGTGTTTATATTTGCTTCTTGATGCTCTTTATATCAACTCTTATATATGAGAGCATCATCAAAATCATGCCTAGCTAAAAGGCTTTAAAGAAAAGCGCTTATGGGAGACAACCCATTGTTTTATTTCTGTTATTTTTTTTTTGAGTCAAGGAGTTGTTACTTCTGTAGCAACTCCTTTGTATCTTTATTTTATTGCATTGTTGTGCCAAGTAAAGTTCTATATTGAAAGTTGATGCAAGATTTGGATTTCTGCGCAGTAACAGATTTTTAGCTGTCACGATTTGAGCTTTTCTCCCTGTAGAAAATTCAAAAATTCTAAAAAATCACGCATCTTCCTGAGATATGTACGCAACTTTCATTATTTTGGAGATCCATCTGAGCAACTTAAGTGCCTCGAAAAAATTCGTCATTCCAGACTGTTCTGTTTTTGACAGATTCTGCCTTTTGTTTTGCATTCGCTCTTTTACTGTGTTTGTGTGGATTTCTTTGCTCCACAAAGCATTGGTGGCTGTAGCTAATGTCCAGAAGCTTTGGGAATGATTGTATCATTACAGAATATGAGAATTTTTGATTATGCACTAACCCTCTAATGAGAACTGTCTTGAGTTTGGTGTGAAGGAAGTTTTCAAGGATCAAGCGAGAAGGGTGATATTATGTGATCAAGAAGAGTGAAAAGCCTAAGCTTGGGGATGCCCCCGTGGTTCATCCCAACCATATTCAGAGAGACTCAAGCGTCTAAGCTTGGGGATGCCCAAGGCATCCCCTTCTTCATCAACAAACTTATCAGGTCATCTCTAGTGAAACTATATTTTAATTCTTTCACATCTTATGCGCTTTACTTGGAGCGTCTGTGTGTTTTTATTTTTGTTTTTGTTTGAATAAATTCGGATCCTAGCAATCCTTGTGTGGGAGAGAGACACGCTCCGCTTTTTCATGTGAATACTCATGTTCTTCACTTATATTTGTTGAGTATTCTTAACTAGCTACTGCAGTGCTTTTAGCTCCTGTTTTTCATGCATCTCTTCGAGCTGTTAGCACTTGTTTATAAATACTCTCTTGCTGCATTATATTATCATTTGGAGAGTTTATGTTTAAATAAATTATTGGTGTTTGTTTGGAAGAAAGAAAATGCTACATGTAGTAGTTGGTATTGGAAAAGACATATGCATTCTTGTAGATCATTGTCTTGTTTTGATTTGATGCTTTGCAATTGTTTTGAGCTCTCAAGTAGATCATGTTTAAGCTCTTGCATCATGTAGTTAAAGCCTAGTAGTGGAGAACTACCGTAGAGCTTGTTGAGACTTGGGATGCATATTTGTTCTCTCTAAGGTCTAGATATTTTCTGGTAAAATGTTTGAGCAACAAGGAAGACAGTGTAGAGTCTTATAATACTTGCAATATGTTTTTATGTGATTCTTGCTGTACCGGTTTATACTTGTGTTTGCTTCAAACAACCTTGCTAGCCTAAACTCTGTACTGAGAGGGAATGCTTCTCGTGCATCCAAAACTTGAGCCAAAACCCATGCCATTTGTGTCCACCATACCTACCTACTATGTGGTATTTCCTGCCATTCCAAGTAAATATTTCATGTGCTACCTTTAAACTATTCAAAACTTTATTACTCCTTATTTGTGTCAATGTTTTATAGCTCATGAGGAAGTATGTGGTGTTTTATCTTTCAATCTTGTCATTTACTTCTGACAGACTTTCACCAATGGACTAGTGGCATATACATCCGCTTATCCAATAATTTGCAAAAAGAGCTGGCAACGGGGTGCCCAGCCCCAATTAATTACAACTTTCATTAATAATTCTCTTCACATGTTTTGCCCTGATTTATCAGTAAGCAACTTAATTTGCAAATAGACACTCCTCCATGGTATGTGAATGTTGGAAGGCACCCGAGGATTCGGTTAGCCATGGCTTGTGTAAGCAAAAGGTTGGGAGGAGTGTCATCTATAAAGAAACTAAAATACATGTGTAAACAAAAGAGAAGAGGGATGATCTACCTTGCTGGTAGAGATAACGTCCTTCATGGGAGCCGCTCTTGAAAGTCTGGTTGACAAGGGGGTTAGAGTGCCCACTACCATTCGTTGACAACAACAAACACCTCTCAAATACTTATTTTGTGCTCTCTATATGCTTTCGAAAACTTAAAAAGCTCTAGCACATGATTTAATCCCTGCTTCCCTCTGCGAAGGGCCTATCTTTTACTTTATGTTGAGTCAGTTTACCTACTCCTTTCTATCTTAGAAGCAAACACTTGTGTCAACTTTGTGTGCATTGATTCTTACATGTTTACTTATTGCACTTGTTATATTGCTTTATGTTGACAACTATCCATGAGATATACATGTTACAAGTTGAAAGCAATTGCTGAAACTTAATCATCCTTTGTGTTGCTTCAATGCCTTTTACTTTGAATCTATTGCTTTATGAGTTACCTCTTATGCAAAACTTTTTGATGCTTGTCTTGAAAGTACTATTCATGAAAAGTTTTTGCTTATATGATTCATTGTTTACTCTTTATCTATTTGTTAGCAAACTATAGATCATTGCTTTGAGTCACTTCATTCATGACATGAGCCTTGCAATATATTGATCAAGATTGTGTGAAAGCATGTCTCCTCAGAAATTATTTGTTGTTATCGTTTTACCTACTCGAGGACGAGTAGAACTAAGCTTGGGGATGCTTGATACGTCTCCAACGTATCTATAATTTCTGATGTTCCATGCTTATATTATACCATTTGCTACATGTTTTATATACACTTCATATCACTTTTATGCATTTTCTGGGACTAACCTATTAACAAGATGCCACAGTGCCAGTTCCCTGTTTTCTGCTGTTTTTGGTTTCAGAAAAGTACTTCTGCGAATATTCTCGGAATTGCACGAAACAAAAGGCCACGTCCCTATTTTTCCAGCACCGTCACGGAGTCCGAAGGAGAGACGAAGGAGGGCGCCGAGGTGGCCAAACCACACCTCGGCGCGGTGGGCCCCCTGCCGCGCCACAGGTGGTGTGGGCCCCTCGAGCCTCCACCGACGTTGCCCCTTCGCCTATATATTGCCTCAGACGCGAAAACCCTAAAATACCAAGTCATATTTCCAGAAGAGTTCCGCAGCGCCGCCGCCATCGACGACAAGTTTCGGGGGACAGAATCTCTGTTCCGGCACGCTGCCGGGACGGGGAATTGCCCCCGGAGTCATCTCCATCGACACCACCGCCATCTTCATCGCCGCTGCTGACTCCCATGATGAGGAGGGAGTAGTTCTCCCCCGAGGCTGAGGGCTCTACCGGTAGCTATGTGGTTCATCTCTCTCTCCCATGGTGTGATCTTTATGTGATCATGAGCTTTGTAATCTAGTTGAATAAGTAGATGTTACTCTTTATCTATTATGCACTCTATAGGTTACTTTAATATGAACTCCGGTACTCTCCACGGTGTAAAGGTGACAGTGTGTGCACCGTGTGTGATTCCTTTATGACGTTGTGGCGCTTGTTTACTCCGGCTTGAGGTGTGCTTTTGTAGCCCTACACAATGAATGGTGTTTGTTATCCAACAAGAGAGTGTTTAAGAGTAGCTTTTACTTATTCAGTTATGAGATCATTGTTGAGAGTGTCCACTAGTGAAAGTATGATCCCTAGGCCTTGTTTCTAAGCATTGAAACACCGTTTACATCAAGTTCTGCTACATGTTTGCTTGCTGCCATCTTTATTTCAGATTGCAGTTACTACTTATAATCATCCCTATCACTTGTATTTCACTATCTCTTCGCCGAACTAGTGCACCTATACATCTGACAAGTGTATTGGGTGTGTTGGGGACACAAGAGACTTCTTGTATCTTAATTGCAGGGTTGCTTGAGAGGAATATCTTTGACCTCTACCTCCCTGAGTTCGATAAACTTGGGTGATTCACTTAAGAAACTTGCTGCTGTTCTACAAACCTCTGCTCTTGGAGGCCCAACACTGTCTACAAGAATAGAAGCACACGTAGACATCAAGCCGCTTTGGTTATATAGACAGCAAGCCTTCTCCAACACCCTATGATCCCAGTGTGACACTCAGAAAGAACAAAAAGGAAACGAGAGGTCAATTAAGATATTTTCAAGTGATCTGTTCGCTCATGTACCTTGCGAGCGCGACGAGACCTGATATCTCTTTTGCTGTGAGCAAGTTGAGCAGGTTCATGTCTAACCCGGGTATTGATCATTGGCATGCACTTGAAAGGGTCATGCGCTATCTGAACGGTGCGATGAGTTATGGGATTCACTATTCAGGGCACCCTGCGGTGCTTGAGGGATACTGTGATGCGAACTAGATCTCAGATGTTGATGAGCTCTACGCCACAAGTGGATATGCATTCATTCTTGGAGATGGCGCAGTGTCATGGAGGTCTTGCAAACAGACAATTTTGACGAGGTCAACTATGGAAGCAGAACTTGCTGCTTTAGATACAGCTTCTGTAGAGGCAGAATGGCTGCGTGAGCTCTTGATGGACTTGCCGGTGGTTGAGAAACCATTACCGGCCATCCTTATGAACTGTGACAACCAAACGGTTATCATGAAAGTGAACAGTGCTAAGGATAACGCGAAGTCATCAAGACACGTTAAAAGACGTTTGAAGTCTGTCAGGAAAATGAGAAACTCCGGAGTAATTACTGTTAGTTATATTCAAACTGACAAAAACCTGTCAGATCCCTTTACGAAGGGACTATCACGTAATGTGATAGATAGTGCATCGAGAGAGATGGGGTTGAGACCCGTGAGCGTTACACCATAGTGGTAACCTAACCTATGTGATCGGAGATCCCGTAAATTAGGACCTGGGAAGAACAAGCTAGTGGTTTAACAGAGGAGAGTTATTTTATAACCCTCTCCGTGGGAAGATGCATAACTCTCACATTCTGTAAGGCAGGTTGGCAATATGCCTTAATGTGTTTCTGTTGGCTATTCGTAGTAAAGGTGCTATCCTACAGAGCGATCTTGAAAGAACACAACTATATGAGTCCGACTGTTAAACGTCGCAGTCTATGAGATTTGGGTGATCTCTAGTATGCTCATGAAGAGACCAGGGAGTATGACGCATATACTCCACCCGCGGGGTAGGCTACTGGCAGCCACGTACTGGTTATGACTTGGAGTGAAGTCTATTGGCACCAAACTTGCAATTCAAGGTTCGTCCATTGTTCAAGTTGCTGGTAGATGTAGCTTGAAGCTCTAGGCGGAAGTTCAACTTAACAGTCTCTGCTGAAACACTGGTATATAAACAAGAAACGAGGTTTGGCAAAATCTCTAAATGGGAATTTGAGATCTGGTGGGGATTGTTAGATTTTGGGCCCATTTGGGCAGCCCAATAAGAAATTCCAGAAAATCTCAAATTGGACCATGTGCATGGCAGAATTTTGGAGGTGCAAAGTGGTGCTAAAGTTTAGTACTACATTGCTAGTTGGAGGAGACAAACAACACCTTATAAGGTGGAGTGTTGTGACACTTGGTGTGCTAGTTGAGAACAGAAGACTCTCTCCCGCGCACTCCTCCTCCTCCTCCTCCTCCGCCGCCGTCCGTCCGTCCGTCCGTCTCGTCACGACACGCCGCGGGTTGCGGGAATTAATGAGTCGAGCCGATGCCTATATTTTTGCTGTTCAGGAAAATCGAGTCGCTAGCGTACGCGTACAGCTTAGCCAGTTCGGGTCGCTCCCGGATCGTGGGCTGCTGCACCGACTCGAACGTGTGCGACGTGGCCGGCCCACGTTGTACCCGTTAGGGTTTCCCAAACCGCACTATATATTGCCGTGCACTGCATGCGCCGTAAACAACCGAACCAATCTAGGTTTTGCCAATCTCGTGCCTTGCGCCGCCACCGTAGTCTACTCCATCCCGTGCGCCGACGTGCACCGGCGAACGGGACAGCAGGTCTCCGGAACCACTTGTCCTTGTGATCCTGTACGGGAGAGGGCGAATAAGGTTTTTGGGAAGCGCCCCGCGTGACTGCTTTCAAGTTCTTCATCACGGCTCGACTTCCTGGACGATCTCCGGGTCCGCGGGCGACTCGCCTCTAACATCGTCTTCTTCGAGCTGCTACCGTTGCCGCTCAAGCTGCTGCCGTCGCTGCTCCAACGACTAATTCATCTACAATTGTTCGGTACGTTCGTCACGTTCCGATGGCTGTGTTCGTAGATGTCTTGCTGATGTTCATGTTAATTAATACGTCTAGTATTTTCGAGATTAACATGTTAGTAGCTCTTGCGATCATGCTTTATATTCTAGAATTAATCATGTAAATTATGCCTAATAATTCAACAAGTAGAACAAGACAAGACTCTACTGATATACTAGAAGGTACTAAAAGATATCACTACTGGGTTGCTATTTACGTTTTTTTAAATAAATTTAGCACAATGAAGCTATGCAACGTACATATAACTACTCTAAGCTTTAAGCCGGGCTAGCAGCGAGACATCTGCCACTCACGTGACTCTGCCCTACGGGTCCGTCTACGGGGTTGGTTCGTGGGAGCTGGAGCGATTTTTTTTCTCACATCTCTCTTTCTCCCGAACCATTGACTTCTCTCCTCACCTCTCATCTCCCTCTCCCTGGCGGTGGCGGCGGCGGAGCATCTGGCGGCGCAGGTGACGGGGAACGACGGGGGAAGGCCAGAGCATCCTCTCCTCTCTCCCTGGTCTCTCCCCTGGTCTCCTTTGTCCCTCTTTCGTCTCCTTTCTTTGAGTGAGATGAGGGTTAGGTAGGAGGACGCATGGGAGAGGGGAGGGCAGGGCTAAGCGGTTACGGCGCTCGACCTGGACACTGCCGCGTGCTCCTTCTCCTCCACCGGTGATGAAGAGCAGGTCGACGACACCTAGCCGGCCACGCCGGATATGGGAGGATACCGGTGGGAAGGGACGAAGCTCTCTCCTCTCCCCGTTTCCCCTCCCCTGGCCATCCTCCCGATCTCGCTCGAACATGCCATCTGAAAGAGAGGAACAATATGTATGGGCTATGCGATGACGACTGGTGGTGGATGTGCTACGCGATGAAAACTGGTGGGGGAGAAGGAGAGATGTGGTGAGTTGGTGCTGCCATCCCCTTTGCCACCTGAGCGCCAGATGCTCATGAATCATGAGGTGCTGGACTTCGCTGCCTTGCTTTGGTGTGTGGGCATGAGCTGGGCTACTATCTGCGTCGACATATTCAGCGACCTGCCTGAGCTCTGCCCCGTCGAGTTGCTAGGAGAAATTATGCTTCCCTACCAACAGGACGAGACAGAGATGATGCAGTTTGTGAGGTTTCCCAGTAGGAGCCATTCCGCGTCACTACTGGAAAATCGCTCTCTGCCGAGTGGTCTTTGCTTTGCCGAATGCAAAATGTCGGGGACACTCAGCGAAGACCGTCTAAGCCGACGCCGCGCAGAAGACACTCGGCAAAGCCGAGCCAACTCGGCAAACAGCATGTTCGCCGGCACTATGTGGATAAAGCTCTCGGCGAGTAAACTAATCTCGGCAACGACCACATAAAACACTCGGCGCAGATCTGATCTCGGCGAAATGGACGACCACGTGGCTCCTGCCGTTGGGCCCCACATTTGCGTGGCGATGCGTGCAGTTCGCTGAGTGTCACACCCGGCAAAAATGTGGCCGGAAAAAAAATTGGATTGGCCTTTTCTTCGTCGAGAGCCGCCCTCGGTAAACTGCGCGCGGGAAACTTTGAAATTTGCTGCCTTTTCCGCAAAATGTTCGCCGAGTGTGTCAGTGGCAGGCACTCGGCGAAGAAAACGCGCGAAATTTTTTTGGTTTGCCGCGCAAACTGAATCCTCTTTGCGTCGGTGGACGGCACTCGGCAAAGGCATTGGCGGGAAGGAAAATTTTGTTCCGCCTCCTCTTTGCCGAGTGTGTCGGTGGACGGCACTCGGCAAAGGCATGGGCGGGAAGGAAAATTTCGTTCTGCGCCATTTCTTCGCCGGGTTGTTAGCTTCGCCGAGCCCTCCTCTCGGCAAACTAGGTGGGCGGGAGAAATAATTTCAGTACGCGCCAATTCTTCGCCGAGAGAAGGACTTCGCCGAGTGGGATGCTCGGCGAAAGGTTCACTTTTCCCGCTCTTTCCCCTCTCCGACGCGAGGTGTTTTGGCGCCAGTTTCTCAGCCCTAACGATGCCTATAAATAGTCCACCTCTCAGACAGGTTACTCACTCATTCTAGCTTGTGCTCAAACACAAAACATTCGGGTTCCCCAGCTATGTCCTACAGTGAGCAACGGCATTCGACCATGAATCACTGTAGGGCTATAGCTGGGGGAAACCGTGTGTTTTGTTTCAGCTATATTTAGGTATTCAACACAAGTTGTTTTTCAGATTAATTCGTGTCGTCCAACACAAATCATCCGGATTCCCGAGCTCAGTCCCACACTGCATGTGATATCGCAGCCAGTGTGGGACTGTAGCTCGGGGAAACCGTATGATTTGTTCATCGATGTGCTTAGTCGCAAAGTATTTTATCTTGTTTATTACACGACCTTTCAAATTTTGTGGGTGGTAAAATTTTCGGCGGGAAATTTTGACGGTTTTTTTTGGCGGGAATTTTTGGGCGGGATAGCTGGTGGGAAGGCTATAAAAGACCCCGGCCGGCCACTGATCTTTTACACACAAATTCGCCCATTGCAATATTTACCCCGTCGTAGATAGTCGTCGTACCGCGTCTCAGGAGAAATATGTGGAGTGAGCTTGAAGACTCCGAGCGCGGGCACTGTGTGTTGTCTCGCACTCCGGCATGGTCAAGCTGGAGGAGAAGTGGAGCGGGCGCGCACTGATGGCGACGGTCGTGGGGGCGGTGGTGGTGCAGTGCGGTGTGAACCGCCGCAACGTCAAGGTGGAGGTTTGCGCGCCGCCATTCGACTTCTTCGTGCGCTTCCGCTTCAGCGAGGACTGCACT
Organism: Poa pratensis; assembly: GCA_947311845.1. NCBI lineage: Eukaryota > Viridiplantae > Streptophyta > Magnoliopsida > Poales > Poaceae > Poa > Poa pratensis. Next base: position 1,033,993 of record CAMZMU010000035.1, read on the forward strand.
CGCGTCCTCCATGCCTCCCCCGCCTCGCTGTCAACGGGGAGACGCTCATGATGAGCCGTTGGCATCGTGGGCACGGAGGGCGGCCATCGGAGCTGTCGTACTTAACGAAGCTGAGGTTTGAGAGGTTCCCACGGGAGGTGTGGGAGCCCCAAGCGTGAACCAGTTCATCAACAGGCTAGGTGGGTAGCTTGTGGAAATGCTCAAGCCGGAGGACAGCTAGTACCTGAGTGTGATGGCGTGGATGAAGAATCCATCAGAAATTCCTACCGTCTACGATGTGGAGGTGCCAGAGCCTGAGCTTCCACCGTCTGAGTTTGACGCCCCCTACTCAACCACGACGAAACCGTCACTGGTTCATACTATCCGAATCCATGTGGAGCAACTCGTCGACCCGGATCCGTTCTTCAGGATGGGAGGCCACTTCTTCGGAGGTCCATCTGGCATGGGATCGGCCGGAGGAGAAGATATTTGATGAGAAGATCATAGGTTTTAATTAATTTGTTAGTTGTTTGTGATTGTTGTAATTTGTTCTACATGTTTATTTGTTTGTTAGTCAATTATGTATCGGCGGTTCCGGAATGTGCTCGTTATGTGTTAACGTTAAATCAAATATGTCTTCGATATTAAATGTGTGTGTTTTCTTAATTAAATGTATTCTTGTCACCACATACCCGGAATATGTGATTTTATCCACGCTACCGACAGCCACCTACGACGCGTGAATCACCTGCTGTAAGGCAATTAACTAAGGGAAAAGAAAAGAAAACTCACATGTGATATCACAAGACTCCGAGATACGTGTGACCGACTTCACACACACTGCACTTTTCCCTCTCGGTATTAAATATGTGATAACATGAGCCCAAATCAGGTTAATTATGTTCATATGACCTAACCAAACACAACCAAGTATAAAATTCCTTGTAGCTACCCCCTTTCGACGCCCGTGGAAGGGGTAGACGACACGGTTGACTTCTGGTCAACCGTGGGTGGGTTTCGACGGAGGCGGGGCTTCGGGTGTCAGAACCACACCAAAACATAGGTGGTGTCACATAATATGCATGAGAGTGTGGTGGGAGGTTGTTAGAGACATCTCGGGACTCCAAGGTGTGACACTCTTCACAAACCGCACTTATCCCCCTCGAAGGTTATGCTCTTCTATGCGGAAACCCCCATTTCGGGTGCAACGGATGGAATCATGTGATAACATGGGCCAAAATCAGGTTAATTATGTTCACATGGCCCACCCAAACACAACAAAGTATAAAAGTCCTTGTAGCTACCCCCTTTCGACGCCTATGGAAGGGGTAGACGACATGGTTGACTTCTGGTCAACTGTGGGTGGGTTTCGACGGAGGTGGGCGCTTCGGGGTGTCGGAACCACACCAAAACATAGGTGATGTCATATAATATGCATGAGAGTGTGGTGGGAGGTTGTTAGAGACATCTCGGGACTCCGAGGTGTGACACTCTTCACAAACCGCACTTATCCCCCTCGAAGGTTATGCTCTTCTATGCGGAAACTCCCATTTCGGGTGCAACGGGTGAAATCATTTGAAAATATGGGGCCAAACTGGGTTCCAAATGTTCATATGACCTAACCAAACACAACCAAGGAGAAAAGTCCTCGGAGCTACCCGCTTTCGACGCCCGTGGAAGGGGTAGACGACACGGTTGACTTCCGGTCAAATCTGGGGGGTTCGACGGAACCGGGGGCCCCGGGGTGTCGGAACCACATCAAAAACTAGGTGGTGTCATTAATATTCATTAGAGTGTGGTGGAACTTAGGTGGTGTCATTTAATATTATGGATATAACAAAAATAAATAATTAATAAAATTATTTTTTATATTTTGCTCTTTCTGTGCCGAGTGGGGCACTCGGCGAAGATGGGGACTCGGCAAAGGCTTGGCGGGGACTTAGGAGAAAATTTGGCCCAAATCGAGCACAAAATTCCCAAATCCCTGCCCCTGCGCCTCTTCTCCAAAGCCGACCCCCACCACCTCTCCTTCTCCCTGGTCGCCGTCGACCCATCCCGCCGCCCACCACCACCTCTCCTTCTCCCTGGTCACCGTCGCCCCGTTCGCCTGCTCCTCCGCCGACGTCCACATCTCTGTCGCCCAGCAGTCCCCCACCACCTCTCCGGCCACCTCTACTCCCAATCCCACTCCCCACCTCCATACCCTAGCTAGCTCGGTCCGCCGCCGCTCGTTCCTCCACCGGCCGGAGCAATGGAGGGAGGCGCGAGCTAGGTGCCTCCACCTCTGCCGTGCTATCCACCTGCTGGGACGCGAGGCGCCCCTGCCGCTGCTCCACCTCCTCTGCTCCGATCCTCCTCCAGCCCGAGCTAGGTAATTTTTTTCTTCTTTGCTACTGTTGGTTTAGTTGTTGCAATTGGTATTGTTGGCTAGATTAGAGTTAGTAATTAGTTTAGTTGTTGGTTACTGTTAGTTGTGGTAGTTGTTAATTATTTACTAGTTAGCTTCTTATTTAGTTAGTTAACTTAGTAGTTGTTAGTTATTTAGTTAGCTTAGTAGTTCTTAGTTATTAATGGTATTTGTGATAATATGTGCAGGATATGCAGCGAGGTTGACGACGGGAGCGTCGTTGTAGGCAGGGCTTGGGCAGGAGCTATCTTCCCCTCTCTTTTCGTCGATCATGCTTCGAGGTAATGGCGATCTTCCGCTCCTCTTGCTAGGTTGCATTATTTTGTAGCTCACCAAACAAGTCGCGTAACCCTAGGAGTCTCCCGTTCGGAAGGGTTATAGTTATAAAGATGAAACTCTTTATATATATTTATGTATACACCTTGTCAAGGGTATATGTTTATATATAAAGAGCTGTTTGTATATATTTATGTATACACCTTGTCCAGGGTATATGTTTATATACAAAGAGCTATATCTTTTATAACCGTGGCCGTTTCGAATTGTCCACGTTTTGGACAGCTCGAGTATGTGTAGCTTGTGTTCGTTTCCATGTTCTACTCCTATCCGAGACAGAATTTCGGTGGCGCCTCCCATGTTGTTCTCCGGATACACAATCTCTCGAAACTTTGTCGAGACGTGTATTGGGAGAGCAGCGGGGAGGTGCTGCCGAAATTCTGTCTTGGATAGGAGTAGGACATGGAAACGAACACAAGCTACACATACTCGGGTGGGATGGCCTTAGCTTTACCTAGTAGATATAGGTGAGTGCATTCAACGCGTAAAATCTATAGTTCTGTAAATAATTAAATTAATGATGCATGAATCTTTTTGTTAAATATATGTCTGCATTATTCAGTGTGGAGATGGAGGATCGTAATTGGATGTACAGTGGCCGAGCCGGTGCGAGTCAGATGTCCGATGAATGGCTGACTAAGACCTTAGAGTTTCTGGAGTTTGCATTTGCTAAAAATCCTGGGTTAACTTGGTGCCCGTGCAAATGTTGCAAAAACCAGCGTCGCCAAACAAAGGACGACATGGGTTTTCACCTTGCCAAGTCAGGGTTTATGCCAGACTACCATCGTTGGACTTTGCATGGCGAGCGTGCATCTAGAGGGAAGAAGGTCGCGCGACAGCGCACCGAGGAGGCATCAACGGCTTTTGATACTGGGGCTGATAGAATGCTAGATCAATTCGCTAATGCACGTGCACCTGAAATTCCAACCGAAGATGCAGAGGGGAGACGGACAAGAGCACAAAGGAGTTCTATGATACTTTGTTTGCCTCGCAGAAAACCCTCCACGCCCATACAAAGGTTTCTCAACTTGATTCCATAAGTCGCCTGATGGCTGTCAAGTCCCAGTATCACGTAAGCATTAATTGCTTTGATGCATTCCTGCATGTTATTGCCTCTCTTCTACCGGAGACACATATTCTGCCAAAGAACATGTACGAGTCGAAGAAAATCCTCGGTTCACTTAAGATGGAATATACGCCGATAGATGCTTGTCCAAAGGGCTGCATGTTATTTAGAAAAGAACACATCGATGAAAACTACTGTCTCAAGTGCAAGTCCTCTAGGTATATGGAGGTCGACAGCGGTGATGGTCAGAAGACGCAGCTCACAGTAGCCAAAAAGGTCCTTCGGTATCTTCCATTCCTACCGAGGATCCAACGGCTTTTTATGACCAACGAATCTGCCAACAACAAATGAGATGGCCGATAGATGGGAAGAGGTATCGTCCTGAGAAGATGGTACATCCGTCTGATGGTGTTGCATGGAAGAAATTCATTGAGAAGTATCCCGAAAAAGCGGGCTCAAACAGGAGTGTAGCAGTTGCCTTATCAACAGATGGGTTCAACCCATATGGTATGTCTGCTTGCACATATAGTTGTTGGCCGATGTTTGTCATTCCGTTGAATCTCCCCCTGGCGTCTGCATGCAAAAACAGAACATGTTCTTGTCACTGATAATTCCAGGGCCTGAATATCCGGGGAAGAATATGAGTGTGTACATGGAGCCGTTGGTGGATGATTTGTTGCTTGCCTGGCAACAAGGGGTACGGACGTACGACGCCGTAACAAAGGAGCACTTCACTATGTACGTCTGGTACCACACGTCCCTGCATGACTTGCCGGCACGCGCGATATTCTGCGGATGGTGTACGCACGGGAAGTGGCCTTGCCCAGTGTGCATGCAGGCTATGACTTTCGTTTGGCTGACGAAGGGCGGCAAGTATTCTTGTTTTGATAAGCATCGCCAGTTCCTTAAACCTGGTCATAGATTCAAGAGAGACGCAAAGAAGTTCTTGAAAGATGTAGTTGTTGATGCATATGTACCAATACCTACCATGGATGGTGCCGCCATTAAGCTCAGCTAGAAGCTCTTGTGCCCAATGCAGATGGGAATGGCTTTGTGGGTTATGGAGACACACACCAGTGGACACACATTCCATGCTTCTGGAAGCTCCCTTACTTTAAGGATCTCCTTCTTCCTCATAACATTGATGTAATGCACACTGAAAAGAATATCGCCGAGGCCCTTTGGTCCACACTAATGGACCTCGAGAAGTCGAAGGATAATGTCAAGGCTAGAGTCGATCAGCAGGCGCTATGTGATAGGCCAAACATGAAGATGGACCCTCCCGGCACAGTCAAAAAAGGATGGTCCAAACCAAAGGCCCGTTTCACCCCAACAAGGGCCCAAAGGAAACAAATTCTCCAGTGGGTCCTGGATCACCTATTCTTCCCTGATGGCTATGCAGCTAACATAATGAGGGGAGTGAATTTGGCTGGGTTGCGGATAGGTGGGCTCAAGAGTCATGACTATCACGTATGGATCGAGCGGATAATGCCGGTCATGTTTCGAGGCTATATCGATGAGGAAATTTGGCTAGTCTTGGCAAAGTTGAGCTATTTCTTCCGCCGGCTTTGTGCTAAAGAATTAGATATCAAGGTGATTGAAGAGTTGGAGGAACAGACACCCGAGTTGATTTGCGAGCTAGAGGCTATCTTTCCACCAGGCATGTTCAATCCCATGCAACATTTGTTGGTGCATCTCGCGACCGAGGCAAGATTGGGGGGGCCTGTGCAGACCCGTTGGATGTTTGCAACTGAGAGAGAGCAGAAGGACCTTCAAAAGAAAAGCACGAACAAATGCCGCATCGAAGCATCCATAGCTGAGGCAACACTGAACGAGGAGGTGTCAAACTTCACCACTAAGTTCTATAGTGACAATCTTACCACTGTTCATAATCCAGTGCCTCGTCTCAATATGGCCAACCCGGAAGATCTACCTGAACTTAGCATTTTCATCGGCTCCGGTGGCAAATCAAGTGGCCACAAGAAGAAGAAATTATCATATGATGAGTGGACGAACATTACATCTTATGTCTTGAAGAACACGACGGAAGTACAACCCTACATTGAGTAAGTGCTCAGTGAATTGTTCGGCACACTTCCATTTCCTAGTTTGTGGACTAACTCCGTTCCTTGATCGTTGCCATTCATAGGTTATTTGAGACAGAAACATGGAAACATCGAAGACCATGTACCGACAATGACAAGTTGGTCCTTTTTAAAAAGGGGGGTCAAGGAGGCGGCGGTTTCATTCCATGGTTCAAAGCTAAAGTAGGGAATATCCCCTTGTTTCATTCCATGTTTGTGCAATACGTTTCGTCAACACTAATATATCATACTTGTTCCTATTGCACTTGTAGGGAATATCCGACCCGGACATGAGGCCCGAGTTGAAGAAACTTACCTCATGCACCTATGCCGTCAAGACCTATAATTCTTATGACGTGAATGGGTTCCGCTTCCATACCGATCATTACGAAAAAACTCGGCCAAACCCGAAGACAAGAAATTCCGGGGTCTTATGCCAAGTGCGAGGTGACCTTGATTACTATGGAATAGTCAAGGAAATAATTGAACTGGATTGTGAATTCGGCAAAAAGAAGAACCCTGTTGTCTTCAAATGCCATTGGTTCAATCCAACAAGAGTGAGACGAAGACCTGAAATTGGGTTGGTCGAAATTGAGCGAGAATCCGTCTACGCGGGTGATGATGTCTATATCCTAGCACACCAAGCCATCCAAGTTTTTTATCTCCCGTACCCATGCAAAACTGTGAAACGTCTACTAGGGTGGGATGTAGTGATCTCGGTACCGCCGCGTAATAAAGTACCTACCCCTAACGATGACGACTACCACCACCGCCTAAACCCGAGCACTTACGAGGGAGAGTTTTATCAAGAAGATGGGCTGTCAGGCCGTTTGAACATCACCTTGCCTACTGTAGATGAAATGGAAGAAGACGACGATGGCATTAGAGTCGACCATGGGCAAGAGGATGGTGAGCTGGTTGTCAACCAGAAAGACATGGAGCTTCTTGAACGGATGCACCTACCCGATGTAGAGGAGCCGAGCGGTCCACCTCTAGACTACGTAGAAGATTGGTGGTACAATCGTGATAGTGATGATGATGATCCTGGTCCAAGTTATGATCCAAACGTAGACACAGGCTTCTGAAGCTTTGTACTCGTCGATTTAGAATTTCTGTTTGTATGAACCATTTGTGATGTAATATTTTGTATGAACAATTTGTATGCCACTTCTGAATCTTCATAGGACAATCGATCGTCTGGATCCCACACTCCCGCGGATGGTGAAGACGGAGGGAATGGTGGAGGCGGGGCTGCAAGCCCATCATCAGCGCCATCGGCCTCCAACAACCCCGAGTGACTCTAGGTAAGCTCAGGTCCCAAATACATGTCAATACCCACATTTCCACACACATGTTTTGAAACTAATGCTTATAGCTTTCAATCTTGTAGGATTGCATCCATGAGGCCTTCGGTGACTACTGGACTTGTGCTACCTCTGATTTTGTGGCATTTCCTGCTAGCTGTGAACTAGTGCGATGTATTTTGGACTTGTTTGACCTTGGGTTGTGTGCTTATGAACTTGTGGACTCTATTTTGTGAACTTTCGGACAATGTGTGCGATATTTTTGTTATATGTGTCTCCTTTCAATGTTCTGGGAGTGATCCAGTGATATAATTGATATATATGTATATATTGTGTTTAAAATGCAGTGATTTTTAAAAAGCAGCAAAATTTGGCACAATGTACTATCTTCGCCGTGTGCTATACTCGGCGAACCTGTCTTTGCCGAGTAGGGCTCTCGGCGAAGAGGAGCTACAGGTGCCATTTGGTCACCTGGGAACATCCTTCGCCGAGATTTTCGGTTTTGCCGAGACGGGCTCTCGGCGAAGAGGTGCCATATGGTCTCTCCTGGGAGTTGCCTTCGCCGAGACCGGCTGAACACCAGGCACTCGGCAAAATGAACTCGGCGATAAAAATGCTCGGCGAAGAATAGGCTCGGCGAAGAAGTTCTCGGCAAAGCGTCCTCCCGGCAAAGGAATCCGGCACTCGGCGAAGGCCATGTCGGCGAAGCCTTCGCCGGCACCCAATTTCCAGGACACGTGGCGCCGCCTGTGCGTTCCTTCTTCGCCGAGCGCCGACACGCCCGGACTCGGCGAAGTACTGACACACATCTGACAGTCGGCGGACCGGATTACCTTTTCTTCGCCGGGTGTCCGTTAAATTGTCTCGGCGAAGACGCTGCCGTGTATACCCGATAGAAAGCACTCGGCGAAGAGGCGTCGCCGAGCCGATTGTCGCCGAGAGGTCTCTGCCGAGTGCCTCTCTCGGCGAACGCTTCATCGAGGTAGATTCCGGTCTTCGCCGTGTGTTTTGACCACACGGCGAAGAGTGATTTTCCAGTAGTGCGCCCCTCTGTAAATTATTCACGCTGGAGCCTGGAGACGAGAGTGGCCACTGGAGGCTGGAACACCAGGTATCGTGAAGAACTCTCTGTTCCGCCGATGTCAGGGCGTCGCCTTTGATTGGTGTTATTGATCCACTTAGCGCAGCCACGGAGGGAGCACCATCAGCAGGTGCGAGTGTGTAGGAACTATCAGTTATCTATTATCTGCTCTTGTTGTATAGTTCTTTCCCATTTGCTGATATATAAATACATACCATCGGTGTATACTGTCCAATAGGCTGTGATTTATGTTTAGCGTACCCAGCTGATTCTTATCACTTCTTTTTACAAATACTAATTCTTCTCACTTTATGTCAGGAAACTCTCCCAAGCATCAATTTGTTCATACGAGGAACCCTCCCAAGAATAATATTTTTATCAGCTCATGTTGGCTTTGTCACCGCAAGATCAAGTGATGATAGTGGAAGAAGCATAACACATGATATAAATAATATTTTTCTGGATGGAACCAACTTATGTTTTGTGCAGAAAGACTTGGCTTGCCAAGCAGCAGTGCTTAAACAAGTAAATGACATGGGACTAACAAAGCAGCGTCTCAAGTGGGAGAGAGAATAAGTAGATGAAACTTCAGCTAAGACGCAAGGAGTTGGAGCTGGATCTCCAGCTGAAGCTAAAGGGCAATGCCAATCATACATGATCTATGTTTGATCAAAACTTCAGTTTGCAACATGGTAAGCAAGCAAACGAGATTCCCCGACTGTCATTACTAGAAAAAAATCTCCATATCATTTTGACTAGCTTCCCCTTGGAGCTATTGATGCTATTTCTTATTGATGTAATCTCCACTTCATCTTTATTTTTCAAACCTCTATGAATGTATTTCTCAATAAAAACTCTATAAATGTTTTACATTTTGTAGATAACTACATGCATCAGTGCCTTGCTTTAGTTTATGGGTATGTGATTCTTTGGATGCCTTTGCATGTACATTAAGGGCTTGCATATAAAAGAAACTCAAGAAATAGGCCAACCACTTGTGAGTGATTACACTAGCATTATCCATAGTTGTTGTAATAATGTACGTGGTGTACCTGGGTGACTCACAATCAGTAAATCTCTACTATATAATACGAGTAGTGTTTCTTCCTCTCGAATTTTGGTACGTTTGACCGTGGCGGTGGTACGTGGTACGTGGTACGTAGCATCCGGCCGCAACACGATTTCCGATCGGTAAATAAACCGAATCCAGCCACAGCACGACCCTGATCGCTAAAAAAACGAAGACAGTGCACACAGCTCGGTTCGATTTTGGGCCGGCCCAGTACCATGATGTACGAATACGAGTATGATCAGATCACGTTTGATTTTGCCATGCGAGCAGCCCAGAAAAAATCGGACAGATCGACACGGATCAATCAATCTATACATGCACACATACATACGTATGTGGTCACGTTCGAGCCACCACGTTTCTCCTAGAGCGGCAGCCATGTTGGCTTTCTTTTAAACATCACAAGACAAGACAGTTAGGGATTTCATTCAGCACACAACTCAACCTAAATGATTATAGACAATCTAAAATAGTAGATTATGAAATAAATCAATAATCTTGGCCGCCCTTGCCGTGGACGACGCTAAGCACGAGGAGGTGCTCGTGCGGTACGCCTGCGGCTTGATCGACATCATGGTCGACAAGAAACGTGTGTACGACCACCGCGCGTTCAGGACTGGCCCGTAGACAACAACGAGTATGTGGCCTGGGAGATGAACATTGACACCTGTAAGACACTAGCCACCAGCATTTTACTTTCGGTCCCGACACAAAAATTCACGTAAGCGAATAACGTGAAATGTAGAATGAGTTGGAGTCAACACCGCTGATTGATTAAGCTTTGCAACAATTATAATTAATAGGAAAGCAACAAACGACTGATATGAACAACACATGGTTATTTATCTTTTATTGACTTATAAAAAATAATCATTAAATTGTTTTATCCGCCCGTAGCAACGCACGGGCATTTTGCTAGTAACATATAATATACTGATAATTTAGGATAATCACTGCACCACCTATAGCAATGCTGCCCTGATTCAGTTTTCTTGTGCTAGACGACGTCAGTGTAGCATTTTTGCTATCCAAATATTGTGGTTCAGCTTATGTTTGAATGGAGATTGTTTTTACTTCTGTCAGGAGAAGATACATGAATATACCTTATAAGATGTTTGTTGGCTTAAACTGAAGTCAGCAGATACATTTCCACAACTGCCTTTGTTTGTTCCACCACAAATCTTGTGGTTCACTTTATTGGGGTGGAAGGACCTGCCCAATCACTGTCAGCAAGAGTCAACGCTATACCTTGCGAAAAAATTGGCATATATTTGATAAGCCAAGATTTTACTCAACGTCAACTCTTATGTGGTGGTTTCATGCCTTGCAACACCCAACGGTTTGAAAGTGTCGATGTAGAGGAGGATGGACCATGTGGCTTGATGACTATAAATATTGTCTATCACAGAATTGCCCAATGAGCTTTCTGTAGTTTTGATTGTGGTTATGTATAGTTGCTCTATAGTTCTGTTTGTGCGTGCTGGTTGCTCTAATTTTCTTACACTCTGTTCTCCCTTTGGAGCCTATGTTGTTAAAAATTTGTCTGTACTATCTGATATCTCCGGTAATTAACATTTGCTAATGTATATCTGAGGCCTCTCGATTTTATATTCATTTGTATTTTGTTTGGTTTTCTCTCACTATTATTCCTATAACCGTAGTTGATCTTTGTTTCCGTCGCGCTCGCATGAAGCCAGACAACAAATTAGAGTCTCTGATGCGCTCATTCTGGTAGCGACTTCAGATCTGCATGTTGCCGAGAGCGAGCCTGGAGATAGTATCATGCTTATGTATTTTTCCATATGGCATGCATGGGCATCCATACCGCCTACACCTTGCAGTAGCTATTCCTTTTCTTTAGACTAAGCAGATGGGTGCTTTTGATTACCTTCTGTGTGTTCAGCTAATACGTTATTTTAATACAGGAAACGGATTCACAATAGTATAATGAATTATGCATGCTATTACAATGCAACAAGTATTAAATCTATACAGGTATGCAACTTCTAGCCACAAAAGCTTCTAAATTTCTTTTAAAATATCAATCAAATGAACGGGTGCTTTCGATTTCCTTCTGTCTCAGCCAGTTTGTTGTTTATTTACAGGGAATGGATTCAGGTAGTTATTATACCATGCATCAAGTACCAGATCCAGGTATGTGATATCTAGCTCAAACAACCTACAATATTTTATTAATACCAATCGAATGAACAATGTCATGTTTTTTCTCTGAAATGTATTACAAACTCCTTTAGTGCGGTTAAAAGATTTAGCAATTCAGTCCTTCATCAGGAAATTTAGAGAGGTTGTTTTTACTGCTTTCAGCCATTAGTCACATAAACTTTTTGTTCTGCTGCTGTCCTCGAGGTCATAAATACTTTTTATCTTGGATACATTTCATGCCTTAATGGATGAAAGGTTTTTTTTTTGAATTTTTAATGGATGAAAGGTTACATATATATGTTTATGGGAAATAGTGAGCTGCCCATGGTGGTAGCTGTGCATATCCATCCGTCCATTGGATCCATATATATGTATCTAGAGTTTTATCTTTTTTCATGCCTATAAAATGATTTGTTTAAATTGTTGGTGCAAAGGGGATTGACTACCTATTGCTTGCAACTTATGAAGAATACACTAGGATCCCTATTATTTTCCCTGAAATAAGTAAGAACACCCATGGCAATGTTTAATGAGGAAACGTCTGTGCAGCTGATCTGTAGCTGCTGGTGCCTGTTGGTGCATGCAGGATATGTGAGATAGGGGATGTGGAAACCTGCAACCTCCCAAACTTCTTTAAGTCCTTCAATTAAGTTCTTGCGCATTTTTTGTTCCGAATATAAATAGCATCTAAAGTTCTGAACATACAAATGGCATTCGTCGAATGTGGAAAACGGATTAATGATTTTTAACATAACCGAGTATGTCTTATTTATACTATATGTAGCCCGTATATGTAGTTACGCATGCTCGCTGCCTTGCCTTTAAAATTAATTTCAGCAAAATCGTTAACTATGTTTCGCTCATGATTATGCTCAGATTTGTTTTTGAGAAGATTACCTCAGTTATTCGCTCTGGTGTGTTCTGTGTGCGTTGTATTCTGCTCAGATTAATATATTGCTGAAACAGGAATACTACATTTCTAGAGGTCAAAATTTCATAAATAATGTGTTTGCTAGATTTGTTTTGGTGTTCACCAATCAGGGTGTCAAAACTGAACCTTGGGGCACCACTGGATTGTCTTATAATGACACCATATATGCTTTTGTTTTGTGGTGAGGGCTTTTTTGCATCATTAATTATGAACGCAATATTTTGTAGAGATGTCCGTCAGATTAGATATGTTTGTATGAATAAATAGTGTCTTTGCATATTTCTTATTTCTGAATTCATACCCAAACTAGCTGTGTGCAGTGTTCTCTATTATTTCTTATGTTATTACCTTAGCCCTCTTGGTACTGGTCTTAATCACTGATTTACGTAAATAATATATGCTTCATGAATGGACAGGAGAACCAAGGAACTTCGACTGATGTTAGTTCGAACCAAGGAACCAAGGAACCAGGAGACTGACTCCCTAAACCAACCACCGGCCAAGAATGGCGAAGGGTCGAGACACACAATCAAGAGACCGCGTCAGAACCGGAGCAAAGCACCTCAGAAGCATGAAACCAACTCCAAGATGACACAAGTCGACGTACCGCCCACCCATTTAGCGCCTAAAAGTAGTCGGCAAATCCCGGCCGAACCCGAGGAAGGCAGCTGCTACGAAATGCCGTCTCCAGTGTACATAGCGCTCTGGAGGCCCAAACTCTCAAAAGTGGCCAGCAACGACTCCAGTTTCTGTCCGGGGACTCCACAAGAAACCTCTACAACGAGGAGACTACGGCATGGAGCTGCCGTTGTCTGATCCAGCCAAGTGGATCAAGGGTTTCCCACGGTGCTCGGGATGGGGGGGGAAATGAATAGGGCCTCGACAACGCCTCCAAGGAGGTGACGGCGCCCACATGCGTCGCCATCATCAGCATCCGCAGGGATTTCTCCCAGCCCTTCCGTCGACCCCTGTCCAAAGAAGCAAACCAGAGCACAACCAGCAACATCACCTGGAGCACCTTCGTTGTGCACCGCCGCCCACACAGCCACCTCCACCACACCAAATAAATAGGTTGCTGGATGTCTCATGCATAATCTTGGCTGGCATCGATAAAAGCAGATAGAAAAGTGATTTAGGGTTTCGTGGGGTCGTTGCCCTCACCTCATCAATATATATATAAACATGTCAGGTTACAATACATGTACAACACGACTCCGTACGTATACGTACGTGCTAGACTAAATACAATTCGAACATACCCCTCAATCTGAACCGCTACATACAAGGTTGAGATTGGACTTAAATCTGTCTAGCATCTGTCGTGTGGCTGGTTTAGTAAACACATCAGCCACCTGATCATTAGTGGAAATAAACCTGACATCCAGTGCACCGGCAGCTACTCATTCTCGCACAAAATGGAAATCGATCTCAATGTGCTTGGTTCGAGCATGAAACACTGGATTTGCTGTCAGGTATGTAGCCCCAAGGTTATCGCACCATAATATAGGCGTTCGCTGCTGAGTCACACCAAGTTCCTTGAGTAGTGAGTCTACCCATATTGCTTCAGCAGCACCATTTGTTGGGGATATACCAAGTAGGGGTATCTCTAACATGGGTCAATCCGACTAACAAGGCGGATGCCAAACAAGGCGGATGACAAAGAAGGCGGATGAAAACTAGGCAGAAGGCGGATGACAACAAGGCAGAAGGCGGATGACAACTAGGCAGAAGGCGGATGGCAAACAAGGCAGCCGGCTGGATGACAAACAAGGCAGCCGGCAAGAAGGGGGCCCAAGACTGAAGCCCACGAAGCCACCAAGTCCAAGAAGGCGGTAACTTGCCGGCTAAGCATAGGACTCCGTAGACTTGCCGGACACGTAAACACCTTGTAACCCTAGGTCCGGCCGCCTATATAAGCTGGATCTCGGGACGCCTTTAGGGCAACCAATCAATATTCTCTCATACATCAAACTCATTGTAACCTGTTCTCGGCGATATTGTCTTATAGTGAGTTATAGCAGCACGTAGGGCACCGCCACCGTCGTGGTGCCTGAAGCTGGGTAAACTGCCGTGTACAATCCCGACCTTGACGACGTCCATCTTCTTGCCCTACGTTCACCCTCGGCTAGCAGGACCCCGTCTCCTATCCAAGATGCCGATACGACGACAGTTGGCGCCCACCGTGGGGCCTAAGGCGTCAGGCGTCACGTTCCACGCGAGATCACTTTTGGCTGTCCGCAGCCGGCGATTCCGATCGTCATGATCAACAAGATCGCATCTGGCCGGCTGATTCGCTTCAACGTGATTCACGTCATCGGTCAGATCGCATCTAAACTTTATCGACAAGATCATATCTAGCCGACACATCTGTTTCGGCGCGATCAACCTCGTCATCACCGGCAGATCGATCTGGCCGGCTAATCCGCATAGCCGATACACACGGGATCCGCCATCCTCGTGCAGATCGATTTGGCTCGCTCACCTTCGTCGGCGCGGGGCTGGACGTCCAGCACTTCCCTCGCGCACGGCGGACCGATTCTATCTGATCAAAGGCGTCCGCTCGTCGCTACCGTCTTAATCTATTTAGATCGGAGTGCTTCCCTTGCCAATACGTAGCAGCCACGACTCATGGTCGCGTGCCGACAAAAAGTTGCACGTGGGTTCGGCGATTAAAGCAAGCAGGCAGCCCACTAGCCGGACCGAGTTCCGAGATGGCAAAGGTGAGGCGAGGCGATCATCAGGCCATGGCTCCTACACGCGTCAGCGCGTGCCTAGTTTCGCCGGCTACCAAAAAACGAGCAAGTCATCTTCTGGTCCGACTAAAGCTCCAGGCAACATGCAGAAACCAGATCCGGCTTGTTTGCCTTGGTTGCTGAGCCGGGTAGCAATTGGATTCAATATGTTCACCGGATCCAACTCTGGCAACGCTGTCTCATACGAGCGGCAAAGGTCGCAAGGATTCAGCAACCAGCTTGTCGGGGACGCCGGGCAGCAAACGCAAACAGCCTAATCAGCAATTAGCGATCAGAAGTAAATCACGTGCTTCAAAGTCCCAGGTAAAAAGCGTTAAGCTTATGGCAATAAACAAATGCTCCGTGAGTTTGCATGCATACGTACATGGATTCTTTGGGATGTATCGCCGCTGCACATGGTGACGTGATTTTCATGCATGGATTTCTCACAAGAGTGCTAATCTACATGTACAGCTGGCAGGCAGCATCGCTCCGCGCGATTCAGCTGCGCCGCGTGATGTGCATGGCCGGCTATTCAGTCATAAAATTTCGCCATATCAGTGATGTCAGCGGGACGCCGCCATCATTGCTTCCGGCTTAGACGATCTCATCGTCATCTAGCGCAGGTTCCGTTCCGACGTTCGGTCTGCACAAATTTAGCACCATATCGCTAGTTGTTATTTCCGATCGTCCGAACCTGGCCAGTTTGGGAGGACATCGATCGTACAAAAACAGTCTAGCTCCACGTTTTAGCTTAATTGCAAACGCGGCACAACGCCTATCTGGCATATTTATTGTCGTGTTCCGACATGACACGCCGCCAGTCCGGCATTTTTATCGTCGCGTTCCGACGTGACATGTCGCCAGTCCGGCATATTTATCGTCGCATTCTGACGCGGCACGCCGCCTTTTCGGCAAATTTATCATCGGGTTCCGGTTTAATCGCTAATTGGCAAGCATAAGAGGAGAACTCGGAAGCTGCCGCCTACATCCTGGGGCTGCCGTCAACATCCCGGGGGCTACCGCCTACATCCTGGGGCTGCCGTCAACATCCGGGGCTGCCGCCTACATCCCTGGGGCTGCCGCCTATATCCTAGGAGTTGTCTTCTTCAGCCTGGGGCTGCCGTCTTCCGACTCGCCTTTCTCGACATCGACGTCCGCATACATCAAAAAGATAAGTTCTTTATAACATTTAATTAATCATATGGTCATGAAATAAAAGTCTATGGTTTGCTCATTATGCTCTGAGATCATGCCGTCTTTTGTCTTTCATGTGATCATATACTCTTAGTATCAAGGTTGCCCGAAATCTGCTCTGTGCTAAGTGGTTCAAACTTTCGATACTTGCCGCCTCCGGGCCAAATTAAGCAATCATTTTGCACCGCCTAATATCCTTATTCTGATTGTTTATATGTGGGTTGCCTAGTAGTATGTTTTTGGCACCAACATGCCGGCTTCGGTCTCTGAGTCTAAACTATCTGGTACTAGCCCTGCTTGACTCAGCTAAAGTAACTGCGCTGCGGTACCGCCAACATACAAAAAGCTAAGCATATAGGCCAGATAAATATTAAGGCGGGCCATGTAAAATTTACAACCCAAGAGTTTGTGCAAAAACTACCGGCTTAGGCCTTAAAATTATTCAGCTTACATTAAAAGTACATGTTAATGCAGCTATGTTTACTGTGCAGGATACTTGACACTTGGGGGCTGCAGTCGCAGCATTTTCATCAAGTCTCGAGCCGCCTTTTCGTCAAGGCGGCACAAACCTCGATAACTACAGCCATTCGATCTACAACGCCACAAGTTTCTTCTGAGCATCAAGCCGACTTTCGAGTACGTCGACTCAATGCTCAGGGGCTGCAGATAGGCGGATCAAGAAAAACTCTGGCTAAAAGAAGCCCGGGGGATCGACATCAACACTTCCCTCGTCCATTACTCGGGGGCTGCATGACTTGCAACCTCATTGCCAACAACATGGCCGCCTTGTCGTCAGCGACACGGCCACCATTATCGCCTCCGTGGCACAACCACCTTGTTGACAGCAACACAATCGCCTACGTGGCATGACCGCCTTGTCAGCGACACGGCCACCTTCATCGCGTTCGGTTTGAAGCAAATTGATCGCCAGATTGTTAGTTGTTGTTTCCAATCGCCCAAACCTGGCCAATTTGGGAGGACATCGATTGGTACAAAATAATAAAGCTCCATGTTTCTGGCTTAATTGCTAACATGGCACAGTCGCCTTGTCGTCAGCGACACGGCCGCCTTTATTGTCAACAACACGGCTGCCTCCGTGGTAAAGCCGTCTAGTTGTCATGACTGCCTCTGCAGCACAAACAACATTCATGGCACCGTTCCACCTCTCTGCCTGTTCAAACTGTCGTGAACCAGAGCAACACGAACGTGCTAACTGTTGGCTTCATCCGTCAACATTTGATAAGACCTTCTCTAGAAGAATCCTGACAGCAGTCAGGCCGTCTTTCCCATGTTGGCGGCATCGGTCCGGCTACTTTAGGCGGACTGCCGCCCACTTCAACTTCGGAATGCTTCAAGCTCTTCAGCCGCCTACATTCAAGAAACAAGACGGACGTCGCAGTCAGAGAAGATGGCAACTGGAGAACTTAAACCTTTCCGGGGCTAATGTTGGGGATATACCAAGTAGGGGTATCTCTAACATGGGTCAATCCGGCTAACAAGGCGGATGCCAAACAAGGCGGATGACAAAGAAGGTGGATGACAACTAGGCCGAAGGCGGATGACAACGAGGCAGAAGGCGGATGACAACTAGGCAGAAGGCGGATGGCAAACAAGGCAGCCGGGTGGATGACAAACAAGGCAGCCGGCAAGAAGGGGGCCCAAGACAGAAGCCCACGAAGCCACCAAGTCCAAGAAGGCGGTAACTTGCCGGCTAAGCATAGGACTCCGTAGACTTGCCGGACACGTAAACACCTTGTAACCCTAGGTCCGGCCGCTTATATAAGCTGGACCTCGGGACGCCTTTAGGGCAACCAATCAATATTCTCTCATACATCCAACTCATTGTAACCTGTTCACGGCGATATTGCCTTATAGTGAGTTATAGCAGCACGTAGGGCACCGCCACCGCCGTGGTGCCTGAAGCTGGGTAAACTGCCGTGTACAATCCCGACCTTGACGACGTCCACCTTCTTGCCCTACGTTCACCCTCGGCTAGCAGGACCCCGTCTCCTATCCAAGATGCCGATACGATGACACCATTTGCCAATGCCTTATATTCAGCCTCTGTACTAGACCGTGAAACTGTGGGTTGCTTCTTCAAACTCCAAGATATGAGATTCGGTCTAACAAACACAGCAAACCCACTTGTGGATCGCCTATCATCCACATCTCCTGCCCAGTCTGCATCGGTGAAGATACTAATACCTGATGCTGAAGACTTGCGAAACTGCAAGCCGATCTGTAGTGTCCCCTTGACATACCGCAGAATGCGCTTCACTGACTCCCAATGAACATCAGTAGGCTGTGAGAGAAACTGGCACACTTTGTTCACCGCAAAGGAAATGTCTGGGCGAGTAAGTGTCAAATATTGCAGGCCACCAACAACACTGCGGTACCGGAAGGAATCATCAGCACCAAGTGGCGTGCCAGCATCACGGGCTAAACTCTCGCGATGATCAAGCGGTGTAGAGGTAGGATTACAATTCTCCATGTTGACTCGGTGAAGAAGATCAAGAGCATACTTTCTTTGAGTCAACGCCATACCCCCTGAATTGTAAGATGCCTCTAATCCAAGAAAGTACTCCAGCTTACCCAAATCCTTGATAGGAAAACTGTCTGACAAGGAACGAACCAGACGATCAACCACCTCCGGCGTGGATCCAGCAATGACAATATCATCAACATACACCAACATGTATATCTGAGCCCCACCGCCGGAAAAAATGAACAAAGTCGTATCGCCCTTAGAGGAGATGAAACCGAGCTGGTGGAGAAGCTGACTCAACCGAGCATGCCACGCCCGCGGCGACTGCTTCAGACCATATATCGACCTCTGAAGTTTGTAGACATGAGAGGGAAACCTGTCATCCTCGAAACCAGGCGGTTGCTGCATGTAGACATCTTCGGTTAAATAACCATGAAGGAATGCATTACTGACATCTACCTGGCGAAGGGTCCATCCTCGAGATACCGCAAGTGAGAGCACAAGACGAACAGTAGCTGGTTTCACAACGGACTGAACGTGTCACCATAGTCGATCCCATGCTGCTGAGTAAAACCTCGTGCAACGAGCCGGGCTTTGTGCTTATCAATGGATCCATCCGGACGATGTTTGGTCTTGAAAATCCACTTGCTACCAACGATATTGCCACCAGCTGGGCGAGGAACCAAGACCCAAGTGTTGGTCTGACACAGGGCCGCAAACTCATCAGCCATGGCAGCATGCCACGCCGGTTCTTGCAAGGCCTCTCGATGCGAGTGTGGAGCTGCGAGAAAAGCGCGCCGCCTCGGATCATACTTAACAGTACCGTCCTTGTACTCCTTCTCCTTGCGTGTGTTATCCCGCAAGCGTGTGATCATCTTATGCGCCGGAGGAGGGACGGGAGGCGACGACGAACCAGCCGAGGGTGTCGCGACCGGCGACGGACCGGCTGAAGGCGACACGGGCTGGTCCACGAACGAATCAGCGGGCTGAGGAACACCGGACGGCCCATTAGCTGGGGTTGACGAGGCCGCACCGGCAGGCGCAGACGGCCCATGCATGCGATCAGCATGCACGTCGATCGTGCTATCAGCATGCACGTCGATCTCTGGCGGAGGAGCAGCTGCATCCGGCTGAACACCCTCCAGCGCTGGTTCCTGAAAACATGAGGCAACACCTTGCGGCGAAATATCAGTGGACAAATAGGTTAAGTCGTATTGATGCATAGGCGCACACGTAACCGGTTCATCGTTCGGAAATGTGATTGCATCTGCAAGAGTGGACACGTCGACGACGACACCCGGAGTAGAGAAAGGAAACACACTCTCGTCAAAAATAACGTCACGTGAGATGTAAATACACCCAGTGGAACGATCCAGACATTTGTACCCCTTATGCATCGGACTGTAGCCTAGGAAAACACAAGCTTTAGAGCGGAAGTCAAGTTTATGAGAATTATACTTGCGAAGACTAGGCCAACACGCGCACCCGAAAATGCGAAGAGAGGAGTAATTTGGCTGGACACGAAGAAGATGATAGAGGGGTGTTTCCTTATTAATGACAGGCGTAGGCATACGATTAATAAGATAGCATGCTGTGAGAAACGCCTCATCCCAATAATGAAGAGGAAGGGAGGAATGTGCTAGCAGGGCAAGGCCTGTTTCAACTAGATGTCTATGTTTACGTTCAGCAATCCCGTTTTGCTGCGAAGTGTGCGGGCATGACACACGATGGGACACACCCGTACGCTGAAAATAGCGAGACAATTTTTGATACTCACCCCCTCCATCGGACTGGACCGCTTTGATCTTAGCATTCAAGAGACGGTCAACATGAGCCTGGAAAGCATAGAAAACCTGCTCGACGTCAGACTTATGCTTGAGAAGATAAATCCAGCAAAAACGAGAGTAGTCATCCACAAAGCTAACATAATACTTATACCCCCCAGAGGAATTACGAGCCGGCACCCAAACATCCGAGTGAACAAGCTCAAGAGGGACGGTTGTGACACGAGAGGAAGCAGTATAAGGCAACTGATGACTTTTAGCACGTTGACAAGCATCACAGACTAAAGATAAATTATCCGAAGGAGAACACGAAAGCTCATGTGTTTTAACAATAGAATTCACTACATTATTTGATGGATGACCAAGACGCTGATGCCACTGCGCAGGCGTGACTTTGACACTAGCGGATGCACGAAGACGGGACGACGATGCCTTGCCGAACGGAACGGGGTAGAGTCCATCTTGACTCCTACCGTGAAGAATTACCCTCTTCGTGGCCTTGTCCTTGACACAGAAAAAATGACGATGAAATTCAACAAAGACGTCATTATCAGAAACTAGACGGTAGACGGAAAGAAGATTTTGACGAATATGTGGAACATGAAGAACATTATCCAAACGAAGGGATGAACCGGTTAGATGTGAATGACCAATATGCGAAATCGACAAACCTGATCCGTTGGCCACTTGCACCTGATCCTTTCCCGTGTACCGCTCGTGGGTGTGAAGCCTCTCTAGATCACTCGTGAAGTGATCGGTAGCCCCAGTGTCCATGACCCAGGGTTGGCGATCGGTGGCGGTGGTGGAGGCAGAGTTGCCAGCGCGCTGGTACACCTGGTTGTAACGATTGCGACAGTCCGTCGCCTCATGCCCCCAATTGCCGCAGATCTGACAGCGAGGCCTCCAGCGACGTGCATTGCCGCCGCGACCTCCGTTGCGGCCGCCGCCGCCACCATTGGGGGGTTGTACCCGCCACCATTGCGGTGGTTGTACCCGCCATCGTTGCGGGGGTTGTACCCGCCACCGTTGCCGTACCCGCCATCGGAACGGCCTTGCCCCTGCTGACCATTGGGGCGATTGCCACCATGGTAGGGCGAGCCCCCACCTTGATAGGTAGGGTTGAGGTCCGGGGTTCCCATCCGTGGAGGGTTCCCGTATGCACCGGGGCGCGACGCGGCATTGGCCGAAGACGCCCAGCCTTCGGCAAGAGCTTGCTGTGCCTGCAACGCCTCAAAGGAAAACACGCTCGCGTAGAACTCGGGGTAGCTCATCGACCTGTTGCCGACGGAGAGAGAGGCGGCGATGGAGTTGAACGCCGATCCGAGCCCGGTGAGGATGTGATCGATGAGCTCGTCATCGGTGATGGGCGATCCAGCGGCGGCCATGGTGTCTGCAAGAGATTTCATCTTGTGCATGTACACCGCCGCGGAAGAGTCCTCCTTGCGCTCCGTCTGAAGCTGACGGCGAATATGGAGGACGTTGGCACGGCTGGCCGCACCGAACATGGCGTGAACCGCAGTCCATGCCTCCGCCGTGGTCTTGCAGCCGAGGAGCTGGCAGGAGATGGTAGGCTCCATAGAGCCGAGGAGCAGTCCTAGGACCCTCTGGTCCTGGATCCACCAGCGTTGATACGCGGGGTTGGGGACGATCTGCGCCTTGTCTCCTTCTCCTTGAGTGATGGTCACGGCCGGCGCCGCCTCGGATCCGTCGAGGTAGCCATGAAGCTGGGCGCCGGAGAAGTTGGGGAGAAGGAGGCCTTTCCATAGCATGAAATTGCCATGGTCCAACCGCACGGGGGTGGTGGGCGCGGCTGCGGCCGGCATGGATGCCGACGAGGTAGCGTTCGCAGGAATCATGGCCATCGCGGCGGCAGCGGTATGGTCTCACTGCGGCGCGGAGAGGATCAGCGAGCGGCGGCTGCGGCGGAGAGACTCGCGGCGGCGGCGGCTCGTAGGGTTTAGGGCTCTGATACCAAGATAGAAAAGTGATTTAGGGTTTCGTGGGGTCGTTGCCCTCACCTCATCAATATATATATAAACATGTCAGGTTACAATACATGTACAACACGACTCCATACGTATACGTACGTGCTAGACTAAATACAGTTCTAACAAAAGCATCCGTGATAAAGTACCAAAATGATATGCTTATATTATTGGCTTCTCTCTAATTATATCATCATTTCTTCAAGGGCGTTTAACTAACGGGACAACAACAGTTGGAATTGTCATTGCAGAAGGCTCTGGGGACCGGCGGCTTGCCGTCCCCGGCGCAGAACCGTTTGCACCGCTTGTGGGTGCAGTTTGGAAAATAGTTGGAGTAGCACGATGCGGGCACGGGAAAAGAAGCAGGCTGATGATCTGTCTGCATACATACACATGGAAACGATCAATATATGGGATAATCGTGTTAGCTCCCAAACTCAAGAACTTTATTTTCAAATCTCAAAAACAGAAGACTATTTATTACATATATATGTGTGTGGTAGATATATAATCTGCAATAAAAAATGGGCTAAATCTTCTAATCTGCAATAATAAAGAATGGTGGCCATGACCACCATGAGGGCGGCCACGAAGCACAGGGAGCTCGTGTTCTTCTGCAGGGTCGCCATGATGTGCAGGAGGGCTAGCTGCACGTACAGTTCTTTCTTGATTTGTTGTCTGCTTATATAGACATGTACCTTAAGATTACCAATTAAATGTTGTGTTGATTAATTATTTAATTGCAAGCGATAAATACAACTCCTTGTGTATGGATAAGTGGATAGCTAGGTACCACTACAAGGTTATAGATATGGATAAGTGGATAGTTACGTCGCACTACAAGCTTGTATATTTGTGTATGGATAAGTGGATAGCTACGTGCCACTACAAGCTTATATATATATGTATTCCCTCCGTCCGGAATTAGATGTCGCTGAAATGAGTGAATCTACACAACTAAACGCGTCTGGATACACTCATTTCAAAGACAACTAATTCCGGACGGAGGGTGTACATATTAATTGTGATTAGTCACTATACATATTTTACAATTGATCAAATTCAAGTGGATGCTGCGTGGACCAACTAACATCTTTTTTTTACGAGCAGATACTCCCATGATTTATTTCTGAGCTGTTAATGGTACACTTCGGCCCTGTGGGGTGATTTGGGCATCTAGTCAGCCCATGAAAGTCATGTTTGGTTGCCCGCACTATGTCCTTGCCAGACCCTGGTCAGACTGGTGCTTCATCGTGGATGGAATTTGTGCCTTCACGTTGTTTGTTTAGCCCCACAATTTGGATTATATTTTGTTTAGGACCCTCTTGAGGAGGAGGGCAGTGCGTTCCTACAATTCTTATAGAAAAAGAGATTTGGCCTAATTTATAAGGTAACCGGTCCTAAAAACATGCATTGTCCTATTTATGAGGCAAACTGTACCGAAAAAATGCACACGCGGGACTCCAGAACCGCTGACCTGAGTTACACCACTCGGCACAAATGCTGCACACGAGACACAACGCCGCAAGACCCAGTTGTCTCGTAGCCCCAGTTATCCAGGCGACCGTCCTCGCCACCCCGACGTAGCTACCATAACGATGGAATTCGAACTAGCCGGGTCGATTGTCTCGTTGCACACGCAGCTCCAGTGTTACCCAAATCATGTTAGGCCACGGTCTTGCTGCATAAAACCGTCGTCGCATAGTAGACAGAGGCCGCCGCTTTGAGGCACCACCACCGTCTGGGTATATGCACTAGAGTATTACTCGGCAAGCTAACTCGGTTGTATGACCCGTCTAATATTTCCTAAGTGTATTTATAGGTTATGCAATTGTCCTTGAACATCGTTAATAACATGGATCATTCAATATGTGATTCGGTTGTGTAACTCTAACAATCTCTAATTTTTTTTCGAAATGGAGGTTGAAATCCCCAACCTCTACATCAAATGCACACAACTTTTTTTTATTAAATTTATTCAACAAAGCCATTACAAAGAAATAAATCGATCAATCGGAAGCCACCTTCGTGGCGACAACTGTCGCAACACCTACAAACTTAATGAAGGGGTGGCCATGATCGGCGCCGTTGTGCCCAGACCTCACACCTACGCACATCATCTAAAACCGTAGGCCTCACCTAGTCGTTCAACGACGAACTAGGAGCACAAACCGGTCCAGCGCGCGTCGTATGCACACGCTACAGAAGCCGCCGCCACCTTCTTCCACGAGCCCATCTTCAGGAAGGATCAACGCATTGACCTTGACATGCATGCCATCAACGTCGCCACGATGCCAGACAGTGCCACCGCCTTGCGCGCGTCCATCGCCGAGACCCCGCCGCCCCATGCCGCCGAGACTCGCCGTCATTGACGAGGTAGATACAACACCGCTCCTCCTTCTGCCCTCTCTAGATGGTAGCTGCTCCAAAACGATGTCCCCAAGAGGTAGAACGACGCCGAACGTCGCCATCGTCCGATCCGGGAGACCCAGATCTAGAGTTTCCCCTTGAGCAGCCCGAGGGAGAGACATGAGCTGCATCGACGATGCCTTCATCAAGGTAGCAACGCCCCAAGACGCCGCCATCATCCGCCGTCAAGGACGGCCTGGTTTTCATCGGCAGTCCCGTCTCCCCATCCTCACCGCCGACGGATCAGCGAGCCGGGCGACGACGCAAACCCCCAGCCGGTTAGAACTCCACGGGCAGGAAAGGGAGGCCGCAACCCCACCCCATCGCGACACATCTGGGTGGAAACCCTAGGCGTTGCCGCCAAGACCACGGCTAAGGCGCTGTGAGGGAGGACTTGGCACGGTTGCAGCCGACGCGGATCCAGACGGCCTGAAGGTCGACTTGAAGCCACGGCGCGGGGTTCCCCACTAGAAAACTTGCCGCCGCCGGGTGGGGGCCGAGAGCGCGAGGATGGGAAGACACGCCCCGCCGCCACTATCCTAGGGAGAGCACAGCCTTTGCCGGCAGCCCCTCCAGCAGCGGCGGCGCTAGGGTTCCCCAGTGTCGCCAGAGGAGGGCGACACGGGGGACGGGGACCTATGGATTTCCTCGCCTATGGCCTGGTTATACTGGTTATGGGCGGACGTCAATCCGACAAGTATTAACTCGGCTATGGATGGCTCTTGCGACACGTCATCATTTCCAAAATTTGCGTTTGTTGTCTACCCAACAAAATGGCTTTTTTTCCGGTTCATCGGCTGACATAGAAACAAATGCATGCATGCAGGAGCAGAAGGCAGCCTGTGCCTTTTGTTCCAGGAAACGAAAGGCTCGGGGGACACTTGTTCCTGCGCTCGATGCAGGTGCGCTGCTACTAGGGAGGCCCACCCGTCGCTCGATGCAGTGACACGGATCCCACGCGCTATGCTCACTACTTCACCACGCTCCCGACCAGCTTATATACGCGCGCGACCCGGAAAGGTGCGCGTGCTCCCCTCTCTCTCTGGGTGGCTCGCACAGTTAATTAAGGCGTTTTCCCCGGTACTTTGGCCTTTGATAACAGAAACGCCGATGCCCTTCCCTCTCGATTTGTTGGGGCTCGCCGGTGGGTCCAACAAATAGGCAACCCTTTTTTTTGGTGTGTATTAATTAAAATAAGCCAGGCAACAAAGAAACCTTGTCAATTCAATTTTACAACGCATAAAGGTGCATAAAAATGTATAAAATACCGCTACAGAGAGACATCAAATATTATTTTCTAACAAGTCAAGAAAGGGAAGACCCCATAATGGGCAGCTTAGCTCAAACGTTAAAATATTTTTATTATTTTCCGATAACCACCTTAACTCAAACGAAATGGCCGCTGTTTATGTCACAGTTTACGCCATTATCAGCGAACATCCACAGGTAGATGATCACTATATGAGAGCGGAATCCAAACTTGGGTCTGCTTAGCAGCTAGGAAAGATGTGCTAATAGAAGAATAATTGACACCCGAATCTACCACTTAGTCAATGGTAGCCACTAGCACCACAACAGTACAAATCAAGAAGTTCAGGTCATCTATTTACTATTTGGTACAAATAGCAAGTTATATTTCAGGGATTAGACTCCAAAAGTGAGTGCAGAACTGTACAAGATCTCATAACAAATCCAGCTTCTTTCTGTACACGTACACTGTCATGCTACTCATCATATACATTGCTAACTTTCCACTGAAAAATAAGAAATATCTCATGGAGTGATTAAGAAATGACTAGCAGCTACTACTTTCGATGGAAAATTCCTCACATGAAAGGTGTTTGAGTGGCCTAATATAAACTTCTACAGAAAACTGTATTAGATGCCATGAACAAGGTTCTGGACCTGACTACTCTATGCATCATTAGAACGTGCTGTTGTATAAGGCTACCTAGGTATGAATAACTTAAACTGAACTTTATATTTCCCACTTTGTTTTCCTTCCTTTCTCACCATGCATCAGACACACAGACAAGCAAACAAGGAACCTATTTAATTTCTGAACCAAGTATGAAACACCACAACAACAGTGAAACGATTTTCTTCCATACAAGAAAACTTATAATCATAGTGTCTCCAATCAAGATTTACCTGTATTAGAGGGTGCCTAAATCAAGTTTCGGCTAGGGTTTAGCCTCCAAATCTCTCCTGGTGCTCTCCTTACTCTGCTCCCCTTCTAGGTCTGCTCCACCTCCCATGTTCGGATGACTGGTCCGGGCCTTCTCCTTCCTACCTGCAGCCTGCTTCCTCACGGTGTAGCGACAGTAGCAACAACCGGTGGTGCAAGAAACCATAGGCGTCCGGGACCAAGAGGTTGAGGGCGGGCTTCGTTGGGCGTTGCTGCAGATAGACATGTATAAACCTTAATGGATCTTATAGTAGACTCCAACAATAGTTGCGTATGCTGTGAGTTGGTATAAAACATCTAAAAGCCAAAGGAAATATGCAAGATTTTAGCACAACAGTTGCTAAATTCTAAATGAGCATTAGTTGGAGCTGAGTGCTAATATAAACATACCTGATCTTTTTAATCTCTTTTAGGTGAGAAGTAGAACTTTAAAGCTCCCTTGTGGGTTTGTCCTTGCCCTTGATCACAGCAACTACTGAAAATAAAAAGGAACCAAAGAAAGTGTTAACTTCCACCATCTCTTGTTACTAGGAACCAAAGACATGCATCTTCCATGTCTGAACATTTTGCTATCTGAACTTGGGGAGGAAGAGAATGGTGAGGAGTTGCTGCTCATGGCTCACCTTGGTGAGAAGGGCAGGGACGGAGGACGGTGTGGTGAGCTTGTCTTGCCAGTGCCGAGGACGAGGGCGGATGGCGAACACGGGGCGACGGCGGATTCAATCCGGAGCGGCCGACGAGGCGGTGACCAAGAAGGTGTTGAGGGCGGGGCTGCGGAGAGGTGTTGCAGGAGATTGACCGAGAGCCTAAGATGTCGAGGGAGGGCGACGTTGGGCGGTCCTGCAGATCGCCGGCGGAGGTAGCGGTGCAGGACGGCGGCGGTACAGGTGCAGGGGTCGACGCCGGCGGTGCAAGAAAACCTAGGCATCAGGGACCGATAGGTCTATAGTGGGCATTGTTGGGCCGTGCTGCAGGGCGACGGCTGTAGCTATGCAGGGCGGCGACGGTAGAGGTGTTGCGGAACCTAGGCTAGACGAGCGGGAGCGCGGTGTCGGCGGCGGCCATGGGCAGGAACGGAGGTTGCAGCAGGGGAGATTTGTTCGGCCGCTCGGGGCGTCTCACACGGC
The DNA here is from genome assembly GCA_947311845.1 of Poa pratensis. Classification (NCBI taxonomy): domain Eukaryota; kingdom Viridiplantae; phylum Streptophyta; class Magnoliopsida; order Poales; family Poaceae; genus Poa; species Poa pratensis. The sequence continues at coordinate 1,062,323 of CAMZMU010000035.1, forward strand.
TGATGCGGGTTGAACCCACGGGTTCCACCAGTTTCTGAATTTTTTTTCAGGCCAAACCGCACCGCCCCACTCCACTAAGTCCGCACCGCTCCGCTCCAGTTCCGTGTTTGCAACCATTTAAGCACAAACCAGTCGAGCCCACAGCACAACCTGCACCGAAATATCCAATCTCAGCGCTACCGGCATTTCTATCTGACGCTTTGCGTCAGTTAGCCAGGCTATGCTTACCCCTCTTGCTCTCCCTCTCGCTGATTTGGGACTGGCCCGTTTGCGTCGTTGGCAAGAGGAGGAAGACGACACGAGAAGACAACAAAGCACTCGCCGCCGACGGGGACGGCGCGGCTTGCCGCGATGTCGCCGGCCAGGCGAGGAATGGACCTCACCGTAGCCGGCGACGACACGGCACGCCGCGGCAGCGCAGGTGGAGGTGAGGACGAACCTTATCTTGGGGGGGTCGGGTGCGGAGCTCGCCGGTGAAGGAGGCTTAGGGTTCAGGGTGCTCGCCATCGCCAGAGACAGGGGAGGGAGGGGGGTTTAGAGGAATGTCTGGGCGGCGGCGGACCGGGGCGGCGGATCGAGGAGGGTGGGGCGGCGAGGCGTCGCTCGCGCCGCCGGCAGCGGGTGGCTGCCGGACCGGCGGAGGAGGCGGGGAGATCGGGGGCGATGGAGACAGCGGAGGTGGTGCGGGGATGGGGATCGGGGAATGGTTATGGAGGCGAGGTGTTGCGGGGTAGGCCTCAGCCCATCTCTGGCTTCTGCGCTGCGTTTCTGCGCCAACCGACGCTTAAGGCGTTGTACATGGCGGCGGGATGGACCTTGACGACGGAGTTGCTGCTGGAGACACGGCCCAGCTGCTTCGGCCGGGTGCAGGCCGCGGGGAAGTCCTGCACATGTGGCTGATCAGATAAGAGATGGCTAGGCTAGGTACGAGCACTGGGAGGGCGTGGTCGGTTTTTTGTCTTTAGGCACTGGCTAATTTATAGTGTCGAAAACGCACACGCGAGCGGCAGCATCAGCATGATATAACTCACTCCAAAGAAACGACACGCACACGTACGCAATACTCACTCCAGTGGAGCCCTGCGGCGGCCTATCTGCTGCAACTGCCGCTCTAGGAGACGAGGAAGGCCGTGGCGCTCCTCCTGAGCCATCGTCTTTCCTTCGGAAGGAAGGTCTCAAGCGTTGTCTTGCCTTCAAGCATTGAGCTCAATGACGGTGCTTCCGTTGCCTCGAGCGTGGCCACCAAGTCAGCGCATGTCATGAGCCTTTCATATGCATTCGTTGTCGTCGCCCTGGACATCGGGAGAGGTTCTGTCGTGCTCGCTCTCCAATTGCTCGTGATCGCTCTCCGGCCGCTCACGCTTGCTCTCCGGTCACTCGCGCTCCTTGCCAGCGAAGCCGCTCCCCGTCCATCCAGCCTTGTCCTTTGCTGACCAGGAGTTGGGCGGAGGTCGTGGGCCACTCGTCGGTGCCGCCAAGGTCCCCATCTTGGTGTTGCAAGGATTCCAATGTCCGCGCCTTTTTGGTCTCTGCTTTGGAGTCCCAGTTTGCACTACTGCGCACGGAGCTCCTTCAGGTGGTTGAGGTGCTTCGCACTGAGCTTCGCAACGCTCTCGCCAAGCTTCAGTTGCGTCGGTTGTGCCTTTGCTGCTTGACCTCTAGGTTGGTTCCTTTGATGAGGGGGCTGAATGCTTCTTTGGAGATTTTTCTCCTCGTGGTTTGCATGCGACGCCGCCTGTCCCTGGGAGTATAGTCATCACCGAGGTCGTGGCTCCAGTTATGCAGATTATGCCTGAGCTGCAGGAGCTTTGTGGGGAATCTTCTATGGTGCTGCCGATGGAGCTGGGCTCATTGGAGCGACCTTCTGATACCCTTTTGTTTTAGGGTTTCGTTTTTCCTCCAGCGGCGACACCGTAGGAGTCCACCATATCACCGGCGGTTGAGAGATCTCTGCCCGATCGACGTCGAAGCGAAACTACCAGAGTTCTCTGGGATCGTTGAGGAGACCGGGTGCTTTTCCCCCTCGGTCATGGCTGAGAAGAAAGACGGCGAACCTGGAAAGACATCGGAGGATCCATCGGAGACGTCGTCTGGAAAGTCTACGCCGAGCGCAACGGAAGATCCGGAAAACGTTGAGGAGATGCTGAGCCGCTTGGAAATCACAGCGGAGGAAGGAGAGGCGGTTGACCTATCTGGGTTGATCGAAGAAGATCGATCGTCCATGAAGTGGGTGGTGATTATTAGGGTTTGCTTGAAAAATTCCTTCAGTCACACTGCTTTCTATCAGAAGATGCAGGTTGCCTGGGCGGTTGCTCAGGAGGTTACGTTCCAAGATCTGGACGAGTTCACATTCATCGCACAATTCAGGTGTCTTGGAGATTGGAAGACAGCAATGCATGGGGGGCCGTGGCTGTTTAGGCGGAACTCGGTTGTCATTGAGGAATATGATGGCTTGATGAACACAAAAAATATTCCACTAGACTCAATCAAAGTTTGGGTGCGGATCATGGGGCTGCCGGACTTAGTGCGGAACCTGGCTGCAACTAAGGTGTTGGCGAGCAATATTGGAGAGGTGTTGGAGTTGAGATGGGTATGAAAGGTGTGAAGTATGTCAAGTATGTTAAGGTGTATGTGAAGATCAACTTGAAGAAACCCTTACTACGGTTTGTGACAGGAGGAGTAGGGCCTAGTAAAGAACCGCATAAATTTAGAGTTCTATATGAAAAACTGCCACGGTTCTGTGCTCAGTGTGGTGTTATTGGCATGTCGCGGATGAATGTGGTGATGGGGCTCATGACCCAAAGAATTTCCAGTATGGTGATTTCATGATGGTCCCTCTAGAGGATTTTTGGCAGCAGCCAAAGAGGGAGTTTGTGGCTAGACCCCAAGCATCTGAGGCAAGGGGCAGAGGAGATAGAGGACGTGGTGGCCGCTCTGGTCCGAGTTCTTCGCCGTCCTATATGGATGAGGACAGGGTGGAGCGAGGTGCAGATGTGGGAAAATAAAATTGTGTGTGGCTGAAGAAACGTGATATGCATGCGAGAGAAGGCCAAGCGAAAAGCAACACTCTTTTGATCACATCATTTGCTCATGTTGCTGAGATGGTAGAGTCTTTGGAAGGGAAAGCTGTGGGTGAAACTACACCACAGAAGGTGCAACAACCAAAACGTCACAAAGGGGGCGTTCACAAAGATGGATTGGCGGGCTCCAGTGAGGAGTACCGCTAGGATCAATGAAAACATGTGGATATAATTGTCGGGGATTGGGCACTTCCCCGGCAATTAGACCGCTTCTGAAACTTCGGAGGCAACATAGGCCTGATATACTCTTTCTTTCTGAGACTCATTTGAATAGAGAGAGTGGTGACAGATTGCGCATCCAGCTTGGGTATGCGAATATGTTTGTGGTACCAAGTGATGGTAGGGGTGGAGGGTTGATGCTCTTATATGATCAACACATTAGTATTCAGTTAAAGTATCAGCATAAGAACTATATTGATGTACTGGTCTCAGGGGAGGCACCAGATAAATATTGGAGACTTACATGTCTTTATGGAGAGTCAGTATGGCGACACAAGCACAAAACGTGGAGCTATCTGAGGGATCTACACCGACAAGCTAATCTTCCTTGGCTGGTGTTGGGTGACATGAACGAAATCTTATCTGAATCAGAGAAGGAGGGAGGTGCCCCACGCCCTCTTCCGTATATGCAGGCCTTCAGAGATTGTTTGTCTGATTGCGGCCTGGAGGACTTGGGATACATTGGTAATAAATTCACGTGGAAACGTTGACAGATTCGTGAACGCCTAGATAGGGCGGTTGGTAATGCAGGCTGGTCTGCTTTGTTCCCTCACTCGGGTGCCCATCATCTCACCTCGACGGGCTCAGACCATAGACCAATTCTGGTTGATACGGAAACCTACTCCGCGGCTGTGAATAATTCACGAAACCGTCGACGCTTTGAGGGACGGTGGCTGAAGGAGGAAAAGGTTGGTGATGTTGTGTCGACGGTCTGGCTGCATGCTCCACCTAATGCGCCAGTAATGTCGAAGTTAGCTGCTGTACACTCAGACTTGCATGAGTGGGATCAGACAGTTCTCAAAGCTCCACAGAAAAAGATCAAAGAGCTGACAAAGGAGCTGGATCAGTTGCTTAGTGGGCCGATGAACGAGGATACATCCCATCAGCAGAAGGAAATAACTCAGCAAATCGAGGTGGCCCTAGAGCAAGAGGAATTTCACTATATGCAGCGTAGCAGGGCAAACTGGTTGATGCACGGTGATAGAAATACAACCTTCTTCCATAACTTTGCAAAAGCTCGGCGAAAGCGCAATACCATTCTGAAACTCAAGAATGGAGATGGAGATTGGATAGAAGGGAATGATGAGATGGGCTCTCTTATACATGATTATTTCTCAACGTTGTTTACCTCTGAGGTACAGCATACTGATGAGGAATTGCTAAATAGAGTTATTCCACGGGTTACTCCCGAGATGAATACAACTTTGTTGAAGCCGTAAACTGCGGAGGAGATAAAAGAGGCAATGTTTTCTATTGGGATTTTAAATCTCCTGGGACAGATGGCCTTCATGCAGTTTTCTACAAAAAGTTTTGGTCTGTTGTGGGTGAGGATGTTACTCGTGAGGTTTTTAATGTGCTGAATTCTGGGTGCATACCGAACGAGTGGAATGAGACTGCTATTATGCTGATACCTAAACTACAGAGCCCGGAGTTGGTCACACAATTCTGCCCTATAAGCCTCTGAATGTTATTTATAAAGTGGTGGCAAAAGTTTTGTCAAGAAGGTTGAAGGGGCTGCTCCTGGATATTATCTCAAAAACACAGAGTGCTTTTGTACCAGAAGGTTGATCACTGACAATGTCTTGGTTGCTTATGAGAGTTTCCATACAATAAAAAACAAGAGGCAAGGTAATAGAGGCATTTGTGCGGTGAAGTTGGATATGCACAAAGCATACGATCGTGTGGAATGGAGATTTTTACGTGATATGATGTTGAGGCTAGGCTTCGATCAGGGTTGGGTCAATCTCATCATGTCATGTGTCACTTCGGTAAACTACAGAGTGTGGTTTAATTCAGTGGAGACTGAATCCTTTACTCCTACAAGCGGTATCAGGCAGGGGGACCCCCTCTCGCCTTACTTGTTTTTGATCTGTGCAGAGGGGCTGTCTAGCCTTCTAGCGTATGAGGAGATGACTGGTGGTATTCTGGGGTTAAAGTGTGCAGGAATGCACCGTCAGTGTCACACCTTCTTTATGTTGATGATTCTTTGATCCTGATGTCGGCTGATATGTCAAACGCCACGACACTCCGTAATGCTCTAGAACTTTATTGTGCAAGCTCTGGACAGTTGATTAGTGATGCTAAGTCTAGCATATTTTTTAGTCCAAATACTAATGTTTTGATCCGAGAGGAGATTTGTGTTCACCTGAACATTTTGGTGGAATCTTTATCGGATAAGTACCTTGGATTACCAACGTTGGTTGGTCTGGATCGGAGTGACTGCTTTCAGCACTTGGTGGAGAGAGTATGTCGTATGATATGCGGTTGGAATGAGAAATTACTTTCTATGGGAGGGAAGGAAATATTGTTGAAGGCCATAGCTTAGGCGATACCGGCGTATGCCATGTCGGTGTTTAACATTCCTAGGCAAATCTGTAAAGCTATATGTATTGCAATTGCAAGGTTCTGGTGGGGAGGAACCGAAACACAACGCAAGATGCATTGGATGGCTTGGTGGAAGATGAGTATTCCCAAGTCTGAGGGAGGAATGGGATTTCGTGACCTCCATTGTTTTAACCAAGCCATGTTAGCTAAGAAATGTTGGCGGCTTTTAAGCGACCAGATTCTTTGTGTGCACAGGTGTTACGTGCTAAGTATTATCCCGATGGAGATTTGATCAATGCCACACTCAAGAAGGGATCATCGTTTACATGGCAGAGTATCATGTCAGGCCTGAAAACCTTCAAGCGAGGTTGTATATGGCGTCCAGGAAACGGAAATACCATCAATATTTGGTCGGATCATTGGGTTCCTTCTAGCACGACAAGGATGGTTGTTTCACCTAGGGGCAGGTGTGTGCTGACACGGGTTGAGCAATTGATAGACCCGGTGTTAGGGATCTGGGATGAGGCTTTACTAAGAGATAATCTTCAGACAGTAGATGTGGAGCGTATCCTGCGTATCCCTCTACCAAATTTTGGGCAGCCTGATTTTATCGCCTTGCATGCCGCTAAATCAGGTCATTTCTCTGTCAAAACCGCCTATCACCTAGAGTGGCGGACTGAATACAGAAGGAGAGCTCAACGATCTGATTCTTCTGACCGATCTACTCCGCATGAAGTGTGGAAGAGGATATGGAAAGCTAAAGTTGCTCGCAAAGTTCAGATTTTTACGTGGAGAACTTTACATGGGATCGTTCCTTGTTACTGTACGCTGGCGAATCGACACATTGGTTTGACAGTTAACTGCCCAGTGTGTACAGTTGATGCAGAGGATCTGCGTCACATGCTGTTCCAATGCCCTAGAGCCCTTGGATTTTGGGACGGTCTTGGCCTGAAAGATGTTGTTACCTTGGCGGCGAGGCTGGATGCCTCAGGTTCTTTGGTCCTAGAGGAACTGTTATGCTCTTCTACTCCTAGAGGTATTACATGCGATATCGATCACCTTGCTGAATTGGTGATGATTACCTGCTGGTACTTGTGGTGGTCTCGTAGACAGATCAAGAACAAGGAAGCTGTGCCAAGTCCAGAGAGAACTATGATTAATATCTCTGGTATCCTTGCTAACAGTGTGAAACGGAAAGGTGCTGGTAATGCCATCAAAAGAGATGGATGGAGCAGACCGGCCTCGGGTGTTTACAAACTCAATGTTGATGCTGCTTTCGATATAGATACAGGACGTGGTGCGATGGGTGCCATCATCTGTGATACAGGAGGGAATTTTATTGCTGCAGCTTGTGATTACACTAATTGGGCCATCGATGCTGCATCAATGGAGGCTTCAGCTTTGCTGGAGGGATTGAAGCTCGCAGAACAATTTGGTGCCAATTCTCTGGTGGTTGAATCCGATGCTCTGGAGGTGGTGCAAGCTGTTCTTGATCCTTCAGAGTATAGAGGCACGAGTGCGGTCGTGGTCGATGATTGCCGGCATTTACTAACGATGTTAGGCATGGCAACAGTTCAACATTGTCCGCGAGAGGCGAATGGTGCTGCACATGCGCTTGCTCGCCACGGTTTCGTAGAGGGACTTAATGTAGGAAATATGCCCAAGAGGCAATCATCGAGATGATGATATTTCAGTGTATCCATGATTTATAATGTGCCTTGAATAATGTCTTGTATTGATTGGCGAGTTGAGGACTTGTCTGTGAAACTCATTACTTGTATGGTTATTCTAAATATGTACCTAGTCGGAGTTCATGTGAGGACACACTTGAATATTAGACTAGCACATGTATTAGTAGATGACTATGTTTCACAAGTCATAGACATGGAGATGTCAAACTAATAATGTGGACTTATGTTGTGAACATAGAGTTGGGATGACCCACCTTGAGACAATGAAGCAAACGTTCATAGCTCTCTCTCTACACGATGTGTTTGCTTTGTCCCTAGACCTGAGATTGTCGTGTGTACTTGAGATGTGAATTGACCTACTTTGGGGCTATCCAACGCTACACCGTGAAAGGGTAGCCATAAAGGTAGCTTACGGGTTTGTCATGAAACATGCTGCAAGGCATAGTCAGTCAAGATGGGATTTGCCCCTCTCTTCTTGAGAGAGATATTTCTCTGGGCCCCTCGAGTGATTGGATCCAGAAATGCATGGCTGTGCTACATAAGGTTAAGGGTTAACCTAGTATGGGATTCCGAATCACAGAATCGAGAAAGAGAGGTCAGCTGGAGGCTTGACCTAATATCGTGAGGCAAAGGGAATGGCATAAACATTGTGATGGTTCGTCCGATACGATCTTTATGTGCGTTTGGGAGTTGGCACGTTTTGCTAGAAGCCGCTACCAACTATTGGCCGAGTAGGTGTAGTCGTGTCATGTCTAAACGTGCGTGAACCTATAGGGTCTCACACTTAAGGCAGTGAAGGCAGAATTCGGATTGGATGCGAGTTGGGCTGGAATAGACTCCACAATGGGCTTCGGTTGAGGCAGCCCAATATGGGGAGGTCTATATAAGGAGAGGAGGCTGGACGTTTTAGGGTTGCCCAATTCTGCACCACAATCCACCCAGCCACCGTCTCACCACGCCCCTGCCGCCCGCGCGGACCTAGCAGTCCGGCGAGCGGCGCCTCCACGCCGTACGTGTGGATACCGATAGAGGTGCTGCACTTGGAGCACTTGGACGAGCCGCCGAGAGGAGCTGTTCGTGGGAGCGACTGGATCGGAGAGGATTGTACGTCTACCCTGCCCCGAATCGCTTCACCGACTTCGGCACGGCACAGCGCGTCTAGTGGTAATCCCGTGATCTATAACTGCAGCAGTTCCTTGGATGTCGCGGTAGAAAATTTTGATTTGCGCTAGTGTAGCCTACACGCGACCCTACAGTGGTATCAGAGCCGATGCTGCCTCGTTATAGATTCGGATCATTTGCATATGTGATATGTAGATGGGGTAAGGCCGATGTGATCGGCAGTCCGTTGTAAATGTCTTGATCTGTGATCTGATTTCCGTGATCGTGTTGCAAGAGGTCGTCGAACGACTTACCCCTACCGGTCGGTTTCCGCCATCGGGGTAGACTGTGACACGTAAATCCAACAGCAGCACGCGAAGATCAATTGGATTGGTCGAATCGGAATTTAGATCATATTCATGGTGCATGAGATGCGCGGGGTGATAGATCGGATCTACCGCCGGTAACAGGTAATCTGCCAAAACGAACAGTTTCCGGTAATACGGCTGTAACTTTTGCAGACGACCTCGGATCGAGAAAAGTGCTGAATAAAAGTTGTAGAACTTTTCATTTTACTTTGGAAAAAACCAGGGACAAAATTAGATTTGGCAAATTCGTTTCCTAAAAGGAAGTTTTAGGGGTTGCAAGTTTCGGCGTTAGAACGTCTAACTCGTTTTTGCAGATTTGTGTTTTGTGACCAGTATGGCCCATGTGTATGTGATGCATGTGTGTAATATTTTCATGACCTGCGTGTCGTGAGTACGTCAACACGGCAGGAGCCAAATGTGTTGTCACTTATTGTATTAACGGCCTGCGTGCCGACTTGTGATGATTCCCACACTCCATGTAATTTACATTACTAGCTGTTAGGCGTAATAGCTTGTAGTAGTTCTTGGAGGACTCATCACTCGGAGGGATGGCGCACATGGACCATGGAGATGGAGATCATCATGGTGGACAGGTTCTATGGAGATGGAGATCACCATGAGAAACGGGCCATACTGTGTCACAACTATGTGATTGCTATTCCTGTTTGTTTTACTCCTATGCATGTTAGATTCGTGGAAGTAGAACGATCCCTCACAAATGTTAAGTTAAAATGCCTCCCCAACTAAACCTTGCACCATCCCATGTCTTCTACAATTGATGGTGAGTCTGTTGCCGCAGCACCTCAGTTTTCGTTGGCTAGATGGGTTTGTATCGGTTAGATGGTATTTTCTGTTGCCGCAGTGTGCCATTTGCCGGTAGCTTACGCGCATAAAGGGTTGGTTCACTTATCAAGGTAATCTTAACGGTTAAGCGCCTTGGGGCATAAAGGTTGGCGTTTTGACATAGAGATGTCACCCAACAACAAGAGTCATATGTGATATGATTAGCAAAGTGTTGCTTACCGATCTACCTTGTCTTCTAGCAGTGATGCATACATCACTAGTTGACTTGTTCGTTGCGGATCTTGAATCACTAAGTACCAAAGAGGGATGTTGGTTTTAGTGGGAGTAGACCATGTTAAATTGTTTAATGTCTTTTACTCTGTCATGGATATTTTGTCTTAGTATTTTGCATGTTTTTCTGTTGTAGATCAATGGCACGTAACCAACCCACCCCTTTTGCTTTGCGTTCCATCCTTGAGAAAGAAAAGTTAACTGGAACAAACTATTCGGATTGGATCCGGAATCTGAGAATTGTTCTCAGGGCTGATAAGAAGGAAAGTGTTCTGGATACCCCAATCCCAGATGAACCTCTTGACACCGACACTGCTGCCATTAGGCTGCCTACAAGAGAGCATGTGATGAGTCTCTTGAGGTTAGCTGCCTTATGCTTGCATGCATGGAACCCGACCTTCAAAAGCAGTTTGATGGTCAGGAAGCGTACGATATGATCGTTGCGCTTAAGGACATGTTCCAGACCCAGGCCAGGACTGAAAGGTTCAATCGCTAAGGCCTTTGGTGAATGCAAGCTAGCTGAGGGCGGCAGTAGGCCCGCACGTGATCAAGATGCTTGGTTACGCGCAGACTTTGGACAAACTGGGTTTTCCATTGGGCCGAGAGTTGGCCACTGATTTCATTTTGGCGTCGCTTCCAGCCAGCTATGGGCATTTCATTTCGAACTACCATATGCATGGGGGAAAAGGACCTTAATGAACTTTGTGGATGCTCAAGACGGCAGAGTGTGACATTAAGAAGTGTGCAGGGCATGGCCAAGTGTTGGCTGTGCAGAACAAGCCTAGCTTCAAGAAGCATGGAAAGGCTAAGGAAAAGCAAGGCTAAAGATTGATCTCCAAGCCAAAGCCTAAGCCAAAGATGGACCTAAACCTGACACAGAATGTTACTACTGCCATGAGTCTGGACACTGGAAGAGAAACTGCAGCAAGTACCTTGCTTCTTTGAAGAAGAGTGGGAGTAAGACTTCTGCTCAGGTACGCTTGTGGTTAATGTTATAGACATTTTTCTCGCTGACTCCATTATTAACTCTTGGGTATTTGATACCGGATCGGTTGCTCACATTTGCAAATCGATGCAGGGGCTAGTAAGGAGTAGAAGCGTGAGACAAGGAGAAGTTGATCTTCGCGTCGGAAATAATGCAAAGGTTGCTGCGTTGTCCGTTGGCGTCATGCAACTGCACCTCCCTTCAGGATTTATTATGGAATTGAATAATTGTTATTATGTTCCAGCTTTAAGTCGAAACATTATTTCTCCTTCATGTTTGATGCGAGATGGTTATTCATTTGCGAGTAAAAACAATGGTTGTTCTATCTCTAAGAATGATATGTTTGTGGCTTTTGCTTCCATTGTGAATGGGTTGTTTATTTTGAATCCTGATGATGTTCATGATGATGAGCAAGTTTATAACATAAGTGCTAAAAGGCTTCGGCCTAATGATTTGAATCCCACCTATGTTTGGCATTGTCGTTTGGGTCATATAAGTGAAAAGCGCATGAAGAAACTCCATTCTGATGGACTTCTAACTTCGTTTGATTTTGAATCATACGAGACATGTGAAGCTTGTTTGCTTGGGAAGATGACCAAGTCGCCTTTCAATGGTTCTCCTGAAAGGGCGACGGACTTACTGGAACTAATACATACTGATGTATGTGGACCAATGAGCACGACCGCTAGAGGTGGTTTTCACTACTTCATAACTTTCACTGATGACTTTAGTAGATATGGATATGTCTACCTAATGAGGCATAAGTCTGAAACTTTTGAAAAGTTCAAAGAGTTCCAGAATGAAGTAGAGAATCAACGTGGCAAGAAAATTAAGGCTCTACGATCAGATCGTGGAGGAGAATATTTGAGTCACGAATTTAGCAATCATCTGAAGAGTTGCGGAATTGTTCCTCAACTTACGCCGCCCGGAACGCCTCAAAGAAACGGGGTTTCCGAACGACGTAATCGGACTTTGTTGGACATGGTTCGATCAATGATGAGCCAGTCAGATCTACCATTATCGTTTTGGGGTTTCGCTCTAGAATCAGCAGCTCTTACACTAAACAGGGCACCATCTAAATCCGTAGCTAAGACACCATATGAGATGTGGTATGGGAAGAGTCCCAACTTGTCATGGCTAAAATTTGGGGTTGTGACGCCTTTGTCAAGCGACTTCAGTCGGACAAGCTCACACCTAAGTCGGATAAATGCATTTTCGTGGGATATCCAAAGAACACGATTGGATATTACTTCTACAACCGAGAAGAGGGCAAAGTGTTTGTCGCTCGAAGCGGTGTTTTCCTTGAGAAAGAGTTTCTCTCTAAGGGAGCAAGTGGAAGAACGGTGCAGCTTGATGAGGTTCAAGTTGAGCCCACCGGGGAGGACTCAACGAATGATGCCATCATGGCAGCACGAGTTGAGGAACCCGTGGCAAAAGAAACACCGGCACTACGAAGGTCAGAAAGGATTCGCAACGCGCGGGAAATATTATTGTTAGACAATGATACGCGTGAAATATTATTGTTGGACAATGATGAACCTTCGACCTATGCGGAAGCAATGATGGACCCAGACTCTGAGAAATGGCAAAGTGCCATGAGATCCGAAATAGATTCCATGGATGAAAATCAAGTTTGGAACTTGGTTGACCTGCCTGATGGTCATAGGACCATCGAGTGCAAATGGATCTATAAGAAAAAGATTGATATGGATGGAAATGTTCACATCTATAAAGCTCGACTTGTCGCAAAAGGTTTTCGACAAGTTCAAGGAGTTGACTACGAGGAGACCTTCTCGCCCGTAGTGATGCTTAAATCTATTCGGATAATTCTAGCTATTGCTGCATATTTTGACTATGAGATATGGCAAATGGATGTCAAGACAGCTTTCCTGAATGGAAACCTTGCCGAGGACGTGTATATGATGCAGCCCGAGGGTTTTGTCGATCCTAAAAATGCTGGAAAGGTTTGCAAACTTCGGAAGTCCATTTATGGACTGAAGCAAGCATCTCGGAGTTGGAATATTCGTTTTGATGAAGTAGTCCAAGGATTTGGCTTCACCAAAATCGAATCAGAGTCTTGTGTTTACAAGAAAGTTAGTGGGAGCTCGCTCGTATTTCTAATCTTGTATGTGGATGACATACTACTGATTGGAAATGACATTCCTATGCTTGAATCCGTAAAGACTTCGTTGAAGAATAGTTTTTCAATGAAGGACTTAGGAGAAGCAGCATACATTCTGGGAATTAAGATCTATAGAGATAGATCAAAGAGGCTAATTGGATTAAGCCAGAGTACATACCTTGACAAGGTGCTAGAACGGTTCGGCATGGAAGAGGCTAAGAAAGGGTTCTTGCCTATGTCACATGGTATAAACCTTAGCAAGACTCAGTGTCCTTCGACTACTGATGAGCGAGAGCGCATGAAAAGATCAAATACGCTTCGGCAATTGGATCTATCATGTATGCTATGATTTGTACTCGCCCAGATGTTTCTTATGCTCTAAGTGTTACGAGCAGGTACCAAGCTGATCCCGGTGAAGTCACTGGACAGCGGTAAAGAATATCCTTAAGTACTTGAAAAGGACTAAGGATATGTTCCTAGTTTACGGAGGTGAGGAGGAGCTCGTTGTAAATGGTTACACCGATGCTAGTTTCCAAACTGATGTGGATGATTCCAAGTCGCAATCGGGCTATGTGTTCACGTTGAACGGTGGGGCGGTTAGCTGGAAGAGTTCCAAGCAGGACACAGTTGCTCATTCTACAATGGAGGCCGAGTATTATGCTGCGGCAGAAGCTAGCATGGAAAGTGTTTGGATGAAAATGTTCCTTACTGATCTTGGTGTTGTCCCTAGTGCGTCCAGTCCAGTGGATCTCTACTGTGACAACAGTGGAACCATTGCGATAGCAAAGGAGCCAAGGAATCACCAGAAGACCAAACACTTTATGCGGCGGTTTCATCTCATTCGGCAGTACATCGAACGAGGCGAAATAAACTTATGCAAAATACATACGGATCTGAATGTGGCTGATCCGTTGACAAAGCCTCTCTCACAGAAGAATCATGATAAGCACACAAGAGCTATGGGTATTAGATATCTTCTAGATTGACTCTAGTGCAAGTGGGAGACTGTAGGAAATATGCCCAAGAGGCAATCATAGAGATGATGATATTTCAATGTATCCATGATTTATAATGTGCCTTGAATAATGTCTTGTATTGATTGGCGAGTTGAGGACTTGTCTGTGAAACTCATTACTTGTATGGTTATTCTAAATATGTCCCTAGTCGGAGTTCATGTGAGGACACACTTGAATATTAGACTAGCACATGTATTAGTAGATGACTATGTTTCACAAGTCATAGACATGGAGATGTCAAACTAATAATGTGGACTTATGTTGTGAACATAGAGTTGGGTGACCCACCTTGAGACAATGAAGCAAACGTTCATAGCTCTCTCTCTACACGATGTGTTTGCTTTGTCCCTAGACCTGAGATTGTCGTGTGTACTTGAGATGTGAATTGACCTACTTTGGGGCTATCCAACGCTACACCGTGAAAGGGTAGCCATAAAGGTAGCTTACGGGTTTGTCATGAAACATGCTGCAAGGCATAGTCAGTCAAGATGGGATTTGCCCCTCTCTTCTTGAGAGAGATATTTCTCTGGGCCCCTCGAGTGATTGGATCCAGAAATGCATGGCCGTGCTACATAAGGTTAAGGGTTAACCTAGTATGGGATTCCGAATCACAGAATCGAGAAAGAGAGGTCAGCTGGAGGCTTGACCTAATATCGTGAGGCAAAGGGAATGGCATAAACATTGTGATGGTTCGTCCGATACGATCTTTATGTGCGTTTGGGAGTTGGCACGTTTTGCTAGAAGCCGCTACCAACTATTGGCCGAGTAGGTGTACTCGTGTCATGTCTAAACGTGCGTGAACCTATAGGGTCACACACTTAAGGCAGTGAAGGCAGAATTCGGATTGGATCCGAGTTGGGCTGGAATAGACTCCAGAATGGGCTTCGGTTGAGGCAGCCCAATATGGGGAGGTCTATATAAGGAGAGGAGGCTGGACGTTTTAGGGTTGCCCAATTCCGCACCACAATCCACCCAGCCACCGTCTCACCACGCCCCTGCCGCCCGCGCGGACCTAGCAGTCCGGCGAGCGGCGCCTCCACGCCGTACGTGTGGATACCGATAGAGGTGCTGCACTTGGAGCACTTGGACGAGCCGCCGAGAGGAGCTGTTCGTGGGAGCGACTGGATCGGAGAGGATTGTACGTCTACCCTGCCCCGACTCGCTTCACCGACTTCGGCACGGCACAGCGCGTCTAGTGGTAATCCCGTGATCTATAACTGCAGCAGTTCCTTGGATGTCGCGGTAGAAAATTTTGATTTGCGCTAGTGTAGCCTACACGCGACCCTACAGTGGTATCAGAGCCGATGCTGCCTCGTTATAGGTTCGGATCATTTGCATATGTGATATGTAGATGGGGTAAGGCCGATGTGATCGGCAGTCCGTTGTAAATGTCTTGATCTGTGATCTGATTTCCGTGATCGTGTTGCAAGAGGTCGTCGAACGACTTACCCCTACCGGTCGGTTTCCGCCATCGGGGTAGACTGTGACACGTAAATCCAATAGCAGCATGCGAAGATCAATTGGATTGGTCGAATCGGAATTTAGATCATATTCATGGTGCATGAGATGCACGGGGTGATAGATTGGATCTACCGCCGGTAACAGGTAATCTGCCAAAACGAACAGTTTCCGGTAATACGGCTGTAACTTTTGCAGACGACCTCGGATCGAGAAAAGTGCTGAATAAAAGTTGTAGAACCTTTTATTTTACTTGGAAAATCCAGGGCAAATTAGATTTGGCAAATTCGTTTCCTAAAAGGAAGTTTTAGGGGTTGCAAGTTTCGGCGTTAGAACGTCTAACTCGTTTTTGCAGATTTGTGTTTTGTGACCAGTATGGCCCATGTGTATGTGATGCATGTGTGTAATATTTTCATGACCTGCGTGTCGTGAGTACGTCAACACGGCAGGAGCCAAATGTGTTGTCACTTATTGTATTAACGGCCTGCGTGCCGACTTGTGATGATTCCCACACTCCATGTAATTTACATTACTAGCTGTTAGGCGTAATAGCTTGTAGTAGTTCTTGGAGGACTCATCACTCGGAGGATGGCGCACATGGACCATGGAGATGGAGATCATCATGGTGGACAGGTTCTATGGAGATGGAGATCACCATGAGAAACGGGCCATACTGTGTCACAACTATGTGATTGCTATTCCTGTTTGTTTTACTCCTATGCATGTTAGATTCGTGGAAGTAGAACGATCCCTCACAAATGTTAAGTTAAAATGCCTCCCCAACTAAACCTTGCACCATCCCATGTCTTCTACAATTGATGGTGAGTCTGTTGCCGCAGCACCTCAGTTTTCGTTGGCTAGATGGGTTTGTATCGGTTAGATGGTATTTTCTGTTGCCGCAGTGTGCCATTTGCCGGTAGCTTACGCGCATAAAGGGTTGGTTCACTTATCAAGGTAATCTTAACGGTTAAGCGCCTTGGGGCATAAAGGTTGGCGTTTTGACATAGAGATGTCACCCAACAACAAGAGTCATATGTGATATGATTAGCAAAGTGTTGCTTACCGATCTACCTTGTCTTCTAGCAGTGATGCATACATCACTAGTTGACTTGTTCGTTGCGGATCTTGAATCACTAAGTACCAAAGAGGGATGTTGGTTTTAGTGGGAGTAGACCATGTTAAATTGTTTAATGTCTTTTACTCTGTCATGGATATTTTGTCTTAGTATTTTGCATGTTTTTCTGTTGTAGATCAATGGCACGTAACCAACCCACCCCTTTTGCTTTGCGTTCCATCCTTGAGAAAGAAAAGTTAACTGGAACAAACTATTCGGATTGGATCCGAAATCTGAGAATTGTTCTCAGGGCTGATAAGAAGGAAAGTGTTCTGGATACCCCAATCCCAGATGAACCTCTTGACACCGACACTGCTGCCGTTAGAGCTGCCTACAGGAGAGCATGTGATGAGTCTCTTGAGGTTAGCTGCCTTATGCTTGCATGCATGGAACCCGACCTTCAAAAGCAGTTTGATGGTCAGGAAGCGTACGATATGATCGTTGCGCTTAAGGATATGTTCCAGACCCAGGCCAGGACTGAAAGGTTCAATCGCTAAGGCCTTTGGTGATTGCAAGCTAGCTGAGGGCGCAGTAGGCCCGCACGTGATCAAGATGCTTGGTTACGCGCAGACTTTGGACAAACTGGGTTTTCCATTGGGCCGAGAGTTGGCCACTGATTTCATTTTGGCGTCACTTCCAGCCAGCTATGGGAATTTCATTTCGAACTACCATATGCATGGGACGGAAAAGGACCTTAATGAACTGTGTGGATGCTCAAGACGGCTGAGTGTGACATTAAGAAGTGTGCAGGGCATGGCCAAGTGTTGGCTGTGCAGAACAAGCCTAGCTTCAAGAAGCATGGAAAGGCTAAGGAAAAGCTAAGGCTAAAGATTCGATCTCCAAGCCAAAGCCTAAGTCCAAAGATGGACCTAAACCTGACACAGAATGTTACTACTGCCATGAGTCTGGACACTGGAAGAGAAACTGCAGCAAGTACCTTGCTTCTTTGAAGAAGAGTGGGAGTAAGACTTCTGGCTCAGGTACGCTTGTGGTTAATGTTATAGACATTTTTCTCGCTGACTCCATTATTAACTCTTGGGTATTTGATACCGGATCGGTTGCTCACATTTGCAAATCGATGCAGGGGCTAGTAAGGAGTAGAAGCGTGAGACAAGGAGAAGTTGATCTTCGCGTCGGAAATAATGCAAAGGTTGCTGCGTTGTCCGTTGGCGTCATGCAACTGCACCTCCCTTCAGGATTTATTATGGAATTGAATAATTGTTATTATGTTCCAGCTTTAAGTCGAAACATTATTTCTCCTTCATGTTTGATGCGAGATGGTTATTCATTTGCGAGTAAAAACAATGGTTGTTCTATCTCTAAGAATGATATGTTTGTGGCTTTTGCTTCCATTGTGAATGGGTTGTTTATTTTGAATCCTGATGATGTTCATGATGATGAGCAAGTTTATAACATAAGTGCTAAAAGGCTTCGGCCTAATGATTTGAATCCCACCTATGTTTGGCATTGTCGTTTGGGTCATATAAGTGAAAAGCGCATGAAGAAACTCCATTCTGATGGACTTCTAACTTCGTTTGATTTTGAATCATACGAGACATGTGAAGCTTGTTTGCTTGGGAAGATGACCAAGTCGCCTTTCAATGGTTCTCCTGAAAGGGCGACGGACTTACTGGAACTAATACATACTGATGTATGTGGACCAATGAGCACGACCGCTAGAGGTGGTTTTCACTACTTCATAACTTTCACTGATGACTTTAGTAGATATGGATATGTCTACCTAATGAGGCATAAGTCTGAAACTTTTGAAAAGTTCAAAGAGTTCCAGAATGAAGTAGAGAATCAACGTGGCAAGAAAATTAAGGCTCTACGATCAGATCGTGGAGGAGAATATTTGAGTCACGAATTTAGCAATCATCTGAAGAGTTGCGGAATTGTTCCTCAACTTACGCCGCCCGGAACGCCTCAAAGAAACGGGGTTTCCGAACGACGTAATCGGACTTTGTTGGACATGGTTCGATCAATGATGAGCCAGTCAGATCTACCATTATCGTTTTGGGGTTTCGCTCTAGAATCAGCAGCTCTTACACTAAACAGGGCACCATCTAAATCCGTAGCTAAGACACCATATGAGATGTGGTATGGGAAGAGTCCCAACTTGTCATGGCTAAAATTTGGGGTTGTGATGCCTTTGTCAAGCGACTTCAGTCGGACAAGCTCACACCTAAGTCGGATAAATGCATTTTCGTGGGATATCCAAAGAACACGATTGGATATTACTTCTACAACCGAGAAGAGGGCAAAGTGTTTGTCGCTCGAAGCGGTGTTTTCCTTGAGAAAGAGTTTCTCTCTAAGGGAGCAAGTGGAAGAACGGTGCAGCTTGATGAGGTTCAAGTTGAGCCCACCGGGGAGGACTCAACGAATGATGCCATCATGGCAGCACGAGTTGAGGAACCCGTGGCAAAAGAAACACCGGCACTACGAAGGTCAGAAAGGATTCGCAACGCGCGGGAAATATTATTGTTAGACAATGATACGCGTGAAATATTATTGTTGGACAATGATGAACCTTCGACCTATGCGGAAGCAATGATGGACCCAGACTCTGAGAAATGGCAAAGTGCCATGAGATCCGAAATAGATTCCATGGATGAAAATCAAGTTTGGAACTTGGTTGACCTGCCTGATGGTCATAGGACCATCGAGTGCAAATGGATCTATAAGAAGAAGATTGATATGGATGGAAATGTTCACATCTATAAAGCTCGACTTGTCGCAAAAGGTTTTCGACAAGTTCAAGGAGTTGACTACGAGGAGACCTTCTCGCCCGTAGTGATGCTTAAATCTATTCGGATAATTCTAGCTATTGCTGCATATTTTGACTATGAGATATGGCAAATGGATGTCAAGACAGCTTTCCTGAATGGAAACCTTGCCGAGGACGTGTATATGATGCAGCCCGAGGGTTTTGTCGATCCTAAAAATGCTGGAAAGGTTTGCAAACTTCGGAAGTCCATTTATGGACTGAAGCAAGCATCTCGGAGTTGGAATATTCGTTTTGATGAAGTAGTCCAAGGATTTGGCTTCACCAAAATCGAATCAGAGTCTTGTGTTTACAAGAAAGTTAGTGGGAGCTCGCTATTTCTAATCTTGTATGTGGATGACATACTACTGATTGGAAATGACATTCCTATGCTTGAATCCGTAAAGACTTCGTTGAAGAATAGTTTTTCAATGAAGGACTTAGGAGAAGCAGCATACATTCTGGGAATTAAGATCTATAGAGATAGATCAAAGAGGCTAATTGGATTAAGCCAGAGTACATACCTTGACAAGGTGCTAGAACGGTTCGGCATGGAAGAGGCGAAGAAAGGGTTCTTGCCTATGTCACATGGTATAAACCTTAGCAAGACTCAGTGTCCTTCGACTACTGATGAGCGAGAGCGCATGAAAAGATCAAATACGCTTCGGCAATTGGATCTATCATGTATGCTATGATTTGTACTCGCCCAGATGTTTCTTATGCTCTAAGTGTTACGAGCAGGTACCAAGCTGATCGGTGAAAGTCACTGGACAGCGGTAAAGAATATCCTTAAGTACTTGAAAAGGACTAAGGATATGTTCCTAGTTTACGGAGGTGAGGAGGAGCTCGTTGTAAATGGTTACACCGATGCTAGTTTCCAAACTGATGTGGATGATTCCAAGTCGCAATCGGGCTATGTGTTCACGTTGAACGGTGGGGCGGTTAGCTGGAAGAGTTCCAAGCAGGACACAGTTGCTCATTCTACAATGGAGGCCGAGTATTATGCTGCGGCAGAAGCTAGCATGGAAAGTGTTTGGATGAAAATGTTCCTTACTGATCTTGGTGTTGTCCCTAGTGCGTCCAGTCCAGTGGATCTCTACTGTGACAACAGTGGAACCATTGCGATAGCAAAGGAGCCAAGGAATCACCAGAAGACCAAACACTTTATGCGGCGGTTTCATCTCATTCGGCAGTACATCGAACGAGGCGAAATAAACTTATGCAAAATACATACGGATCTGAATGTGGCTGATCCGTTGACAAAGCCTCTCTCACAGAAGAATCATGATAAGCACACAAGAGCTATGGGTATTAGATATCTTCTAGATTGACTCTAGTGCAAGTGGGAGACTGTAGGAAATATGCCCAAGAGGCAATCATAGAGATGATGATATTTCAATGTATCCATGATTTATAATGTGCCTTGAATAATGTCTTGTATTGATTGGCGAGTTGAGGACTTGTCTGTGAAACTCATTACTTGTATGGTTATTCTAAATATGTCCCTAGTCGGAGTTCATGTGAGGACACACTTGAATATTAGACTAGCACATGTATTAGTAGATGACTATGTTTCACAAGTCATAGACATGGAGATGTCAAACTAATAATGTGGACTTATGTTGTGAACATAGAGTTGGGATGACCCACCTTGAGACAATGAAGCAAACGTTCATAGCTCTCTCTACACGATGTGTTTGCTTTGTCCCTAGACCTGAGATTGTCGTGTGTACTTGAGATGTGAATTGACCTACTTTGGGGCTATCCAACGCTACACCGTGAAAGGGTAGCCATAAAGGTAGCTTACGGGTTTGTCATGAAACATGCTGCAAGGCATAGTCAGTCAAGATGGGATTTGCCCCTCTCTTCTTGAGAGAGATATTTCTCTGGGCCCCTCGAGTGATTGGATCCAGAAATGCATGGCCGTGCTACATAAGGTTAAGGGTTAACCTAGTATGGGATTCCGAATCACAGAATCGAGAAAGAGAGGTCAGCTGGAGGCTTGACCTAATATCGTGAGGCAAAGGGAATGGCATAAACATTGTGATGGTTCGTCCGATACGATCTTTATGTGCGTTTGGGAGTTGGCACGTTTTGCTAGAAGCCGCTACCAACTATTGGCCGAGTAGGTGTACTCGTGTCATGTCTAAACGTGCGTGAACCTATAGGGTCACACACTTAAGGCAGTGAAGGCAGAATTCGGATTGGATCCGAGTTGGGCTGGAATAGACTCCAGAATGGGCTTCGGTTGAGGCAGCCCAATATGGGGAGGTCTATATAAGGAGAGGAGGCTGGACGTTTTAGGGTTGCCCAATTCCGCACCACAATCCACCCAGCCACCGTCTCACCACGCCCCTGCCGCCCGCGCGGACCTAGCAGTCCGGCGAGCGGCGCCTCCACGCCGTACGTGTGGATACCGATAGAGGTGCTGCACTTGGAGCACTTGGACGAGCCGCCGAGAGGAGCTGTTCGTGGGAGCGACTGGATCGGAGAGGATTGTACGTCTACCCTGCCCGACTCGCTTCACCGACTTCGGCACGGCACAGCGCGTCTAGTGGTAATCCCGTGATCTATAACTGCAGCAGTTCCTTGGATGTCGCGGTAGAAAATTTTGATTTGAGCTAGTGTAGCATACACGCGACCCTACACTTAAAGTTTTTTGGTTTGATGATCCTCCCCATTTTCATGTACCAGTACTTGTAGAAGACCGTGTTATAATTCTTTAATAAAGTTGCTTAAATTTCAAAAAAAAACATGCACCAAAATATCCATTCTCAGCGCTACCGGCAATTTCTATCTGACGCTTTGCGTCAGTTAGCCAGGCTATGCTTACCCCTCCTGCTGGCCGCGACACGAGAAGACAACAAAGCACTCGCCGCCGATGGGACGACGCGGCTGGCCGCGATGTCGCCGGCCAGGCGAGGAATGGACCTCACCGTAGCCGGCGACGACACGGCTCGCCGCGGCAGCGCAGGTGGAGGTGAGGACGAACCTTATCTTGGGGGGGTCGGGTGCGGAGCTCGCCGGTGAAGGAGGCTTAGGGTTCAGGGTGCTCGCCATCGCCGGAGACAGGGGAGGGAGGGGGGTTTAGAGGAATGTCTGGGGCGGCGGCTGACCGGCGGTGGGCGGCGGATCGAGGAGGGTGGGGCGGCGAGGCGTCGCTCGCGCCGCCGGCATCGGGTGGCTGCATGACCGGCGGAGGAGGCGGGGGATCGGGGGCGATGGAGACAGCGGAGGTGGTGCAGGGATGGGGATCGGGGGAATGGTTACGAAGGCGAGGTGTTGCGGGGTAGGCCTCGGCCCATCTCTGGCTTCTGCGCTGCGTTTCTGCGCCAACCGACGCTTAAGGCGTTGTACAGGAGCACCCGTTATTACCTCGCACGTGGTGGCGGGATGGACGTTGACGACGGAGTTGCTGCTGGAGACACGGCCCAGCTGCTTCGGCCGAGGTGCAGCCACGGGGAAGTCCTGCACATGTGGCCGATCAGATAAGAGATGGCTAGGCTAGGTACGAGCACCTGGGAGGACGTGGTTGGTTTTTTGTCTTTAGGCACTGGCTAATTTATAGTGTAAAAAACGCACACGCGAGCGGCAGCGTCAGCATGATATAACTCACTCCAAAGAAACGACACGCACATGTACGCAACACTCACTCCAGTGGAGCCCTGCGGCGGCCTATCTGCTGCAACTGCCGCTCTAGGAGATGAGGAAGGCCGTGGCGCTCCTCCTGAGCCATCGTCTTTGCTTCGGAAGGAAGGTCTCAAGCGTTGTCTTGCCTTCAAGCGTTGGGCTCAAGGACGGTGCTTCCGTTGCCTCGAGCGTGGCCACCAAGTCAGCGCATGTCGTGAGCCTTTCATATGCATTCGTTGTCATCGCCCTGGACATTGGGAGAGGTTCTGTCGTGCTCGCTCTCCAGTTGCTCGTGATCGCTCTCCGGCCGCTCATGCTTGCTCTCCGGTCACTCGCGCTCCTTGCCAGCGAAGCCTCTCCCCGTCCATCCAGCCTTGTCCTTTGCTGACCAGGAGTTGGGCGGAGGTCGTGGGCCACTCGTCGGTGCCGCCAAGGTCCCCATCTGGGTGTTGCAAAGATTCCAATGTCCGCGCCTTTTTGGTCTCTGCTTTGGAGTCCCAGTTTGCACTGCTGCACACAGAGCTCCTTCAGGAGGTTGAGGTGCTTCGCACTGAGCTTCGTGACGCTCTCGCCAAGCTTCAGGTTGCGTCGGTTGTGCCTTTGCTGCTTGAGCTCCAGGTTGGTTCCTTTGATGAGGGGGCTGAATGCTTCTTTGGAGATTTTTCTCCTCGTGGTTTGCATGCGACGCCGCCTATCCCTGGGAGTGTAGTCATCACTGAGGTCGTGGCTCTAGTTATGCAGATTATGCCTGAGCTGCAGGAGCTTTGTGGGGAATCTTCTATGGTGCTGTCGATGGAGCTGGGCTCATTGGAGTACTTGACGGTGGACATGGTGCCCTCATCACCACCGTCTGAGTCCTGCCATCCACCCGCCTCTGTGGACAGTGGAGGTTTGGTTGCTTCTGTCACTCTCTCATCTTTGAGTGACGAGGTTGATGAGACATTTGTGTTGGCACCTAACTCTGAGGCTCTCTTTGTAAAAGAGATTTGCGACTTGCTCGTCGATTTGGAGGCGGCTTGCCCTGGATATGGCAGGGATATTGCTTGCGTCTTGGCGAGGAAGGCTTCGGAGGCTGTAATCATGAGGGTGGAGAAGTCTCTCAGGAGGACAAGAAAGAAGATTGGAGTCGCAAGGTAAGCTTCCGCTTTTACTTGATTGTGCGGCCCATCTCAGGTTGTCGTGTTGTCAGTTCGTGGTTGTTATAGGTTGGGCGAGTTTGTTGGTGGTCGGGTGGTTGCTTATTTGGAAGTTGTTTGCTAGTGGTTGCGGTTTTGTTGTAACGGTTTTTGTCTGATTTTCCGTTAATTAACTGGGCGCCTCTCTTCTTCTTAATTAATAGGTTGGGGCAAATCTTTTGTCCCGTTTAAAAAAAAAACAGCGCGCACGTGACAGCCAGCTAAACCGCACGGCTGCCGGCTGGGCCGGGCGCCGCTATTGCCCGCCGACTAGCGAAGCTGACTGGCAGTCAAAGCTCCATCGGTCTTTCGGTGCCACGTCGTGGACTCGTCAATCACGCGCGTGTGGTCATTGGCTCTAGCGACCGGCATTGGGGTTCAGTGCAGGGGACTTATCACGAACGCCAGCCGTCTCACGCCTACCTCAGGAATTCTTCTTGATTGTTGAACTGCAAAGGACAAAAAAAATTGCGCTTCAAAGGAGCCCATGCTGCCCAAACAAAAGGATATTGCTTCCTATAAAAAAAACGAATAATTACTTGGTAGACAGCTATTTTTTTGAAGAATTGGCATAGCGTTGCTGTTCTATTAGAATACAGTAAGGAAAAGATAGGATATCCGATGTAACACAGAGTAACCCAAATAAAAATCCATCAGCAGAACCGACAGGGAAACAAGCAAAGTACCCCTAGGGTTTGTCCTCCCGTCTGGCGATCAGGCGGCGTGTCCCACGTAACCAATCTGTTCTTCCGATTCGCTCTCCCTTCCGAGTTCGATTCGTGTTTCCCTAATGGTAGCTGGCTAGTCTGTCAAAATTCCGTTCTCTGGAGCCTGGGCTTCGCATCTCCGCCTAGGGTTTTGGCCGCCATGTCGGACGTCAGATCGACAAGTTCGGTTAGCAAATCCATGGGGGGGAAACAAGATAACGACGTGGCTACTGAGGATGGAGTGGAGGATCTAGTGGAGACTTCGGGCAAAGGAATCAATTCCCTGTTTGGGCGCCTAGAGATTGAAGAAGAAGAGTTTGACGATCTGATCATTGAAGAAAACGGATGTGGATCTTGAGGAGAGCACAAGATGGCTTGCAATTGCTCGCGTCCATTGTGACAAGGGTTTTAGCCACGAAGCGTTCCAACAACAGATGTTTGCGGCTTGGAATCCAGCGAAGGAGATCAAGATTCGGTCAGTTGGAATTAAGTGTTTTGTGATTCAATGTGCTTGTCTGGGTGATTGGGAGAAGGTCACAGAACGCGGCCCCTGGCTGTTCCGAGATTGGGTGGTAATCTTGGCCCCGTATGATGGGATCTCTGATCCCGACGCTGTAGAGTTAGAATACATGCCCATATGGATTCAGATCCATAAGATCCCTGAAGCTTATCGGAAAGAGACGGTGGTCTCGCAGCTTGTCTCTCATCAAGTGGGCGAAATTATCACTATTCAGATGAATCCCCCAGGTGTGTTTCGTGGAGACTATGTGCGGATCAGGATCAGACAAGATATCCGTAGGCCATTGGCGAGGTTTGTATCTATATCCCTCGGGGGCAAACGATCTATATTTGAAGTAAAATTCGAGAAACTCGGTATGCTATGTTTTGCGTGTGGATTAATGGGTCATGTCTACAAAGAGTGTGGTATAGGTGTCTTTGATGAACAGAAGCTGAAATATGGAGACTGGATACGGGCCGATGATTGGCGTGGCAGAGGAGGGAGTACTTTCAGAGGTGGTGTCCGTGGGGGTGGCAGTGATTCCATGAGAGGTAGAGGCAGAGGTATTCCAGCTGAAACATCCCAAGTCGTGGTGATAAACGTCTAATACCAACACTTGGTAGAGGGGACTATGTAGACTGGCGTATTCACCCGGAAAGGCACATAGATGAAGATGATGAGGAGCTGAACGATACGGCATCGAGCCCTGCTAAACCTGTGGACTAGCACATGTTGGATAGGGAGAAGAATGCTAAGAAACGCTTGGCCTTTGAGCAGGTTGAGACACCAGATGCAGGCACTTTGGCCATAGCAAACAAAATGCATGTTGATGAGGAGCCACAAGATGAATTAAACAAAAACAAAGTGACAACAAACAAGGATAAGAAGAGGTACAGGAGGGAAGATGGTACTTCAGTTTCTGGACAATCTTTAGGATCGGCGGCATCCCTTGAGGGTGACCGCCGGACACAATGAAAATATGCGGCTCGAACTGCCGTGGCTTGGGTAAAGCTGCGGCAGTTCATGCACTTCAGGTGCTCTATCAGCGCCTGAAACCGGATGTGTTTTTCCTGTCTGAAACACAGTTGACGAAAGCAAGGGCGGAAAAAATGAAAAGGAAGCTGGGATATGATCACATGATCCAGTTGGTTAGTGATGGAAGAAGTGGGGGTTTGCTGATGTTATGGAGGAAGGAACTCAATGTCACATCTTCGGAGGTACATACAAATTACCTAGATATCCGTATTGATGAGAATTCTGACAAGCCTTGGAGGATCACGGGTATGTATGGAGAACCAAGCGGAGATAGGAAGCATCTGACTTGGGATTATATTAGAACTCTAAAATCAATGGTGGACCTTCCATGGTTGATGCTAGGGGATTTTAATGAAATCCTGTTTAATAGTGAAAAGGAGGGAGGCAACATTAGACCACAACGGTGCATGCAACAATTCAGAGACTGTCTTCTTGACTGTAATCTAGAGGACCTGGGATATATTGGTGATAAATTTACATGGAGAAGAGGCAGAATTAGAGAGCGGCTGGACCGTGCGGTCTCTAATCAGAGATGGCAGGACATGTTCCCTCTAGCTATGGTGATCAATGAGGATTTTTCTAGGTCAGACCATAGACCTTTATCTGTCGACTGTAACTATATTCAGCAAGATTTGATGAGAAATTCGGGTGGAAGAAAAATGTTTGAAGCAAAATGGCTCATGGAGAATTCTTTTGATGACATTGTTCAAGAAGCGTGGAGAATGCCCAGGCTGGTGGGCCAGCGAACCTGGCCCAGAAGCTCAAGTCGGTCCATGCTAGGCTGCATGCATGGGATCGCGATGTGCTTGGGGAGACGAAGCGCCGGCTCCGTGATAAACAGAAAGAACTGAATGAAATCATGGCTGCGCCGCTGTCCGATGAAGCTACGGCAAAACAACAACAAGTGCAAATGGAAATTGAAAACATTCATGAACAAGAGGAGATGAGTTGGGTTCAAAGGAGTCGTGCGAACTGGATGAAATCCGGGGATCGGAATACTTCCTTTTTTCACAATTTTGCTACAGCTAGAAGGAAGAGGAACATGATCAACAAACTGATTGGCGATGATTGTGTACCTATAGAAGGGGAAGAGGAACTTGCAACACATATTAAGGGATATCTCATCAACCTTTTTACTGCAGAAGTTGTGGAACCGGATGAGGAGGTCATTGCAAAGGTGAAACCATGTGTCACTCCTCAGATGAACAATGATCTTTGTGCTCCGTATTCTAGAGAGGAAGTCAAAAAAACTATGTTTAATATTGGGGATCTAAAGGCCCCCGACCCAGATGGTTTACATGCTATTTTCTACAAACGTTACTGGAGTCTAATCGGGGAAGAACTGATTGATGAGGTGCTCATTGCGATCAATTCAGGAACAATTCCTAGTGGTTGGAATAATACCACAATTGTCATGATACCTAAAGTACATAATCCGGAGAGAGTCACACAATTCCGTCCTATTAGCCTTTGCAATGTTCTTTATAAAGTCATATCTAAAGTGCTTGCAGCAAGTGCATTTGGTCCGGGGAGGATGATAACTGATAATGTGCTGATCGCTTTTGAGTCCTATCACACTATTAAAAACAAGAAGATGGGCAAGTTTGGAACCTGTGCAATAAAACTGGATATGCACAAAGCCTACGATAGAGTGGAATGGCGGTTCTTGGAGAAAATCTTGATTCGGTTGGGGTTCAATCCGGCCTGGATTAAGCTCATCATGCAATGTGTGAGGTCTGTGGAGTATAGTGTGAGGTTTAATGGAAGAGAAACTGATCAATTATCCCCATCTCGAGGCCTTAGACAAGGAGACCCCCTCTCCCCTTACTTATTTCTTTTATGTGCGGAAGGTCTCACGGCTCTGCTGCGTCATGAGGAGGAAATTGGGAACCTGATTGGCGTCAAGGTCTGTCGTAATGCACCTGCCATATCCCACCTTCTGTTTGCAGATGACTCTCTTATTTTAATGAAGGCTGATATGCGCAATGCACGAGCTCTTAAACAAGTTTTGCAGACATATTGTTCGGCCTCGGGTCAACTGGTGAGTGATGCTAAATCGAGCATCTTTTTCAGTCCTTGTACATTAGTAGAGGTGAGGGAGGATATATGCGTTGAGCTCAATATACTTACTGAAGCAATTACTGAAAAGTACCTAGGGCTACCGCCCTTGGTTGGACTGGACAGAACGGACTGCTTTATGCATCTTATTGACAGAGTGTGTGCCCGGTTGGCTGGGTACAAGGAAAAACTACTATCTTATGGTGGGAAGGAGGTTTTGTTGAAGGCGGTGATCCAAGCGATCCCCGCATATGCAATGTCTGTCTTCAAACTCTCAAAACAATTAATTAAGGGGATCACAGATGCTATGACCCGTTACTGGTGGGGAGATGACGACAACCAGAAACATATGCATTGGTTTGCTTGGTGGAAAATGTGTGTGCCGAAGAAGAAAGGTGGAATGGGCTTCAGGGACCTACATTGTTTTAACTTAGCTATGCTTGCGAGGCAAGCGTGGAGACTAATGTGTGAACCAGACTCCCTTTGTGCGCAGGTACTTCGTGCTAAGTATTTTTCCCTCGGGAGACATCCTTAATGCACTAGTAGAGAACAAGGCAACAGTACCGGCCTTATTGGGCCTTTAGTACCGGTTGTGCAACCGGTACTAAAAGGTCGAGACTAAAGGGGTACCCCTTTAGTACCGGCTGTATATACAACCGGTGCTAAAGGCCCTCCACGTGGCCGAACCTGCGCGCGCGCAGCTGAGGACCTTTAGTAGCGGTTGGTAATACCAACCGGTACTAAAGGTTCCTGTTTTTTTGCCCCCCTTATTTTTTCAGGGGGGGTTAGGTTTTCGGTTTTTTTTCTTTTCGCTTATTTTTCGGGGTTTAGGGTTTCTGTTTGTAGCGTACCTGCACTTAGAAATTGGCAAGGTACCTGTGTATAGTGCAAACCCCTGGATCGTTTCATTTGCACACACAGTTTAAGATGTAGTATCACAACAAAGTATCA
This sequence comes from Poa pratensis, assembly GCA_947311845.1. Lineage (NCBI taxonomy): Eukaryota > Viridiplantae > Streptophyta > Magnoliopsida > Poales > Poaceae > Poa > Poa pratensis. The sequence goes on from CAMZMU010000035.1 coordinate 1,091,695, forward strand.
TTATTACATCGAATGATCCAGACTTGGTAAAATATTCGTTACAACTTGCATAGCATATAGCTAGCTTGAAAGAGTAAAGCAGCGGAAATAATAATCTTCATGGAGTCCTCATCCTTTGCATGTGCCACAGGCGAAAACATGTTGGTTGCAGACTCGAAAACCCTTAACGTAAACTCACTCGTCAACTGAACAATCTGCAACAAATAAAATTTTGCAACAGAATGGGTCAGAACCATTAAAAATGGATCTGGCAAGTGACACTATGTGGACACTTAATGGAATAACTCTACAGCCTATATGCATATTTGGCTAGTGGAGTTCAAGGCTATTTTGCATAAAAGCCAATTTTGCCTAACACTTTGTAAAACATTTTCTTCAAAAGTTGGAGACGATATGGTATAAGACCATAGCCTCATCTACCCTTGTTCACCATCAAGTTTTACTTTCGAAATTGGAATGATGAAGCCTCCGTTGAATCCTTGATCAGCTGCTCAAATTGTCCGTAACCGGGGACACGGCTAAGTACTTAGTTTTTAACTCTGCAGAGGTTGTGCACTGTCACCATTAGACCCAACAAACCCAAACTATCCTCAAGCACTCAAATTGTGCTAAGGAAAAGGAGAGAGTTGAGACGAGACTTTTCAGAAGCATTTTCCCATCCCATACCGACTTGACGCGCTCCCATTCTAACCATTCTACCACCACCTGTCAAGTCGGGACGAGTCCACGCAACTTAATCCATCTAGCCAGAGCCCATATGACTAATGGCTGCACGGGAAGCAATCTTCACTTGGAGAAAACATTGGCCCCTTGATACCCTGGGTGGCAACCACAAGTGACCATCCCTTAGAGGTCACCCCTAAGAGATGACACTCAACCTTTCCATCATCTTTTCATAACCAAGTCCACCCAGGTGATAAATTACTTAGTAGAATTAAGCTTTAAAGAAAACCACATTTGCATAGCATCAAATATTCTACTAAGTTATCAAAGGGTTCTAGACACAACTAGTGTAAAGGTATGGTGGGTTTAGCATATAGCTATACTTCTATCCAACACATGCATATAAGAAATACACTAAGTAATGCATATAAAATACTTAGGAAAACTTCATGGGGGTGTGCCACTTGCCTTGGCAAACAGAAGTGTAGTAGTAGCAGTTGCAACCACTTTCGTCTCTCTCCGGAATTTCTAACAAGTCAAACAAACCACAAATAAACATACAATCATAAATGCAACACTTAGAAAAATTTATGATGTGCATGCGATGCAGGATGATACAAAGAGTTATGGTATGCAAGACAAGCAAATAATTAAGGAAGGAGACATAAACTAGCTTAATCCAAATGACTAAGGCAAGGTCAAGCTCAAAGTAAACTTGGTCAAACAACTTGACAAAAGTTGTAAGGCTATTCTAAGTCTTCACAAGTTTGGTCTTCAATAATCTTCAACTCCTTTGTAGCTTCATTGATCTTTCCATGGTCTTCAATTAGAACTCTATGAACTTAGTCTTAATCACCAAGGACTTGGTCTATGTCCAAAGTGAGACAAAACTTAGAAAGAAAGAGAAGATAGAAAGAAAGGAGTAGTTGAATTTTCTCCAGGCTTCCTTGTAGCTTTTCTCCTTGGTGTGTTGACTTCATTGAATTTTGTAGACTTGATGGTTCTGCAGACTTGATGATGTTGGCAGCATCAAGGTTGGTCTTGAATATAACTTAGTCACCATGAAGTCTAAGAGAAAAAAGGAAGAAAGAGAGAAAGGAAATGAAGAAAATGCAGCTGGTTGGTCTTCATGAACTTTCTCTTGATTTCTTCTAAGTCATTTCTTCTTGGAGATGCTTCTGCAGTCTTGTTTTCAAGCTAAGTCCTTCCTTGATTTCTACTCATTTCTAACTTAGTGGTTTTTGACTAGGAGAGTCATAATAGCTAACATGTATCCTCAAAAATTTCTAAGGGGGAAGTCATGTAAGAAGTACCAACAATAATACTAAGGACTTAATATGCATGCCATGCTTATGAAAATGCTCTAAGGAAATGCAAGCAAAAAAGATGATCCAAAATAACTAAGGACCAAGGGTCAAACAATAAGTCACAAATAAATTCTAAGTAAAAGTTAATCAACATAAGAGAGGCTAAAATTCTCTAAGGAAAAGTGTTGTCAAAACACTTGTCAAAAATTTTCTAAGGAAGAAATAGTTTTATTTTGAGAGAGACAAAATATTTCTAAGTACTTTAAGTGCTAAAGTCTCCAAAATACTACTAAGTTATTTTACAACTCGAAAATAAGAAGAAAATAATTTTTAATACATTTTATTAATTAATATAACACCTAAAAAGCATTTAAACAATATTTACTCAAAAAATCATTGAAAAATTATTTTACAAAATTAATAGAGTATTCCTACGGCCAATACTTAGGCATACAAAATTATAGCAAAAGAGTTTGCTCAAAAATCTATTTTTAAACTCAATTTATAGTCAAAATACTAATTAAACCATTTTTAAAAATTAACTAATTTAATTTCGACAAAACCTCAAAATAAGTATACCAAAAGTTTCTACAAGTCATAAGCTTTCCAAAAATATAAAGTTTGCAAAATTTGGCCGAGCCAATAAAAATTAGTGATAGATCTAAGTTCCAGGGACTTTTCTGCTAAAACGCCAATCAAAACAAAAAAAAATAGAAAAACGCAGAAATTCTGGATCCACGTGGAGCTGACGGGGCGCTGATGAGGCTTCGACGTGGTGGCTGACTGGGCGTCGACGTGGCTTGCTCCGATTCGCCCGTACCCCTTCGCGCTGAGGATCTGATCTAAGCCGTACGCAGCAGATCTAACGGCCCAGATCTAATGACCTAAATCGAGCGGCGCGCCGGCTGGAGCATCGCCGGAAACCTAGCTCCCGCGGCGTGCCATGGCCGGCGGCGAGCAACGCGATGGAGGGAAGGGGTTCGGGATGCGCGATTCGTACCACTGGGTGCAGGAGATCGCGGCGAAGACGAAGGCGTGGTCGCAGACGGCGGGGGAGCGTCGGGTGGTCGACAATGTCCCGCCGGAGTCGTTGGTGCGGCGGCGAGCTTCGGTCGATCACGGACACGGCGATCTGGGGCAAAACAAACCACGGGAAAAATCATACGGGTGCGCACGGACATCACAAAGAAGATGGTGCAGGGGAGAGAGCTCGAGGTGGTCGAGGCTCACCGGAAAACGCGAGGAACGGCGGCGGCAATGGCAGCACGGCAGCGGCGATTGCGGCAGCCTGGGGGCGTCTTAGGCTAGGGTTCTTGGGGGGTTCGGAGGAGGGGGTCGTGGCCTATATATAGGGGCAAAAGGATTTGCTCAAAACGGTTTGGAATCCCCGAATCGCGGAGATGATTTCGTGCTCGACATGGACTCGTTTTCGTGCGCAGGAGGTTGGAGACGAGTGACGTCATTGCTGACGTCATGGGTGGGTCCCACACGTCAGTGACAGAAGGAGAGGGAGAGTGGGCCGTGGTTCGCTTGCTGGGCTTCTGCGCGTTGCACCGTGCGGTAGATAGGGCGTCCTAATTTTTTTTTGTTCAAAACATTTTCTTTTTCAAAAGGAAACTTTAATAACTTTTTAAAATAAATGTCCAAATGGACTCAAACCAGTTTCTAAAATTTTGTAAAATCAAACTCTTTATTTTGAAACTTTCAAAACACATTTTCCAACACATTTTGTAAACTAAATTTTTGAAATGTGTTTAAATGGATTTTGGACATATTAATGTCATTTGAAACTATAGGGTTTTATAAATTCCTTTCGAAATTATATTTTAAACTAAAGCAAAATATGAGTAATAATATTACATATCAGTCAAAATATAATTTGCTTAAAACTCGTTTTGTTTAAAAGGGGTTTGATAATTCATAATTAATTCAGAACTCATTTTAAGATCCAAATAAATATTTTCTTTCAAAAGCAAAACTATAAAATTTGAAAATAAAGAATATGTAAGTAATAGTATAATTTTCCATACAAACAAACACCAGCAAACATTAAAAGAACAATATATAAGAGTCAAAAGAAAATTGGAGCATAATTGCTCTACTAATATATTTTCTTAAATATGTTTTCAAGTGGAAATTTATTTCCCACTTTTGAAATAACCAAAAGCAAACAATGCAATATGATGATGAATGCATGCATGATTTTCTTTTCAAAGCGAAATACATAATAGTTTTCGAAAGTTTTAAATTTTTCTGATTTTTCAACTTTTTGAAAAACTTGGGATGTTACAGACTACCACCCTTAAAAGGAATCTCGTCCCCGAGATTCGAGAAGGCTAGCAAGAGGTTGTGACTGGGATATCTGGGTGGCTACCACCCTTAAAAGGATTTTTGATGGCAGTAAAGAAAAGGAAAGAAACTAGTGAAGTGAAAACTTATTCTGAACGTACCATTCACTTCTTCCACATTGATGTGGTTCACATATCCTTTATCAAAAGGATTGGGTTTGGCAGCTGCTTCAGCTCCTTTCTTTTCTGGGCATTCATTGGCATAATGGCCCTTGTTGTTGCACTTGTAGCAAAGCACTTGGCTGAGATCTTTCTTGGGTTCAGGATTTGGACGGTGCTGTCCACTGTTATGATCGTGGCCAGCATGTCCATTTCCCTTGTGGCCTCCATTGTGATTGTTACTATGAGGTTTGTGACCATTGTTCCCATCATGAGCAAAATGTTTCTTGAAAGAAGGTTTGGGATGATGCTTGTTCGAACTCATCTTCCTCTTCCTGTTTTCAGCCTTCTTCATGCTATCTTCCAGTGTGATGGCTTGGTCAAGGAGTGCTTGATAGTCTGGAGCATATGCCACAGTCAAAGGAATCTTCAGGTCATCACTTAGCCCTTTGAGAAATTTTGCCTTCCTCTTCACATCAGTATCAATGTCTTCAGGAGCATAACGGGACAGGGCTTGAAAGTCATCCATGTACTCCTTAAGACTTCTATTCCCCTGACGCAGATTGCGGAACTCTTCCTGTTTCAGATTCATAATGCCCGTGGAGATATGAGCATTACGAAATCCTTCCTTGAAATCCTCCCAGGTCAAAGTGTCCAAAGGGTGAGTAAGCTGATACGTTTCCCACCACTGGCCAGCAGGTCCTTCAAGCAGATGTGCGGTGAACCTAATTTTCTCAGCATCTTCACATTCAGCTGTCACCAGATCCTTTTGCACAGAACGCAGCCAGTCATCAGCCATAATTGGGTCAGTTGTAGTTGAGAACTTGTTTGGCCTAAGCCTAAGGAACCTGGCAAGTCTGTCCACTTGGGGAGGGGGTGGTGGTGGTGGTCCATGTTGATTTGCCATGAATTGGGCCATCATGGTCATCAGCTGAGTCTGGGCTGCCATCATCTGTTGCATCATGGCTTCGTTGTTGTTGTTGTTGTTGTTGTTGGTGTTGTCACGACGGGGAGGCATCTGTGGTTTAAGCATAGATGAGCAAAAGATAGACAGATCTAGAAGAAATATTCCTACCCATACAAGCAATTTGACACAAACAACCACAAGCAAACTCAAAACACTTTAAATTTTCAAACTTTTCTCTTGACTTCAAACCCAGGTAACAACGGCTGTTTTGAAAATACAAGCCTAAATACTGCCATACCACAATTTTTGGTTGGTCAATAATGAAAACTAACGTCGTCCAACAAAATTCTAGGGTTGGTGGGTGACTACTCTCTCTGGTTCCTGCTGGAACACTCGGTGGAGGCCTTAGTCTTAGGACGCTTCATCCTTGAGTTCTCCTCTTCGTATGACTCCCTTGCGAGTTGGGCACATTGCTCCCGAAGGGCTGCTATCGTTGCTTCCTGTCTGTCGACCTTGTTTAGAAGCCTCAAATTCTCAGCTTCAAGTCTTTGATTGGTCGTCTCACACTTCTGCTTCTGCAATTCTTCGGAGACTATTATTTCTATAGTGGTCTCGATCTCCTTCCTCTGCTCCTCAATCAACTCCTTGGCCTCGTCCGTCATCTTCATCTCAGCATGGAGTGCAGTGGCAGCTATATGTGTTGCTAACTCCAGATCTTCCATTTGTAGCTCTGTAGGGTTTAGCTTCTCGCGATCCTTTCCACTCCAGTCGGGTAGTCCATTAGCATTACGCCTCCCGAAGCGACGGTAGGGAGAGTTTTGGGGCAGCATCTCGTAGAATTCCTCACAGATACGTGATAGTGCCTCATGTTTTGCTAGCAGAAGACCAGTCTCCCAGGTGGGGTACACCCTCTTGTAGACAATTGCCTCGGTGGGAATCCTGGTAGTACCAGGTAGGATCTCTGTCTCAATCTCCCAGCGTTGCTTATTGGTTATCTCTGAGGGTATCGTCCTTATTTTGAAGGTTGCGGGAACCAAATCAAGATCTTTGCAGATACCATTCAGTTGAACTCCAAAAGGACAAGTCACGCTGTCTCTCGGAATCTCCTTGAAGGTGAAGGGGACCATCTAAACAGAATTTGAGGAAACAAGATTAGATCAAGTGTTACTAGAATAAGTTCAAAAGAAAAGGAAGAAACAAGATTAAACTTTTATAGTAGAGTAAATTAGCTTTTAATTCCTATGGCCATCCTATTTCTATCCAGACTTAGGGTTTCGAACCTACAGGCAACACAGTGCTCTGATACCATCTGTAGCGTACCTGCACTTAGAAATTGGCAAGGTACCTGTGTATAGTGCAAACCCCTGGATCGTTTCATTTGCACACACAGTTTAAGATGTAGTATCACAACAAAGTATCATTATTACATCGAATGATCCAGACTTGGTAAAATATTCGTTACAACTTGCATAGCATATAGCTAGCTTGAAAGAGTAAAACAGCGGAAATAATAATCTTCATGGAGTCCTCAACCTTTGCATGTGCCACAGGCGAAAACATGTTGGTTGCAGACTCGAAAACCCTTAACGTAAACTCACTCGTCAACTGAACAATCTGCAACAAATAAAATTTTGCAACAGAGTGGGTCAGAACCATTAAAAATGGATCTGGCAAGTGACACTATGTGGACACTTAATGGAATAACTCTACAGCCTATATGCATATTTGGCTGGTGGAGTTCAAGGCTATTTTGCATAAAAGCCAATTTTGCCTAACACTTTGTAAAACATTTTCTTCAAAAGTTGGAGACGATATGGTATAAGACCATAGCCTCATCTACCCTTGTTCACCATCAAGTTTTACTTTCGAAATTGGAATGATGAAGCCTCCGTTGAATCCTTGATCAGCTGCTCAAATTGTCCGTAACCGGGGACACGGCTAAGTACTTAGTTTTTAACTCTGCAGAGGTTGTGCACTTTCACCATTAGACCCAACAAACCCAAACTATCCTCAAGCACTCAAATTGTGCTAAGGAAAAGGAGAGAGTTGAGACGAGACTTTTCAGAAGCATTTTCCCATCCCATACCGACTTGACGCGCTCCCATTCTAACCATTCTACCACCACCTGTCAAGTCGGGACGAGTCCACGCAACTTAATCCATCTAGCCAGAGCCCATATGACTAATGGCTGCACGGGAAGCAATCTTCACTTGGAGAAAACATTGGCCCCTTGATACCCTGGGTGGCAACCACAAGTGACCATCCCTTAGAGGTCACCCCTAAGAGATGACACTCAACCTTTCCATCATCTTTTCATAACCAAGTCCACCCAGGTGATAAATTACTTAGTAGAATTAAGCTTTAAAGAAAACCACATTTGCATAGCATCAAATATTCTACTAAGTTATCAAAGGGTTCTAGACACAACTAGTGTAAAGGTATGGTGGGTTTAGCATATAGCTATACTTCTATCCAACACATGCATATAAGAAATACACTAAGTAATGCATATAAAATACTTAGGAAAACTTCATGGGGGTGTGCCACTTGCCTTGGCAAACAGAAGTGTAGTAGTAGCAGTTGCAACCACTTTCGTCTCTCTCCGGAATTTCTAACAAGTCAAACAAACCACAAATAAACATACAATCATAAATGCAACACTTAGAAAAATTTATGATGTGCATGCGATGCAGGATGATACAAAGAGTTATGGTATGCAAGACAAGCAAATAATTAAGGAAGGAGACATAAACTAGCTTAATCCAAATGACTAAGGCAAGGTCAAGCTCAAAGTAAACTTGGTCAAACAACTTGACAAAAGTTGTAAGGCTATTCTAAGTCTTCACAAGTTTGGTCTTCAATAATCTTCAACTCCTTTGTAGCTTCATTGATCTTTCCATGGTCTTCAATTAGAACTCTATGAACTTAGTCTTAATCACCAAGGACTTGGTCTATGTCCAAAGTGAGACAAAACTTAGAAAGAAAGAGAAGATAGAAAGAAAGGAGTAGTTGAATTTTCTCCAGGCTTCCTTGTAGCTTTTCTCCTTGGTGTGTTGACTTCATTGAATTTTGTAGACTTGATGGTTCTGCAGACTTGATGATGTTGGCAGCATCAAGGTTGGTCTTGAATATAACTTAGTCACCATGAAGTCTAAGAGAAAAAAGGAAGAAAGAGAGAAAGGAAATGAAGAAAATGCAGCTGGTTGGTCTTCATGAACTTTCTCTTGATTTCTTCTAAGTCATTTCTTCTTGGAGATGCTTCTGCAGTCTTGTTTTCAAGCTAAGTCCTTCCTTGATTTCTACTCATTTCTAACTTAGTGGTTTTTGACTAGGAGCTCATAATAGCTAACATGTATCCTCAAAAATTTCTAAGGGGGAAGTCATGTAAGAAGTACCAACAATAATACTAAGGACTTAATATGCATGCCATGCTTATGAAAATGCTCTAAGGAAATGCAAGCAAAAAAGATGATCCAAAATAACTAAGGACCAAGGGTCAAACAATAAGTCACAAATAAATTCTAAGTAAAAGTTAATCAACATAAGAGAGGCTAAAATTCTCTAAGGAAAAGTGTTGTCAAAACACTTGTCAAAAATTTTCTAAGGAAGAAATAGTTTTATTTTGAGAGAGACAAAATATTTCTAAGTACTTTAAGTGCTAAAGTCTCCAAAATACTACTAAGTTATTTTACAACTCGAAAATAAGAAGAAAATAATTTTTAATACATTTTATTAATTAATATAACACCTAAAAAGCATTTAAACAATATTTACTCAAAAAATCATTGAAAAATTATTTTACAAAATTAATAGAGTATTCCTACGGCCAATACTTAGGCATACAAAATTATAGCAAAAGAGTTTGCTCAAAAATCTATTTTTAAACTCAATTTATAGTCAAAATACTAATTAAACCATTTTTAAAAATTAACTAATTTAATTTCGACAAAACCTCAAAATAAGTATACCAAAAGTTTCTACAAGTCATAAGCTTTCCAAAAATATAAAGTTTGCAAAATTTGGCCGAGCCAATAAAAATTAGTGATAGATCTAAGTTCCAGGGACTTTTCTGCTAAAACGCCAATCAAAACAAAAAAAAATAGAAAAACGCAGAAATTCTGGATCCACGTGGAGCTGACGGGGCGCTGACGAGGCTTCGACGTGGCGGCTGACTGGGCGTCGACGTGGCTTGCTCCGATTCGCCCGTACCCCTTCGCGCTGAGGATCTGATCTAAGCCGTACGCAGCAGATCTAACGGCCCAGATCTAATGACCTAAATCGAGCGGCGCGCCGGCTGGAGCATCGCCGGAAACCTAGCTCCCGCGGCGTGCCATGGCCGGCGGCGAGCAACGCGATGGAGGGAAGGGGTTCGGGATGCGCGAGTCGTACCACTGGGTGCAGGAGATCGCGGCGAAGACGAAGGCGTGGTCGCAGACGGCGGGGGAGCGTCGGGTGGTCGACAATGTCCCGCCGGAGTCGTCGGTGCGGCGGCGAGCTTCGGTCGATCACGGACACGGCGATCTGGGGCAAAACAAACCACGGGAAAAATCATACGGGTGCGCACGGACATCACAAAGAAGATGGTGCAGGGGAGAGAGCTCGAGGTGGTCGAGGCTCACCGGAAAACGCGAGGAACGGCGGCGGCAATGGCAGCATGGCAGCGGCGATTGCGGCAGCCTGGGGGCGTCTTAGGCTAGGGTTCTTGGGGGGTTCGGAGGAGGGGGTCGTGGCCTATATATAGGGGCAAAAGGATTTGCTCAAAACGGTTTGGAATCCCCGAATCGCGGAGATGATTTCGTGCTCGACATGGACTCGTTTTCGTGCGCAGGAGGTTGGAGACGAGTGACGTCATTGCTGACGTCATGGGTGGGTCCCACACGTCAGTGACAGAAGGAGAGGGAGAGTGGGCCGTGGTTCGCTTGCTGGGCTTCTGCGCGTTGCACCGTGCGGTAGATAGGGCGTCCTAATTTTTTTTTGTTCAAAACATTTTCTTTTTCAAAAGGAAACTTTAATAACTTTTTAAAATAAATGTCCAAATGGACTCAAACCAGTTTCTAAAATTTTGTAAAATCAAACTCTTTATTTTGAAACTTTCAAAACACATTTTCCAACACATTTTGTAAACTAAATTTTTGAAATGTGTTTAAATGGATTTTGGACATATTAATGTCATTTGAAACTATAGGGTTTTATAAATTCCTTTCGAAATTATATTTTAAACTAAAGCAAAATATGAGTAATAATATTACATATCAGTCAAAATATAATTTGCTTAAAACTCGTTTTGTTTAAAAGGGGTTTGATAATTCATAATTAATTCAGAACTCATTTTAAGATCCAAATAAATATTTTCTTTCAAAAGCAAAACTATAAAATTTGAAAATAAAGAATATGTAAGTAATAGTATAATTTTCCATACAAACAAACACCAGCAAACATTAAAAGAACAATATATAAGAGTCAAAAGAAAATTGGAGCATAATTGCTCTACTAATATATTTTCTTAAATATGTTTTCAAGTGGAAATTTATTTCCCACTTTTGACATAACCAAAAGCAAACAATGCAATATGATGATGAATGCATGCATGATTTTCTTTTCAAAGCGAAATACATAATAGTTTTCGAAAGTTTTAAATTTTTCTGATTTTTCAACTTTTTGAAAAACTTGGGATGTTACACTGTTTTTTTCCTTTTCGCTCATTTTTTAGGGTTTCAGAGGAGATCACGTATAAAGTAATCACTACACATATAAAGTACTCATTACACATATAAAGTACTCTCGTTACATATAAAGTACTCATAATTACAATGGAGATCACCGCTAGCTAGTACATGCATGGAGGGAGTCTATTTATCGACATAGTGGAATTCACCGAATTCATCTACGACATGCGTCAGAATGAATCCTGCCAATTCCTCGGCAATAGCTTTTACGCGGTTTTTTGGTAGGAGCTAGTTCCGCTTCCTTGCCATCTTTAAAAGAAGGAGATCAAATCAGTTATGATCGAAACTAAACATGATTGATGGTAGCAAAATAAAAGTTGTGTATGATGTTTACGTACCTCTCGATTTCTTATACTATTGACTCTCTCATTGACCCTCATGTGAATAAACTCGCAAACGTAGTATCCACATAGTTCCGTCCCCTGTGGTTGTCGCAGACACCACTATACAAGAATTTAATTTAATCAAATAATAATCAAGAGAATGATAATGGTATTAGAAAGATACACAGACCTAGATACGTAGTAGTACTTACGTTGTTAGCCTTGAACTGCAGCTTAGGTTTCCATTCACCACGTTCTTCCGCGATGAACTTTTTCCAAACCCTGCCCGGAAAAGAAAATGAATTGAGGAGTTATTACTTATACTTTTGATATCCGAAAATGAACGAAAGAGGCCGATATATTGCGATTGAAATTACCTCTTGAGCATTAGACGCACGCTTTTGTACTCATCTTGATCTCTCCTTAATGAGTCCCAGACTTCAACTTCTCCTTCCTCGAGTCTAATGATTAGCAGAATGAAGTGGTACCTACGCACATTTATATACGCAGGTATTCAGAACTCATCAATTACACTCAATATCGGGAAAGCAAAATAAAATGTGTACAAGACAGTAACACTCACCCGAAGTTGTAAGGAAAAAGTATTTCCTTTTTGCTACTTTGTCGCTTAAAAAACGTTAGCAAAACGTCCTCTGTGTCCTCGGTAGAAAAAAGGGCTTTGAGCCAGCCCCTTTGGACCCGGATTTGTTACAAACCGGTCCTAAAGGTTCTGACCGCTGGCCCCACCCCCTGCCGCAAACGGCCGCGAATCCTTTAGGACCGGTTTGTAATACAAACCAGTCCTAAAGGTTTTGCGACCATTTGCGGCAGGGGGGGGGGCAGCGGTCAGAACCTTTAGGACCGGTTTGTAACACAAACCGGTCCTAAAGGTTTTCGGCAGTTTGCAGCAGTAGGGGGGCCCAGCGGTCAGACCCTTTAGGACCGGTTTTTAATACAAACCGGTCCTAAAGGTCCCCCCTATATCCTTCTTCCACCCCGTGCTGCAGCTCCATTTTCCCAGCTCGAGCTCAACTCCATTTTTGCTCTCTCCTTCCTCTTGGGAGCTCTAGTTCATCCCCATTTTTCTCCACCATTTGTCAAGATTGTTGGCACCCATCGGTCCTACGGTTAGCAACTTCATCCCCTCTTCCGGCATTGCAAGTTTTGCTCATTTTCTTGCTCGTTTCATTTTTCTTGTGCTAGCTAGGTGTTTGATGAAATGCCTAAGTTACAGAGATCATTTGTTTTATATGCAACTTGAGCTCAAATTAAATTATGATTTGTGGATCTTCCTCACCGCCGTCGATCGCCCGCGCCGCCCCGTCACCGACACCACCTTGGTGAGCCTATTGTTCTTATTTAGCAAAACAATTTTTTATTTGTATGATTTACATATTTACTTGTATATAATTTTCTTAGTTGTGTATGAATTTTTTTTTATGTATAGTGCCATGGTTTTGATATCCGTCCCCGTTGGCCCTCGTCCAGTCTATGATTCGGATGTGGTATATTATCTTTTATAACTATTTTCTTTTTTCATTTCCTGTTTATATGACAATTAATTACGCCAACCAACTTGACATAGATATTTTTATGTAGGAGGTAGTGGAACCGGAAATGCCAATCGACCCTATTGTTGAGAAGTTAAATTTAGTTGAACAAGAAAATGATGACCTGAAAGAAATATTGAAAAAAACTGAAGAAAGATTGGAAAAAACTGAAAGAGAGAAGATGACCTTGGAAAAGGTTCTTGCCGGTGTCGTCGATGGTCACAAGAGCGAGATGGATGCAATGCGCCTGAAGATTAGAAAGATTAGAAAATATGCAATTAGTAAAGAGGCTTGGTATCATTATGCCGTCGGGTCAATTGTTACATTTGTTGCGATTTTGATCGCATTTGTTGTTGTATTTAAATGCATTAATTAGAGAGTTTTATGGTTGGTTTCAGTGTGTATTTTTATGAGAACTATATATGTATGGTCACTACGCTACTTTGGTTTTAACGTGTGATGAACTTGTATTAATTAATTAATTTAGTCAGTTCCCTATTCATGATGATTTAGTATATTGGTTTTTGATAAATTTATATAATGCAGATGAACCGGCAATGGATGTACGGTGACCGACGTCGTCCCGAATTCATTAATGGCATGCATAGTTTTCTCGATGTGGCTGAGGCAAACAAGCAGAATGGTTTTATTTTTTGTCCATGTGATAAATGCCAGAATAAGAGGAATTACCCTTCCTCAAGAACCATACACACCCACCTGTTGCGAGAAGGCTTCATGCCCAATTATTTTTGTTGGACCAAGCACGGAGAAAGAGGGGTTATAATGGAAGACATTGAAGAAGAAGAGGATAATGACAACTATCCTATGTTCGGTGAACACGGTGATACTGCAATGGGGGAAGACGAGCCTGAACTTGAGGACATTGTTGATGAGCCTGAACTTGAGGACATTGTTGATGAGTCTGATGATGATCTTCGTCGGGTCATTCTTGATGAACAGATAAACTGCGCAAGTGAAAACGAGGTCGAAGTTGGAGCGCATGTTAGAGGATCACAGAAAATTGTTGTACCCAAATTGCGAAGATGGCCAGAAAAAGCTGGGTACCACCCTGGAATTGCTGCAATGGAAGGCAGAGAATGGACTATCTGACAAGGGATTTGAAAAGCTGCTGAAAATATTGAAGAAGATGCTTCCAAGAGATAACGTGTTGCCCTGCAGTACGTACGAAGCAAAGAAGGTTGTCTGCCCTCTAGGATTAGAGGTGCAGAAGATACATGCATGCATCAATGACTGCATCCTCTACCGCGGTGAGCACGAGAATTTGAATGCATGCCCGGTATGCGGTGCACTGCGGTACAAGATCAGGCGAGATGACTCTGGTGATGTTGAGGGCGACGATCGCCCCAGGAAGAGGGTTCCTGCCAAGGTGATGTGGTATGCTCCTATAATACCACGGTTGAAACGTTTGTTCCGAAACAAAGAGCATGCCAAGTTGTTGCGATGGCACAAAGAAGATCGTAAGGAAGACGCGATGCTGAGACACCCCGCTGATGGGTCGCAGTGGAGAACCATCGACAACGAGTTCAAGGACTTTGCACGTGACGCAAGAAACTTAAGGTTTGGTCTAAGTACAGATGGCCTGAATCCGTTTGGGGAGCAGAGCAGCAGTCATAGCACCTGGCCCGTGACTCTATGTATCTATAACCTTCCTCCTTGGTTATGCATGAAGCGTAAGTTCATTATGATGCCAGTGCTTATCCCAGGCCCGAAGCAACCCGGCAACGACATTGATGTGTACCTGAGGCCATTAGTTGAAGAACTTTTAGAGTTGTGGGCTGACGAAGGTGTACGTGTGTGGGACGAGTACAAACAGGAGGAATTTGACCTACGAGCGTTGCTGTTTATAACCATCAATGATTGGCCCGCTCTTAGTAACATCTCAGGACAGTCAAACAAGGGATACAACGCATGCACACACTGTTTAGGCGAGACTGAAAGTATACATGTAGGCAAGAATGTGTACCCGGGGCATCGTCGATTTCTTCCAGACAGGCATCCCGTAAGAAAGAAAGGAAAGCATTTCAAAGGTGAGGCAGATACACGGAGGAAGCCTACCCTCCCTAAAGGTGCTGATATATATGACATGGTCAAAGATATAAAAGTAATCTTTGGAAAGGGTCCTGGCGCACAATCTGTTCCGAATGACGCTGACAACCACGTAGCCATGTGGAAGAAGAAATCTATATTCTGGGATCTACCCTATTGGAAATTCCTAGAGGTTCGCTCTGCAATCGACGTGATGCACGTGACGAAAAATATTTGCGTGAACCTGCTAAACTTATTGGGCGTGCATGGGAAGAAGTCGAGAGATACACCAAAAGCACGGCTGCACCACCAACATATGCACGAACGAGACGACCTGATGAATCCAGAGAATTTCAAAGGTCCTGCCAGCTACGCTCTTACCAAGCAAGAGAAGGAGATCTTTTTCGAAGTCCTGAGCAGTATCAAGGTCCCGTCTGGCTACTCGTCCAACATAAAAGGAATAATAAACATGGAAGAGAAAAAGTTCCAAAACCTAAAGTCTCACGACTGCCACGTGATTATGACCCAGTTACTTCCGATTGCATTGAGGGGGCTTCTACCAGAAAACGTGCGAGTACCCATTGTGAAGCTATGTGCATTCCTCAATGCAATTTCTCAGAAGGCAATCGATCCAGCAACTCTACCAAGTTTACAGAAGGATGTGGTCCAATGTCTTGTCAGCTTCGAGTTGGTGTTCCCACCAACCTTCTTCAATATTATGACGCACCTCATAGTTCACCTAGTCCAAGAGATTTCCGTTCTCGGTCCTGTATTTCTACACAATATGTTCCCCTTTGAGAGGTTCATGGGAGTCTTAAAGAATTACGTTCATAACCGTGCTAAGCCAGAAGGAAGCATGTCCAAGGGCTATGGAACAGAGGAGGTCATTGAGTTTTGTGTTGACTTTATTCCTGACCTGAATCCGATCGGTGTTCCTCAATCGCGCCATGAGGGGAGACTGCGTGGAAAAGGCACGCTAGGAAAGAAATCAACAACATGTATGGACGGGGATTCTTTCACTCAAGCACACTACACAGTTCTACATAATTCCAGCTTGGTGGCTCCATATATGGAGGAACACAAGGATATTTTACGCTCGGAATACCCGGAGCAACCTGAAAATTGGATTGGTGGAGAACACGTGAAGACTTTCGGCGGTTGGTTGCAAAGACGTCTCATTAATGACAACATTGTTGAAGATGAGCTATACTTGTTGGCCAAGCAACCATCTTCGACTATATTGACCTTTAAAGGGTACGAGATAAATGGTAATACATTTTACACGGCAGACCAAGATAAAAAGAGCACCAACCAAAACAGTGGTGTCCGGTTTGATGCAACAAACGACAATGGGCAAAAGGACACATACTATGGTTACATAGAGCAGATATGGGAACTTGACTATGGACCTTCCTTTAAGGTCCCTTTGTTCTGGTGCAAATGGTTCAACCTGTCAGGAGTAAAGGTAGACCCGAAGTACGGAATGACAACAGTGGATCAGAAGAATCTTGGGTACGACAATGATAAATTCGTCCTAGCCAACCATGTGGCTCAGGTTTTCTATGTGAAGGACATGTCTAGCAGACCGAAAAAAAGAAAAGAGAAGGAAGCGAATACATCAGACGATGAGCCAAAGCGCCACATAGTTTTTTCAGGGAAAAGAAACATCGTGGGAGTCGAGGACAAGACAGACATGTCAGAAGATTACAATAAATTTGATGAAATTCCGCCCTTCAAAGTCAAAGATGATCCAAGCATCCCGTTAAATGATGAAGATACTCCATGGTTACGGCGCAATCAGAAGAAAGGCAAGACATACGCGAAGAAGAAAAATAGATAGGGGGTGTTGTTGGTGATGTGTAATAATGTATTAAACCTTTTATGTAATTGTGTTATGAAAACATTCCCGTGACATAGTTTGTGATAATGTGCCCATCTTTGACACATGGGTCATGTGACTGATCCAACACTGATTTTGCCCTCAAACACCCCTGATCCAACGGCTCACAAGCCCTCAAAAGAAACACACCCCTGATCCAACGGCTCACAAGCGCTTGAAAGAAACGGCTTGTGAGCCTCCCGGGCTTCGCGGTCACGACTCGTGTCAGTCACACGTGTCCACCCCTGATCCAACGGCTCACAAGCGCTTGAAAGAAACACACGATCAGGAGGCTCACACGAGTCGTGACCGCGAAGCCCGCCTTTAGTCCCGGTTGGTGTTACCAGCCGGGACTAAAGAAGCACACGGATCGTGTGTTTCTTTCAAGCGCTTGTGAGCCGTTGGATCAGGGGTGTGTTTCTTTTGAGGGCTTGTCAGCTGTTGGATCAGCACTCCCACCACCACCACCACTCCCACCTCATCCACAGGTACACTTTCTAATCGCCTATAAATAGCGGCGTCCCTGCAGCGAACGGCACACAACGAGCGTCTACCTTCGCCACCGAATCCAATGGCTGGATTTAGCCTACCTGCTGGCATGTTCCCTGGCATTATTGTGTTCGTCCTTGTTCACCGGCCAGCCATTGGAGCCACCTCCTGTAGGTCGGTGAAAATGACAACACAACGACGCTGTTGGAAACACAAGCCCTCAGGTAGGTTGAATCCAGCCACTGGATTAGGGTGACGCAATGATGAATTGCCGAGGAGGTGGGAGTGGTGGTGGTGGTGGAAGTGGTAGCCATGCCCCTCGGTCCGATCCAAGCAGCGGCAAGGCGCTCTGATGATCTGCGACATTCCCAACACTTTTTGGGACGGTCGTAGATCATCAGAGACGTCTTGCCGCTGTGGATCGAAGGTCGATTTGCTCCAGAGTCTTCCCATATTTGAATAAAACTGCTGAATCTGACGTTGTTTTTAGCAAAGTCTCGTTTCTGGTTGTTTTTGCAGGAAGTGTCCGAGCAGGAAAAGAGGGGACCCCACGCGGCCAGATTAGTCCGCTGTGTGAGTAGTCCGCTGTAGGCATATGAGGTGTATGGGGATTGGATGGGATTGATCATGTAATGATACCCGTTGTTCGAGATTTTAGGGGTTTATCTTGAGGATACTTTTGTATTGTGTTGATGCACTTATGCTATGTTTAATGCTTGCTACTAGCGCAAAATGGCAAAATGGTTTAGGGTTTTGAATTAGTTATTCAAATTCAAACACTTTTCATGTTGAAAGTTTAGTGAGATTCAAAAAATAGGAAATAAGAAAAAGATATGATTTTCAAATATTGGAACATTTTAAAAGACATTTAGACAATTTTTACACAAAATATTGGAATATCTTTTTGCTAAGTTAAATATTTCTATAGAAATTGGAATATCTTTTTTTTATTTTTGAAGTGTTAAAAATGACATTTAGACAATTTTTACACAAAATATCATAAAATATAAATATGTTTTTTATAAATAATTGATTTTACAAAAGCTTTTGATTATACAAATTTTTAGAGTCTAATTTTAGTTAATTTGGACAATTAAATCAATAAATATAAAAGAAAACAGAAAAAGGAAACAAAAAAGAAAAAGAAAACAGGAAACAGAAAACAGAAAAAAGAAAAAGGAAAAAAAAACCTTTAGGACCGGTTGGTAACACCAACCGGGCCTAAAGGTGGGCTTCGCGCGCAAATTTCAGCGCGGCCCAAAAATCAACCTTTAGGACCGGTTGCTGTTACCAACCGGTCCTAAAGACCCTTCAGGACCGGTTGTTAACAACAACCGGTCCTAAAGGTCGATTTCACGCTATCTAGTCTTCCTCTTCCCCCAAATCGACTCAAATCGTCAGTTCTCGCTCTCGGCCTCCTCTCTCTGCTCGTACGCCGCCAGGCTGCCGAACTGCCGCGCCGTCGCCGTCGCTGTCGAGCCTCCGACGCCGCCGCCTCCTCCCGTCCGCCGTCGCCTCCTCTCCATCGACCAGAGCGCGTCGTCTCCGTCTCCACTGCTGTCGCCGTCGCCTCCTCTCCATCGACCGAGCTCGTCGTGTCCGTCTTCGCCGTGCCGTCTCCGTCTCCACTGCTGTCGCCATCGCCGTCCCCTCCACCGCGCCCGAGGTGCTGCCGTCGTCGCCTCCTCTCCCGCGCGCCTCCCCTACCGCCGTCGATTCCCGAGGTGCTGCACCTCGACCCCCACCGTCGCTGCGCCCGATTCGCCGCCGACAGACCCTCTCCATCCTCGCCGTCCCCTCCATCGGATTCCTGGTGAGCCTAGTAACCTCCAGGACCCTTCTCCCTGTTCAAATCAGTAGCAAATTTGAGTTCGGCCGAAAAAAGTTTCAGAAAATTCAGAGATAGGACTTAGTGAAATTTTCTAAGTCTTAGTTTTCTGTTAACAAGTAGCCATATAGACCTGATGAAATCAAGGCCTTGGGCAATTCAAATTTGGGTGATATGACTTTTATAAATCAGTATACAACATAGGAATGAATGATAATCAACAAATTCATCGAGAAAAGAAATCTAACTAGGAGAAATAATTGTAGAGAAATGGTATGTTATGAATGTTGGGTGATATGACTTTTGCTAAGTTAAATATTTGAAATTTGCTACTGTTTTATGTTGTGAATGTTGCAAAAATATTTAACTTAGCAAAAATATAGAAATATTTAACGGAGAAACGGAAACTTGAACCATTTTGCAGAAATTCCGTTTCCGTGTTTCTGTTTCCATAAAATTGAACAACAAATTTGTTTCATCTACTAAATTTGCTAACTCATTTCTAGTGAGAAAATATAGCAATTTGTTTCATTTCCTGTAGCTGATGCCGTCCCATCTCAGCGTAGAAGCAGCGTGGGTTCCACGCAGCTGCTTCTAGAAGACGGTACTGCAGTCGAACCGCCGGCGGCTCACTACCCGTGGATGATATCACGGAGAAGACAAATTGTGAGCTACATATGCCAATGGGGAACATATCCTTCCCGGTGGCGTCAGGCTATGCTTTACCCAATCAACCTGGAGCAACCTACCATTTTGGTCAGATTCCAGCATCCCATGCTCCTGTCGGGGTGCAAAAAATTACGCCGGGATGCCACACAGTTGAGCTTGACATTCCTGGAGGTGAAAACGAGAAGACACTGGGAGAAGTCCAGCTTGGTATCGTTTTGTGGAAGAAGAAACACATCGTGTTTCCTGACGCGGCGCCAAGGCCACCGACTCCTCCGAGTAGAAATGCACCACCTCCAAGTCCATCCCCCACGAAGCTTGGGAGCCCGACGCCGCGAGTCCATCGCCCGCGCACTCCCGTGAGCCGACGGATGCGCCCACTAGTAATTTGACAAAGCGGAAACTCAACAGAAACGGGACTCCTCCCAAGAAACGTGAAAGGAAACCCAAGAAAGTCAAGACTCCTGAGAAGTTATCTTACGAGATGACTGACGAGGAATTAGAAGCGAGCTCGCGCGCCTCGGTGAAAGCATGGCTCTCACAGTTTCCTAGACAGCCCCTCCAGACATCTAGAAGGAAACTCTGAAGACTATACCAACGGAGAACCTTGACCACACCATTGACAACTTATATAACCCTCCACCGCCGCCCCTTACAGACTATGAACGATGTATTGACAAGACACTCAGCTCACAGATGCAGGAGGAGAACAAGAAGAAATGCGGGAAACAAGTTCCCCAGCTCGGAGAACAAGAAGCACAGTCGATTGCCCCGCTCAAGGTGTTATCTGATAAGGCTTCAGCCTCTGGTCGCATGGGCGACGTAGGTTACGCCATTGCTGATGTGGTATATAAATATACGCCCGGGAGCCTCTGGTCGAAGATACGAGTGTTCTAACAACACAATTATGGAATTTACATCATTGGTACATGGAGGCCGCAAAGGAAAAGAGAACCTGTTTCATGGCGACAGTTCAGGAACAACACTACTTCCAAGATTACGGTGTGGAGGTTGCGTTCTCCGAACTTTTTCAGATGTACAATCAATGTGCCCTCGACAAATCTATCATCAGCTGCTACTGTTTGGAAGTGATTTATTTGTGTAATTTAATTATTTAGTTAAGCTCTAGTTCATTGCCGGTAATTATCCCTCACGACATTCTTTTTGTACGCTACTATGCAGAATGAAGATTCGTGAATGCAGACTGGGAGGAATCTGGGACATTGGGTTCATTGACCCGAATGCCATGAATGAAGTCACCGTAGAAATTCATAACAGAGATACACTGGAGACTTTGCTAATGTTTTTGAAGCGACAAAGTACCAAAAAAGAAATACTTTGGCCCTACGGATTCAAGTGAGTGTTACTGTCTTGTACACATTCTATTTTGCTTACCTGATGTTAAGTGTAATTGATGAGTATGCATGACTGCGTGTGTACACGTGCGCCGGTTCCACTTCATACTATTTATCATTAGAATCGATGATGGAGTAGTTGAAGTCTGGGACTCGTTAACCTATCCGCCTGAAACATACAAGAGCGCGCGTCAGATGCTCCGAAAGTAATTTCGGAGAACTATATATATATATATATATATATATATATATATATATATATATATATATATATCGGCCTCTTTCGTTCATTTTCTGATATCAAGTAAGTAATAACTCCTGTATTCATTTTTCTTTGTCGGGCAGGGTTTGGAAACAGTTCATCAAGGATGAACCCGGTAAATGGGCAGACATGCTGCACTTTCAGACTAACAAAGTAAGTACTACTATGTACCCTGGTTTCAATACCATTACCATTCTCTTGATTATTATTAATTTGACTGAATTATGTTCTCGTATATAGGCCTGCGCGCAACAACCACAGGGCACTGATTATTGTGGATACTACGTTTGCGAGTACATTCACAAGATTGTCAATGAGAGAGGCAATACTCAAAGAAATCTAGAGGTACGTAACCGGATCTTCACAACTTTTTTTTTGTTGCCATCAATTATGTTTAGTTTCCTTCATAACTTAATTGTTTTGATCTTCTTCTTTTAAAGCTGCAACGAAAGCGGAGCAGGCTACAACCAATCAACCGTGTAAAGGCAGTTGCAGAGGAATTGGCGGGATTTTTCCTTAAGCAAGTCTTAGATGAATCCGGAGAATTTTTTTCTCCTATGAACAAATAGCCTCCCTCCATGCATGTACTAGAGCTAGCAGTGATCTCCATGTAATGATCGATCGAGTACTTCATGGTACATGTACATATATATTTCAAGTTTTATAAACGGAAACGGAAACACGGAAACACGGAAACGGAAACACGGAAGCGGAAACCCTGAAAATAAGTGAAAAGAAAAGGAAAAAAAAGGAGGAAATAAAAAAAAGGAAAAGTTTTAGGACCGGTTGGTGTTACCAACCGGTCCTAAAGGTCCTCCACCAGCGCCGTCCCTTGTGTGCCCACGTGGAGGCCTTTAGGACCGGTTCGTAAGAAACCGGTCCTAAAGGGGGGGAGCCTTTAGTCCCGCTTTGCTAGCACCGGATGTGTATTTGGTCCCAAAGGGCCTTACAAACCGGTCCTAATGGCCATTTCTCTACTAGTTATGGTCTTGACATGAACTTTATCCGGGTCAATGAACCCAATGTCCCAGATTCCTCCCATTAGGCATTCACGAATCTTCATTCTGCATAATAGCGTACAAAATAATGTTGTGAGGATAATTACAAGCAATGAACGAGCTTAACTATAAATAATTAAATTACACGAATAAATTACTTACAGACAATAGCAGCTGATGATAGATTTGTCGAGAGCAAGTTGATTGTACATCTGAAAAAGTTCGGAGAACTCAACCTGCACACCATATTGTCGGAAGTAGTGTTGTTCCTTAACTCCCGCCATGAGATAGATTTTCCCTTCTTTTGCGGCGGCCATGCAATTTATATAACTGTGTTGTTAGAGCACCCGGATTTTCGACCAGAGGCAGCCCGAGTTCAAATTTATATTGAATTGTTATCTGCGCTATGGGGTAACCTGTGTCGCCAATGACAACTTCTCCATGCTCGATTTCCCGAGCTTCTGAAGGCACAATGAGCGGGGCGATCGATTGTGCTTCTTGTTCTCCGAGCTGGGCAACTCTTTTCCCGCACGCTTTATCTTGCTCCATCTGTGAGGAAAGTACCTTGTCAATGCCTCGCTCATAGTCCGAAAGGGGCGGTGGTGGAGGGTCATATAGGTTGTCAACGGTGTGATCTTTTACCTCAGTTGGTATAGTCTTCAGAAGTTCCTTTATGGGGTCCAGTCTTGCCTCCAGTCTTTCCTTTTTTTTCTGTTCAAAAAAGGCTCTCGCCTCTTCACGTGTGCTCACTTCTAATTCCTCCTGCGTCATCTCGCCAGCTAACTTCTCAGGAGCCTTGACTTCCTTGGGTTTTTTTGCACGTTTCTTGACAGGGGACGACGTGAACAGCTTCCGCTTTGTCAAATTACTAGTGGGCGCAGCAGTCGGCTGACGGGACGGCGCGAGCGATGGACTCGCGGTGGGCTCCCAATCGTCGGGGGAGGAGGGTGGACTTTGTTGTGGTGAATTTCTAACCGGAGGAGTCGGTGGCCTTGGCGCCGAGTCTGGAAACTTGATGTATTTCTTCTTCCATAGAACGATACCAAGTTCGACTTCTCCCAATGTCTTCTCGCCTTCAGCTCCGGGAATGTCAAGATGCATTGAGTTGAATCCCGACATAACTTTCGTGACCCCGACACGAGCAAATCCAGCCGGAATCTCACCAAAATGGAAGGTTGATCCAAGTTGATGTGGTAAAGTATAGCCATTCGCCACCGGAAAACTAATGTTCTTCATTGGCGCATGTAACTCACAATTTGTCTTCTCCGTGATATCATCCACGGGGTAGCGTGCCGCCGACGGTTCATCAACTGGTTCATCAACTGCAGGATCTTGTAGCTGCGTGGAACCCACGCTGCTTTTCCGCTGACTTTGCAAAAATATAACCTTGCTTTTGCTAACTAAATTTTCAAATTTGCTAAATTTTCTAACATTGCTAAGTTTTCAAATTTGCTACATTTTGTAAGTTTGCTACATTTTCAAATTTTCTAACTTTGCAAAAATTGCACCTTGCTTTGCTAACTAAATTTTCAAATTTGCTAAATTTTCTAACTTTGCTAAGTTTGCTCAGTTTTCAAATTTGCTACATTTTGTAAGTTTGCTACATTTTCAAATTTTCTAACTTTGCAAAAATTGCTATGACTAACAAAATGAAAAAATTGCTACATTTTCTAATAATAACCTAAACAGTAATAACCTAAACAAAATGAAAAAATTGCTCTGACTAACAAAATGAAAAAACAATAATAAGCAGTAATGAAAAAACAGTAATAACAAAATGAAAAAAAAAACTTACCGGAGATGGTGCGGTGGCGCGGCGGCCGGAGATGCGGTGGCGCGGCGCGATGCTGCGGTGGTGGCGCGCGGAGGTGGTGGAGGACGCGCCGTGGAGGCCGGCGCAGAGGCACGTGACGGGCCGCCGGAGCAGGGGCGGCGGAGGGCGGAGCAGGGGCACGTGCACGCCGGAGCAGGGGCGGCGGAGGGCGGAGCAGGGGCACGTGCAAGCGACGGGCCGCGCCGGAGCAGGTGCACGCGACGGCGGGGGGCGCGGCGGAGGCCGGAGCGCGGCCGAGCGCGGCGGAGGACTTCGCCGGAGCAGGGCTTCGCCGGAGGACTTCGTCGAGGAGCGAAGCGTCGGCGGGGAGCGAATTTGGGGAATTTGGAGTGACCTTCGTCGATCCCCTGCACTTAACCGCATTCAAAACACCTTTAGTACCGGTTGTTCTGTACAACCGGTACTAAAGGGTCTTTAGTACCGGTTGTAAAGAACAACCGGTACTAAAGGTCTGTTTGGGCTGCGGCGAAATTTCGCGCGCGAAGCCCACCCCTTTAGTACCGGTTGTAGTTTACTATGGGCTTTTGATTATTTTTTTCTCTAGTTTCTTTTTTCTTTCTTATGTTTTCTGTTTTTTATATCTATTTGGTTTCTATTTTTTTTCTCTAGTTTCTTTTTCTTTAATATATATTTAATTTAATTGTCTACAAAATTGTAATAATTATCTATCTATTTGTTTCCTGTTTTTATATCTATTATCTATTTGTCAACGACGTCAATACGTAGGGGGGGACACGTGTCCTCCCCAGAGCTGGAAATTATCTATCTATTTGAAGCTTCTTGACAATACACATTGGAAATACACATTCATTATTATTACACATGCTCCTTACATAAAGGTTTAATACATTCCATAGAATGCATTACATAAAAGGCTCCCGCGGTAGCGCCCAAGCGCGCTCTGCCGAGCACGCTCGACCTCGTCCAGAAGGCGCTGCGGTGGGCGTGGCGGATCCATCTCGTGGAGACGATGCGTTTGTGGCTAGGAATGGTGGATTAGGGTTTACCCCGTCGGCGACAATATATAAAGACCTCCAGGGCAGCGCTAGGGGAGGACACGTGGCTAGGGCAGCGCTGGGGAGCACACGTGGCTGACACGAGTCATGACCGCAAAGCCCGACTCACACGGATCGTGTGTTTCTTTCAAGCGCTTGTGAGACGTTGGATCAGGGCTGTGTTTCTTTTGAGGGATTGTGAGCTGTTGGATCAGCAGTATCACGACCACTTCGTACCCTATATATAGCCCCCTCCCGGACATTTTCAGCACTCAGTGTCTACTCATTGTAGTTCATTTTGGCAGTACACAGGTAGCAGAGAGCAAGATTTCTGAGAGGCAGGAGTTCCTAGAGCGGACGCTGAAGGTGAACCCTCCCCTCGGTCGGATCCAAGCAGCGGCAACACGCTGTGATGATTAGCAACATCCCCATCACTTGTTGCAAATCATCAGAGACGTGTTGCCGCTGTTTGGATCGAAGGCCGATTTGCCGTCTCATGACCACGCGATGATTTGCCGATTTGCCGGTCAGAATGGCCACTGGAGAAGGTAGGCAGGGGAACCGTATGTTTTGTTCTATCACTTGGAAAGATCTTGGAGAATGCAGAGATTGTGTTGGTAAAACTGCAGCTGATTGACATAGTGTTTAGTTCTCTCTTCTGAGTTTTCAGGACATAGTTACATAAAAGGTTCAATACATTATTACACATCAGCAACAACATCCCTATCTAGTGTTCACTTTTTCTTCTTGTGTGTCCCTTTCTTCTGATTGCGCCGTAGCCATGGCCATTTTTCATCATTTAACACAATGCTTGGGTCAGTTTTCACTTTGAAGGGCGGAATTTCATCAAACTTATTGTAATCTTCTGACATGTCTGTCTTGTCTTCCACTCCCACGATGTTTCTTTTTCCTGAAAGAACTATGTGGCGCTTTGGCTCATCGTATGATGTACCGGCTTGCTTATCTTTTCTTTTTTTCGGTCTGGAAGACATGTCCTTCACATAGAAAACCTGAGCCACATCATTGGCTAGGACGAATGGCTCGGTGCGGTACGCAAGATTCTTGAGATCCACTGTAGTCATTCCGTACCGCCGGTCTATCTCTACCCCGCTTGATAGGTTGACCCATTTGCACTGAAACAAAGGGATCTTAAAAGAAGGTCCATAGTCAAGTTCCCATATCTGTTGTATGCAACCATAATATGTGTCCTTTGTCCCATCGTCGATTGTTGCATCAAAGCGGACACCACTGTTTTGGTTATTGCTCTTTTTGTCTTGGTTTGCGTGTAAAATGTATTCCCATTTATCTCGTACCCTTGGAAAGTCAATATAGTCGAAGATGGTGACTTGGCCAACAAGTATAGCTCTTGTCCAACAGTGCTGTTATTAATGAGATGTGTACGCAACCAACTGCCGAAAGTATCCATGTGTTTCCCTTTAATCCAGAAGTTAGTCTCCTCCGAGTATTGGGAGCGTAAAATATCCATGTGTTTCACGATATACGGAGCCACCAATCTAGAATTTTGTAGAACTGTGTAGTGTGCTTGAGTGAAAGAATGCCCGTCCATACATGTTGTTGCTTTCTTTCCTAGCGTGCCTTTTCCACGCAGTTTCCCCTCATGGCGCGATTGAGGAACACCGATCGGATTAAGATCAGGAATAAAGTCAACACAAAACTCAATGACCTTCTCTGTTCCATAGCCCTTGGACATGCTTCCTTCTGGCCTAGCACGGTAATGAACGTATTTCTTTAAGACTCCCATGAACCTCTCAAAGGGGAACATGTTGTGTAGAAATACAGGACCGAGAATGGAAATCTCTTCGACGAGGTGAACTATGAGGTGCGTCATAATATTGAAGAAGGACGGTGGAAACACCAACTCGAAGCTGACAAGACATTGAACCACACCCGTCTGTAAACTTGGTAGAGTTGCTGGGTCGATTACCTTCTAAGAAATTGCATTCAGGAATGCACATAGCTTCACAATGGGTACTCGAACGTTTTTCGGTAGAAGCCCCCTCAATGCAACCGGAACTAATTGTGTCATAATCACGTGGCAGTCATGAGACTTCAGGTTTAGGAACTTTTTCTCTGCCATGTTTATTATGCCCTTTATATTCGACGAGTAGCCAGACGGGACCTTGATACTGCTCAGGACTTGAAAAAAGATCTCCTTCTCTTCTTTGGTAAGAGCGTAGCTGGCAGTACCTTGGTACTTCTCTGGATTCAGGTTGTCTCGTTCGTGCGTACTTTGTTGGTCCTGCCGTGCATCCAATGTATCTTTCGTCTTCCCATACACGCCTAAGAAGTTTAGTAGGTTCACGGAAAGATTTTTCGTCACGTGCATCACGTCGATTGCAGAGCGAACCTCTAGGATTTTCCAATAGGGTAAATCCCAAAATAAAGATTTCTTTTTCCACAAGTGTACGCGCTTGTTAGCGTCTTTTGGAACATTTAGACTTCCAGGACCCTTTCCAAATATTACTTCCAAATCCTTGACCATGCCATATATAACATCACCATCAGGGCGTGTAGGATTCGTTCGGTTATCTGGCTCAGCTTTGAAATGCTTGCCTGGCTTTCTTACGGGATGCCTGTTTGGAAGAAATCGACGATGACCAAGGTACACATTCTTGTTACCTAAATATATACTGTCAGTATTATCTAAACAGTGCGTGCATGCATTGTATCCCTTGTTTGACTGTCCTGAAATGTTACTAAGAGCAGGCCAATCATTGATGGTTACAAACAGGAACGCTCGTAGGCCAAATTCCTCCTGTTTGTACTCATCCCACACATCAATGTCGTTGCCGGGTTGCTTCGGGCCTTGGATAAGCACTGACATCATAATATACTTTTGCTTCATGCACAACCAAGGAGGAAGGTTATAGATACATAGAGTCACGGGCCAGGTGCTATGACTGCTGCTCTGCTCCCCAAACGGATTCAAGCCATCTGTACTTAGACCAAACCTTAAGTTCCTTGCGTCAGCTGCAAATTCCCCAAATGCACTGTCGATGTTTCTCCACTGAGACCCATCAGCGGGGTGTCTCAACATCTCGTCTTCCTTACGGTCTTCTTTGTGCCATCACAACAACTTGGCATGCTCTTTGTTTCGGAACAAACGTTTCAACCGTGGTATTATAGGAGCATACCACATCACCTTCGCGGGAACCCTCTTCCTGGGGCTCGGCTCGTCCTCAACATCACCTGGGTCATCTCGCCCGATCTTATACCGCAATGCACCGCATATCGGGCATGCATTCAAATTCTCGTACTTCTCACCGCGGTAGAGGATGCAGTCATTGATGCATGCATGTATCTTCTCCACATCTAATCCTAGAGGGCAGACAATCTTCTTTGCTTCGTATGTATTGTGCGGCAATTCATTATTCCTTGGTAGACTCTTCTCAAATATTTGTAGCAACTCCTGAAATGCCTTGTCAGATATTCCATTCTTTGCCTTCCACTGCAGCAATTCCAGGGTGGTACCCAGCTTTTTCTGGCCATCTTCACAATTTGGGTACAACAATTTTTCGTGATCCTCTAACATGCGCTCCAACTTTGACCACTCGTTTTCACTTCCGCACTTCATCTGTTCATCAAGAATGACCCGACGAAGATCATCATCATCGGACTGATCAACAATGACCTCGAGCTCAACTTCGTCTTCCCCCATTGTAGTATCACCGTGTTCAGAGAACACAGGATAGTTATCATCATCCTCTTCTTCAGGGTCTTCCATTATTAACCCTCTTTCTCCATGCTTGGTCCAACAAAAATAATTGGGCATGAAGCCTTGTCGCAACAAGTGGGAGTGTATGGTTCGTACGCTCGGGTAATTCCTCGTATTCCGACATTCATCACATGGACAAATCATAAAACCATTCTTCAGCTTGTTTAACTTAACCACATCGAGAAAACGATGCATGCCATCAATGAACTCGGGACAGCGTCGATCACCGTACATCCATTCTCGGCTCATCTGCATTACATAAACATAAAAAACCATTACACCAGCTAAATAATGAATAGAGATACGTGACCAAAATTAATTTATACAAGTTCATCACATTAAACCAAAGTAGAGTAGTGCCCAAATGTAATACATAGTTCTCACGAAACATACATCAATCGAAACTAACATACAACTATCTAAAGAATTTAAATCCAACAACAAATGCGATTAGAATCGCAACCAAGGTAACTATTGAACCAGCAGCATAATGATACCAAGCCTCTTGACTAATGACATATTTTCTAATCTTTTTAAACTTGAAGTGCATTGCATCCATCTTCATCTCGTGAGCAGCGACGACGTCGGCAAGCTCGACCCCGTGAGCATCAACGATGTCCGCAATCTTCAAGTCCAATACCATCTTCTCTTCCAGGCATTGGAGATGAAGATCTTCACTTATCTTCATTATTGCTTTCAATCATTGTTTTCTTTTTTTAAAAACTCGACAATAGGGTCGGCTGGAATTTCCGGTTCAACTACCTCCTAAATAAAAATATATCTATGTCAAGTTGGTCGTCATGATTGTTATAAACACGAAACAAAATAAATAGTTATAAAAATAGACCACATCCGAATCATAGACCGGACGAGGGCCGACGGGGACGGATATCAAAACCATGACACTATACATATAAAAAAACATAAGAAAATTATACAAGAAATAATTATGCATTTAAATCATATAACTAACATTTTTTAAAATAAAAGATAGAAAAAGAGGCTCACCGAGGTGGTGTCGGTGACGGAGCGGCGCGGGCGATCGACGGCGGTGAGGACGGGGACGAGACGACACTACATAAAACCACAAATTATACTTTAATTTGAGCTCAAAATGCATAAAACAAATGAAATCCCTAACTTAGGCATTTCATCAAACATCTTGCAAGCACCACCAAAATCAAACTTGCTAAACTTGCCCGAAAATGAGCTAAACTTGAAATGCCGGAAGAGAAGATGAAGTTGCTAACCCTTATATATGTAGGTGCCACCAATCTTGGAAGTTGTTGGAGAAAAAAAGGGGTGAATTTGAGCTTGGGAGAGCAAAGAAAGAGGAAAAATGGAATTGAATTCGAGCTCAAAATGGAGCTGGCTCGGGTGGAAGAAGGGTTATAGCCGAGACCTTTAGTACCGGTTGTAATGACAACCGGTACTAAAGGTCTCGCCGTGGGGCCACCAACCGCGGCCGCAGGTGCCGCGTGGCCTCCAACTCTTTATTACCGGTTGCTAATAACAACCGGTACTAAAGGGCGGTACTAAAGGTGTGCCCCTGCTGCACACGAACGCAACCGGTGCTAATGCCCCCCTTTAGTACCGGTTTTTGTACAACCGGTACTAAGGGGGCGCACCGTTGCCCCCTTTTCTACTAGTGATGCTGAACTAAAGAAAGGATCTTCGTACACCTGGCAAAGTATTTGGTACGGAATTCAAACTTTCAAGAAAGGTCATGTATGGCGAGTTGGTGATGGTACAAATATCAATATTTGGGAAGATGCTTGGATCCCGAGCAGCCCTTCACGCAAAGTGCTCACTCCAAAAGGTAATAGGGTCCTTACAAAAGTTTCGGAGTTAATCAATCCAGTTACAAGAACATGGGATGAGGTGCTGCTCTGTTCTCTGTTTTTTGGTGTGGATGTTGCTCGTATTTTGAAGATACCGTTAGCTGTTGGGATGATGGAAGACTTCGTCTCATGGAATAACACAAAGAATGGTCTCTTCTCAGTTCGGTCTGCATATTACACCGAGTGGGATCACCAGCACGGGAGAAAACTGTTGAGAACAAATGAACAAGGTGCGGCTGAGGTAAATCCGGTTTGGGCAAAAGTGTGGTCTATGCGTCTTTCGGCCAAGATTAAAATCTTCTGTTGGAGGTTCCTACATGGAACTATCCCATGCAAGGCGGTGTTGGCTAACAGACACATAATTACGAGTAGTTTGTGTCCGATCTGCAAGCTCCATTGCGAAGACACTGTGACGAGGTGTTAGCTCGGCAAATCCCATGGTAGTGCACCTAGGGTTGAGAATAGGAACGAGATTGGTAGCACTGGCGATTATCTATGGCTGAAAGGCAAGGATTTCCCCAGGTTCAGGGCCCTCATGTGGAGGTAACACCCCTACGTCCTGCTTGTCTGATTATTGATGAGGTGAACACAGGTCTTACAAGGGTCTCGGCAAGATGTCGATCTCGCCAAGGGTTCTGAGGCTAGAGTTGTGTGTATGCTATCGTGTCCTTGATCGGGGACCCTCCCAGCCTTTAAATAGGAGGCTGGGTCTCGGGTAACCGACTAGGATTACAGATATGGCAAGTCAAAACCGACCTAACCTATGCCTAACTTGGAGAGCAATCCTTCCTTGCGGGTCCCTTCATGGCCTTGATCATGTTATCTTGATGGGCCTCCATATACTTGCACCAGGTACCTTTACAGTGGGTCACCCGAAGGGTAGGCCCACGTCAGTAGCCCCCGAGTGCCTGGCTGACTCGAAGATTCGGGCAGGGACTCCTCCGTAAATGCACGTCTTATCATGCTTGAGTATTTACTCAGTCAACAAATATTTCGACTGCCCACTGGCTGCTGTGATAGGAATGTGTTAGAGCCAACTTTTAAGTCGACTAATGTTCTGGACAGCTTTACTGCCTTTATGACGTGTTGGGGATAATGACATAGTAGGCCTGGTACACCCGACGGATCGGGACCAGTTAACTGCTCTTGGGCAAAACCTTACTAGCCTACATCAAATTCGAGTCCCCAGACTCGAACCCGGAATCGACTGATCAGGATCGACTCAGGCCGCGGAGGTCTTACGGAGTCGACCTGCAGCATAACTGTTGAGGGTACCTAGCGCGTCCGCCAGGATTTTCTTCGTGCCGTCAGACACGGAAAATTTCAGAGCTAACGCAGTATGTGCGCGCCCCGGCCCATTCGACGGATCGAAGGGTCTTACCTATGCACCATGTATGCAGCTTCCAAGGATCGAAGATACATCTTGGGGAGATTGTGATCTGATTTGCATTATGCGTCCAGCTAAGTAGCTGAGTCGAACACTTATTCGACTGATCTTGATATCTTTTGGTCTGTCTATCGGGTGCGCGCCAGCGCTCCCGATGGGAGTAGCCCCCGAGATTATGCTTAATTGTTTGTAGTTGAGGATAATCTCATTCTCAAGAAATTTGTAACACTCGACTAAATGTCGAGTCGCTCCCGATGGGAGTGCGAGTGTTTCGTGCAGATCGGTATAACTCGAATAATGTTTTGCTTATTTTCCACTCTCCCCATGACATCAGGGATGACGTTGATTGGCGACTGCGCCATCTGACAAACAATGTCACGCGCTGCGTGACAGACGGGACGTGACATGTGGGCCCCCAACTGACAGTGTTGACCAAACGGCGACGCCTGTTTTGATGGGACTTGACCGCTGTCGTGGGTTTGTCACGTCAGGTGTCATAGATGACTTCGTAGGTGTGGGATTACGCGAGTCAAGCATCTCCGAGCTTGGGATCGCAGGAACAAAGATCAACACAGATTTACCCAGGTTCGGCCCCCTCAATGTGAGGTAAAAGACCTACTTCCTGCCTACCCTAGATTGGTATTGATATGATAATCGAGGTGTTACAATGGAGGCGATCCGATCTGGTACTCGCCGTATGAGCTAGGGTTTAGGGCTTGATAGCTTGACCCGCTCTAAGTCCTGCGAGTCCTCTTTATATACACAGAGGCTCGCTAGGTTACAAAGGAAACTTCCCCCATAAGGAATACGTCCACAGAGGCCTACTCGGAGACTACTTGGTCTTCACGTCCTCCGGGATATGTCTTCTAGATCTTTCCCCTTATGGCGGTTCAATATTGGGCTTGCTCCCAAGTGGGCCTTTGTCCGTGCGAGTAAGTAAGTCGCACTGGGCCGCGGGTTAATCCAGAAAGTATTCCCCCGACATTAGCCCCCAAGTTTAGCTTGGATTTCGAGTGAAGGCTTCTTTGTCTTAACAAACCCCTGAGCCGCGCACATGAATTATCCCAGCTGAACTCCAATTTTCTTATTTCCAATCTGCGGCTTATAACTCTTCTTGGCGGCTCAAGAACGCGACTTAACCTGCCTTGACGGTTGATTTTCAGATCTAAACGTCTTCCGCGTCTGGGTTATTTATCTTGGCTCATCGTTTTTCCCAGCGTTCTGCATCAACGCATCCGCTGCTCCTTTCCGCCGCCTCCAATCTCGCTTCTCGTACTCACAATCCTTCGGTGGAGATCTCCATCAATCTGAAAAATGTCTCGCCGCAAGTGCAACTGGGAAGGCTCGTGGGTCGACGAAGATTTCCTGGAATCCCTATCTGCACGGGGCCTTCTTCCGCCAAAAGATCAATGCGAATGGCGGGCGGCCGGTGAGGAGGTAATTCCCAACCTCAACCAGGAGAAGTAGTGATATTTGCGGAGCATGTTGAGCGCGGGTTCAAGCCCCCGGGCTCTCTCTTCTTCCGCTCCTTGATGCAGCGGTTGGGTCTCCGCTTCCATGATATTGGCCCTAATTCGATGTTGCAAGTGAGCAACTTCCACGTCCTCTGCGAAGATTATCTGGGTATCCCGCCTTCAATAGATTTCTGGCTTGCTCTTTTCAATTGCAATAGTCAAAGGGAAACCACAGATGGTCCTTTTCTCCAATGCGGCGCCATTTCCTTCCAACGCCGTAGGGGTAGTATTTTCCCAAAACTAACCTTGCCAAGAAAATCAAGGATTGGCAAAGGACATTCTTCTATTGTAAAAACACTTCTCCTGAGGGTGAAATTCCTCTTCCTCTTTGGTCTCCTCTTCCCTTCGAGGCTACCGATGCTCTGTCTTCTAAACCTGATCCTTCTTCGTTGCCCTTTATCGAATCCCTTCTAGACAAGGTGAGGGCGCTGACACTCCATGGTCTCACTGGATTAGATCTCATATCTTGCTGGACTAAGTGGCGAATTCAGCCTGTGAGTCGCCGCTCGCGACTTATGGTGGATTTCACTTGTCATGCAAACGACGTCGACGTACTTGCCCTGAAGATTGGGACAAAGGGGAATGGATAAATTTCATTCGCCGAGTGACGGACGAGGATATCGACTCGTATGATAACGTCGGCTTGCTCCCTTCTGGGCTGAGCACAAGCCTTTTGTGGTAATGTTTACTTGTCACCTGTTTCCTCGAAAATTCCTTCTCCAAAATTAATTATTTCTGACCTGAGCTCCTTTTCAGATCGATCCCTATTTCTGGGTTCTTCCCTCAGAGGACGTCGACTTGAACCAAGGAACCGCGGCTGAGTCGTCAAAGCAAGCCGCAGCCTTTGGCGAAGATACAGTTATGCACGAGGGTAGCGCTTCTGAAGAGGAGCAACAAATGGCCGACGCTCTTCTGTCCTCGACTCCAAATACACCTTTCTGGAACTTCCTGAGGTGCCTCGCAGGTCCTCGAAGCGTATTTTATGCAAGAGCTCAGAAGACCCCGCGCAGCCTGAGAAACGTCGCAAAGCCTTGGCGTTACTGCAGAAACAAGAACTGCCAAATCTTTAAAACTCGCTGATCCCAACAAGGCTACTTTTTCTTCCGAGGCTGTTGCAAAGGATTGCTTCTCAATAAGCTCGGGTAATTGTTTGCGACTCTCTCCTTTTCTTTTGTGTTTGCGTATTTTGGCAAGGAATTGCTGATCACCACTTCTTTTCATACTCTGTAGGTTCAGATTTGCAAGGTTTATCTTCTCCTTCCTCTGGTTGCCTGATGAAGAGTATCCGTGTCGCCTCTGGGTATGGTTCGCCTTCTTTTCAATGTTGCGGCTCTGCTAGGTCAGCTTATTAACCCATCAATGTTTTGCAGGGCCATGTCTGAAGAGGATACCAAGTCTAATTCCCATCCCACTTCTTCTCAGCCAGCTATGAGCGAGGATGATGCTGCTGATGAAAACGTGGGAAACAGTAATGGTGCGACTCATCCAAGGCCCTCCCTGGAGGAAGGTATTGCAGATGCGGCTCCTGCCGCGACTCCAGTCGCAGCTCCATCCGCAACTCCTGCTGTTGGTAGGGTATCCACTGAAATAGAATTCCAGCTCCAGGAAATAGTTCCAAGTCAATTGCGGATGCCATAATTGCTGCTGGAGATAAGCATGCTGCTCTGCTGCGCGGCTAGTTGAGCAATTTTCTTCAAGTCGCCAGGTACATATACCGTAGCCCCCAAGGATCAAAACCTTGTGTCATCGCACGGGGTGTTGATTCTTTTCCTGGCTCCAAATCTCGAGCCCCCAAATTCCTGGATTTTACCATGCATTTTGCTCTGTTTATTTTCAGCTTGAACTGTCCTTGCTTGATGCTTCTGGCTCAATAAAGGGTAAAGGCATTTCCATAGACCATCCTGAAATGATGCAGTCTCGCCTGGAGCAGCATAATGAGGTCATTAGGGACCAAGATCAGGAAATAAAATCTCTCAAAGGTCAACTCGACTCCTGTGAAGAGCAATTTAAAGAACTTGAAGCCGATATGCAGCAGCGACTCATGGAGAAAGACGAAGTCATTAGATCTTTGCGAGAAGGGCTGACTCTTAAATCTGAATTGATTGATCGCCTGAAGGGAGACCACGCAAAGGAACTCGCCGCGCGAGATGAAAAATATAACTCGCTGTTCAAAGCCTTTGAGGGTTTTGGCTCCATGGTCAAATCAGCCATCCTGCAGCTTGCTGGTTCGTCTTTTATTCCTTTAATCATATATTTTGGGTAACCAACGTTAGTCTCTGACTTGTTTCTTGCCTTTTCTTTCTTGACATAGGGCCTGAGGCCCCAGTGTCCCGCTCCAACTTGAAGGATCAACTGGTATATCTGTCTGACTTCAGCCAGCGCTTCTTAAAGGTTACCAAGGAAGTTATGACGGTAATCTCTCCTGCGACTGATGGCCCAACATCTTGCGAGTATTGGATAAATAAACTGCTCAAGGCTCCGCATTATGTCTCTGATTGGAAACGATCCTCTGCTCGCGCCGGAGCCGCGCATGTCTTGACATTGCTCGAGCATATTATCCAGAATAGATGTTGGCAAGGTTGCTCGCCACGGCCTGGCGATGAGCGCGGATGATACTGAACTGCCAATAAGCGAGTACTTCGATATCTGGAAAGGGATGCGCGGATATGCCACAAAATTTGTTGATAACTTAGACTTGGGCACTTATCTCGATAAATTCAATCTTGATGGGAGCAAGGTGCCAAAGGAAAAGTCCCAGGAGCTGAGTCATCTCGGGCTACTCCAGCAACAGTATCTGGTGGCCCTTCTGCCTCGTCTGGCGGCGCCCTGATTATTAGGACACCTGCGACTGCAACTGCGAGACAAGCCGCGCCAATTCCCACTCCTGTAGCTCGGAAGAGGAAAAATAAATAATGTGGGACATGCCCGTTAGTCTGTAAGACATTCATGTATTATAAACAGTATTTTGGTGACCTATAAGCAGGTTCTTTTCATGATAATTCCATTAAGTAGACGCTCGCGCGGCTCAGTATTTCCTAGGAACATGTGTGTTCAGGGTCGAGAGCGGCCATGATAGGCAATCAAGCTCGATTGACGCCACACCCCAGTACTTTGGCCGCATAATGCAAGACGCTTCTAGCTTAAGGATTGCCACTAGTTTGGCAAAATTTGAGGTGCGATTGGTACTCGCGATGCTCGTAAGGAGCCCTCAAGGGTCAGTGATATATGAAATTCAAAAGACTCAGCGACTCAATGATAGTTGAGGCGAAACGACAAACCCTTGAATGTCAAGGGTGCCGGCTTTATTTCATAATCACTCGATGTTTTACAGGGTGTTACAGGATGATGCAGGCCCTTTAATGCGGGTTTTCTATTCCCCGCAGGCCATGCATACTTGATACTCATCGCACTTAGTTGCGAATTAATACTCCTAACGGAGTGGGTTGAACACCTGATTGGTTCAATTTTGAGTCGCTAAAAGCGACTCGGGTCGAGCATGATAGCTCCGATGTATGTCTCATGTTGAAGCAGAGAGCAATTTGTTAGGCGATTAGCCGCACTGAGCTGCGACTTATGTTGAGTTGAACTCTGATAACTGAGCCCTTTGGCTGGGGTTGTTGATCGAGGCTGGGTCTATGCACATGCGCCATCTTGTCTTCTTTTTGTATCAAAGCGACCTCTGGGGCATTATCTTGCTGATGCGCGACTTCTCGGTGGGTATTTACCATCCGGTGGCTGCATCCTGTTGGCCGCTTCCGCGGTACCTCCAACGCGACTCGTTTTGAGCTGCGATTACCGATCTGCGACTGATATCCATGTGAGGAGTTGGCGATACAAGCTTCTTCTGCGAGTACTGAGCCTGCGTTCTCGCATTCTAACGCTCTCTGCCTGTCTCCATATATTGTAATAACACCGTTTGGTCCTGGTATCTTTAACTGTAGGTAGACGTAGCAGGGGCGAGCGGTAAATTTGACATAGGCTTCTCTTCCAAAGATCGCATGATATGAGCTTTTGACTGCTACAACCTCAAAGTCTAGGAGCTCTGTGCGGAAGTTCCGCTCTGTTCCAAAGCTAACTTCAAGTGTTATCTTTCCGATTGGTCGCGTAACAGCTCCTGGGATTATGCCTTGAATTTCTTTCCTGGATGGTCGCAGCCTCGTCTCGGGTATATTCATTCTTCGGAGCGTGTCTTGATATAGGATGTTTACTCTTCCTCCTCCGTCCATTAGGACCTTACTTAACTTGTATCCCGCGACTTCAGGCGTGACCACAAGAGCTGGCTGTCCTGGATCTCTTACTTCTGGGGGGTGATCGCCGCGACTCCAAATAACCGATTGCTCTGTCCAGCGACGATACCTTTCTGGCGTTGAAATCTGACCGCTCTTCCGGCTTCCATCCGTTGTTTGTACTTCCACTGTATGAAACTGTCCTATGTTTCTTCTAGGTAAAACGTCAGGCCCTTGACGAGAGCTAGATTTATTCTTGTGCTGCATCGATCCGCTGCGAGCCGTATCTGGCGTGTCGCCTTCTTTCCACCTCCGGTAATAATGACATTGCGCCTTTGTGTGACCCGCTGGCCTGCCATCTCTCCTGCGATGTAAGTCGCAAGGCACGTCGAAGATCCCCTTGCAGTTATTAGGGAGTAAGGCCTTATCACTCCCTTGCTCCTTCATCTGGTGTGCGCGATGTTCAGTTTCGCGACTTGCAATTTCCCTGTTGGGTTCTGTGATAAGCCGCCTGTCCCTTATCTGTCTTTGCGTACTTGTCAGCTGTTGCCAAAAGCTGGTCGAAACTATCAATCTTGTGCTCAGCGCGACTTAATTTGTGCACCAGCGGCTCAAATCTACAGTTCTTCTCATAGCTTGTATTGCAGCTTGTACTGTTAAGTTTTTGGCGGAGCCAAGGATCTCCGCGATTCTCTTGATCCAGTCGCCGCTTGATTCGTCCTCTTTTTGAATGCATTGTCTAAGGTTTTTCATGTCTTCTGTTTGGAATCTGTGATGAACTTGTCCTTCAAGTCTTCCCATGTGCTTATTGATTTTGATGGCAGCCTTAACAGCCAATCCCTAGCTTCTCCCTGTATTGCCAAGTGGAAGTATTTCGCACGTATTTCTGAGTCACATCAGCCCCTGTCATGCTTGCCTCGTAATCTTCTATCCATAAGGCAGGGTCTTGGTCACTGCGATAGGTGGTGACTCGCTGCGACTCGTCGAAGTTCGGGGGGAAACGAGTGAGCCGTATTTCCTCTCCAAAACATGCTGGTCCTTTCAATAATGAATAGGAGTTTACTGGCGCTGAATCTTCATCTGAATCAGTTTCAATCTGGGATGGCTGAGTCGCTCCGGACGTCCGTGACTCGCCTTCTATCTTCTTTTCTTTTTCCAATGATACCTGCAAACCTGCTAGCTGGTTGACCACTTCTTCGACGCTGCACTTTTCTCCTCCCCATGATACCTCGTTTTGCGGCTCATTGGGCGTGACTCCATACATATTTGCTTGTTGTAAAGCAGCGGTTTGCAGTAGGTCGATCGCATGGCGAGCTTCCTTATCAGCTCGTGTCTCCAACCGGTGCTATCTTTGACAATATCCCTATCGCGGCGTGCACGTTGCTCTCTGGGTCGCCGTGGAACTGTGATTTCATCTCTCCTCTGTCCATCTTGATCTGATGTTTTTGCTGCCAACGACGGAGTCGCCACTCTTCTTCTTGGAGTTTCTTGCGCTCAGATGTCGTCTTGGTTCGCCGCCTGGTGCTTTGGCTGCAGCGACGGAGTCGTCGACCTTCTTCTTGGAGTTTTTCGCGCTCAGCCGCGAGTCTTTGTGCCTCTTCACAGAGTTCCGTCCTGATAGCTTCAATCTCTTCAATCTTGAGGTCTCCTTCCTGATTTGGTAGAGATCCCCAAACAGGTCTTGACGGGACGGGGATGGGCAGTCTTGCCGTAGCTTGTTGTAGCTCCTCCAACACGCGGACCCTGACCGGCCGCAGTTCCTTCACCGATTCGCTTCCTTGAGTCGCATCTATAGATCTGCGACTGACGGATCCGACGAAAACTTTTACTGATCCGATGGGAACAATGTATCCAAACTCGATGCGATCTGCCTCGGGTCCCCACTCTGAGTCGTCGATGAAGGGGACCCCATTGATGTCTTCAACTTGGCCGATGGCGATGTCCTTGAAGCCTGATTTCGATCCTGCGCGGAACGTGACGCTTTTGACCGCAGGCCCCACGGTGGGCGCCAACTGTCGTGGGTTTGTCACGTCAGGTGTCATAGATGACTTCGTAGGTGTGGGATTACGCGAGTCAAGCATCTCCGAGCTTGGGATCGCAGGAACAAAGATCAACACAGATTTACCCAGGTTCGGCCCCCTCAATGTGAGGTAAAAGACCTACTTCCTGCCTACCCTAGATTGGTATTGATATGATAATCGAGGTGTTACAATGGAGGCGATCCGATCTGGTACTCGCCGTATGAGCTAGGGTTTAGGGCTTGATAGCTTGACCCGCTCTAAGTCCTGCGAGTCCTCTTTATATACACAGAGGCTCAGGTTACAAAAGGAAACTTCCCCATAAGGAATACGTCCACAGAGGCCTACTCGGAGACTACTTGGTCTTCACGTCCTCCGGGATATGTCTTCTAGATCTTTCCCCTTATGGCGGTTCAATATTGGGCTTGCTCCCAAGTGGGCCTTTGTCCGTGCGAGTAAGGTAAGTCGCACTGGGCTGCGGGTTAGTCCAGAAAGTATTTCCCCGACAACCGCCCTGGCGCGATTTTCACGGCGTGCGTGATGATGGTTCCTCGTTTCTCGCACGTAGTGGGCGGAGTGGCCCATGACGGTTCCTCTCTTATGCTGCCACGTGTACGGCCAGATACGCCATTGCACGCGAGGCCCGTTTTGCACGGTTGTGATTTGAGGGCCCATTGGTAAATAGCGCGGCGGTGAGAGAGATTTACTCACTTGCCATTTGCTTCCGCCGCCGCTTCCTTTCCATCGTCTTCCTCCTCGCGCCTTTGCCATTGTTTTGCCTCGCCCCATCTCCACAGCTTTTTGCGCAATCTTCGCCATGGACAAGGAGACAAGCGCAAAAAGGCCGCCGCCGATGCGGCTACTGCTGCCAAGGCCGCTCCGGCCACCGCATCTGCGAGCACCGCGGCTCCCCTGAGGAGGAAGACCGGCGACTGGGCGCGGTCTGACCTCTCGGTGTCCAAGGTGGATGGATACCGGCGTGACGGGCTGCTGCCCCGGCGGATGTGCTGCCCACGCGCATCTGGCGACGAGGTAACCCCAGCGCCCAAGGAGCATGAGCGCGTCTGCTTCCACGACTTCGTGGTCAGGGGCCTCTCCTTCCCCATTCATGATTTTCTGCGTGCACTGATGTACGCATACAAGGTACAACTGCATGATTTCTCGCCCAACGCGATCATGCATGTTGCTGTTTTTATCGTTTTGTGTGAGTGCTTTCTGGGTGTTCACCCGCATTGGGGTCTTTGGAAGAAGATCTTCAATGTGAGGAGGAATGCGGGTGCCGCTGGTGTGTACGCCGTTGGCGGACTCATCATCCAAGCCCGCAAAGAAGTCGAGTATTTCGACATCCGCCTAGTCGACTCCGCGCAGAACTGGCGCAAGAAGTGGTTCTACTTCACCTCTCAGCAAGAGGGGCTGCCGGATTTTGTTGAGCACACGCCGTTGGTGAAGACCCGAGCGTGGTTGCACCAAACTTCTGCGGCGGAGGAGGCGGAGGCCAAACCTTTGATGGAGAAGATCGAGAAGCTGATGAAGACCACAGGCCGCGTAGTCAGCGGCCTGCACTTGATCTCGACCTTCATCAAGAGGGATGTGCAGCCGCTACGGGCGGGTGCACCCAATGTGGGAATTCCAGGCGTGCATGACCCGACACGCCTGACCACAGAGCCTCTGCCTTCGAAGAAAGCGGTGGAGGACCGGGTTCGTGCCATCACCAAGCTGACGAAGAACGACCCGTGTCCCCTCGACTGTCCGGTGGATCCCTATGACAGCGAGCACCCACTTCCTGAGGTATGCATTTTGCTTTGCTGAATTTGCTTCGTCTGTATTCATGCTGAGTCACTCGAAAAATAAGTTTGTGTGATATGTATGTAGGGCCACCCTTCCTTTGTCAGCCTACCTCCACTGCCCGAGGGTGGAGAAAATGCTGAGGTAGAAGTGCTGGATGCGGAGCTAGAGGAGGAATATCTCTGGCTTCCGCTCACACACCCGAAGAAGGCGAGGGCTCGGAGCAAGAAGAAGAAGACCAGGAGCTAGCTCGCAAGAAGCGTCGCTTGAAGAAGGTTGCTTCGACTGCCAGCACCCTGGAATCGGAGCAACCGACTGAGCTAGACGATGATGACTCGAGCTCATCATCGCCTATTGCAAGGGATCCTGTTGCAGTGGCGCCCCTTCGCATGGCGCCTCCGGCCAGCGCTCCTGGGTTCACCAGATTGTCGACGTCCATAGCCTTGTGGATGACGACGACGATGATGACAGGTATGCTTTTGCTCACCACTCCCTTTTTTCTTGCATCGTTCTTTCTTACAATTGATGATTTTGGTTTCGTGTGACGCTATGTTCCAGCCCTATGAGGGATGATGGCCCACGGGACGTCACTCCTCCAGTTGCACCAAAAGTGAGCCTGGCGACTGAAGAAGTGGCGCGGGTCGAGCCGCACCCGACAGCTGAGGCGAGTGCACCCCCGAATCCTCCGGAGTTCACGCCGTCCACCTCGGGCACAGCTTCGCCTCTGCCTCGTGACCACGTAAGAATATGTTTTTTGCTTGAATTTCTATCGGGTGCGCGTCAGCGCTCCCGATGGGAGTAGCCCCCGAGGCTATAGGCAACTAGCATAGTTGGCTATAGGCTCAAAGAAACATCTTCCCATTTTTGCTGTTGTGCTAAGTTTTTTGCTGGGCAGCCCTTCATCCTCCGTATGATGGAAGACGCCGCCACATACGTGCGAATGGAAGAGGAGCGCGACCAACTTCGCTTGAAGATGGAAGAGGCGGCCCGTAAGTGTTTTCTACTTGGTTTTGATCTCTTTTTTTGCATGTGAAAAAACTGATGTTTTTTGCAGGTGAGCGCAAGGCCGCACTCGACCGCGTTCGGGAACTCGAGGAGAGCTCAAGTCCCAACGCGAAGACGCAGAGCGGAAGGCACGACAGGCGAAGGAGTCTGAAGGCCTTCAGGCGGCGCGGCTGCGCGCCATTGCGGACGTGATTGAGGGTGGGATTTTTTTTTTGCGTGCGACTGCGTAAGTCAATTTTGCTTAATTTTTGCTAACCCAATAATATTATGCTTATTAGGTACTCTTGACATGAAGCCCGCACCGAAGGCGCGGCGGACGAATCACTCGAAAGTGCCGTCGGCGCTTTTGATTTGCTGTGCGCCCAAGTCAAGGATCGCCTGAGCCAGTCGAAGGGCGCCCTCGCTGCTGTCTATCGGAGCATCTTCCCCCAAGGAGATGTTCCTTCGTCGACTGAGGAGCTAACCCAGCTTTTTGGCCCAGGATCTTCGACCTTGGCGGACTTCGTGCGCGCCCAAACGGTATGTGGCTCGGAGTCCGCATTTATGCTGATGCAGCTGCACGGGGTTGTTGCTGATTTCGAAAAGATCGTGTCTGGCTTTCCCAAGAGGGCCGAAATGCCGGCGACTCCCCTGGAAGCCATCAAAGAGCGATCAGCCCAGCTGGGGAAGGACATGATCGCCATGATGGAGAAACGAGCGGCCAACGCTGCCGAGCGTGCAGCTCGCAATGCTAGGGCTAGGTCGAGTCAGTATCTTAGGGTGTAGCTTCGAGTGCTACTTTGGTTATGCTTGTAATGAACTCGTGCTTGATGATGAATATGAAGTTATCTTTTGCGATCTTTTAATTTTTCGACTGATCTCGTGGGATTCAAGCCCCCGAGTATGTTTTGCGACTCCTTATGTAGGGAAGGCCTCTCATGCTTTTTGCCTCGTTGTTTCTGACAGCGTGGGACGGCTGCCGTGCCTGAGGCTTCTCCGTCCACGACTGCTCCCTCTCAACCTCCCAAACGCAGCAAGAATGACCAAAAGATCATCGACTGGATGACCAATCGAATCGCAAAGCTGGACGCGGACTTGGCGGCTGTGCGAGGCGAGCTGGAGGCGCTGAAGTCGAAGCCGTTACCGTCCTCTGAGCGGGAGGCTTTTTTGCTTGCTGAATTAGAGACTGTGAATCATCAGCTGGAGTGTAAGTTCGCCCTGTATATTTTTCGAGTTTGCATTGTGTTGCCTTGCAATTAACTTGAGATTTGCTTTTTGCAGGCGCTTGCTTCGACCAGCCCAAAGAGGAGGTTCGCGTGCGCGATCGGCTGGATGGCTATGCTAGCAGCGACCAGTACTCCACCCACCCCTTCTGGTCAGACAGGGCTAGGGTCGAGTACTGGCAACACTCCTTGACCGTTCTTGGCACACCGCCATTGCGCTGGAGACCTGCAGGCTAGCCTTGGCTCGAGTGCATCGCTCGTTGTTCCCTTTAAACGAGCAGCCAGGGAGTCTAGCCGAATTGCTGAGAAGGTTCCGTAATGGCAAGGCGATCAAGAAGTTTGTTCGAGAGCAGCTTATTGGCGGAGCCAACGTTGCGCTCGGGTGGATCCGGTCGCACTACCCAAGATTTGACTTCCAGAAGATTGCTGCGGGGCCTCCCCCTGTGCCTGGTGGTGGCCCCGTGCCTATGCAGGAGCACTATAGGGAGACTCGTGCAGATGCCCTTGTTATAGTGCATAAGATTTTGAAGGAAGA
Source organism: Poa pratensis (assembly GCA_947311845.1). NCBI lineage: Eukaryota > Viridiplantae > Streptophyta > Magnoliopsida > Poales > Poaceae > Poa > Poa pratensis. The sequence goes on from CAMZMU010000035.1 coordinate 1,136,219, forward strand.
AAAGAATTGGGTAGAGCCGAAGGAGGAACCAGCCGAATAGACTAGCTCTTTTTGTAATGTGGAACTTGTATAGTTTATGTAAAGTTTTGTTGTTTGTACAGAGGGCGAGCCCCCGAGCATTTGAGTGAACGAAATTTGTTTTGCTGCGTAATTTGAGCAACTCAGCCCCCGAGCCGTCGAGTGCGCTGAGGTATTTTGTTTTGCAAGATTAGCATACGACCCAGCCCCCGAGCCTTCGAGTGCTGGTAGCTGAGTGCTGTAATTTTAGCGACCTAGCCCCCGAGTCTTCGAGCGTAGCTAAGATGTACTGCGTTTTATCATATGATGCAGCCCCCGAGTGTTCGGGTGTGACTAAGTATTTGCGAATGTGCTTATGCAAAGAAATAAATGAGAGGAACATTGATTTTATTCCACTTTTTGTAAGCTGCAGGCCGCCTCATTAAAAACCTTCCAGCCCCCTTAGGTACCCTGGTAAGGAAAAGAGCGCGTCTGAAACCTGCAGCTATCCGACATATGGCCTATTACATTTGATGACTGAACAGTCTAAGCATAGAAACGGCGCAGCTGCGCAACGTTCCAAGGGTTGTGAGAGGGTTCTCCCGTCTTCGCGTGCTTCAGTCGATAAGCTCCACCGTCGATGACCTCCGTGACGATGAAGGGTCCCTCCCATGGAGAGGCGAGCTTGTGCACCTTCTTCTGCTTCAGGCGAAGGACCAGATCACCCACCATGAAGGATCGAGTGCGCAGTCGGCGGCTATGATAGTTACGGAGGCTCTGCTGGTAAACAGCTGTACGGGCAAGGGCGATGTCGCGGGCCTCGTCCAATGTGTCGACGCCGTCTTCGAGTGCTTCTTCCGCGTCGTCCTCGTCGTATGCGTGACCTTGGTGCGTCGAATCGAATGTCAAACGGCAAGACTGCCTCTGCTCCGTACACCATGAAGAAGGGCGTGTACTGTGTCGACCTATTTGGAGTTGTGCGGAGGCTCCATAGGACAGATGGCAGCTCTTCAACCCATGCACCTGCTGCTCGTTTGAGTGGGACCAAGAGTCGCTTCTTGAGTCCACTGCATACGAGTCCGTTTGCCTTTTCCACCTGACCGTTCGACTGCGGGTGCGCCACCGATGCGTAGTTGAGCTTGATCCCTTGGTCCTTGCAGAAGTCCTTGAACTCTTCTGCCGTGAAGTTGGTGCCGTTGTCCGTGATGATGCTATGAGGGACGCCAAAGCGGTATATGATGGACTTGATAAAATTGACCGCGGTGGAGGCAGTCGAACTTGTGATGGGGACCGCTTCGATCCACTTGGTGAATTTGTCGACTGCTACCAGGAGGTGAGTGTGTCCGCCCCGAGAGGATTTCTTGAGTGGCCCGACCATGTCGAGTCCCCATTGGGCGAAAGGCCACGCCAACGGGATTGTCTTCAGCTCTGACGCAGGTGCGTGCGGCTTAGTCGCAAATTTCTGACAGCCGACGCACTTTCTGACGATGTCCTCCGCGTCCCTGAGCGCAGTGGGCCAGTAGAACCCCGCTCGAAAGGCTTTTGCTACGAGAGCTCGACTGCTCGCATGATGTCCGCAGGTCCCTGCGTGTATGTCTCGAAGGATGGCCTCACCATCTTCGTGTGCTATGCATCTGAAGTATCCCAGAGATGCTGCGCTTGTATAGTTCACCGTTGATGATGGTGTATGCTTTTGCGCGTCTGGCCACCCGTCGCGCTTCTGCTACGTCTTCTGGAAGCTCGCCGTTTTCAGGTATGCCAGGAACCGATGCGTCCATGTTGGCTCAACCAGGAAAACTTCGACTGGTGGATCATTGACGCTGGGTGCAGCGCTCTGGGCTGCAGTTTGCGCGGTCGGAGTTTTCGACTCTGCTTTTTGCTTTGTTTTGATGGAGCGATGCTCGATTTTCTCGAGGAAGACACCGGGTGGTACTTGTGCCTTTGTGGAGCCGATGTTGGCGAGTTTGTCTGCTTCTTCATTGCTTTCGCGCCCAATATGGCGCAGCTCGCACCCGTCAAAGCTGCCTTCCATGATGTTGTACAGGTCGCGATAGGCGATCATGTTATCTGCTGTAGCATCACAGGCCTTCATAGTTTGCTGCACCACCAGGTTCGAGTCGCCATAGATCATGAGTCGAGTGCAGCCACATGCTTTTGCCATCCGCATGCCATGCAGGAGTCCCTCGTATTCTGCTTCGTTGTTTGAGGGTGTGGGGAAGTCCATCTGTAGGACGTAGCGGAGCTTGTCGCCTTTTGGTGATATCAGAATGACGCCTGCCCTGCGCCTTCGTGCTTCTTCGACCCATCGAAATACATTGTCCAAGAATTGGACAAGTCCGGAACGTCGGGTAGCTGGGCTTCAATCCACTCGGTGGTGAAATCAGGAAGGACTTGTGCCTTGATTGCCTTCGGGTGCTCGTAACGGATGTCTCGAGGCCCCAACTCGATGACCCACTTGGCGACCCGCCCGGTTGCATCGGGGTTTGTGAGGATGTCTCGCAGCCCTGCCGAGCTAACAACAATGATCGGGTGCTCAGCAAAGTAGTGTGCCACCTTTCGTGAAGACATGAATACAGCGTAGGCTAGCTTTTGATAATGCGGGTACCGCTGTTTTGATACTGAGAGGACCTCGCTAAGATAGTAGACGGGTCTCTGTACGCCATGCGGGTGTCCCTCTTCCATGCGCTCAACCACCAGGACAGTGCTGACCACCCGATTAGTCGCAGAGACGTATAGAAACAACGGCTCGCGCTCATTGGGTGCCACCAAGATTGGAGGGTTTGTCAATACTCGCTTGAGATCTTCAAAGGCTGCTTGTGCTTCGGGTGTCCACTCGAATTTGTCTGTTTTCTTCATCAGCTGATAGAACGGGAGCGCCTTTTCGCCCAGTTTGCTGATGAAGCGGCTAAGTGCTGCGACCCGACCGGCCAGTTTTTGGATCTCCCGAAGTTTTGTTGGTGGTGGCATGGTGAGGATGGCCTGCAGCTTTTCCGGGTCCGCCTCGATGCCTCTGGCGGAAACAAGGTAACCCAAAAGTTGTCCGGCTGGCACGCCAAAGACACACTTCTTGGGATTGAGCTTGATCTTGTAATGCTTCAGGTTGGCGAAGGTTTCGCGCAGGTCGTCGAGGAGTGTCGACTCCTTTTTTGTTTTGATGACAATGTCGTCGACGTAGACTTGGACGTTGCGTCCAATTTGCTTTTTGAGGCAGTTTTGCATCATGCGCTGGTACGTAGCACCCGCGTTCTTGAGCCCGAAGGGCATAGTTGTGTAGCAGTAGACGCCGTAAGGGTGATGAAGGCAGTCTTGTCTTCATCCTCTTCTCTCATCCGAATCTGGTTATAGCCCGAATAGGCATCCAGGAAGGATAGGCGCTCGCATCCCGCCGTTGAGTCGACGATCTGGTCGATACGTGGCAAGGGGAAGTGGTCCTTGGGACAGCATTTGTTGAGGGAGGTGAAGTCGACACACATGCGAAGGACAGTCGAATTCTTCTTTGGTACTAGGACAGGGTTGGCAACCCAGTCAGATTTTTTGATCTCCCAAATAAATTTTGCGTCGAGTAATCTGTCGACTTCTTCTCCAATAGCTACGCGTTTCGGCTCGGAGAACCGTCGCATTGTTTGCTTTATAGGTTTTGCATCTGGAAAGAGTTGAAGAGAGTGCTCGGCGAATTCCCTGGGAATACCTGGCATGTCAGCTGGACACCAGGCGAAAATTTCCCAGTTCTCACGGAGGAATTCGACGAGCGCGCCTTCCTATGCGGTGATAAGCTGGACGACACGTTGACCGTCTTGGACGGGTCCGTCGGGTGGACCTGATGCGACGTTGTGTCGTTTTTTGCGTTGAAAGCGGCGTCGGGTGCCTGCTTTTTTGTTTGAGGGAACACTGTGCGATCATTGGTGAGGGAGATCTCCTTGAGCTGTTCCTGCATCCCGAATGTCTCGGATATTTTGCTGAATTCTCTGTCGCAGCTATCAGATCGCTGGAAGTTGCCCTTGACGGTGATAACTCCTTTGGGTCCTGGCATTTTGATCATCAGGTACGCGTAGTGCGGGACTGCCATGAACCGAGCGAACGTCGGGCGCCCCAGGATCGCGTGATATTGCGATTTCCAGTCGACGACCTCAAAGTCGACCTTCTCCGATCGAAAGTTGCCTGGCTCACCAAAAACAACTGGGAGCTGTAGTGTCCCGAGTGGCAGGACTGCTTTGCCTGGGACTATGCCATGAAAGGATGTGTCTGACTCAGGTAGATTTTCGACTGAGTGATTCATCTTGCGAAGCGTGTCAGCGAATATTATGTTGATTCCGCTTCCTCCGTCCATGAAGACCTTGGACATGGCGTAGCCACCGATTTGAGCGTCGAGTACCAGGGGCGCGTGCCCTGGCCGCACCACGGTTGGGGATGATCTGCACGTGAGAACGTTATGCTTGTTTCTGACCCCTTCAGATATTCAGGTACTGCTGGGGGTGCCATGACCGCCATATTGACTTGTCGAGTGATCAATTTCTGCTCCCTGTTGGTTGGACGTCCCTTCTGGATCATGTTCATCTGTCCGCGAGCTTCAGGGTACTGTTCTGCCGGTTCTGGTGGGGCTTCTAGGCGAGCTTGATTTTGCATTGCGCCTGCCACATGCGCGTTTTGACCTGCGGGTGGAGCAGGAGGAGGAGGTGGTGCAGGGGCTCTCGTTGCCGCCGCACCTTGAGCTGCTTGCAGGCGTTTTATGTACGCGTCTGTCATCCTGGTGAATTTTCTGCAATCCTTCACCAGGTGGCTTGTGTGTAGCTTGCCGTCTTGGCCTTTGAACATGTGGAATCTGCACTCTTCATCTAGCTCCTGATCACCCAAACCTTCGGGTGATGATGATCGGCGTTTGCGCCACTCCTGTTTGCGATATCCATCTCTGCGTGTCCGTAGTCGCGGCGGTCATCCTGGCGACCCCTGCCACGATCATCTTGACGACTCACGCTGCGACTGCTGTCATTGCGGTTGTCGTATCCAGCCGCCACCAATTCGACTCCGTCTTGGTCGTCGTAGCGGTGGGATTTGCGTTTGCGCCTGCTGCGGCCGTCTCTTCTGTCCCAGCTTCCGTGGTTGTTGTTGCCACGTGGTGACTCCTGATGCTCTCGCACCAAACCTTCTCCATCTGCCCACTCGTTAGCTACTTCCATAAGTTGTGCTATAGATGTTGGCTTTTGGCGGCACAACGCTTCCCGAAAGTCGTGCCTGGCAGCTCCTGCGATAAAAGTGTCGATTGCCCTGTCTTCCGACACCATTCCTACTGAGTTGCGCATCGTGATCCACTTTCTGATGTACTCGCGCAACGGTTCGTCTGAACGCTGCCTGCAAGCTTGCAGTTCTGCGAATGTCGCGCACTACATCACAGTAAGGATTTAAGGGCACTTCAAAGTGCCCCGAAAAATCAAATAAATGCCCTAAAAACTTATTAGGGCACTTTTTAAGTGCCCAATATACTGATGATTGCAAAAGTATTTAGGGCACTTTGAAAAAAATGCCCTAAAAGGTGTACCTTTTAGGGCACTTCTCCAAAATGCCCCGAATAGATCTTAGGGCATTTAAAGAAACTACCACTAAAACTTATTAGGGCACTTAATCAAAATGCCCCCAAAACTTTTCGGGGCACTTTGGAGAAGTGCCCTAAAAAACCTTCTAGGACGAACATTTTGTTAGTACCCTAATATATTTTTGAGGCATTGTTCCGAAATTCTCCAGATTTATATTATAATATTACACAACATTCAAAATTCATCACAGTTACAATCAAAACATGAAATCATTCAAACAGGCTGTAAGATCTGCAGTCAAGTGTTACTGGGACATGTAAGATCTGCAATCAGATTACAGATCCAAAATAGACAAAAGCTACATGTAGCCGACTGCCAATTGAGCATGATAAAATCTGGAACATGTAAATTACAGAGAGATGTACTACTGCCATTATGAGATATGATCAAACTGGCAATATTTTGCAACATCTAGATAAGGCAAACCTTCATTAGTACAAATTGGTCACGCAGCAAATGTTCCCTATCAAACTGAAAGCAGGGAGTTCCCCTCTAGTAGTTTCACGGCCGTATGAAGTGTTTAGTCTTTATTCCCCACGAGACATCCATTGATGGCATATTCTGGGACTTGAGCCCCTGTAGGCACGAAACATTCATAAATCACAACTTAAAAAGAATACAAAAACAGAAGAACACTAGAAATGGTTGGAGTATAACAGAGAAATGAACATCAATATCACAGAACATCAAGCTAAATCAACACTAATGAATCACAGTAGTGACTGTAAACACCACAAGTAACACCAAAACTCTATGCTCACGCACACCATCTATTTATATCTGCTCTTTCTTAACATTGTTGTCAATGGTAGAGAGTTGCAGCTGCAATTCCAAATTACAGTGAGAAGTAATAGGAAATTTTGCAAATTTCTCATCACCTTTGCAATCAGTATGTGTCTCGTGAATATTTTAAAAACATCTGTAACTCATATTTAACCTGGTACTGCGCACTCATTGAAGTATTAGAATCCAAAGGTTTCAAAGTAGTATAGTACTACAGTGCAAATTATTATTTTTCAAGAATATAGTTCGTGCCAGCCGATGGCATTGACTGCAACGAGGTTATTAGGTGACAAGAAAATAGAGGAAAATGCTGGGAAGAGAAAATAGCTAAGAAAGAAGTTCATGACACATTTTACTACAGTCTATGTTTAGATTATAAAGACACTAATCCTTGTAAGGCTCAACAAACATTCATGAGGCAGAAATGGCGTACATTTTAAAAACCAGCAAGCATAACATTGTTATAAACAGTTCTCATGTATGTGAGCCAAGATACCAAATTGGAAAAACATGAACCAGAGGTTTACCTTGAGATACTCCTTGATCTGATCAGCATGAGGGTATGAGTAATCACGCAAGGTTCAACTTGGTGCAGCAATCAATAAGATATCTCCTGAGCTGAAAGAAAATATCCATGCTTAAATATAGCATCGTTAACTTGGTGCAACAATCAATCCTTCTATGCTTCAGGTTTTAACTCTACAAAAGTAGAATCACACTATTTCTTTGGTAAATTAACATCTCTCTTCTGTAAACTAACATCTACCGAGAATAAGCCTCATTTCTTTCTTTGACAGAGTCATCATATATAACGCATTCTTCTCTATAACCAGGCTGACATAAATACTACTCAAGAATCAATTATGCAACTAGGCAGTACTCAAACAACATCATACAACTCATTTAATATCAAATTAAATCATTCATACACAAGATAACTCTAATACCAGATTGGGCGATCTAAGAGTTAATAAACAATAAATATGATAACAGAACAAGGTCTAGAACTTCATGAATTAACCATTAATCCACTAAAACATACCAGATCAGTATTGCCCTTTTCAAATAATAATGCAACAACCAAATTGAGCATATACTTGATTGCAACAACATGAGTAAAAACTATAGGGAGACAACAACCGGATCATGTATTCATTTAGACAGTAGCTTCACATCAACCAAAACTAACGGAATAGCAATACCTGGAATTCTAGGCCAATTAGATCAATTATAGCTAGTGCACTAACACAGATCAATGACAACCAGAACTAGTCCTAGAATCACATAGCACCAAATCATCGGCTGGAAGGCTGGGCACAGAAACACCATGGATCGGTTGAGGCTTCAAAACAAAACAAAAATACTTTCTGCCAATAAGGGATTTATGTATTAGGCTTGACCTATACGTATATCATCTATGCAAGGTTATACATGTTGCAATAACTTGTAATTAATGACTACATACTATTAAAAAACACTTCCATGCGTTAGCCACAACATTTAGCTCGGTAAAACAATAAGAGCTAGACTAGATGCATTGGACTATGGAGCCAATACGTTCACAAAATGGACTATTAGATGTACAGATAATATGAACATGACAGTATTATGCTAGTACCACCTTTATTTCTCTTGTTTTGTACTGTGTCGTTGACTTGTTATTTGTATGGGAAGTTCTAATTATCGAACCCAAGCAAAGCTACAGGAACGTCACTTATTTTCGGTGCTACACAAAACAACATGATAACTGAGTGTGGCTACATTACAAATATACCAATGAATAATACAAACTTAAGAAAAATAAGAAGGGGCAGACTATTATGCATCCTGTAGTAAAAATGCTGGAAAGTAACAGGATAGTGTCTCTCCTCATGTCTACTTGAGCTACTTTCCTAAGCAATCATGGTACTATTTGCAATACACACTGACCAAGCTCAACTTTAAAATGAATAACATGCTTGATGATGAGATGTGAATTGCACATAGCTGAATGAAAGGTTACAAAGAAGTTAAATCTTCCTAATTAGGACAAAACGAATATAATATATGGAAACCCAGTAAGTTAGGCCATGATGGGATTTTAAGTGTGGGAGTAAAACTCACCAAGTTCTGATATTCCTTTGTATCCACAATTTCACAAGCGAACTACCTACAAGGGGAAGTAATTATTATCATCACGAGTTCCTCACCAATATTAAAACAAGAGCTTACAGCACAACAGGTCACAACAAAATGCATTACGACAATATCAAGTAGCTGTGCAACATTGCTGCATAATCTACAACAGAAGCAATAAATGAGCATAAAGAAGATAGAACAGGCTTTGTCAATATATAGGTTCCTTGGAACCTAATTCTATTTATTTAAGCTCTCAAAAAGTAAACTTATATAACAATGTCTGACCATATAACAAATAGTAGATAAATGATATTTGGGTTCGTCCCTCCTATTGTACAATGTACTAAAATTGTTGTGAGTGCCATGTAGATGCGGGCATGACAATGGAACTTTCTAATAACACTACTATAGGGCTCTGGTATACCAATAGAAAGGGGTTGTGACATATCAATACCAGTTCAATGTGTGTCAATGCATATATAACATCAATACCAGTTCACTGTTTGACATCCATACTCTATTTCTCATACACCAAAAGGTCAACAAATATAACGCTGCTGGACTGGACATGCTGTGATTCAGAATTTGGATCAAGCAACGCATGAACATCTACAATGCATATTTAATTGGAACCAACTTAATTCTGCATGAAAACGTTGCTTCATAGTGCACACCTAACATTGCAATCAGGTAATCTTCATTGTAATGCCAACTACTCGTATCAACTAATAACATGTGATGTTCAATCCTACGGTATAGGCAAAGCAACAAACACATCGTCTGCATCGATTCTCCAAAAATCATAGTTTAATGAAACAAGTTCATAAACAACTAAGGGAACAACTAAAATACCAACCGCAAACAACAGATCTCCAGATATATGCGAAATCGAAAGAGGATTGGGGAGGGGGACTAACTGGATCACCACCACACCATGGCCACACCACTACATGAACCACCGCACCACCACACCAAGTTCACACCACACATCCACAACACTAGGAAACCGAGCAGAGCGGTGGTCCAAGGGGAGGCTGAGGCGGCGTGGTCGAGCAGGGTCTCGAGGAGGAGCCGTAGACGCCGAGGAGGCGCAGCGAGAGGAGGCTGGAGAATCGGAGGCGGAGACCGGGGCACGGCCACGCTCGTGCCCGTGGCTGGAGAGTACCCCGAGCGAGCAGCAGTAGCACGGCGGCAGCCGCGGCCACGACATGTAATCCAACCCGCACGGTGATGAGACGACAAGGAGGAGCAGGAGCACGGGGATCAAGGAAGAGGTCGTCGAAGATGCAGAGGGGGGAGCAGGAGGCGCGGCCGCGCGGGAATCACGCCGGCGACCGAGCCGAACCCCACGTCTAGGTTAGCCGCGGCGTCGCGCTCGGGGGCGGAACAGCGAGGCGCTGGTAGGGATCCGATTGAGGGGAGATAGGCACAGATTCATCAGTGCGTGGCGGCGGCGGAGGCCGCCGGCATTGGACGGGAAGTCGGCAGGGCGGGCGCGAGAAGGGGGCAGGAGGAAGAGAAGTGCGCAGCGGCATTGCGTGCGAATATTGTGTACGTACTTTTTTTTAGCGGAAAAGCGAATGGTGGGTACGTGATGATGCACACGGGCTTGGCCCACCTAGCCCACGAGAAGCCCGCATAACCAGCTTACACGTCCTGGGTCGAGCAAGCGGGCTGAGAAAAATTATGTTTTGTTCCGGTCACACTTTGAACGTTCAAACAACATACACGTACACGCGCTACCACATTTTGGATCAGGTTGAACACCATGATCGGGGTCGCTGCACGCAAAAGATTTTTACCTTCCGAGACTGTATGTTTAAAATGCCCTAGGTATGATATTTGGGGGGAATTTAACCAAACTGCCCCAATAGCTATGAGTTATAGGGGCATTTGCCCCCAAAAGTCATACCTATTAGGGCACTTTGTTAAACTGCCCCTAATTATAACTTTTTAGGGCACTTTGAGGCAAAATGCCCTAAAATGTTTATCGTCCACTAGTGGCGGGTCGATCGCATGTTGCGAGGAAGTTTTTGATGAAGTCCTCCTGCAAACGTTCCCAGGAGTCATATGAGTTTTCGGGTAAGCTCTTCAGCCAATCCCGCGCGGTCCCAGACAGCATGAGCTGGATATACTGCATCGCAGTTGTGGTTGAGACTCGTTGACAGGAGACCGCTGTTCTGTAGTCCTCTAGCCAGGACGAGGGTTCCTGCCTGCCATCGAACTTGGGTGTTTCAGACGTGAGTCTGAATCTTTTGGGCATCTTCGCCTGGCGGATGCGTCGAGTGAAGCATAGCGCCCACAAGGCTCCCACTCATCGCCCGAGTCTGAATCGCTGCTCCGAGATCGCGTGGACCTTCTGCTTCTGCCTCTGCTGACCGATGCTGTGCCATGACATCGCGGCGATCACCACTCGCCTCGCGATGCCGAGTTTCACGTCGACCGCGTCCTAACCGGTCTCGGTCGTCTTGGTTTGCGACTGTACGGTCGCGGTTCTCCCTTGTCTGTACTTCGCGTCGCGGGGTGGCCTCATGACGGGTTCTGCTTCCTCCAGGGTGCTCCTCGAGTGAGGCTAGGGCTCCGCCTACCATGTGGAGCGATTTGATTTGCTGGCGATGCAGTGCCGCGTTCGGGTCACTGTCTGGAGGTTGTGTCGCTTTTAGGTACGTGGCCACTGACATGAGGGCTCCCTGAGCCGTTTTGGGGATGGGGATTCCATCCTCGTCGTCCGTCATGAACGACACATCTAGATCGCGGGTCAGCGCCGCCCGCTCGCTTGCTGTCAGGTGCGCCAGCCTAGATCGCGAACATTGTTGTGTTCCTCCAGAAGAATAGAGTGACGACAGCTGGGCGCGTCATGCACTCGACGCGCTTGCAGCCTTTTTGCGCTCGTCGAGGGTTGCTTTGAGGTTTTTCAACCTTAAGGTCTCCTGCCAGAAGATGTATTTGTGCGCCGCGAGTTCTTCGGGTGTCGAATCCTCGGGCATCATGGTGCAATCAAGTATTGCTTTGATTGCTTTGATCGCCTGCTCCTTTGTTATGATGATCGTGCTGCCGTCTGGCATGGTTGCAGTCATCGGGTAGGTTCTGACGTCAGGACGCCTTGCTCCACTCGCCGACGATTCGGGTGCTCCATCCTCTCGGTTCTCGGTCTGCACCATGCAGATCTGGTTTGGAGCGTGACGCGAAATTTTGCCTGTTCACCGTTGCTGCGATTAATGATGAAGGCAGCAGCGGTGTTGAAGTAGAAATCGATCATGGCCTGACGTCCGCAGCCGTCATCGCCGTGGATGGACTCGACATCCATCGCGTCGTCTGACGCAGCTTCTTTTGCTGATGATGGTGCATAGTCCTCAGTCGAAGGAGACGCGGGTGCCGATGGAGACACAACGGGTAGTTCGTCCATCAGAGATGCCATCTCTGAGGGTGTTGGTGAAGGCACCGGAGTCGATGCAGGCGTGCCCATCAATGACATCATCTCCGAGAGCGTCGGCGATCTTGGCGGAGTTGATGCAGATGAGGCCACCGATTTTGCGGGTGATGGCGGAGCCATAGGCGCAGATCTAGTCGATGGGGATGCGGGTGTTGAAGATCGATTCAAGTCCGCCGTGACAAACGCCCCTGTCTGATTAGCAGTAATGTTTGAAGGACAAACGGATACGTTCTCACCTGATTGCAGATCCGAGTTTCTGGGTTGCGATCCCGGCGAGTGCGGGTTGTAGTCGAAGGAGCCGAAGGGGATCGGTCCCGTGATGGTGATCGGCGAGCTGCTGTTTGCGGATGCAGATTGAGCCGGCGAAACCGTGGACCCAGTGCCACTCGTTCCCACAGAGGGCGCCAATTGACGAGGTGTTAGCTCGGCAAATCCAATGGTAGTGCACCTAGGTTGAGAATAGGAACGAGATTGCTAGCACTGGCGATTATCTACGGCTGACAAGCAAGGATTTACCCAGGTTCAGGCCCCTCGTGTGGAGGTAACACCCCTACGTCCTGCTTGTCTGATTATTGATGAGGTGAACACAGGTGTTACAAGGGTCTCGGCGAGATGTCGATCTCGCCAAGGGTTCTGAGGCTAGAGTTGCGTGTATGCTATCGTGTCCTTGATCGGGGACCCTTCCAGCCTTTAAATAGGAGGCTGGGTCTCGGGTAACCGACTAGGATTACAGATATGGCAAGTCTAAACCGACCTAACCTATGCCTAACTTGGAGAGCAATCCTTCTTTGCGGGTCCCTTCATGGGCCTTGATCATGTTATCTTGATGGGCCTCCATATACGTGCACCAGGTACCTTTACAGTGGGTCACCCGAAGGGTAGGCCCACGTCACACTGCCCACGCCTTCTTTAAGTGCCCAAGAGTGTCGAGATTTGGGAAAATCTTGGCTTGGCTTCAAAAATATCTGCGGCCTGTACCCTCGACCGTGAGGGATCAGGAGTTTTAGAGGCACTCCTCCGAGAACCGGAGGCCCCATCACCGACCATGGAGGACTTGGGTCGCAAGGAACTCATTGCTACCGCATGTTGGTACGCATGGTGGGAGAGACGCCGAATAGATCATGAAGAACCAGTTCAGCAACCAGCTCGGTCGGCCCAAGCTATTGCAGCACTAGCTCTTAATTATTCGAGATCGTCGAAGAAGAACCCTGGCTTGCGCAAGCAGGGATGGGAAGTTCCGATGGAAGGTTACGTCAAACTGAATGTCGATGCCGCGTTCTCCATGGAAATGTTGAGAGGAGGCTCGGGGTCGGTGATCCGGGATGACCGTGGAGTCTTCATTGCAGCTAGTCGATGCCCCATTATCGACGCCTCTAGTGCAAGCATGGCTGAAGCTAGGGCTCTTCGTGATGGGCTGATTTTGGCGGGACAAATTGGATGTACCAAGGTGGAGGTAAACAGTGACTGTATGGAAATTGTTGATGTCATGCAGGAAGGAGGGAACTCACTTGGGCCAGCGGCGGCGATTTTTGAAGAATGCTCTTTTCTAGCTAGGGGTTTTGCACATGTAACTTTAATTCATACTCCTAGAGAGAGCAATGCAGTTGCTCATTGTATTGCTAGATTAGGCACGGGTCCTCATTCCGTGGTGTGGCATGAGGATCCACCAGATTGCATTCTGGGTCTTCTAGCAAATGATGTAACTCTGTTTGAACGCTGAGACGCGGCAAGTTTTCAGACGCACTCTTTTCCCTTCCAGGTACCGAAAGGGACTGGAGGGATTTTTAATGAGGCGGGCTTGCTGTCGTAATATATGTGGTGGAAAAGTTTCAAAAAAAAGAGTAACCCAAATATATACATTGTTTGTCATTTGCCAGGCAAGAAAACCACAACCAAAAACTCAGCCGCCATTAGCGCTGGCAACTAAAAAAAAACCTTTTCTATCTTTGACCCTTGGTTGATCTAAAAAAAATGAAGACGTCGGTGGGTTCATTTCCTCTCCATCTTCTCTCTCTACTACGGTACCTGAGAACCTCTTCCTCCACCCCGGGCCGAGCCGAGGCCTTCACCGGCGGCGCTGCTGTCCAGAGATGGCTGAGGCGAGGCGCAGCCGTAGTAGTATGTCCTGTAAGGTTAGGTTTAGTCCCCTTGTGGCATTTGGGAGTAGAGGACCAGATCTCGCCGGGCGGATCTGGTGCGGCCCGAGCTTCATATTCTTCACAGTGGTTCTCCGGTAGCGGGAGCTGCTGCGAGTGGAGGAGTGGAGCTGGGCGATCACCGACAATAAGGCACCGGTATCAAGCTTTTCTTCGATGCGCCAGAGCTGTGTCAGGGAAGGGCTGGTCTTCTTCTTCCCCGTGGTGCTCCGACGGTGGGAGCCAGATGTGGTATGGAGGAGGGGGCTAACAGCATGCTCAATAAGCTCGACGAGCTCTCGCTCCTGAGGGTTGTTCCGGTGAAGCTTGTAGCTCTGCTACTGTCTTTTGATCTCATCGTCGTGGTGGTGGAAGAAGACAGCGAAGACGTCGGTGTATTTGGCTCATTTGTTCTTTCTTTCCAAAGCTCCCAAACTGAATAAGCATAAAACCCCATCAAAACATCGGCGGTCTTTTGGGTCCTCCAACAGCCTCGCGTCTGAAAGGCCATTTCCCTCCCTAAGTGGGTTTTGGTGTTAATGATAACACAATTAGTGTTCTAACCGTGTGCCAAATGTTTTTAGGATGATTCGATGCTTTACACAAGACGGTTGACGACCCCTCAAAAGTGAAAAGAATGAAGATGATTTTCTTTGTTTGCTATTTGTTGTAAATAGGGAAACCGTACTATCAAGAGGGGTTGCATGACGGAAGGTGTGGAAAATCAAATTTTGCATGTACACAAACCTACATTGCACACACCAGCCTTCCTATTTTTCTTGGAGTGAGAACCCCCCCCAACCCCCCCCCCCCAAAGATGTGGTTGTTCCTACCAGTTGGACTTAGACTAGAATATCCGATGTGTCCTTGGCTAGAACTTCAGGTTGTTAAACACCGAAAACTTCCGGCCCTGGACACCGGATATATACGGTGTGGGCTTTCCTTGTCCGTCGAGGAGCAACCCCCGGATGGTGCTCCTCTCTAGACAGGGGCCGGATATATGCCCGGATATTTGTCCGGATATATCCGAGGGGCGGAACTTCCGGTCCCGACTGACAAGGGTATACATCTCGGGTACCCTACCGTGAGGGTACCTGGTGCACATGACGACTAAAGGCCTAATAAGCGAAGAGCCAACTCGAAGCCCAAGATAAGAGGCCCAACAAGATGGAGTACCCTCCAAGATTAGACATAGGTATAGTCGGTTTATACTTTCCTTATATGTAAACCAGGTCGGTTACGTACTCCCGAGACCCAGCCTATTTAAAGGCTGGGAGGGGCACGATCTGGGGACAAGCCATACTCGAACCACCAAAGCTCTAGCGAGATCGTCATCTCGCCGGAACCACCTTGTAACCTCATAATCTCCCAAGATCAATAACAGACAAGCAGGAAGTAGGGTCTTTACCTCCACCCGAGGGGCCTGAACCTGGGTAAATCTTTGCCTCTGCTTGTCAGCCGACGAAACTACCAGTACTACCACGTTCTCTCCCCATAATCTCAACCCTAGGTCCTTAACCATGGGATTTGATGAGTGTACCCTCGTCAATTGGCGCCGTCTGTGGGAAAGAATAGTGCTGGACTCACGGTTTCTTCGGTTCCATCGGAAAACGGCGACTCGCCGATCGGATCTACAAACGGCAACTCGCCGGCTGCATCAACAAACCAGAACTCGCCGACTCAGGCGGCACACGGCAACTCGCCGGCTCACTCGACAAACGGCAACATGCCAGCTTCACCCGCAAAAAGCGCATCGGATCCTCTGATGGATTTCGAGCCACACTCGCCAGGATTCCAGGAGGCCTTCTCCGATCTCGAGTCAGGTTTGGGTTTAACCGTTGGTTCGTTCAATTTTTTCGTCAACAAGCTTGGTGTGCAGGACTTGACGGATCCACGCCAACTCGCGACTTCCGCACCCGAGGCTCCATCGGTTGCGGTTCCTTCGACTGCGGATCCTCAACTGCGTCCATACCATCGTCGATCCTCCAAGCTTGCTCGTCTGCAACAACCATGTCCACACGAGAGATGCACGAGCTCATCGAAGAACTCCAGGGCGAGGAGGCCGAATCAGCATACCGCACAAACGATCCCGAGCTCGATCTCTCACTCGAGGATAGTTTCGACTGCGGGATCTCCTTCAGCGACTTCGACGAACTCGAAACTCATATCGACAACCACGTCGACTCCGAGATCTGCACCAACAACAACAACCTCGACTCTGAGATTCATAACAACTTCGTCGACGCCGAGATGAGCATAGGCGATGAAGGCATCGACAGCGAGATCCGTCCAGACGGACCACTCGACGGGCATATCGACTCCGACATGAGCCTTGATGACGATGTCGAGTCCATGAGGGACTCGAAGACACACATACATACCCTCGGGTGATACCCCAGCAGGTTACGTCGCCATCGCCGCAGAATCATCAGATGCTGCGGCCAGCCGCAGGCCTACAGAATTCCCGTGCACAGTTACTATGCCGGACGGAGTCACAACTCTCACAATCACTGCTGAGATGGCAGCAAAAGCAGATAAAGTCATCAAGGAGTGCACAATGATGCCAGCAGACGCAACACAAGAGGAGATGTTGACCTTCCAGTACTTCAACTGGCAGGAATCACTTCGACTGCGGCAGGTCAGAGCAACACTCGAAGAACGCAAAAAGCAAGCTAGCTTGTCGAGTGCGCGAAGAAGACAGCTCTCCCTGAGCTCCACCGGGCGAGCAGACACAAGACCCAGATCAAGGTTGTCACACCTCTCGCCAGACGAAAGGGCGGCGCTCACCCGCAACTTAGGCAACTCTTTCATGACATACGACGAAGAGGGAGTGCCAGTACCCAAAACAGCTGCGGGTGCCCTCTTCACCGCTGCAGCATACCTAGAGGCAATCAAGCCTCCAGCTGATGACCCCAATGCAAAACTGCATCGCCAGCAGATCAAATCACTCGCCTTAGCGGCGAAGGCCATACGCCAAATTCCAAGAACTCCAGGTGGGAGTCGAGACCGTGCCCTAGTCGACGCGCGTCGGGAAGAGCATAATCACAGTGGTCACCGCCACCACTCGAAGGAAAGAAGCGGCTCGCGTAGGCGCAGGTCCAGGAGCAGATCACGCAGATCTTACAGTAGCGACTCATACTCTGATCGAGAGCCTGAGCCACATGGAGCTCTGTGCTTCACTCGACGCGTCCGCGAGACACGGATGCCCAAAGGGTTCAAACTCACATCTGAACAGCCCAAGTACACGGGTCGACAGGAACCTTCGGGTGGCTGGAAGACTACAGGCTGGCTGTCGCGTGCCAGCGAGGCACAAACACCACAGCCATGCAATACATACGACTCATGCTCGAAGGCACAGCCCGCGACTGGCTCAAGGCCCTACCTCCATCAACATACGACTCGTGGGATCACTTCCGCATGACTTCATCAAAAACTTCGAGCCTCTATGTGAGCGCCCAAAAACGTTCGAGGAGCTGCGAGCCTGCGTTCAACGTTCAGACGAAACGTTGAGGTCATACATCAGACGATGGACTGAGATACGCAACTCAGTGGAGTAATTTCAGAAGATATGGCCATGGATGCTTTCATGGGACTCGCCAGGCGGACTCAAAGAAGCACTTGGTCGCAAAAGCCAACCTCTGTGGCTAACCTCTTGATGATCGCGACTGAGTGGGCAGACGGAGAAGACATGGCGCGCACCACACGCGGGTCCTCACCCCGTGACAATCATGAAAGCGGCAGTCGAAGCCGCAGAGACTCGTACAGAGACGACCGAAGGCGCAAACGTTCAAAACGTCACTACGACGATGACAGACCCGAATTCATGGCGGCTGGGTTCTCCACCCCCGCAATGACCAGACAGAAGCGACCGACGGTCGAAGATCGACGGGACAGTCGAGATGATCGAGGACAGTCGAGACCGCGGCCAACGCAGTGATAGCTACAAGAGGAAGGACTGGCGCAAGTCACGATCGGGCACAATCGAGCGATCATTCGAAGAAAAGATGGATGCTGATTGCAGATTCCACCTGTACAAGGGGGACGACGGAAAACTGCGCTCCAATCACTCGATGAGAAACTGCAGGGAGTTCGACCAAATGGCGACTGATTACGTAAATCTCAGAAAGGCAGCAGCCACACAAGCACCTGCACCCGTGCCTCAGCCAAACAATGTGCCTGTTCTGATGGCACCACCTCCACCACCACAGCCTGCCGCAGGCGGAAATCTCGCGGGTGCCATACAGCCATACCTCGGGTGGACGAACCACAGTACCCTCCGCCCCAAGGGCAGATGTACATGATACAGAAAGGTCCCTTCCAACAGGGAGCAAAAACTTCGCACTCGACAAGTAAACATGGCGGTCATGTCACCTCCGCTGTAACTGAATTCTTGAAGGGTTCTGAAACCGCAATAAGCTTCAGCAGAGAGGACCACCCTCCATCGGTTGTTCGTCCAGGGCACTCTGCTCTGGTACTCGACGCACAAATTGGAGGCTACGCCATGTCCAAGGTATTCATGGATGGGGCAGCGGCATAAACATCATCTTCGCAGATACGCTCCGCAAAATGAACAGGTCAGTCGAAAACCTGCCAAGTCTCAAATACCTTTCACGGTATCGTCCCAGGCAAAGCAATAAGCCCAGAAGGCACCATACAACTCGACGTAACGTTGGGGACAAGAACCACTTCAGGACAGAATCGATTGAGTTCGAAGTTGTCGACTGGAAGTCACAATACCATGCTATACTTGGACGCCCGACGTTCGCTCGATTCATGGCGGTGCCACATTACGCATACCTCCAGCTGAAGATGCCTGGACCAAAAGGAGTAATCACAGTCAAGGGGAACTTCCAAAAGTCTGACTCTTGCGACCGAGAATTCAGCAAAATCTCTGAGATGTTTGGCATGGAAGCAACACTCGCTGATCTAGCGGTCTCCAACGATCGAACACTTATGCCAGAACACAAAAAGGTGGCAGTCGACAGAGCATTCAATGCCACCAATGACACAAGATCGCATCAGGTGCACCCGACTGACCCGACCAAGACAGTCAATGTCTCGTCGAGTCTGCCTATCGCATAGGAAAGCGCGCTCGTCGAATTCCTCCGTGAGAACTGGGATATATTTGCATGGTGTCCAGCCGACATGCCAGGTATTCCCAGGGAATTCGCCGAGCACTCTCTCCAATTATTTCCAGATGCTAAACCAGTCAAGCAAACAATGCGCCGCATATCCGGCCCAAAAAGAACCGCAGTCGAAGCCGAAGTCGACAGGCTACTCGCAGCAGGTTTCATCAGAGAATCAAGAAATCACAATGGGTGGCCAACCCCGTACTCGTAGAAAGAAGCACACAGATATCCTTCGGATGTGCGTAGATTTTACAGCACTCAATAAGTGTTGTCCAAAGGATCACTTTCCACTACCTCGAATCGACCAGATCGTCGACTCCACCGCCGGGTGCGCTCGCTTGTCCTTCCTGGATGCTTACTCGGGTTACCACCAGATAAGGATGAAGGAAGAGGATGAAGAGAAAACGGCGTTCATAACCCCACTCGGGGTCTACTGCTACACACAATGCCTTTCGGGCTCAAGAACGCAGGCGCAACCTACCAGCGCATGATGCAAGATTGCCTCAAGAAGCAAATTGGGCGAAACGTCCAGGTCTATGTAGATGACATCATCATCACCACAAGAGAGGAAAACACACTACTCGATGACTTGCGAGAGACGTTCGCAAACCTCAAACGCTTCCACATCAAGCTCAACCCGAAGAAGTGCACGTTCGGCGTGCCAGCCGGGCAACTCCTCGGGTATCTAGTCTCAGCTCGAGGAATCGAGGCGGACCCGGAGAAAATACAGGCCATCTTGACGATGCAAAGGCCTTCAAAGCTCCATGACGTGCAAAATTAGCGGGTCGAGTGGCAGCGCTCAGTCGATTCATCAGCAAGCTAGGCGAAAAAGCACTCCCGTTCTATCGACTGATGAAGAAAGCAGATAAATTCGAGTGGACGCCAGAAGCCGAAGCAGCCTTTACGGATCTCAAGCGAGTCCTCACAAGCCCTCCAATCCTCGTCGCACCAAGGGAACGCGAGCCATTGTACCTATATGTCTCTGCAACTAACAGGGTGGTAAGCACCGTACTGGTAGTCGAACGAAGGGAGGAGGGACACGCCCAAAGCATACAACGTCCAGTCTATTACTTGAGTGAAGTGCTCTCCACATCAAAGCAGCGGTACCCGCACTATCAAAAGCTGGCCTACGCCGTGTTCATGTCCTCAAGGAAGCTGACGCATTACTTCTCCGAGCACCCGATCACTGTAATCAGCACCTCAGGGATCGGGGACATCCTCACAAACCCCAACGCAACTGGGCGAGTAGCAAAATGGCTCATCGAGCTAGCACCAAGAGACATCAAGTATGATTACCCGAAGGCCATCAAAGCACAAGTTTTACCTGACTTCCACACCGAGTGGATCGAAGCTCAGCTCCAGGAGCGCCAGATGTGTCCAACTCATGGACTATGTACTTCGACGGCTCAAAGAAAAACGAAGGCGCAGGCGCAGGTGTTATCCTCATATCACCAAAAGGCGACAAGCTCCGCTACATCCTACAAATGGGGTTCGAGTTCCCGTCCAATAACGAAGCAGAATATGAGGCTCTGATCCATGGCATGAGGATGGCCAAAGCCCTCGGGTGCACTCGACTGATGATCTACGGTGACTCGAATCTTGTGGTACAGCAAACAATGAAGGCCTGTGATGCAATCGCAGATAATATGATCGCCTACCGTGACCTGTACAACATCATGGAGGGCAGCTTCGAAGGCTGCGAGTTGCGGCACATAGGGCGTGAGAGCAATGAAGAAGCAGATAAGTTAGCCAACATTGGTGCGACCAAAGCACCAGTGCCACCTGGTGTCTTCTTCGAGCGCATCGAGCACAGATCCATCAAAAAGAAGCGAGCAACTCCTACATCAGCCGCACCAGCCAAGAGCAAAGCACCTAGCACAGAGGACCCACCAGTCGAGGTACTCCTCATCGAGCCAACTTGGACTCAACCTTTCCTCGCATACATACTCCGCGGCGAGGTACCGAAGACATCACAGAGTCAAGACGCGTCACTCGACGATCTAAAGCATACACTGTCATCAACGGTGAACTTTACAAACGCAGCATATCAGGTATGTTCCAACGTTGCATAGCATTTGAAGATGGCCAAGCCATCCTTCGTGATATTCATGCAGGTACTTGCGGGCATCACGCCAGCAGTCGATCACTCGTAGCCAAAGCCTTTCGCGCAGGCTTCTACTGGCCCACAGCACTCAAAGACGCGGAGGACATAGTCAAAAGGTGCATCGGCTGTCAAAAATTCGCCACAAAGCCGCACGCACCCGCATCGGCGTTGAAGACAATACCATTGGCCTGGCCCTTCGCCCAGTGGGGGCTCGATATGGTTGGGCCACTCAAAAAATCCTCCCATGGAGGGCATACTCACCTTCTGGTGGCGGTCGACAAGTTCACCAAGTGGATTGAAGCAGTCCCTATCACAAGTTCGACTGCCACTACAGCAGTCAATTTCATAAAATCCATCATATACCGCTTTGGTGTGCCAAGTAGCATCATCACTGACAACGGTACAAACTTCACGGCTGAAGATTCCGAACTTTCTGCAAAGAGCAAGATATCACGCTCAACTATGCATCTGTGGCACACCCGCAGTCAAATGGCCAAGTCGAAAAAGCCAATGGGCTTGTGACGAGTGGAATCAAGAAACGCCTCCTGGTCCCACTCAAAAGAGCAGCGGGCGCTTGGGTCGAAGAACTTCCATCTGTGCTATGGAGCTTACGCACAACTCCCAATGCTTCAACACAATTTACCCCATTCTTCATGGTCTACGGCGCAGAGGCAATCCTGCCATCAGACGTAAGGTTCAATGCACCAAGAGTCGAAGCATACAACGAAGAAGATGCAGATGAAGCACTCGAAGATGCAGTCGACTTGCTCGAAGAAGCACGCAACACGGCGCTAGCACGCACAGCTGTCTACCAGCAAGATCTACGCAACTATCACAGCCGTCGACTGCGTACCAGGTCCTTCGAGGTTGGCGACCTGGTGCTTCGACTGAAGCAAAAGAAGGTGCACAAACTTGCTTCGCCATGGGAGGGACCTTTTATCATCACCGAGGTCATTGGCGGTGGAGCGTACAGACTGAAGCACGCGAAGACAGGCGAACTCTCACATAATCCTTGGAACGTTGCGCAGCTGCGCCGTTTCTACGCTTAGGTTGCTCAGTCGCATAATGTAATAGGCACATATGTCGGATGGCTGCAGGTTTCAGACGCGCTCTTTTCCTTACCAGGGTACCTAAGGGGACTGGAAGGTTTTTAATGAGGCGGCCTGCAGCTTAACATTCAAAATATGGAATATAATCGATGATTCCTCATATTCCTTCCTGTTACTACTCGCATAACTTGTTCTCACAAAATTAGCCTCACCCGAATACTCGGGGCTGCGCTATCTCAAAAGCATGAGCTTCCGCTCCTTCACAACATAATACCCCAGCCGCACTCGAATACACGGGGGCTGGGTCATAAAAATCATACATCAACAAACAAGTTGCTCAACCCCACTCAATTATTCGGGAGTTGAGCTTAAAAGCATAAGTTGAAGCTTCAAGTGTTGCAAAAATTCACAGCCTTACATGAATACTCGGGGGCTGTGCAGTTTATGTTTTTACTCTAAAGTATTTCTATCAACCTCACTGGATAGTCATAATTTTACAACAAGTAACTTCATACACCCCACTCAACAGGCTCGGGGGCTGCGGAGATACGAATCCTTAGTTCATAGATACTCACAAGTGTTGCGTTTTACACTCTGGGGTCACCCCCCACACACATAACCTATTCAACAGGTTCTTCCTTGGGCTCGGTCCACTTTTCCTCCTCCTTCAGCACACGATGGATTAAGACCAATGCGTCCACCCGTGTCTCTTGGTAGTGCTCCTCCATTGGCACAGGACCACCACCTGGTATGGGTGCGGGTCCCATCGCAATCCTTTTAAAATCAAGATGCGGAAGGTGCGATCGCACAAAGGCAAGAGCAACATTAGCCCCGCTAATCAGTTGCTCGCGCACAAACTTCTTGATCGCCTTGCCTTTTCGAAATTTCTTCAGCAATGCAACAAGGCTCTGTGGTTGCTCATTCAAAGGAAACAAAGCTTCGTGGACTCGAAATAAAGCCAACCTGCAAGTCTCCAGTCGAATGGCAGTTCGCCATGCCCGGTCCAGAAGCCTTACCAAAGTGGCGCTCCTCGCCCTGTCTGACCAAAAGGGGTGGGCAGAGTACTCAGTACTACTCGCATGACCGTCGAGTCGATCCTGTATCCGTGCCTCCTCCTTTATTGGGTCAGAGCAAACACCTGCGCAAAAACAAAGGGCTCATCATCGCCCAGTCGAGTCATCTCGCGAAGAACAGATCTCGATGATCCAAAAATAGCTTACATTCGAGTTGCAGATTTACTCTCTCCAACTCCTCAAGCAAAAAGTCTCTCGCTCTGTAGCAGGGGATGGCCTCGACTGCAACTCAGCATACGCCTCTTGTGTCTCCTCAGCTCATCGCTCACCTTCGAAAGCTTTTGCTGAAGGAAGTCCATAATTTTCTGGTCATTCACACTTCGCGACTTCGAGGAACCACCCACAACAGGGCCAGTTGATGTTTTAGAGGCTCGGTTCTACAGTCAGAATAATTAAGGGCATAAGGAAGCATGAAGAGCTCAAGCAAAAGGCTCGGGGGCTGCGCCTCCCGATTACTGAAGTTCATATTTCATAAAGGACAGATACGATGTCTGATAATTTACATATAGCAAAAGCAAAATGACGAAATCCCTAGACCTAGTCAACAAAGGGATCACTCGCTAAGTCGTCGACTTCTTGGAGGAAGCTTTCTTCGCCTGGACCCGGGCGCCCTATCTTCAACAGTTGTTACAAGCTGTTGGGCATACTTTTTGGCGGCTTCCATCCAAGTGCCGAGCCCGACGGTTCTGCCGTCAGAACCCCGTGGGAACTTCGTCGTCGCCTTGTCAAAATCTGCCTCGACTCCGTGCGCGAGCAACATGAGAAAAGTAGTCTGAGCACCACTTACCATTTGCTCGCGACAGAAATCGGCGACGGCAGTCCCTTCAGGCTTGAACAGCTCTACCAGCTCTGCAAAGGAAGATGGAAGCTCTTCGCCAGGGAAGAAGCTGCCATGGAGGGCGCCCAAGGCACTCGCCGCCTGTGTCAGCATCTCCCCTGCTCTGCTACTGGTAACCTCTGAGACAGCCACACTTTCATCGAGTGAGGTGCCAAGGCTTTGCTTGCCAGTAGCAGTAGGGCCATCCATCACGCCTAGCATGTGGACAACATAATCAGCACCATATCGCAGAAACCTCAAACATCTAAGGAACACAGCAAAAATTCGTACCAGTTAAAGTGGTGCTGGCGGCAGAAAGTCGACCAATTGCCGACTCCTCTCTAACCTCGGCTGCTTTCAGCCTCTTCTCCAGATCAGCCACTCGACGGGTGGCGTTGTTCAAATTTTCTGCCGCATCAGCGGCGGCCTCTGCAAAACAAACATACATGGTCAACAGACTGCAAGAGGAATCAGCTTCAACAAGTGGTACTAGCATAAAGGGACACGTACTCTTCGCAGCTTCGAGTTGCTGCTGCAGGGTGGCGGCTTCCGTCTCCTTGTGTACGTACTTGGAGCCAGCATTCAGTAGCTCCTTCACAAATGGCTACAACGCAATACGCGAAAGTTCAGAACAGATCTATCAGGTCTATGATACAAAAGCACAAACTTACATGATCCAAGAAGGAGGAAGTCGACGCAGGAACGCCTGTTGCTGCTGCCTCATCCTTGTCAGCCGCAGCCTCAGGCTCAGGTGGTGTGGCTGTGGCGGCCGGAGTCGCAGGGGTTGGCGGCTGCTCTGGTGGCAGCGTCCGTGCAGTGGATGCTGCGCTGCTCTTTTCCCCGTAGGTGGCGGAGGCATATCCTCATCCGAGGAAACACTGTATCACACATTATAAGTATACAAAGTGGCATTGTTCATAAAGTGACAAAGCATATGCACATAATACTTACTCTTCAGTGAGGTCGCACAATCGATCAGGTGCAAGCATACCCATGCTGGGGCGCGATTTCTTCGGGGGTCGTGGAGGAAGCGAGCGAATGGGAGGGATGTCGAGTGGCGCCATTGTCGACTCCGTCTCGTTCCCCTCCTTTTCCTCTGAATCAGCGGTGTCTTCCTCCTCGCGTGCCCGCTTCTGCTTGCCCTGCACCTCAGCATCGCCCTCATCGGCTTCTGGCGTGTGTGCGGTGGCGAGTGAGGCCATTTCATCATCAGAGCCCGCATCGAGTGGCTCGTTGTCCGGTACTGGGCCGTCCTCAGGCAGAGGGGCATCGACTCATACATTTTGTGTCCCTGCACACAGAAACAGCAAAGAATCAATATCGCACATGCATAACATATAAACTGACATATAGTATCGATTGTTACCTCTGGTAGAGGGTTGCTGGTTTCATAAGGAGCCACAGGCGAGTTCATCTCGCAAGGCTCTTCATCAGTAAGCTTGGTAAGGCTCCTTACCAACTTCTCCGCTTCCGCATCAGACAGCTCCACTGCGCGTGAGCGGGTTGAATCAGAAGCCCCACTGTATGCCCACAAAGCATGTGCTCGGGCTCGGAGAGGCTGCACTCGCCTCTTGGCCATAATGGCTAGCAAGTGGATGCCCGTAACCTCCCGACCAACAGTGGTTTGGAGCTTAAGCACCTTCTCCATCAGAATGTCAGCCTCTTCGGCTTCGACTCCGGTCGGCTGGGCGATCCAGGATGGCCTCTTCTTCACCAGAGCGTCTGCGTCAAAAGGAGGCAACCCGAAGGCTTGGGTGCCTATGGTCACATCCTTGATGTAGAACCACTTCTGGCGCCATCCTTGCACAGACTCGAGGAAGCTGATCTTGAAGTACTCGACGTCAGATCGAGTCTGTACTCCAAAACCACCAGGTCCTTTGGCGCTGTGCTGCGCTTGACGTTGAAGATACGGCGAAAAAGCCCGAAGTGGGGCGCAACGCCCAGAAAGCACTCGCAAAGAACGAAAAACACGCAATGTGCAAAAGCCCATTGGGCGTAAAATCGTGCAATTGCACCCCATAAACGTGCATCAGTGCACGAAGAAAGTTGTGAACAGGGAAGGAGAATCCCCTGTTCACAAAATCCACAAACAGACCCGCTCATTGGGGCCTGGGCGCGGGATTACCTCGGCGCCAGGGATGCGAACTTGCGAGGTGTCCTCAGGGATCAGCCCGTCGTTCCGCAGGCTGGTGAGCATCCTCTTGCTGCAGGAGGATTTGGTCCAGGCGCCCTTGTCCCTCTTCAAACCGCTGGCAGCGGCAGCGGCGCTGTCTGCCGATGCGTTCGCGGCACTCCTGCCCTTCCGGGTGGCAGGCTTCGTCATTGCGGTGGTGGGTTGCAGAAGCTTCGCTATGAGGCTATGGCGATGCGTAAGGAGAAGAAGAAGCAGCGGCGGCGGAGAGCAAATGGCAAGTAAAAAGTACTATTTACTCCGCCGCACCCTTTTAACCTCAGCGCAAAAGAATCTGCACCGTGGATGCGAGATCGTGGGCAAAGAAGCAAATCCAGCCGTACACGTGGCAGCCATGGAGAGCAACCGTCGCCGGCCACTCGCCCACTACGCACGGGAATCTAGGAACTGCCATCATAGCCCCGGAGAAATCGTGCTTGAACGGTCAAATCCAGTCAAACGGCTGCACAATGGGCCCACATACGTGTCACATCCCATCTCGCAGCATAGCGCACGCCACCGCGTGTCAGGTGGCGCAGTCGCCATAAAACGTCATCCCTGACGTCATTGCAACAGATTTGTTCAGAAAAGATTTCGGGTTCGCCCAATGCATATCAATCACTCGATTGTTTTTGAGTGTATGGTCACTCGACTGTCTCTTGAATGATACTCCCATCGGGAGCATATCAAAAAAAATTTCTTCGACTAAAGATGCTCAAGACCAAGTGATTTGAGATTATCCTCCATTACAAGTAATAAAGCACAATCTCGGGGGCTACTCCCATCGGGAGCGCTGTCGCGCACCCGATAAAATAATGTCAAAGGGTCTGTCGACAAATATATCGACTACGTTCATATACAAAATCATACTCGAAACATTCCCGAGTTGCGTCCGTCGCAAATACCTCGGATGTTGCACGCATAGTGCAAATGTAAGACCCGCCGAACTTTCGAGCTGGGCTAAGGACCGTTCCAGCAACGTCAATCCTTATACTTTCCGTGTCAGCAGACATGATGAAAAATCCCGATGGACGCGTTGGGTAAAATTCAAAGTTATACTGCAGATCGACTCAGTAAGACCTCAAGTGGCCTAGTCGAATCTGACCAGTTTGTTCCAGATTCGAGTCCGGGGACTCGAGTTTGATTGAAAGCTAGTAAGGTTTTACCCGAATGTGTAGTTAACCAGTCCCGATCCGTCGAGTGTACTGGGCCTACTAAGCTATTATCCCTTGATTTTCATAAGCAAAAACCACAGTCGATGAAATACTCGACATAGCCAACATGTGCTATTCATACAGGAATTCCAATTATGATATAAAATACAAAGCATATGACGTGCACTTACGAATGAGTCCATGCCCGATTCTTCGAGTCAGACAAGTACTCGGGGGCTACTGACAAGGGTATACATCTCGGGTACCCTACCGTGAGGGTACCTGGTGCACGTGACGACTAAAGGCCCAATAAGCGAAGAGCCAACTCGAAGCCCAAGATAAGAGGCCCAACAAGATGGAGTACCCTCCAAGATTAGACATAGGCATAGTCGGTTTATACTTTCCTTATTTGTAAACCAGGTCGGTTACGTACTCCCGAGACCCAGCCTATTTAAAGGCTGGGAGGGGCACCGATCTGGGGACAAGCCATACTCGAACCACCAAAGCTCTAGCGAGATCGTCATCTCGCCGGAACCACCTTGTAACCTCATAATCTCCCGCGATCAATAACAGACAAGCAGGAAGTAGGGTCTTTACCTCCACCCGAGGGGCCTGAACTTGGGTAAATCTTTGCCTCTGCTTGTCAGCCGACGAAACTACCAGTACTACCACGTTCTCTCCCCATAATCTCAACCCTAGGTCCTTAACCATGAGATTTGATGAGTGTACCCCTCGTCACCGACTGTAGCAATGGTCAGATTTTTTGTGGACCTATTTAAGGCCTTCTCCTACCTTGGAGTTGGCTGCTCGAGTTGTTCCCTCTTTCCTCCATTAGTCCCATGCCTTGAATCCCTAGATCTACCAATCCTACCACCCAAACTTGATGTCCTTCAAGGATTTGAGGGAGAAGAGCTAGATCTACCCTTTCACCGAGCCAAAATTTGATTCCCCCTCATTCCTTGTGGAACTTGTTACTGTTGGCTTCTTGGAACCCTAAACGGAAGATTGCCTCCTCGAGCTCTCCCTTGGTGTTGTGGAGTTAGTGGTGGCGTTGGGAGCCTCCAATTGAGTTGTGGAGATAGCCCCAACCTTGTTGTAAAGGTTTGGTCAATGCCTTCAGAAGACCTCATAGTGGATTGAGATCTTCCATTGTGGAAGAGGCTCAAGGAGAATAGGGTGAGCATTCGTTGCATTGGTGAGACTTTGTGGCGCCACACCCCTCCAATGATGACGTATCTCCCTCTTGTGGAAGTCCTTCGGGAATTACATCCTCGTCTCCCCTTATGGTTACCTCGTGTCTTTACTCTTGTTGATTTCGTTATTGTTGTAGCTAGTTCATCTTGTATCTTATCACATAGGTTGCTCACCTTGTTGCACATACAGACAACCTTATGATTGCTTGCATCCCTAAATTTGAAAAGAAACTAAAAATTGTTAGTCGCCTATTCAACCCCCTCCTCCCTCTAGTCGACCATACCAATCCTTTCAATTGGTATCAGAGTCTCATCACTTATCTAAGGCTTTACCGCCTAAGAGAGTATCGTCAACTCGGGTTCGGAGGATGGACAGACCTCGTCATATGGGGTGGCCGACAGAAAGAACCATACTCTAACTAATTTGGTTAACGCCATGTTAGACACATCAGGTCTCTCCAAAAGCATGGTGGGGGAGGCGATATTGATTACGTGTCATGTCCTAAACTAAGTTCCCACAAAGAACAAAGAAATAATTCCATTTGAGGAGTGGGGGAAGAAAAGGTTAAAATTCTCTTACTTACAGATTTGGGGTTGTTTGGCGAAAATCAATGTGCCAATTCCCAAAAGCGCAAACTAGGACAAAAATGTGGATTGTGTTTTTCTGGGCTATGCTTTTAATAGCATTGGTTATAGGTTCTTTATAGTAAAATCTGACATACTCGACATGCATTTTAGTACAATCATGGAGTCGAATGATGCAACTTTCGTTAAGGATATCTTTGCCGTGAAAGATATTCCTAGCTCATCAAATCATGATATGCCTAGTTCGTCAAGTTAGAAATTATTTATAATTCCTAATCCCACCATTTCGATGGAACATTTTGAAAATCCTGTGGAGGAAAAAAAATGAAACTCCTAAGAGGAGCAAGGGACAGAGAATTGCAAAGTCTTTTAGTGTACGATTTCAGAAGCTTATGCATCTCCGGACGTTGACTACTGGAAAGAAGTTGTCCATAGTGATATGGATTTCATCTTGGCTAATGGAACTTAGTAGATCACTAATCGTAATTATGGGTGCAAACCTGTAGGATGCAAGTGGGTGTTCAAAAAGAAGTTTAGTCCTGATGGTACCATTGAGAAGTACAAGGCACGACTTATGGACAAGGGTTATACTCAAAAGGTAGGTGAAGACTTCTTTGATACTTACTCACATGTGGCAACACTGACCACATTCGAGTGCTGCTATCATTGGCTGCCTTGCATGGTCTTCTCGTTCATCAAATGGCCGCTAAGAAGACTTTTGTAAATGGCGAGTTGGACGAGAAAATTTACATGGAGCAGCCAGATGGTTTTGTGATACATGGGCAAGAAGGAAATGTGTGCAAGTTGTTGAAATAGTTGTATGGCCTTAAGCATGACGTCAAACTTAACACGTTACCGTTAATCCGTTCGGCGTCTCCGTTACATCTACCACGACACTTTTCCCGTGGTTGATGCGAAACCATCTACCACGGATCCTGGGAACCATGGTAGATTGATCTGCCATGCGGCTTCTACCACGGTACCCCTAACATGGTGAAAGACGTTCTAGCCACGAAAAATGCCCTTCTACCACAAAAATCGGGTGTGGTCAAAGCCAATTTTTCTTCTAGTGTACTCTCCTAATCTGCACGATAGGTTGATATTTATTTTAATGTGTTCTAAGAGGCTTATTTAAGCAGAGATGTTGTCTTCTAGAACATATATGAAGAACTCGTCTATATGAGTCTGACTGCTAAATGTCGAAGCCATGAGAGTTGGGTGCTCTCGATAAATACATGAAAGACCTTAAAGTATGACGTATAATCTTCATCCGCGAGAAGTCCCATGACATCCTAGTATCAGTCAAGGTTTTGTGTGAAGCTAGATTCACAAAAAAATTGTAGTTCAATGCATAGTCTAGAGTTCAAATTGCAAACTAGTGTAGAATGGAGTTCTAGGTGGAAGTTCAACTTAAAAATCTCTACTGTAGGACCGGTATATAAACAATGTTCTGAAACCATAGGAAAACTTTACGTGCCTCTGAGATCTGGTAGGGCATTGTTAAAAATTTGACTAATTGGCCCATCCCATTCAACTATTTCAATAATTTCTATAAATCCTAGAGGTCCATTCATGCATGCAAAAGGTGGGTCTAAAGTTTAGTCCCACGTTGCTAGTTTAGTGAGAGTTGGGCCTCCTTATAAGGGATACTCTTCTACCACTTGTATGACCATGAGAATACGACACATACACGCGCTCTCCTCCTCCGACGTCCTCCTCGTCTCGTCACGACGCGCGCCGTGTTTCATGGATCTAGCACCTATGCCACGTGTACGCGTTGTCTTGTTTTTTCCAGGCATGACTATGTGAAGTTGTTTTATGGATGTAATCATGTGAAAAATGGATCATATTTCTAACGGTTTGTTGCCTTTTGCGGAGTACGTCTTGTTTCACTTGAAGGTAAGAACGGGCATCTTCTTGATCAAGGTATGGCAATATCCATGATTACAGCTCTCATGATTACATAGGGGTGATGTAATGGCGGCCTTGGCGCTAGATGTAGTGGACCTCTGGAAAAGAATAATCAAGCATCAGCTTGTTCATTGCACAACCTTGTTACTAGTATAATTTTTCCTGTCCACAGAGGTAGAGTGCAACACGCAAAAAAAGAAAAAAAGAAGAAGAGGTAGAGTACTATTCGCTGATACTATTTCGAGACCGAACAGTGCTAAATAATGACAGAGCACCAACCCCAGCGATTCCGTCGCGCCGCATCGCATGCACGTGCTTCATGGAGCTATACATGCCTTTGTTTCTTTAATCCGTACTGTGGATTCAGCATCAGGCTGCAATACAAATAGGCCATGGATTGAGCATGATAATAATACAGACCACTGGTAGTATCTAAACTTGTACTCCCTCTGTTTTATAATTCTTGTCCTGGTTTAGTTTAAATTTGAAATAAAACCACCATAAGAATTATGTAACGGAACGGAGGTAGTACTATTTAGTACGCAAGATAGTACAAACTTGGAATACTTAGGGTGCATTGTGGGCGGGCGGGCTGGTGTGCCGTGCTCGATCACGGAAAAGTCAAAACAGAGCATGCAGTTGAAGTCCACACTTTGAAACTCTAGTGACGTGTGCAATGCTCAATCATGTCGCACTAAAAAGATCAACATTGAGTTGAAAATGGGACGGCACTCTGAAACTTCCAACGTGCCAGTTTAATGCCGGGCCGTGAAGGAACATCGCTCCGGGCTGCATTTGAAAAGGCAAAGAGAGAGAACATGTTTGAAAAGCTAGCGGAGAATTTGACAAAGTCTGTGGACCTCAGGTAGCAGTGTAGCACAACTACCACTCGATATCGGCTGCCATCAATCCATCCATCCCGGCCCCACCACGAGGTAGTTCTCTGCGCCGACAAACTACTCTTTTTGGAAACCAGCAATTTGTCGACGGATAGACGCACAGTTCAGGACGCTATGGTGTACCAGAACTGGATGATGGACGTGGCAGAGGATATGAACGCAGAGGGGTGTCGACAGTGGGTGAGACTCTGGCTGGCCGTCAGCTCAGTTGAGCGGGATGAACATGAGCAGGATAAGTTCCTTTGGCCCGCGGCAACCTCCGGAGTATACTCGGCAAAGGCAACTTACAAGAGGCTGCAACTGGGGAGAATCAGAGATGGGATGGCCGACCCAATTTGGAAATCTTTCGCCACACCGAAGTGCAAATTTTTTTGCTGGTTGGCGCTGAGACGTCGGCTATGGACGGCGGACAGGCGAACTAGACACGGGCTGCAAGAACACACCGATGCCTGCTTCACCTACCTGCAAGAAGAAGACACGGTTGACCATATTCTGGTGCAGTGTCCGTACGCAAAGGAAGTATGGTGGGGATGCCTACAGGCGGTGGGCGTCCGACTTGCTGAACCTCAGAACACCAACTGCTTCAAGGAATGGTGGACTGACGCGAGGAGTCAGGTTCAGAGAGCTGACAGGAAGAAATTCGACACCTTGTAATTCTTATAGCGTGGAAGCTGTGAAACAACGAAATGCGAGGGTGTTTGGAAACCTAAATGATCAATTGAGCCCTCTGCTATTAGTTAGTAAGGTGAGAGAGGAGTATCTACTTTGGGAGAGAGCGAGAGTTGGAGTTGGTGCACCTGATGCCGCGAGAGAGTAGGCATAGGTTTGGTGTGGGTGTAGGTGTGAGGTGTTATCTGAATCAGTTGTTTGCAACTGATTTCAGACTCTTGTAATTGTGTTGCTTTCTTCTATAAAGATAAGGTATGCCACTTTGGCATACTCTAGCGGGAATTTCTGGTTTCCACAGAACTCTGTATACACGTGAAGATGCGAATTAGTAGCTTTTGTTATCCATTCTTCCTCTGCTGCAGCTGAGGTCCATACTTCAACAGCTCTGTTCTCGCCTCTTCTCTGTATATTCAGGTGGTCCGAATTACATACAGCACACTATGCACAAACGGTCTTTGTTCAAGGATTTCAGGTTACTTATGATGGATTTGTAATTAATGCCACATATAACTGAAATAATGGGGGCATCTGTACTGCAATCTCAAGCATTGATGTTGCGGAAAACATGGGAGTGTCGTATATATAAAACTAACATCTACATGTCGACTTAGCTGCTTCATTGCGATGTCACTTTGGTTTCAGATAAATTGTGCAATTTCCTTGTGAGCAGCCATTCATCATACTCTTACACTTTGAAAAACTCCTATGTTGCCTGCATGACCACACTAACCATGGGTGTCAGCTCCTCCACGAAGGGCGACACGGGAACTCACCTAACCCAGCACCGCCACCTCCCTTATCCCTCCCCTCCTCTCCCACGCCGCTGCTAGAGGACGCGGCCGACGGCGGCGGCTAGGCAACTTCTCGCGGCGGCATCGGGGATCCTGGGCGGTGGTCTTCGGTGGTCGTCGGCACGCGATTGGGCTTCCCCCATAGGTGCGGCGGCGGGGTCAGGCGAGTGGTGGAGGCGGACCTTGGCCGTCCTCCTGGGGGCGCTGAAGGCGGCATGCTGGCCATCCAGTCGACTGCGGGATTGGGGAGGTGCGGCTGCCAGTGAAAACCGGGCTTCGACTTCGGTCATGGCGGTGCCTATGCACCGCTACCTTGTTGAAGGCATCGTCGTAGCAGGCATCGTCTCCTCTCTTGGGCTGCTCCGGGGGAAACCTTAAATCTGGGTCTACCAGATCGGACGATGGCAGCGCTACGTCCGTCCTGAGGGCATCGTCTTGGAGCAGGTGCTTGCTGGAGACGTCAGGAGTTGGAGCGGCTAACATCTATCACGTCGACGACGGCGGGTCTCGGCGACGTGGCGCAGCGGGTCTCGACAATGGACGCGAGATAGACACGCGCAGGGCGGTGGCACTGTCTGGCGTCCTGGTGGCATCGACAACAGGTCTCGGCGGCGTGGCGCAGCGGGGTCTCGACGATGGACGCAAGATGATAGACGCGCGTAGGGCGGTGGCGCTGTCTATTGTCGACGGCGGGTCTGGCTAGGTCAATGCATTGATCCCTATCTGTCGAGGTATCGGTATTGCATGCATGATACGAGGTGCCATACGCCGATGGTAGAACGTGGGGGTAAGACGGACGTAGTACGGGACGTGATTACGCAAGGATTTACCAAGCTTCAGGTTCCACGGCGGTGGCAGAACGTGGGGGTAATATGCGTACAGATTACAATGAGTCGAGAATGTAGCCCTAAGGCTTCCCGTAGGCCGGCTTTATATAGGCGACCGGCCTAGGGCTTACAAGGAAGATCGTAACTGACTAAGAGATAGAGTCCTAGACTAATCCGGCTTCTAGCTCCACCTTGTGCTCCAAGGCGGCTAGACGCTGGGCCTCCGTCTTGGACCTTCCTTAGCCAGCTGGACTTCTGTCTTGCGCTTCGGCCTACTGGGCCGCCGGTAAGCCTACTGGCTTTACTCCACTCCGTGGGATACCCATTTAGTATATCAACAACATTTGCCCCAGGAAAGATTTAAGTTCTCCAGCGGCCAGCTTGTCGATGAGGTTGACGAAGATCCTCCTTATTCGTCTTGTCTTGATTAGGCGGCTGAAGAGTTTGAAGCATTCCCGAAGAAACCATAAACCATCCGGGTAATATAAGCCGGATGATGAAGATAAGTCGGATTGGGCACGTGTCTTTCTGGTCAGAAGAATCTTTCCGTCTTATCCTGTCAGAAGATGGCGTGTTCATCTCCTCATGGGGTCCACGACAGTTTGAACTCCAAGGGAGCAGAACGTTGGCCATCATTGCATTTTTTCCGCGGGCGAAAACCGAGGCGTCGCTGCGAGACATTGCAACCGCTGCGAAATTACTGCAGCAGTTCCTTGACGTGTGGCGGAGATCATGGGCTTTCCCACTGTGGCCACGAATCGCGGAGCAACCCTATATAAGGGTTTTCACCACAACACTTTTCCCCACTTCTCCCATTCGCATCACCCTGCTTCCTCTTCCTCTCCTTCCTCGCGATAGCGCCGTTCCTCCCACACCGCACCACCAGAAACAAGATCCACCATCGGCAACCGGAGCTCGATGGCGTCCTCTACATCTTTCAGGGACACGGGAAATGTTCGAGGTACGAGGAGGAGCATTAAGGAAAACATTCCAAAGGTGGCTACCGAGGTGATTTACTTCATGGATCAGGTGTGGGAGAGACTCGGAGTTGTCGAGGACATATGCGAGGCTCGTGGAGATGCACGGGAGCGGCTGACGGGTAGCGAATTCCTCCCTGACGAGGTTTGACCTAGTTCCTTGTAGTTGTAGGTGACCTTCTTTCGGAGTAGTGTCTAGTTCCGCTTGCTCACCTACCATGCTTCATATCACATCATGCTATGTATCGCACTTACCGCGTGCTTCACTTGTTATGTATATGCTTGTCGTGCGTAGCAACAGTCATGTATTTCACTTACCATGTACTTTACCTTCCATCGGAAGCGGGGGCTTGTCCGAGCCGTGAACTTCCCTTAGGGACTTATCTTCCCATTTGCTGATTCTCCGAACTGATCATGAGGCTACCGTGTTGCAGGATTCAAGACATCATACCACTCGCCCCGTGGGCCACATTCATTCCACGATGCCACGGGGCACCGAATTGCCCACACTTCATGACAACTTGTGTTTGCTTGCTCTTGCTGTTGACATCGCGCACCCTTGATGGTATATAGATTGGTTTCCCACGCTGACTTTGGTAGAGTGTCCCCCTTCCCAACAAAAAAACACAGCGGTTGAGAGTAGCGAAACCGATTTAGCATTTCGCGTGAGACACGACTGTGCTTGTACAACTCTGTCTGGATTGCTTGATTGAATTTGACTGAATTTCTTGATTGTCATCAGAATGTTTGGTGTTGGTTGGGATGCGGTATGTGTCGAACCCCATGTGTGTGAAGAGATGATTTTACCTCTAGGCTTAGATAGGGACTTGAATCTTATAGGCGGTTTGTGAAAACCGCGAGCCTTTTATCCAGACGTCAAAAAAATCGGTCTCTGGCCTTCAGCCAAAAATGGAGAGCATTGGGGTGTGGAACCCTTGCCCTAAAAAAAGAGGGGGATTTTGGGTGGAATGGAATTTTGGGGGTGGAACCCCTTACCGTCATGGGCAGAAATGAGGGACAAACGGAGAGGGGAATGAGACTTACGAGGGCTTTCCGCCTGCTGCCCTAGGCTCCCAATGAAAAAACATAGCGTTTTCTTTTGACTTGATCTTGCTTTCATTCTTCTTGTGATGCTTGGTGCTTGATCTTTGACAGCTCGGAGAATCGCTTTGGCGGCATCATCTCTTGTTTGCTATAGGCGAGCGGCGTGGCCAATGTGTAGTCTAGTCAATTTTTAAAATGATAGGGCAATACAGCGAATGCGTCGGCCGTAAGATCCACTAAATAGGGGGAGGGCAGTGTGACCAGTGCGTCGCACAAGATCCCTCTTGGATAACCGATAGGGCAGTACGGCAAGGGCATCGGCCGCAAGATCCACTAAATCAGGGCAGGGCAGTACGACCAGTGCATCGGTGCAAGATCCCTCTATGATAACCGATAGGGTAATACGGCAAGTGCATCGGCCACAAGATCTACTAAATCAGGGGAGGGCAGTACGACCAGTGCGGTGGCGTAAGATCCTATATGTCCATCGCGGTGCTCTAAAGAGATTGGGGGTTTACGGGGAGGCCTCGGGACAGCATCCTTTGTCAACATCCATAGCCGTGATGCGTGTCCCGGACCTATGGTGGCCCCTCATCGGCCAACGGGGAGTACACGGGG
The DNA here is from genome assembly GCA_947311845.1 of Poa pratensis. NCBI lineage: Eukaryota > Viridiplantae > Streptophyta > Magnoliopsida > Poales > Poaceae > Poa > Poa pratensis. The sequence goes on from CAMZMU010000035.1 coordinate 1,173,283, forward strand.
GTACCGCAGGACCTCGTCCCTCTTGGTACGGTAGAGAATACACCCGGACCCATGGCAACGACTCGCCAAAATGACTTGAAGAGGTTGGGGGATGTACGGGGGTGTCACAGGACCATATCCCTCGCCAACACCCATAGCCGTGATGCGCTTATCCAGACCTACGGTGGCCCTCGCCGGCCACCTGGGAGTACACGGGGGTACCGCAAGACCTCGTCCCTCATGGTACCCATAACGGTGGAGCGTACATCCAGACCCACTCGTCACACCTGGAGACTACGAGAAATTGCCCTGGCCATCCACCGCCAAGCACTTACAGCACTAGGCGGCACGATGACCCCAGATAGGGCGATAGAATGCGCTTCTCGGCCAGTTTTTACATCACCTGGCTGAACACGGCATGATGAGGGGACGCATGGATGGTCCGGAGACCTAGAGGGGAACCTAATGACTTTCTCGCCACTTTTGTTCCCCACCTTCATGTGCAACCACACTTACTTGTCGCTCTCCCGGTTGACCATAGGAGTAGGTAGCGCACTCCCGACGGACCCTATTCCATCAGAGTCCCCACGCTAGCTTTACGACCGACTACTGGTCTTTACTCTATGACCCTTGCGATAGCATGTCCCCACCCTACAGGGAGCGCCATACTACAACGACATGTAAGGGTTCGTCTCTTAACAATGCCTACCCTGACGCTCAAGAGCCCCTACCACTATCGGCGTGGTCCTGGGCTCCCTACGGCTTTAGGTAGATAGATCCACAGTACGTCCCATGCCAACCACTGACCCGCCCAGGAACTCCTTCGTCGCTGCTGTCAGTCTGGCAGTGAAACATCAGTTTGCCTTCTCCCTCCACTTGTCGCTCTCCCGGTTGACCATAGGAGTAGGTAGCGCACTCCCGACGGACCCTATTCCATCAGAGTCCCCACGCTAGCTCTACGACCAATTACTGGTCTTTACTCTATGACCCTTGCGATAGCATGTCCCCACCCTACAGGGAGCGCCATACTACAATGACATGTAAGGGTTCGTCTCTTAACAATGCCTACCCTGACGCTCAAGAGCCCCTACCACTATCGGCGTGGTCCTAGGCTCCCTACGGCTTTAGGTAGATAGATCCACAGTACGTCCCATGCCAACCACTGACCCGCCCAGGAACTCCTTCGTCGCTGCTGTCAGTCTGGCAGTGAAACATCAGTTTGCCTTCTCCCCCACTTGTCGCTCTCCCGGTTGACCATAGGAGTAGGTAGCGCACTCCGACGGACCCTATTCCATCAGAGTCCCCACGCTAGCTCTACGACCGACTATGGTCTTTACTCTATGACCCTTGCGATAGCATGTCCCCACCCTACAGGGAGCGCCATACTACAACGACATGTAAGGGTTCGTCTCTTAACAATGCCTACCCTGACGCTCAAGAGCCCCTACCACTATCGGCGTGGTCCTGGCTCCCTATGGCTTTAGGTAGATAGATCCACGGTACGTCCCATGCCAACCACTGACCAGCCCAGGAACTCCTTCGTCGCTGCTGTCAGTCTGGCAGTGAAACATCAGTTTGCCTTCTCCCTCCACCTGGCAAGGGGTCTTACCTCCGACCACGGCTTGCTTTCTCATATGCTAGGTTGGTAGCCTAGGCCGGAGCCTACAATCACTCATGGGGGGTGGCGCCATGAGGCTACAAAAGGAAAGATCTTTTTAGGTGCCACGGACGGTACTGCAGTGTCATTTATTGATCTTTATGGGGCGTCCCACTCGGATACGTAGCCACTGGAGTGTGCGGGCTTGTGCATACAATAAAATAAAGTGAGAGTCGATGAAAGGTGCCGGTTGTGCATGCCGCCAGGCCCGGCTGAGAGATAAGGGGGTAGGATTTTTAGGCCGAAGCATATCCATGTAAAACTTGGGCATTTGTAGGAGATCAGAGCTCGGTTTCTTCTGACAAGGTAAACAAAGGAGTAGAAGGCCTACAACGATCAACGAACAATGGAAACTAAAGGAAAACAACATGCAAACAAGCTGAACTAGCTATGGCGGGGTATGCAAACCCGGCTATGAATGTAAATGTAATCCGTGCGCATGGCCGGAGAGGGTTTTGGGGGGCAGAATTGCCTAAAAGGGGGACGCGAAGGGTCAAAATTAAGCGAAAATGCACAACACGGGGTTCTCAAGCCTGGACACCATTGAGACGAGCTCTGATTAGGTGTAGATGATGGTTGACGGTTGCTGAGTCATCCTTAATCCGTGCGAGCGTAAAAAGGCCCGAGGTCCAGAGGAGCGGGATATATCGACACATTACCTTGGCCTACAGCCATGTCGGGGAGGAGTGGTGCCGGTCCATCGTGGGGAGGCTACTCGGGGGCTCGTGCGTTTCCATCTCGTGGCGGCCATTGCCTAGTGGCCACTCCCCGAGTAGCTCCTTGTAGCGGCAAGAAGGTTGTCTTCTGACGGGGACAAGATATACATTCCTAACCTAGCACGCCCGCACGAGACCCCCCAGCCTCGATCCCCTCTCCCCATAACTCCCTTCTCTCATTTTCCTCCCGAGTAGCGCTGCCAGCCTCATTTCCTAGCCCCGTGGGCCCCTTCTCGCCTTCTCTCTACCTCCTCCCGATAGCACATGCCACGTGCTGCCCCTCATCTCCCAGCGTGAGTGCAGCTTGCCCTGCTCCTGCCTCCACCTGCAGCGCGCTGCCAGGCTCCCTCCTTCCATAGCTCGAGCCCGAGCACCCGCCTCCCCGCCTCACCTCGCCCGGCCGGCGAGGCCACCTCCGTCGTTGCCTCCCGGGCCCAGCACCACATGCCTCCCCACCTCCTGCTTCTTGCCGGCCATGGTGCCTCGGCCAACCTCACCTTCGGGTTTGCGCACCACAACGGCACTCCGCCTGGCCATTCTGTCGCGTCCAGCGCCTCGCATTCACCTGTACATGTTGTCATGCACGCTTGCGCTCGGTGTCGTGAGCTTGTCACCAAGCTACTGCTACTGCGCACTCCGTGTCGTCTTCACTTGCTTACCTCGGTCAATGTGTTGCTCCGCCGGAAACCGCTCCGCCACCATTGCCATGAACCCCGCCAACCCCCAAGTTCGATGATGACCCCAAAGACCGGAACTCGAGACCAATCAAGTTCCACGACCATGCCCGAACGATGACGACACGCAAATGTCTACACATCGCACTGAACCGAGCCATGACATCATGCACGCTTCAAAGGTTACTTGAACGACGCATAGGTAGTTGCTCCGTGGTTGAGATTCGACGATGCATGTATTGTATGAGACGCTCGTGTATGCATTCGTTTTCGATTTGTTTGTCACGGGTACCTCGATGGCTGTGCCTCCGACCCGTGGGACCCCGGTAACTGGGATCGCCCACCGTCACTTAGCATGACACACACACACCAACACTTGAGCCAGATTGTGCTGCCGTGGCAGCCAAAACATGCTGTCATGCCACAAAATCGTATCACACCTATTATATGTTATTTTGTTTAGGAATTTGCATTGCACGTGTACATGTCATTCTCATGCATGTTAACAACTTCTAAAATGTTGTTTTAGGGTTCAACTATAATAAATGCCTTTCTTTTAATATGGATAATCATGGAACTGCATTATATCCACTATTCCTATCCATTTAACTTGTGTAGCTTAATTCCATCATCACCCTTGCCATTTCATGACATCGCATACCATAAACATTTTGGATCTTTTGCCGTAGTTGTAAGATGCATCATTTGCGCTTTCCAGTGTTTTCTGCGTCTTAACGGTTAGGACTCAGAGATGATGTGATCTACGAGCAAGATCTACTTCCAAGCATGGATTACAGGCAATCACTCTCCTCTTGCTCATGCCTATATCACCTATGCTTTCTCCCTTATTCTTGCATTACTATTATGATGCTTTAGTGAGTCACGATGCCTATTGTTTTGCATAGCCCGCTTCTGTCGCCATGATATGGCCTTTACCTTCCACTACTTAGCAAACTTGTATGCTTGTTGTTGTTATGTTTAAGCCTGCTTATCCTAGGATGCTTGCTTAGGGTTGCTCGAGTCTTACTTGTGTGCTTGTTCTAATGCCATGGGTAGAAGTACTTGAATCATATTCATGTTATGATGTGTTGTGGAATTATATGTGATAAACTTGTAAAAGGCAAAGGTGGGAGGCCAGGACTACAAACCATGGTGTTTTGTTCCACTTGGGCCACCTTAGGACCCGAGTTTTTGTTTCTTGATCCAAGACTGAGCACGCTAACCACTCGTGGGAGGTATTATGGGACCCCCCATCGACCTAGTACCTTACCTCCGACTTGTCCAGTGGCCCCATAGTTTGGGTTTTCCATTCGGCATACGCATTAATGATGTTGTTGCAGGTATGGAAGGGACGCCTCCGATTGATGTTATTACTTTACATGTGCATACATATAGGGCTTGCGCCATGTTTTGCTAAATGGTTATCCTGCCTCGGAGCTTCGGCCTTGCAATAGTTCGGTCCGCCTCGCAACAGTTGGGTTCGCCTCGAAGCTTCGAACGGACTTTCGATGCAGGTTAGACTCAGTTGGGTGGCTCCTTGTACTTGTTTGTCATATGGGAAGTGTCGTGTCGATCCCTCCTCAGCCGGCACCCTTAATGAGTGTCATGTGGCATTAAGAGACAATCGAACATGTATGGGAACATTGGTGCACCCCTGCAGGGTTAAATCTATTCGAATAGCCATGTCCACATTATGGATGACTTGGAGATGGTTACCTTGATCATAGAACAACTTCAACTAATAATTGTTAAACATTGCCCTCTTAATAGCTTGATTAGTAAGATAGATCCACTTCAACCAATAATTAAAATTTACAAACAGTGTGAGTGCCATGGGTTTACTTCCTTGTGGGGTTATGCAAGGGATGATTCATGGTGTGGTGTTATGTTTGATGGTAGGCAACTCCATATGTTTTTGAAGGAATCTCTCCATATGTTTTTTGGTATTTTTGAAACTTTTCAAAACATTTAAAAATTAGGGAAGATTTGGGCATTTTTAGGGTTTCCTCTCAATTTAGAATGCAAATTTTTTCCAAGCTAAAAAATAATGCATGTCATGCTTATTACCAAGTATTTGTACTTTATTACAAACATGGGATGTTACAGTTCGTACAGAGAAATTGTATGCGCTGGGCCACAAAACGTACACACTTAAGTAGGTTTAACCGTGTGCGAATGGCACGCAAATGCACATGGTTGGTGCTCCGTAACCTTGTACGATGGGCACCCCCATCACACATTATTCCTTCTACCTAACTGTGTGAGATTGACCCCGCCATCACCTACCTTCACTTAGCGAAGGATGGATAAACCATTCACGATTGCCCGATCTATACTAGTGACATCTAGAATGTTGTTTTCCTTGATCAACTTTTTGCCTTTGAGGAGAACAAGAAAGTTGGTTCAACTCTAATTTATGTAAAAGAAGTGTCAACATATGCTGAAAAGAATTTCCAAAGTTTTTTTTAACGAACCAATGAAAGGCGACCGCTCACCTGAATTAACCTTAGATATAAAGGGTTACATTACAACGCCGATTAAGATCTGCCGGCTGGGGGAAGGCCCAAGACGTACAAGAGTAGAATGAATGAGTGGTGGGACGAACAAGTAAAATATGAGGTACATAGTAGATCAGTCCAGGAGAGCCGGGGGGGGGGGAGGGGAGCAGTCTGGGTCACTACATCACGTATTAGAACCGGAGGCACTCAGTAATGCCTCCAAAAGTCCCAAAAATGCCTCAAAATGTTTTTTGAGGCAAAAATAAAAGTGCAGCATTTACTTGTGTAGCTAAAAGTTTTTTGTGGCATTTTTCAATAATGCCTTAAAAGGTGATCATTAGAGGCATTATTGAGTGCCTCAAATGCTATACCATTTGATACCATTTGAGGCACTCAATAATGCCTCTTATGCTATACCATTAATCAAAAGCCATTTGAGGCACTTTTGATTTGTGCCTCAAATGGTATACCATTTGAGGCACTCAATAATGCCTCAAATGCTATACCATTTGAGGCACTTTTGATTTGTGCCTCTAATGCTATACCATTTGAGGCACTCAATAATGCCTCAAATGTACACCCTTTGGATATCGCAGTAAGGTTCAAATATATATTACAGTCAAATATCACATTATATTCAGGTTCAAATATCACAGTAATTACAATTACAGTCAAATATCACTGCAACCTTCAGAGACACAATCAGACAAGCATGATGAATAAACCAATATCAATGACGCCAATGTCAACATAATTACAATGACAACAATTACAAATGTATTTTCCCTCTATATTTTGTAACAATAACAGCAATGAATCAGCACATCTTTGTAACTGAAGCCTGTGCACTTATCTTGCTAGTAGCTCCATTTGAATTATTTTGTTTGCTTGTCTGGAACTTGTGACTATGTAGTCTGTATCAACAGAAACAGTCTTCATTCAGAAACTGGCCTAATCCTATGAACCTTGAACCAAACAGCGGGTGATGCAGATGTATCGGTGCATCTAATTGTGATTACTGAATACCACATACAAGCAGCTTTTAAAGATATTCTGTGATTGCAAAGCGTAACTAGATGTATAAGCTAGAACATTTTCTTTTAAGCAATGTTGTCACATATTAATGACACTACAATTGGGTTTCTTCAGACATGGCTGTACAGAAGCACTGGAATGGACATCCACAGGACAGGACACATCAAATCTTTTAAAGAATACACAAAAGATATCTGCATTACTGTTTTAAGAAGAGGAAAAATAGCACGAACAGTTACTGGCACCAATGCCTCACTGGCACTGTATATAAGTATAGCAATGCACCAATGCCTCACTGGCACTGTATACACGCATGAACCAGATGAACATGATGAACCTGACCTACCTGATGAACCTGCAGGTACTCCTCACTTGCACATGTGATGATTTGCACCACTCTTCCATTTCGGCATTTCTTGGACCTTATGAACCTGATAAGCATTGCATACACAAATAATCAGTGTATGGCTGGAGTAGAAAAAACACTTTTTGATTTTCTTTAAGAAAGCTTGCAGCTAAGAATAGTTCCATGAGATCACAATGGACATACTCAAATTCTACTGGCATAGAACATGTAAAATTTCACAAAATAAGTTATACCTCCAACTGATGATTTTCTCTAAGAAAGCTTGCAGTTAAGGAAACATGACATCTCAAAATAAGTTCCATCTACAGTTTGCTACTCCAAATTTCACAAAACATGACAGGCAGCAGAATATAGTCAATTGTATGTGACATCTTAATTCACTGCAGAGCACAAGCTAATGCGTAAGCTGCGCACACTACAAAGCAGAATATGTGTGATTGGTTTTGCTTTGCCAATGGCCAGTGCACCTTGCAAACAAGACATGTAATATACAGAAAGGGCATCATTAGTAACACATGTTTATTCAAGCGGTTATGCCTGAAACTAATCAGCTCGAGCAACAAAGAAGCAAGATGATCTTGCACATAGATGTTGTGACGAAATAATACATCTACATTAGAAAGTGAGCACGAAAGCAACTCTGATCTATGGGAAGTTACTGACATATAGCTGCGACTTGCAAAGCAATAAGATGCATACCATGATGTTTCTTCAACTTCAGGGACAAAGCCTTATCCGGGAACAGGAATGTAGCAGCTTGTCTGCTATCATCCTGATAGCCATAAACATGACAGGATTCCATTCCACCTTTGCTTTTCTTGAGGCACCAAAACATGAACAGTCAAAACATTGTGAAACACACACTGAGTTGATGACCTGAAACAAAATAGAGATTGATGCCTTTTAAAATACTCCCAGAATAGTGCAACATGCAACACTACAGTTTGCTACTCCAAATTAAAATTTGCAAGATGAAGATAACGAACATCTAGTTTTTGGACCTACAATGGTACACCATTTTGAGTTTAGACTGAACAAGGTACTCCACCGAATAATTTCATTTCATGATACCAACTGTCAACTCCTTGTATTTGCTGACTATTGCTAGACTACCAATCAGTAGTGTCATAGTTCACACATTATTTAAAAGTAGCCTTACTATTATAAGCAAAATCATGCATTGTCATCTTTTGCTATCAAGTTTGTCAGTGGAAGCTAGAACTCTAAGCTGAGAGTCATGTAAATAGCCTAGGGAGCTGACAGGTTACAAATCGCATAAGTTTCCATTTTTATAAATTCCAAAGAGCTGACAGGTTGTACACCACATACTCCTGAATCAGATTTAGTGGCATAAGAAATTTAAAGTATTTGTATTTACTCAGATGTAAGAGATGTAGCATTTGTTCCTCTAGGATTTTGAGCTAACCATATTTACAAACAAAATGAAGTTCTATTGCCGATACAGCTCCTTCATACCATATGTTTACTTTTTTCATTAAATTTTGAACAAACTATCCATGGAGGGGTTAACACTGGTATCACACGAGCATGGTATAAGTTTGATATATGTAAGTGCGATCAATACAAAGGTCATGGCAAAAAACTTTGTATACAAGCCCCAAATGGTGACTGAATGAAAGGAAATTTGAGAAAAGCACACAAACATACCAGGAAGCATTGGTACAACAGAAACATTTGAATCCACCCAACTCTCTGAACATGCTTCTGCTACACGAACTCTGGGCAATTCCGCTGAACATGCTTCAACCACATGAATCTAGTGTTAGGTCAAGTTGACACAATCGACCACGAGAGGAAGAAAGGAGGAGCGAGCTGTATACCTGCTTGAGCTGTCCCCTCCGCTTGGAGAGGACGACGATCTGGTCGTTGAGCTTCTTCCAGGCGCCATCCTTGAAGCAGAGCTCGACGATGTGGACGACGGCCTTCCTGGTGCCGATCACGTCCCCGGCCAGCTGGCGCTGCTTCTCCAGGTTCGAGCGACTCGATCGCCTCGTCCAGGTTTCCCTCCTATACCCGTCGTCGCCATCATCAGGGTTAGTAAGAGCAGAAATATAAATCAATGGGTCAGCTAGGCAATAGCACAAACACATATAGTGAGCAACCAATTTCCATAGGAAGGTACACAATGCTCGCAGGAGGTAGACGAATGAGGTTAACATATACATGGAGTGACGGAGAGGAGTTTGCGTGTGTCACCTGCGCGGCAGCAGAGGCAACGGCATGGCCCCCTGTCGCGCGGACAGTTGACAAAGTCGATGACGAGGTCATCGTCGCCGAGCCAAACTGGCGCGGCTAGGTTAGGGCTCCATGGGAGGAGGCACAACTGGGTGCTTCGGCGACGGGGAGCGTCGCAAAAGAGCGGTGGCGCGGGAGATACCCGGAAGCCGATGGGAGCAGGGGCAGCACCACCACATACACCACCACACCACTGGGAAACCGAGAAGCGCGGGGTCAATGGGATGCCGAGGCGGCGTGGTCGAGCAGGGGCTCGAGGAAGGAGCCGTATACGACGAGGAGACGCAGCCGGAGGCGCGGCGGTGCGGTAATCGCACCGGCGACCGAGCAAACCCGAGGCTAGGGTTAGCCGCGGCGTCGCGCTCGGGGGTTGGAGCAGCTTGGTGGCGGTGAGGAACTTGCGAAGGAGTTCGAGGCGGAATCTCGCCGGAGTGCGGCGGTGCCGGAGGAAATCGGTGACGGCCGGAGCAGGGGTGGCGGCGCGAGGCGTAGACACGAGCGATTGACCGAACGGATCGAGAGACGGAGACGTGCGTTGTTACTTTTTTTCCGAGAATTACGTGCATTGTTATTTGTGAAAGAACGGGAAGAGAGACGTGAAGAAAGCTGGGCTGTGTTGGGCTCGTCGTGTACGCGTGTGCTAATGGGCTCAATTTGGTCTCGTAGCCAATTAAAGCTCATGTCGAGCAAGGAAGAACGGTGCATCGGTTTGGCTAGTCACTCAGAAGAACGATCGAGTTACGCGCGCTGGATCAAGGCATACATTTGAGCTGTACGTGCATGCATTTTCAGTCCAAGAAACCATCGAAAGTCTTTCTGAACGGCTACAAGCTTACACGAACACTGACAGCTTGTTTGGCAAAACTTACGGCAGGGAAATGGGAGTTTGTGGTGGGAATTTGTACGGGACTGATGTGGGGACTGATTTTTAGTCCCATTCCCTTGTTTAGTTTGTGATAAGAATTGATAGTGGGAATTGTTTAGGCATGTGAAAAATGTATAGTGTTTAGCAATATTGGAATCTTAATGTTGCATCATCTGGAGTTTAATTTGCTTTCTGGATGTACAAGTTTCTAGAGTTGTTTATCGATTTTTCAAATACTCGATCTTTTGAGGCATTTGGAAAATGCCGCTAATGGAAGCCATTTGAGGCACTTTTTTTTTTGAGAAACACAGTACAGACGCAGACGCTCACAAACACGCACGTACAGACACCCCTATGAACGCACGCACGCAAATCCTACCCCTATGAGCACCTCCGAGAGACTGGTCCGGCAGATCTTGAGGTTGACGAAGTCACCACGGGCGCCTCGCTGTTGACGGGCACGTCACCTACCACTGAAAGCATAGCGCCGGTTAAATCCTGGAAAATCCAGGAAAATGAGAGCACCCATGCCAAGTCTAGGACTTGAACCTGGGTGGACCGGTTCCACCACAAGGAACCAAACCAGCTGAGCTAGGCTCAGTTCGCATTTGAGGCACTTTTTGGCTGTGCCTCAATTGATATTTTTTTAGCCTCTAATCTATAGTGTTTCAAACGGGTTACTTTTGAAGGCATCTAAAAGTGTCTCGAAAGGTGACCATATGAGGCACATTTTAGCAGTGCCTCAATTGATAGCTTTTTGAGGCGCTAATCTATAGTGCCTCAAATGGTTACTTTTGAGGCATCTAAAAGTGACTCAAAAGGTGACCATTTGAGGCATTTTTTTTGCAGTGGCTCAATTGATAGTTTTTTAGGCGTTAATCAATAGTGCCTCAAATAGTTACTTTTGGAGGCATCTATAAATGCCTACAAAATTTGATCATTTGAGGCGGTTTACAAAAATGCCTATAATGCTAATAGTTTTGAGGCACTACCTAAAATAGTGCCTTCTAAAGTAACAAATAGTCATATTTGAAAAATGCCTCTAACAAAGTGCCTCCAATTCTAGGACGTGACATAGTGGGTGTTGGGGATCCACACAAAGACCTTGACCTTGAGAGGGGGGGGGGGGGGGGGGGGGAGCAATTGAATAAGTTTTTTGGGGAAAGAAATGAAAATTAATGAACAAGTTGATATTTTTTCTTTTACATGTAATTGTTTTTTTGAACTGTTTGCGTGTAATTGTTGATGGGTTGATGGCGAGTGAAAGAAATGTTGAGGGAACAAACACGGACACCTTATAGTGGGCTTGGTCCAATCGGGAGCAACCTAGCTAGAAGAGAGGGACACAGAATAAACCGAGCTACAGGCCTCTTCTCTTTCCTCTGGTTATTAAGCTTTTCCTGAGTGGCCAGCTGCTGCTGCTTCTTCTTCTTCACACTCTCAAGCCTTCTTCTTCAGAACTAATACGCTGTCACATGCATCATCATGGGTGGATGTGTCGGTGTTGACAGACCAGTGGATGATCCGGTAGAAGAGGTGGCGAGCGAGGTGGCTCCCGGATTAGCGTCGCCCAGGTGCGTCGCTTTCCAATGGGAACCCGACGGCAAGTACCTGTGCTACTCGCACCAGGTGAAGGAGGAGGGAGCTACCACCGACGGGTTGCTCCAGCTAGACGGCGAGAACGTCACTAGCCCTCACACAAGGTTCTTCCTGGAGCCGTCCAAGGAGCACGACGGCCGGCGGCTCCTGCACGTCAGATGCTGCTACGACAACAAGTACTGGGCGGCGGTGCAGCTACCGCACGGCGGCTGGATCGTGGGAGCCACCGACGAGGCGGAGGAGGACCTGTCCAAAGCGACGTGCACGCTGTTCAAGACCACGGCCGGCGACCGGCGTCCCGTCAGGTTTGTCCACGCTCATCTGGGGATGTACGCGTGCATGTCCAAGCAGACCCTCCGTCTCTCCTTGCAGGAAGGAGAGGGGCTAGACGAGGCCGGTGGCGACATCATCATCCATGATCTATCGCGGCAACTGGTCTTGCCTAGATACCTTGTTTTCAAGGGTGACAACGGCATGTACCTCCGCCCGCGGATCATCGGGCGCCAAAAATACCTACAATTCTCAGCAGGTGCCGTCGACCAATCTTTGGTCAACAGCGTCCACGGCAACCAGGACGGGACGTTCCGTGTGTGGTCCAATCACTTCGGCAAGTTCTGGCGGCGCAGCCCCAACTGGATCTTCTGCGACGCGGACGGTGCCACCACCGGGGACGTCGACACGCTGTTCAGGGCAACCAGATTCGGCAGCTCCGTTGCGCTTCAGAACCTCGGCAACAACTGGTATTGCAAGAGGCTGACCACGGAAGGCAAGAAGGACTGCCTCAACGCCGGCGCTCCGACCATCACGGCAGACGCAAGACTACGGCTGGAAGAAGCTTTCGTCTCTCGCGAGATTTACGATGTCGTCTACGACCTCTCAGGACCCAGAGTCTACGGGAAGACCAGTGTCGTCGGCATGGCGACAGACTCTGCTCTCAACGAAGACACTGCCTCCAGCAGAACGGCTGAGCTCACGCTTGAGTGCAGACACACGGAGACAAGGACCTGGGTTTCGAGTGTCACAATGAACCTCGGCGCCACGGCCAAGCTCCATGCTGGCGTTCCGCACATCGCGGCCGGCGGGAATGTGGAGCTTGCGGAGGATGAGCTGAGTGGGTCGTACAGCTGGGGATCATCCATGGACAAAGAAACACGCAAGGATGTCGCCTATCAAGTCACCGTGCCGCCAAAGACTAGGGTAACAGTGACCATGGTAGCAACAAGAGCGACCTGCGACGTCCCCTTCTCCTACAAGCAGAGGGACACGCTGTTCGATGGACAGCAAGTTACTCATGACAAGAACGATGGCCTCTACACTGGTGAAAATTGCTTCGATTTTGAGTATGTAATAACCAGCCAGGAAGTGATCTAATATGTCGGTTTTAATTATGCCGGTTTTAATTACGTCGCCCAAAGATCGACTGCACCTTAGCACTACTAAATCAACAATTAACTCCCGGGTTATCGGCCCCAAGATTCCAGTAAATCTCCAACACATTGTTTGTACACGTATTGCTGTACATAGTGTTTGTAGTGTGTGCTTTACTTGCTCTATTAATTTTGGGAAAATCTAATTAGTATACACGTAAATTAGTCTTACCGTGCTTCCGTGTGTTTACATGCATGCGAGTAGGAATCTATCACCTTAGGCTCACATGATCACATTAATTGCTAATTTCGAAATTCAAAATGATTTACATTAAACACACCGCTGAGTTGATCTCGACGAGGGGTTTAAATTAGATCTCATGTTCCTATGTTTCAACAAAAATAATTTAGTCGCAGCAGTTGCCAGATTTATATATTGTGGTTACCAAATTAGCGACTAACAGTTTCCACGATAAAGTGCATAGTTGCCGGATAATTTTATACATGTTTTTAGATATTGCAATGCTATGCAGAGCTAGAGAGTGGTTATTTCGTCTCTCCGTCGGTTCTGTTGTATCCGTCTTTGTTGTTCTGGCTGTGAAGGCCATTTCAGTAGTAGTGGTACAGTTATGAAGATCAAATGGACGTGATCAGTTTAGCTAAAATTATGAAGATCAAACGGATGTGATCCCCTCGAACCCAATCTGGAGAAAACAATTCACGAGTAGGCTAGCCTTTCGCTCCTCTTCCCTGCTCTCTAGAAAAATCGAAGAGGGAGGCAATCGCTTTTCCTCCATCGAATGCCGGCGGGCCTGGAGGCTCTCGTCTCCTCAGTCCGCCGCTACGGCGAAAGGAGGATGGCGGAGCTTCTGGGCCTCGCGCCGGGCCCATATATAAGTGTAGGAGTAGTTTGTCTAAGGGCGCCGTTCTGTTGGCGGCGGCTGTGCCATGTCGGAATAAAGTTGCTACAGCTCTTTCCCCACCTCGGCGAAGTATTCTATGGCGGCGCCGGAGAGCTGAAGGCTTTGCTTTATCCTGGCTCTGTTGACCCTGCGAGATAGTATTTGCCGGGCATGGTTGGCGAGGCGGTGACAATGCCATGGGATTTTATCTTCCGGACTTGCCTCCTTCATGGCGTCGCTTGCTCTAGCGCCGTCCTGGATTCCGGGAGCGTCGGGCATCGTCTTCTTTGAGGGCGGTAGACGCGGCTTTTCCAGATGGATAGTTGGACTGGAGCGGGTTTGATGGACCGCGGTAGCCGACTCTTCTGCTCTTCGTCGACGGCCTCGATGGGAAGCGGTGGAATGGGATCCGTGGAGCTCAGAGGCAAACCCCCCCCCCCCCCCCCCCCTCTCGACAATGTGCCACAGCGGCAAGGTTCCTGACTACGGCGGGCCACTTTTGAGGTCCACAAAGCAGATGTTCTGCAATGGTGCTTTCTCAGAGCTTGGCGAGTAGGTCAACCATCTTCCCTTTCTCTAGTGAGCACTTCAGGTGTCGTGTACAGGAACCTAGAACAACTTTGTTGCAAATTTTTTTATTTCAGGGTTGTTTGTGCAATTTCTCTAGGACAGTTGTCCCTCTAGATCTTTTCAGGTTGCGTTAGCGTGTATTGTAATCGCTGGGTGTTTTAGCAAAGGAAAACGTGGAACATTCTCAAAAAAAAAAGGATGTGGTCGGTTTTGGTACAGTTATGTAGATCTCTAACGGATGCAACATGTTTAGATATCGTTATGTAGACCTGACGGTTGTGATATACTAATAAAGAGATAGTCCATCGGATATACAGCTAGATGTTTTATCTTGTTTTCCTTTTGAAGTAATTTCTGCCCTATCTCTCTATTTTTTTACCGTATCTTGCTTGCTTTTAGTCTTGAATTTTATCTCCATAGATATGATACACACACATTCGTGGCTAGGAGAAATTATCATTTGACGCTCAGTAAGCTGCAAGATTTTAAATTTATTTTTGGATCCGCAAGCACCCAACCATTTTTCACTGCATTATGCGCAACGAAAACCACGTCCAATGAACAACGTCGGAACGGCAGATAGAAAAGGGGTTATATTTAGCCAGGCCAGCATCCTCAGGCATGCATACAGCAACAGAACAACAAGCTCAATAACAAAACTGAGTTAGCCTTGTCTCGATACACCAACTACTAAAGCTGTATGTGTACATACCGAATTAGATAGAGTGCGTACCTGATTCCAGCAACAAACCGAATCAGCTAGATCTGAACAAGGTTCTCCAATAAACGGGCAACCGCTCCGGTCCTGAGCAAACCGAACAAGGTTCTCCGATAAAGCAACCGCCGGTCCTGATCACTTTGCAAAGAGGAACTTGAGAAGCAGCGTGTATTTACGAAACTGAGGTCTAAAACAGACGGCAACGCTGGTTGGTTATCTCCAGAGCTTCGGTGGGGAGGAAATAGAAAGAAGTACAGATTCGCAACCACCCAACCATTTTTCACTGCATTATGCGCAACGAAAACCACGTCCAATGAACAACGTCGGAACGGCACACTACTAGGGAAGAGACTACGGCCCTGACGCACCACCTTTCGCACGCGCCACGCTACCCGTGGCGCACCAGAGCGGGGTGCGTCACGAGTAACCTAACAGGTGCGCCACGGGTATAATTTCGAAAATTTATTTTTTTATTACGATGTCCACGTATTTATACAGTTATACATTTGAATACGGTACAGTATAAGCAGTTTGCAAAACAGTATAAATAGATAAAGTTGATCACATTGGTACCGAAACAGAGATAAGACCAACACAATCGTAATTCATCACATTAATTAGAATCCGAAATAGCGACAAGTGTCAAAATATTAGACAAGTCTAGTTCTCGAAACCGAGTAGCAAGTTCATCGTCACATTACAAAGTAAATAGTCACCTAAATTACGATCAAATACAGTAGAACCGCAATCACGGTGAGCAAGACGGGGATTACGATGAAGGTCTTCATCCGGTTCTTCTTCCTCTAGCAGGTGGTTCATCCACCTAGCTTCCGCCTCCTCTCTACTCTTGTAGCCTTTGTAGCGGGTTACCTTCGAACACCACGTACCACTTCTTCATCTCTACACACAAGACAGTTGCCACTTCTATTGAACCAAAATCACGAAAACTACAGGTTCTCAACTGGTACTACATTATATATATATATACACTAAAGCTCTCCATGGTGGAGCTCCAGATGTTGGGTTCCAGATCAGTACCATTGGCCTAGCTACACAGACACGACATTACTTCAAGCTTCTGAAAATGATTTACCTGAAGGGTTTCAACATTTTTGTTAAAGGACAACAAAGTTTGTTGAGAGCCAAGCTTCCGTCGTGGGGAGACGGTGCCCTGGTTGCACCGGACCGGGAGCGTGGAGGTGCAGGCAGAGGGGGCGGAGCAGCGGGGTCGCGGCCGGAGGCGCTCGGGGCACAGGGGAATCTCGGCCGCGGAGCAGGAGGCCGGGACGGTCAACCGGGGCGGCGGGGCGCGAGCGGCGAGGCGGCTGGCAGCGCAGTGGTTACCAAATTAGATCTCGACGAGGGGTTTGAAATTAGATCTCATGTTCCTATGTTTCAACAAAAATAATTTAGTCGCAGCAGTTGCCAGATTTATATATTGTGGTTACCAAATTAACGACTAACAGTTTCCACGATAAAGTGCATAGTTGCCGGATAATTTTATACATGTTTTTAGATATTGCAATGCTATGCGGAGCTAGAGAGTGGTTATTTCATCTCTCCGTCGGTTCTGTTTGTATCCATCTTTGTTGTTCTGGCTATGAAGGCCATTTCAATAGTAGTGGTACAGTTATGAAGATCAAATGGATGTGATCAGTTTAGCTAAAATTATGGAGATCAAACGGATGTGATCCGATCCCCTCGAACCCTATCTAGAGAAAACAATTCACGAGTAGGCTAGCCTTTCGCTCCTCTTCCCTGCTCTCTAGAAAAATCGAAGAGGGAGGCGAACGCTTTTCCTCCATCGAATGCCGGCAGGCCTGGAGGCTCTCGTCTCCTCAGTCCGCCGCTACGGCGACAGGAGGATGGCGGAGCTTCTGGGCCTCGCGCCGGGCCCATATATAAGTGTAGGAGTAGTTTGTCTAAGGGCGCCGTGGTGTTGGCGGCGGCTGTGCCATGTCGGAATAAAGTTGCTACAAATCTTTCCCCACCTCGGCGAAGTACTCTATGGCGGCGCCGGAGAGCTGATGGCTTTGCTTTATCCTGGCTCTCTTGACCCTGCGACATAGTGTTTGCCGGGCATGGTTGGCGAGGCGGTGACAATGCCATGGGATTTTATCTTCCGGACTTGCCTCCTTCATGGCGTCGCTTGCACTAGCGCCGTCCTGGATTCCGGGAGCGTCGGGCATCGTCTTCTTCGAGGGCGGTAGACGCGGCTTTTCCAGATGGATAGTTGGACTGGAGCGGGTTTGATGGACCGCGGTAGCCGACTCTTCTGCTCTTCGTCGACGGCCTCGATGGGAGGCGGTGGAATGGGATCCGTGGAGCTCAGAGGCACCCCCCCCCCCCCCCCGTCGACAATGTGCCACAGCGGCAAGGTTCCTGACTACGGCGGGCCACTTTTGAGGTCCACAAAGCAGATGTTCTGCGATGGTGCTTTCTCAGAGCTTGGCGAGTAGGTCAACCATCTTCCCTTTCTCTGGTGAGCACTTCAGGTGTCGTGCATAGGAACCTAGAACAGCTTTGTTGTAAATTTTTGTATTTCAGGGTTGTTTGTGCAATTTCTCTAGGACAGTTGTCCCTCTAGATCTTTCCAGGTTGCGTTAGCGTGTATTGTAATCGATGGGTGTTTTAGCAAAGGAAAATGTGGAACATTCTAAAAAAAAAAGGATGTGGTCGGTTTTGGTACAGTTATGTAGATCTCTAATGTATGCAACATGTTTAGATATCATTATGTAGACCTGACGGTTGTGATATACTAATAAGAGCATGTACAACGGGGGCGCTTGTAGAGGCGCTAGGGAAATAATTCCTGGTAGTTACACTCCAATCCCGTCCGATCCCAGGAATTTCTCTAGCGTCGACGCCAACTTAGCCGCCGGTGCTCCGCTTTTTTCTCCTATGCGAAAGACTCAGATCAGGTAGAAAACAGATCGTGTTTAGCGCCTGTCTTAGCGCTTTGCGTTGGGAGTCCCAGACTCGTACGTCTATGGCTCACGATAAAATTTTTTTTTTGGCTGCTAAGCGTCTACCCAAGAGTCTAGCGATGTAAATGCCCTAAAGAGATAGTCCATCGGATATACAGCTAGATGTTTTATCTTGTTTTCCTTTTGAAGTAATTTCTGCCCTATCTCTCTATTTTTTTGCCGTATCTTGCTTGCTTTTAGTCTTGAATTTTATCTCCATAGATATGATACACACACATTCGTGGCTAGGAGAAATTATCATTTGACGCTCAGTAAGCTGCAAGATTTTAAATTTATTTTTGGATCCGCAAGCACCCAACCATTTTTCACTGCATTATGCGCAACGAAAACCACGTCCAATGAACAACGTCGGAACGGCAGATAGAAAAGGAGTTATATTTAGCCAGGCCAGCATCCTCAGGCATGCATACAGCAACAGAACAACAAGCTCAATAACAAAACTGAGTTAGCCTTGTCTCGATACACCAACTACTAAAGCTGTATGTGTACATACCGAATTAGATAGAGTGCGTACCTGATTCCAGCAACAAACCGAATCAGCTAGATCTGAACAAGGTTCTCCAATAAATGGGCAACCGCTCCGGTCCTGAGCAAACCGAACAATGTTCTCCGATAAAGCAACCGCCGGTCCTGATCACTTTGCAAAGAGGAACTTGAGAAGCAGCGTGTATTTACGAAACTGAGGAATAAAACAGACGGCAACGCTGGTTGGTTATCTCCAGAGCTTCGGTGGGGAGGAAATAGAAAGAAGTACAGATTCGCAAGCACCCCAACCATTTTTCACTGCATTATGCGCAACGAAAACCACGTCCAATGAACAACGTCGGAACGGCACACTACTAGGGAATAGACTACGGCCCTCATGCACCACCTTTCGCACCATACTTGCGCCACGGGTAGCACGCCACTGATAATTGTTAGCCGTGGCGCATCACATGGTCAACTGCTGGACAGAAAGAATTTATAGAATAGAGGTGGGAAATGAGAGAAAAAGAAAAAAAATGTTTATTTCGCTGACTCCCGGGTCCCTAGGTCCCACAGTGAAATGGAACCATAGGTCAACGCTACAAGGCCACCCTGCCACCATTCCATTGCCACATGTGCAAAACCACCAGCCAAAACAGCTTAAGATGGAGTTTTTTTTTTTTTGCGATGACAAAGCTTAAGATGGAGTTAGGGGGTCTTTTGCCTGGTTTTGGACGAAGCGGCTCTTTGGCGAGCGATCGTGGCCACGATCAGTCTCCAACATGCGTCTCACTCTGTGGGCCCCACCCCTCTCCTTATATTCTCTCTCGTCTCGCCCACGTCCTTCACTCGTCCGCGACATAAATCGAACCAGAGAAAGAGGGAGAGCGGCGGCGCAGAACCAGAGAGAGGGAGATGGTCGTGGTGTCGATGGCAATGGTGAGCCTATACCTCGCCAGAGACAGGGCCGATGCGGCTCACCGCGGCAGCACCAGTGGAGGCGAGGAAGCAACTTAGGGTTCGCGGTGGGGGGCACCGGCCTCGGAGAAGAAACGCCACCTCTCCCCGGGCATAGAGGGATGGTCGGGGCGGCGCTAGATCAACGGAGGGAGAGCTTGGGGCAGCACGCGGCGGCGATGCGCCGCGGCAGCGCACCGGGCACGGGAGGGGAGGTTGGCTGTTAGGCCGGTACTGGTGGCGGCGACGGGGAAGAAGAGGAATAAGGGCAGAGCACCTCACTGGAGGGGGATAAGAAGAACGGATGGGGAGGCAGCGGCGTTCTTCTCCGACAACAAAATGACTGGGGGCCGCTGTCGGAATTTTGCCTGTGGTCACGGTGCCGCTAGCTAGCAGCCCCCGGTTTTGGATAGTGTAGGGGATTAAGTGCAACGCGATTTTTCCACAACTAATAGGATCTCCACATATTATCATGACCGTTGATTATGCATCCAACGAACCATATTATTCCTACTATTTTATGTGTTAAAAAAACTAAAAAATATGTTAACGCGTGGTTTTTTTTTCAATGCATGCACAGAAAATTCATATTACATAAATCCATCAATTATTGATAATCGTTGACATTTGAAGATTCGTTGATGAATTTGTTGCACGAATCTTGATGAAATGAAGGGTGTGGATAGTTGGTGGATATCATGTTATTTGTGGTGTTGCATTTCCGGATTAAGTGCACCGATTTTGACCTGAGGGGTGCTTCGTCCTTTTTGTGAAACATGGGGGTATGTGTACACTACGGGAGAGCGGTACGTTGTCGTGTGCCAAGAACACACGGCGAAGACCCAAATCCGCACGGCGAAGACGTTGCCGTGTGCTACACACGGCAACGAACACACGGGGAAGAATTGCACGGCAAAGGATTCTTTGCCGTGTGTCGTATGTCGGGCCCACGGCAACGACGAAAGGTGGGACCCACATTGACTTGACGACGATGGACGGTGACGGCTGTTCTTTGCCGTGTGCCAGCGCACGGCAACGTATTGCATTTTTGCCGTGTGCGCCCCACGGCAAAGACGAACTGCGCGGGTCCCAGGTGGCGGTTCTTTGCCGTGTGCCAGCTCACGGCAACGTCGTGCATCTTTGCCGTGCGCAGCCCACGGTAACGACGAACAGCGGGGGGTCCCATCTGTTACCTCTTTGCCGTGTGTCAGCCCAGGCGCACGGCAAAGAGGACACGTGCTGTCAGCCTGTACATCCTGGCGCCTGCCTTTCCAGGTTTTTGGTCAGCCTTTGCCGTGTGCTGCACACGGCAAAGGTGACCATATTTTCCTGTTTTTTTTGTTTTTTCTTAATTCCTGCATTTCAAAAATTCCAGAAATTCTGGTACAATATACAGAGCATATATACACAAAATATCACATATTGCACACAAAATATCACATATTTCACACAAAACATCACAAAGTGTCCTACTCAAATCCAAATGTAGCACAACAACAAAATGCCGTTCCGATTACATCAATGTAGCACAACAAAACAATGACGAAGCAACTCCCGGTCATCATGCCATCGCTGCCATCCGCTCCTAGCTCCAATCCATCTAAAACATGAGAAAAAGACACAAAGGCATGAGGATTCCAACATCCATGAAAAAGATACATGAATTCACAAAGTAGTATGACAAGCTAAGCATATGGGTCATTTTTCGTGTCATAGATAATGCACAAGACAAGCTAAGCATGTCATTCTTCGTGTGAAATAGATCAAGTAACTAACTTTGAACATGAGAACTTACGGTAGTGTTCGGAGATGAATGAATCTTCCTCCTCGGAGGCCTACCCTCGGTCCCTCTCGAGGAACCGCCGACTCTGGATCCTCCGCCTCTTTCCTCGTGTACCCTCCTCTCCGCCGTCTGGATCACGCCCTACCCTCGGTCCATGTTTCTGTGGCCTGCAATGACAAACATTAAACCGATTAGTAAAACAAATAGAACTCATGCTAAGCAAATAAACTAAGTAAAATAAATAGAAGCATACATATATTGGTCAAGGTCGGGATCATCTGGATCTGGAGGTCTAGCATTAGCCAATGGAGTGTCAGTCTCATCATCACTATCACGTGTGTCATCACCGTCGGCATCCCCATCTTCTGCGTCGTTCTGTGAACTTAATCGCTGGAGAAATGCCAAGTCGTTAATGTCGTCAACCTCTTCTTCGGCGTCGTCACCGACACTGCCAACGTCTTCTTCCATGCCCTCACCTTCCGTCAAGTCGATCGTGAAATTGCCTGTGAGCCCACCTTCTTGGAAGAATTCTCCCTCATATGTGTCGGCGTTTATGAGAGGGTTATAATCATCGTCGATTGGCATAGGTAATTTACCATACGGCGACACCTTGTACGGGACATCGTAATCCCGCAAACGAGCAATCTTGCACGCGTATGGGAGGTAATAAACTTGGGTCGCCTCTTGAGCCACGATATAGACATCTGGGCAATCCAATAGCTTTTCTCGATTAATTTCGACTAGCCCAACAGCCGGGACTCCTCTATAATGGTTTGGATCGAACCACTTGCACTTGAAAATAATGACCTTAGGATGCGGTCCTCCTACTCTTGTCCATTGTAGTTCATATATTTCTTCAAGTACTCCATAGTATTCTACTCCATTGCATACGGTAAACACTCCACTATTCGTTGTTTTTCGATTAGGCCGACCCTCCTCGTGGATACGGGTTCGGAAGCGATACCCATTGACGTCGTACGTGTCGTACCTAAGGACCTTATAGTGAAAACCCATGGCAACGGTTCTCAACTCCTCGTTCATTGCATGGTCTACGTCAGCCTGTAGGTTCAAGCGGAAAGCATTAGCGCCAGGTAAGATGGGATTGAGATGATAAACTGACAAGGAGGGGAAATAGAAAGTACTTTTGCTCGCAACCAATCAATGTAACTTGGTTGGCCGTTCCCGGCACCCTCACGGAGAAATTTGTCCTCCTCGCTTGGGGAAGCTTCGGTGGCACTTGGCCAATATTGATTCATGAATTCGCTACAGAAACGAGGGAAAGTTAAGTTAGACACAAACTTCTGATGAGTTGCGATACAATTATCGTAGAGAGCACTTACCCTTGGTACTCGGACGCTTCTTCTAGGTTTACCAAGACATACATGGTTATATTGGACCACACTTCTAGACTCAAGTTTTGCATCACTTTGCCGCCTGAAGTTCCCAGTTTCCCTTTGAAGAGGCTAAGCTCGGATACATGGTTCTCAGTATTGTAACGAGCGACTGGATTATGCATGGTGGGAACATCTGGCGGATAATATGTTGTGAGGACGTTCGCCACCTCCTCAGTGATGAATGCCTCAGCTATGGATGCTTCAATCTTGCATTTGTTTGTACATTTCTTTCGTAGGGTCTTCTGTAGTCTCTCTACTGCGTACTGCCAACGGCCTTGCACGGGACCTCCCATTCGTGCCTCCGTGGGGAGGTGTAAAATCATGTGTGCCATAGGAACAAAGAAGCTAGGCGGAAACATTGCCTCCAACTTGCATATCAACTCCGGAGCCACCTTTTCCATTTCATCAATCACGGTTGGAGATAACTCCTTAGCACAAAGAACGCGGAAGAAATAGCTAAGCTCCGCCAGCACCCGC
The DNA here is from genome assembly GCA_947311845.1 of Poa pratensis. Lineage (NCBI taxonomy): Eukaryota > Viridiplantae > Streptophyta > Magnoliopsida > Poales > Poaceae > Poa > Poa pratensis. The sequence goes on from CAMZMU010000035.1 coordinate 1,196,549, forward strand.
CATTCTGCCTCGGGGATGAAGCCTCGAGCCATCACTGGGAGTAGCCGCTCGAGCCATATGTGGTAGTCATGACTCTTGAGCCCGATGATCTTCATGGCATCAAGCTTCACACCCCTTCTAAGATTCGCCGCGTACCCATCAGGGAACAGCAACAGGGCGATCCACATGAGCGCTTCCTTCCTTTGCTCCCTTGTAAGAACGAAAGGGGCCTTTGGCTTCCTCCATCTCGTTCCCCCGCCAATTGGTTGTAGTTCAAGATGTGGTCTATCGCAAATCGCCTTTTGATCGACCCTAGCCTTGATGTTATCCCTCGACTTATCGGGGATGTCAAACATCATAGCGAAAATGGACTCCCCGATATTCTTCTCAGTGTGCATCACATCTATGTAGTGTGGAAGTTCAAGCTGCGGAAAGTACGGGAGATCCCATAAGCACGGCTTGTGAGTCCAGGCGTGTGTCACACCGTATCCCTTGTACTTACCTGGATGTTCGGGATCCTCCTCGAGAGCGTTTAACTCAGCAAGTATCTGTGTACCAGTCAACACGGGAGGTGCCGTGTGTGTGACAACTACATCTTTTGTGAAGTTCTTGGTGTCTTGTCTGAACTCATGGTCAGCACGAAGGAACTGCCGATGCAGATCAAAGCAACAATACTTGCGACCCTCGCTCAACCAATGGAACTCCATAGCACTCTTGCACTGTGGGCATGGGAACCTCCCGTGCACGCTCCAGCCAATGAATAGCCCAAACGCCGGTAGGTCATGCATTGAGTACTGGTACCAGACAAACATATCGAAGTGTGTCTTCGTATATCGGTCGTATGTCCTGAAACCCGTATCCCAAGCTTCTTTCAGCTCATCCATCAACGGTTGCATGTACACACTCATATTTTTTCCCGGGTAGTCAGGCCCTGGAATTATCAAGGACAGGAACATGTACTTTCGTTGCATAATAGCGCCGGGTGGGAGATTGAGCGGGATAGCAAACACGGGCCAGCAACTGTATGAGGCAGCCGTCATACCATACGGATTGAACCCATCTGTCGCCAAGGCAATTCGCACATTCCGAGCCTCGTCTGCTCTCCCCGGGGTGTGTTTTTTGTCGAAATTCTTCCATGCGTCACCATCCGAAGGATGTATCAACATCTTCTTCTTTGCCACGTCTTCCTTGAATCTTTGACCATCTTTGTGCCACGTCATCATTTTTGCAGTATCCTTGTCCATGTAAAGTCGTTGAATCCTTGGTATGAGTGGAAGATACCTAAGAACATTGGCTGCGACACAGGACTGTCTCTTCTGACCATCACCTGCGTCTACCTCAACATACCTAGAGGAGCCACAGTTGGGACAGTAGTTGGCGAACTCGTATTCTTTCCTAAATAGGACGCATCCCTCCGGACATGCATGGATATGCTCATATGGCATGTTAAGTGCACGGAGGATTTTCTTTGCCGCGTAAAAGCTTGAAGGCAGAACATGAGCTTCAGGGAGCCAACGACCAACGCTTGTCATAATTTCATCAAAACAGTCTCTAGGCAGGTTCCACCGGGCCTTGATAGCCATAATGTCACCGATGGCCGCGAGCTGTCTGTATTGGGTGTGCGCGTGAAGAGGTGCAGCCGAGGACTCCAACATATCATAGAAGGCCTTCGCGGCACCCTCTGGCTGCTCTTCCCCTTGCCCATCACGAAAGTCATTTATCAGGCCTCCTAACCCGGTAGCACAGTCGCCGTCGGACTCTCTCGCCGCCTCCTCTATGATACGATCAGCCTCACCATGATAGGTCCACACATAATAGTCGGGCAAAAACCATACTTAACGAGATCTAGTCCAATATTATCCCTATTGTGTATTCTGTTGTTCTTGCATTTAAAGCACGGACACCAAGCGGTAGCATTCCCCTCAACAAATGCTTGATCCAAGAATTCTTCCAGCTTTAAAAACCATTCAGGGGTAATCACTGTTTTACTTTCACGACCAGTGTACATCCACTCACGGTCAGCATGATCAGCCATCTTCTTCTGCTCTTTTGGGTGACAAACGGTGACGCATTTCATTATATGCAGCAAGTAATAATAATAAATTTATTCAATGTCGTCAGATTAATTACGCCCAAATTTTATCATTTACAGCATGCATGGTTGGTTCACCTACACTTCTAATAGGTAGGGGCCTATCCCACCCGAGTATGTGTAGATCGAGTCGTGTTCCATGTTCTACCCCGACCCGAGACGGAATTTCGGCAGCACCTCCCCCTGTTCTTCAGAATACACGTCTCGAGCTTGTCAAGCCGAGAGGGTGTGCATCCGAAGAACAACGGGGAGGTGCTGCCGAAATTCTGTCTCAGGAAGGGGTAGAACATGGAACACGACTCGATCTACACATACTCGCGCTGTCCAACAGGACAATCCGGAAGAGTTACGGTTATAAATATGCAAAGATGGACAATCCTGCATATTTATAAATTTATAACCCTTCCGGACGGGATCTGACTCGGTTACGCGACTGACTTGGTGATCTAGAACAAAATAAACCTATGTAGCAAGAGAGGCGAAAGATGTATACCCTCGAAGCATGAGCAATCGCCGAAAAAGGTCGGGGACGCTCCTCAGCTGCATAAGAAGCCCCGCAACGACGGGACCGACGGTGGCGGCTGCCGAGAAACTACGACATCTGAAAAAAAATAGCAATTTACATATTGGGTTATCATTCATAAGTACAAGCTCCCGGTGATTTTACAAATAGCAAAAAGGTCGTTCAACGCCAAACCATTGAACGAGACCATAGATACAAGCATTACCACCCAAAAAATACAGATCATATAGATCTCCCGGTCTATCTATATTTCTTGCCTTACAAACTGACCCAAGCTTGGTATAACAAAAAGCAACACACATAAGCATTTCACTAGGGCTAACCTAATGCACAAGATCAAAAACCCATAACAGCATAATAAGCTAAAAAAAGGCAGTTCAATGCAGGACAAAAACTCATATACTGAACGTAAAAATTGACTGAATCCGAACTCAGCCCACATGAGCACACCGTCAGTCTGTGCATACCATCAGCCTAACCTAACATGCCTAATATAATCACCAAAACTGAACCCTAAACTAATCTTTTGCAAGTTCAAACATGAAAGCATCCGGGTGCATACCATCAGCCTAACCCTAAACCTAACATGTCTGTGCATACCATCAGCCTAACCCATCGCGACAGTGACGCACAAGCGTTTCACTACCGACGCCGACCTCGAGATGCGCGGCGTGCCGCTGGTCAAGGTGAGCGAGACGTCGCTAGCAGCAGCTCCTGGTGCCCGCGCCGGGGAAGAGGAGGCCGGAGGAGGCAGGGGGCGGTGCACGGCCGGTGAGGAGGCCGGAGGAGGCAGGGGCGGTGCACGGCCGGTGAGGAGGCCGGAGGAGGCAGGGGGCGGTGCACGACCGATGAGGAGGCGTGGCGGGCGCGGCTGGTGGAGGCGGCGTCGCCGGACCTTCACGGCGGCGGGGCCGGGGATTGGCGGCGGGACGGGCTGTGGCGGCGGCGGGGCCGGTGGAGGTGAGATGCGCGCGGCGCGGGGTGGAGGCGAGATGCAGAGGCTGATCTGATTTGTTGGGGGAGGTCGGGGTGGGTCGCCCGCGCGACCTTATCCTATTTCTTTGCCGTGTGCAGGGAGATGGGCGCACGACAAAGAGGGAATATGTCTTTGCCGTGTGCAGACACACGGCAAAGAATTTTTTTAAAATTTCCATTTTCATACTATTTATTAGTACCTTTGGTACCTTTCATTATATACTTTCATTAATAATATTATGGGAACGACTAGCGTGAGCACGCGCGTCGGCGCGGAACCTGGAGCACGCGAGCGAGCCGAGAGAGCCCAGCGTGCGATCCCCTCCCTGCCATCCACGTGGCCCGCGGGAAGCACGCCCGCCCGAAAGGTCAGCGAGCCAGCCAGCCAGCCAGCCACGCTGAACATCAATCCGTCCGGCCAAGCGAGACAGTAGCTCAATGATCGATCCGTCCTAAGCGAGCAAGGCAGCTGCTTGCATATAAAATGATTTCTAATTAATATTTTGTAGGTGTATATATGTAGCATGCACGTGTCCTGTCCAATTTGAGGCAGTGCAAATGTAAAAGAGAAGGCAGTGCACCGGAAAAAAGGCAGTGCACTGCCGCATTCGAGGCAGTACACCGCAAAAAGAGAAGGCAGTGCACCCATCCGTGGCAGTGCACTACCCATCTGAGGCAGTGCATCACAAAAAAGAAGGCAGTGCACTGTCGATCAAGGCAGTGCACCGTGAAAGAGAAGGCTGTGCACCGAAAAAGAAGGCAGTGCACTGATCCGAGGCAGTGCACCGTAAAACGAGAAGGCAGTGCACTGTTGATCCGAGACAGTGCACCGCAAAAGAGAAGGCAGTGCACTGCCGATCCGAGGCAATGCGCCACAAAAGAGAAGGCAGTGCTCCCCATCCATGGCAGTGCACCACAGAAGAGAAGGCAGTGCACTACTGATCCGAGGCAGTGCACCACAAAAGAGAAGGCAGTGCACTGCCGATTCGAGGCAGTGCACCAGGAAACAAAGCAGTGCAATTTACACACTTCGGGCAGTGCACAAAAAAAGTTTCTCTAAACATATCAATATGAGATTTAGTTTTGAAGATCTCGACGCGACTAATCCATTCCCGAAAACGGATTATGATTTGGAAACTCGGTTCACAAGATATTTAATTTTTTTGATCAAACCAAAAGAGAAAAATGGAAAAAGACACATCCAGCCTAGCTAGCGGGAGGAGCGGAACGAGGAACGCGCCACTGACGTGCACGTGGCGAGCGGAGAACTCACGCGCGAGGAAGGACACGCTTAGGATGCGCCACGTGCTGCTTACGGACGGAACATCAGGCGCGCGTCTAGGACGCGCGTGCTTTTTTTAACAATTCGGTAATATTATAGTATTATAGTATTACATTTGTTAGTACCTTTGGTGCGGTTCCGATGCTCCGGAGTCCCGCTTCGGCGAAACCCTCGACCCGCTGGAAAAAAGTCAAACTTGCCGTCTACCCCTTTGACCGGAGTCGAAAGGGGGTAGGCCGGTGGATTTTTTTTCTTGGTTGTGTTAGGTTAGGACATAGGAAGACCCAAAACCAAGATCCACCCCACCCCTTGCCAAGATTCCCTCCGTTTGGCCTGAAGTGGGAGTTTCGACCTATAAGTCCAGGAACTCCGTATGGAGAAAGTGATGCCAGTGAACCCGGTCACACACCGGAGTGAGATCTTGGACATGTACAACACCCAACACACTTGTACACATATGGTATGGAAACACCTAGGTTTTGGTGGGGTTCCGACGCTCCGGAGCCCCGCATCGGCTAAACACTAGACCCGCTGGAAAAAAGTCAAACTTGCCGTCTACCCCTTTGACCGGAGTCGAAAGGGGGTAGGCCGGTGGATTTTTTGCTTGGTTGTGTTAGGTTAGGACATAGGAAGACCCAAAACTAAGATCCACCCCACCCCTTGCCAAGATTCCCTCCGTTTGGCCCGAAGTGGGAGTTTCAATCTATAAGTCCAGGAACTCTGTATGGAGAAAGTGATGCCGGTGAACCCGGTCACACACCGGAGTAAGATCTTGGACATGTACAACACCCAACACACATGTACACATATGGTATGGAAACACCTAGGTTTTGGTGGGGTTCCTGTCGGCCCAGTAAGAACCAGGGTGTGCTGGGCCTATCCTCGACAGCCCTCGACACTCGGTGGCTGAATTTCGCTAAGGACCAAGCCTACGGCTTGGAGAGACCCGCGAGGCAAATCGCCTCGCGAGGGCTTAGGAGGTAGCAGAGGCCTGCGGAGGCCCTCCTCACTGCTGCCCCCTCTTCAAGGAGATTTTCCCTGAAGAGAGGTCAACGCCGAATCCTCCACAGGGCACCCCAGCCCTCGTGCGGATTCCTTCGCTTCAAAGCAACCTCTGCACCGCAGAGTGACGCGCGCCTCTGCGCGCGGTGACGACGACGCCGCAGTTGCCGTTTTGGTGATTAAAGGAGTCAACAAAGCTGCGTCATGCGCACCGGACTACAAGGATTTCCTCTTTGGTGATAAGGGGACCGGCCGGCGCTACGCTCCACGGCCGACGTCACCGTGGGCACCCCCACGTTCCTCTGCAGCCCCAGCTGGCCGTCCTGCTTGGACGGTGGTGTCTCTGCCACAGGCGTCAGCTTTCCGCCCATGGACCGCGTCCATGGGCAGCTGGGCTGCGGTGCACCGTGCTCCTCCTTCTGTCGCCTTGTTGTAGCCCTTCCGCTGCGCAAGCACAGGGAAGAGGCCCGGGGCGCCTATAAAAGGAGGAGGTGCTCCACCGTAGCAAAGGATCGCATTTCCAGTCTAGCTTAGCTACCTACGCGCAAGGAAGAAGAAGACCAGTGTTTCCCCTTCCTTGTGCACACCATTGCCAAAAGAGAGCCCTCGGCAAGCTCATTGTACTGTAACCTCCATAACAGTGCAATACAGACAAGCAGGAGTAGCGGTGTTACCTCCACACGAGGGCCGTGAACCTGGGTACGGGCTGGTGTTCATCTCTGTCGTGATGTCCCTCCTCATGCTCGACGAGCACCGTCGCCGTGCAGGTTGAGGGTTGTTTGACCAACGTGTTCAGCCCCTTACAGGAACACTCTTCGTGAGCTTGACCATCCCTAATTCGTGGGAGTCATTCTCCCACAGTTCCGACGCTCCGGAGCCCCGCTTCGGCGAAACACTAGACCCGCTGGAAAAAAGTCAAACTTGCCGTCTACCCCTTTGACCGGAGTCCAAAAGGGGTAGGCTGGTGGATTTTTTTTGCTTGGTTGTGTTAGGTTAGGACATAGGAAGACCTAAAACCAATATCCACCCCACCCCTTGCCAAGATTACCTCCGTTTCTCCCGAAGTGGGAGTTTCGACCTATAAGTCCAGGAACTCGGTATAGAGAAAGTGATGCCGGTGAACCCGGTCACACACCGGAGTGAGATCTTGGACATGTACAACACCCAAAACACTTGTACACATATGGTATGGAAACACCTAGGTTTTGGTGGGGTTCCGACGCTCCGGAGCCCCGCTTCGGCGAAACCCTTGACCCGCTGGAAAAAAGTCAAACTTGCCGTCTACCCCTTTGACCGGAGTCGAAAGGGGGTAGGCCGGTGCATTTTTTTGCTTGGTTGTGTTAGGTTAGGACATCGGAGGACCCAAAAAAAGATACACCCCACCCCTTGCCAAGATTCCCTCCGTTTCGCCCGAAGTGGGAGTTTCGACCTATAAGTCCAGGAACTCCGTATGGAGAAAGTGATGCCGGTGAACCCGGTCACACACCGGAGTGATATCTTGGACATGTACAACACCCAACACACTTGTACACATATGGTATGGAAACACCTAGGTTTTGGTGGGGTTACGACGCTCCGGAGCCCCACTTCGGCGAAACCCTTGACCCACTGGAAAAAGTCAAACTTGCCGTCTAACCCTTTGACCGAAGTCGAAAGGGGGTAGGCCGGTGGATTTTTTTTGCTTGGTTGTGTGAGGTTAGGACATAGGAAGACCCAAAACCATGATCCACATCACCCCTTGCCAAGATTCCCTCCGTTTGGCCCGAAGTGGGAGTTTCGACCTATAAGTCCAGGAACTCCGTATGGAGAAATTGATGCCGGCGAACCCGGTCACACACCGGAGTGAGATCTTGGACATGTACAACACCCAACACACTTGTACACATATGGTATGGAAACACCTAGGTTTTGGTGGGGTTCCGACGCTCTGGAGCCCCGCTTCGGCGAAACACTAGACCTGCTGGAAAAAAGTCAAACTTGCCGTCTACCCCTTTGACCGGAGTCGAAAGGGGGTAGGCCGGTGGATTTTTTTTCTTGGTTGTGTTTGGTTAGGACATAGGAAGACCCAAAACCAAGATCCACTCCACCCCTTACCAAGATTCCCTCCATTTCGCCCGAAGTGGGAGTTTCGAGCTATAAGTCCAGGAACTCGGTATGGAGAAAGTGATGCCGGTGAACCCGGTCACACACCGGAGTGAGATCTTGGACATGTACAACACCCAACACACTTGTACACATATGGTATGGAAACACCTTGGTTTTGGTGGGGCTCCGACGCTCCGGAGCCCCGCTTCGGCGAAACCCTTGACCCGCTGGAAAAAAGTCAAACTTGCCGTCTATCCCTTTGACCAGAGTCGAAAGGGCGTAGGCCGGTGGATTTTTTTGCTTGGTTGTGTTAGGTTGGTTAGGACATAGGAAGACCCAAAACCAAGATCCACCCCACCCCTTGCCAAGATTCCCTCCGTTTCGCCCGAAGTGGGAGTTTCGACCTATAAGTCCAGGAACTCCGTATGGAGAAAGTGATGCCGGTGAACCCGGTCACACACCGGAGTGAGATCTTGGACATGTACAACACCAAACACACTTGTACACATATGGTATGGAAACACCTAGGTTTTGGTGGGGTTCCGACGCTCCGGAGACCCGCTTCGGCGAAACTCTTGACCCGCTGGAAAAAGTCAAACTTGCCGTCTACACCTTTGATGGAGTCGAAAGGGGGTAGGCTGGTGGATTTTTTTGCTTGGTTGTTGATGACGTGAAACACACGTTCGTTGGGAGACCCCAAGAGGAAGGTATGATGTAGTCAGCAGCAAGTTTTCCCTCAGAAAGAAACCAAGGTTATCGAACCAGTAGGAGCAGCAACTCTTCAGAAGGTTGTCAACACAGCCAGAAAAAGAGCTGTTGCAGGGAGTCTAGACTGTTGACGTGAAATCTGCACACAACACAATCAAACTACTTTGCCCCAACGAAACAGTGAGATTGTCAATCTCACTGGCTTGCTGAAAACAAAGGATTAAACGTATGGTGTGGAAAATGAGTATTAAATTGCAGAGAATGAAAAAAGAACAATTTGCAGTTTGTGGTCGTTTAATCAGTGTAAAAGAATGGACCGGGGTCCACAGTTCACTAGTGGTGTCTCTCCATAAAAGATAACTAACATGTTGGGTGAACAAATTACAGCTGGGCAATTGACGAATAGTGAGCGCATGACAATGCATATACTTGACATGTTGACTACTATGATATTTAATTGGGCATTACGACATAATACATAGACCGTTATCCAACAGCATCTATGACTAATAATCAACCGCCGGGTTGTCATCCGAGTCCCCCGTTGGTATTAAGTTGCAAGCAACGGATAATTGCATTAAGTAAAGTGCGTAATGTAAACAAACACATATGCCCGTGGACATAGTATCGTTAGGTTATCCCTAGTGGCAACATCACATTCTCAACCTTAGAACTTTCTGTCACTGTCCCAGGTTAAACGGAGACATGAACCCAGTATCTAGCATAAATACTCTCTCTTGGAGTCACAAACATCTACTTGGCCAAACCATCTACGAGTAACGGAAAGCATGCAAGATCTTAAATAACATATGAGATAGATTGATAATAAACTTGACATAATATTCAATATTCATCGGATCCCAGCAAACACAACATGTAGCATTACAATAATATGATCTTGATCATGTAGGGCAGCTCACAAGATCTAAACATGATGGCACAAAGTGGAGAGACAACCATCTAGCTACTGCTATGGACCCGTAGTCCAAGGATGAACTACTCACGCATCACTCCGGAGGCAGGCATGGCGATGTAGAAGCTTCCGGTGACGATTCCCCTCTCCGGCAGGGTGCCGGGAAGAGGTTCTGAACCCTCCCGAGTTAGGGTTGACGACGGCGGCGTCTCTGGATCTTTTCGTGGATTTTTGCTCAGTTACTTAGGGTTTTCGCGTCGGGGGGAATAAGTAGGCGAAAGGGCGTCGGCTGCGGACCCCGAGGGGCCCACACCACCCTAGGGCGCGGCAGAGGGGGGGCCGCGCCCTAGGTGCGTGTGGCCTCCTGGTGGCCCTCCTCTGCTGCTCCTTCGCTCCGTCAGGCGTGTTCTGGAAAAATAGGCACCCCCGTGTAGTTTCGTCCAATTCCGAGAATATTTCCAGACTAGCTTTTCTGGAATACAAAAACAGCAGAAAACAGGAACTGGCACTTCGGCATCTTGTTAATAGGTTAGTCCAAAAAAATGTATAAAAGTGATATAAAGTAGATGCAAAACATGTAGCAATTGGTATAAAACAAGCATGGAACATCAAAAATTATAGATACGTTTGAGACGTATTAGTTGTGTTAGGCGAGATCATATTTTTAGTGCAATATAATTTAATTCTAGTGAAGCATGCATGTGCTATTTATATCTACTATAAGTGGATAAGGTACTTTAAAAAAATACATCTTTGTCGTGTGCATGCGCACGGTAAAGGACTAAACCTTTGCCGTGCGTCGTATCCCAGGCGCACGGCAACGACCTGACAGTGGGCCATTGCACATAAAAAATGTTCGTAAATCGTTGCCGTGCGCATGCGCACGGTAAACCTCTATATCTTTGCCGTGCGTCTTATCCGGACACACGGCAAAGAACTGCCGTGACGGTTCCGCCAATGCCGCCGGCTGGTCAGACACGTGGCATGGTTCTTTGCCGTGCGCTGGTCTTTGCCGTGTGTTTTGTTTAGACGTTACCGTGCGCCAGTCGTTGCCGTGTGCTATTTTGGCTGCGAGGCCGTGTGTGTGCCTTTGCCGTGTGCTCGTCACGGCAAAGAGGACATTTACCGTGTGCCCGATATCCGACGCACGGCAAAGTGCTGAGCACACGGCAACGTACAGCTCTCCCGTAGTGGTACTTCTTTCAAGGAAATAAGATACTGATTCGTCGTGCCCATGTGCATGAAAGCTGTCGTTCGTGGTCACTCACTCAATCATCACTCACTGGTCAAGTGGTGTCCATCAGTACGGCTGTTTCGCTGGTCCCTAACCTCGTACGGGAGCTGCAGGGATGCTAATACTACGCCCCAGGCATGACCACGCCAGCTCTGTACCAAGTCGGGGTGGAGGAAACCGCCTGATTCTTCCCTAACTTCAAAGCTCTTCTGCGCCAAGGAAAAGAAGAGGAAGAGTCGTGAAATGAGGCCGCTGAAAATGAGCAACGGTGAGAGAGTTGGCAGGCATGATCCCACAGAGCCACAAATTAGGTACTCCTATCTCTTAATTTGCGGACTGTTCAAAATGATAGAAATCAGTGTCCAGATAGAACACTGATATTGCAACGGCTGCAGCTTATTCCTTGTCCTGCATATATTATATTGTGTAGTTTGGCGGATGTCCAAAACCTGTGGAACCAATGGGAGATCCACTGCCTGATCCTTGCAAGCTTCGCCTTGCAAGTGTTCCTCTTCTCCATCGCAGGCGTTCGGCTGCGCAGCTCCTCCCGCGTCGTGGGCGTGCTGCTGTGGCTGGGCTACATGTCGGCCGACTCTGTTGCCGTGTTCGTCCTGGGCCATCTCTCCGTCCACACCGGCGGCCCCAACCACCAGCTTCTTATTTTCTGGGCGCCCTTCGTGCTCCTCCACCTGGGCGGGCAGGACACCATCACGGCCTTCTCCATGCAGGACAACGTCCTGTGGATGCGCCACCTGCTGGGGTTCGCCTCGCAGCTGGCGGTGGCCGTCTTCGTCGTCTCCAAGCCGCCCTGGCCAGACCGCTGGCTCCTCGCCTGCACGCTGCTCATGTTCGTGTCGGGATGCATCAAGTACGGCGAGCGCACCTACTGTCTCGCCACGGCCAACCCAGGGCGGCTCATGAAAGAGTTTCTGCGTGGCTTTGAAGATCGCATACGTTCCATCAAGGAGATGCAAACAATCGCCAGACAAGGCCTGGGGTCTTACCTCAGCAGCCGTACTTTCACCGAGGTGTCGCTGAATCCTGCCATGGACATCATGTCCACGGACATCCTACCCAACTACGACTGGTCCGTCTCTCGCGACGTCTTCTCGGACCTCTACTCCAAACAGGTTGATCCTTCCGCACCACAGTACCGGAGCAGCGCCTACATCTTCGCCGAGGACAGGCTCTGGATCTGCTACCAACGCCTCTACACAAAGGCCGCGTTTCGTCTCTCTCCTGCTGGGGCCTTGCTCCATCTCGTCGGATTTCTCTCCACCTCGGGGCCATGGCGCTTTTCTTCATGGCTGCCAAAAGTGGCCAGCTCCGGCGCTACGGCGGAGCTGACGTCGCCGTGTCCGGCGTGTTGCTCGTAGGCGCCGTCACTTTGGAGGCAGCCTCCTTCGTCATGTCCATGGTCTCTCGTGAAGACCTCTGGAGGCACCCCTTCTGCTGGTCTGGCAACACCCACGTAATCCACTGCGTGTTCTTCATCACCTGCGGGACTTGTGCTGATTTACTGAGGAGGAGGTGGAGGAGACCTCAGTGGTCCAGAACACTGATGCAGTACAACATCATCACAAGGTGCACCAAGAGAGCCTCACTGGTGCCGCGATGGATCATCGATCGCCTGAGCCCGAGCGCCTCTGGCATCGAGCGCATCCCCGTTACAGAGGACCTCAAGAACCTGGTCATCAAGAATCTGCTTGACGATAGGATGATGTCGACGGACTTCACCAGCTCGCGGGGCGAGGTGGCGCTCGGGAGGAGGCTGTGGACTGCTGCTGATCAGGTACCAGCGCCAGCTGCTGAGAGTCTGTCAGAGAAGGTCCTGAGCGAGAGTGTGAAGGAAGTGGATTTCCCGACCAGCGTGCTCATCTGGCATATCGCCACGGACATTCGCTTCTTCACCGATGCTGCTGCAGGTTCCGCTGATAAGAAGACCATTAGCAGGCAGCTGTCAAATTACATCATGTACCTCATCTTCAGGTGCGGCGTGATGCTTAGCAGCAACTCCAAGTTCCTGCTTCGCAAAGCTCGTGATGAGATCACCGCCACTCTCGCCAAGGCTGAGCCCCCCAGACGAGACGACGGCTCGCGGAACAACAAGACGGCCATGGCCGTGCGACACCTGGTGAACTCGCCGCTGTTCGCACAGGAACACTCCGGCCGGGACAGATCGGTGCCGTTCAACCCCAGCACCGCTGATGTTCTCAGTGATCCCGTGTTGCCTCGTGCGTTCAGGGTGGCCGAGGCGCTGGCCGGCGTCCCGGAAGCCGATCGCTGGGACCTCATCGTCCACGTCTGGCTGGAGATGCTCTACTACATCGCGCCTCGCTGCGGGGCCGCGTTCCATCGCGACCATCTCAGCACTGGTGGGGAGTTCATCACGCATGTCCTCGTGGTAATGTACAGCATAGGCCCCCTCGGCTATCACCCAAGTCTGCTCAAGTTTGGACCTCACTAGCTAGTAGGTTGCATGGCGTACCCTAAGAGCGTTTCTCCACCTCAGCTTAATTAGATATATGTGCCGCTTGTATGCTCTATATGTATTTTTCCTCTCAGTGTAGTATTTCTTTGTGTATTGTCAGATTATTGGAGTTTGAATTTTGATAAGACCAACGACACACTGGTTAGTGTATAAAATATGAAATGTCATTGTCTATTTGTACCCAAAAATAGCGCGCTATTTCGCCGCCATAGCGTTTGGGAGCAGCTCCTGCTACGTCTAAGCCATTTTCCTTGCTACGGCTGCTAGCCTGCTACGACGGAAATAGAATGCTAAATGCCGCAAAATTCCATAGCGTATAGCGCAGCTATTTTTTTTTCCTGGGACGAAGCTGAAGCCCACTAAAATTTCGACCCAAAAGCCCTACCCTAACCCCAATCCCCACACGACCTCACTACTGGAAAATCACTCTCTGCCGAGTGGTCTGGGCTTTGCCGAGTGCAAAATCTCGGGGACTCTCGGCGAAGCCATCCTACGCCGACACATCACAAACAACACTCGGCGAAGCCGAGACCACTCGGCAAACATCACATTCGCCGGCACTGCGTCGATAAAGATCTCGGCGAAGACACAAATCTCGGCAAAAGACCGCAAAAAACACTCGGCAACGAGCTGATCTCGGCGAAATGGATGACCACGTGGCGCCTGCCATTGGGTCCCACCTTTCCGGGCAATGCGTGCATTTCGCCGAGTGCGGCACCCGGCAAAGATGTGACTGGAAAAAAATGTTGGTACCTTTTCTTCGCCGAGAGCCGCACTCGGCAAAGTGTGCGCGGAAAAGTTTTGAGATTTGCCGCCTTTTCCGTCAGCTGTTCGCCGAGAGTGTCGGTGGGGGACACTCGGCGAAGATAACGCGCGAAAAAAATTTGGTTTGCCGCGCAAAATAACAACTCTTCGATTTGTCGGTGGCCAGCACTCGGCAAAGACATGGGCGGGAAAGGAAATTTCGTTCCGCGCCATTTCTTCGCCGGGTGGTGCTGCTCGCCGAGCCTTCCTCTCGGCAAACAAGGTGGGCAGGAAAAATCATTTCAGTACGCGCCAACTCTTCGCCGAGTGATATACGTCGCCGAGAGCCCTGCTCGGCAAAGGGTTCATTTTTCCCCCCTTTCGCCTCTCCGGCGCATGTTGTTTTGGCGCCAGTTTCTCAGCCCTAACGACGCCTATAAATAGTCCACATCTCAGACAGGTTACTCACTCATTCTAGCTTGTGCTCAAACACAAAACATTCGGGTTCTCTAGCTACGTCCTACAGTGAATGCAACGACATTCGACCGTGAATCACTGTAGGCTGTAGCTAGGGGAAACCGTGTGTTTTGTTTCAGCTATATTTAGGTATTCAACACAACTTGTTTACCCCGTCGTAGATAGTCGCCGTACCGCGTCTCAGGAGGAGGATGTGGAGTGAGCTTGAAGCCTCCGAGCGTGGGCACTGCGTGTTGTCTTACACTCCCGGCATGCTCAAGCTGGAGGAGAAGTGGAGCGTGCGCGCACTGATGGCGACGGTGGGACGTAGCCGGCCACCGGTGTCGCCGGAGTCGGTCGTCGCGGCGTTGGTGGTGCAGTGCGATGTGAACCGCCGCAACGTCAAGGTGGAGGTTTGCGCGCCGCCATTCGACTTCTTCGTGCACTTCCGCTTGAGCGACGACTGCACCCGCGTCCTCCATGCCTCCCCCGGCCTCGCTGTCAATGGCGAGACGCTCGCGTTTAGCCGCTGGCATTGCGGGCTTGGAGGGAGGCTATCAGAGCTGCCGTACCTAATGAAGCTGAGGTTTGAGAGGTTCCCACGGGAGGTGTGGGAGCCCCAAGCCATGAACCAGTTCATCAACAAGCTAGGTGGGCAGCTTGTGGAAATGCTCAAGCCGGAGGACAGCTGGTACGTGCGTGTGATGGCGTGGATGAAGAACCCATCAGAAGTGCCTACCATCTACGATGTGGAGGTGCCAGAGTTTGACGCCCCCTACTCAACCAAAACGAAGCCGTCACTCGTTCACACTATCCGAATCCATGTGGAGCAGGTCGTCGACCTGGGTCCGTTCTTCACGACAGGAGGCCACTGCTTTGGAGGGCCATCTGGCATGTGGGATCGGCCAGAGGAGAAGATAACTAATGAGAAGTTCGAAAGTGTTAATTAATTTATTGTTGATGTACTGTGTATTAATTTTTCTACATGTATCTTAGTTCGTTAGTCAATTATGTTCGTTTATTCCAAAATGTACGTGTTATGTGTAATGTTTAAAAAATATGTCTTTGAGATTAAATATATGTGTTTTATAATTAAATTTATTCTCAGCACCATACACCCCATGTGTTCTCTTATCCACTCCACCGACAGCCACCTACCACGCGCGTTTCAACGGCCGTCAGGCAATTAATTAATAGAAAAGAAAAAACTCACATGTGATATAACCCATTTATTCTAGGTGAAAACTCCCATTTCGCGTGCAACGGATGGAATCATGTGAAACCATGGGGCCAAACTGGGTTCCAAATGTTCATATAACCTAACCTAGCACAACCAAGTATAAAAGTCCTTGGAGCTACCCCCTTTCGACGCCCGTGGAAGGGGTAGACGACACGGTTGATTTCTGGTCAAATCTGGGAGGGTTTCGACGGAAGCGGGGGCTTCGGGTTGTCGGAACCACACCAAAACCTAGGTGGTGTCACATAATATGCATTAGAGTGTGGTGGAGGTTGTTAGAGACATCATGAGACTCTGAGGTGTGACCGGCTTCACACACCGCACTTATCTCCCTCGAAGGTTCTGGTCATCTAGGTGGAAACTCCCATTTCGCGTGCAATGGATGGAATCATGTGAAACCATGGGGCCAAACTTGGTTCCAAATGTTCATATAACCTAACCTAGCACAACCAAGTATAAAATTCCTTGGAGCTACCCCATTTCGACGCCCGTGGAAGGGGTAGACGACACGGTTGACTTCTGGTCAAATCTGGGGGGTTTCGACGGAAGCGGGGCTTCGGGGTGTCGGAACCACACCAAAACCTAGGTGGTGTCACATAATATGCATTAGAGTGTGTGGGAGGTTGTTAGAGACATCATGAGACTCCGAGGTGTGACTGGCTTCACACACCGCACTTATCTCCCTCGAAGGTTCTGGTCTTCTAGGTGGAAACTCCCATTTCGCGTGCAACGGATGGAATCATGTGAAACCATGGGGCCAAACTGGGTTCCAAATGTTCATATAACCTAACCTAACACAACCAAGTATAAAAGTCCTTGGAGCTACCCCTTTCGACGCCCGTGGAAGGGGTAGACGACACGGTTGACTTCTGGTCAAATCTAGGGGGTTTCGACGGAAGCGGGGGCTTCGGGGTGTCGGAACCACACCAAAACCTAGGTGGTGTCACATAATATGCATTAGAGTGTGGTGGGAGGTTGTTAGAGACATCATGAGACTCCGAGGTGTGACCGGCTTCACACACCACACTTATCTCCCTCGAAGGTTCTGGTCTTCTAGGTGGAAACTCGCATTTCGCGTGCAACGGATGGAATCATGTGAAACCATGGGGCCAAACTGGGTTCCAAATATTCATATAACCTAACCTAACCCAACCAAGTATAAAAGTCCTTGGAGCTACCTCCTTTCGATGCCCGTGGAAGGGGTAGACGACACGGTTGACTTCTGGTCAAATCTGGGGGGTTTCGACGGAAGCGGGGGCTTTGGGGTGTCGGAACCACACCAAAACCTAGGTGGTGTCACATAATATGCATTAGAGTGTGGTGGGACGTTGTTAGAGACATCATGAGACTCCGAGGTATGACCGGCTTCACACACCGCACTTATCTCCCTCGAAGGTTCTGGTCTTCTAGGTGGAAACTCCCATTTCGCGTGCAACGGATGGAATCATGTGAAACCATGGGGCCAAACTGGATTCCAAATGTTCATATAACCTAACCTAACACAACCAAGTATAAAAGTCCTTGGAGCTACCCCCTTTCGACGCCCGTGGAAGGGGTAGACGACTGATGACGTGAAACACACATTCGTTGGGAGACCCCAAGAGGAAGGTATGAAGGAGAGTGCAACAGCAAGTTTTCCCTCAGTATGAAACCAAGGTTATCGAACCAGTAGGAGCAGTAGCACTTCAGAAGGTTGTCAGCGGCGGAATATGGCATGGCGCAACACCAGGGAATCCGACGCTGACGTGGAACCTGCACATAACACAATCAAACTATTTTGTCCCAACGAAACAGGAAGGTTGTCAATCTCCCTGGCTTGCTGAAAACAAAGGGTTAAATGTATGGTGTGGAAAACAGTGTTTAATTGCTGAAAGTAAAATAGAACAATGATTGCAGTTGGTGGCTTAATCAATGTAAAAGAATGGACCGGGGTACAGAGTTCACTAGTGGTGTCTCTCCATAAAGATAAACGACATGTTGGGTAAACAAATTACAGCTGGGCAATTGATAAAATATTGAGCGCATGACAATGCATACATATATGACAAGATGGCTACCATGATATTTAATTGGGCATTACGACAAAATACATAGACCGTTTATCCAACCGCATCTATGACTAATAATCCACCTTCAGGTTGACATCCGTGTTCCCCGTCGGTATTAAGTTGCAAACAACGGATAATCGCATTAAGCAATGTGCGTAAAGTAAACAAGTACATATGACCGTGGACATAGCATTGTTATGTTACCCCTAGTAGCAACAGCACATCCACAACCTTAGGGGTTGATGTCACTCGCCCAGATTACTGGAGACTGAACCCACTATCTAGCATAAATACTCTCTCTTGGAGTTACAAGCATCTACTTGGCCAAAGCATCTACTAGTAACGGAAAGCATGAAAGATCATAAATAACATGTATCGTAGATTAATAATCAACATGATCATAGTATTCAATATTCATCGGATCCAACCAAACACAACATGTAGCATTACAATAAGATGATCTTGATCATGTTAGGCAGCTCACAAGATCTAAACATGAATGCACAAAGTGGAGAGATAACCATCTAGCTACTGCTATGGACCTGTAGTCCAAGGATGAACTACTCACGCATCACTCCGGAGGCAGGCATGGTGATGTAGAGCCCTCCGGTAATGATTCCCCTCTCCGGCAGGGTGCCGGGAAGACGTTCTGGACCTTCCCGAGCTAGGGTTGACGACGGCAGCGCCTCTGGAACTTTTAGTGGAATATGACTCGGGTATCTAGGGTTTTTCCATCGGGGGGAATAAGTTGGCGAAAGGGCGGCGGCTGGAGACCCCCGAGGGGCCCACACAAGGGTAGGGCGCGGGCCCATCCTTAGCCGCGCCCAGCCCACGTGTGGGGCCCTCGTGGCTCTGCTCCGTCTCTCCTTTGGACACCATGTGTGTCTCGGTGAAATAGGGACCTCCGTAAATTTTCGTCCAATTCCGAAAATATTTCCAGACTAGCTTTTCTGAAATACAAAAACAGCAGAAAACAGGAACTGGCACTGTGGCATCTTTTTAATAGGTTAGTCCCAAAAAATGTATAAAAGTGATGTAAAGTGGATGCAAAACATGTAACAATTGGTATAATATCAACATGGAACATCAAAAATTATAGATATGTTTGAGACGTATCAGCATCCCCAAGCTTAGTTCCTGCTCGTACTCGAGTTGGAAAACAATAAAACAATATAATTTTTGAGGTGACATGCTACCAACATAATCTTGATCATATAATATTGTAAGGCACATGTAAATGAATGAAGTGATCCAAGTCAATGGTCTATAGTTTGCTACCAAATAGATAATGAGTAAACAATTGAATCACACAAGCTAAACTTTTCATGAATAGTACTTTGGAGACAATGCATCCACAGGTTCACATAAGAGTTAACTCATAAAGCAATAGATTCTAACAAAAGGTATTTAACCAACACAAAGGAAGATTTAAGTTTCAGCGTTTGCTTCAACTTTCAACATATTTATCTCATGGATATTGTCAACACAAAGCAATATAATAAGTCAAATATGTACCATATAACAAATGTTGTAGCAAAGTTGACACTAGTGTTTGCTTGTGGAAGATAGAAAGAAGTAGGAAACTGACTCAACATAAAAGTAAAATAAAGGCCCTTCGCAGAGGGAAGCAGGGATTAAATCACGTGCTAGAGCTTTTTAGTTTTTGAAATCATGTAGAGAGTAAAAATTAAGTTTTGAGAGGTGTTTGTTAATTGTCAACGAATGGCTGATGACCCACAAGTATAGGGGGTGTATCGTAATACTTTCGATAAATAAGAGTTTCAAACCCAACGAGGAGCAGAAGGTGTTGACAAGTAGTTTTGATCAAGGAATCACTGTAAATACTAGCAGACAAATTTTTAGGGTTTTTGATATTGCAGATAAATAAAATACATGTAAATAAAAGACAGTAATAATAATTGCAGCAAGTGGCCCAATCCTTTTTAGAGCAACGGATAAGCCGGTTGGTTTACTTATGATGGCAAAATGTTCTTGAGGACACACGGGAATTTCGTCAAGTGCTTTCGCTTTCTACAGCTGATTAATCTTTATTGTTTTGATAATTGTTGTGTGGGTAAACCTATGCTAATGCACTGCCCTAACTTGGACTAATACATACTTGTGATTAAACCCTTGCAAGCATCCACGTTACAAGGAAGTAATTAAAATAAATCTAACCACAGCCTTAAACTCTGAGATCCTACACTACCTCATGCACCGGTTTACTAACGGGGGTTTAGGTTTCTGTCACTCCGGCAACCCCACAATTAGTAGCCGAATACACAATGCATTCCTCTAGACCCATAAAGGTGAAGTGTCATGTAGTCGACGTTCACACGACACCACTAGAAGAATAACACCACAACTTAAATATCAAACATTAAATATTACTCAACATAGTTCCACTACTAACAACATGACTTCTCCCATGTCCTCAAGAACTGAACAAACTACTCACAAGTCATCATATGGATCATGATCAGAGGTGATATAATGATGAATAACAATCTGGACATATACTTCAATTCACCGATAAAACTTAATAGCATCAACCACGAGTAGTAATCAACACCGGGAAAGTTTCCCCTATGAACTACACAAAGTATAACCCTAGATGTTACAGCGAAACGAAGTGGAGCGGTGGAGATGATGGTGACGGCGGTGGAGATGATGATGATGATGATCCCGATGAAGTCTGGCGTGATGACGATGACGATGGCGATGATTTCCCCCCTCCGGGGAGGAATTTCCACGGAAAATTTCTGCCTGCCGGAGAGCTTTTTCTCTCTCTGTGGTTTCCGCCTCGTGGACGCGGCGGAATATTTCCTCGATGACTCCCCGCGTCTTAGGGTTTCTGGGGGATGAAATACGCGAAGGGGAGCGTCAGAGGTGGACCAGGGCTGGCTCCGGCATCTGACAAAATAGGAACATCTGTATATTTTCCGTGAATTGTTGAACTTCAGAAATAGGGTGTCACGATGCTTTTTCCAGCTGAATCCTGACTCCGGCAGTTAATTCTCCAATAATCATCAAACATGCAAAACAAGATAAAATAACATAAGTATATCATCCAAATATGAAATATATCAATGAATAGCAGTAAATTATGATATAAAATAGTGATGCAAAATGGACGTATCAACTCCCCCCAAGCTTAGACCTCGCTTGTCCCCAAGCGAAAGCTGAACTCAGTAAACAAGACCACAGGTTTATGGAGTGAAGCGTCGATAATAAAGAATACGGACAAGAAGCATCAACATGTATTAATACACAAATCATTTTAGACAGCAACTTCCCCTCATATAACTTATCTTGGAACGAGTAATGGAAATCACAATAAAGGTGCATAAAGAAAATCATAGTTTGGTGATGGCAAACTTCGTTCTTGGTCAGAGAACAATTAACAGATTGTACTTATCTTTCGAGTAGAGTCCTTATATCGGAGCTATATTGCAGAACTTACATGCTCAATTATCACAATTTCTTTACAGTCATTGATAACTTTCAAAGTTATATTCCTTCAGATAAAAGACTTGTGCAAAACAAGGAAGGATAACAAACATGATTGATAATATTAATATATAGATGGTTGAATCACAACAACTCAAATGCTTGCTTAAGAAAGAAGGGAATAGGTTTACTGACTCAACATAAAAGTAAAAGAAAGGCCCTTCGCAGAGGGAAGCAGGGATTAAATCATGTGCTAGAGCTTTTTAAGTTTTTGAAATCATATAGAGAATAAAAATAAGTTTTGAGTGGTGTATGAAATTGTCAACGAATCAGAAAATGGAAAGTACAATATGACCCCTGCCAACCAGACTTTTAAGAGCGGCTCCCATGAAGGACGTTATTTCTACCAGCAAGGCAGATCATCCCTCTTCTCTTTTGTTTACACATGCAGATATTTCACTGTTTGTCATTGCTTGACTGATAAATCAGGGCAAAAATGTGAAGAGAATTAAGCGGTTAAAGTTGTAATTAATTGGGACTGGGCACCCCATTTGCCAGCTCTTTTTGCAAAATTAATGGATAAGCGGATGTATATGCCGCTAGTCCGGTGGTAAAGTCTGTTTGACAGTTGACATAAAGACATCCACCCCGTCCTCATGAGCTAGTAAACAGTGACACAAATAAGGAGTAGTAGCTTTTGAATAGTTTAAAGGTAGCACATGAAGTATTTACTTGGAGTGGCAAGGAAATACCACATATAGGTAGTTATGGTGGACACAAATGGCATGGGTTTTGGCTCAAGGTTTGGATGCACGAGAAGCATTCCCTCTCAGTACAGGTTTTTGGCTAGCAAGGCTGGGTAGCAAGCATAAGAGTGGAGGGATACAAACAAATATAAATGTAATAGAAACAATCATGCAATCTTCCTTGTAAACACAAATAATTTTAACTTGAGAATACTAAGCTCATGAGCCAACAAGAAAGAAAGATAATGAGATAATGTATCTACATGCAATCCCCTCTTTTCTACTTAAGCCTCAAAGTATTGTTGCTACTGACCAATGCTAAGTTTGCCAAAACCAAATAGATTTACTTGATGCTCCCAAAGTGATGCCAATACTAACAACAAGATCATTCATATGACAGAAATTTGCAAAGTAAAATAAAGTGTGCAGAAAGTAAATGATAAAACTTCTCATTAATATTCCAATAACGGCAACTCACACCAAGGGATACATAGATAACCAACTAAGGAGAGATACTTCCACACTGCAAACCATCCTATATGATAACTTCTCTACTCATGATATGACTCGACTGAAAAGTAAAAGGTAAAAGATAATGGTGATGATACCGCGGCACTCCCCCCAAGCTTGGAACAAGCTGAGGGGATGCCAATACCAATGATGAATTACTCCTTCGGTGGTGATGGTGAATCCCTAATAAGCTTCTCAACCAACTCCTTCAACTCGTCAATCTTGTAAGTGAGAGCACGAATCAACTCCGTGTTGTGTTCAATACGGTTCATGAACCTATCAGACTGTGAGTCCCAGCTCTTGGAATTGTTTCCCCACTTCTCATCAGACTGAGAGCTTCCTTTTCCTGCATTGTTAGAACGATCTATATTCCAACTAGTGGGTAATTCTGCCTCAGGAACTCTTTCAAACTGATATTTATGGATTAAAGTGTGGAAAGGGTTATTGGTGCCTGGAGAAGATGTTCTTGGAGCTAAGCAATGACGCGGAACCTTCCCCCCTGTGCTCATCCGCGCATTCCTCTTTGGGTTGAATGGATTTGCCACCACTCCGATACTTGCAATGGTGGCGCGCGGTACGACGCGGGTCTTCTTCTACTTCATCTTCAGCTTCACTCTTGACTTCCTCCTCCAGCTCGGGATCCTTGAGATCATCTTCCAGAGCCTCCTTGCCCTTGTTGTTGTTGGAGACCATGATGCTTCTAAATCTGGAAACAATTCCTGGCAGAAACAGCTCGAAACAAAACACGACGAGAAAACGATATACGGACCTCGGGGGATCCGGGGGTTATATAGCAAAAAGTTTCATAACAAAAGGAAAGTCCAGGTCGAAACCGGGCTGGAGACGGGCTCCGAGGCGCCCACACCATGCCCGGCGCGGCCAAGGGTGGGCCCGCGCCGTGGGGTGGTGTGGTGCCCTCGGGCACCGTTTCCTCCCCGTTTTGGCTCGTAATTTTCCATATTTAATAAAAACAACAAAAACATAAGTTGGGAAGTTAAACGCGAACTTTTTCTTACCAAAACTGTTACCTATTCGAAAACAGACTCTGCAGTTTTCTGAATTTGACTTTTAATAAAATCTTCCGGAGTCACTACTTGAATAATATCAACGTCTTCGTTATAAGAATCCCCAGAAATATAATGCTTGAGTCTTTGACCATTAACCACTTGAGATTTGTCACCATCAAGCGAAGTAATTTTGATTGCACCTGAACGGTAAACCTCTGAAACAACATAAGGTCCTTCCCATTTCGAAAGTAATTTACCTGCAAAAAATCTGAGACGAGACCTATACAATAGAACTTTCTCACCAACATTAAACTCTCTCTTTAGGATTCTCCTATCATGCCATTGTTTCACTTTCTCTTTAAAAAGTCTAGCATTTTCATAAGCTTCACTTCTCCATTCATCTAAGGAACTCAAGTCAAGTAACCTTTTTTACCGGCAAGTTTAAAATCTCTATTAAGTTCTTTTACGGCCCAATAAGCTTTATGTTCTAATTCTAGAGGTAAATGACAAGCTTTTCCGTAAACCATTTTATAAGGAGACATACCCATAGGATTTTTATAAGCAGTTCTATAAGCCCACAAAGCATCATTAAGCTTCCTAGCCCAATTCTTTCTAGATTTATTAACAGTCTTCTGCAAAATAGATTTAATCTCTCTATTTGATAATTCTACTTGACCACTTGTTTGAGGATGATAAGGTGAAGAAATTCTATGATTAACATCATATTTAGCAAGGGTTTTTCTAAAAGCACCATGGATAAAATGAGAACCACCATCAGTCATGAGATATCTAGGCACACCAAACCTTGGAAAAATAATATCTTTAAGCATTTTTAATGATGTCTCACCATCAGCACTAGATGTTGGTATAGCTTCTACCCATTTAGTAACATAATCAACAGCAACAAGTATATGAGTATAACCATCAGAAGGAGGAAAAGGACCCATAAAGTCAAATCCCCAACAGTCAAAAGGTTCAATAACAAGAGAATAATTCATAGGCATTTCATTGCGTCTAGTTATATTACCAACTCTTTGACATTCATCGCATGATAAAATAAATTTTCTTGCATCTTTAAAAAGAGTAGGCCAATAAAAACCTGATTGTAAAACCTTTTGTGCAGTTCTATCTCCAGCATGATGTCCTCCATAAGCACTTCCATGGCATTTCTCAATATTTCTTTTTGTTCAAATTCTGGAACACATCTTCGCATTATACCATCCACTCCTTCTTTATATAAGTGTGGGTCATCCCAAAAATAATGCCTCAAGTCATAAAAGAATTTCCTTCTTTGCTGAGCTGTAAAGGTTGGAGGCAAATACTTGGCAACAATAAAGTTAGCATAGTCAGCATACCAAGGACTTTCTCGCGAGCTTACCTTTATCACAGCCAATTGTTCATTTGGAAAACTATCGTTAACAGGAACAGGATCATAAGAAATGTTTTCCAATCTAGACAAATTATCAGCGACAGGATTTTCAGCACCTTTCCTATCTACAATATGCAAATCAAACTCTTGTAATAAAAGCACCCATCTTATAAGTCTAGGCTTAGCATCTTTCTTTTCCATAAGGTATCTAATAGCAGCATGATCGGTATGGATAATAACTTTCGAATCAACAATATAGGGTCTAAACTTATCACAAGCAAAAACTACTGCTAAAAACTCTTTTTCAGTAGTGGCATAATTCTTTTGAGCAGCATCAAGAGTCTTACTAGCATAATGAATAACATTCAACTTCTTATCTACTCGCTGTCCAAGAACAGCACCTACAGCAAAATCACTAGCATCACACATAATTTCGAAAGGTAAAGTCCAATCAGGAGGTTGAACAACAGGAGCAGTGGTTAAAGCCTTTTTTAGAGACTCAAAAGCTTCTTTACAATCATCATCAAAAACAAAAGGTACATCTTTTTGGAGAAGATTAGTAAGAGGTTTTGAAATTTTAGAGAAATCTTTAATAAACCTTCTATAGAAACCGGCATGACCGAGAATACTACGAATACCTTTAACATCCCTGGGACAGGGCATTTTCTCAATTGCTTCAACTTTAGCTCTGTCCACTTCAATACCTCTTTCAGAAATTTTATGTCCAAGAACAATCCCTTCATTAACCATAAAGTGACATTTCTCCCAATTAAGAACAAGATTAGTTTCCTCACATCTCTGCAAAACTTTATCAAGGTTTTGCAAGCAGTTATCAAAAGAAGTTCCATAGACGGAAAAATCGTCCATGAATACTTCCACAATTTTTTCACAAAAACCATGAAAAATAGCAGACATGCATCTTTGAAATGTAGCAGGAGCATTACACAAACCAAAAGGCATACGCCTATAAGCATAAGTTCCATAAGGACAAGTAAAAGTAGTTTTCTCTTGATCTTTGCTCTAACAGCAATTTGTGAAAATCCAGAATAACCATCAAGAAAGCAAAAATGAGTTTTCTTAGACAACCTTTCTAACATTTGATCAATAAAAGGTAAAGGATAGTGATCTTTCTTAGTAACTTTATTAACCTTTCGAAAATCAATGCACATCCTATATCCAACAACTACTCTTTGAGGAATAAGTTCATCATTTTCATTTGGCACAACAGTAACTCCTCCTTTCTTAGGAACACAATGCACAGGACTTACCCATTTACTATCAGCAATAGGATAAATTATACCAGCATCGAGGAGTTTTAATACCTCATTTCTTACCACTTCCTTCATTTTAGGGATTAGACGACGCTGGTGCTCCACAACAGGTTTTGCATCATCTTCCATGTTGATGGCGTGTTGACATATAGCAGGAGAAATCCCTTTTAAATCATCCAAAGTATATCCGATAGCCCCTCGGTGTTTCCTCAACACTTCCAATAACCTTGCCTCTTCAGTACCTGAAAGTTTAGAACTAATAATAACAGGATATGTTTTCTTATCATCAATGTGAGCATATTTAAGATTATCAGGCAAAGGTTTTAAATCAAAAACAGGATCTTCTTTAGGAGGTGCAGGGGTACCCAAATCTTCCACCGGCAAATTATGCTTAAGTAATGGTGGTTGATGAAGAAAGATATTGTCAATTTCATTCCTTTCCTCCATAAAGACCTCACTTTCGTGTTCCTCCATAAATTGCTGCAAGGCATTGTTAGGAGCAATAGCAATAGCAGCAAGTTGTTCAATTTTCGAGTCCTCATTAGGCAAATCAGTTTCATAAAGTTTCTTACCAAACTTAGAGAAATTAAACTCATAAGATTCTCCATTAAATTTAGTGTAAATTTTCTCTTTCTTACAATCTATAATAGCACCACATGTATTCAAGAAAGGTCTACCGAAAATAATAGGACAAGTTTTACTAGCTTTAGAACCAAGTACTAGAAAATCAGTAGGATATTTAGTTTTACCGCATAAAACCTCGACATCTCTCACAATACCAATGGAGAGATAGTTTCCCTATTGGCAAGTTGAATAACCACATCAATATCCTCAAGTTCACAGGGACTAATTTCATGCATAATTTCTTTATAAAGTTCAAAAGGAATAGCACTAGAACTTGCACCAATATCACATAAACCATAATAGCAATGTTCTCCTATCTTCACTGAAAGCACAGGAACACTTGTTTTCCTAGATTTACCAGGATGCGAAACAATATTAGAAGCATCTTCACAAAAGATAATATGTTCTCCATCTACATTTTCAGTTACCAAATCCTTTATAATTGCTACTTCAGGTTCAACAGTTATTTGTTCATCAGGCTCTAAAGGTTTCTTGGCACTTTTATTAACCACACTAGCTATCAGAGAATGTTGCTTGACTTTAACAGGAAAAGGTATTTTTTCAATATAAGGTTCTGGCAAAATGTGATCAACAGTATGAACTTCAATACTTCTACCAATGGCCGAATTGGTTTTATCTTTATAAGGTTCATGATATTTATTCAAATCCTTCTTAGGCACATCAAGATAAGAGGCAAAAGCTTTGTAATAATTTGCAACAACTTGAGAATCAAGACAGTAAACAACACTAACATTACGGAAATCATCAGTCTCCATAAAAGATTTAATGCATTCATAATCATAATTTATACCTGACTTTCTACCTTTGTCGTTCTCCCATCCTTCAGTATTTTCCTGAATACGGTCAAGAAGGTCCCATTTAACTTCTTCTTCAGTACGTGTAAATGATCCAGAACAAGAGGCATCCAATAAATCCTTATCATGAAGAGAAAGCCTTGCATAAAAATTATTGATAACAATATTACTTGGGAGCTCATGAATGGGACATTTGAGCATTAGTGACTTCAATCTCCCCCACGCTTGGGCAATACTCTCTCCATCATGAGGCCAAAAATTATATATGCGATTTCGATCTTGATGAATCTCACTAGGAGGATAGAATTTAGAATAAAAGAGAGGTACGATTTCCTCCAGCCAATAGATCGGCCATTCTTCAGCATCTTATACCATTCCCCGGCAACGGCGCCAGAAAATAGTCTTGATGACCCACAAGTATAGGGGGTGTATCGTAGTACTTTCGATAAATAAGAGCGTCGAACCCAACGAGGAGCAGAAGGTGTTGACAAGTAGTTTTGATCAAGGAATTACTGTAAATACTAGTAGACAAGTTTTTAGGGGTTTTTGATATTGCAGATAAATAAAATACGTGTAAATAAAAGACAGTAATAATAATTGCAGCAAGTGGCCCAATCCTTTTTAGAGTAAAGGATAAGCCGGTTGGTTTACTTATGATGGCAAAATGTTCTTGAGGACACACGGGAATTTCGTCAAGTGCTTTCGCTTCCTACAGCTGATTAATTTTTATTGTTTTGATAATTGTTGTGTGGGTGAACCTATGCTAATGCACTGCCCTAACTTGGACTAATACATACTTGTGATTAAACCCCTTGCAAGCATCCGCGTTAAAAGGAAGTAATTAAGATAAATCTAACCACAGCCTTAAACTCTGAGATCCTACACTCCCTCATGCACCGGTTTACTAACGGGGTTTAGGTTTCTGTCACTCCGGCAACCCCACAATTAGTAGCCGAATACAAAATGCATTCCTCTAGGCCCATAAAGGTGAAGTGTCATGTAGTCGACGTTCACACGACACCACTAGAAGAATAACACCACAACTTAAATATCAAACCATTAAATATTACTCAACATAGTTCCACTACTAACAACATGACTTCTCCCATGTCCTCAAGAACTGAACGAACTACTCACAAGACATCATATGGATCATGATCAGTGGTGATATAATGATGAATAACTATCTGGACATATACTTCAATTCACCGATAAAACTTAATAGCATCAACCACAAGTAGTAATCAACACCGGGAAAGTTTCCTCTATGAACTACACAAAGTATAACCCTAGATGTTACAGCGAAACGAAGTGGAGCGGTGGAGATGATGGTGACGGCGGTGGAGCTGATGATGATGATCCCGATGAAGTCTGGCGTGATGACGATGGCGATGATTTCCCCCCTCCGGGAAGGAATTTCCCCGGCAGATTTCTGCCTGCCGGAGAGCTTTTTCTCTCTCTGTGGTTTCCGCCTCGTGGAGGCGGCGGAATATTTCCTCGATGACTCCCCGCGTCTTAGGGTTTCTGGGGGATGAAATACGCGAAGGGGGAGCGTCAGAGGTGGGCCAGGGTGGCCACACCAAGCCACGGCGCGGCAGAGGGGGGGCCCGCGCCGTGGGGTGGTGTGGGCCCCTCGTGGCCCATCTCAGCCTCCCCTTTTGGCTGGCTCCGGCATCTGACAAAATAGGAACATCTGTATATTTTTCGTGAATTGTTGATCTTCAGAAATAGGGTGTCTTGACGATGCTTTTTCCAGCTGAATCCTGACTCCGGCAGTTAATTCTCCAATAACCATCAAACATGCAAAACAGGATAAAATAATATAAGTATATCATCCAAATATGAAATATATCAATGAATAACAGTAAATTATGATATAAAATAGTGATGCAAAATGGACGTATCAATGGCAGCGGATGAAAACAGTATTCTCCCTATCAAACAGACTTTTAAGAGCGGCTCCCATGAAGGACGTTATTTCTACCAGCAAGGTAGATCATCCCTCTTTCTCTTTTGTTTACACATGCAGATGTTTCACAGAGTAATCAGTTGACAAAATGTGAAGAGAATTAAGCGGTTAAAGTTGTAATTAATTGGGACTGGGCACCCCGTTGCCAGCTCTTTTTGCAAAATTAGTATAAGCGGATGTATATGCCGCTAGTCCAGGTGTAAAGTCTGTTTGACAAGAAATAAAGAATAACCCACTACTTCCTCATGAGCTAGTAAACATTGACACAAAAAGGAATAATAACATTTTGAATAATTTAAAGGTAGCACATGAAAAATTTACTTGGAGTGGCAAGGAAATACCACATATAGGTACACAAATGGCATGGATTTTGGCTCAAGGATTTGGATGCACGAGAAGCATTCCCTCTCAGTACAGAGTTTAGGCTAGCAAGGTTATGTAAGCAAACAAGAATATCAACCCGTACACCAAGTTTTATATGACAAACATATTGCAAACGTTATAAGACTTCACACCGTCTTCCTTGTTAACCAAACCCTTTATTAGAAAATATCTAGACCTTAGAGATACCACCATGCAAACCAAATTTCAACAAGCTTTACGGTAGTTCTTCACTAATAGGCTTAACTCATGATGCAAAAGTTTAATCATGATCTACTTGTTAACTCAAAACAATTGACAAGCATCAAGTTATCCAAATTAGTGATCTACAAGATTAAGCAAGTTTTTCCTTATACCAATTACCACATGCAACATTTTCTGAACCAACCAAACACCAATCAATTTATTTCAATAACTCTCCAAACAAATATAAGTGAAGCAAGAGAGTACTTTCTAAAAGAACTAATAGCTCTGACAAGAGATACATGAAAACAAGAGCTAAAAGCTGAACAGCGCTAGATATGAATACTCAACAAATATAAGTGAAGAATAGGAGTATTCTCATGAAAAAGCGGAGCGTGTCTCTCTCCCAATCAAGAATGCTAGGGTCCAGTCAAGTTGATTGAAAATAAAAATAATACTGAAAATAAAAGCACACAGACGCTCCAAGAAAAGCACATATGATGTGAAAGAATTAAAATATAGTTTCACTAGAGATGACCTGATAATTTTGACGATGAAGAAGGGGATGCCCAAGCTTAGACGCTTGAGTCTTCTTGAAATATGCTGGGGAGATCCATGGGAGCCTCCCCAAGCTTAAGCTCTTCACTCTTCTTGATCCTATTATATCATCCTTCTCTCTTGACCCTTGAAAACTTCCGTCACACCAAACTCAAAGTAAATCTCATTAGAGGGTTAGTGCATAATCAAAAACTCACATGTTCTGTAAAGACGCAATATGATTGTTACTTTAAACATTAGCTACAGCCACTGATGTTATGTGAAGCTCTTCCACCCAAAAAAGAATTTCACTCAACACTAGTAAAAGAGAGAATGCAAAATAAAAGGCATAATCTGTCTAAAACAGAACAGTCCGCAAAGACGAATTTTTTCGAGGCACTTACGACGCTCAGATCGAAAAACTTTGAACTAAAAAGATTCAGACATTCATAAAGATTACGCACAAAATTTTCAGATTTAAATCACATCTGGTGATTTTAGGAATTACAGTGAACAGCAAAAATCTGTTTCTGCGCAGCAATCAAAATTAGCATCATCTTATCATTAGAGGCTACTCTTGGCACAACAATGCGAAAAATAAAGATACAAAGGAGTTGCTACAGAAGTAAAAAACCTCCTTGACTCAATAAAAGAAAAATTGCAGAAATAAAAATAATGGGTTGCCTCCCATAAGCGCTTTTCTTTAACGCCTTTTAGCTAGGCACAAAGCATGCATCAAGTATTACCAAGTGAAGAAGCATCAACATTGTAATTTGTTCGAACAATAGAATCATAAGGTGGCTTAATCTTCTTCCTAGGAAAGTGTTCCATACCTTTCTTGAGAGGAAATTGATATTTTATATTCCCTTCTTTCATATCAATAATAGCACCTACAGTTCTAAGAAAAGGTCTTCCAAGCACAATAGGGCATGATGGATTGCATTCAATATCCAAGACAATAAAATCAACGGGACAAATTGTTATTAACCATGATAAGAACATCATCAATTCTTCCCAAAGGTTTTTTAATAGTAGAATCAGCAAGGTGAACATCCAAGTAACAATTTTCCAAAGGTGCTAAATCAAGCATATCATAAAGTTTTTAGGCATAACAGAAATACTAGCACCAAGGTCACACAAAGCATTGCAATCAAAGTCATTCAATTTCATTTTAATGATGGGCTCCCAACCATCTTCTAACTTCCTAGGGATGGATACTTCACGTTTCAATTTTCTTCCCTCACTTGTATGAGGCATTAGTAATATGTTTAGTAAAAGCCATATTTATCACTAGCCTTAGGACTTCTAGCTAGCTTTTGCAAGAACTAATTACTTCAGAAAGATTACAACCATCAAAATCAAAATCATTATCATCAAAGTAATGGAGTTATTGTCTTCCTTATTACTAGAAATTTCAGCATCTTTATCAAGACAGTTTCAGAGTTATCAGGCAATTTAGGACATTTTGCAATAGAAGTGGAAACATTACCAACACCAATTATCTTGCCATTAATAGTAGGAGGTTTGCTAACACTTGAGTTTGAAGCATTTTCAGTAGTAGAATAGTATAAACTCTAGCAATATATTCTTTCTAGCAATTTCATCCTCTCTTTCCCATCTAGCATGCAATTCGCTAACATCCTCACATTATTATCAATTTTAACTTGTATAGCATTGAGAGTTTTGCTCTCTTTAACATCATGAGGCATGTTCTTTAGTTTCAACAAGTCAACATCAAGAGCAAGACTATCAACTTTAGAGGCAAGAACATCAATTTTCCCAAATTTTCCTCAACAGTTTTATTGAAAGCAGTTTGTGTACTAATAAAATCCTTAAGCATGACTTCAAGATCAGAGGGTACACTCTTATTATTGTTGTAGGAACTACCATAGGAATTTCCATAACCATTGCCACTATTAGAAGGATAAGGCCTATAATTGCTATTACCAAAATTATTCCTATAAGCATTGTTGTTGAAGTTATTATTTTTAATGAAGTTCACATCAACATGCTCTTCTTGAGCAACCAAAGAAGCTAAAGGAACATTATTTGGATCAACATGTGTTTGACCATTTGCAAGCATAGACATAATAGTATCAATTTTGCACTCAAGGAAGAGGTTTCTTCAACAGAATTTACCTTCTTACCTGTTGGAGCTCTCTCGGTGTGCCACTCAGAATAATTAATCATCATATCATCTAGAAGCTTTGTTGCAGCACCCAAAGTGATGGACATAAAGGTACCTCCAGGCCGAATCCAATAAATTCCTTGAAGAAAAATTTAATCCTGCATAGAAGGTTTGGATGATCATCCAAGTAGTCAGTCCATGAGTGGGACAATTTTTAACCAATGATTTCATTCTCTCCCATGCTTGAGCAACATGTTCATTATCAAATTGCTTAAAATTCATTATGCTACTTCTCAAAGAAATAATCTTAGCAGGAGGATAATATTTTCCAATAAAAGCATCTTTGCATTTAGTCCATGAATCAATACTATTTCTAGGCAAAGATAGCAACCATTCTTTAGCACGTCCTCTCAAGGAGAAAGGAAAAAGTTTCAGTTTAATAATATCACCATCTACTTCCTTAAGCTTTTGCATTTCACAAAGTTCAACAAAGTTATTAAGGTGAACAGCAGCATCATCAGTACTAACACCAGAAAATTGCTCTTTCATAACAAGATTTAAAAGTGCAGGTTTAATTTCATAAAACTCTGCTGAAGCAGCAGGTGGAGCAATAGGTGTGCATATGAAATCATTGTTGTTTGTGCTAGTGAAATCACACAACTTAGTGTTCTCAGGAGTACTCATTTTAGCAAAATTAAAAAAACAGAAAATAACTTGAAAATAAACTAGATGCAAGTAACTAATTTTTTTGTGTTTTTGATAATTGAAAGCAAACAAGATAAAATAAAATAAACTAAGCAAGACAAAAACAAAGTAAAGAGATTGGAAGCGTGAAACTCCCCTTGCAGAAGTCTGCTGACTCCCCGGCAACGGCGCCAGAAAAAAGCTTGATGATGTGAAACACACGTTCGTTGGGAGACCCCAAGAGGAAGGTATGAAGCAGTGCAGCAGCAAGTTTTCCCTCAGTATGAAACCAAGGTTATCGAACCAGTAGGAGCAGTAGCACTTCAGAAGGTTGTCAGCGGCGGAATATGGCACGGCGCAACACCAGGGAATCCGGCGCTGACGTGGAACCTGCACACAACACAATCAAACTATTTTGTCCCAACGAGACAGGAAGGTTGTCAATCTCCCCGGCTTGCTGAAAACAAAGGGTTAAATGTATGGTGTGGAAAACATGTTTAATTGTTGAAAGTAAAAGAGAACAATGATTGCAGTTGGTGGTTTAATCAATGTAAAAGAATGGACCGGGGTCCACAGTTTACTAGTGGTGTCTCTCCATAAAGATAAACGACATGTCACTAGTACAGAAAAGGCTATCAGTGGCGCACCCTTTTTTGATTCTGTGGCGCACCCCCAGATTTGCTGGGTGCGCCACAGAATTCTCGCCACTAATTTTTTTTCTGTGGCGCACCTGGCTTGATGCGCCACAGAATTCTCACATTTCTGTGGCGCACCTGGCGTGGTGCGCCACAGAATTCTCAAAAAAATGAAAAAATTCAAAAAATGCAAAAAAATATAAAAAGTTTCAAAAAAATCAGAAAAATCAAAATATGAAATAATATGAAAAATCCTAATTATTGGAATTATTTTCGGATTTTTTTAGATTTTTTGAATTTTTTGAACTGATACCTTCCCGTTAGATCACCCATCCTCAAATTGCTCCAACCCTAGCACGCTTAACTTCTAAGTTCCACCCAGTTCACCTATCCTTGTGCTACTCAAGTTCTTATTGATATATATATCATATGAACCCTCTTAAGTCTTGTATGTGTATATGTGTGGTATGTGTTATAAATGTGTGTTTTTAAATTTCAGATTTTTCAAAAACTTCTAAAGTTTCAAAAGGAGATTCAAAAGTTTCAAAAGATCCAAAAATATTCAAAAAACTTAAAAAAAATTCATAAAATCCAAAAAATCCAAAAAATTCAAAAAAGTCAAAACACTTCAAAAAAATTCAACAATCTTCTTTGTTATACATTTCTATGTCTTTTTTTTGACTTTTTGAATTTTTTATTTTTTTTTATTTTTTTTATTTTTTTTGATTTTGCTGCGAAAAATCGTCTGTTTAAAATAATTTTTTTCTTTTGGAATTAGAGGAATCTGTGAATTGCGGCCCGGGTAAACCCTGGTGGAATCGAACTCGGATTTTTCTCTAGTTTTTTTTGACATATTTTTTGCATTATTTCGACGTCATATGCAAAAGTTATGGCCGTTACAAGTTTTTTTCCTGTTTGTTGCAGAAAAGGTCAAAATTCA
Organism: Poa pratensis; assembly: GCA_947311845.1. Taxonomy (NCBI): domain Eukaryota; kingdom Viridiplantae; phylum Streptophyta; class Magnoliopsida; order Poales; family Poaceae; genus Poa; species Poa pratensis. Next base: position 1,231,567 of record CAMZMU010000035.1, read on the forward strand.
TATTTCAAAATTTCTATACCTACTAGACACTCAAACCTAACTACATGTCAAAGGATTCTATTTATTGAAATTTTTATCATTTTGGTGCGCCACAGAATGTCACCTTTCATTCTGTGGCGCACCTGCCAGGTGCGCCACAGAATTATTATTTTTCAAATTTTAACCCGCCCCCAGATAACTTTCTGTGGCGCACCTGGCCATGTGCGCCACAGAAATGTGTCTTTCTGTGGCGCACCAGGCTTGGTGCGCCACAGAATGTCTAATTTCTGTGGCGCATGTGGTTTAGTGCGCCACAGAAATGTGACTTTCTGTGGCGCACCGGGCTTGGTGCGCCACAAAAAATAATTTTGTGGCGCACCAATTAAGGGTACGCCACAGAATGCCAACCTACCTATATAGGGTTTCCCTACTAGTGTGTTGGGTAAACAAATTACAGCTGGATAATTGATAAAATATTCAGCGCATGACAATGCATACATATATGACAAGATGGCTACCATGATATTTAATTGGGCATTACGACAAAATACATAGACCGTTTATCTAACCGCATCTATGACTAATAATCCACCTTCAGGTTAACATCCGTGTTCCCCGTCGGTATTAAGTTGCAAGCAACGGATAATCACATTAAGCAATGTGCGTAAAGTAAACAAGTACATACACTAGTACAGAACGACACATCGGAAACGGGCCAAAAACCCCTTCGGCAACGGAGAAAGGGTCCGTGTCCACGACCCTGTCACTGATGTGAAGGCTCTCATCGGCAACGGACACTAAAAACCGTCGCCGATGAGGCTTGATTTTGGCTACGGTTGCCATCCAGTCTCCGTTGCCGATGTATCTGGACATCAGAAACGGAGATTTTGTTTTGCTCGTTTGCATTGAGGTTTTTTCATAAGCCTACAGCAGCAATACAGTTGCCAATTGACATTCAAAATATCACAGCAGAAGCACAAAGTTGCTAGCAAAACCGTTCATAACTTATATAACAATTGTCACCATTACATAGCATCAAAAGATGAGTTACACATGCTTCGCTAATCCTATCATTCTCATACCTCCCTAAACTGCAGCTAAGGCTTGCTCCCTAAACACACATCCACAAAATAGCCGGAGAAACTGAAAAAACAGAAACTACACCAAGCCAAATTGCCAAATTCTTCGTACTGAGGCTTGCTCCATCTTGGACGGTGTCGCCGAAATATAATAACGTCACAGCTTTGGACGGTGTCGCCGAAGTTTGTTCGGATCAGCTTTGTGCTTCTGGATAAAAATACATGGATTGATAGTTAGAGAAGAGCCAAAATATGATGCTACATGACATAGATATAATTTAATGTGAAAACAGTTCACACCTTTAAGTGCCTATATCCGTGTGCTTACAGTCCGATCAAACGATTTGGAGGCATAACTTGAAGGTGATGTTTCCTTCAAGAGCCTCACCATTTTTTATACAGTGTCGCGGAAATACTATTACTTCATACACTAGCTACACAAAACAATAACGAGGATTAGCACATTGACAAAAAGTTGTGACTGGATCTATTCATCATCGGTAGTACTACAAAGAGTTGAAATTAATTCACCCTACTAGACTTTAAAATAGTGCAAGATACTAGACAAGTTTTCTATATACTAGACAAGTTTTCTATACTAGACTAGAAAACTAGACAGAAACAATAAAGTGCAAGATACTAGACGAGTTTTCTATATACTAGACAAGTTCTATATACTAGACAAGTCCTATATAAAACCAATTGATGAACTAGTTCATGAGCTGAGCGATTTAGACCTCACATTTTCTTCTCCGTGGACGGCGCCTCGAGATCGGCCACCTCCTCCTCCGTGGACGGCGCCTCCAGATCGGCCACCACCTCCACCGTGGACGGCGCCTCCAGATCGGCCACCTCCTCCACCGTGGACGCCACCTCCTCTACCGGGACGTCGCCTCCAGATCGGCCACCTCCTCCTCCGTCGACGGCGCCTCCAGATCGGCCACCTCCTCCTCCGTCGACGGCGCCTCCAGATCGGCCACCTCCTCCACCGTGGACGGCGCCTCCAGATCGGCCACCTCCTCCACCGTGGACGCCACCTCCTCCACCGGGACGTCGCCTCCAGATCGGCCACCTCCTCCTCCGTCGACGTCGCCTCCAGATCGGCCACCTCCTCCTCCATCGACGGCGGCCTCCAGATCGGCCTCCGTTGACGGCGGATCCGCCACAACTGCTGCATCACCACCCGATGAATGATCTGATCCAGCTCCGCGTGGCCCAGAGGACGCGGGGCATCACCGGAGGTGATGAGCCTGACGCGCTCCCGCACCTGCCGCATCACAGCCGCCTCCAGATCTGCCCTATCACGAACAGATGCAGCTAGATCGGTGCGGCCGCTAGAGCCGCGGCTGCGATGGCGAGATCTAGAAGCGCCGGCAGAGGAAGCCATGAGAGAGTGAGGAGAGTAAAAAGCTACAATGTGCGGCGGCTAGGGTTGAAAGATGGACAGTGAGGGATTGAGAATGAGACTGATGGGGCTTGCTTCGCCAGTACATTTATAGGCACCCAATTGGCAACGGACATTTTATATAACTGTTTCCATTGGATACAAGTTCACAACTACTATGTGCTACTGATTTCCGTAGCTGCATACGAACATAATACATTCTAGTGATTTTCAAAGTGCATACGAACCTAATACATTGTACTGATTTGCATAGCTGCATACGAACCTAATCCATTCTACTGATTTTCATTGCTGCATACAAGTTCACACCTAACAGCAGCACACAAACACACAAAATCATTCTAGCAATGCTCACAAGAACATTTAACTGAGCTATTTCTGTTCCTTAATGCCGCTCCTTGCGCACAGCAACAACATGGTCAGATTTAGTCGAAGTGTTTGTTGGGCTCCATGCCAAACCAGCTAGAGCTGCTGCAGTGTGCGGCTTCATTTCCATGTTCGCCTTCTTGACTATCAAGGCTACATTTTCCAGCTCTGCAGCTTCCACTTCGACGCCATTAGCAAGCAGCATCTCAACATAATCTTCAATCCAAAAAAATTAATCACAGCTCCCAGAATACTCTTCGCCCCTCCCCTGCCAAATGGTAAATCGAATCCAGAGGCAAATCAGCATCACACATAGAATAGAATCAATCAAAACTGGTCGAAGCGTCGAACTAACCCTGTGATTTGGACACTTGAAGTAGATCCGGCCTGTGTTCAGATCCGAACGCGACACTCGACGAATCGCGTTCCGACAGCGGCAGCAAACGCACTTCACAAGCGGCAGATCTGACCCGGCACCGGCGGCGCAGGAGGAGGACGCATTCGATCTCCCGACGAGCTCATGCTCTTGGCCATGGAGGACACGAGTGCGGAGTAAAATCAAGCTGGAGCGGAGGAACAAGGGCGAATCGACAGTCTTTTATAATATCCAAGATAGTGCTAAAAAAGAAATTTTATATAAGCAACCTCACCAACGGTTGTATACAAATGTCCGATGCCATTGAAGAACATATCGCAAACGGAGTCGAAAGAAACTCCGTTACAAACATATCGGCAACGGTTAATAATACGGGACCGTTGCCTATGAAGGCGGGACGCGGGGGCGGGGCAGGTTTTCTCACGCGGAAAGCGCGATTCTCCGTCGCCTAACTCGTGTCGTTTCCATAGAGGGGTATCGGATGTGTCGTTCTGTACTAGTGATATGACCGTGGACATAGAATTGTTATGTTACCCCTAGTAGCAACAGCACATCCACAACCTTAGGCGTTGCTGTCACTCGCCCAGATTACTTGAGACTGAACTCACTATCTAGCATAAATACTCTCTCTTGGAGTTACAAGCATCTACTTGGCCAAAGCATCTACTAGTAACGGAAAGCATGCAAGATCATAAATAACATGTATCGTAGATTAATAATCAACTTGATCATAGTATTCAATATTCATCGGATCCCAGCAAACACAACATGTAGCATTACAATAAGATGATCTTGATCATGTTAGGCAGCTCACAAGATCTAAACATGATGGCACAAAGTGGAGAGACAACCATCTAGCTACTGCTATGGACCCGTAGTCCAAGGATGAACTACTCACGCGTCACTCCGGAGGCAGGCATGGTGATGTAGAGCCCTCCGGTGATGATTCCCCTCTCCGGCAGGGTGCCGGGAAGAGGTTCTGGACCCTCCTGAGCTAGGGTTGACGACGGCGGCGCCTCTGGAACTTTTCGTGGAATATGACTCGGGTATCTAGGGTTTTTGCATCCGGGGGAATAAGTAGGCGAAAGGGCGGCGGCTGGAGACCCCCGAGGGGCCCACACAAGGGTAGGGCGCGGGCCCACCCTTGGCCGCGCCCAGCCCACGTGTGGGGCCCTCGTGGCTCTGCTCCATTTCTCCTTTGGACTCCATGTGTGTCTCGGTGAAATAGGGACCTCCGTAAATTTTCGTCCAATTCCGAGAATATTTCCAGACTAGCTTTTCTGGAATACAAAAACAGCAGAAAACAGGAACTGGCACTGTGGCATCTTGTTAATAGGTTAGTCCCAAAAAAATGTATAAAAGTGATGTAAAGTGGACGCAAAACATGTAACAATTGGTATAATATCAACATGGAACATCAAAAATTATAGATACGTTTCAGACGTATCAACGACATCGTTGACTTCTGGTCAAATCTGGGGGGGTTTCGACGGAAGCGGGGCTTCGGGGTGTCGGAACCACACCAAAATCTAGGTGGTGTCACATAATATGCATTAGAGTGTGGTGGGAGGTTGTTAGAGACATCATGAGACTCCGAGGTGTGTCCGGCTTCGCACACTGCACTTATCTCCTCGAAGGTTCTGGTCTTCTAGGTGGAAACTCCCATTTCGTGTGCAACAGATGGAATCATGTGAAACCATGGGGCCAAACTGGGTTCCAAATGTTCATATAACCTAACCTAACACAAACAAGTATAAAAGTCCTTGGAGCTAACCCCTTTCGACGCATGTGGAAGGGGTAGACGACACGGTTGACTTCTGGTCAAATCTGGGGGGGTTTCGACAGAAGCGGGGGCTTCGGGGTGTCGGAACTACAAGAAAAACAAGGTGGTGTCATATAATATGCATTAGAGTGTGGTACCTAGGTTGTTAGGGTTGTATTACCAAATTGTGAATAATTAATGAAAAATATGAATTAACAAATTTATTTTACATATTTTTTATCTATTTTCCGAGTATAGCACTCAGCGAAGATTTGGCGGGGACTTAGGAAAAATTTGGCCCAATCGAGCCGAAAAATCCCCAAATCCCCTTGCGCTCGAACCTGTCTCCACCAAACCCGACCCCAGCCCCCGCCGCCACCCGTTGCCCTCTGCCTCCGGTCACCGCCCGCCCCTTCGCCGTCGCACCCGCACCACCCTCCTGCTCCGCTCTCCCTCCTTCTTCCTGGTTCGCCATCGCCCGGCTAGGGTTTGCCAATTCCGCTGCCCCTCGACGCCTTCTGCTCCGTCGACGTCCACATCTCCGCTGCCCCGTAGTCCTCCACCACCTATCCGGCCATCTCTGCCCAATCTAGCCTGAGCTAGCTGGGCCAATCCTCTCGCCGCCGCTCATTCCGCCACCGGCCGGCCGGAGCAATGGAGGGAGGCGCGAGCTAGGCTCCTCCACCTCTGCCACGAGGTCCACCTGCTGCCCCGGCCGCTGCTCCACCTCCTCTGCTTCGAACCTCCTCCAGCCCGATCTAGGTAATTAGTTTTAAATTTTTTCTTGCTTTGTGTACTCATTTGTTAGTTGCTAGCTAGTTAGCTGCTGGTTAGGGTTAGTTGCTTAGTTAGCTTAGTAGTTTAGTAGTTGTTTAGGGTTAGTTGCTTAGTTAGCTTAGTAGTTTAGTAGTTGCTATTTAGGGTTAGTTGCTTAGTTAGCTTAGTAGTTTAGTAGTTGCTGTTTAGGGTTAGTTAGTAGTTTAGTAGTTGCTGTTTAGGGTTAGTTAGCTTAGTAATTTTTTCCTTGCTTTGTGCACTCATTTGTTAATTCATTTCTGCAGGATATGCAGCGAGGTTGACGATGGGAGCGTCGTTGTAGGATAGGGCTCGGGCAGGAGCTACTTCCCCTGTCTTTTTGTCGGTCACGCTTCGAGGGTAATGACGCTCTTCCGCTCCTCTTGCTAGGTTGCATTATTTTGTAGCTCACCAAACAAGTCACGTAACCCTAGGCGTCTCCCGTTCGGAAGGGTTATAGTTATAAAGATGAAACTCTTTATATATATTTATGTATACACCTTGTCAAGGGTATATGTTTATATATAAATTGCTGCTATTATATATTTATGTATACACCTTGTACAGGGTATATATTTATGGTTCAATCGTGATAGTGATGATGATCCTGGTCCAAGTTATGATCCAAACCATGTAGACACTGTCTTCTGAAGCTTTGTACTCGTCGATTTAGAATTTCTGTTTGTATGAACCATTTGTGATGTAATATTTTGTATGAACCATTTGTGATGTAATATTTTGTATGAACCATTTCTATGCCACTTCTGAAGCTTAATTTGTTTTTTTTGTATTAATATGAGTTTTGGCAATTTCTTTGTGATGAGTTTTCTTTAAGCCTATTCATTACTATTGTGTTTTTACTTGTACTAATCAACACATTCTTTGTGATGACAGGTGATTGAGACATGGCAGGGGGGAGGGAGAAGCCGGGCGCCAAGGACAAGCGGCTCGCGGCGAAGAAAAGTGTTGCCAAGGAGAAGGAGCACCTCATCAAGAAGCGGCCCCTCACCCGGGTCGTCAAGGAGAAGTGGACTCAGAAGGTTGGAAACGTGTCTAAACTATACGCGCAGGGTGCTGAAGGGACTTCCGTGTTCATTGGAAGAAAGCGTGACCAGGCAGCTACGGAGGAGACTTCCGCAAGGCGTGGTAGACCCACGGGATCCACCAAGGCGCCCCGGGGTAGGCACCCTCCTGCTCGCTTGAGTAGTCCTCTGCCCTCGGTATCGTCTTCCGAGTCAGAGGAGGAGGAGCTGCCCGAGGAGCCCTTGGTGGAGGAGGATGCGGGCTCTTTGCCTAGTGATGATGACTACCAGGACTGGCTCTCGGAGGTATCAAAGGAGGAGGAGCAGTAGTGTGAGGAGAGTGAGGAGGATGAGGATGCCGTGGCGGATGAGGATCTCTTGACAGATCATCCACTAGACTAGATCAGTGTTGTGCGCGAGGGTAAGGTGTACTTGCGAGGGCCTTCAAAGTTTCCAGAACGCAAGTCACATGGCCTACTTGATGTCAGATGCGTAAGTGGTGGTTGAAAATGGTGTTACCTTCTACTTTAGTTACCTTTTCATCACAAGCATTCTGACTTATGTTTTCGGTATGTGCAGGACATTCAAGTGGGTGGGCCCAAAGTGGGAACGCTTACCTTCACGCGTCCTTGGCCTTCTTATCAAGAGGCTTTACCCTGGCATTATCGCCTTGAAGAAGGATAGAATCGCCACTGGTGAAAAGGTGCCCGCTTGGTCTTGGAACCACTTCACGATGGTGCCCGACTCCACTCACGGCCACCTCGGCATGCGGCTGATCACCGAGTTCTGGGTTAGTAATTTATATAACTTTACTACCTTAATACCAAGAGTTTGGATTTCATCGTGGTAACCCCTTTGTCCTATGCTCAATGTTTGTAGGATTTTTTCACACTCGTCGAAGGTGAAGGTAAAGCCGAGGCGGCTCAAAAGGTGCTGATTAAAATGGCGAAGAAGCTCATCCCCGACCAGCTTTACGAGCCGCGTATTTGCTGTTTGTCCAGTTCTATGCAGAGAAAACACTAGTAGGAAAACCCAATTCTATGGATCCTTATTCTGTGGCGCACCACGTGGCCGTGCGCCACTGTGGCGCACCCAAAACTGGTGCGCCACAGAATAAGGCTATTCTGTGGCGCACCGGAACTGGTGCGCCACAGAATTTGCTATTCTGTGGCGCACCTAAGCTGGTGCGCCACAGAATAGTGCTATTCTGTGGCGCATGTGGCTGGTGCGCCACAGAATATTGCTATTCTGTGGCGCATGGAAGCTGATGCGCCACAGAATTATGGTTTTCTGTGGCGCATGGGCCACGTGCGCCACAGAAATGCAAATTCTGTGGCGCACGAGGCCATGCGCCACAGAAATCAGAAATTCTGTGGCGCATGGGGCAAAGAAAATGTCAAAAAATTCAAAAAATAAAATCCTTCGAGATGTGGTTAGGTGTTACTGTCTAGTTCGTATAGAAATCTTGAAATATGAATTTTGACCTTTTTTGCAAAATCCAGAAAAAAAACGTAAAACGGCCATAACTTTTGCATACGACGTCGAAAAAATGCGTTTAATATGTCAAAAAAAACTAGAGAAAAAAAGTTATTTCAAAATGAAAAAATAAAAAAAATAAAAAAAAATAAAAATTCAATTTTTTTTGGATTTGTTGAGTTTTTGGATTTTTTGAAGTTTTTTGAATTTTTTGTGATTTTTTGAATTTTTTGAATTTTTTTGACTTTTTTGAAATTTTTGATTTTTTTGGATTATTTGAACTTTCTGTACAAACTTTGAATTTTTTGAAACATATATATACACATAACACACATAAACTACACACACATATATAGACATACACAAGGGTTAAAAGGGTTGATATGATACTATTATCAATAAGAACTTGAGTAGCAGGATGGTAGGTGAAGTGAATAGAACTTAGAAGTTAAGCGTGCTTGGGTGGGAGCACTCCTAGGATGGGTGACCTAGCGGGAAGTCAACATTTGAGATTCACTAGGAGTGTTAAAAATGTTCAGAAAATTCAAATATATAGGAATTTCCAAATTATTTCATTTTCTGATTTTTTTTCAATTTTTTTGATTTTTTTGAAATTTTTTGGGAACCCAGATCTAGATCTGGCCGCCATTTTTTTGAAATTCAAAAAAACAATTCTGTGGCGCACGGGGTAGGGTGCGCCACAGAATAAGCTATTCTGTGGCGCACCGGGCTGGGTGCGCCACAGAATAGCTTATTCTGTGGCGCACTAGGTGGTGCGCCACAGAATAAGCTATTCTGTGGCGACTATTCTGTGGCGCACCACCCATGCGCCACAGAATAGAAAAATGGTGCGCCACAGAAAAACTTTTCTGTACTAGTGAAATGCACAGGACGATCACCAAAGAGGAGGCCAGGCCCACACACATGTCGAGAGCCCAGTACTTGACGGTAACCACATATATTTTCCTACTATTCTCCAAATGACTGATGAATAGTTCTACTCACATGGATCTATTTTGTGTTAAATAGATGATTCCTGAATGGCTAGCCACCCTTAAGCCTTGCTACAAGAAGATTGTGGACAAGTGGGTGTCGAGTGGGTTCCAGGTGCAAAACAAGTCGGCATCGGACCGGCGGAAGATGGTAGGCGACCACGGAGTCCACCGTCAAGGCCCCCTCACACTCGACGGCCTCGTGACACACAAGGTAAGAAATTATTTTTGTTCTTTCCATTCAAGTTTTTATTTATGTGCTAATACTTTTATTTTTTTCCTTTTGACCTCAATTGTATGTTTCCTTTTGGTGTCAATAAATTGTAGGAGTTAAAGGAGGGCAGGAAAATGACGAAGATGCAAGTCTTCGTTGAGACCCGGAGGCCAAAGAAACCGGATCCAGATAAACCCTTGGAAGAGCAGTGGATCACCACCACCGCGGGGAAACAACATAAGAACTACTGCTCCAAGTTCAAGGAGATCCACGGTGACACGTCCGATCCTTTGACCTCTCCTTTCGACCCCATGGTTGCTATGCTCGCGGGATAAGGCAAGCTGAATGGCCGGCCTTATATTGGCGGTGCTTCCTTCGATTCATCGGGCGTCCCAACACTTGCCGAGATACGTGCTAGGCGTATGAGCTCAGCTCCCGAGATCGAGCGCCGCCCAAGGGTCGGTCCTGAAGCCTTTGCTGCAATGGAGGCAATGGAGGTACACATGTCATTTTTCAACAATCTTTTCCACTATTGTACATGTTTGCATCGCGATGACCGCTTCTTTTACATGGTTGCAATCCTGTAGGCTGAAGTTGAGATAAATAGGATTATCGCGGCGGAGGCTACAGCGAGGGCACAGGCAGCAGAGGAGAACAACAAGCAAATGCATACACATATGTCAAGCCAACAAGCATGCATCCAGGCCCTTATGGCGGTAAGTGCTTTAACTTTTTCTTTCAACTAAATCATGTGCTTGAACTTTGCGAACTAACCCTCGTCTTCGGTATGCAGAGGTTGCCCGCGGATCCGTCGCTTCCTACTTTACCTCCTCTTCCTCCACTAGTTGCCCCCTCCTCTTGGTAAGTGGTCTTGGGACTAGCTAGGCAATAATTCATCTTTTGTTTGCTTACTCGTCTTTGTAAGTGGTCTTGGGACTAGCTAGGCAATAATTCATCTTTTGTTTGCTTACTCGTCTAATGTGAATCTTCATAGGACAATCGATCGTCTGGATCCCACACTCCCGCGGATGGTGAAGACGGAGGGAATGGTGGAGGCGGAGCTGCAAGCCCATCATCGGCGCCATCGGCCTCCAACAACCCCGAGTGACTCTAGGTAAGCTCAGGTCCCAAATTCATGTCAATACCCACACATCCACACACATGTTTGAAACTAATGCTTATAGTTTTCAAACTTGTAGGATTGCATCCACGAGGCCTTCGGTGACTACGGGACTTGTGGACTTGTGCTACCTCTGAATTTCTGGCATTTCCTGCTAGCTGTGAACTAGTGCCATGTATTTTGGACTTGTTTAACCTTGTATTGTGTGCTTATGAACTTGTGAACTCTATTTTGTGAACTTTTGGACCATATGTGTGCTATATTTTGTTATAGGTGTCTTTCAATGTTCTGGGTGTGCTGGAAGTGATCCAGTGATATAATTGACATATATATGTATACTGTGTTTCAAATGCAGGGATTCCTAAAAAGCAGGAAAAACTGGCACTATGCAGGATTTTCGCCGTGTGCTATACTCGGCGAACCTGCCTTTGCCGAGTCTGGCACTCGGCAAAGAGGAGCTACAGGTGCCATTTGGTCACCTGAAAACATCCTTCGCCGAGTGAGTGCGTTTTGCCGAGAACCGCTCTCGGCGAAGCGGTGCCATATGGTCACCTGGGAGTTTCCTTTGCCGAGCGTGCCTTCTTTGTTGAGTGTCTATCTCGGCGATGGGAGATCCAACGTGACCATTTGGCACGACCTTCGCCGAGCCATGTTGATCTCTAGGCACTCGGCGACGTCCGGCCACTCGGCGAAGATTTCCACCTGGCACTTGGCGAAGCGCATGCTCGGCGAAGATTTCCACCGGCACTCGGCGAAGAGCCCGCACGGCGGAGATGACACTGGCACTCGGCGAAGGCGCTAGTCGGCGAAGCCGTTCGCCGGCACCCAATTTTTAGGACACGTGGCGCCATCTATGCGTTCCTTCTTCGCCGAGAGCCTACCCCTCCGGACTCGGCGACGCATGCTCGGCGAAGATTTCCACCAGCACTCGGCGAAGAGCCCGCACGGCGAAGATGAACACTGGCACTCGGCGAAGGCGCTGGTCGGCGAAGCCGTTCGCCAGCACCCAATTTGTAGGACACGTGGTGCCATCTATGCGTTCCTTCTTCGCCGAGAGCCTACCCCTCCGGACTCGGCGAAGTCCTGACACACACCTGACACCCATCTGGCAAGGGACGATCCAGATTGCCTTTTCTTCGCCGGGTATCGGGTGAACGGTCTCCCCGATAGAAAGCACTCGGTGAAGTGGCGTCGCCGAGGCGATCGTCACCGAGTATTCTCCGCTGAGTGCCTGGCTCGGCGAACGGTTCGCCGAGGTAGATTCCGGCCTTCGCCGTGTGTTCTGACCACACGGCAAAGAGTGATTTTCCAGTAGTGCCTGCTGGTTCATCTCGCGATTCCTCACCCGACCGAGCTCATGACCGGTGGCGGCGTCTCGCTCCCAATTTCGGAATTCCACGGTTTCTTACTCCGACTAGGGACCGGCGGCGTCGATTCCCACCGTCTTGCGGCTACTACTTCCCCGCCGTTAATGGTTATGCATGTATTATTCTTGGACAAGATTTTATATTATTTTTCCGTTGAATAGCTGCTAAAATCCTTTACTTCTGGGTTATATTTGCCTTTTTTTTTCAAAACGCTATTTGATTTAGCATCTGCTATAGCGCAATATAACGTCTATAACATCTAGAGGAGGCCACCACTAAATCACTTAGCGCGCTATTTTTTCCTTCAAAAATAGTTTTCTTCTTTTTTTTTGAAACTTGGGCATATATTACTCATGTAACATAAAAGAATTACAATCATTCTCGGTCAGTTTGATTAAATTTGGAGGAACCGAACCTATCAGAACATGCCCAAAGCTATCATTTCTGCCTAGCTTAGCTAGCTAGCTCGTGAGCAACCCCGTTGCTTGCTCGATTAACTTTAGAGACAACCCAATCAGGTAGGCAGCCCAGAGCATTTTTAATATCCTGTACTGTACCAGAAATCGCTGACTTGGTCGAGTCTTCCCGATTTAGCTCTGATATAAGCGACGCACAGTCGTTTTCTACATGGATTGGTCCAGCAAAGTTTGGAATAATGCAATTCACGCTCTCTAGACCAGCAACATGGATGGCGTGGGAGCGGTTAGTTTCTCCCATTGTTGAAGGCGGTGACGTGGATGAAGACGACATTGTCGTAGGTGTTAACTTTGTGTATCTGATAATGGTCTCCTTGTCTTTCCATTTCGTGTCATGGTTTTAGTTTCGAGCTAAGACCACGATAATAATTATGAAACGGAGGGAGTAGTACTTAAAAAAAACGTATGCACATGTGTCATGCCATGTCACCTGGTTGTTTCTTGTTCGATCTATCGGCTGACATGCATGAGTGGTACAGCAGCACGGAGCAGCCCAGCGTGCTCCATGAAACGAAAGGCACAGGGCCCACTCTTCCGATGTAGAGAGACCAGGAGGCCCATCCCTCGCTCGCCACTCACCGGCCCATGACAGTCTTCACACTTCACAGTGACGCCGGCCGATCCCGCGCGGTACGCCCATTCCTTTAGTCCCACCTCGCTTCTTTACTGATCTCGCGCCCTGCTTATATACCCGCGCGACCGGCCAATGCGCAGCGAGCTGAGGGCGAAGTGTGGCTTAAAGGGAGGGGCGCCCGCGTAACGAGCGCACCGTACGGTGCGCGTTCAAAACCCTAAACCATGCTCGTGCTCCATTCATGTGAATGTGAGCTTGCGATGGGCCTTTGATAAAGGTTGTTTTCCCCCGGCGCTTTGGCCTTGATAACTGAAAGCTCCGATGCCCTGCGCGGGCGCCCCTCCCTCTCGATTTGTTGGGAACGCCGGTGGGTCCCTCGGGGCCCTATATATCCGCACCCAACAAATAGTACCCCTCTTTTGTCATTCTTGACGTCTTTTTTTGTTTTTTTTTTTTTAATTTTGACGTCTTTTTTTTGTTGTGCCTACATAAGAGTGGTTGATCAACATCTTGTCAGTTTCCATTACCTTCTCACAAAGCTCTCAAAGTTCAGACAAGAAAATAGCTGCGCTTTCAGGCCAGCAATCTGTTCCAGTACACTAGTCTAGCACAAACCAAATTGCGCCACCGATTATGATGACACAAAGTAATAATCTCCCAAAGTATAACAAAACTGTAATACTCACGTCTGTCTGTCGCAGAACATTACATCTTACACAAAGGTACCAGTAAAAACACCGCGGAAAAAGAATAGAGACAACAGCCAAGTACATAATCTCCACAAGTAAGATATGCCACGCAGCAGTAGCCTTCTCGTCACTAAGTTAAATAACAGATATACCGCCACTGCAGGACTAACCTGACTACCTGTTACAATCCAGCGCACGGTTGTTCACTAAGTAAGAAGGAGCTAGTCTGGCTAACGCTAACTTGCAGCCTCATTTCTATTTCCGTTGTCTGAGAAGGTTATAGTCGAGCTTCTCGCGCTTGTTGTTCGACTTGCGAGACCCAAAGCCGTTGCGCGGCAAAGACGACGACTGGCCGTCCGTGTTCTGGCCTGCGGTCTTCGGGAGCTTTCGAGACGGTGGTGTTTCCATCTCGAGCTCAGGCTCTTTCCTCTTTAGCTCGTTCGGGGATATGCTTTCTGAACTGTCGATGTTGAAGTCTCTCAATCTTGATGATGCCGATACGTCATCCGTTCTGCAGTTTCGTTGTCAATAGCGTCACAATGGAAAACTCATAGACATACAATATGAAAAAAAAATACTAGTATTATTCTGGTTAATATGTTGTACATTGTGCATGGCATGCTACATGGACTCAAGATATCAAACTGAATCCAATTATGCTTATTATTTTAACAAAATGGAACGGACTTAAGGTGATAACTAAATGAAAACTTCTGCCAATATGTATGCAAGTCATACAAGTTGTTTATGTCATGCATCAATAACTTGTCGAAACAAAACAAAACAGTAAAGACCATCTTCCATTACAAGTACAACATGTCAGTATACATTTGTATACGGTTCTTTCTAACACTTAGATTGTATTTGAGAAAATCATAAGAGAGACATGCCCACCTATATAAAGTGGAATCTATAAGTTTCTACAACAAGTTGATCATCACATTGGTACACATGCAGCAATCAGAACAAAATAGTTACTTTACAATTTTGTAATGAATATCCTAGCAGATATCTAAAGTTATGTCTTCTAAAAGATGGGATTTTCAAGGCAGTAAACATAACAGAGAGAGAAGAAAGAGTTAAATATAATCTTCCTTAATTGCAAGTTCACAACATGAGAATCTATACCCACATACAGTTTGAAAGCATCTCACATTTGAGTACTTCAAAAAAGACTTGCGCAACTCAACGAAGTGGAAGCTACAGTTTATCTAGGCATGTCGATTATAATCCTGGTCCACATTCAGTGATCAAAACTAAATAATCTTGTCAACTATCACTTGCCTTTTTGTGTGTGTAATAAATAAGATTTTCAACTATCACCAGATAAGAAAGAAACCTTGTCAGTTAAAGTTATAAACACATCAACGTGCATAAAATCTGTAAGAGTATTGTTAAAGAGACATCAAGGATGATGGTCGACGAACATACTTGATAAAATCCTAACATTACGTGATAAAATGTTGTGCAAAATTCAAGCACCAAGGATGTACAACAAACCAAGGCGAGAACAACTCCTCCGGGTAGCAACAATCTATCGTGTTATCTTGTTCTAATGTTAATCTTGAACTCATCTAGCTAGGATATCACCCTAGCACGGGGTCTGAGCGGCATCGGCGTATCCCCTCTCAGGGCACCTTCTTGAAGATCGCCGGTACCCTCCGGGCTTTCATGGGGTTGGACGTGCACGACATCGCAATTGGCAGGTGCTCGGTCGAAAATGTGTGGCTTCCGTGTGCTCGGTTGCGCGGCAATGACAACATTGATGAGTGATGGTTTGGTTGCGGCATGACCTAGTTGTCGGCTTCTGGTTCGGGCATGTTTGACTCGTCTTCATGTTGGCCCTCTCCTGCCTACAATGACCAACTTGGGACGGTCAGTCACGGAGATCTTTGTTGGTCCGGGTCCTCCTCATGCCATACCCAGAGCTCCTCTTCAGAATTGGAGCTGTCAATTTGCTACACGATGAATAACATGTTTGGTATACGCCGGTGTGACCTTCACGAGGCTGTTTTGGCGAGGTCTCCCTAAGGGGTCGGAGTAGGTGAAGTCGGAGTCGCTGGAAGGTGATGACGATGACACCTAAGGGCAACCTGGCGGCGAGTTCTGTTTCAGCGTTTTGTGTGCAGATTGTGTTGTTAGCCAGGATGGCTTGTGTGCCCTCGACGAGCGTGTTCACGGTCGGCGAGAGTGTTTGTTCCAGTTTTTTACCGGTTTCTCGCTAATTATATGGCCAACTCTCTTTTTCTTAATTAATAAAAACGGCAAGTATGTTTCCCTGTTTAGAAAACAAGCAGACTACCATGCAAGCACACAGACACACTATATTGGTTTTTTTTCTATAGTTAGTAATCTCATGTACCGAAGTTAGTGTTAATGGATTGGAGAATAGAGACTACATTAATGGATTCCGATAGAGGTGATGATATGTAGTTTTCTTGTGATAATTATCGTGTAATCGTTTTATTGAGTTGAGTTTAAGTAAATTGTTGGGTGAGCTATTGAGTATTGTTGAAAGTGAACTAAATACTATTGTGCCGTTGGGCGACTCCATGTATACCTTGTGTATTGGTCTGCAAAGTTACTCTCTAGATATGACTAGGGTAGTTATACGCATGGGTTGGTAGAATCTTGTACCTACGAACGGTATGACCGTATGAGTATGGTATTGTTTCCTACTCGTATACCATAACCTACCGGCCTACCATTGCCATGATGAGTATGACTGTATGAGTGAGGTCGGGAATGGCACAGCTTAACAAGAACAAGAAGAGGCACCAATCACACCGGCCGTCTATGCCACAATCATCGTTGCCCCGGAAAATTGGCAAACACATTTTCATATCACAGAAGTTGCCAGAATGGTCGATCGACGGACAAGTTATTACACCACACACTTGTGCATACAGATGCATGTTTTCAAAGTAGGTATATATATTTGACGCTCTTACAGTACGTATAGATTACGCAGCACAGTCGTCGACGATCAACAAAGCAAAAGCGGAAAAATGTACTCCCTCCGTTCCAAATTAGATGTCTTCCATTTGTCCACATGCGGATGTATCTAGACATGTTACAAGTATAGATACATCCGTATGTGGACAAATAGAAGACATCTAATTTGGAACGGAGGGAGTAGTTAGGAAGCGCGTGCATGCACACATTACACATGCATGAACCTCCTACGTACTCGCGCTCACTTAAGAAGCTCGAAGAGCGGCTCGAGCGCCGCCTTCGCGACGCCAGCAGCGGCCACGGCAGTTCCCAGGAAGCGCCGGTGCATGAAAGATAAGAGTAAGAGGGCGACGGCGGCGACTAGCGATGCAGGCGGACACGGATTCCGCCAGTCCGCTCTGTCCGTGCCGCTCCAGGGCCCGAAACGGCTAAGCGGATGGGCCGCCAAAATTGGGCGGCCCTGGCGGAAAGCGTTTATTTGTCCACTGCAGTCCGTGGCCGTCTCCAGGCCAGCACCTAAGATCGCCGCCGCAGCTCCTGGACGGTCGGCCGCTCTAGCTCCTCGACCGCCGCCTAGCTCCTCGGGCGCCCCTGCAAGCCCCATCGACCTCGACGTGAGCGACGCCCCCGGCCCCCAGCATCTCCTAGGTGTCGCCGCTAGCAGCTGGCCGCTCGGAGGAGAAGAATCAGTCTCCCTCTCGCACAAGCGCACATACATGGTACAACAGCACCGAAGATCGATTGTCTCCGTCAGCACCTGGCCGCTCGGCCACCGCCAGGCTATTCCCCTACCACATCAATCTGCAGGGCGAGGAGCATGCCAGGTTCTTCCTCTACCACCCCCGTTCCCAAATTATTTGATTCAATCTGTCGATTGGAGAAGTAGGCGTTTTCTTCCCTTTTCTAAGCTCGATCCCGTCGACCTCTCGATTCCTGTTGTCTGGATTTCGCGAACTGCAAAGAATTGAGAGCATGAGATCGATGCACCACGTACAAGTACAGTACAGGGCATCTCCTTGATTATTTCCCTGTGTAGCTAGCTCGTAGGCAGCGGCTGATCCGCTCTGTCCGCCGGATGCTGCGGCCATTCAACTGGCGGATACGGGCGTCCGCTAAACATGTAATTAGCCTTAGCGGAACGAGACAGACGGACGCGGACGTCTAGCGGCCCGTCCACTTGCATCCTGAGCGGCGACCCAGAGCAAGAACCCGGTGAAGGCGGCGCCGCCACCGTCAAGGGGCGTAGCCTGGAGGAGGAAGGCGACGGCCAGCAGCATGTACGCGGCGGAATAGAGGCGGAGGCGGCGCTCCATGCTGTGCTGACCGTCGTCGACACCGTCGAAGTGCTGCTGAGCCGTGACCAAGAGAAGGTTGCGGAGGAAGGCAGCCATTTTTCTGAGTGTTGCAATCATACACTACCGATCTTGCTGTCAAGAGCTTAATAAATTAGCAGACACGGTCAGGGTATCCCTGGCATATTTATAGCCGACTTGCCCTAGGCACGAACTGATCACGTACTACTGTACTTGTAGTACACCCTACATATGTTAGTTAATCTCAAAGAAGCAACTATGGGTTCATTAATAATTAATTAGTACACCCTACTTGGCTGTGAACTGGTCCCACATATAGTAAACTGTACGGCCAGATTTGTCCATCTGCAATCTGCAGAGATGCTCACCTGGTTTACTAAATACTCCCTCCGTTCTAAATTATTTGACTTGGGTTTGTCTAAATACGGATTTATCTAGACACTAAACAAGTATAGATATATTCGTATTTGGACAAAACCAAGTCAAGTAATTTAGAACGGAGGAAGTATGTCGGCGTGAGAGGCGCGGCCGTCAAAATGTCGGCGCGTTGGCGATCGTAACTTTACGTTGGTCATGCCATGCGTCATTGCCGTGCGTCATTGCTCGCGGAACTTGGGCTGGGCCAACTAGGTCGTGTAGTGCGCAGCCACTATTTATCACTCATCGCGAGCTATAGCGTGCGCTTGCCCGCGTGGGATATGCGATGGGCCGCGGTCCTGGTCCAGCAACGTCTGCATGCCTGCGTACATAGAGAGACCATCGGATTAGCAAAGCTCTGTTCATTCAAATTCCAACGCGCTTCTTCTTCTTTTAATCTTGTTTTTCTGTTTATTTGATTTTCAAATATTTTCAGGTTTAAAAAATGCTATTTTCCGTTTACTTCTTCTTCTTTTTTGTTCCTTTTCTGCTTTCTTTTTCCGTTTTTCCAGTTTTGTTTTTCTTTTCTTTCTTTCTTCTTCCTTTTTTGTTTCTTTTTTCTGTACTATTTTTATCTTCTCATTTTTCCTTTCTTTATTATATTTTCCTCATTTTAATTTTTACAATAATACAATTTTTTGGACTCCAGAGCATTTAATAAAACCGATCAATATATTTTTAGTAACCCATGAACATTTTTCGAACTCAATGATTTACTTTTTTTGGTTCACTAGTATTTTCGGCTCGCCGAATTTTAGTTCATGATTATTTTCGGTTGCACGACATTTTTGATTCATTATTATTTTTGTTTCACTAGCATTTTTGGTTCACCTAAACTTTAGTTTTTGAAAATGGTTCTTTTTTGTTTTCCAGTTACTTCTTCAATTGAGAGAAAGAAAGACAGTAGTAAGAATTCTATTATCCAATGGTTTTGAAAAAAAAATCATGTTGAAAATGGTTCATATTTATAAAATTTTCATTTTAAAAGATGGTTCATATTTTTTTAAACGTTCATCTTTGAAAATATTCACTTTTGAAAATGGTCCGGATTTTGAAAATGGTTCAAATTTGAAAATTATTCAGATTTAAAAAAATCAGATTCAAAAACAAGAAGGAAAAATAAAACACAAAAAAGAAACAGAACACCAAAGAAATTAAACAAGAAAATATAAAGATAATAAACATGAAAGGAGAAACGAAAAAGAGAAAACTGAAAAATATAGCATGTGCATGTGTCGTACACGGGCGCGCAGGAATCGTATCCACGGACTCACTTGGGGCGTGCTTGGTTGCCCATGGAGGTCTCCACCTGGCTCAGTGGATGCAAAAATCACTCGTCTGGTTGCCTAGGTCGAACCTCCTATCTGCACAACACAAACCTAGGAAGCGCGGGGAGACGGAACGCTAGCCCGGACACCTAAAAAGTTGGCCCGTTGGGAACGGCCGAATCGGCCGTTTCTCCATAGCCAGGCTCTATGCAGGCACGTGTACCGCAGTCTCGCACGCGTTGGGAAGCGCGGCAGACGGAACGTTTCGGATGATGAAAACCGAATGTTGATGCGAGCAACCAAACACGTCCTTCGTATTCTAATATGGGCCGAAAAATCCTATTCTCCGCACATGCGCAACAGTAATATAGGCTGGGCTAGAAACGGTCCACGCCCGGCGTCATTTTTACATTTTTTGTTGTCTTTTATGTGTTCTGTTTTCACTCCTTTTTGACAGGTTTTCCGTTTTTTTTCTTTTCGATATTTTTTTCCGTTTCATTATGATTTCTTCTTTCCTATTTGTTTTTTTTCCATTTTTTGTTTTTACGTTCTTTTTTCATTAGGATTTTTATTTTATATCAAAACCGATGTTTTATGTTGTAAAAGAAATATTAATATTTTTTTCAAATAACACACGTCTTTTATCGAAAAAGATCAAATAACATAGATTTCATATTATTGGAAACAAATTTAAATGACATAAATGTTCTTATTGGAAAAAAATTCATATAACATAAATGTTCATAATGAAAAATCGTTCAAATAGAATGAACGCTACTTTTGAAAAACTGTTCATATAACATAAATGTTCATAATAATTGTTAAAAAAGAATGAGTGCTACTCATCTAAAAAAGTTACACTTTTGAAAAATCGTTCAAATAACTTAAATGCTCATATCTAAAAATCATTCAATTAATATAAATGTTCACATTTATTAAACAGTTCAAATTATATAATTTTTTATATTTAATAAATTGTTTAAATAGGGAAATAATGGGATGTCATGGTGGGTAGCTGTGCACCTTCATCCAACCGTAGGATTGTATATAGGGAGCACACGGTCGTACCGGAATCACTTCCAAAGCAAACTTTTTGAAAAGATGGCGCCTAAACGAGAGCACGCGAGATCATCGAGCGAGAGCACACATTCTGCGGCCGGCCCACCATGAGACGGCGCCACTGCCGTTGCTGATTTCGTCCATATGGCAGAAGAGAAATCATGCACGGCGTGGGGGAAAACTCCTGAACGGCACCCGGCCGTGACCAGCAGCTCGCTTGCGTATGGAGAGGCAATGCATGCATGCACGGACGTGGTGCAAGAAAACACGGTAGCACCAGAATGCATGCATGGGCTGATGGGCGCGGATGCAAGAAAACACGCTACACGTTTGCTCCCCATCTCCGCAGTCACAAAACACTTCTTTTTCCCCACCTGATTTTGAACATCGAGCAAAGAGGCAAATCCCGTCCATGGCCACGGTCGACTGAGCGTTTGCTCACCCCGCAGATCCTGCTCGCGCGCTCAGTAGATCGCCGTCAGTCAATCGCCGGCCACAAGTAAGCTAGGTAAGCCTCACCGTCTCCATCGATCTGTTATTGGGGAAGACGATAACCAGTCCCTTGCGGCGTGCAGCTACCTGCTTCTTTTATGCGGAGGTGGGAAAATGGTCCCAAGGCTTCCCGCCACAAAAAGGCATGCATCCACGCAAAATTTAGCCGCGTGTGGGGAGTCGTTTTCATCGCTGCATGATTTACGTGTAGGAAGGAAAGAGAACGTATATATTGCAAAGACAACGACGCGGCGATATGCACGACCGTGGCCGTGCAACAAACCACAACGCGCGCCACAGCCGTTCTGTTTTTCGCTTGACAGGCGCTATACGTTTTGCATCATCAACGAGGGACGGAGGAAGGGGGATCATGAGCAGGGGCTAAGCCACCCCCAAGAATCTGATTTTCTTCACAAAGATTCTAATACTCATGCTTACTCTTAGTAATTCTAAGATATTTCGCCCCCTCCAACTTGATTCTGCCCCCTCCAATCTTATTTGCTGGCTCCGTCCCTAAACACGTCGGTACACCATGCAGGGATGCGAAAAGGTAATGCATGCATGGGCGAAATGCAATGCATGCATGGACGGGTGCAAGAAAACACGCCAGTCCAAGAATGCATGCATGGACGCGGTGGAAGAAAACACGCTCCGGCCGTCACGCGCGCAGACGGCTGTTTTCCTACCAGGCTAATCAAAGGAACTCGAGTGGACGGTATCAAACGGTAGCCAGCCTATGCACAGCTACCCACCTGGGTAGAAAATCCGGGTTGAGTTGTTTAAATATCATACATGTTCTAATTTATTATATTTTAATATATGAATATTTTACTTTTACAACGATTTTTTTTTTTGCATCAACAGATCTTACGAATGTTCACGGTGTACAAGAAAATGGTCTGAGTTTGACAAAAGTTCGTTTATGAATTTAAGAATATTCACTCGTTCGAAAAAGTGTGTTTGCATATTCAAAAAATAAAATTCACTTGCTGAAAAGAATGTTCGTAGATACAGAAAATGTGCGTGCTTTCAAAAATATTATCTCTCATATTCAAAAAAAATGTTGACGGGAGTTCAAAAAAATCATAGTTTCCTTTTCATTTTACTGGTTCAATCCCATTTTACATGGATACATGAGCAAGTTTTTGAGAGGCATGAAAATATTAAAATATTCTTAAATCCCGAAAATATGTTTGTGTTTCAGAAAAAACACGGTTTAAAAAATACTCACATGTTCGGAAAGTGTTCACGAGTTCGAAGAAAGTGCTGTCATGAATTCGGAAAAAATGTTCAGATTTTAAAACATAGGACGGTTCGCATGTTTAAGCAAAAGTTCATATAGATTCGAAAAAATGTTCACATAATTTAGAAAAGTGTTCATGAGGTTTGAAACAAAAAACATGGGTTCAGAAAAATTCGTTCACTGATTCTGAAATATATTCGCGAGGTTAAATAAATGTTTACGGGTTTAAAGTATAAGTACAGAGATTAAAAATGCTCATGGGTTTAAAACCAATAATTTTCGAAGAACATATATTGGCATATATTTTTAAAAAATTCGTGCATTTTTAAAAGTATTCACGTGTTGGTGGAAATAGTAGAAACAGAAAATGGAAAAAAAATTCAGAAAAAGAAGGGATATGAAAACGATGTAGGGAGAAATACAGAATGCATGTACTGCGGGAATAAAAAGAGAGGGGCGCCCGCTTAATAAGCATGCACCGTTGGGGTGCGTGTGCGAAACCCTAAACCAACTCGTGCTCCCCTCTTTCTGGGTGAGTTTTCCAGGGATCAGATGTGCGTTCGTAGATTCATAAAATGTTTGCATATTAGCTTTCGAGACAGTTGTTTTTCCATCTCAAGCTCGGGTTATTTCCTCTAGCACGTTCAAGGATATGCTTTCTGAACTGTCAACGTTGAAGCCTCTGAATCTTGATGCTGCTGATACGTCATCAGTTCTGCAGTTTTGTTGCAAATGGCATCACATGGAAATTCTTCATGCATAAGTCATTGCAAAGCATCAAAATTACATGTCAAAAAAGATTATAGTGAAGAGACAATACCGAACCGGTACGGCTGCTGCTGCTAATAGGCGATCAAAAAAGCAATCGGATCTTCATCCCTCTCACCGGTGGAGCGGCCTGTTCTCCGCATCCTGTGGCCCTTGGCCCCCGGAGCTGCGGCGGACCGTAGCATCTCGTCGGCGGGGAGGTTTCCGTTCCTTTTTGTAGGTTGTTTGAGTGTTTTCTTTGGGATGATGTGGCGACGACGACATTTTGAAGGTAGAATAAAGTCCTCCCTGTCCTATCCTCACTCCGGTGGTGCATCTAGCACCAATGGAGGGCGCGTGGAGTTGTGTGTCCGGCGGATCTCCTCGGGTCTATTCTGTTTTCGTGTTCATTCGTGTGGTTGTACGTCCGGCTTTTCCGATCTACGGTTGCCATCATTAGCGATGGTTGCTGCTCTGTTGCGTTGGTCCTTCGGGCCTTAGCACGACGACTTCCCGTCTGTCTACTACAACAAGCTTTGACCGGCTCCAGTGAGGGAGGGGTGAGGACGGCGGCGGGCCTTGGGCTCGCTTCACTGCTTGTAGTCGTTGCTAGGTGGTCTGAAGACCTACTTGTAATTTTTATTACTTTTGAGATTCTTTGTACCGTTGTTGATGATCAATAAATTGGTTGGCCTTTTCGCAAAAAAAAAGATTATAGTGAATAGAGTGGTAAGGCTTAAGGCCTGCGTGGCCGCCCAGTTTGACAAAGCACAAGACGAAGGTGACGTTGTGATATGAATAAAATTTGTTACCGTTTTAGTGTTTGTGATGTGTGAGATCAAATGCGATGCGAAATATATATTGGAGACTAAATAAATAAATATATATAACAAAATTTCAGTGCAAACGAGTGAACCAGAAACTCCATAACTAATGATCCGCACCTTATGGCAACGGAACTAAGTGAATAAGTGTTGCAAAAAATTGGCCTCATTGGTGACGGTTAATGCCTTCGTTCTTCATGTGATGGAAGCGTGCTGCGATCGTGGCTAGAGCCGGAGCAGCTGCTCAACAACGCGTGGCGGTGGTGCGGCCTCATTTGTTGAAGTTTGGGTGTGGCAACCTTGCTGCATGGTCTCCGCGGCCCTCATGCATCTTGAGCGATAGCCTTCGATAGTTTTGTGTTGTGCCATCTCTCTAGTCGTCTCAGGCGGTATTGAGCACCTTTTTAATATCCTTTATCCGGGAGTATGGGCGAGCTAATTCACCAGCTGACGCTCTAAGGGGATTGGCCGATGTCCCGGGCTCCCGGCGAAGCACTCATACGACCTTAACACCCACGAAGCCCGGCGTTGTAAGGCCGCGGGTATCCTTCTTTGACCAATGGTTTTAGGGTATTTGCCAAATATCACATATTTGCCAGGTGCTTTTAAAACAAATACTCGAAGTACACACGTATTCTGCTGATTATGTTTGTTTTACCGACTTTATTATGTTTATACTCGGTATTACCCGACATGACAAGTTCCGACAAAAATACGCTCAACAAATCCCTGGATACACAACAACGTTGCATTTTTCCTGTTATGAATGGACAAAAAGAATGTACCTCTTCCGGCCCAGATTAATTGACACATACTCCCTCCCTTACTGAATATAAGATATTGTGAGAACTTGCCTGTGGCAAGATGGTTAGGAGGGTGGTTGTATCCCCAGCCCACCAGAGTTAAAACCCCAGGTTTGACGCTGGTTTTCTCATTTAGGTGGAATATATTTAGTGGAAGGCGACGTTCCGTCGACAGCGAGGCGCCTGTGGTGACTTCGTCAATCTCAAGACCTGATCCGCCGGCTCAGTCTCTCGGAGTTGCTCATAGGGTAGGGTGTGCGTGTGTGCATTCATAGGGTGAGTGTATGCGCGTGTATATGAGTGTCTACGTTGTACTGTGTTTCGAAAAAAAAATATTATAAGCCTTTTCTAGTCAAAATGTGAAACATCTAAAATATACACCTTTTCTAATTTTCAGCCATCTGATTTTGCAATTGGGCATCAGACGGATCTGTGACCGTCCATCTCTGTCTTGCGCGAATCTTGGAGCTCCTCTCATTCTCTTCCAGTCTCGAACCGTTTGTTTGTCTGACTCTTGTTTTTTCTACGGTTTGTTTTGTCGAACCACTTTTTTTTTGCGTTTTTCGAATCGTGGGGACTGTCTCGTCGTCTTCAGTCTTCTTTCATTCGAGAGAGAGATCCAGGAGAGGGGATTGGAGAGGCGATCGGGGCGGCGGCGCTCTCCGCCGGCGAAATCTGAACCGTGAGGCCACCGGTATGTATATCTATCACGAGATCCTGATGGTTCGGGAGGAGGTCGAGGCGCGAGGTGTCGCCAAGGCGGAGGAGCCCGTGGGAGTTCCGCTGGCAGCGCGACTGGTTCGTGTGTTTCCTTCTTCATATCTCCGCTCTACCCCCCTAATTTCGTAGCCCAGCTATCTCTACTCTCAGCCGCTAGTATCCTTGATTCATTTAGGGTTCGTGACGATGTGTACGGGTGGTAGATTGTTTGGGTGCTTTTCGTCGTAATTGTTGTTTTGGAGTGGCAATTCTAGGTGTTGGTCGTCCGTCCCCGCAGTCTCCGCAACCTACCTAACCTAGATCGACCGGGCGGGATGGGGAACAGCGGCGGGAGGTGGAGCGACGGTGGCAGGGAACGGCGGCTTCTCCCTGGCTCTCCCCAAGCCGTCCTCTACTTAGACCTCTTGCCCTTCGATTTCAGTTGCAGTTGTTTGATGTCATTGTTCCCTGATGTGTTATATGTTTGATTTCAGTAGCAGCTGTTTGAACTGTAGAATAAAAGGAGATTCAGTAGCACGGGCCTACTACATGTCGCCAGAGAAGAAGCAGATGGGCGTCCTGGACCTGGCCGGCTTGGCTCTGTGTCTGTGGTGCTTTGTACTGGAACTTGCTAGCATAGTCACTCGTGGCGTAGCTAGTTTAGCTGCATGTTTTATTTCTGTTTGTGCATTTGCATGTCGTTGACACGAGTACACTGCTAGCTGCGTGCGTGTTCAGGCCCAAGTCGCGCAGTTGCGATCAGTTTCAGAGTTCATTGTCTTTCAGGTTCTGTGTCGATCCAGTCTGATGTATGACTTTTGATGAAAGCAACTGACTGCATTTGATGAGCTATAGTTGTTCTGAATTTGTATGTTCAGTGCACTGGAACGAGCATAAATTGTTCTCACAACTCTGTACTGAAACATAACGCAAAAGTACAGATTTGCAGTGGAAATTGGGAACATAATCTACTTTCTTCTGTTTTTAATTTTTGTAGCTGGTACAAAGAATCTGAAATTTAACCATCTGACAATTTATTAATGAATGCATCACAGTTTGAAATTGGGATTAGATGTTTCATGATGCTGATGCATCAGCTTGTGTATTTTCCTTCCTACCCAGATTACAGGCCTTTCGTTTTCTTCAGTTGACAAGTTGTTCGTATATGTCCTGGGTGTTGATTATGAGGTATGCATCTGACTCATTTCCCTTGGACCTTGCTTTGTATTTCATACGTCTTTAGCTATTAGTACCTGCTGCCTGTCCATTACTATGGTGTGATGTTTGACGGCTGGTAAAATAACTCCTAGTTATAAAAATAGAACCTGCTTATTATTGACATCTTTGTTCTTTGCTATTTTCCTGTTTCTACAATTCAGTGTCTTAGGCAACTGTAGCAAATTCTTCTTATGGACATGACATAAATGACATATCTTCTAAAAGATTGATTGCAGAAGTGAGCTTGCTCATTATTTCATTCTCCTTAGTTATTTACTCTTCTTACTCAGTCCTCTTTTCTCAGTATTTTATTAGAGTCTTTCTCAGCACTTCCTTTCCTCTCTTTGATGAGTTTTTTTTATCAGTTACTCAGTTTTATCTGTTCGCTCATTCATTGCTTTCTTATTATCATTTGCTCAGTCTATTATTTATTATTCTTCATTTCCTTCAGTCTTTGTTTGCTTATCTTGTTCTCACTTATTGTCTCAGTCTTTCTTAATTTAATTGTCTTCTTGTCAGTTTAATTTGCTCAGTATCTCAGCTATTTTCTTATTTCTTTGGTTCTCTCAGTCGTTGCTCATTTTCTCAATTCTTATCTCAGTTCTTTGATTTATTTCTTTGTTCTCTCAGTCTCTGCTCAGTTTTTAGTCCTTATCTTTGCTTATTTTTTTGCTTTCTCAGTCTTTGCTCAGTTTCTCAGTTCTTATCTCAGTCACCTGGTTCTTCATTGTTTGTTTCTCAGTTAATTTTTTTCAGTTCTGATCTCGGTTAAATTTGCTCATTTCAGTCTCTTAGTTCTTCAATTTTCCTGCTCAGTTTTAATTTAGTCTCGCAGTCATAATCTTTTTCTCAGTCTCTTAGTTCTTTTGTATTTTAGTCTCTCATTGCTTTTGGGGTCTATGCTCCAGAAGGATGGTGATATCGATGAAGATGTGAGTCATCGAATCAAAGCTGGTTGGATGAAGTGGCGCCAAGCTTCTGGCGTCCTCTGTGATAGGAAAGTGCCACAAAAGATAAAAGGCAAGTTCTATAGGACGGCGATTCGACCTGCGATGTTGTATGGCGCAGAATGTTGGCCGACCAAGAGACGACATATCCAACAGTTAGGTGTAGCGGAGATGCGCATGTTGAGATGGATATGTGGCCACACAAGAAAGGACTGGGTTAGGAATGATGATATACGTGAGAGAGTTAGGGTAGCACCAATTGATGAGAAGGTTGTCCAACACCGTCTAAGATGGTTTGGTCATATAGAACGTAGGCCTCTGGAAGCGCCATTGCATACCGGACGGATAAAGCGGGATGAGAATGTTAAGAGGGGTCGTGGTAGGCCAAACTTGACATGGGAGGAGTCTGTTAAGAGAGATCTGAAGGATTGGAATATCACCAAAGAACTAGCCATGGATAGGGCTGCGTGGAAGTTAGCTATCCATGTACCAGAACCATGACCTAGTTTCGAGATCTTATGGGTTTCAACTCTAGCCTATCCCAACATGTTTGGGAAAAAAGACTTTGTTGTTGTTGTTGTTGATTGTATTTTGCATTTTTGGTCATTTAGTTCTTTTTCTCAGTCATTTCCTCATTATTCTCAGTTTCTTTAGTCTCAGTCATTTAGCTCTTGTTTTTGGTCAGCTCAAGTATTATTCAGTTTCCTCAGTTTAGTTTATTTTTCATCAGTCTTTCAATCTTATTCTTCATTCGCATTTACTGTCTCATTTTCTTATTTCTTCAGTTTAATTAGCTCATTTTCTCAGTCTCCCAGTCTTTGTATCAATTTTATTTGCTCATTCTTTCGTATATTTTTTTTCAGTCTTTTGTATAATTCTACATTCATTATTTTGTATAATACTTTCAGGTTTTTCAGTTTATCTCTCAATTTTATTTGCTCATAACTGCTCTTTAGTTTTTCCAGTCTCTTGTATAGTTTTTCGTTGTAAGGCTGCTCTGATCTCGAACAGGACCAGAGAAACCATGCACGGGTGGGGGAAGGCTGTGCGGAAGAGGAGGAAGAAGCGGTGCAGCGACTACACCATCCGCACGTAGACCAGCACTGTGTGCTCCCTCGCCTACGAGGGTGGGCCATTCTGAGGCCGCCACAACAGCCAGGCTGCCGTCAGGCCTGAAGATTGAGCTGCAACCAATTCGGGGCGGCGATATTGAGGGACCAGGATGTCGTGCCACCATCTTTAGATCGGCATTCTGGCTGGCAGCAGCACAGCCTGCACCACAGCTTCCAGTAACCTCTCATTTACCCATTGTCATAGGGGTGTTGGGGTTTGGAAGGTTTTTTGCTTGATGTGCAAGAAGCTGTAGGGAGAATGTGCAAGAAGCAGTAGAGAGAATGGTACCCGGCCATGAAAAAACAGGCCCAGTTTTCTCTTTATATTCTTTTTTCCAAGTCCAGAATAAATGAAATGTTGTAGTTTCTAATTAAGCCCAACTTATGGTCTGGAAAAAACACCTGGTCGTTTGATCAATATATGGGGAAAATTGTCTTATGGCCAATCGTAAAACAAACAAAAAAGCAGGGAAAAAACCGGACTGAAATGGTTTTTTGGTTTGATTGAGTGTATAATACTGGAGCGTGTGAACTGAGGGTAATGAGGTACTAGGGGGAAAAGTGTCTGATAGCCAATTGTAATTTCAGCTAGCTGAAGGTTAGACAGTCCCAAAATATATTATATTTAGGAAAGGAGAGAGTATTTGTCTAGATACGCATGATCTACACACGTTTTACTAGTATTAGATACTAGTACATGCCTATCTGGCTATCTCGATATATAAATACTCATCAGTTAATTTGGGACGGAGTCACGGAGAGAGTATTATTTTCAATCAAACTATCAGATCGTCGTCGTCGACTCGTCGTCGTCTTCGTGAGAGCAATCAAACTCCACGCGCTCTTGCCGAACCTGCACATCGGGCGCCCTGTACTACCTAACTCGACATCCTAACCGACCTAACTCAAAAAGGAGTCCTTCCGTCCGTGTTTGGGCTGTACTCGGACTCCAATCTCATATACAAGACCTAAGTCGAGCTCTACAGGATCGGTTCGCGATGAAGGCACTGGCGCCGCCGTGTGTCCGTGGCCACCGTCCACCATGGCAGGACCTCCCGCCGGAACTCTTCGGCCTCGTGCTCCAGCGCGTGAAGTCTCACGCCAGCCGCGTTCGCCTCCGCGCGGTTTGCCGCTCCTGGCGCGATGGCGCTCGCATGCATCTTCCGCTTCCACGGACACTCCCCTGGATCCTACAATGTGACGGCACCTTCCTCAGCCTCTCCGACAGCGAGGTCCACCGCTGTGAGCTCATCCCGGACGCCGTCACCCGCGGCGTCTCCACCGGCAGCATGCTCTTCATCGTGCACACCGACGACCTAGGATGCTCCCTGATGAACCCTCTCTCCCGTGACCACCGGGAGACAACGGCCGCTCGGCACATCGACGTCAATGGCATGGTCCACAGCATCCGCAAGGTGGTCGTGGTGTCCAATCACGTCATCCTCAATATGTGCTATCACCTAAATAAACTCTCGATTCACCGCCCTGATTCACCGCCCCGGCTATTGGGGTGGAAACCCCCTTCCGACACCGGTTGCTACTATATCCACGACATCGCACTCTTCCAAGACAAGCTATATGTCCTCGCCGGAACATGCGACGGTGCGCACCCTCCACGACTTTATGGCATGGACTTCGCTTCTGGCGACAAGCTTGTCGACATACGATGCATAATCGGCATGCCGAAAGATGGACTGTCGTCGACGGACCAATGCGCTCATCATGACCTTCCACACTACCTAGTTGCGTCGGATGATCGGCTGTTGATGGTGCAACAAAAGTGGGAGCAGCCTTTGTTTGAGGTCTTCGAGGCGGTGGACAGGGGCGGAGCCAGGGGGTGCTAGCAGGGGTCTGACCCCCCCCCCCCCCCCCCAACAATTTTAAGTAGGTAGTACTAGGTATATATAGTAGCAGGTCACTAAATTAGCTAATTATTTCATTGGAAAAAATCCAGTAGCCCATTGCACACAGGCCCAATACACACAAGCCCACGTAGCAGGATTATGCCATCGTGAAGTAGGCAGACCAAACGGCAAGCGATCAATCTGATCGATCATTAATCGATCGGAAGTTACGCCGCTGCCTGCCTCTTCGTCTCCAGCGCCCAGGTCTCCTCATCTCAGCATCTCGCGCTCGCGCTCGTCGCCAGCTCCCAGCTGCTGTGTCCGCCGTCCGTCGTACTGTCCGGGACACCTGAACTCGTGAAGGTAATTCCTCCCTGCTGCTTTGTCACCTGTGTGCCTTGGCGTTCGGCAATCAGCAGATTAGTTTGTTAATTTCTGTCTTTTATCAATTTGTTGTGCTAAAAGATGAAGAGAAAGGAAAGGGGAATGGAATTCTTTTTCAAGCGGGTTGGTTCAACTTCAAGTGCTCAAATTACTGCTGAATCTATTGCTGAAAATGCAAAACAATCTGAGGAGGAGCAACCTCTTGTAGATGAAAGTTCCAATCCAGTTGATATGCAAAGTGATGATCAAGTTATTGTGGAACCAACTGAAGTTTCAGAACAAAGTAGAATTGGTAGCACAGCGTATGAAAGAGATCCTGGTAAGCGTCAACAAATTTGGGAACTTCCTCTTGATAAGCAAGAAGAAGCACGTAGATTCTACGTTACCGAGGGTCCTTATCAGCCACACATGAGAGTGTATCCACTTAATGGGAAAAAATGTCCTCGCAGATTTCAGTATAGCTATTTCACAAATTTTCCTTGGCTAGAGTATTCACTCTCCACACATAGTGCATATTGTCTACCTTGTTTCGTCTTCACAAAAAAACCAACTGGAAGGTGTGGCTCAGATACATTCACGGTTAAGGGATTTATCAATTGGAGGAAGGTGAATGATGGAAAAGATTGTGCTTTTTTAACCCACATGGGCAAAGATTGTAACTCAGCTCATAATTATTCAGTTCGATGCTTTAATAATCTGAAAAATAGTATGACCCACATCGACAAGGCAATTGTACAAGCAACCGAAAAAAAGGTTTTGGATGCAAGGCTAAGGCTTAAAGTTACAATTGATTCCATTAGGTACGCACCATTTTTCTATACCAAGCAGTACAATAGTATTTATTTTCTAAGCATGTTAGTAACAATCTTGTTGTTGTTGGTTTCACAGGTGGTTAACATTCCAAGCTTGTGCTTTTAGAGGCCATGATGAATCTCAAGAATCAATAAACCAGGGTAATTTCCTTGAATTGGTGAAGTTGGTTGCCTTTTATAACAAGGAGGTGGATGCGGTTGTCCTGAATAATGCTCCAAAGAATGCAAAGTACATCTCCCATCCTATTCAAAAAGAGATTCTGAAGTTATTTGCTAGGAAGGTTCAGAGGCAAATTAGAGAAGAAATTGGTACTGCCAAGTTTTGTATCATGGTGGATGAAGCTCGAGATGAATCAAAGAAAGAACAGATGGCATTGGTCGTCCGCTTTGTGAACAAGGAAGGATACATAAAGGAGCGTTTCCTTGATATCATTCATGTCAAAGACACTACTGCGTTGACTCTCAAACAAGCAATCTGTGCTGTTCTTGCGGACAACAATTTGAGCATCCGAGATATAAGAGGACAAGGATATGATGGGGCAAGTAACATGCGAGGTGAATGGAATGGGTTAAAAGCTCTGATTCTAGACGAGTGCCCTTATGCTTATTATGTACACTGCATGGCTCATCAGCTGCAATTGGCTCTTGTTGCTGCATCAAGAGATGTACATGAGGTGCACAACTTTTTCCAACACGCTGTTCTCATCATAAATGTTGTTAGTGCGTCTCCTAAACGCAATGATGAGTTACTAGCAAAACAAGCTGAAGAAATTGAACGTGAAATTGAGTTGGGTGAGCTTGATACAGGAAGAGGAGCAAATCAAGTAGGATCTTTACAGAGACCCGGAGACACTAGATGGAGTTCACACTTCAAGTCTATTCAGAGTTTACATAAGATGTTTGGTGCTACGGTTGCTGTCCTACAAAGTAGCAACTGACCGCTCGGTCTCAAAATATTCTAGAGGAGATGCTGTAGGTGCTCTAAAAATAATTAAGTCATTTGACTTTGTGTTCATTTTGCATCTAATGGAGAAAATCATGAAGATCACGGATGTCTTATGTCAAACCCTCCAAAAGAAGTCCATTGACATTTTGAATGCGTTGGATTTAGTTTCAACCACAAAGGTGTTGCTTGGTAAGTTAAGAGAAAATGGTTGGGAATCTCTTCTAGAGGAGGTTCAGACTTTCTGTTTGAAGCATGACATTGAGGTTCCAGATTTGAATCGCAAGTAATGTCCATCTCCTTGTATCTCTTAAAGTTAGAATACATATTGTCATACTCGCTTAACTCTATTATTAATATATATTGTAACTTGTAGGTATGTTGATGTGACAAGATCTCGCAACAAGCATGATAACACAACAACACTACATCATTACAAAGCAGATGTGTTCAATGTTGCTATAGATCAGCAATTGGTTGAGATAAATGATCGCTTTGGTATTCAAAGTACAGAACTCTTGACACTTTGTGCATCTTTGGATCCAAGGCATGATTCTTTTGACATCTCAAAAATATGTACGTTGGTTGAGAAGTTTTATCCTGAGGATTTTTCTAGTCAAGAAAGGGCTCAGCTTGAGTCGCAGCTTCCGCATTTTCAGTTGGATGTTTGCAATAATCCAGAGCTAAAATGCTTGTCTTCACTTGCTGAGCTGACGGTTGGACTATATAAAACAGGTAAAGCTGCTACATACTCAATGGTTGATAGATTACTGCGGTTGGTTATTACTCTTCCGGTGTCAACTGCAACCGCCGAGCGAGCTTTCTCGGCCATGAAACTCATCAAGACACGTCTTCGAAATAGAATGGGAAATGATTATCTTCGGCATTATATGATTGTTTACATTGGTAAGGAAATTGCTGCAAAATTAGTTCTGATGAGATTATAGAGTTATTCGACACCGGTGGTCGTAAAGCGGAGTTTAAGCTAATAGACATGTAATTTTATTTCTAAACATCAAACATATGTATTCGGATATTTGTATGGATTTTCTGTAATATATTTTGCGACTTGATATATTATGATTTTTATTGTCTTTCATGGTCGTCGAGTTTTCGCCCCCCCCATGTCTGAATCCTGGCTCCGCCCCTGGTGGTGGACATGAGCAGCGGTCAAGGACAGTGGAGAAAGATCGATACATTGATGGGGCGTGCTCTCTTTCTCAGTCGAGGCTGCTCAGAGTCGCTCCCAGCTAGACAATGCGTTGGAGCTCAAGATGATTCCATCTACCTTCTCAACGAGAGGATGGGGCCCGTCTACTCTGGCGTTTACAACATGAGAGAAAGGACAATGTCACCCTTGCCATTGGAGAAACTGGTGGCTCCTGACGGTCCGTGGACTGCAAATTGGTTTTTCCCGGATGTTGCTTGAGTTACTTAAGATGCATCTCTAGCAGTTCATGCTAGTAATTCTTTTTTTTTTTGGAAAATGAGTAGTAGTTTCATAACCACAATTGCCGCTAAAAGGGAGTCGCAGTTATACAGTCTTACAAATGGCTATCTTCTATGATCCATCACAGTTAATCCAAGCAAACAGGTAGGTTCAGCCTAGGGATAGAGAGTAAGTAGAATAAACAGAACTTCAGAGACATTGCACTACAGCAAGCTAGTTGTCGTCCTTGATCCGCTTTAGCAGCCTGGCAGCCCACTGGCGCAGCCTTCTCTTCAGCGTGAACCCCACCGCGACGCCCACCACGAAGCTGATGGCGCTGACCTTCGTGCAAGTACAGCAGATTACCAAATGCATGTCAGTTACAAGGAGCATAATAAGCATTGACTCTGGTGTTATAGGTTGACATGGAAACAAAAGTTACAATTGCCGTATAAATCTAGAAAATAAGGCTAGAACCTAGAAAGCTGATGCCAAAGTTAGAAAACAGAGCAGGATTCTACTTTTTAACACACATGCACGACTGAGTGTATGTGGCAGCCGGCTGCAACTAACTTGCTCAGCAGATAGAAAGCACAATCAATTTTTTGGAATGCAAAAACTAAGAGGAGGCGGTGTACACGACATTCAATCTATCAGAACTGTGTTCTTCTGGTCAGAACTAGGTGCGGCTTATATCTTAAGAACGCCACATCAGTTTTTCTTTTCATGATTTGAAGGGGATAAATGCAAGCTTGCTACAAATTATGTTTTGACATGTTCGAAATTACAGTGGTACTTCACCACCGTCGCAGGTTCACACAAGTAGAGTCACGTATTTTCGCTGCCCTCGGCGTTGTTAGACTCGTGGAAGGCCCACTCCCCCCCCCCCCCCCCCACCATGGCGCATGATATCGGCACGCCGTGGCTCGTCACCTGGTAGAGCCCTCCCTCCGCTGAATAAAAGGGAGTTTAGTTCTTCTTCTGATATAAAAAAGAACACTAGAAAAAGAAAAAATGAGAATTAAGTGTAATAAGAAAATCATAATTCTGTTGGTTGTTAATCATTATGAAAAAACAGTAATAGATATCGGTTGGTACCCTCCTCCTTTATCCGGGCTTGGGACCGGCTATGCAGTAATATTAAGGATATACTTAACATTAGTATCATAGGCGGAGTCCCCCCCCCCCCCCCCCCCCCCCCCCCCCCCTAAAAATCCTCCCAACAACCGAACCAAAAGAAAAAGAAAAAAACTGAAACATATATGGAACCAGGAAAATGAAATAAAACACAGAAAATACCTAAAACATTTTTTGTATTTTTTTTGAGACACACAGCAGGACCATGCTAGAAAAGCAAAAGAAAAAATATTTTTAACCTTTTTTTGTGAAAATGGGAAAAGTCATTTAGAAATAATCGCTAGTAATCAAACAAAATAAAAGAGCATAATACAGTTTTTTGTTATTTCTTCGTATTTATTTTTCATTTTTTTTGTATAAGTAAGCAAAGAAAATAACTCAATGGGCAACCAAGTTTCCGATCGATGCTACAGATGGCGGTCTGCAGACGTGCATCTCCAATAGGCAACGAGAACCTATATAGAGAAAAATGAGTCACGAGAAATGAGCATGGCTATATGAATTAGAGGAGAAGAAATAAACAACCTAGTGCGTACGTATACGTATGTATATATATTCTGTAAACATTTAAACAGGAATGAATTATGTGTACGTACCGTGAAGGTTCTTCATTCCTCCTCATCAGACTCCTCATCGGTACGAACAGGTAAACATTAGAGGCGCTGGTCGTCCCCCTCCCGTTCACTGTAGCGCGAGAGGCGATTTTTAGATCTCCCCGTTCGATCCACCTCCTCGACGTCGATCCGCCGGATCCCTCGCCCTCCGGTGGCCGCTCCGGCGGCGGGAGGGTGGGGGATCCCCGTTTCACGTGTGTAGATAGGGTAGGTTCTTGTGGGGCTTCAGCCGACGGCGCCGTGGAGACGGCGGAGTCGCCGGTGTCGTTTTTGGTGCAGGTGCGCGTCCTCTCCGGCGGCGGCGCTCGGCAGAGCTCCGTGGCGGCGCGTCTGCGGCCCTGGCACCCGCGGATCGTCAGATCCGTGCCGTGCTTCGATCCCCTGCCAGATCCAGCGTGGCGGTTTCCGTGCTGGCGGGGGATCCGGTGGAGCTTCAAGGCGGCTGCTGCGCGGGAGGGTGGAGTGGTGGTGGCCGATTCGTGGCGTTGGCCATGGATCTGGAGCGGCTGGTGCTCGGGGCCCTGCCCCGGCCGATGCGGCTTCTTCGTCGTCTGTGCCAGCTCGGTGGAGCTGGCCTCTCTTGCGGCTCAACAACGCCTCCGGGCTAGGAGCACTCCCGTTCCTGGGATGGCGGATTCCGGCGGGTCCCTGCGTCGTCGTCTTCGACGGTGGTGCCCGTGCTCGCGGTTCGTCTCGAGGTTGAAGAAGGTGGTGCGCAGCAGCGGCGCTCCTTGTTGCTTTCCTGATCCTCTCCTTACTTGTTGTTCTTCTTTGTTTCGATCTATGTACTCTGTATGTGGTTCGATTGGTGAATAGTTGTGGGAGTTTGGATGTGTCAAAAAAAAAAGACTCCTCATCGGTCTCCTCCTCGGACTCAGTCACGTAGTCGCATATGTCGTCGTCAGCAGCGTCTTCCCAAGTAGGAAACAATAGAGCGTGTTAATCAGGCATGCTTGCATAAAAGCGTCAGGGAAAGGAAATTAGTAGAAGCATGCTTGTTAATTACGTACCTTCAGGTATGTTCGGGAGGAAGGAGATGTCAAAGGTGGGATGGTTAGGATGGGCGCGCAGCGCGTTCGCCAGCGCAGCCTCCGCTTGCTTGGCCTCCCCAACCGTCACTCCAGCACGGAAGAGGTCGACCTCAGCCCTCACAAGGGACGGCAGATTCCCTATGCCCAGGTCAGAATCATCATCGTTGCCCACAGCTCGCTCATTTATGGCCTGCATACCTATACGGAGGTCAACTCTTTCAGCCTTGGGCATGGCTCCCGTCTTGAACACGACGTGGCCCGGGGAATTGGATCGAATGATGAAGGATGCCAAACAACGGAACCCATCAACGCCGACGAGTAGCACCCCACTCCAGCGCACCACCGACAAGTTAAGAACAAGAAGAGCCGGTAACCTTCCAAGGCTGTCCATATCCTCCTGCCGTGCTTCCTCGACAGAGATAAGTAACTTGCAGAGTTGCGACAGATATAATGGATCCCTACTTATCCATGCTGGCAGCATTTTAAATATCATGGCGGCGAGAAGACAAATCTTGAGACTCCGGGGTGGCTTCCAACGTTCCCCGAAAAGATCCATTGCTTCCATAGGCTCGCTTCCGTAGTAGTAAAATTTTAATCTTTGGATGTTGCACATCTTACCTAGCGACTCCACAAGGGCTTCCGCTAGCTGCAAGTTCCAGTTCGAAAAGTAAATTCCAAGCTCCCTCATTTCTTCCATGCAACCAAGCTCTGTCAGAATGCTGATAGAGTCACAATTGATCATATTCAAAACTTCCATGGATGTCAGGTGTCCCAACCCATCTGGAATCCTCTTGTGGTCAAAATTAACCAACAGGCACATCAATCTTGTCAGCTTAATAATAGTCAATGGCAGTTCCACATGATCATTTCCTTCCAAATCTAGCACCTGCAAAAGCTGCAACTTTCCAACTTCTTCCGGGACCTTGGAAATTCCTGTTCGGGCTAGACTTAGGTACCTCAGGTGCAATATACTCCCCAGGTCCCCAAGTTTTATATGACTATGATCACTGAGATCACATCCAGTCAAATCCAATACACGTAAAACAACAAAGCTTGACAAAGACGGCACTAGATAAATACCAGATCCAAATGTAGCAATCGACCTCACTTTAGACACACTCTCAGCTTTAAGAGGCTTCGTCTGAAGTTCTCCTTTTCTAGCATCCTGTAGGGACAGCCTGCGGACATTGCTCAGAGAAGACATGCTATCATCAGTGCCATTCGATACAGTAACAAAGTTGTCCTCGCTGGCCAGGGAAGAAATTAGATCTAGAACCATATCATGAACTCGACATGCCTCCACTATACTGCCATAATCACTATAAAAAACTGGCATGATCATGTTTCTATTCACGAGCTCATTGAAATAGGTTTCTCCAATTTCAAAGAGACTAGTTTTTCCTTTTTTAGATTGGATAAAACCTTCGGCAATCCACATCCATATCAAACTATCTTTTATGATCACATGATCCTCTGGGAACATGCTTAGATATAATAAGCATGTCTTCAAATGAGAAGGAAGATCATAATAACTAATTAAATGATAGTATCCTCAACATCTCCTCTACACTTGGATCTTCCATAAGCCCACGACCAATAGACTTGAGCAAAACATGCCATTCATCCACATGCTTAACCTGCTGATCACTAGTCAAAAGACTAGCTATTGTAATAATGGCTAATGGCACTCCACCACAATTCTTCAATATATTTTTTGACACTTGTTCAAACTCATTGGGACAACCACTCTCTTGAGAAAATATCCTTTTGTAGAAGAGCCTTTTGGAATCATCATCACTAAGAGCCTCCATTTGGTAAACTGAGTCATTAGTTGATGGGCAGCATAATTTAGATACATTTACTTTACGAGTTGTTGTTATTAGTCGACTACCATCATTATTACATTTAGAGAATGCTAAGTTGATATCTTTCCACAGTTTTTCATCCCATATATCATCAATCACAATGAGGTACCTACATCAATTATGAGATGATTAATGGAATGAATGTACACATGGTAAGGCTAAAAGGAAGGCTTAAAGATAATATAGCAGAAGATATATTCAGGAATAAATTTTATGATAATTAAGATGCAGGGGGTAAATACACCATGACGAATTTTTGAGAATTGCTGGAGTAAAGATCATGTCTTGACGATTTTTTTGAAAAAAAAACCTTTTCTATGTGACCATGTGAACAAATCACCTAACCTATACTGAAAATAAAAAGTAGTACACATCATTACACTACATCAGTGATAAGACTGGTCATCGATGTCGAGAAATAAGATATGGTGCCCATGTACGGTAGTAGCATATTATGGCTTATTAATTATTAATGCACACAAGTACAAACTTACTAAACTAACAACATATATATATTTTTCTAAATAATACGAGCCTTTGTGATTCACATATTTCACAAACACATGAATACATAAAGCGCAGGAGTGTAATGAACTCTCCCTAAGGATTGGAAAACTACATGGTTTGCATCAAAGTGTATTTTAAACTAGATGAAAACAATTTAATAATTATTAAACAACTATAATACGAAATAATTATCAATTTAAGATTCTTGCCATTATAAAGTACTTGACATGTGGTTTGTACATACCTCTTGTTCTCGAGACTACTGCGGAGTTTATCAATGAGTTGTCTTTTATCCAACATGGTGAGCTTATCATCAGTTTGCTTCATGCCAGGATCAAGAAGGATGTCCATGAGAATCTTCTTCGCATTTGCATTTCGACCGACAGGCACAAAAGCATTGCAATCAAATTCTCTTTTGATCTTTTCATAAACTGTTTTGACCAGAGTTGTCTTACCCAATCCTCCAAACCCAACGACTGAGACAATCCTCAACTTGTTCTTGGTATCACTGTCTCCCTCTAAGAGCAACTTCATTAACTCTTCATCTCTTTTCCCAGCAATGCCAACTAGCTCTGTTACTTCTTTGTACAGAGCACCAAGGCGAGGATCAATGGTCATAGGTGGAGGCATAGCTACAATACTATCAATTTTGTACCTTTCACGCCTTTTAGCAACCTCTTGTACTTTCTTATTGATGTCCTTGATCGCATCAGCGATCTCATGGCGAGCCTTGATGCACAAGCTGGAGATATTAATTAAGCCGACTTGATGCACAAGCACTTGGTATTTTACTAGGAGTATTAATTTTACGGTGCATCATCCTAGAGATTTTAGATTTTTTTTTTTTTGAGAATTTCCTAGAGATATTAGATGGTAGTATATCTCTAATCAGACTGCTAATATTGGCTGGACTAACTATGGGCTTTACGAGATTACAACCTTATTAGGTCGACCATTAAGGCCTAAACAGTATTTTCACTTTTTTTTAACATATACTTTTTTTTTAGATAAAGCTTTCAACATATAATACACAACTCGGTGTAGTACATTTAACCAAAATAACCAATCTAATCTAAATGGCTGAATGTTGATTCAAATTAATTTTAGAAAACGCTACTTATCACGCGGGGGATCACGTCATTCGCGTCCTCCGCCTCATGCACGTGACACGCGTCCGCCTCGAGGGTCCACACACCACCGCCCCACACCTTATCATCCTCTTCCCATCTCGTAATTTCTCTCCATTGCGACCATGGAGAAGACTGCAACTTTTCTTCTGTCGCTACAGCTCGCACGCCGCGACCTAGCAACGGCGTTCTCCTCCACCCACCGCATAACCACCCCACCCCATCTGGATGCGAGTCGTGGGGGAGCACAACCAAGGTATCTTCCGGTCGGCACCCTTGTTGTCACCGCGGCGCGTCGATTCCCCCACCCCCTCCCTCTGACCGCTCCAAAAGAAAGTTTCGTGTCGACGGCAACCCGTCCATGGCAGCAAGAGGATAATCTAAGTACTCCCTCCGTCCTAAAATAAGCGTCTCAAGTTTGCTAAAAAGTAGATATATGTAGACATGTTTCATGTATAGATACATCCACTTTTGAATAAATTTGAGACACTTATTTTTGAACGGAGGGAGTATTAAACATGACATCGCTAGTCTACAGATTCGATTTTGTGTGTTTCAATTGCGAAAAATCCATAGCATGAAAAGTTTACTTGTCTGCAACGTAACATCCTTCGTACGATAGTAGCAGCACAATGCCGAGACGTCAAAAAAAACTGGATACATGACATCAAGAGGTTACTTAGTTTGGTCTTAGCCATGCACTGATGCTTAGCAGCTCATGGGGCGCAGCTTTTTGTCCAGCCAGATGCCCGCTGCGAGGCCAAACAGGAAGCCGACGAGAAGCACAATCGTTGGGCAAGCCAGCACAGACGCGCACGACTTACTGCAATAAATATTACAAGCGGAACGTACATATGTTAGTTTATTAAAAAGGACTACATATATGCTGATAAGAAACAAGTTTGGCACTACACACTCTATTTTTTTTAGAATAGAGGGGCTCCGCCCCCGATTTCACTTTATTGAAAACGAAACCGATAATACAGCATTTTTCCAGGCCCCCTTTGGTTTGTCGCCTCACACACCAAACCACCTACCAGAATCTTAACATGAACCTACAACCTTTTAAGCTAGAACAACCTGTTGCCAACCAACACACCACATAAACCACCAACACAGCAGTTGTTTGCCAACTAAAAGAAAGAAAACTGAAACTCTACGAAGCTCCCCTACAGATTTCTTCTTCTCTTCACACTTCCCAGCCTTCTTCCCCTTACACAGCAAACCTTCTTGTCAGCGGCGTCCACTTTGCCGACCTACTAAACACCTCCGCTGCAACTCGTAGCAGAGCTCTTGCCCCTCTGGTTTGCAGCTCGCATTGTCCTCGGAGCTGAAGTTCGGTCCGAAAACTTAACCAAAGAGCTACTATAGTCACTACACAAACACAACTAGGACATGAGGAACAACTTTATCAAAGTAAGCAGAAATTCTAGTTTTCCATATCGCCCATAATACTACTGCTACACCTACATCTATCAAATTCCTCATACTAGCTGGAAACTTAAAACCCAGCTGACCAAAACATTAACACATAGGTCAAAAGCACATTCTACCACTCTCCACACAAACCTAGCTAACGGACAACTAATAAAAAAATGATCTATGCTCTCAACATTGCTACAAAACACCAGATTTAATCAAAAACCAATTACACCTATCTCGTTCTTCACTAAGCATTACTTCACTACACAAGACCTCTAGCTCAATCCACATCACCAACGTTTCATTTGCTAAAGTACGCCTAAACCTGAAATAAGACCAGCCATAAATAACAACACTTGCGACTGTAATGCCAGATCTGAAAGTCAAGTTAAACTATCTACTAAACTTTATACTAAGAGGTACACTACTGCTAAACTATCTACTAAACTTTTTTCTATCACAGCATTAAACAAACTAGACCATTTAGATAGCCTCCTTTCTTTAATTACTCTCAACTACTCTCCTAAACAAATTTTAAAAAAACTCCAACAATAAGGGGAGCAGAAGAAGAGCATCTAAAACACATAAATTAATTCTACCAGAAAAGCTTACTTATCTCTAGCATGGGGCGCCCCATAACAGAAGCAAAAAAGGAAATAAGACCAGACTATTTATCTTTTAACACACAACATAGCAAAACTCTACCGAATTCAGAAGCTAATACATCAAAAACATCTACATCTACACCCAGAAGCTATCACTTGTACTAGTATTAAACCAGGAATCAGAAAAGGAAATTGCTACGTTTCATGTAAACCACGGAAGTTCTAACAAAAAAAGAAAAACTAGAACAAGCAAAAGAAAACAAACTCAGGTTGATCTATACCTCTAGCACTTCAGGTAAAAGCTGCCATTATATACTTAATTTAATCGGCCCATTAGCTTTGCTTTACCAACATAAACCTCTAGCTTTACTTTGCCATTATTTCTATTCACAGAACTAGATTTACTGAAACCGAGCCCAGCCATCAATCTAAGCTATAAAGTCCAATCCTGGTCTTCAACATCTAAAGTGTCCTCAACTTTCCTCAACCTCTGCTACTCTACTCTTTTACATCTTTTTGGCAACTAAAAGCTGTTTAACTCTACTGATACTTGCCTGAAAAAGACAAGTTCTAGCTTCCTCTAAATTCTCAAACATATTAACAGTACTAAATATCTCTACAACACATTTTCTAAACCTGAAACCAGCTTTTACTTCTACCAACAGCTCTAGCAATTCTATTTTAACAGAAGAAAATTTAATTAAAACCTAGCCCTGCCACCAATCTAACTGTACTGCGGGTCGGCTCCATGTACCTGCACTCGTCGAACAGCATGCAGCGGCGACCAGCCAGCAGTGTACCTCAGCCGGAGCACCAGATCAACGAACCTGAGACTTCCGGCCACCTTGCTACAACTGCAGTAGAACAGGCCACCAGCAGCCTCCCCGCTGTGGCTCGCGAGCCTGAGACGCCCACGCCAAGGGCACGGACGCGCGGGATGACCCACCACCGCTCGAGGCAGGCCGCCGCGTCAGATCCATCACCCATCGGCTCCACCGCCGCCCGCGTCGGTCGGGCCGCATACCTCGCAGGCCGCCGCCACCACAGCCCGGGGCCGCCCCCGTGGTGCTCCGCTGCTCCGCGGCCGCCATCTGCTTTGAGACGCCCGGCCACTACCCCCGGTGCGCGCACGGCTTTCTGTCGGCGGCGAAGTGGGGGAGAGGCGGCGGGGAACCTGCGGCGGCGCGGCTAGGGTTTCCCCCCGTGTCGCCCGCCGCTCGCCTGCCTATCCTATCCTAAATAAACATAACAATGCACTGATCGCAGGTGAGGCTACTGTCCACTACACACTCTATGTCAGTGTAGTAATTTTGGGGATTTCAAAGTGTAGCAAAAGGTCACATGCATAGGGGGATTAAACGTGCGTCAACATAAGTGTATAGCGATAGAAATGTTGGGTCATTTATAAAGCGGGTGGAAATCCTCTTTGGAGAAGTTTTGTGTACATGATGAAAGCTAACCCTC
This sequence comes from Poa pratensis, assembly GCA_947311845.1. Lineage (NCBI taxonomy): Eukaryota > Viridiplantae > Streptophyta > Magnoliopsida > Poales > Poaceae > Poa > Poa pratensis. The sequence goes on from CAMZMU010000035.1 coordinate 1,275,540, forward strand.
CGTCCGCTAAAGGTGCGACAGAAACGCTGATCAACTTTAGCCAACTGTGATTTATCTTGCGGGTACGCATGTATACAAGAAAATAAAAGGAGAATACTGTGCACTTTTAGTCAATACTTCAGATGCTTGTTACCTTTTCTTATCTAAATAGCTGGCATGAGTTTTGTTAGCTTTTCGGACGGAAGCCAAAGCCCGTGCATAAAGCTACAAGATCAGCTAGCTGGGGAAAATCCAGCAATTGTAGGTTCAGGTTCTAGCCCGGAATAACACGACTGAGCAGAGTCGAGACAAGTTTTATTAGATTTAGTGAACGGATAAGAAACATAACGTCAAGCCTAACAAAGAGCATGGAATTTCTGCTCGCTTTATTTGTGCCCCTGGGTTTTCTCGAAAATATTTGTGTCCTGTGAGTGTGGGCCATGCATGGCACTATTATTGTTTAACAATAGTTGCTAAAGTCCACTGCTAAGTACTCGCCTCCCATTCGATGAATAATTTGCTGGCATGTAATATCCAGATTAAGTAACCCACACACATCGCACGCGCACATGCGCCCTAGCTAACCGTGGCACGCATTATCACAAACTATGACACGGGGATGGCCATAACTTGGTCATTTGGTGCGAAACCTATACATTTCTATAGATGATATACCTTTTTGTGAAGCATTTTTTTGAAATGATTGCTAAAACTCAAGTTTATCATTTTTGCTAGCAACTAGTACACATAAAAGGACTCCAGGCCAAAAGATTTCATTTTTTGAGTATTTTCTCAGTTTCTTTTATTTTTGTGAATAAATGGTCAAAATGACCGTCATGCCTATTCATTGAAAGGGGTCACATTTTTCAAAACTATCGATGTTTCTGTAATAAAGTCACTACTTGTGTACCTAAAAATGATTTTTGTAAAAAAATTAGACCAAACTATCACACACTTGTAGTTCAAATTTCAATTACTTTTGGAAAATCGGCATAAAGTCATTTAAATAGAAAAAATTAGGTAGAAATCGAGAAAATTCCTAATACTTGGGTATTATCCATCAAATATGTAGTACCCTTTGTGACAATAAAATGGGTGCCTTTTTGCAACATTTTTTTGATATTTCCTTCATAAAAAAAGTCATTTTTTGCACTTAAAAAATGGAAAATGATATTTATAAAAATAATTTGGAAATTGTTTTTTGCAAAAATGTTAGCCATATCAAGACACACCTATGTTTCAAATATGGACATATTATCACAAACTATGGCACGGGGATAGGCATAACTTGGTCAGTTGGCGCGAAACCTATACATGTTTATAGATGATAGACCTTTTTGTGAAGCATTTTTTTCAAATGTTTGTCAAAACTCAAGTTTATCATTTTTGCTAGCAACTAGTACACATAAAAGGACTCCATGTCAGAGGATTTCATTTTTCTGAAAAAGGTCAAAATGACTGCCATGACTATTCATCGAAAGTGGTCAAATTTTCTAAAACTATCAAAGTGATGCAAAAGATGATATGGATGACATATTTGAATTCCTCTCATTTTTCTAATCGATTTAGACATTTTATTAGTCAAATTTTGATTTACGAATTTGAAGATATGAATTATTCCATATTAAATGTAAAAAGAAAAAATAAAGTAAAATTCATTTTATTATTATTTATTCGCAATATACTATTACATAATCATTGTTACTTTACTCAAATAAATTTTTAAAATTTAAACAATGAAAAGTGTAACATCATAACCGAGGGGTTAATATGATTGATAGGGTACTAATATCAGTAAGTTTTAATTTCTCATTTGGAAGCTAGTTTGGAAGGAACTCAAAAGTTAAATGTGCTCGGGCTGGAGGATGGGTGACCGAATGGGAAGTTTGATCAGGGTAATTACTTTGACCTATGATTAAGTGTGCAATTAAGGATTAAGTATGTGACTAAGTGAGAAATTTCGAAATACAAATAAAAAGAATTAAAAAAAGTTCAAATAAAAAGTTCAAACAAAAAGTCTGGTGGCATAGGCCGACGGCAATGCCGTCGGCGTATGGGGAGCTGACGGTATGGGATGCCGTATTGTGGGTCCTACCACCATGTACGCCGACGGGGTACACATACGCCGACGGCCGGGTGGGTACGCCGACAGGGCAAAACGCCAACGGCGCTACGCCGACAGCCACCGTAGGGCTATGGCTACGCCGACGGCCTTCTGGTCTGCGCCGACGGTTGTCGGCCGTCGGCGTCTTGTGGGATTCCCGTAGTGAATGAGGGCAAAAGGTTTGACCATACTACAAAATGATCACATGGTGGTTCTAAATGGCACTTAAGTAGTGCCGGATGCCTTGTTCAGGTTAAAAATGCAACGGATGAGTTATTTGATTTCCTAGATGAATCAGAAATATGATCTCCTTTGAGCTAATAAAGTTACCTTTTGTCAAACTAATCTTAATTGGTATATTTACTGTACCGTTTCAAAATACAGCAACGCTCTAAACAGGAAAAAAATGAAATAGAGCTCCTGGTCACTTTTGATTGTTCAAATGATTCATTAGTTAGTATGCTGGTCGCTCTTCTCATCTGCTTATTCATTTGGTCCTTGTTCATGTTGTTCATCTCATCCAATAAAAGTTGTACTGGTTTTTTCTGCCTTATTTTTCTGTTGTAGGGCCAGCGAAGTTAGTGTCACGGTGGAACTGCTTCGGCAATGGCATGTGAGTGCTACCATGGGTTGTATGTAACTGGTGATTTTTGCATTACGCCTTCCCGATGACGTGCACAATAGAAGCGTTGGCGACGAAGCAAACAGTGATAACTTTCTCGACTTTGTGATCAGTGATGTTCTTCAAGACCAGGTACTAGCATATACTATGCTTCAGATTAACATCTGGATACTATTTATTGAACAAATATCTTAGTGGCCTGATATTTTCTTTTCAAAATTCTGATAATTATTAGGAGACCATTTATCCATCGTTCATGGGTGCAAGGATCCTGGTGCATCGGAGAGCTCCCATTGCTCTATCATGGAGAGAGCGGCAGGGTACAGGAATATCAAAAACCTTGAAAACTTCAGACGAACGCTAGGCAGCTGCAAGAAGAGATGGAGGGTCTGACAATCAAAACGCATTCGAACGACGACAACAAGACATGATGCAATGCAATTGAATGCTTATTATCTTATGTGTATTTTTCTTAAATTTAGATTCAGATATAAGCTGTGTACCTCCGCTATCCAACACCACTCACCGTGATGATGCATGAAAAGGAGGTGACTATTTTTTGTACGAAGTCGATAATTAGAGTTTCCATAGGCATATGGAATGCAACCGGAACTGGTACCGACAATAATGTTGTGGAATTTAACTAAAAACTTATTTTGAGCATCAAAATTTCCTAAAATATTTAACTTGTAGCAAGCCACGGCATTCAACTAGTACTAACTAAAAACAACTCTTTCAAAAATCATTTGAGCCACTGTGGGGTAGCATTTTTGTTTCCTTCCTCCGACCCGCTACTAGTATCGTCGCCTCGTCGGGTTGGTGGAATCCTTTAACGCTGCTCAGTAGTCATTCCTAGGTGCAGTACACGTTGGTGTCCAGTAAACTTCGCTGTTTGTGTCCAATTACCCAACTACCCCTTACGCACTTTACACTAAAGTTATAGGCGCGCATACAACATGGGACGGTAAACTCTTCCTTGGAGTTACTGAAACGTGGGGCTATCAGTTCGCGGGGCCCGGCTGTCAGCTACTTAATGTGAAGGCACGGCAGAGGATTCTAGACGAATCCGCGTGCAACGTGCCAGACCATGCGAACTTGGTTCGCCGGAACCTTTGGCTTTATGGGTACGAGTGCACCACCGCGGGACCTCCAACCAACGCATGCCCTGCAAACCGCTTTTCACCCATCTCGTCAAAAAAGTGTTTTTGATTCGAAATTTGCTGTACCTCCAACGTTTCTCGTCCGAACGTACGAGCGCTTTATTCCTGCCTCGTGAGAAGTGACCCAAGGCCAAGCCCAAACCCAAAACCTGCTGAACCGCAACGGAGGAGGAGCAGTAGTCTTCTTCGACCGTGACGAGCAGTACACCGTGGACCAAATTTAAGGGCACCCATGCTGCCGGAAAAAGTCACTTAAGACGGCAATGTAACTGTCGGCAAGGATTTTTAGCTGGCAGTTCGGCATGTCCGCTAGGCAGTTTCATCTGAGCCGGCAGTTAGCTTGGCCTGTTTTGCCTACAATTCCCGGCAGGTCCAATTTTGGCCCGGCAGGTGGCAAGCTTGTCTGGGATGAATCGTGAACCTTGAGGTCGGGCGATGGTGTTACGCTGCGGCTTATTGACCGGAGCGAGGGGGGCAGTGCCGATGGCGGGAGCGACGACCGTAATCGACATAAATATAAAAATCAAAGGTGTAGAACATGGTAGCGAGGAGGCCACCTGGCGGGGCGTGTGGAGGTAGGTGGCGGGAGGGAAATTCAAATCAGCGGTTGGAGTCGCACGCATGACTGTTTTTTTGGTACAAGCTGACAAGTGATGTATTTTATATTACGGTGTAAATAAATTGGGCAAAATTTACATCAAAGTAGCTGTTGGAAATCTATTTTTGGCCCATGAGCCAAAAACAGTTATGCCCTATCATAAATCACCTATACAAATCGTTGTATCTTGTGGATCTCACTTTGATGAAACTTTCTCACACCCGAGCAAAAGACATAATAGCTGTAGGCTGTAGCAGCTAGAAGAATACGTTTAGGACGAAGGGGGATAAGACAGCTTTGCTTTGTAAACGAAGAAACGTATACTTTTAGAGCTGAGGCCTATAAGGCTGCTTATAGTGGGGAGTAACTTAGAGTAGTAACATGCATATGTTACTAGTCTAAGTTATTACCTTCATAGTGGGGAGTAACATGTGTGTAGTGTCATATTTAATAGGTTATACACTCATCTTGCCTTGAAATGTGTGATGTTATGGTAACATAGCTAGTTACCACAACCATCTCTCTCATCATTAATTACCCGCTACATCAGATTTTTGGCCTACGTGGCACTGATGTTACTCCTATGTTACTCTCCACTGTGACTAGTCTAACAGAAGAGACAGTATGATCCAGGCCTGGCCCAAACCCAAACCCAAAACCGGACGGTGTACGAAGCAATTACACCTCGGTTGCCACGTAGCCTCGGGCCAAAATCATACGCAACATTGTCCTATGTATAGCAGCGCCGTTCTCTTTTTGAGTTTTCAGTTCATTCGGCTACCGATCCATTCTTTCGAGCAAATTCCATCGCTGCATGGTTTTACGAGTGCTGCAGATCTGCATACTCTCGGGACGAAGAGGAGAAACGGACTATGGAATCCCCTTGTATATATTGAAGGAAGTGGTAGCTCGACTGTGACAAGAAATGGTGAGTACTCGTCCTCATGAGGTGCCCGTCACATCAGGCCATGTCACAAGTAAGGCCGATCACACGCATGGCCGCATGCGAAAACATAGCCTTTGGTGCCGACAACCGTGAATATCATTATTTCTTTGAAATGTGAGAGGCGACCTTAGGGCAGCCACAGCGTTGTGCCAAAAGTGGTTCCATATTTGCTTTTTGGCTTTTGGAACTAGTTCCCAACATTGTGGAGGTAGTTCCAAAACAACAAAAACTGGGAACCGGAGCAACTTGGTGCTCCGATGCCAAATTCCTCTCTCCCAATAAAATAATATATTCCTAATAACTACCAACGGCAGGAGCATTCAGATTCCAACCGTTGGACACATATCTAGCTGTTGGAGCACATACAGATATATCTTTGAAATATGACCGTTTGTTCACAAGTCCTATATATTCTGCTTTGCACAATGCACAAGCATTACACCAGCAGCCAGAAACACACCTACGTTCAAACATGGACAATTCATCCTCCATGAGTTATACACACATGTTGAACTCCTCGATCCCATCCCATGATCCACAAAATACAAGTTACCAGCCACCAAACATGGATCCATCACTTTTTCAGATGAACCATCCATCCTCCCAGTTTGCTCCCAATCTGCAATACAATCCCTACCATATCAATCCATTTTTGGCTCAACCAAGAAGCCATCAGTTCATACCAGCACCATCAAGCTATCAAGGTGTACATTATCAAGGCAATTTTGGTCAATACTCACATGGAGCTTATGGAGGGTGTGCAAGCAACAGCCCTGCGTCTCCGGTTGCATCCATGGCATATCTCGGACAGGTTGGAGGCAGTGGTTCGCGAGATGGCGAGAATAGTCCAGTTGCTGGTTCTGGTTCAGGTACTCCAATATCTGCCCCACATGGAGTAGAAGCACCTAGTCAATGTGAAGAAGGAAGTGAGAGCAGTCCGGATGAAAGTGCAACGAAAGGAAAAAGCAAGAACTGGAGTGAGAAAGAGGATGAATGGCTAGTGAGTGCTTGGCTGCACAACTCCAATGATTCAGTCGATGGGAACTCAAAGAAGTCAGATCGATTTTGGAAGCAAATAGTAGATGAGTACAACACAAATGCACCTCCAAAGCTGAAAAAAACAATTATCCAATGCAAAAACCACTGGAACAAGACTGCCCCAAAGGTTAAGAAGTTCAATGCTGTGTACAATGAATTGAAAAGTGTATATGCTAGTGGACAATCCGAAGAACAATTGATGAACAAAGTTCGTGTGAAGTACATGGCAGATATCAAAACCAAAAGGCCATTTCCATTCGAGCACTGGTGGCAAATGGTGAGGAAACAACAAGTATGGAGAAGTGATTTTGCATTTGAGGAAATGAACAAGAGAAATAAACTGAGTGCATCAGGAGCATATAGTTCTTCAAATAAAGAAACAGATGGAGAAGAAGAAACTGCAAGACCATCCCAAGGTCAGAAGGCTGCCAAAGCACAACAAAAGGGCAAAGATAAATCAAAGGCAAAGTGTGGTGCAGGAATCTTAACAAATGAAGCTTAGTATTTATGTGTTTGTCATCTAGGTTTAGTTTCTCTTATGTATGCTTCCAAACCCCACGATTGTACCAAATTATTTCCCTTAATTGTGTTTTCTAATTCCTTAACAAATCTTATAGTATCAGTTTGTTAGTCCTGACACTCAATAGAAATTAAACAAGTAATTTTCAGCTCCAACAAAAAATAATACGCAGGTGATACACTAGTACACAAGAAGTATGCATTAATCGCTCACACAAGTCACACGTACACATGCCAGTGGAAGGAATCGATTAGCAAACCTGTCATACATCCTTGCATCCGACGGGCATGCACCTCAAGATGAGCGCTTGGCTGCGGTTCGGCCAGGAGGTGTGACCCCTCGAGATGATCGGCGAGTGGTCACCAGGCCTGCACCTGGTCGTTGTGCGTCCGCACGATCGCCCACCACCGTAGAGTCGCCGCTCGCCGCCGCCGCTCGTGCGCCGCCGCTTGACTCCCACCACTGGAGAGCCGTCGTTGGAGTCGTCCGCCACTGCAAAGCCACTGCTGGGGTCACTCCTTGTCGGATCTGAGAGCAGGAGAAACGTGGTAATATGGAGAGCTAGATCCATGGAGATCCATGGAGGAGAAGTGGATGGAGAAAGGGGAATTTTTCCTCTGGGCAAGAACTCGCGCGAAGGTCTGTGGTGGGGAGAGAGAGAACACCTTTGTTTACGTGTTTTTATTCGGTACTGGGGCCCGCACTACAGGCATTTAGCTTTGGCTACGTTGTGGGGGTGTGGCCAAATTTCACTCCGTCGCTAAATTACCCCGTATGTCAGATTTGGCGAAACTAACGTTGTGGCTGCCCTTAGCACACCATACCCTCAGCCTTGTTTGTAGCGATATGACATGTGGGGTAAATGTACCACAATCAAGTGAGAGATGGGCAAATGAGGTGCAAGATATTTATTGCCATAGTTCACTTTACTGGGTCGACAATCCAATTACCGCACTACCTCTGATAGTCCTACAGTGAGAAGAACGCTAGTCGCACCGAACGCTGCCGCCGGGTACCGAACCCACGAATCCAAAAGCATAGAATCTCTACCAGCGCGTCCAATACAACATCCACGTCGGTACATGTTGCCGCTTATCAGAAACGTCGCGTCTCACCGAACGCTCACAATAGGTTTTACAGAAAAAAATTAAAACGACAAATATAGACGAGAAACGATGATATTTCATTGAATTTGAATTTTACAAACAACGTTTAACAAATTTAAACGAAATTTAACTAAATTAAAACTAAGCCCTAAACCCTAAATCTGACGACGCTCCCGGCAAGCGCGATAGAAGGAGGCCTATGAGGCGCATGCTAGCGTCGCCGGAGGAAGTGTCATCTGCGTCTGGCGGCGGTGACGACTGAGGCTTCTGATTTCGCCGTCGTCCGCTGTGGCCTTGAGGAACTTCTCGGGGTCGCCGCCCTTGTCCCGAGTGTACGGATTTGATCCAGCGGCGGCGGAGTGGAGCCTTGATGGCCGCCTGCATTCCATCCCACTCTGGCTCACCACAGTCGGTGTCACTGTCCTCCGCCCCCTACAAGCTCCAACTACCTGAGGAAGTGGAGAGTGAGGTGGATCAAGGTGCCTAAGCTCAAGGACCTCGGTGGTGCATTTTGGGATGAGGATACTCACAATATCATCTTGGAGGTGGAGCACTTAAGATGCCACATTCTAGTAAGCCAATTGTCTAACATTGTGCAAATTCTAATTGTCTCACTGTCAAACACTGACTGTCTAACTATTTTCCGTCCCTATCACTGCCAATTGTCTAACATTGTGCAAATTCTAATTGTCTCATTGTACGATACTCTTAGCCGGCGGCCAATCACATCTAACGAGCCACGGATTGCCTCGGTCTCACCAACGCCCACGTGCTGGTTCCGTTGTTGTGTTCTTTTTCTCTAGCATTCTCACACACTCCAACATTTTCGTCTCCGTTGCAGTAGTGGACCCGACAGCCGCATTAACTTTTTTTTTGAACTAGGGGAGGTCCCGAGACTCCCGAAGGACCCAGAAACTGCTTTAATTATCAGCGGCGGGATTACAAAGAACGAGGGAGGACCTCGAAAAAACAATAAATTACATGACAATTCTCAAGTTTTACAAAAAGGACCCTAAATCGAAGATTTAGAGTACCATTGGGTCTTTCTCCACCTAACTAGAACTCGAATTTGGTCGAAAATGCGGTTAAATGGATCCGCGTCCAGTTTGACCCATTTTCGTACCAAATATGGGCCCAAAATGCGGTCGAACAGATAGTCGATGTGTTCACCTCGTGTCGACCCATGTCCTCACCTTGTTGGTACCGCTCTAGAACGAATAACTTGCGTCGACGTGGCACGCCTAGTGGCGGACCTAGAACCCGGTATGCCCGGGCTAAGTTGGTGATTTCCTTTTTTCAGGACTTGAGGTGTTATTCAAAAGTTTGTGTGGGCAAGAATCCAGAAAAGCAAGTTCCCCAGGATGTATTGTAGAGCATGACGCGCCACCGGTGACGCCGATGTCGTGAGAGCGACTATCCCTTGTTGAAGACATTGCTACAAGACATTTTTCGTAAGTGTTAATATCTTGTAGTGGTTCAGTCGTGGTTGTCTTTGTTTAGTAATAATTAGTACAAAGATGGTTTATGTGTATCGTATTGATGCAGAGGTTGGTGGTTTAAACCTCCTTTTTTTAAAAAAATTGACAATGTCCTCCTAGGCTAGAGATGGCGGTTGTGAAATGTCATCATCGTCAGAAATAACGTGTTGTTGTCTACCCAACAAAACTATTCGTTTCTTCTCCACAGCGTGTGCCTTGTGTTAAACGATAGGCGCAGGGCCCACATCTTCCTGCGCTCATTCTTTCTGCTGCTAGAGAGACCACTGAGGCCCATCCATCGCTCGCCAGCCGCCGGCTCTCGTCACTGCTCCACTTAGAGCAAGTATAATAAGGTACAGTCAGCGGGCTATAAGGATTTAAATAATATATTTTTGCTTATATGGAGGAGAGAGAAGAGGAGAGAGAAGTGAAGCGGGCTCTCATGCAAGAGCTAGCTGCAGCACGTGCTCCTAGGCACTATGTGAGAGTGTGAGGTGGGACATGTTTTGATAAAGTAGTACATGCATATAGCCAACTATTATACATGATGGTTATAAGCTAGCTATAAGTGACATGGCAATGACATATAGCCAGCAGCGGGCTCTATTATTAACCATGCTCTTACCACAGCAACGGGAACTCGCCAGTGCGCAACGAGCTGAGGGTGAAGTGTGGCTTAAAGGGAAGGGCGCCCGCGTAATGAGCTGCACCGTACGGTGCGGTTCCCTAAACCATATTGGATCGCTGACATTTTACATCATATTTTTTATACTTACATCATAAAAATGTCATTTTTTACAATTTAAAAATGAAAAAAAATATTCATAAAAATATTTTAAAAAAACTCAGTTCTACAACATTATTTGTCATACCAAGATACACCTATGTGTCAAATATGGGCACCCACGGGAATGATCATATCTATGTCATTTGACTCGAAACTTCTACATGTTTATACATGATTGACCTTTTTATGAAGAATATTTTTGAAAAACTTTGTCAAAACTCAAGTTTATCATTTTTCCTAACAACTAGTACACACAGGACTCCATGCCAAAGGATTTCATTTTTTGACTATTTTTTCACTTTCTTTTACTTTGTTGAAAAATGGTCAAAATGAACGCTGTGCCTATTCATCGAAAGGGGTCGCATTTTTCAAAACTACCGACGGTTCTATGATATAACCACTACTGGTGTATCTTAAAATGAATTTTGTAAAATTTTCAGACCAAACTATCACACACTTGTAGTTCAAAATTAAATTACTTTTGGAAAATAGGCATAAAGTTATTTAAATAGGGAAATTAGGTAGAAACCGAGAAAATTCCAAATATTGCTGGATTATCCATAAAATATGGTCTACTTTGTGTGATAATTGGATGGGTGCCATTTTCTACCCTATTTTTTGTACTTGCTTCACTAAAAATATCATTTTTTTACAATTAAAATTAAAAAATGGTATTAATAAAAATATTTTGAAAAAAATCAGGCTCTCGCCACTGCTCCACTTAGAGCAAGTATAATAAGCTACAGTGCGGGCTATAAGGATTTAAATAATATATTTTTGCTTATATGGAGGAGAGAGAAGAGGAGAGAGAAGTGAAGCGGGCTCTCATGCAAGAGCTAGCTGCAGCACGTGCTCCTAGGGACTATGTGAGAGTGTGAGGTGGGACATGTTTTGATAAAGTAGTACATGCATATAGCCAACTATTATACATGATGGCTATAAGCTAGCTATAAGTGACATGGCAATGGCATATAGCCAGCAGCGGGCTCTATTATTAACCATGTTCTTACCACAGCAACGGGAACTCGCCAGTGCGCAACGAGCTGAGGGTGAAGTGTGGCTTAAAGGGAAGGGCGCCCGCGTAATGAGTTATGCGTGTAAAGTCACACATCCGTTGGGAACCCCAAGAGGAAGGTATGATGAGTGCAGCAGCAAGTTTTCCCTCAATATGAAACCAAGGTTATCGAACCAGGCGGAAATCGGCGCTGCCCTGAAGGTATCAACGACGTCAGAAAAAGTGGAACTGTTGTTGGGGATTCTGACTTGTTGACTTGGAACCTGCACACAACACAACCAAACTATTTTGCCCCAACGTAACAGTGAGGGTGTCAACCTCACCGGCTTGTTGAAAACAAATGATTAGACGTATAGTGTGGGAAATAGTGTTTGTTTGCAGAGAATGAAAAAGAACAATGATTGCAGTAGATTGTATTTCGGATGTAAAAGAATGGACCGGGGTCCACAGTTCACTAGTGGTGTCTCCATAATAAAATACTAACATGCTGTGTAAACAAATTACAGATGGGAAATTGACAAAGTAGAGAAGTGCATAACAATGCATATACAAGTCATGATGATTACTATGAGATTTATTTGGGCATTACGACAAAGTACACAGACCGCCATCCAGCATGCATCTGTGCCTAAATAGTCCACTTTCAGGTTAGCATCCGCACCCCTTCTAGTATTAAGTTGCAAGCAACAGACAATTGCATTAAGTAATGTGCGTAATGTAAACAACACTAATATCCTGAGACAAAGCATCGCTGTTTTACCCCTAGTAGTAACAGCACATCCACAACCTTAGAACTTTCTGTCACTATCCCAGGTTAAATGGAGGCATGAACCCACTATCTAGCATAAATACTCCCTCTTGAAGTTAAAAGAATAAACTTGGCCAGAGCCTACACTAATAACGGTGAGCATGCAAGATCATAAAACAACATATATATGATTGATAGATCAATAATCAACTTAACATAGTATTCAATACTCATCGGATCCCAGCAAACATAACATGTAGCATTACAATAAGATGATCTTGATCATGATAGGCAGCTCACAAGATCTAAACATGAAAGCACAAGTGGAGAAGACAACCATCTAGCTACTGCTATGGACCCATAGTCTAAAGATGAACTACTCACGCATCACTCCGGAGGCGGGCATGATGATGTAGAGCCTTCCGGTGATGATTCCCCTCTTCGGCAGGGTGCCGGGAAGAGTTTCAGAACCCTCCCGAGTTAGGGTTGACGGCGGCGACAGCAGCGGATGTTTTCTGGAATAATGGCTCAGGTACTTAGGGTTTTCGCCTCGGGGGGAATAAGTAGGCGAAGGGGCGGCGTCAGAGGAGTGGGGCCCGCTCCCCATACGGCGACGCGGCAGGGGCCCCACCCGCGCCGGGGTGTGGGGACGGCGCCCTGCTGCCCCCCTTCGTCTCTCCTTCGGACTTCTGGAACGTGTCGGAAAAAATAGGCATCTGGGATTTTGTTTCGTCCAATTCCGAGGATATTTGCAGAATAGCTTTTCTGAAACAAAAAACAGCAGAAAACAGGAACGGGCACTGTGGCATCTTATTAATAGGTTAGTTCCAGAAAATGCATAAAAATGCTATAAAGTGTGAATAAAACATGTAGCTATTGGTATAATATAAGCATGGAACATAAGAAATTATAGATATGTTGGAGACGTATCAAGCATCCCCAAGCTTAGTTCTACTCGTCCTCGAGTAGGTAAAACGATAACAACAAATAATTTCTGAAGTGACATGCTACCACATAATCTTGATCCAATAATATTGTAAAGCATATGTCATGAATGAAGTGACTCAAGGCAATGGTCTATAGTTTGCTAACAAATAGATACTGAGTAAACAATGAATCATATAAGCAAAAGCTTTTCATAGATAGTACTTTCAAGACAAGCATCAAAAGTTTTGCATAAGAGTTAACTCATAAAGCAATAGATTCTAAGTAAAAGTCATTGAAGCAACACAAAGAAAGATTTAAGTTTCAGCAATTGCTTTCAACTTGTAACTTGTATATCTCATGGATAGTTGTCAACACAAAGCAATATAATAAGTGCAATAGGTAATCATATAAGAATTGTTGCACACAAAGTTGACACAAGTGTTTGCTTCAGGGATAGAAAGGAGTAGGTAAACTGACTCAACAATATAGTAAAAGATAGGCCCTTCGTAGAGGGAAGCAAGGATTAAATCATGTGCTAGAGCTTTTTAAGTTTTGAAAACATATAGAGAGTATAAAAATAAAGTTTTGAGAGGTGTTTGTTGTTGTCAACGAATGGTAGTGGGCACTCTAACCCCCTTGTCAACCAGACTTTCAAGAGCGGCTCCCATGAAGGACGTTATTTCTACCCGAAGGTAGATCATCCCTCTTCTCTTTTGTTTACACATGCAGTTATTCACTGGTATCATTGCTTAACTGATTGGATCAGGGCAAAAATGTGAAGAGAATTAAGCGGTTAAAGTTGTAATTAATTGGGACTGGGCACCCCATTTGCCAGCTCTTTTTGCAAAATTATTGGATAGGATGTATATGCCACTAGTTCATTGGTGAAAGTCTGTCAAAAGTAAATGACAAAGTTGAAACATAAAACACAACTTACTTCCTCATGAGCTATAAAACATTGACACAAATAAGGAGCAATAGCTTTTGAATAGTTTAAAGGTAGCACATGAAATATTTACTTGGAGTGGCAGAAAATATCACATAGTAGGTAGATATGGTGGACACAAATGGCATGGGTTTTGGCTCAAGGTTTTAGATGCACGAGAAGCATTCCCTCTCAGTACAGAGTTTAGGCTAGCAAAGGTTGTTGGAAGCAAACACAAGTATAAACCGGTACAGCAAGACTCACATGAAAACATATTGCAAGCATTATAAAACTCTACACTGTCTTCCTTGTTGCTTCAAACAATTTACCAGAAAATATCTAGACCTTAGAGATACCAAACATGCAAACCAAATTTTCAACAAGCTCTACGGTAGTTCTCTACTAATAGGCTTTAACTACATGATGCAAGAGTTTAAACATGAAATACTTGAGAGCTCAAAACAATTGCCAAGTGTCAAATAAAACAAGACAATGATCTAAAGATGTGTCTTTCCGATATACCATCTACCACATGTTGCATTTTCTGTTTCCAACCAAACACCAATCAATTTATTTCAACAAAAACTCTCCAAAGTAATTTGCAAATGAAACAAGAGAGTATTACTCTACAAGAATTAACAGCTCTAAAAGAGATGCATGAAAAACAGGAGCTAAAAGCATAGCAGTAGCTAGATAAGAATACTCAAAAGATATAAGTGAAGAATACGAGTATTCACATGAAAAAGCGGAGCGTGTCTCTCTCCCACACAAGAATGCTAGGATCCAATTTATTCAGAAAATAAAAACAACAAAGAAAAAATAAAAGCAAACCGACGCTCCAAGTAAAGTAAATAAGATGTGGAAGAATTAGAATATAGTTTCACTAAAGATGACCTGATAGGTTGTTGATGAAGAAGGGGATGCCTTGGGCATCCCCAAGCTTAGACGCTTGAGTCTTCTTGAATATTGCTGGGGTGAACCACGGGGGCATCCCCAAGGTTAGGCTTTTCACTCTTCTTGATCACATCATATCGATCATATCTATGTCATTTGACTCGAAACTTCTACATGTTTATACATGATTGACCTTTTTATGAAGAATATTTTTGAAAAACTTTGTCAAAACTCAAGTTTATCATTTTTCCTAACAACTAGTACACACAGGACTCCATGCCAAAGGATTTCATTTTTGAGTATTTTTTCACTTCCTTTTACTTTGTTGAAAAATGGTCAAAATGGACGCTGTGCCTATTCATCGAAAGGGGTCGCATTTTTCAAAACTACGGACGGTTCTGTGATATAACCACTACTGGTGTATCCTAAAATAAATTTTGTAAAATTTTCAGACCAAACTATCACACACTTGTAGTGCAAAATTAAATTACTTTTAGAAAATAGTCATAAAGTCATTTAAATAGGGAAATTAGGTAGAAACCGAGAAAATTCCTAATATTGCTGGATTATCCATAAAATATGGTCTACTTTGTGTGATAATTGGATGGGTGCCATTTTCAACCATATTTTTTGTACTTGCTTCATAAAAAATGACATTTTTAACAATAAAAAATAAAAAAATGATATTTATAAAAATATTTTGAAAAAAATCAGTTCTACAACATTGTTTGTCATATCAAGATACACCTACGTGTCAAATATGGGCACATTATCACAAATTACGCCACATGAATGATCATATCTAAGTCATTTGACTCGAAACTTCTACATGTTTATAGATGATTGAGCTTTTTGTGAAGAAGTTTTTTGAAAACTTTGTCAAAACTAGAGTTTATCATTTTTCCTAGCAAGTAATACACATAAAAGGACTCCATGCCAAAGGATTTCATTTTCTGAGTATTTTTTCGCTTTCTTTTATTTTGTTGAAAGAATGGTCAAAATGGACCACGTGCCATAGTTTGTGATAATGTGTTATGGCAAACATTGTTGCCAAAAAAATTCAAAATTATTTTTATAAATATCATTTTCCATTTTTTAAGTGCCAAAAAAGAATTTTTAATTAAACAAGTACCAAAAATATGTTGCAAAAATAATATGCATGGTGAAAATGATGACATGGATGTCATATTTGGATTCTCTCATGTTTCTACATGTTTATAGATGATTGACCTTTTTGCGAACAAGTTTTTTTAAAACTTTGTGAAAACTCAAGTTTATCATTTTTCCTAGCAAGTAATACACATAAAAGGACTCCATGCCAAAGGATTTCATTTTCTGAGTATTTTTTCGCTTTCTTTTATTTTGTTGAAAGAATGGTCAAAATGGACCACGTGCCATAGTTTGTGATAATGTGTTATGGCAAACATTGTTGCCAAAAAAATTCAAAATTATTTTTATAAATATCATTTTCCATTTTTTAAGTGCCAAAAAAGAATTTTTAATTAAACAAGTACCAAAAATATGTTGCAAAAATAATATGCATGGTGAAAATGATGACATGGATGTCATATTTGGATTCTCTCATGTTTCTACATGTTTATAGATGATTGACCTTTTTGCGAACAAGTTTTTTTAAAACTTTGTGAAAACTCAAGTTTATCATTTTTCCTAGCAAGTAATACACATAAAAGGACTCCATGCCAAAGGATTTCATTTTCTGAGTATTTTTTCACTTTCTTTTATTTTGTTGAAAAAATGGTCAAAATGGACCCTGTGCCTATTCATCGAGAGGGGTCGCATTTTTCAAAACTATCGACAGTTCTATGATATAACAACTACTGGTGTATCTTAAAATGAGTTTTTTAAAATTTTCAGAGCAAACTATCACACACTTGTAGTTTAAAATTCAATTACTTTCGGAAAATAGGCATAAAGTCATTTAAATAGGCGAAATTAGGTAGAAACCGAGAAAATTCCTAATATTGCTGGATTATACATAAAATATGGTCTACTTTGTGTGATAATTGGATGGGTGCCATTTTCAACCATATTTTTTGTACTTGCTTCATAAAAAATGACATTTTTTACAACAAAAAATAAAAAAAGATATTTATAAAAATATTTTGAAAAAAATCAGTTCTACAACATTGTTTGTCATATCAAGATACACCTACGTGTCAAATATGGGCACATTATCACAAATTACGCCACAGGAATGATCATATCTAAGTCATTTGACTCGAAACTTCTACATGTTTATAGATGATTGAGCTTTTTGTGAAGAAGTTTTTCGAAAACTTTGTCAAAACTCAAGTTTATCATTTTTCCTAGCAAGTAATACACATAAAAGGACTCCATGCCAAAGGATTTCATTTTCTGATTATTTTTTCGCTTTCTTTTATTTTGTTGAAAAAATGGTCAAAATGGACCCCGTGCCATAGTTTGTGATAATGTGTTATGGCAAACATTGTTGCCAAAAAACAATTTCAAAATTATTTTTATAAGTATCATTTTCCATTTTTTAAGTGCCAAAAAGACTTTTGTATTAAACAAGTACCAAAAATATGTTGCAAAAATAATATGCATGGTGAAAATGATGACATGGATGTCATAATTGGATTCTCTCATGTTTCTAATTGATTTAGACATTTTATTTGTTAAATTTCGATTTACGGAATTAAAGATATGAATTATTTCATATTAAATGGAAAATAGAATAAATGAGAGAAACCTATGCGGTCGGCTTATCCCTAGTGAACCTAAGCCGACGGGCCCGGGTGAACCTATGCCGACGGCTTTGTCGTCGGCTTAGCCCTGTGTCGAACGGTTTTTCTTCGCGGGCTCTATGCCGATGGCCCCGACAAAAAGCCGTCGGCGTAGCCTCTGGCCGTCGGCATAGATCATCGTTCCTGTAGTGTGTTAGCTCCCAAATTCAAGAACTTCATTTGCAAATCTCAAAAACGTGTGAACGTAAGGCGGAATTATTACCTATTTGCACAGCAGATATATTATCTGCAAGAAAAAGGGCTAAATCTTTCAATCCGGATGTTGCAGAATGGGAAAAAAGCTAACCTCTTTGTGTGCTTGGCATAGACAGCTCGTGTTCTTCTTCAGTGCCGCCATGATGTGCACGAGGGTTAGCTGCACGGATAGTTCTTTCTTGTCATTGTGATATGTTGTCTCTTTATATAGACATGAACCTGTGTATGCCTAGGAATACCAATTAAACGTTTATTTGATTAATTATTATTTGCATGCTATGGATAGGTGGATAGCTACGTACCACTACGAACTAAAAGATATGGATAAGTGGATAGTTACGTAGCTTTTATATCTTCTGTATGGATAAGTGGATAGTCGCCCTACTTTTTCCCGCCCGATTTTCAAAACAGGACAAATAGGAAAACATTTCCATGCGTCCCGAGATTTCACCGTGGATTCACTTTTCCGCGAGCCGTAGCTTTTGGATGCGAGATCTGATGGAGTTGATCCGGTGGCGCTGGAAATCCCTCCAAAAGTTAGGGTTCGATACACTTGTGTTTTTCCGGAGACGGTCTTTTTAGCACTAGGGGAGATTTTATTAACACTCGTGAGGCCACAACCCGCAAGGAAATTTCCGGCCCCAGAAAACGTCCTCTAGGCCCCCGAACGGGCCCCGCGAGATCGTACCGACAAAAAGATACAGGGATTCGTCCCGTATCCACGGAGCGTCTCCGGGGGTCCTCGTTTAGATATATCTAGGAAATATTTGTGAACCATCATTTCTTGTGGCACCTCGAAATAAAACTCCCTCCCATTTTCTTTTTTTCCCGCCCAATTTTCGACCGGTTTTGGGACGGTTCCGTGGGAGGCGCAACATGAGCAGGACACCGTCCTCCAATTTTCCCCAATCGAAACATCTACCGACCCAGCGAGGGAGCTCAATCAGAGAGCTGAGAGCACCGATCGAATCAGAGCAGGAGGATGAGGGGGCAGTAGCTGGAGCATACCCTGCGGCCCTGGACACGAGGACCTGGTCGGAGAAGGCGGAGGTGCCGGAGCTCGACGACGAGGAGTTGGCCGCGGCGTCCTCCGCCGCCTGCTGCAGCCACGATACCGCCGACGAAGCCGTAGCCATCTCCGCGGATCCTGAATAGACTCGCCGGGGTCCGAGCTAGGGCTTAGCATAGCGGCGGCGAATCGGTCGGGAGAGCGGAGGATTTTTTTTTCTTCTTCTGTAGAGTATTTTATTTATGAGAAGGAATTTCTTGTTGGAGAAGAAGACGACAACGACGGGTTGGAGAAGGAAGGGAAGATGGGCCGGGCCGGGCCGGAGCTATCAAGGTGGCCAAGCACAGGGCAGAATTTTCTCAAATGGCATTTGACGGCTACTCTCAGGTTAAAAAAAATATCAATATTAAATATCTACAATGCTAAACAAAGATACCGTGAAAACATAGGCGATGGGTCTGCTGATCTTCATTTGGTATTGTAGTGGGGTCCGTTTTGCCACACAGTTCAATGGTGCGATGACATGTGGGACCGCCATTTCATATGTCATTGGTTTCATTTTTTAAGGCTTTCTCAAGACACCCTTGTCTCTTCATAACTCGCTTTCTTTTTTTGAAGATTATTCAGAAATTATTTCGTTGGTAAAATGATCAATAATTTTCTTCCGCTTTCATATACTATCAAAATTGGTTTATCGACTATACTATACTACATTCATGAATATTCCATTATTAATCACGTTCATATCCATCGAAAGTAAATGAAAAGGGCAAATGAGTTTAGAAGGGTGATTTCAAGTCGTTATGATTATTAAGCTCAAATAACTTGAGGTGGTCGTTAGTAGAATTAGAACTTTAAACAAGCCTTCCAGCGGTGGCAATGTAGACACAGACGTAATATAAAACAAATTCAATATAACAATCGAGCAATAAAATAGCAATAACATTGTCATACCCAAATAGAAACACTGACACTAAAACACAATTAATTCATAATGTTAGTAAACGTTTTTATTGGATCCAAATTTGTATAAAATCTAGTGCATACATACGTTTTCAACGCATAGATCTGAATAACACACATGACATCCTTGATTAATTATTTCATCATCAATTCAACGACGTTCAGCTCGGGGGGGGGGGGGGGGGCAGCAGCATGATGACTTCCCTATGAGGCCATTGTCTATCACCGTGCAGTATGCACTCGAGTTCTTCCCACACAATCGCCTGCAGAGCTCCATGTCACAGGCCGGAGCCAGGGTTGACGGGAAGCACCTATCTCCTTCTGCGGAACATGCAAAACAAGACATAATGCACTATGTACGTACGTTAGGGAGTGTGACTCAATGTATTGCAAGATACATTTGAAATGAAGAAAACATACCAAATACCCCTCTATATATCCCGTCGCATGAGGAGATGATGGTGGCCATAACTATCAAGGTGGCCAAGCACAGGGCGCTCATGCTCTTCTTTGAGATCGCCATGAGCGATGGACACAGCTCACACTACTTTCACCCCTTTCCCACATGGGAAACGTAATTTTCTGATCTCCACGCTATTGTCGAACACCTGCATGCACGCCACGGGAACATCAAGATGGAAGAGCAGTCCCCGGCACACTGCCAGCGCCCCTCGTGATCTCTCCCCTGCGAGCTGCTATGCTGGAATACGATCAGCTGCCCCGTCGGCCGCAAGAGAGAAGAAACATATGTCTAAACAACGCTACCATGACCGCAGGCCAGGAACACCGAAGCCAGGAAGGCCGAGTGGTCGGATTTGTCCCGACGACCAAGTTCCGCCGTAGCTTCAAGCGCGAGGTCACTGGGAGCCCCTCCAGCCATTGAAGATACCTGGTACGTTCCGTGAGTACATCATGGCGACCTAAATCATGCTCGGCAATACAGCCGGTGACACGTGGACTGTGCAACTGGTCAAGTGGAAGGAGTGGATGCTCATCGACAACGGGTGGGCTGACTTTGCTCGTGCAAACGGAATTGCCCAAGGCGACATGCTGATCTTCACCCAATTCGTTGGCTCCCCGACGGAAGAGGCGATCTTTGCCAGCAGTAGCTGGCAGAAACAAGTGATCTGCATTCCCCGTCATTTTGAACCGAAAAATGGCATTGCGCTGGCCATTTTTGAACTGTATTACTGTGGCGTGCAACTATAATGTTATTATCCAATTATGAGTTTACTGCTTTCTGCAACAGTGTTGATGGTGTCGGCACAAGGTTCGCCTGCCCCTGCTAGTTAAGCTCATGTGATGGGAGAACAATTTTTTTTGGAGAAGCCTATAGGGGGTGCGAAGCCCACACCATTGAGCCATAAAAAATGACAAAGGATAAGCCTATAGGAGGTTTCCCTCGAGGCCGATGGTCTAGCTCCGTGTGCGATGTGCGCCGCCTCCGCTGGGAAGGGGACGACGACAGCGCGCTTGCGCTACTACGGGAGCTGGAGGCAAGGCTCCTCGGTGCATCTGCGGGTCGGCGCGCGGCTCCAGGAGGCAGTGCTCGCCACGTCGAGGCACGGCTCGGCAGCCCCGCACAAATATATGAGAATATGCTCCCTTCTTTCTTTTCGACATATGAGTCTTATAAATTTTGTTGTAAGTCAGCTTTTTAAAATCTGACCGAGTATATTAAAAAAATATCAAATATCTACAATGACAAACAAAGATACCCTGAAAACATACCGATGGGTCTGCTGATCTTCATTTGGTATTGTAGTGGGGTCTGGTTTTCCACACCGTTCAATGGTGCGATGACATGTGGGTTTCGTTTTTTCAAGGATTTCTCCAGACACCTTTGTCTCTTCGTAAATCTCTTTCTTTCTGAAGATTCTTGTTAGAAATTATTTCGCTCGTTGAATGATCAATAAATTTCTTCCTCTTTCATATACTATCAGAATCGGTTTATCGACTATACTATACTAGACTATACTATATTATACTATACTACATTGTTGAATATTCCATTAACTTACATATTAACCTTGTTCACATCAATGGTACCTAAATGAAAATTGAAAAGGAGCTTAGAAGGGTGATTTCAAGTCGTTATGATTATTAAGCTCAAGTAACTTGAGGTGGTCGTTAGTAGAATTAGAGCTTTAAACTAGCCTTCTAGCAGGGGCAATGTAGACACAGATGCAATATAAAACAAATTAATTCATAATGTTAGTCAAGGCGTTTTTATTGGATCTGAATTTGTATAAAATCTAGTACATACATACATACATACATACATACATACATACATACATACATACATACATACATACATACATACTTTTTCAACACATAGATCTGAAGGAGACGTGGAAATTTTTAAACCTCTATTGAGATGAAGGAGACCTGGAAATTTTCACGGAGAGAAAGATTTGTCTTTTATTAGAAAAAAAAGCTATGAGAAAGCTCACTCCCCTAAACGTGAGGGTGCATATTATATATGCATGCATCAAACCACTATGATGCATGCCACATCATGTCTTCATCATTTCATTAAAGATTAGAAGGTGAGGGTCCGGAGCAAGGTGCCTCGGATGGAGCGGGCGGCAGCAGGAGGATATCCCCATCGGTTGTTCCTCTAACATGTAGCACTGTGCAGTTGAATCCTTCCCGCACAATCGCTTACAAATTTCATGTCGCAGGTCAAAGTCGGTGTAGGCGGAAAGCATTTCTCTCCATCTACATGCAAAAAAAAACAATAGACTAAATATATTCTCTCTTCGATAGAAAAAACATGTGAAATTGAGTTACTAAATATGGAATAATGAAGTAGTGAGGGTACTAGAACTTCCCGTGTCTGCGTGGCCACATGTGAAGAGAACCGTTGCCATGACCATGAGGGAACCAAGCACCAAACACTCATGTTCCTCTTGAAGATTGCCATCAGGATACTTATAGAATTAGCTAGTCCCTAAAAAAATTAATTTTCTTTTCTACCTCTTATTTGATTGATGTAGTGTTGAGTCTTGCCTCATGGTATATATATGGAGACAAAGGAATGTGGATATATATGGAATCAATCAATGCTAATATCTATCAGAGGAGCATTATTACAATTGATTACATTGTATATATCCATTCTCTGAGGTTTGAATTCAAATGATAATGCTCATACCAACTAAATGGCGACAATTTTCTTTATATGATAAATTAGTATGGTATTTAATCCTTAATTATTAAAAAAATCTTTTTACATTGCAATAACCTTTTATGTGATCTTGACCAGTAGTTTCTACACACAAAAAATTGATTAACAGAAATAACAAAGATACTTATTTATGGACTTTGCTTAACATTGAACAGTACATACTTAGGTGTAGGTACCTATTAGTAGTTTCCTCCACCATCCCGTTCCATGCATACCTTCTATCGTAATCCGAATGCATACATGCATATAAGAAAAGAAAGTTTACATCATCAAGATTCTCTCTAATTCAAAAAAAAAACACTCTTCAGCGAGTTATCCGATTTATCATGTTTTTCACAACTAAATCGGTCGCGAAGAGATATTCGAAACTAGATCTCATGTTGATATGTTTTGATAATATTTTGGGGTTAAAAGTTACCAACCCGTGGTATGCAAGTTACTAGACTAATTATAAATAGTTACTAGTTTCAAAAGTATATGTTATTCAGAACGTTTTGGCGACTTCTTTGGTAACTACATCAACGCCAAGTTGGTAAATATTTACTCAACACCTTGGTAAGTACATCATCACCATGTTGGTAACTATTTACTAGACACCATAGTGACTATATCAACACCATGTTGATAACTATTTACTCAACACCATGGTAATTAACTACATTGAAATCATGTTGTTAACCATTTACTCAACACCATGGCAACTACATCGTCACCATGTTGGCAGCTTTACCAGAACGGTCAGCTCGATACATCTACCACAACAACTGAGGATATCACAATGCGAAATCAGGAAATAAGACGGTGTATAGCGGTAGGAAAAAAAAAGCTAGGCATCATGTATAAATGGGATGAGTAGCATCTAATGGATAGAAGCTTCTAAGCACATCCCAAATGGTAATGAGTATGAAAAAAATGTTGATGTTCTAGTGCTCGATGGTGGTGGTGCGCTCTTGTGACCCTGACATCGGCACGAAGAAGGATAGGTTCAACATGTTGAGCAGCCCATGCCTGATGTGGAGCAGCTCCTACTTGCTGCTCTCGGCACCGCAACGGCTTCCCGAGGATGCGGTGGCGATGTGACTCCCTTGCCGATCACGCGTAGGATAGCCGGTGCCATGGGTTGTTCTGAACGAGCCTGAGGCGTGGTAGTGGAAGAGGTTGCCAACATCGATGCGGCCTCATCGTCGTGTCCATTATCACCGCATGATTTCCGCGGTGTCCTCGGTAGCGAAGGAACCAGAGCCAAGATAATGGAAGGGGTTATTTTTGGCGCCATACCCCATCATTTTTCTGGTGGTGCATGGCAACCTCCCCAAGATGTCAGCTCAATGAAGAAGCTAGAGTGACACAAACGAAGGAGGCAAAAGGGAGGACATCGCTGGTGGCCGTCGAGCCACCCACCTAGTGAAGGCGGCCCATGTTGGGTATCCCATCCCGCCCCAATCCAGTACCATACCCTCTCCCAAGTATTCACCCCTCGTCGGGATGCGAGCCATGGTGGAGCACAACTATGGAATATATCGGTCCCTCTGGCAGCCACGATGTCGCCTCCGTGCCCATGTGTTGTCGATTCCCACTTGCACCCCCTCCCCTATGAGAGATAGTGTTGTGTGCCCACCTCTCACGGCGGCGGCACGGGAGATCCTGGGCGGCCCACGAGAGGGGCGGGGTAGTGCTGATCGGGTCGTGCAGAGATACCGCGATGGAGGTGCGGTGGCGGTCTTGTTTCATGATGAGATGGAGGAGGAAGAAAGGGAGGCAACGTTAGGAAAACAGGGGAAGCATCTGGACCGCGGGCATCTGGACCGCGGGTGCAAAATCGGACGACGTTTAGCACGTTCGAGCATAAGGATTGTTTCAGAACGTTTTACAAATAAAAATCAGTTTTTCATTATAGATGAGACAAAGAAACATAAAAGAATAGGAGCTTCTTGGTGCACATGGGATTATAATTTAGCACCCGCCAAAACCATCCGATCAAAATACGACTATCTCTCTCTAACCCACTTGGTTCCACCATCCTCTGATGCTTCTGATGGCCCTCCCGCCATTCTCCCCTGTGCCGCCTTCTTCACAAATCTCGATCTCACGCGGGATACCAGCGCTCGTACCACAGACTACTTCAAGGTTTCATGGTCTCGTGTAGGGATGAAAGCGGAACGGAAACTTCCGACTTTTCGGCAGAAAACACAAATGAAATGGAAATATGGAAACGAAAACGTAATTTTGAGGAATGGAAACTTTTATACGGAACGGCGTATTCCGGCGGAACGACCTTGGAGACGGAAATTCTGTTTTGGTAATACGAAACTTTCCAAAAAAAATGCTACGCAATGCTTTTCGAATCCAGCAATTCTAGCGGGAACATTTAGCCACAACCCAATATCTGATTAAAAAAGAAAAGGATCAAAATCGAATATGTTAGGCCCTATGTACTCGCATATCATCTCCCACTCGAGTTGTTCCCAGTTTGCCATTTCATTGTTGCGTGCACTAGGGTTAGCGAGGATAGTAGGTATTTTTAATGTTGCCAAAGTTCATGAATTATGCACATTATGTTACATAATCATGATATCTCCTTATATTTTGTTTCATCTTAGAAACTAGACAAGTTTGTGATTTGCTTTAGTTTTCATGCATTATTGAAGGGGTCTCTTGGTTCCGGCAAACATCTGCTTACTATTCCGTGTCCGCACTGTATTCGGTATGTATTTGTTTCTGACAATATTTGTTTCCATATTTGTTTCCAGTCTTTTTGTATTCGTTTTCCACTTCCGCAAAAATATGAAAACACATGTGGCACCACCCAGTTTCGTCCGTATCAGCTCCATTTTCATCCCTAGTCTCATTAGTTCACTTGACCACTCTCTGAAAAACATGGTGGTACAAACTAAGCAACGCTATAACATGATTTATTTTAAAGGCAAGTTCTATGTTTCTCTAATCAACAATTGCATTGAAAAACGAGGCGGGTCTTGTATGCCCCTCACGTTTATCGCAGAAAAACCTAAGCGGGTGGGTTTATACATACGGTTTTAGGTCAAAACGAATGCGATAGTGCAAGAATCAACCCAATCGGATGCTCGAGGGGTGACAGAGGGCCCACAGCAGGGGTTCCCACTAGCCGCCTCGTTGCCTCGAGGTACATTAGATCGTCTCCTCGAGTTTGTCTCTCGCTGGTACTTTTCGTCTTCAGAAAATAGGAACGTCATTTTCCCCGATTTAACTGGGTTCTAAAAGGTTTCTAAAAATAAAAATACAAAAATGAGATTTCTTCCCTTACAGAAATAGATAACAAAATAATAAAATTCGTGGAAAATTCCATAAAGCAATAAAGACATTAATAATCATTAAAATATTAATATCATAAAAGTCAAAAGGCATAGGTACGTTTTAGACCTATCGGTAATAGAACATTTCACTTTAATTAAGGATATAGGTACGACAACAATGTTGATTTTTTTATATACAATTAGATATTTTCCCCCTCGATACCCAAACAATGTAAGAGCTAAGTAATACTCATATTTGATGGGATGATGAGGACGGAAATAGAACTACATGAAAATTCCCTCGATACCCTAACAATGTAAGAGCTAAGTAATACTCAATATTTGATGGGATAATGAGGACATAAATAGAACAACATGAAAAGTGTAATAAGACTTATGTGTTCCGTCAAACTGAAAACATGTATATCTACCAAAGAAACAATAAACTTGTGATACGTAGCAACGCAAGCTTTGAGAATTTTTCTTAAATCTTCATTGCTTTCCTACACCAATAAAGATACACAACGGGAGTAACGAAAGCTTCCATTTCAAAAAAAATCATAAAATTTGTACAACAATTGTCACAAGTACAATGAATTACCAAAACGCTGGTTTTCAAAGTTTTGCAATAAATAGGTAGTTTTTTTTCCAGGAACACCCGAGAAGGCACGTCTTTTTCTTTATATATAGAAGATAGATTTGCTCCAGTTTATGAGGGAGACCGGACTCAAAAACTATACAGAACCCACACGACTCCTCTAGGTTAACAAAACACATCCACATAAGACTCCCTAAACCAACCACCGCCAAGAATGGCGAAGGGTCGAGACACACAATCAAGAGACCGCGTCACAACCGGAGCAAAGCACCTCAGAAGCACGAAACCAACTCCAAGAAGACACAAGTCGACGTACCGCGCACCCATTTAGCACCTAAAAGTAGTCGGCAAATCCCGGACCCGAGGAAGGCGGCTGCTACGAAATGCCGTCTCCAGTGTACATAGCGCTCTGGAGGCCCACACTCTCAAAAGTGGCCAGCAACGACTCCAGTTTCTATCTGGGGACTCCACAAGAAACCTCTACAACGAGGAGACTACGGCATGGAGCTGCCGTTGTCTGATCCAGCCAAGTGGATCAAGGGTTTCCCACGGTTCTCGGGATGGGGGGAAAATGAATAGGGCCTCAACAACGCCTCCAAGGAGGTGACGGCGCCCACATGCGTCGCCATCATCAGCATCCGCAGGGATTTCTCCCAGCCCTTCCGTCGACCCCTGTCCAAAGAAGCAAACCAGAGCACAACCAGCAACCTCACCTGGAGCACAACCATAATCTTGGCTGGAATCGATAAAAGCATCCGTGATAAAGTACCAAAATGATATGCTTATATTATTGGCTTCCCTCTAATTATATCATCATTTCTTCAAGGGCGTTTAACTAACGGGACAACAACAGTTGGAATTGTCATTGCAGAAGGCTCTGGGGACCGGCGGCTTGCCGTCCCCGGCGCAGAACCGTTTGCACCGCTTGTGGGTGCAGTTTGGAAAATAGTTGGAGTAGCACGATGCGGGCACGGGAAAAGAAGCAGGCTGATGATCTGTCTGCATACATACATGAAAACGATCAATATATGGGATAATCGTGTTAGCTCCCAAACTCAAGAACTTTATTTTCAAATCTCAAAAACAGAATGACTATTTATTACATATATATGTGTGTGGTAGAGATATATAATCTGCAATAAAAAAATGGGCTAAATCTTCTGATCTCGGCGTTGTAAAATAGCAAAAAAATTAACTAACCTCATGGTGTGCATGGCATGAGGAGAGAAGAATGGTGGCCATGACCACCATGAGGGCGGCCACGAAGCACAGGGAGCTCGTGTTCTTCTGCAGGGTCGCCATGATGTGCAGGAGGGCTAGCTGCACGTACACTTCTTTCTTGATTTGTTGTCTGTTTATATAGACACTAGAAGAAAATGGCGCGCTTTGCCGCGCCCAGAGAGACCAAGATGCATGATTTTATCTGATGACACCGTGTCAACATATAGTAAAATCGAGTTAATGAACAACTCACTGTATATCATATAAATTAATATTACATGATAGAGATGGACCGACCCTAATAACATGTGACGCTCTACCGACTTGGACGTTACAACCCTCAGCTGCAGTTGTGGCACATGTTAGTTTTCTTTTTTGCCAGGAAGTGGTACATGTTAGCTGTCACCTGAAGTTACAATGTATACTTAAGTACCTGAAACAAGCCCAAAGGATAATTGGAAATAATGGTGTATTTTTTGCACTTTTTTGCGGCATCTTGCTGGTGTTTTTCCAAAGTTTGCTAAATGCAAAGAACCTGGAACATAAAACATCTCATACAGAATTCACATCCTATTTCCATATCATGATAGTCAATCAGATCCCTGAATATAGAATCAAGATACGTCGAAGAACTGTGAACTATAAACAGCCATATCAAAGTAACCACTTCTCGTAATTTCCAAGTCACTTTGATGGTCACATAACAATTTCTGGATACCAGTAAATATCTTCAGGCTTCAGCGCCTCTCTCTCAACAAGCAACAAGATGCAGCAAGAATAATCCCATGAAATAGTTCAGCTTGATCTCCACCCAGCTTAACAAATCAACACGAAGACTTCAAACCTGAATTTTCAAACACCATTACTGCTTAGACAACTGCAATATAATTCTAGGACCGTGGACAAGCTTCCATCTATTCATGCTCCATCATGCCTTTTCTAGGATATGGTATTAAGTTTCCTGCACGAGAGAATATATTGATGCACATTAGTGTATGGCAGAGCTTAACCATAGTTGATCACTTGATTTCAAGGCAAAGTTACGAAAGCATCTTGAGCAGATAAAGAGACAGTCATCAGGAGAAACCTACTTGTACTAATCCCTGTGAGGCTGTACCTGCCGACTGCAAAGCATTTCAGCTGAATACATGATTTTTGGGCATTCGTCTTGCTCAAGGCTCCAACCAAAATCGAGTTGAGAGAACATATCATAGCTCTATCAGGGAACTTAATGGTAGCAATATGGGAACTTAATGGTAGCAATATCACAATAATCATGACGTTTACTCAACTTGAAGCATATTCCTAAGGTGATTACAACAAACAAGAAAGGCCCCCGGGAATGCAAGCATAGACATGTAAAACATATTCAACAGTGTGGCTATATGGTTCTCTTATTATGTATTCTGCACTAAAATACATTCTAAATGTTCATTCTGGCTTTGCATGTCTCAGAGCTATGACTATCTACGTACAGGAGCCTTATAAATACATTCAAATGTGCTTCAGGACAATTAAAGAAGAAGTTGCTAAATCCTTGGAATCAAGAGCATTGCCACTCTATTGTAATCTCATACTACGTACTATGATCCATTCACTGAATTTTGCTGATTTCACAGACTTCTTTCATAAAGCATGACCGTATCAAACATACTGGGATACTGAGTGTGCTACTTTACCTTGATTCGAACTTGTTTCGTCTTTTTTTTACAAATGCGATTAAAACTTGAAGTGCTTTAGCTACATGCAGTATATAGCACCCAGCTGCGCTTGAACTGGCTTCTAACTTAAGATGAATAAGATTCTAGAGTGAATATTCCGCAAGGCTCATGCTCTACCTAATAGGTGTGTCTATTAGCCTGCCCATAGCTGAGGCACTTCTAAAATCTGGTGGATGGTCCAAAAACGCATAGTAGTGTCATCCAAAAACGCATTACTTTAATTTTGGGTCTTCTGAACCCAATAATTTATGCATTATTTCACAGAAAACTGTGCTCTAGCTATGGTAAACAGGGTTAAGTTGCATTACATATACCTGGAACTCTTGGGACTTGTCGTGGTGGGAACACGCAGATGCCTAGGGGTAGGCTTAGTCTGGGGCCGAACGTACGCTTGAGGATTCGGGGAGGGATTGCGCAATTGAGTCGCACACGAAGAACACTGCAAACACAAAGATCTACCCTGCTTCGGGGCCCTCATGAGGAGGTAAAACCCCTACTGCAGCATCTATCCTACTTTGGTGTATTTCCCTCTGTATACGCAGTGCGTACAAATGCTCCTCGAGCTGTATACCTCCAAGTGCTTCTAATTATGCCTCTAATCACTGCTAATTAAGCTGCTAATCCCCAGAGAGGAGAGCTCCCGTGGGGGGAAATGAGCCCAGGGGCCTCGTGTGTCCTCCCCTTGCCTCTCCCCCTGGTGCTCTTTATATAGAGAGAGCCCAGGGGACAACAAGGAGACAAGGGGACAAGCAGGGACAAGAAACACTATTCTAGATACACTGTAGCAGACATGACTGATGGGGTCTTGTCAGCACTGTTCACGCGTCACTGTAGTTGTACTGTTGTCACATCCCGGGCACTGTAGCCACGCTGCCTGTGTCATCCTGCTTGTCCTGTAGCGTCTGTCTTCTGGAGGTGACAGAGCATCTGGTACTTGACGAGGTAGCTGCTGGATGCTGGAGATGCCGGAGACGTACGCTGCAGCCGAGATGAATGAGTCTCAGACTAGCCGAGATGAGGATCTCCGCCGAAGACCTCGGATGGAACCTCGCTCCAGCCAAGCTGCTGGATACCTCGGATTGAAGTAGCGCCTGGCTCCGGTCGATGAAGCCCCTGACGATCTTGGTCCACGACGACCGACGCAGGGCTTGTGCGAGGGAGCAGCACGCGGCGATGACTCGGTCGATGAAGTCCAGCCGAGGTAACGCCGTAACGGGATCGTGGCCCAGCCGAAGTACGGGAGCCTCGGTCTGATCCGAAGCGCTGGAGCGAAGCTGGACTCCCGAGGCACTCAGAACTCGGCCCACCCGAAGTGAACAGAACTCGGCCCGAACAGAGATAGAGCAGAAGTCGGCCCGCCCTGGATAGGATACCTCGGCCTGGGAACTGACCTCGGCTGGAGATACGTCGGCCCGTCCTAGACAGGGCAAGGTCGGCCCATCGAGACTGTGGTGCTTCGGTCCGGCTGGGGCTGGAAGAATGCTTCGGCCCACCGAGGTAACCACTTGGCCCAGGCGATGGAGATGGTGGCCTGCTCCGGAGTGTGGCCTGTTCCGAGATAACTAGACCTCGGCCCACCTGAGGTAAACAGCTTCCAGGCCGCCCAGGTAAATGAATTTCGGCCCAGTTTTGGTTGTGTCGGTCTGGATTCAGCCTAACTCGGCCCAGTCTAGTTTTTCTCCCTTTTCACTTATCTTTTACTCATATAACTCCGGTTTCTATCTCTTTTACCGACATAACAACCACCTGACTTTGGGGTACCGGGGATTACATCCCCGACATTAGTCCCTGAGGCTGCGGGGGACTCGCAGAGTCGCGCGCAGTCTTACAAAAATAAATGCCACCATCGAAACCTCCATGTACACGACCTCCTGCGTGTACGGGCGCCATAATAATTCGGTCGTCTTTGCCATGCCTTCCAGGCCAATTGCGACATCCGGTTGACCGAGCTCACCCGAATCAACAACGAGATGGACAGTTTGTACTGGAAATGTGTTGCCTGCATGGTCACCATTATATGTCGGTTCTTGGCCCTCCTGGCCTTTACCGAACTCGGATGTCGCCAGCGCCGGTTAGCCCACCTGGCTTTTACCGAACTTGGATGCCGCCAGCGTCGGTTAGCCCTCCTGGCTTTAACCGAACTTGGATGCCGCCAGCGTCGGTTAGACCGACATAGACCTACGTGTTAGTATCTCATATGTCTCGGTACCTCGGCCACTCTGGGCATATCACATATGTCTCGATACCTCGGCCCCTCTGGTAGCCACTCTGGGCATATCACATATCTCGATACCTCGGATGTCTGGTAGCCACTCTGGGTGCTTACCGACATAGATGTCTCCAGCCACTGCTGGTTTGACATAAGCATATCTGGAATGCCGGTTTTAGCCACTCCGGGCGTATACCGACATAGATGTCTCCAGCCACTGCTGGTTTGACATAAGCATATCTCGAATGCCATTTTTAGCCACTCCGGGCGTATACCGACATAGATGTCTCCAGCCACTGCTGGTTTGACATAAGCATATCTCGAATGCCGGTTTTAGCCACTCCGGGCGTATACCGACATAGATGTCTCCAGCCACTGCTGGTTTGACATAAGCATATCTCGAATGCCGGTTTTAGCCACTCCGGGCGTATACCGACATAGATGTCTCCAGCCACTGCTGGTTTGACATAAGCATATCTCGAATGCCGGTTTTAGCCACTCCGGGCGTATACCGACATAGATGTCTCCAGCCACTGCTGGTTTGACATATAACCTGCGAAAACATATCTCAAAGGTTGCCTCTGGCTAACAAACATAAACAAAGATCTGGTATGCCAATGATGCCATGACACGCTGGCAAACAGAATAAACGGCGATGAGGGATATGGAATGATGTCATGATATTGTGACCAACCGAAATGAACGGCGATCCGGGATGGGGAATGATACCGTGATACTGTGGTAAACCGAAATACACGGCGATCTAGAGAATACCAATAATGCTAGGGTACCTTGGATAATTTTGACATAACCACAATAACCATGATACCTTGGATCTCCGTTATGACCCGGATTTCCATTATGATCCGGATTTCAATTATGACCCGGATTTCAATTATAACCCGGATTTCCGATATGATCCGGATTTCCAATATGACCCGGATTTTCAATCTGATCCGGACTTCCAATATGACTTGGATTTCCAATATGACCCGGATTTTCAGGATACCTCAGTAACGAACATTCTCAACAAAACCGATGTCACCTATCCACGTTAGTCCAACATACATACCATGAAGAATACTTAATGGGAACAACAACTTTACTTAACCGAGGCAGACTAGCTATAACACTTGATAGAAAACGAATCTAACAGGAGGTACTATGCACAAAGATCTAGACTCGGTTTCAACCGAGTCCCCGAGTTACTTTTCTTATCTAGGAGAAGGTGCAAAACAGACTGGCTACCCAGTCCCCAGGTCAAGACATCTTGTCCCGGGTAGAACACTAGACAAAAAGCGAAGGGGCAGCACCCGAGCAACGTTTGAGACAAAGTAAAACTGGACTGGCTATCCAGTCCCCGGGTCAAAACACTTTACCCCGGGGAAACAACTAATCATAGCAAGGTAGAAACGAGGGGGCAATCCCTGAGTACTATTTGAGACTATCTAAAAGCATGAGCAGACATATAAATGATACTTACAAGGCCAGGATGTTGGAGAAGTCTTAACTCGGATTCTCCCAAGATACCTCGGACTTCAGAACAGCTCGGACAGAAACACCTCAGACAGAAACACCTCGGATTACAAAACAGCTCGGACAGAACACCTCGGACAGAACACCGCGGACAGAACACCTCGGATTACAGAACAACTCGGACAGAAACACCTCGGATAGAACCCCTCGGACAGAACACCTCGGATTACAGAACAGCTCGGACAGAACAGCTCGGATTATAGAACAGCTCGGACAGAACACCTCGGACAGAACACCTCAGACAGAACACCTCGGATTACAGAACAGCTCAGACAGAACACCTCGGATTACAGAACAGCTCAGACAGAACACCTCGGATTACAGAACAGCTCGGACAGAACACCTCGGATTACAGAACAACTCAGATAGAACACCTCGGACAGAACACCTCAAACAGAACACCTCGGACAGAACACCTCAGACAGAACACCTCAGACTGAACACCTCGGACAGAACACCTCAGACAGAACACCTCGGACAGAACACCTCGGTAATGAACATTTTCAGCGAAACCGATACCACCTTTCAACGTTAGTCCAACATATATATCATGAAGACTCTAAGGGCACGGAACTAATCAGAGGCAACGAAGTATAGCATATGCCGAAAAGTAAACATAGCAGTAAAACTATGTACGAGGATGCAAAGTTGGACTCAACCGAGTCCCCGAGTTACTTTTCTTATCTAGCAGAGGTTTAAGTTTGACTGGTTGGCAAGTCCCCGGGTCAAAACACTTTGCTCCCGGGGAACACAACTATGCATGGCAGGCAGGGGCAGTCCCGGAGCTATTTTCAGGATTAACTAATCGAGATCTGGTGATGATGCTTGTCGAAGTAGGCTGCGCCTGCCACTGCTTACAGCGGCAAGCTCGAGCTCGGGGGACAATGGTGATGCCGAGTCCCCGAGTGGCTGAAGAAGGTCCCGTCCGAATTGATCCAGCAAGCGCCACTGTCAGCCCCACGGTGGGCGCCAACTGTCGTGGTGGGAACACGCAGATGCCTAGGGGTAGGCTTAGTCTGGGGCCGAACGTACGCTTGAGGATTCGGGGAGGGATTGCGCAATTGAGTCGCACACGAAGAACACTGCAAACACAAAGATCTACCCTGCTTCGGGGCTCTCGTGAGGAGGTAAAACCTCTACTGCAGCATCTATCCTACTTTGGTGTATTTCCCTCTGTATACGCAGTGCGTACAAATGCTCCTCGAGCTGTATACCTCCAAGTGCTTCTAAGTATGCCTCTAATCACTGCTAATTAAGCTGCTAATCCCCAGAGAGGAGAGCTCCCGCGGGGGGAAATGAGCCCAGGGACCTCGTGTGTCCTCCCCTTGCCTCTCCCCCTGGTGCTCTTTATATAGAGAGAGCCCAGGGGACAACAAGGAGACAAGGGGACAAGCAGGGGACAAGAAACACTATTCTAGGCACACTGTAGCAGACATGACTGATGGGGTCTTGTCAGCACTGTTCATGCGTCACTGTAGTTGTACTGTTGTCACATCCCGGGCACTGTAGCCACGCTGCCTGTGTCATCCTGTTTGTCCTGTAGCGTCTATCTTCTAGAGGTGGCAGAGCATCTGGTACTTGACGAGGTAGCTGCTGGATGCTGGAGATGCCGGAGACGTACGCTGCAGCCGAGATGAATGAGTCTCGGACCAGCCGAGATGAGGATCTCCGCCGAAGACCTCGGATGGAACCTCGCTCCAGCCAAGCTGCTGGATACCTCGGATTGAAGTAGCGCCTGGCTCCGGTCGATGAAGCCCCTGACGATCTTGGTCCACGGACGACCGAGGCAGGGCTTGTGCGAGGGAGCAGCACGCGGCGATGACTCGGTCGATGAAGTCCAGCCGAGGTAACGCCGTAACGGGATCGTGGCCCAGCCGAAGTACGGGAGCCTCGGTCCGATCCGAAGCGCTGGAGCGAAGCTGGACTCCCGAGGCACTCAGAACTCGGCCCACCCGAAGTGAACATAACTCGGCCCGAACAGAGATAGAGCAGAAGTCGGCCCGCCCTGGATAGGATACCTCGGCCTGGGAACTGACCTCGGCTGGAGATACGTCGGCCCGTCCTAGACAGGGCAAGGTCGGCCCATCGAGACTGTGGTGCTTCGGTCCGGCTGGGGCTGGAAGAATGCTTCGGCCCACCGAGGTAACCACTTGGCCCAAGCGATGGAGATGGTGGCCTGCTCCGGAGTGTGGCCTGTTCCGAGATAACTAGACCTCGGCCCACCTGAGGTAAACAGCTTCCAGGCCGCCCAGGTAAATGAATTCCGGCCCAGTTTTGGTTGTGTCGGTCTAGATTCAGACTAACTCGGCCCAGTCTAGTTTTTCTCCCTTTTCACTTATCTTTTACTCATATAACTCCGGTTTCTATCTCTTTTACCGACATAACAACCACCTGACTTTGGGGTACCGGGGATTACATCCCCGACAGGACTTGACCACAAAACTACATACTGCTGCGCTGCCTAAATTTGAGGAGCTCATTCCCTTGATGGTAATACACACGACGTAAAATTCTACAACCGTTCGAGCAATGTTGTAGCCCCTTTTATTTGTCAGTTCCCATTCCACCATTAGCTCAGTGAAAACAAAACATACAAACTGTCTAAACTTTGTGTGGCAAAGACATCTGCAATTACATCCAGATAAGAGAACTGAGTGTCACTCTGCTGGCTAGTGGTCTGTGTGCTTGTTGTTTGAGATTTTTTTTACATCAGGACCAAACACTTTTGCATTATAAATTCATAAACAGTCCAAATAATGTGTAACATCCGTTATAGATAACATTTCTTGATTAACGCAGTAATAGGTAGCAAGTTTACTATAAACATTTTAGCTATTTGAAAAATACGAATGGTCATTAATTTTAGAATGAACTAAGAAAAGAAAGCAATAACGTTTCAATTGACATCATGGATCTACCTCAGAGAGGTGCGGTATATAAGATAGCCTGAAGACTTTGTTTTCCAGTTTATCTTCAGCAACCCACATAGAGATATGCTTAAGCAAGAGCTCCTCACGTTCCGCTTTCTTCTTTGCTTTCAGCTTCTCCTTCTCCCTCCAGCTCTCTAGCTTCTCTTTCTTTCATCTATAAACTATCTCATATAATTATACGAACATATTTTTGATGAATGTTTGTATGCGTGATTTTGAACTTGAACAAAGTTAGGAAAATCAACAGTAATACAAACATGATATCCAGCAAACGAAGTACAAACAAAAGCATCATCAGAGAACCATTGTAATGGATAGACATGTATGACATGTAAAAAAAAAATTGCACATTCTTTCTCAATTGGTTGTCAAACTGTGGTTTCCATCCTCTATGTAGGAAAGTGGTAGAACACAACTGAGGTAGCAGCACAAACACTAAATCTAAGTTTCATGCCATGATGATCATATAGATTCCACTTCTTAATGATATTTTAGCAAACTTAAGCACTTCTGAATGGAAGTGCGGACGGCACAAAATTAGAAAATAGAAAACAATCTGGAACCCCCAAGTTCAACTTAAAAATAACCATCTCCCTACACAGGCTATGAGCCTATGAACAACTTGTATTAGAGTGACATTGTTTCTGCCCAAACCAAAATTATATAAAATAAAACAATCATTTTTGTCAATTACAGTTTCAGTCCAAACCAAAATGAGCATCAAACTGACACGTTTAGTTGCAAAAACAATGCTCCGTCGTGTATACAACAGGGTATGACATATAGTTACATGATTAATTGCGTGACGTACTACATAGTTTTATCTTTGTGGATAACTCTTTAGCTAGATTTCCAGATAACATAAGTAGTTCAGCGAACAAAGAAGAATATGACCTTGTGAATCCAAGTGGAGCTAGTTGTGGGCATACCCTTGTACAGCTGAGAGAGGGAAGCTGATCTGAAAAAGAAAAACACCTTGCTGCATAGTTCATATATATAGTCATATTGATCAAACCTACTCACCTACACCTACAGGATAAAAAATGTACACCTTGCTGCATCTTAATGCCAAAATACTAAAGTATATCTTAGTTGCAGTTACCGAATCTGGTTCAAGTACAGCTTATTAAGGTGACAGAGAAAATATACTAAAAGGGGACATCACCGTTTCTGTCCTCAGCTGGAAAGCTAAATGTCGACGGGATCATTGGACCGTCTCAGCCACTCTCGGTTCACCATTCTCTATTCTCAAATAGCAAATATCTGAACACAATTCTCAATCTTACAGCAAATTATTTTATTCGAGTGGCCTTACAGCAAATTATTAACTAATTCACTCGCAGCTAAACACAACAGTAGCCAGTAGCAGTGTCGCAGTAGCACAATCTGCACAGAAGTACAGAAGAGCAGAAGAGAAGCAAGGCAGGGGAAGGTCCTTACATTGCAAGTTTCATCCGTACAGGAGAAGGAGAAGAATAGCACGCCCGGGCTGAGCAGTAGCACAGGCTGCCGTTCACCGTGTCGCTAGCCGCGTCACCGCTCTCCGGCGTCGACGGTCCGAAGGTGGTGGTGCGGCGGCCTGGCGGTGGCGGGGACGGAGATGCGCCGGCAGCCCGAGTCGGAGATGCGACGGAGACGGAGATGCGACGGAGACGGAGATGCGCCGACGACCAGGACAGCGACGCGCCGGCGGCCCGGCTCCGACATGCTCAGATGCGGCCAGGACGAAGATGGGCTGAGGCGAGGTTGACCGTGAGGATGCCGGGCGACGTGTGGAGATGTGGTGGCGGCGCGGCGCCCGTCCCTGCTCTGCCGCGCGTGGAGGCGAGCTAGGTCACGAATCGATCTCGCCGGCATTGGGATGGCGAGGCCAAACACCACCAGACCCACTAGCGTACCCTGGCCAGCGCCGCCGTATGCCGTCGCAGCTCCGGCGCCATCTGGTCCCTCCAAGATCCAGCACGTCGCAGCTCCGGCGCCGTCTGGTCCCTCCAGGATCCAGCACGTCGCCGCCTATCAGTGCCTCGTCGCGGGAGAGGGAGGTAGGGATCCAGTGGTAAGGCGGTGGAGGCGGTCGTGGGCTGGTACCGCCGTGTCTGGGGGAGACCGAGAGAGGCGACGCCAAAGCCCTTTTCTGTGGAGAGAGGTGAAAGACGGGCTGAGACGGTGCACCGACTATGCTGAACCGACTAAATTGATGGTTAGGATGGATCCACTTTTTAGCCAACAAATCAGGAACGTATAAACCAGAGGATCAAGGAGAGCTCACCATTTCTTGTGGGATTGTAGTTGTAGAGATGTACCTTAAGATTACCAATTAAATGTTGTGTTGATTAATTATTTAATTGCAAGCGATAAATACAACTCCTTCTGTATGGATAAGTGGATAGCTACGTGCCACTACAAGCTTATATATGTATTCCCTCCGTCCGGAATTAGATGTCGTTGAAATGAGTGAATCTACACAACTATACTCCCATGATTTATTTCTGAGCTGTTAATGGTACACTTCGGCCCTGTGGGGTGAATTGGGCATCTAGTCAGCCCATGAAAGTCATGTTTGGTTGCCCGCACTATGTCCTTGCCAGACCCGGGTCAGACTGGTGCTTCATCGTGGATGGAATTTGTGATTCACGTTGTTTGTTTAGCCCCACAATTTGGATTATATTTTGTTTAGGACCCTCTTGAGGAGGGCAGTGCATTCCTACAATTCTTATAGAAAAAGAGATTTGGCCTAATTTATAAGGTAACCGGTCCTAAAAACATGCATTGTCCTATTTATGAGGCAAACTGTACCAAAAAATGCACACGCGGGGAACCTGTCGTCCACCACCACGGCAAAAAAAACACCTCTGACTCCAGGACCGCTGACCTGAGTTACACCACTCGGCATAAATGCTGCACACGAGACACAACGCCGCAAGACCCAGCTGTCTCGTAGCCCCAGTTATCCAGGCGACCATCCTCGCCGCCCTGACGTAGCTAGCTACCATAACGATGGAATTCGAACTAGCCGGGTCGATGGTCTCGTTGCACACGCAGCTCCAGTGTTACCCAAATCATGTTAGGCCACGGTTTTGCCCCATAAAACCGTCGTCGCATAGTAGACAGAGGCCGCCGCTTTGAGGCACCACCACCGTCTGGGTATATGCACTAGAATATTACTCAGCAAGCGAACTCGGTTGTATGACCCGTCTAATATTTCCTAAGTGTATTTATAAGTTATCAATTGTCCTTGAACATCGTTAATAACATGGATCATTGAATATGTGATTCGGTTGTGTAACTCTAACAATCTCTAATTCCCCAACCTCTACATCAAAATGATGCACACAACTTTTTTTAATTAAATTTATTCAACAAAGCCATTACAAAGAAATAGATCGATCAACCGGAAGCCACCTTCGTGGCGACAACTGTCGCAACACCTACAAACTTAATGAGGGGGTGGCCATGATCGGCGCCGTTGTGCCCAGACCTCACACCTACGCACATCATCTAAAACCGTAGTCCTCACCTAGTCGTCGTATGCACACGCTACAGAAGCCGCCGCCACCTTCTTCCACGAGTCCATCTTCAAGAAGGATGAAGGCATTGACCTTGACATGCCTGCCATCAACGTCACCACGATGCCAGACAGTGCCACGCCTTGCGCGCGTCCGTCGCCGAGACCCCGCCGCGCCACGCCGCCGAGACTCGCCATCATTGACGAGGTAGATACAACACCGCTCCTCCTTCTGCCCCCTCAAGATGGTAGCTGCTCCAAAACGATGTCCCCAGGAGGTAGAACGACGCCGAACGTCGCCATCGCCCAATCCGGGAGACCCAGATCTAGAGTTCCCCTGGAGCAGCCCGATGGAGGAGACATGAGCTGCATCGACGATGCCTTCATCAAGGTAGCAACGCCCCAAGACGCCGCCATCATCCGCCGTCAAGGACGGCCTGATTTTCATCGGCAGTCCCGTCTCCCCATCCTCACCGCCGACGGATCAGCGAGCCGGGCGATGACGCAAACCCCCAGCCGGTTAGAACTCCACGGGCAGGAAAGGGAGGCCGCAACCCCACCCCACCGCGACGCATCTGGGGCCGAAACCCTAGGCGTTGCCGCCAAGACCACGGCTAAGGCGCTGTGAGGGAGGACTTGGCACAACTGCAGCCGACGCGGATCCGGACGGCCTGAAGGTCGACTTCAAGCCACGGCGCGGGGTTCCCCACTAGAAAACTCGCCGCCGCCGGTGGGGGCCGAGAGCGCGAGGATGGGAAGACACGCCCCGCCGCCACCATCCTAGGGAGAGCACAGCCTTACACATAACTCTAACTAGTGTACGAGTCGGCCGATGGCCGGCCTGGTTATACTGGTTATGGGCATGTGCACCTCAATCCGACAAGCGGCTATGGATGGCTCTTGCGACACGTCATGATTTCCAAAATTTGCGTTTGTTGTCTACCCAACAAAATGGCTTTTTTTAAGTTCATCGGCTGACATAGAAACAAATGCATACATGCAGGAGCAGAAGGCAGCCTGTGCCTTTTGTTCCAGGAAACGAAAGGCACGGGGGACACTTGTTCCTGCGCTCGATGCAGGTGCGCTGCTACTAGGGAGGCCCACCCATCACAGGCTTCACAGTGACACGGATCCCACGCGCTATGCTCACTCTTTAGTCCCACCTCGGTACTTCACCACGCTCCCGACCAGCTTATATACGCGCGCGACCCTCTAAGGTGCGCTAGCTGCTGCTTTTTTTTTAGTACAAACGCAGACCCTCATATAAACGCGCACACACTCACCCCTATGAACGCACGCACGCACACCCTATCCCTATGAGCACCTCCAAAATACTGAGCCAGCGGATCGAGTCTTGAGATTGACGAAACCACCACGGGCGCCTCGCTGTCGACGGGAACGTCGCCTCCCACTGAAAGAATATTCCGCCTAAATGCAACACAGATGTCAAACCTGGATTTGAACTCTGCTGGGCTGAGTGTACAACCACCCTGCTAACCATCCAACCACGGGAAGGTGCGCTAGCTGCTGCTTGCCTACCTTTATTCCTAGGGAATTTCATACAGTAACATGTATTATTGTGCGACCAAGTATACATACAGTAACATGTATTATTCGTAGGGAATTTCATCTGGTAGAACAGGAGCATATACTGGACCGAGAAAAAGGATGGCTTGGAAAACAACACGTTTACACTTAATAGATGGAGATATGGAAATACCTTTCACCATAGAAAGCTCAGAAAATTCTACGGATGTGTATTTAAAATTCTGAAAATGTCAAGAAAAATAAATAGAAATTATAATATCTATTAGATCAAAAGGCAGATAAATGGCTGAATAAGGAAAACTCTGCAATCCAAATTCTCTGAATAAACATATGCCTGAAAATTTCTCGAGACGGACTTTCGCCCCGCTTTATAAATAAAGCCCAACCGGCCAAACCGATATAAAGTGGTGGGGAGTCCCCATACAAGCAAGTCAAAAGAAAAATACGACAAGGGAGCTGGAGGCGAGCCACCAACTCAAAGTTGAACAAGAAAACGGGAGACGCCACATCAAAGGAGAAGCGACCTAGACTATCGACCAAGACCGGAGACGCGCCGCCTTGTAGGAGTACCGAGCCCCGAAGCACCAACCACACCAAGCTATCGCCGGAGAGGGCCGCCTGCCCTCCCGCTCCGGGCCGTGGAGCACCGATCCTGCCAGCAAAAGCGAGTAACATGGACGGTGCCACCGAGGGCACGTGTAAAAGATAGGAGACCAACGCAACCGCTCCATGCCGAAGTCAAGGGAGCTTCACACCAAGATGATAACACCAACGTGCTGCACCCGGATAGAGCCTGAGTTCCCCGACGACGCCCCCAAGAGGGTAACGGCGCAACGCGCCGCCGCCACCGATGAGCCCGCAACGACGGGCTAAGGTTTTCACCCGGAAAACAATCACGGAAAGGAAACCCACAACAACGCCCCCAAGAGGGTACTGACACCGCGGGCATCACCATCGTCGGCGCCAAAGCGCAGAGCTTTCGCCCGGCTCCTCGCCCGTGAGCAACCTAGCTAGAAGAGAGGGACACAGAATAAACCGAGCTACAGCCTCTTCTCATTCCTCTGGCTATTAAGCTTTTCCTGAGTGGCCAGCTGCTGCTTCGTGCGGGCGTGCACGCGGGGATCACTGACAGGCACGGCTCGGCCATGCACGGCGGCGGCGATTGGGATCGAGCGGAGGCACAGGGTGTGGGTCAATTCGCTCCTCACGAGTAGGGCTACCGAAAGGGGGCGGCGCCGCTAGCTAAAGGTCATCGGAGCTAGCATGGCCTCGACGGCGAGCGGCGGTTGGGGACGGACTACAGCGAGGCCACGAAGTTACGGTGATAGGGTGAGGGAAAAGATGTCTCCGAGGTCTGCGAGCTCTACCTAGACGTGTGGCCGTGCTCGGCGAGGACGCCGGTGGACTGGAACACCGGTGATTGTGCTGCGGCCGGAGACAAGGAAGACGAGACGGAGCGGTCGATTTGCGGCGCCCCTCTTCGATTCCTTGTACGAGGCGGATGATGGCGACGCGGGGGAGCAAACGGACATCTTCGATCTGCTCGGGAAGCTTCAGGCCACGGCGGCGAGCTCGGTGGCTATGGCTAGGTTTCCCTTTTTTTTCCTTAGGCGTTTTTGTTTATTTTCAGCAAAGACTGTTGACATGTCAGCATTTTTACCGGTCCCACTCGTCATCAACTCATCCATTTAACGGTCAACAGGTTTGACTGAACGGAAGTGCTCCATTGGGCATCTGTGAGGGTTTCAAACAAGAGCGTGGAGAAAAGTGAGAACAAGTTAAGAGCGTGGGGAAAACTGAGCACAACTAAGAAATCAGGGGCACATGAATCTTTTTTTTTTGAAACTTTTCTACTGCAGGGGAGTCCCCCACAGCCTCATTTTCTCTCCTTTATTGAAATATAAAGTTATATACAATATTTACAAGTAAGTACAGAAATTAAAGTAGAGTGTCAAGCCATGATGACAGTAAAGGAACATCAGCACTCTTTGCCCTATATTTGAGCAAAGACATCTCATACACAAAACATGTCTTCCATCCTCTAAAAGTTGGCTTTATGTACTTGAAAATCCACCCATTTCGCTGCTTCCAAATTGCCCAACAAGCCAGGATTACAACTTCAGTAAAGCATGGACCCGAGAAGCTCTTTCTTGCTGCTGCAATGACTTGCGTGGTTACTGCCTGGAGACCATGAAATTTGCAGATAGTTCCATATCCTCGTGCTGAACAAACAATTAAAAACAGGTGCCTCTAGTCCTCCATTTGGTGAGAGGAGCATAGGACACAGTCAGAATTATCGGATACAAACCAATGCCTACGAATCAACATCTCCTGTGTGTTAATTCTATCATGCAGAAGAAGCCAAGCAAAAAATTATGCTTTGACTGGCATTTACTTTTCCAAACCCAGCAAGAGGGAGCATGGGTCTCCATATCTTGAAAATGTAATCTGTATATCTTACTTGGTCGAAAAACGCCGTTACCAAGTGTGCAGACCCAAGCATCTTTACTCATGTCATCTAGATGAATGTCCTGTAGCAAACTTGCAGTTGTCGTAATTCCTCTTGAGCTTCTATTGACAGGGGGGAAAAACCACTGCAATCTGTTTCCTGTGCTCATGAAGTCAGCCACTGACTGGAGCTTGTCAATAGCAAAGGAGAATAGCCGAGGAAATTGTTCATCCAATTTTTCCTTTAGCCACAAATCTGACCAAGAACAGGACTGAGGTACCACTGCCCACTACACATTTTGTAATTGCTCTGTATGCATCAGATAATGCAAAAACCCCTCTCCACCAGAATGATCCAGATGTTATGACAGTATGGGGTACTGTATTATGATAGTAAGAATCCTTGATCAACTGAACCCAGGGGGTGCTATCATCATTGTAAAATTTGTGTAAGTGTTTTAGTAACAAGGCTTTATTCTGCACCT
Organism: Poa pratensis; assembly: GCA_947311845.1. Lineage (NCBI taxonomy): Eukaryota > Viridiplantae > Streptophyta > Magnoliopsida > Poales > Poaceae > Poa > Poa pratensis. Next base: position 1,320,006 of record CAMZMU010000035.1, read on the forward strand.
TTAAATCTATAATACCAAGACCACCTTTGTTCTTTGGTTTACAGACCATGTCCCAAGCAGCCAGGGAGTGGACCTTTTCCTTATCCTTCTTTCTCCATAAACAATGCCTCCTTCCTCGATTTAGAACTTCCAACACCCCCACTGGAATTTGCAAACTCAACAAGAAGAAGGTGGGCAATGAGAAATGACAGAATTAACAAGCACCAATCTGTCTCCATATGAGAGAAACGAGGTAGTAGCAGTCAGTTGACGCTCCAACCTATCAGTGAGTGGAGAAAAGTCTTTAATTGCCGGCTTAGTGGTACCCATTGGTAGTCCAAGATAAGTGAAAGGCATAGTGCCTAATTTGCACTCAAAGAAAGCTGCCAGCTCAACCATCTCCTCATGTGGCACATTAATAGGAACCATCGAGGACTTATGGAAATTTACTTTTAGACCAGTGAAAGCTGCATACATGTCCAGAATTTCCTTAAATACCTTCAGATCAGATTTGGTCGCTGGCAAAACAATAATTGTGTCGTCAGCATACTGGATTATAGGATAGTCCTTCCTGATAGGTATTGGGGCTGAGAGTAAGCCATCTCTATAAGCTTTATTCACTAAGCTCTGTAACAAGTCAGCTCCTTCGACAAAGGAGAGGGGATAAAGGGTCACCCTGTCTGACTCCTCTTTTACAAAAAAGGCTTTCCAGGTATTCCATTTAGAAGTACAGATGACGAACCAGAAGACAAAATCTCTCTCACCCAAGTGATGAACAGAGGGGAAAACCTTTGGCCTGCAGCACTTGAATAATGGCTTCATGATCAAGTGTGTCAAAAGCTTTTTCGAAGTCGATTTTTAGTATCACCACTTTTCTCCCAGACTGTTTACACTGGAAAAGAAATTCAAAGGACCAAGCCAAACAATCTTGTATTGTCCTTTTTTTAATGAAACCATATTGATTATCATGAATAGTTCTGGTGATGACAAGCTGTAATCTGTTGGCAATCAATTTTGTAACAAACTTCAAGCAAGTATTTGTGAGTGAGATCGGCCTAAAATCACCCACAGTCTCTGGACTCTGTATTTTTGGAATAAGAGTAATAAAAGATCCATTTATGCTCTCCAAAGCCAATTTTCCAGTGTGGAACTCATTACATAGTTTTGTAAAGTCCTCTTTCACAATATGCCAGCACTTTTTCAGAAACATACCATTAAAACCATCAGGGCCAGGGGCTTTATCAGTTTTCATGTGCTTGACAACATCCTCAATTTCCTCTGATGAAAAGGGCTCCACCAGACTGTCCAGATTATCCACCACTGACAGTAAATCAGACAAAACAAAAGGCTGAGCAGTTGGGATAGAAATTCCCATCCTGTTTTTAAAACTAAGCCAGAAAGCTGCTGCTTTTTGCTGGTGGTCAATTAAGGTAATGCCATCATCATTCTTAATTTCAGCAATAGTATTATGTCTGTATCTTTCAGTGGCCTTTGCATGGAAGAATTTTGTATTTTCACCTCCCAACTGAACCCATCTGACAGTACATCTCTTTTTCCAGTATTCAGACTGTATGAACAGCAGCTGCTTTAGGTGAGTTTTAACTATGTTTCGAAAATTGAACTCCGGTCTGCTCAAATCTCGTTCATCTTCCAACTGATCCAGTATTAGGATTACTTTGTTGCATTTGTCAATCAAAACCTTTATCTGTGAGAGAGATCTGCCCCATCTTTTGAGTTCATGTCGTACATTTTTGAATTTAGCAGTCAGTATATTTGCAATATTATTTGCACGAACAGGCCATTTCCATACCCTTTCCACTAAATCAGTGAAACCAGGCTGAAGCACCCAATGATTTTCAAACCTAAAAATCTGAGCCTTTGGGATGGTGGTGGAGATACTGATCACACAAGGAACATGGTCAGATGTAGATTTTGCAAGTGGATGCACAAGAGTATTTGGATATTTCAGGGTCCATTGGCAGCTAGTAAAAAACCAATCCAGCTGTTCCAACAATGGCTGGTCTTGCATGTTCGACCATGTGAAAGCCCTGCCTTTCAGTGGTAATTCAATCAGACCCAAGTAGCTAATTATTTCATTAAAGATGAATATATCATTCATATCAGCTCCTTCTCTGTTTCTGTTTTCTACTGATCTGATGAAGTTAAAATCGCCCACTAACAACCAATTCTCATGAAAAGGAATAGTCAAATCATGCAACCACTGAACAAAATCATCCCTTTCAGGACCCCTGCAAGGGCCATATACAGTGACAAGTGTCCAGCTTTCTTTGTTATGCTTAGAGGTAAAAGAGATTCGGATAGCAGATCTGTGTATTTCCTCTAATTTGCCTTCAAAAATTGAGCTATTCCACAAAACAATAATTCCTCCAGAAGCTCCAATTGATGGTGAAAAACAAATCTATCAAATCTTTTTGGACAGAAGGTACGGATAAAAGAGTGATCAAAATTTTCACATTTTGTTTCCTGGAGGCAGATAATAGCACACTGACTTTCATCAATTTTATTGTATACTAACAGACGTTTATCTTTGTCATTAAGGCCTCTGACATTCCAATCAAGGACTTTCCAGTCCAACAACCATTGTGGTGTACTATCCATTGGAAACATAATGTATATATAAGTCCAAAACTGACAGGCTCAACCAATCAGCAGTGATAGCATCACATAATCCAAAGCAAGATATTTGAGCTCATAATAACCACAAGAACAAGCAAACTGATACTGCCAGCCATAACATAACTCCATAAACTCACAGACACCAAAAGGACCAGTATGAGCACTGGATATCATCAAGTCTGACATAAACATCATCAAGTCTGAACGACATAAGCAGTAATAAACACAAAGAACTAACAAAAGCTTGGACTGACATGAACACAGTCCAAAAAGACCCAGGCATGGGCCTATCAAGCATGTGGTCTTGCTAATCATCTTGGGCCTTGTTGGGTTTCTCCTGTTGAGGGTGGGCTTCAAGCCTTTCCTCTGTAATCTCCTCTTCTGGTATCTGCAGCATCCTGCCCACCTGCTGAAGAACATGGACCGGAGTGTGAGGATTATTGGGCCTGTATCTTCCTTGGTTGCTCTGTCTGTCGCCCCTTGTGGTCATTGGCAGTCTCTTTCTTTCTGCTACACCTGGGCTTCTTTCTGGCTGGGGTGCTTGATACAGAATGCCTCAATCCTTTTGATTTGGCGCTTAGTCTGGTGCTTCTCCTAGCACTCATCAGTTCCTCTGCAGTGACAACCTTTTTTTCTCTTCCTTTTAACTGAAGTTTGTGAAGCAGAAAAAGTGGAGGACACATTATTATCAAGATCATTATCCTGCACAAGATCAAAGGAAAGAGCCCTTGCCACAGGCCTCCTTGTAGTGGGCACAACAATTCTTTTTCCTGTTGGGATTCCTGCATTGTGTGTTAAATTCTGTTGAGAAATCAAAAGCTACATCCCAGCTTCTCTTAGCCAGCAACAGGAGCAGAGGTGCAGATAGAGGCAGGCTGCAGGGTATGGTAGCAGTAAGTACAGCTGGTAGAATAATGTGTGCACTCTTTTCCCAAATGAAACTTGGAGGCTCTACTGGCCCAAACACAGGTCGTGTGGTAAGTGCAAGTTGGTGTTCTGTAGGCATAATCACCTCAGGCAGTAGAATCTGATTGATAATCTGATTTGCAGACCCCTCAGACTGTGCAATGCCACTGGAACCTGACTGCTGCATCACATTCTGGTCTGCTTGCTGCATTTCCTCCTCCTGCCCAGGCTGTTGCTGCTGATGATGTTGCTGTTGCTTTTGATGTTGTTGCTGAGGCTGCATATCCCACCCAAGCTCTGGATATGGGGGAATGCTGATTTGGTTGCAGATGGCGATGGCACAGGAATCTTTTACATGTAATTGTTTTTTGAACCGTTTGCGTGTAATTGTTGATGGGTTGATGCTTGATGGCGAGTGAAAGAAATGTCGAGGGAACAAACACGGACACCTTATAATGGGCGTGGGCCATCAAGCACTTAAAGTAGATTTGGATCGGCTTGGTCCAATCGTGAGCAACCTAGCTAGAAGAGAGGGACACAGAATAAACCGAGCTACAGGCCTCTTCTCTTTCCTCTGGTTATTAAGCTTTTCCTGAGTGGCCAGCTGCTGCTTCTTCTTCTTCTTCACACTCTCAAGCCTTCTTCTTCAGAACTACTACGCTGACACATGCATCATCATGGGTGGATGTGTCGGTGTTGACAGACCAGTGGATGATCCGGTAGAAGAGGTGGCGAGCGAGGTGGCTCCCGGATTAACGTCGCCCAGGTGCGTCGCTTTCCAATGGGAACCCGACGGCAAGTACCTGTGCTACTCGCGCCGGGGCAAGGAGGAGGGAGCTACCACCGACGGGTTGCTCCAGCTAGACGGCGAGAACGTCACTAGCCCTCACACAAGGTTCTTCCTGGAGCCGTCCAAGGAGCACGACGGCCGGCGGCTCCTGCACGTCAGATGCTGCTACGACAACAAGTACTGGGCGGCGGTGCAGCTACCGCACGGCGGCTGGATCGTGGGAGCCACCGACGAGGCGGAGGAGGACCTGTCCAAAGCGACGTGCACGCTGTTCAAGACCACGGCCGGCGACCGGCGTCCCGTCTGCAGGTTTGTCCACGCTCATCTGGGGATGTACGCGTGCATGTCCAAGCAGACCCTCCGTCTCTCCTTGCAGGAAGGAGACGAGGCCGGTGGCGACATCATCATCCATGATCTATCGCGGCAACTGGTCTTGCCTAGATACCTTGTTTTCAAGGGTGACAACGGCATGTACCTCCGCCCTCGCATCATCGGGCGCCAAAAATACCTACAATTCTCGGCAGGTGCCGTCGACCAATCTTTGGTCAACAGCGTCCAAGGCAACCAGGACGGGACGTTCCGTGTGTGGTCCAATCACTTCGGCAAGTTCTGGCGGCGCAGCCCCAACTGGATCTTCTGCGACGCGGACGGTGCCACCGCCGGGGACATCGACACGCTCTTCAGGGCAACCAGATTCGGCAGCTCCGTCGCGCTTCAGAACCTCGGCAACAATTGGTATTGCAAGAGGCTGACCACGGAAGGCAAGAAGGACTGCCTCAACGCCGGCGCTCCGACCATCACGGCAGACGCAAGACTACGGCTGGAAGAAGCTTTCGTCTCTCGCGAGATTTACGATGTCGTCTACGACCTCTCAGGACCCAGAGTCTACGGGAAGACCAGTGTCGTCGGCATGGCGACAGACTCTGCTCTCAACCAAGACACTGCCTCCAGCAGAACGGCTGAGCTCACGCTTGAGTGCAGACACACGGAGACAAGGACCTGGGTTTCGAGTGTCACAATGAACCTCGGCGTCACGGCCAAGCTCCATGCTGGCGTTCCGCACATCGCGGCCGGCGGGAATGTGGAGCTTGCAGCGGATGAGCTGAGTGGGTCGTCGTACAGCTAGGGATCATCCATGGACAAAGAAACACGCAAGGATGTCGCCTACCAAGTCACCGTGCCCCCAAAGACTAGGGTAACAATGACCATGGTAGCAACAAGAGCGACCTGCGACGTCCCCTTCTCCTACAAGCAGAGGGACACGCTGTTCGATGGACAGCAAGTTACTCATATTACAAGAACGATGGCCTCTACACTGGTGAAAATTGCTTCGATGAGTATGTAATAACCAGCAAGGAAGTGATCTAATATGTCGGTTTTAATTATGTCAGTTTTAATTACGTCGCCCAAAGATCGACGGCACCTTAGGCATGTGCCAATGCATTGTATCTTAACACGTTATCATAGGTGTAATAAGCCTGTGCCAATGCATTGTGCCAATTAATGTGCCTGTGCCAATTAATGTGATCATGCTCACATGATCACATTAATTGCTAATTTCGAAATTCAAAATGATTTACATTAAACACCGCTACGGGAAAAAACAGCGCTGCCGTGTGGGCAGATCTTGGCCGTGTGTAATAAGTTGCGGAACACGGCAAAGAATGGCTTTGCCGAGTCCGCCCCATAGAACACATGGCAAAGACCTTTGCCGTATGTCAAAACATGCGTAACACGGCATCGTCCGCGAAAAAGACATAGCAAAGAAAACAACACGGCAAAGTCTAAGAAAAAGACACGGTAAAGGATTAGACACGGCAAAATCGCAGGAAAACACACGGCAAAGAACCGAGCACGGCAACAAGGCGAGACACGTGTACTCCTCGTCACTCTTCACGGGGCCGTTATAACGGCAGGACTTTGCCGTGTGTCTGACATAGAGACACGGCAAAGAATTAGGGCCACGCCGACAGCCCCATTCCCGAGCGCGTCCAAATAAAAAATTTCCAAATAAACTTTGCCGTGTGTATTTCCAAAAACACACGGCAAACTAGTCTTTGCCTGTGTATTTGCAATATACACGGCAAAAAATTGGCGCCACTTCTTCTCCCGTTAAAATTTGGGCGGGAAAAATTTTGGGCGGAAAATTTTGGTGGACATAGTTATAAAAAGGCCCCGGCCGGCCACTCCCCTCTACACACAAATTCACCATTTCAATTACCCTTGCCTTAGCTTGCCGCGTTCCTGGAGGAGATGTGGAGGTCCGGTGAGCCTGAGCTCCGTGGTTACCAAATTAACGACTAACAGTTTCCACGATAAAGTGCATAGTTGCCGGATAATTTTATACATGTTTTTAGATATTGCAATGTATGCAGAGCTAGAGAGCTAGAGAGTTGTATCCGTCTTTATTGTTCTGGCTGTGAAGGCCATTTCAGTAGTAGTGGTACAGTTATGAAGATCAAATGGACGTGATCAGTTTAGCTAAAATTATGAAGATCAAACGGATGTGATCCCCTCGAACCCAATCTAGAGAAAACAATTCACGAGTAGGCTAGCCTTTCCCTCCTCTTCCCTGCTCTCTAGAAAAATAGAAGAGGGAGGCGAACGCTTTTCCTCCATCGAATGCCGCCGGGCCTGGAGGCTCTCGTCTCCTCAGTCCACCGCTACGGCGACAGGAGGATGGCGGAGCTGGCTCCTCGCCTGCACGCTGCTCATGTTCGTGTCGGGATGCATCAAGTACGGCGAGCGCACCTACTGTCTCGCCACGGCCAACCCAGGGCGGCTCATGAAAGAGTTTCTGCGTGGCTTTGAAGATCGCATACGTTCCATCAAGGAGATGCAAACAATCGCCAGACAAGGCCTGGGGTCTTACCTCAGCAGCCGTACTTTCACCGAGGTGTCGCTGAATCCTGCCATGGACATCATGTCCACGGACATCCTACCCAACTACGACTGGTCCGTCTCTCGCGACGTCTTCTCGGACCTCTACTCCAAACAGGTTGATCCTTCCGCACCACAGTACCGGAGCAGCGCCTACATCTTCGCCGAGGACAGGCTCTGGATCTGCTACCAACGCCTCTACTGTTAGCAGTAATCTTGCCTTAGCTGTGTTATTTTAATTAGGTAAGTTTTAGGGGCGGTATGCATGGAATTATTGCCATGCATGCTAATCCTTGTCTTAGTAGTAGCAGTTTGTCCGTGTCCTACATAGGCAGGTTAACGTGAGTTGTTCCGCGAGTAGTACTAGCTAGCTGAGTTGGTTCGGTTTGAGTTAGCGTGATCAAGTTTGAGTCGGCCAGGTGTAGCTAGACTTGGTCCTATATATACGTGTGCTTTGTATCGAGTTGTAACACTGTGATTTGAGAAAATAAGAAAAAGAACGGGCACGATATGAGCCCTTGGCAATAAGATTTTTTTTGTGCGTGCGTGTTCATCTAGTTTGATATGATCGATCCTGTGGGCGAAATTCCAACAATTGGTATCAGAGCGAGGTCTAAGATTTGAAGCCACGCTTGCCCCGGGGAGGCGACCCGTACTAGCGCCTCGGGGCGGGCGATCGTCGTTCGGCGAAGCGACCGGAGGAGGCGGCAAGGAGATGTCGTCGGAAAGCCGGTGGAGGTGGATGATCGTTGATGCGAGCGGTGGTGCCAAGATGCGGTGCTGGGAGTCTCATCATGATCGTCAGCCGGGGTGTTAGATGAGTAAAGTGTGTGCATGTTTGCTCGTGTGGTCGGCGTTGTGTTAGTGAGTCGTCGGTCGGTGTGTCCAAGTGCTCGTCTCTGTGAGGATCCGTTGCAGTGGAAGCGTGGATGTCTACGTGTCTCGCCGAGAGGATCAAGTCCAAGTATGAGGGGGCGGTAAACCAGAGAAGGTGAGTCTCTTCAATGAGGCCATGGCTCTACATGAGGCTGGAGTGGATGGTGTAGTCCACGAGGTAGTCGGCATGTATCGCGCTAGGTGGATGGTATGATCCCCGGGTATAGCGTGGCTGGGTAGTCCAGGTCATATTTGGATTGGTCCGTAAAATTCGCCAAGTCAACATTGGGGAGAGCCAATAAGACTTGTCGTGGTGCGAGGTCCGGACAAGACGAAGAACTGCAAGGAGTCAAGTCAGAGGAGCATGGAAGACCAAGAGTCAAGATTAGGGAGAGATTGTTAGCAGTAATCTTGCCTAATCCATGGTTAAGGTTCAGCGGTTTAATTAGGTAGGTGCATGTTTTTCCGTACGTGAGCTTCTAGGCTTGTACTAGTCCGGCTGGAGTGCTAGTCGTGTTGTACTAGGATTAGAAAAAAATGTACGTGGAGTCCTTAGCTTGTTTAGGAAAGTTTGGCGTGAGTTCTAGTCAGAGTAGGTTGTGTTAGTTCGGATGCAATCCGAGTAGGTCTAGTCCTTGGTCCGGCTATGCGTGTATTTATACACGTCCAGGCTGAAGTTTTGTAACACCACAAGATATTGAGAAGAGAAATAAAAGAAAAAGGACGGGCGCGACACGTGCCCTTGGCAATACTTTTGTGTTCGCGTGTGCTTGTCTAGGCTGATGTGATTCGATCCTGTGGGCGAAAACCAACAATTGGTATCAGAGCCAGGTCGAAGATTTGAAGTCACGCTTGCCCGGGGAGGCTACTAGCGCCTCGGGGCGGGCGATCGTCGTTCGGTGGAGCGACATGAGGAGGCGGCAAGGAGATGTCGTTGGAAAGCCGGTGGAGGTGGATGATCGTTGATGCGAGCGGTGGTGCCGAGGTGCGGTGCCGGGAGTCTCGTCAAGATCATCAACCAGAGAGTTAGATGGGTTGAAGTGTGTGCATGTTTGCATGTGTGGTCGTCGTCGTGTCAGTGAGTTGTCGGTGTGTCCAAGTGCTCGTCTCTGTGAGGATCCGTTGCAGTGGAAGCGTGGATGTCTACGTGTCTCGCCGAGAGGATCAAGTCCAAGTATGAGGGGGCGGTAAACCAGAGAAGGTGAATCTCTTCAATGAGGCCATGGCTCTACATGAGGCTGGAGTGGATGGTGTAGTCCACGAGGTAGTCGGCATGTATCGCGCTAGGTGGATGGTATGATCCCCGGGTATAGCGTGGCTGGGTAGTCCGAATCATGTTTGGATTGGTCCGTAAAATTCGCCAAGTCAACATTGGGGAGAGCCAATAAGACTTGTCGTGGTGCGAGGCCTGGACAAAACGAAGATCTGCAAAGTCAAGATCGGAAAAGCATGGAAGACCAAAGAGTCAAGATTAGGGAGAGATTGTTAGCAGTAATCTTGCCTTAGCTGTGTTATTTTAATTAGGTAAGTTTTAGGGGCGGTATGCATGGAATTATTGCCATGCATGCTAATCCTTGTCTTAGTAGTAGCAGGTTTGTCCGTGTCCTACATAGGCAGGTTAACGTGAGTAGTTCCGCGAGTAGTACTAGCTAGCTGAGTTGGTTCGGTTTGAGTTAGCGTGATCAAGTTTGAGTCGGCCAGGTGTAGCTAGACTTGGTCCTATATATACGTGTGCTTTGTATCGAGTTGTAACACTGTGATTTGAGAAAATAAGAAAAAGAACGGGCACGATATGAGCCCTTGGCAATAAGATTTTTTTTGTGCGTGCGTGTTCATCTAGTTTGATATGATCGATCCTGTGGGCGAAATTCCAACATCTACACAAAGGCCGTGTTTCATCTCTCTCCTGCTGGGGCCTTGCTCCATCTCGTCGGATTTCTCTCCACCTCGGCGGCCATGGCGCTTTTCTTCATGGCTGCCAAAAGTGGCCAGCTCCGGCGCTACGGCGGAGCTGATGTCGCCGTGTCCGGCGTGTTGCTCGTAGGCGCCGTCACTTTGGAGGCAGCCTCCTTCGTCATGTCCATGGTCTCTCGTGAAGACCTCTGGAGGCACCGGCGGATCCAAGTGCAGCCATGGGGGTGCACAGGACACCGGGTAAATCTTGATTTCTTTATAAAATAGCAATTTTTCACCTTACGTGCCACCCCTAAAAAAGATTTTTGTGTGTTTTGACACCACCGTGCACCCCGATCCCCACTTCTCTAGTTCCGCCACTGTCTGGAGGCACCCCTTCTGCTGGTCTGGCAACACGCACGTAATCCACTGCGTGTTCTTCATCACCTGCGGGACTTGTGCTGATTTACTGAGGAGGAGGTGGAGGAGACCTCAGTGGTCCAGAACACTGATGCAGTACAACATCATCACAAGGTGCACCAAGAGAGCCTCACTGGTGCCGCGATGGATCATCGATCGCCTGAGCCCGAACGCCTCTGGCATCGAGCGCATCCCCGTTACAGAGGACCTCAAGAACCTGGTCATCAAGAATCTGCTTGACGATAGGATGATGTCGACGGACTTCACCAGCTCGCGGGGCGAGGTGGCCCTCGGGAGGAGGCTGTGGACTGCTGCTGATCAGGTACCAGCGCCAGCTGCTAAGAGTCTGTCAGAGAAGGTCCTGAGCGAGAGTGTGAAGGAAGTGGATTTCCCGACCAGCGTGCTCATCTGGCATATCGTCACGGACATACGCTTCTTCACCGATGCTGCTGCAGATTCCGCTGATAAGAAGACCATTAGCAGGCAGCTGTCAAATTACATCATGTACCTCATCTTCAGGTGCGGCGTGATGCTTAGCAGCAACTCCAAGTTCCTGCTTCGCAAAGCTCGTGATGAGATCACCGCCACACTCGGCAAGGCTGAGCCCTCCAGACGAGACGACGGCTCGCGGAACAACAAGACGGCCATGGCCGTGCGACACCTGGTGAGCTCGCCGCTGTTCGCACAGGAACACTCCGGCCGGGACAGATCGGTGCCGTTCAACCCCAGCACCGCTGATGTTCTCAGTGATCCCGTGTTGCCTCGTGCGTTCAGGGTGGCCAAGGCGCTGGCCGGCGTCCCGGAAGCCGATCGCGGGGACCTCATTGTCCACGTCTGGCTGGAGATGCTCTACTACATCGCGCCTCGCTGCGGGGCCGCGTTCCATCGCGACCATCTCAGCACTGGTGGGGAGTTCATCACGCATGTCCTCGTGGTAATGTACAGCATAAGCCCCCTCGGCTATCACCCAAGTCTGCTCAAGTTTGGACCTCACTAGCTAGTAGGTTGCATGGAGTATTTTCTCCACCTCAGCTTAATTAGATATATGTGCCGCTTGTATGCTCTATATGTATTTTTCCTCTCAGTGTAGTATTTCTTTGTGTATTGTCAGATTATTGGAGTTTGAATTTTGATTAGACCAACCGTCACACTGGTTAGTGTATAAAATATGAAATGTCATTGTCTATTTGTACCCAAAAATAGCAAGGAAAAATAGCGCACTATTTCGCCGCTATAGCGTTTGGGAGCAGCTCCTGCTTCGTCTAAGCCATTTTCCTTGCTACGGCTGCTAGCCTGCTACGACGGAAATAGCATGCTAAATGGCGCAAAATTCCATAGCCTATAGCGCAGCTATTTTTTTTTCCTGGGACGAAGCTGAAGCCCACTAAAATTTCGACCCAAAAGCCCTCCCTACTTACCCTAACCCAATCCCGACACGACCTGCTGGTTCATCTCGCGATTCCCCACCCGACCGAGCTCACGACCGGCGGCAGCGTCTCGCTCCCAATTTCGGAATTCCACGGTTTCTTACGCCGACTAGGGACCGGCGGCGTCGATTCCTACCGTCTTGCGGCTACTACTTCCCCGCCGTTAACGGTTATGCGTGTATTATTCTTGGACAAGTTTTTATATTATTTTTCCGTTGAAATAGCTGCTAAAATCCTTTACTTCTGGGTTATATTTGCCTTTTTTTTCAAAACGCTATTTGATTTAGCATCTGCTATAGCGCAATATAACGTCTATAACATCTAGAGGAGGCCACGGCTAAATCACTTAGTGCGCTATTTTTTCCTTGAAAAATAGTTTTTTTTTTTGAAACTTGTGCATATATTACTCATGCAACATAATAGAATTACAATCATTCTCGGTCAGTTTGACCAAATTTGGAGGAACCGAACCTATCAGAACATGCCCAAACCTATCATTTCTGCCTAGCTTAGCTAGCTCGTGAGCAACCCCGTTGCTTGCTCGATTAACTTTAGTGACAACCCAATCAGGTAGGCAGCCCAGAGCATTTTTAATATCCTGTACTGTACCAGAAATCGCTGACTTGGTCGAGTCTTCCCGATTTAGCTCCGATATAAGCGACGCACAGTCGTTTTCTACATGGACTGGTCCAGCAAAGTTTGGAATAATGCACTTCACGCTCTCTAGACCAGCAATTGCTTCTGCACATTCGGCACTGGGGCAGAGAGGAATTTGACCCCAGGCTGAGAGGATAACAGCACCCTTTTCATCACGTAACACAGAACCCCACGATCCTTCTCCATCTTCATGAAAACTGGCGTCAAAATTCAGTTTTGCCCAACCAGGTCTTGGTTTTGTCCAGGGGTTCACGTGTTCTTTTATCTATCTATCATTTCTCATCTCATCTCTCTCTACAGGGAGTTTCCCTTTCACATCCACAGTGGCTTCAAAATCTCTAGTATCCCGAACAGCGGTGATATACGATTGTAAGAAGAGCACCGACCGATCAACTCTAGCCTTCCCGTCCCCAAAAATAATATTGTTGCGTAAATGCCAGCATCTCCACCATAACAGGAGCAGCTTCGCTCTCATAAACTCATCCACATGGCTCAGAAGTTTAAGTACCCAGTCATCCCCGGTATTACGCAACTCTTCTTCCGTTGGCAAGGTCCAGTCTTTCCTCAGGCATCGCCGTGGTCATAGCATGATGAGTGTTCTCTGGTTCCATTCCACAAATAAAACATGTCGGGACATGGTCCATTTTACTTCTAAACCTGTGTACTTGAACTCCTAGGGAATTTGATGCAAGTTTCCATCCAAAAACTTTTACCTTCGGAGGGACATTTGTCTTCCATATCAGATTCCACATCTCCCTTTCTCCTGCTACCTTGTTACATGTTCCAGGTGTGATCTGGTTCATTTGAGAAGCAGCCAGTTTATAAGCACTTTTCACCGAGAAAATTCTGTGTTTCTCATGCTGCCACGCTATATAGTCCTCACCTTCAAATCTTGGTATCCTAATTTTCAACACATTATGAGCATCTGTCTCGTGGAAAATAGATCGAACCAGCTCTTCTTTCCATGTTTTGTCAACGGAGTCAATGAGATCAGATACCCATTTCAACCTTGTTTTCATGGCTTTTCCAATGATTTTCAGGTCCCCCCTAGGAACCCAATTATCTCGCCATATTTTTACCTTTGAACCAGTGACAATCCGCCAGATTACCCCCTTGTTTAGGAGTTCCAACCATGCATTATGCCTTGCCAACATATTTAAAACTAGTTTTCTTCTTTAGTGTAATATATATTTGGATGGTATAAATTACTAGAAAAAAGGTTCCGCAACCACGGGAATTCTATATTTTTGCTAATAGAAAGTTATATGACTAACCGGCGCGGGCTACAAGATCGTCGCCGTACGTAGCACCATGTACTACAAAGATTACCAAACGTTTGTTAGTTGCAAGGAGCATACACTATCGGAATCCGGCTGTTTGCTGAGTGTCGAGCTCTCTGTCGAGTGTCTTTTATCGGGCACTCGGCAAAGGCTATATATGTCGTGTGCCTGGCAAAATACACTCGGCAAAGAGGATACACTTGGCAAACGAGGCACGTGGCACTCTGCAAATAAGATATGTGGCACTATGTGTCCCAAGCAGCCGCGGATGACGGAAGGGGACGGTGCTACCTTCTCTGTCGAGTGTCACCTAACGGGCACTTGGCAAAGGCTTTATCAATTTGGTTCATATCGACGAGACAGAAATATTCGTGTTGGACAATTCTTCATTTTAGGTCATCTCGAGTGCATGTCCATTAAAGTATCCAAACACGATGATTGCCACTCCTCTTTTTCACCCACGCTGGTACAAACGGAGAACTCTTTCTGTTGAGAATAACCATGACATTAAAGTATATGATGGCAACTTAGGTCAAAATAATGTTTTTCTATCATATGAAATTCAAATATGCAGGGTCAGATTTCGAATGAGACCAAATATCATCAAGTATGGGAGAATTGAGTAATTTCACCGTCAATTTTACATACGATCTTGGATCTATATGATCCCAAAGTCATTTGGGTTCATATCGACGAGACGGAAAAATTTCGTGTTGGACAATTCTTCATTTTAGATCATCTCGAGTGCATGTCCATTAAAGTACCCATACACGATGATTGTCACTCCTTTGTTTCACTCACGTCGGTACAAACAAAGCACTCTTTCTGTTGACAATAACCAATACATAAAAGTATATGATGGTAACTTAGGTCAAATTAATGTGTTTCTATCATTTGAAATTCAAAAATATATGGGTCAGATTTCGAACGAGACCAAAAATCCCCAAGTATGGGCGATTGTGTGTAATTTTAGCGTCAATTTTGCATACGATCTCGGATTGATATGATCTTACAGGCACGGCCTCTTCATCGTCAGCGACACGGCCGCCTCATCGTCGCCACGCGGCCGCCTCCGTGGCACGGCCGCTTCATCGTCAGCGACACGGCCGCCTCATCGTCGCGACACGGCCGCCTCCGTGGCACGGCTTCCTCATCGTCCGCGACACGGCTTCCTCATCGTCCGAGACACGGCAGCCTCCGTAGCACGGCCGCCTCTACGTCTCCGGCATGGCAACCACGACGCCTGGGACACGGCCGCCTCTACGTCCTCGGCATGTCAACCTCGACGCCCGGGAGGCGGTAGACTCAACGTCCACGACCCGGCCGTTTCTACATCCGTGTCCAGCCGGCTTATCCATACGTTTACGTGTGACGACCGAGTATCCGGCTTACGATTAACCCTCATAATGATCTGTCTATTTTCAGGAATGCTTCGAGTTCTTTAGCCGCCAAGTCAAGACAAGGAGAACAAGACAGAACTACTTCAACCTCAAGGCAGAAGACGGCCGCTGGAGAACTCAAACCTTTCCGGGGGGCTAATGTAAATCTGGCTAACCAGGGTGGCCCATGGGTGGCAAAGCATAAGGCTTATCGGGCGGCCCAGTAAGCCGAAGCACAAGATGAAGGCGTGGCCAGCCAAGGAAGGTCCAAGACGGAGGACGGAGGCCCACGAACCAACTGACTTGGAGAACAAGGCGGTGCCCTTAGCCGGATTAGTATAGGACTCTGCGGACACAGCACTTCCTTGTAAGCCCTAGGCCTGGAGTATATATAAGCCGGCCGAATGGAGCCTTAGGGCTAGGCCGAGCGACCAATCTCTCATACTCATTGGAACCTGTAACACGGCAATTGCCTTATAGTGAGTTATAGCAGCACGTAGGGTTCCACCATCGCCGTGGAACCTGAAGCTGTGTAAACCTCCATGTACAATCTCGACCCGGAAGACTCTACGTCTTACCCCCCACGATCTACCCTCGGCGTGAGACACCCCTGATGGTGTCCGCGATACCGATGCTACGACATGTGGCAAGAGGTGGAGGTGCAATCTTTAGTCTCATATTGCTAGTGGAACGGGAGCTAGACCACTTTATATAATGGATTCTTCCTACTCCACTAAGTGATGAAATAAGGAGAGAAAGACTACACCACACCACACGAGCGTGCTCGCTCGCCTGACCTGGCAGGCTGGGCTCGAGCACGGGCCGGGGTGGCGCGCGCGTGCGACATGCGCGTGAATGGTCCACCGAAATCCGGTCTGGGGCCTTGGAGGGGCGCAACTTCTTTTTGCCGTTTTGATTTTTGTTCTTGTATGTTAAGTATACGAGTTGGAAACCTAATCGGTTCAGACCGTGATCGCGATACGAAACCGTTTGGTTCTTCTACTACATATTTGAACTATCGGACACCACCAAAGACATACCAAACTGAGCTGCCATCGTAGTCTATTCCATCCCGATATAACATTCGTCATCACGGGTCGTCTACCGGCCAAGTCAGGCGGTGTCATGTACCGCCGTCTCCATCGCCATCCCTGCTCACCTCCTCGTCGTGCCCCACGATTAGCTGAGCCGGTTGAGCAGCTGGGTCACTCCAACCTGGCCACACGGGAGGGGGCTCCAAGACAAACTGGTCGTCCCCAGCAACACTCAGACCCCTACAGGGGCGACCAGTGTCGGAGGCGGAAGCAGTGTACTAGGAGCGACGGTCATTGGGTCCTTCATCGGAGGTGTCTCGAGAACCAACTCCACTTCAACGGAAGGCGCGCGCATCTATGCCAAGTGCGGCAGTAGTAGGCCGGAGACGGCACCGGCGAGCGCAGCAGGGGCTCTAAGCGTCGGGCCTGGAGCAGTCACCGTTGCTGCCTTGGAGATGAGACCATCACGCCGACATTCTCCTTCCGAAACCTCCCTGCTAGGGGTAGTCGTGACGAGCGAGGGAGGGCCGTCGGAGGGAGCTGGAGTGAGGGCGACCAGATGTCGCTTGTGGATTGTCTAACCATCTTTACTATTAAATGGGAGTTGGTGATGGTGTAACCCATGGCAGAATTTTTTTGCCTCCCAATTCTGCCCCTCCGCAGACCAATTGTGGGCCGGCCCAATCAAAAAATATTTCCTTTTCTCAGTCAACGCATCAATCAAGGAATAAAAAAATCAATTACTTGCCAAATAACTACCAGAATGATTGCTCCTATACGGCTCCCTGCAATCAATTCCAAGATCTTTACTTCCTGAAATAGCGTCTTCCCAGAAAGACAGCTTCTGCTTTCCGCGACGCAAGACTCCAATCCTGATTCCAAGATCATCAACTAACCACTGCAGCTGATCGGCGGCCGGAAAGGCTGCTTATCGTCATCAGCTAACCGCTGCAGCACCAGATCTCTCTCACGGTGGTTCGTAGTCGATATCTTCTCATCTGTTTACAGGTAAACAGAGCTGAACGAAATTGCCTATCCATTTGGTCCTGAGGCTTCAACTAGCTTCGCTTTGCGCGACTGAACCTGCAAATTTAGGAGTAAAGATTTATGGTATGAGTTGCAACTACCTCGATTTCAAGTTTCTATTGAACAACTGAAAATGCGACCACTTGCTAATTCGTACAGCCAAGCCAGCCTGGATTTGTTTGCGATTTGTTTGCGATTCGTACAGCCAAGCCGCATGATGCAAAGCTAGCTTGGACACCGTCTTCAGGTTTCTCTAAACCCTAAATGTTGCAAAGCCAAGCCACATAATGTTGTTGCTGCAACCCGTGGGTGCGTTTTGCTTCACAAGATTTCTAAACTTTCTGGAAGAAGTAAATTCCATACTTTATATTTCCCGTAGAGTTCGGATCAGGGGAAGGAAAAGGTTTGTTAACACCGGCTATTTTACTGGAATGTAATCATCTGATTAGCCAGAGGCAAGCATGGTGCAAGCCGAATAAAACAAAGGATATGAAGCATAAACAACTAATCACAGAAAATGACATGAATCATAAACAACTAATCGCAGAAAAGGACATGAGAGAAAGTGCAGATCTGAAAACCACAACCCTTACAGTCAAAAAAAAGAAAACCACAACCCAATATGGGTCCATGTTTGACTTGTTGACTAATACAGTTAAGTAATGCATATTTTACCTCGCTCGCATCTGCAAGTAAAGGGTTACCGTCTGCTTCCTACTTGAGAGTAACATCTGTGAGGTGAAACAATAGTAAAACCCCCAAACCGAAATTCAAGTAATTCACAACAATGTATCTCATCTTCGCTCAACCGAAAACAACCAGAAATAAAATACTGGAGAGGAATGCAAAAAGTTCAGCACACACCAGGTGAATGCAATAATGTCTCAAAAAACATAGGATTAAGGCATCGAGTGTTAAGCTTCCTCACTAATGACTAATCAATGAGGATTTCTTGTTTCTTGGGCACAGCTCAACACAAAACAATAAAAATAAAATCCTACTCTAACATGACATCTGTACCCAACTATAAACTGTGAGCTTGGCGAGTGCAGGCTGCAGGGGACGCACAGAAATTCAGCACACAACAGGATTGAATTTACATGATTGCTTTCCCCTCAATCCTCGTGGGTGTGTCCATCTACAAGATTACATTAAAATTTGTACTAGAGGATTGTCCTGAACACCTGATATGTTTCTGCATTTTAAACAGAAGGCTGAATGAACCTTAGGTGCAAAATAATCATGAAAGGACTGAAATTATTATATGCCCGTTGTGTATCTACTTTAAGACCAGAACCAGCTTCGTTCATTTCTATAGCTACGCCGGTTATTCCTATGGTGATAATGATTAATTCTATTAAAATTATCCTAGATAGCAGCAGACAGATCAAATAAAGAAGGCAACCCGGCAGCACGACAAAGGATATTCAATGATTCCACACCTACCAAATACGATATCATATTCCTAATCATCATGTACAAATATATAGAGATTACCTATTGTGTGTTTCCTCGCTCACCAATCCTCACTAGCTGCGTCAATCCGGCACCACGACAAATGAAGGGAGTCTGCGGCAATATATATAGAGATTACCTATTGTGTGTGGGAGCAAGGCGGCAATTTACGGATGTTTCTGCGTGGGATGGGAGTCTGCGGTAGGGGGCGTGGGGAGCAGGCTGCGGGGATATGGGGGGCACCGGGCACAGGCCATGGGAGAGCAGACGGCGGTGAGGAGCTGACCGACTTCCACGCCGGGCCGTGCAGGAGGAGGAAGGAGGCGCGGGCGAGTGCCGCCGGGCCGGGCAGGAGGAGGAAGGAGGCGCGGGCGAGTGCCACCGGGACGGAGAGGAGGAGAAAGATCTCCTCCAGGTTCTCGTCCGCGAGGGCCGGGAGCGAGAGCTGTGTCCTGCAATCGTGCTGCTGCTCTCCGCTGTGAGCGAGTGACCCGTGGAAGAAGATGGGAGCAGGAGTGAGGAATTGGGGATGGGGCCTACCGAGCGGACCGGGGAAGAAGATGGGTTCTCGGAATGAGGAATTGGAGAGTGAGAGTGATTGTTGTCTCCTTTTTCTACCTGCTTCGGTATAGAGTAGATCATCGACTTGTCCATGATGTATCGTTTTTTTTCAGCTTCAGCAATCAGCGTAGAGTAGAATGTCTACAGTTCTAACTTTGATCCTTCCTCTACTTAGAAATGATGCAAAAAAGGCATACGCTCGGAGCTGTACAGACCCACATAGACTGAGATCAGCTAATTTAGATTTTAGACACCCCTCACAAAAATACTAATTTAGACATATTTTGCTCTGTTTAATTTTTATGTGCTTAAAATAATCTGATTATTAACTTTTATTTTAATATATATGTTTTTAAATTATATGCAGGTATGGAGACAATAGGCACCAACACGATGGCGATGGATGGGAACACCAACTTATCGAGTTCTACACAATCGAAAGAGGTGCAGTGAATTGGCAAAACATTAGGTAAAAGTATGATCCGTAGCAATGCACGATAATTCAACTATTAATAATTATGCTTGTCTTCATTTGGTAGAATTCCATCCTTGGTGGTGTGATCGTGTTGCTAATTTCCTGGTATCTGTACTTAGTAATCCATTGTTCGGTGTTGCAGGGTTGTTGGGCTAAGTTTCTAAGTGAATAACCTCCGACACTAGCCTCTCCTGCCCGCCAGCTATCATGTTACTGCTATAGAGGAGTGCAGAGTAACCAGGATTTTCTTAGTACAGTGTTTATCAGCTGGAAGTGTTGATACTTTTTGGAATGTCTCTTTCAATCCTAATATTCAGCAATATGAGAAGATGGATGAATATGCGATTAGGTGTTCATCCAAAGTTTCCTTGAGAACTTATCTCGAAAATATTGTAATGTAGCCTGACGATATATTATTTACAAGCCTCAAAGTGTATTTTTCAGCATTCTCTTCCTATTTTTAATGGCTACTTCTAAAATATTATGGGCGGTGCATTGGCAACTCTCAAATGTATCCTCTGTCAATACGACGGAATCAAGATTCACGCAGTTATGGACGATGGAGTCGACGGGCCAACTGAGACGCCCAACGACGCGTCTATTATTGGATTTATCTATCATTCTATTTAATTAATGGAATAAAGTATCGATATCCTTCTAATATAAATTGTATTATTATGTTCATCATTTTTTATTCATTTTAGCTAAATCATATTTTTACATGGGTATAGTCAACAAATCATATATATATTCCTCTAAAGGAGAAAACACAATCTATTATTGGATGTATGTAATTTTTTTGAGAGAAATACACAATTGAACTCAATACTATGTTGTATAAAGTGACTCCGTAGCAACGCACGGGCATTCACCTAGTTTACATCAGTTCGGACTTTTGATTGGGTTGCCTGGTGCATAAAATTTGACATAGTACCAGAGGCGTAAGGTCTTATTTTCAAGTCTCGGATTTCGCAATTTATTAAAAATTGCTGCGGCCCTCTGTCTGGAGGTATCTCAAGCACAGATCAAGGCGGCCGCGAGCGGTAGGACGCGCTGTTTTTTTTTTAGATTCAAAGTATCAATTGGCCAAAACTACATACTAGTGGCAATATGCTTCAAGCCAAGAGAAAGCATGATCAAGTAATTACTAGTCTCACCTGCGACGGCTCAGAGTTGAGATGGGAGAAAGCACGAGGATACTCCGCAGCTCAGTGACCGTGTCTTGAGCAATCTGCGATGCACAGGTAAAGGAATCGCAAAATGGTTACTAAGATCACGCTGACCTATATCTCTACTATATATAAGCGACCGTGGTGGTCGTACGTCGGGTTGTTTTGCATTTTAGTCCTTCGAAGATCTGGAAATTAACCCGTAGTCCAACAAAGTCGACAATTTTACAGTTAGACCCTCAGCCCTATCCACTCGCATCCACCCTCCTCCTCTCTCGAAACTCGACAGGAGAAGGCGGCGATGTTGGGGATGTGGATCAGTGGTGGCGTCTCGAGCGGTTACGAGGGAAGAGGAGGCCGGGCGCCGTCCAGCGGTCTAGGTCCGGCTCTCACCGGCGCTGGGAGGCTATAGGGCCGGCTGCTCGTGCCGCTGCCCTCACGTCCTCCTAATCCGGCGAGGAAGCCGCCCGCCGTGGGACCATAGACCCCGTGCTCCAGCTTAAAGCCGGGCCTGGCCGACCTCCTATCGCCGCCGTGCGCGCCTCGGCCGATGCGGAGGAGGACGACGGCGTGCTCTAAGTGTTGCGACTGCGCTCTCCAAGACAAGGCGAGTTCGCGTCGCACCATCGTCGGTCTTCGCTGCCGAAGACATTCAGAGCTCAGTTGCATTGTTGGTCTTGGCCCCTGATTCGGTGTTCAGTGCGTCCAGGTCTGGGCGCCAGTGGCCACTAGCGAAGGGGTGAGAAGCGCGACGGCAACGTGGTCCCTCTCATCGGCGTGCGCCCTTCACTTCCTGACGGCCAAGCCTGTGCTCAGAAGAGGAAGGTGGAGATGCTGTACAGGTATTTGAAACTGTACTGCAAACAGTCCCTGTGAGAAAACACCACGCAACAAGACGGTGACAAGAAAAGCTTCGCACAGACATGGACATGGCAACCATGCAACTGATAGGTGATAGGATTGAAAGGTAAGAATATCTTACAAATATTGTTTGTGTAGCAGAATTCAGTTCATGTTCAACAAAATGTTCATATGCTATTGTGTGTTGAGTCATCTCGTGATGTGGTGTTGTCTGTTTTCTATGCACTTTGGTGTTGAAGCTGCAACAGATCGAGATAATTTGGGTTGTAACTCTATGGTCACTGCAATTTTAGTGCCAGAGACCGGCTCAGCTAGGTTATAGAGCTACTTAGGGCATGGCCAACGCTCCACGTTGGACCGCTGCCTCAGGTCTCCACGTCAGAAATTTCAGTCCAGCTAGCATGAACGTGATGCTTGCAGTCCAAAGCGGGATCCTGCAGAGGATCCTGACTCCTCACTGACAAAAGTAATGGAAGAAGAGAAAAGCAAGCCATCGCGTTCCTTGCATGGGAGAGAAGGGGTAGAGCGTAAAGCTGAAATAGCAGGCATGACTTCACCCGCTGAAGCAGTCACGCGCTGGGTGAATTATTTGCCGGTTAATGCCTCGTATCATTTTTCGAGCTGGGGCAGTGGTATGGTACTGCTTCCGCTGCACATGCTCTTACTAGCACCTGAGGTCTTTAGCTCATAATTACA
This sequence comes from Poa pratensis, assembly GCA_947311845.1. Classification (NCBI taxonomy): domain Eukaryota; kingdom Viridiplantae; phylum Streptophyta; class Magnoliopsida; order Poales; family Poaceae; genus Poa; species Poa pratensis. The sequence goes on from CAMZMU010000035.1 coordinate 1,342,407, forward strand.
AGGGGTCTCACTGAGTCAGCTGATTAGTGTAGTGGTGCGGTGCATGTGTATATAGGCCTCCTATGCTCATGCTGATATTTTAGTGATGGAAAAATAATCCTTGCAAATGTGCAATGTATTCCTTTGTTGGACAAAGATCAATAAAATTAAGGTCCTAGAAACTCTTTTGATATACGAGCAGATAGGAATCTGCTGGAGAAAGCAGAGTGGATGAAGCCTAATGACTTTGATTAGACAACCTGATGATTGCTATTTTCAAATTTGTCGCCCGTTGCAACGCACGGACATTCTGCTAGTATATATATATATATGCGCTTATAACTCAACCGACAACGTTTATAGTATTATGTTCCATTTGATCACCTGTCCGTGGGATTGTACCTGGTCGCCGCCGGAGACGATGCAGTGGGTGTCCCTGATTGCCAGCGCCATGTTAGGGATGGCGTCGTCCAGCCTGGCAGAGAGCGCATGCGTGCTCGATCGGTCGGGAACAACTAAGATCTGAGAAACAAGAGTCTGTATAAACAGGGCATACTTGACACCCGCAGGGGAGAGGTCGGCCATGAACTCCTTTAGGGACTTCGGGGAGGAGATAATCGTGGAGGAACAATATGTTAACGGTTTTGCTAAATAGCAGGCGCCTGAGATTATCTTATGTCTCAATCGACCGCTTCAGCCGTCCGATTGTTCCGTCTTGATTCGTCCAGGTGAGCAGTCGTTCTGTTCTATTTACAGCGGCAGGGAGCGACGCATACGGGAAGAACCTGCCTGTGGTAGGATGGTTAGCAGGGTGGTTGTACCCCTTGCCCACCAGAGTTCAAACCCCAGGTTTGACGCTGATGTCTCATTTAGATGGAATATTTTTCAGTGGGAGGCGACATTCCCGTCGACAGCGAGGCGCTCGTGGTGACTTCGTCAATCTCAAGACCTGATCCGCCGGCTCAGTCTCTCGGAGGTGCTCATAGGGGTAGGGTGTGCGTGTGTGCGTTCATAGGGGTGAGTGTATACGCGTGTATGTGAGCGTCTGCGTTCCACTGTGTTTCGCAAAAAAAAACGCATACGGGCTCAGCTAGGGGAGCTCCTGTAAACCGCCCCGCTGCGGCGCGGAGACGTCCCGCCGCCTGAAGAAAATATACATGGGCCGCTCCAAAATGCGGCCCGATAAAAAGAGGTACCTCTTTTGAAAAGATGAACAAATTTTTAAAATCTGGATATTTTCTAAATCTGAATATTTTTCAAAACTGAACATTTTGAATTTTGAACATTTTTTAAATCTAGATACTTTTAAAATCTGAATTATTTTCAATTTTAAACTTTTTGAAATTTGAACAATTTTCAAATCTAAACGTTTTTAGAATTTAAACAATTTTCAAATTTGAACAATTTTAAGATATGAACTATTTTCAAATTTGAATAATTTTTATTTTTTTTAGATTTGAACAGATTTCAAATTTGAACATTTTTCAAAGTCATAAAAAAAGTGAAAAAAGAAAAACGGAAAAAGAAAAAAAGAAAGAAAAAGAAAAACAGAAAAGAAAACGAAAAACAAAAACAAAAACAAAAAAGAAAAAGAAAACAGAGAAGAAAAAAAATAGAAAAAATGAAAAATCCGACGAATGGGCCGGTCCATCCGTGCAATCCTTCAGGTGGCGCGAGCGTCCCGCGCAACTAATGGGCGGGATATAGGGATTACCCTCAGCTAGCGTGACATACAGACTTGTTTGTGACCTGGGCACTAGCAGGCCGCATTGGTTCATGGGCTTCTATCTTGTTTCGTTTGTTTTTTCTTTTGACCTGTTCATGTGTCATAGCAGACATAGGTATGGAGAAATTGCTAGTGAAAAGAGCATAGTGTGAGAATAGAGGGGGCTGTGGGCAGTGAGTATGGTGTGGCCTATTTCCATTTCTACTTATTTATATGTTTTTTTTTCGCATCACCTTAGGTTCACGTTATTAGAAATGTACAAATACCTTACCCAAAAAAATGTAACCAGTGTTCTCTATGTATTTTTCTATTCTTTCTTGTTATTTAGTTAGGATATACTTTTCGTCACACCAAAATTGCACTTCCTTAGAAATACAACTACCTCATCGAACAAAGAGCAGCCCATATTTTGTATGTATTTGTTTTTCATTTTTTGTCTTCCTTATTATAAGGTTGCACTTTTCAGCACATTATCGTCGCATTTTTTTAGAAATGTGCAACTACCTTATTGAGAAAAGTGTAACCATGGTTCTATAATTATTGTTCTGTTTTTCTTAAGAAATGCAACCGGTTTTCTACACTAGTTGCACTTTTCTAAAGAAATGTGCAACTTCAGCCTTTTTTCCGTAATGAGCTAAACGTGCAATTAGCTTTCAATTTTTAAAGCGAGTTCCATTTTTCTTAAAAAAAGAAGTTCAAGTATCAACCGGTTTCCGATACAAGTTTCACTTTTCTCAAAAATTATGCAACTCTAACCATGTTTTATACGAGATGCAATTTTCTCAAGAAATGTGCTCTTAGCAAGTGTTTTTTCAAATAAGATGCACTTTTCTCAATAAAGTGTAAATAGCAATCTTTTTCGAAACGAATTGCACTTCTCTAAAAAAGTACAAGTACCATACCAGTTACCATTTTCTCAAATAAATGTGCAAGTCTAACAGGTTTTCGATACGAGTTCTACTTTTCTTGAAATAGCTAATGGTTTTTCAGACAGTTGCAACTTTTTCAAAAAAAAAAGTGCAACTAGCAACTGGTTTTTTATACGAGTTGCACTTTTCTCATTAAATGTGCAACTCCAACCGACTTCCGATATGAGTTGCAGTTGAAAAGTGTAAGTAGCAACCAGATGTCGATACGAGTTGCTCATTTTTTAAGGAAATGTGCAATTACCAAGCAGTTTTCCAAATGTGCAATTACACAAAATATATACCATTAGAAATATGTTAATTGGACACAAACTTCGGTATAGTACATGTTTCAAGAAGGTTCTGCATTTTTTTTTGTATGCTACTTGTTCAAAGAGAAAAAGACTAGCAGGAAGTGAACAAATAAAATTAACCGAGACCAGCTGAAGGAGCCCCCCTGGGCAATATATGAAGGAAGAGGGAGCTCCAGGCGCTAAACCGAGCAGCCAGGGCTCGAGCTAATGAATTTACATAAGGTGGTTGGATAGATTTGAAAGGTGATACAATTGAGGAGCATGTCGGTGCGCATCGTGTACAATATATGCAGCTCGAGAGTGATACAACTTGTTACTGAATCCCCATGCAGTAGCTGATGATCTTTTTGTGAAGGTGAATACTGAGGATCTATGTATTCATAACATCAGGTTGAAGTATTTATTTAGAGATGCTTGAAATTTTGTCTCATCGAGGATTGTCATTCTGAGAATATGATGATCTCAAGAGTCTAACAATTGAGTTAACTTCATTGAGATGTAGAAATTGCCTGCAGAAAATAGCAAAGAGGTGGATAAGTTCTTGTTGCTGTTGCCAAGTAAAATAATGTTCTTGTGTAATTTTTTTGATGAAGTGTCTTTTTTGCAGGGGGGCAAAACAAACAAGCCCATAAAATTTGAAGTCAAGTACTTACAAACATTATTGGATCAGGCCCGGAAGAAGGCAAAACCACCGATACCCATAACGGTGACGAGCGGTACAATTGAGGCCCATAGAACACCCTTTCCGAAGCGGCGTCTGTCGGTTTGACACGAGCCCAGTATCCATAATGCAGCCCAGGCCTCCGCAACCCCGGCAACTATAATGGCAGCTAGAGAGAGGTAGTACGCGAGCCTGTGATGACCAAACACCACTCCACTGGGCGGTTTGTAGAACACTGTTACCATGGCCATGCTCAAGGTGAGCAGAGCCACTGTCAACAGCGCTCGAGGTACATTGGACGGGTCTATGGCCATGCTGATACCATTCTGGCTGCCGCCCTGTGTCAATGGAAGCCTCGCATCACCATTGTTTTGCAGAAGGAAAGCTCCACATAATATAGGTTAGCCAGCTAGCTAGCTTGATGTCACATACCTGTGGCGCGTCGGAGCTGTTCTCGGGATCTTCAGGGTCGATCACCTGCGTCGCGCGACGGGCGAGTTGAACAGCGAACTGCCATGCATGGGTGAAGGAAAGAGGGGTTATTAAGGTGTAGTAAATAAATATCATCTCCTATATACGTACCCTGCACCGAGATCTAGCATACTTAAACCTGTTCATGGTTTGGTTCTAAACCGTCGAACCAAACCAGTTTGACGGTTTGTGGTTTGTGTACTGGATTACTGGCTAGTTTCAAACCGTGGAACCAGCGACGAGGACGGTTGTGCTAAGCCTGTGCATTCCCGGTTTGAGCTTGATTCAGCGGGTTTCTCAAACCAGTCCTGTGGCACAGTTTTACTTGGGCTGGTCCGGTTTAGTCCTAGCAAAGGAGAGAGCGGAGCCGCCGCCAGACAATTCATGTACTAATGCGAATCCATGCAGCGAGTACTTGTCGTCGTTTGGCTCGGATGTGGCCGATCGAGCTCCTGGTAGCCCAGCTCGGCGGCGATCTCGGTGGTGCGAAGTCGAAGCTCGCCTTGCGCCCGCCCGTCGGGCCACCGCCGAGAGGTTGTGGTCTGGGTGGTCGATGCCCTGCAGCCCTGGCCTCCATGAACTTGGTGTTGAGCAGGAATAGGAGCTGCTCCATGTCGCTCAGGTATATCGCGATGGCGCCCACGCGCGGGATGCTGGGCCGGCCCCACTGGTCGTCATTCTACGTGATGTCTAGGGTTTAGCAGCAGCAAGGAGCTGTGCATGCGAGATATATATTTTGCCAGCGCCGGGGACTTACATCCGCCGAAGAAAAGGCGCCGTCACAATTCTCTATCTTGGTTGCTGTAATTCTGGTGCGGTGCAGGTTAGTCTGTTGGTTTTTGGCACCAAACTGTGAACATGCTTAGGTGTTGCCTCGGCCGCGACGACCTTGAAGCCAGCGCGCACGGGCGGAATCGGATCAAGGCCCGCGATGGAGTAGCCGCTGTGGTCGAGCTCGGCGAGCACCGGCCGGCCACCGGTTTGAAACCGCGTGAGGGAGGGGCAACCCCTCCCTCTCGGGTGAAGATTAGTACCTCCGGAATGTCGACGGCGGTAGAAGGTATGGAGATACGGCCGGCCGTCACGGCCTCCTCGCCAGATCGACGACTGCAGATCGAGAAAGCCATGGCAGGCAGAAAACGCGAGTCAGGTAGGAACAAGTAGTATCGATAAGTAGAAACCTGAATTCAGCTAGAGTGTGCTTTAAGGTAGCTTGCTTACTTCACGGAGGGGAGATATTTATAGGGCAGCCTCACTTGCAAGTGGGACGAAATGCGTTAGTGGCTCACCACTTGGCGCGCGTTAGGTGCCAAAGAGACAGAAGATCGAGACTGAGACAGGCATAATAAAACAGTACCACCACTACAAGTGAACATAGGGGATCTAAAACAGTACCAGAGCCACTCAGTTCTGTGCCACCATGTATGATTACGTCCCGGCCATGCTAGTGGGCGCCAAGTAGGCATGCAGGCGGACGTCCGCTCCGACTAAATATATGTCCGCCACGCTCCGTGTTTGACCGATTTCCAGAATAATTTGCTTAGCAGTCTCCTAATTATCAATTAACAAAAGGTGTGGCGGACGTCCGCCCTGTCCTGCCGGACCGGCCGCTTGCATGCCGCCGCCAAGGGCAGGCAGCTTCTGTCATAACATGCATCCCTGTCCCAACCCGGAAATTTTACAGGACCTACCTACCGGATAGGTTGCTGCCGTTGATCTCTCCTTTGAGATGCGCGCCGAGTTTCTCCACTTCCAGCGGTTCGCCCATGGAAACTAGAGTATCTATTGTGTATTTCCAGCGCAACTTCAGCGGGTATGTACGGCAAGTGTACGCAATACAAAATCTTTCACCCAACTCCCTCTCCCGATTGTATTGACCGGAAACTTGGCCCCAGCTATCCATAAAAATGATACACCTTCCATCCCACATTCTTGAACAAAAGACCTGAAGGATCTGGCGGATGGATCGCTATGAGCTCCTCAAGCGTAATCCAACATATACGCGTAGGTGTGAACTAATTGGTAGTCGCGATCGATGAACCTTCCTTGCGCCACGTCCTTTTCCTCCATCGTTGCACAACGCCTTTCCTCTCTCTTTCTCCCAAAACTCCGTCCGTGCAGCTGGCCGCTCTCCCCTATTCTCAAGTACGTGTTGCTGAAAATTGTGAAGTCTTGGATAAAACATCAACGTATCGATTCATCTGGTGTCACTTTGTTTTGAAATAGATTGTTCTACTGGCTTGTAAGCATTTCCCCATTATTTGCCACCACGTGGAACTGTGGAAGAACAAGTGACGTTTCCTGTTCTTGTCGCATGTTCACGTCAGTGGCGGAGCTAGGATTGCCGTTGAGTGATGTCAAAAGTCCAAAATGAGTGATAGATGCTGCCGGTGACGTCAATATCTAGTTCTAGCTTGGTCAAAAGCTGTGTATGCATAGGTTATATGATGACGCTAACCAAATTTATATGATGTCGCTTGACATCATAAACAACAAGCAGCTCCGCCACTAGTTCGCGTCTCATCCCGTCTGGCTACGCATGCATGCATTTCCCTTTTTTGTTTTTCTTTCTCACGAAACCTTTTTTTTTCGCGCGTCGACTTTGATAGATAGAGAGAAAAAAGCGGGCTACAACGATTCCGGCATCAGTTTGATGCGGATACAGACGTGCTGGAAGTGGCGGGCCAACCACACAAGAAAAGCACCAAACAAAAACGAGTTGCATGTAGCCAAGTTTCAAAGTCATCCGAGCTTAGGCAGAATCACTGATGTGGACTGCGAGTAGAATTCCTGACAATTCATCGAAAGAGAAACGTGTGGTCATCCATGCATGCCTGTATCGCGATCGCTGTGTTGGTCTATTTATTACTCTATGTGGTAGTACAATATTATGTATTTATGGAATTACTATATGCACAAAATAACGTATTTATTGATAGTTTTACCCAACGTTTCATATGCATATATATAGATGCGCTAGAGGACAACCATCATTTTGTCATCCTACATTCTTCCGATTTCAATAATTCAAATGTCCATTACTGTACGTGGATTCAAATGTCGAATTGATTAACAAGGAAGATAGGGACATAATCAGATTCCATGTCGGCAGCTCATTTCTTCGGCATTACGAAACGTTTCTGTCTTGCCTGGTAACTGACTGAGCTTGAGACCTTTCTGTCTTGCTTTTTTTCTTGAGATCGATGACGGAGAGGAAGGAACCGCGAAGGAGCTTCGACCATAAAACGGGAGGAACCATGACCCCTAGCTCGCTAATCAATGCGCTTGGTCGGATAAATCTACTGCTTGTCTCACCAGTCAAGCGCGTCGCTTTCTCTAAATCTAGCTAGCTGCCAGCCTCGACAGTAGAATTCCTTGATATAATCCTAAACCAACCACTAGTAGAAACAAGGGCATTAGCCCCGGGCTGGGAGGGCCTCTAGTTCCGGCTAGGCACCCGGGACACCTGAATCGAGACTAGAGGCCCCCTAGTCCCGGTTCAGTTACGATCCGGGACAAAATAGTTCCCCACGTGACCGCTGCAGTTGCGCGCGGTCGAGTACCTCTAGTCCCTGTTCGTAATAAGAACCGGGACTAAAGATCTCTCACGTGGCAGCCTCTAGCTTTTTTGTATTCCCGCCTTATTTATTATTTAAATGTTGCAAATTAATATATGGTTAATTAATTTCAAATCAGAAAACTACATATAGCATATCAAAATGTTCATAAAAGAAATATCGTTTCACGTCTATTCGATTACATGGAGATCATAACCGGGACTAGATCCCGTCTATTCGATTACATGGAGATCATAATTAACCGGGACTAGAGCTCGTCTATTCAGTGCAATTGTATTTTCCCTTTGGGTTTATGACATGGTCATTCAAAAATCCCGCAATTTCCTCTTGAAGTGGTAGAAAGCGCTCCTTGAGTTGCATCTTCCTCCGGATACTATCACACTATGAAAGGAGATCAATATGAATATCAATCATCGTAACAAAAATTATGAATAACACTCAACACAAGTGATGGTAATAAAATAGAATTGTGAATATATTTGTTCACGTACTTCTAGCCATGTCTGAGCGTTCCGCTCACTGACGTACCGGCGAATCCACTCGCAGACGAAGTATGCACACAAAATTGGTCCCCGGTGGCTGCCTCTCGCACATTACGAGAATAGAATTCGATCAAATAATAATCAAGCATGGTATAATGTTATTGAAATTAGAATTAAAGAGATGCGCGAATCTAGCTAGCTTGTACTACTTACGTCGACATGATGAATAGTAAGCTCCTCTTTAAATTCATCAACTGTCCTCTTTATGAAAATTTTCCAAATCCTGCCCAAAAAAAAGAATAAATGATTTATTAGTTACTTGATATCTCAGGAAATGAACAAAAGAGGCCGATATAGTGCGATAATGATTGAAAATAACTTTGGATCGCATCTAAAATGCTTTGGTATACTTCTCTTCGGGATACGCCAATGAGTCTAAGATTTCAACTGTTTCAGAGTCAACTTCAATGATTTGCAGAATGTAATGGAAGCTGCGAACGTTTATATACATCAGTAACTCATCAGTTACACTTAACATCGAGTAAGCAAAAATTAATGTGTATAAGACAGTAACACTCTTACCCAAAGTTGTAAGGAAACAATATCTTCTTTTTATAATGTTGCCTATGTATGAACCTTAGCAAGCTGTCCTCCGTTTCCTTGGCGTACATTCGTAGCAATTCTTCATTAACTCGTTTTGGGTCAACGAACCCAGTGTCAAAGATTTCTTTTCTGTCACATTCATCACTCTTCATAAAATAGCGTAGTGAGCATAATTACTACACGCAATGACCGAGCTGAGCTAGAGACTTGAGTTTAGAAATAAATGAATTGAATCACTTACAGACAATAGGTACTGACGATACTCAAGTCGAGAGCGTCAAGCTTGTATAACAGATAGAGTTCTTCAAGATAAATTTGTATCTGGTCTACACGTATGTAATGTTCTTGTGTAACTTTCACAAGGATCACTTCTCGATCTACCTTTGTGACTTCCAAGTAACACTTATGCAATTTTCGCATTTGTGTTGGTAGAAGCTTCAGAAGAACCAAGGGAGATCAATCATCCACCATGAATATGCACCCAACCGACATATTTCACTTCAAGGTAAGTTTCCTAAAACGACTAGTTTTTTAGGGGACATATATAAAGCCTTGTTCTTCCCCAAGATCTGTCTACGACTTGAGTTCCTGTCTCCTCCATTATTGATTAGCTTCGCTTGCCTAGATCTATCATCCTAGCCTACCATACGTCATGCCCTTGTAGGATTCGAGTGAGAAGATTTAGATCTACACTTCCACTGAAGGAGTTTTATTTTTCTCTTCATTCCATTTTGGTTCGAGATTTAAATTGTGGAGTTGTATCCCAACCATGTTTGTAAAGGTTGGTTGCAGCCTTCAAGTACAAAACATAGTGGTTCGTGCCACTCCTCATTAAGAGGAGGAATGAAGGAGATTATAGTATGCCATTGGTGGCTATTTGGTGATCCTTGTGACTCCACGCCGCTCCAACTGGGATTAGCTTACGATGGCCTCAGAGAGCTTGCGCTGATCCACACGTCAAAAATTGTCCGACGAAAATTTTGCTATCGTTTGTGTTGCATATATTCTGTGTTGTTGATTATGATCTAGTGAATGGATTTAAGTTGTCTAATTTGAGGGGGTGACTGATGCAAGACCAGAACATTTTTGGGTTGTTCATAGTCAAATCCGGTTGACGATGCTCTTTAAGAGCGAATTAAAATTGAATTGACTGCCTACTACTTTTAGCCGCGGGAAATTAATGAAAAGATCCTACAGGCTACAGCTATGTTGGGCCTGTAAGCCAGTAAACTTGGCGTGCAAGATGATGTAATTGTATCTGTGTAGAACACGGTGCTTAGCTGATTAGGATACGGTCTCTAAGACCTTCCTTGTACAATGTATGATTCGTATATAAATACATGCACCCGGCACCACGATTTGGTGTGCGGCAATTGTCCAATCTATTACGTCTTACATGGTATCAGATTCCCACGCTCAAAGTAGCTAGATCCAATCTTCTCGACGAGTTCCGTTCTTTTCGATCTCGCCGCCACACTTCCGTTCATCCCCGTCTGCTTCATCTTCTGTCATGGTCGAAACTGAAGCCGAGCGCCAGGCACGCGAGGAGCGCGAGCGCCAGGCCAACGAGCAGGCCGCTCTTGACAAGGGGAAAGACATCGCCCCTGCTTCCTCTCTTCCATCTCAAGCTGTCAATGTCGCCTCCATCCGCACTCATGTTCCCATCGTGCTCAGTCTCGCCGACTCGAACTACGGGCTCTGGCGGGAGCTCTTCCTCACCACGCTTGGCAAGTACGAGCTCACAGCTCATGTCACCGGCGGCTCCTCCGGCGCCGTTGACGCCCACTGGACCCGCGATGACTTCACGGTGAAGTCTTGGCTGTACGGCTCCATCTCAACCGAGCTTCTCACCATGGTGGCCTCCTCGTCCTCATCGGCAGCAGCGGTTTGGACGGCGCTCGAGAACCTCTTCCGCGACAACAAGAAAGCACGCGCCATCCACCTCGAAGCCGAGTTCCGCGGTCTCGCACAGGAGAACATGTCTGTTTCCGAGTACTGCGCAAAGTTGAAGTCCCTCGCCGACGCGCTCAGCGACGTCGACCAGCCCGTCACCGACGACACGCTGGTGCTCACCCTCCTCAACAGCCTCCATGATGACTACTCGGTGCTTCGCTCCTTCATCCCGCTCCAGACGCCCTTCCCGACATTCTTGCAGGTGCTGTCTTCCCTCATCCTTGAGGAGAAAAGCAAACAGAAGAAGACCTCCGTCTCCGCCATGGTTTCCTCCGTCCCAAACGACTCCCCTGCTCGCGGTGATCGAGCGAAATGTTTGACTTTGTTCGTCATGCCTTTTGTCCTTGCCTCTTCATCCAAGACCGCTAGGGTGAAATGTGCAATGAGCTTGTTCCAAAGCACACCTTTCATTCTATCGTTGACATAACTAACTCGCTCTACCTTTGCTGGCTTATTCCATTCCTGAAGGCTGATCGGGACGTTGTCCCTAACAATAACTCCGCATTGATGCACAAACTTATTTGCGCTCGCCTTGGGTTCCAACGGTTTGCCCTCTGGAGAGACGAGCTCAGTTCAGAAATGCGCATCTGCGGCCAGCCCTTTGGCATGGCCTCGTTTACTAGATTGGGTCGATGCGGAGGTCTAAAAATAAGAAACATTTGTTAATACATATATATACAAATCAATTATTACATCTGATCAACAGAGGCTTAATATACCTCGCCAGACTGCGAGGATCCACCAATTTGCGAGTCCTCATCGCACTCGGTGCTCGTTTGCGCTTCGTCCCTTCGTTTCAGCTCCATTCCCGTACCGAACTCGTTTAAAAACTGTGGGCCATCTTCTGCTCCACTGTCTTCAGCTCCACCCGCGGGTTGCCGCATAATGGCGAAAATGTCCTCTTCCCCGTCTCTGTTGTTGAAATTATCCATTGCTTAACTAATACAAAAGAAAGATAAAACAATGTTAGCATTAGCAGAATTTACACTTAGCAATATTTACACAAGTAATAAGAAAACAAAAGCAATATTTACACAAGTAATAAGAAAACACAAAATATTTACACTTAGCAATATTTACACAAGCAACTAACCCTAGCTCGCCTAAGCAAAATATTTACACTAACAAATATTTACACTAACACCTAAGCAAAATATTTACACTTAGCAAAATATTTACGCTTAGCAATATTTAATTACACAAGCAAAATATTTACACAAGCAAAATATTTACACTGACCAAATTTGACTTAGCAAAAAACTAACACTAAACATTTGCTAACAACTAAATTAAACTAATTACACTAACTAAACTACACTAAAACTACCTAAACTACACACAAAAAATTACACATATATGTAATTAAACTCACACACAAAAAATACACACAAAAAAAACTAATTAATTCCTCAATTAGATCCCTAAATTTCCTAACACTAAAATTCCTAAATTTCCTAATACTAAAATTCCTAACACTAACACTAACACGGACACTAACACTAACACTAACACTAACACTAACACTAACTAATATTTGGTCACCTGGTTTGCCAAATATGTCGGCGTGGGAGGCATGTTAACGTCATGGATGGTCGACATGTTGACGCCAGACTCCATCATACTTCTTTTAGGGGAACGTCAGTCTGCACCCTGGCTTGTTGAATTCGATGCTGGGCCAAGTTACTCGTCGGGCTTCGGCTGGGCCAACTAGACATTAGCAAACAAGAAAAATAAATTTTAAGATTGCCCATTTAAAGAATTATTAGGATACCTCGGTCCGGCACATAGCTCCCGCCTGCGGAGTTCCCCTACTGGCCGCTCAAAATGCGGTCCAATAACAGGTAATTGTTCTGTTATTGTTTATTATTTTCTCTCATGTTTTTAAGTAAACAATAAACATACATAAACATTTTAGGATACCTCTCGGCTCTCTGGTCGGGGAGCGGCTGTAAACAGTAGGTGGGAGCTATTCGCTCCAAATGCGGCCAAATAACATGTAGGGTTATTTTTTCTGTTATTTTCATTTCATATTTTCTTTTCTCCTTTAATTGAAACTAGTTGGCATGTACGTACCGCGCATGTCTCATTTTTTTAAATTCTATTATTTTTAGTACAAATTAAAAATACATTGTATGGTAATCTATATAGCTACTCGACAAGGGAAAAAAATCAGTGGATATAATCTAACAAGAAAATGTAATCTAGTTTTTCAGCCTTTCATTGTCCCCGCTCATTATCTAAGTTGTCTAATAAAAAGTCGGTCATGCCCTAAAATGAGTTTGTGTGCTGATAATGAGTTATTTCATATTGCTTTTCCACACATATGAGAACAAATCCATTTTCCAGCCACTAGAAAATGTAAATATTTGCTCAAAATAAAAAAATATTAGAATAATATTTAACATGGAAGGAACCGTGTAATTTATGAGTAGAAAAGTGTCAATATGAAATAACTCTCGTGAAAATTCTGCTCCGCGTGCAAATGACACGTGAAAGAACTCTCGTGAACTCATGGTGAACCCAACCAAGTAGCAGACGCCAACTCAACGTTGACTAGTAAAAATCAATACTAGATCGCTGAACTAGCCCCTAGTGCACTACACGTCACACGAGCACCACAAAGGGTGCCACCACCCTCTGACTGCTCGCTGCTGAGTGGCTTGTGCTCGGCTCTTTTCTCTTGTTTTTTATGTTGCAGTTTTGCTGTGCTGCATTGGAGTACCTGAATCCATTGTTGCCTCGTCTCGTCTGGGGTTGTTTCTGGTTAGTATGACCTTCAAGAAACACTGGTATGAAAAGAGGGATCTGCGGAACTGACTATCCCCAACCCCCTCGTTATAATCCTCGTCAACTGAAATATAAGGGTATTTTTTTTTAGAGTAAAACGCCCCTGTAGTCTACCAAGTTACGGAGTTGGAGCGGATTGGTTAACTACTGGGAAAATGCTAATTATTGGTCAGTAACTTGTGCAAATGTTGCATGCTAGTCATTCCGTCAATAACACCATTAAAATGCTAACGTGGACAATGTTTTTTTACAAAAAAAGACCCTAACCTTTTATTTCTTTTTATTACTCACGCTTTGGCGCCATGTACGCCAGAGCCATGTCCCCGGCGCGCTTCGGTGCCGCGACGAGCTTGCTCACGCCGAGGCCGGCAAGCTTGCTAGAGGAGCCCGCTCGTCCTCGAATAGGATGTTCGCCGGCTTCACGTCGCCGTGCACCGTGGCCGTCGAGTGGAGGTAGGCCAGCGTGGAGCAGACGCGGTACGCCACGCCGTACCGCGCGTGCCACGGCAGCGGCGGCGCGTCGACGGCGAGGCGGTCCTCAAGGCTCCCGCCCTGCACGAGCTCGTGCACCACGGCACGCGCCTACGGGCACGCACCGACGAGCGTGACGAGGCCCGGGTGCCTCGCCCTGGACATGGCGTCCACCGGGCGCACGAACTGTGTCTCGTCGACCGCAACGTCGGTGGAGATGATCTTGACAGCAACTCTCATGCCGCGCAGAGTCCCTCTGTAGACGCCGCCGCGGGCACCGCCGATCCTGGGGGACACGTCGAAGCGTCCTGTCACCTCCTGCAGCTCCGGCAGACTGAGCCGCAAGAAGGTGACACCTTGATCGGCACCACCCACCGTGGTCACGGGGTTTGCCGGAGTTTTGGGTCGTTCTCGCCAGCGCTCCAGACGGAGTGCTTCGAGCACTGTGCATGACTCGGACATCCTGACGCCGAGGTCGCCCATCGCGTGCTCTGAGCCGACAATCTGGAGCTCGAGCTCGGCGCTTTGGCCGTCCACCTCCCATATCTTCTCGAGTATGGCTTCAAGCTCCCGCCGGTCTTGCTCCACGGCAGCGTGCTCCCTTGCCAGCCGGTCCTCTGCCTCCTTCCGGCGCCTCGCCTCGGCCTGCCACGAGCTCTCCGCGTCCCTCGCCTGCACATGTCCATCAGAAATTTAGAATGGATTGAACATTTGACGCGTCGACCGAAGCACATGTGATCTCCTGCATTCAGAAACTAGGTTGTACCATCATGGATGCGTCGGCCAGGTCACGGTTGGCCTTCTGCCGCCGGCGGGTCTCTTCGTCGACCTCCACTCGACGGCCACGGTGCACGGCGACGTGAGGCCGGCGAACATCCTATTCGAGGACGAGCGGTGCTCCTCCAGCAAGCTCGCCTCGGCGTGAGCAGGCTCATCACGGCGCCGAAGCGCCCCCGGGAAATGGCGCTGGCGAATGGCGCCGAAGCGTGAGTAATAAGAAGAAATAGAAGGTTAAGGTCTTTTTTGTAAAAAACATTGTCGACGTCAGCATTTTAACGGTGGGAGTGACGGAATGACTAGCGTACAACATTCACACAAGTTACCACTAATAGTTAGCATTTTCCCAATAGGTGACTAATCCGCTCAAACTCCGCAACTTGGTAGACTCCAGGTGCGTTTTACTCTTTTTTTTAATCTAAATCAGCTGCATCTGGAGAGCCATGTAGGAAAGAAAATACTCCATCGGAGGTAGTAACGGTAAAGGCCAAATGGAGACCTCCTGTACATGGAAGCATGAAGATTGTTGTCGATACTGCTGCTCTCGCTGTTGGCGGAGTGGTGATCCGAGATGACCAAGGCTCTGTCAGAGAGGGGTTCAGGCTGTGCACAATGTGTTAACAGCTGAAGTGTGCATTTGCTAAGAGCCTCAGGCTGAATCATTGAGACCGATTCCCAGGCTCTCGTGTCGCTGCGGCCTGCGGATCACCGAAAAGACAAGATACGCTCTCTGAAGAGACTGAAAACAACGGACGACAGCAGATAACCGAAGAATCGACACTAGCTTAACTGAAACTCGTTATCTAAAAAAGCTTAACTGAAACTATATAAGCTGCAGCAGGGTTATTCAATGAGCAACTGAGTTTTTCTCGATGATGGCAAATGGCGACAGGAAAGCTGCGATAGAGATCGCGAAATGTATGCCCTTTTTGTGCTTTTACATGCCCTGTGCGTGCGAGTAGATTTTCTGTCGATGAACATGTCGTCTGAAATTATGCACTTGTGGTCATTGCAACCAAACCATCGCTCATCATCATCGTCGTTGCCGCGCTAGCCATCACGCAGAACTCTGCATCCACCACCGCAAACATCCGCAGGTCCCCTCGGCTGATGTACATCTCCAAGAATGATGGCCCCGGGGGAACACCACCGGGTGCAGCCATCATCCGATCCATGTATCTAGGGTTTCCCCGGAGATGACGGAGGAGGTGGAGCTTCACCTTCGATGATGCCTTCACGGAGGGGACGACACGCGAGGTGCCGCCATCACCGGCTCTGAAAGTCGGAAGCAGGTTTTCGCCCGGGTCTGCCCAACGACCTCCATCCGCAGCATGTGCATCATCGATTCCACCCTCAGAGTCCTCCGTCGGCCGGCTGGGCAGCTTAGTTGTAAGAGGAGCGCACCACGAACTGGGCATACAGGAGCCAGCACCAGATCGATAGATCGAGATGCAAAATGCATCGGGCGCGCACTTTCTCTGCTAGCAGCCGCCGGCCAGAAGACGGAGAACGCCACCGCTCGCCGCCGGCCGCCTCGCCGTCCACGCCGCACCGCCGGGAACCGCCCGCGCCGCTCAGTCGGGAACCGTCGGAGCCGCACCGAGACGTCACCTCGCCGCCCGAGCGGCCGAGGCACCGCCGCCACAGCGTGCCCGCGCCGAAAGACACGCGAGCTCCTCCGCTCAGAAGCTCGGCGCACTGCCCGCTCCCTAGCGCCGCCGCCACCGCTAGGGTTTCGTGGTCGCACCGGGTCGCCCGCTCGGGAGCGACACGGGACCGACTTGCTCATGTTTAACTCCAAGATGACGTTACATGATGCGGCCACAACTTTCAGGGAACCACTGCTTAGACGCGTCGACTTGGTAGAAGAAAATCAACGAACCGTCGCGTTCATGCATGCCACGCCCATGGGAGAGGTTCCCATGGTAGTATATAATAGCCCGCCGCGCCTCGCATGTGTAGCAACGAAGTCATCCTCGCCAACCGGAACAAGTAAGCACCTCAATTAATCTCTCTTAGTTTCTGCGTGCAATCTTAGTTTATCTTCATCGAACCCACCTCCCGTGCGCTCTCTGCAGGACCAACATGGAGCAGCAGGCAAGCAGCTTCGACCTCATCATCGAGGAGGTACATACAATTCGTGGGATCGGTCGAATGGAACACACATAAGTTTTCGATTAAGTTAAAAGGATGTAGTAGGACGTGATGTTAAACAAGGATATGGATTTCTGTTTTCGATTTTCAAACTTCGTCTTTTTTGTACGAGTAGGAAGCGAGTTATTTTTCTGGGTGTGGTGTAGGACTAGGTTGCGAATTTTCATTTTACCAAATAAGAATTGGGCTCACTTTCTTCTTAACTGCGCCAGATCTAGTGCTTCTTGTCGGGGGCCGGATTTAATACTTCGGATCTGGGCCAGAACTAATTGCTTCTTCTCTGGGCCGTCGGATTTCTCCACCCGCGATAAGAAAAAGGCGCCGTTGTCGGCTCAAAACGTACGCCCCGCCTCAAAATATTAGCTGATGGGCCGGCCCGTGAGCGGATTTTCTCTTTGCCCGTTGTTTCTTCTGTTTCATTC
Source organism: Poa pratensis (assembly GCA_947311845.1). Lineage (NCBI taxonomy): Eukaryota > Viridiplantae > Streptophyta > Magnoliopsida > Poales > Poaceae > Poa > Poa pratensis. Next base: position 1,359,690 of record CAMZMU010000035.1, read on the forward strand.
TCCATTTTATTTGTCTCAAGAACAAAAGTTCTCTATTTTCGAAATAGATAAATAAATGAAATAGGAGCTCCCGGCACTTTTGGATCCACGTCAGGGTTTAGTACCTCTCTTTCTCCTTTACCTCGCCGGCAAGCGGCGAATTTACCACGCTGGAGAAGCGAGAGCTACTGCCGGCCGCGCAGATCTCGCGCGGCTCCGACCCGCGAGTCCAGCGATCCGAGACGAAGAAGAACCCGAGGCGTTCGATCCATGGATCTGGCTTCGCCGCCGGATCCGGTGGACGGCGAGCATGGATCCGCTGTGACCATCGACTCCGCTGGCCGATGGGTTGGATATAGCCAGATCCCTCGACGTTGAGGGGTGTGCGGGGACGTGACGCCCGATGACAGGTTGTACGTTGACCGGAATCCTGGCGGCCAGGCGGGGCGGATCAGCCATCCTGCGCTTCCGCCGGGCGCAATTGATGTAAGATCACGTTGGTCGTCCTTGATTTTTTCTTTTCGTTTTGTTGAAATTTCTGATCAAAATACTTCATATTCATTCATCGTGTCATGGGCAACGATTTCCGTGACTATGTCTTGAATAGTGATTACTTTTAACTTGTGGGGGATAAGTTTGTCAAGATTTTAACGACGTGTTTAAAGAAACTTATGCAGAAATCATTTCTTGTAATGCTTTAATTGCCACAGATTATGGCTTTTTAGAATCTTTTTTTCGTGTCATCCCCCTAATGATCACTTGCTATTTCCTCATCTAATTAGCTTCACTACTTGTCGCAGCTTGCTCCCATCATGCCTACTGAGGTTATTAGCGGCCTTGAGGCTCCCAACAACAACAGCTCAGCGCAGCAGGTGACACTACTTTCTTATTCTCTCTTGCTGATTACTGAAAATACTATCGAAATAGCACATCTTTCAAGCGAATTCCTTTCATTACCAAATGTAACATTTTAGTGTGACAACAGTTACATAATTAAGGTGTGAGTTATATGACAGAAAAATAAGATCATTCAAAAGTATTTTAGTATGAATATAACAATATGATTTTTTCTGTCAGGATGACTCACATTTTGTTTGCATATAACTGTTGTTCGAACATAATTCTTAGAATTAGTGGGCAACAAACACTCTGTAAGCTGTAGCGGACAGAGTAGTAATAACTTCACTCAAGTACCAAGGTATAAAAAAAGTTAAGCAAATGCGGTGGCCTTCTGCTTAGAGCAGTGCCGTCTCCAAGTATTGGAGGCCCCGGTGCCAAATACAGTACGGGCCCCTAAGTTTAAAGAACACATAACAGAAATTAAATTAGCTTAGCTATAGAATCTTAACTTCTATATTTCTTACAATACACACTAGTCTTTTATCAAATCTAAATCTAAAAGAGGAAATAGTATATTGAAGCAATAAATTGACCTCGTGTTCTAGAACTAAATGACATGCATGGAGGAAACAAATGTATTCCTACTTGATAAACCAATCAGTTTTGCTATATAATCATTCTGTCCAGCGGATAGGCTTAGCTTGCAGTGTTGGGCAGATTCCCACGCTTCTTCATTTAGTTCTCTAACCACCGTTCCGCTCCTACAAGGCTGAAGCTTCTCCAAGCATATTTCACTCAAGACCATATTAATACTTTGGATGGCCAAATAATATTTTGCATATTCGTTCTGTCCATGGCTGATCCTGTGTCAATTTTTTTTGTCTTTCATCATCTGAGTTGGATACATTATTTTCATGTGTTGGGTGTGCTAATTACTGTCCAGAATCAAATTTTGTGTTATCCATATCCAAATCACTGCAACAGTGCTCTTTCTTTGTTTAATTGGCTTTGCTACTGGTTGCAGTTTGTTCCCCACATGGCTATTAATGTTCCTAGCAGCATCGAGGTTTCCAACAACTCTGGTCTGCAGGTGACACGAATTTCTAATTCTCAGTTATTGAAATAATACGTCTTTACACAGTATTCCTTCCATAGGAAAATGTAAAATCTTTGCACAATCCAAATTTAAGCGTGACAAAGAATAAGGCCACTGAGGTGTGAGTTATGTGACACATAAACAGGAAACTTTAGATGGGTTTCGACTAAATTTAACTATATGGTATTTTTTCACATGCCTCACAGTTTATTACTTATATAACTCTTGGACAAACCTAATTCTCGAATTCCACGAGGGCTTTACACCTTGCAACTATAAAGTATTTATAACTTCGCTCAAGCCGATATATGCATTCTAATTTTAGTTTGGTAGGCCATAATATTTGGCATGTTTTTGTACATTGGTTTTGGGTGATTCCTATTTAACTACGTCTAGTATAATGCTTTTCATTTGACATATTATTTTTTGAAATTATTATGCATGAGTTGCAATGTTTATTCTCCTTCCTTTTAGATTATATAGACATAAGAACAATTAAAATAAACTTAGTATGTGGGCATGTCGTGGCTGCATCACATACTGTTTTCGGTAAACGCTTGTCTGCGAACACAGGCCAAATGATATTTTTTGTGAAAACCCTGATCACTCATAAATAATTTGTAATGTGTATTCACAATGTCACAATCGAATTTCATTTAATCCTCTATTATTAAGGAGTAAAGATCTTGTATGGCCCTTTGTGTAGTACTGCCTTAACAAATGAATGCATGGATCAGCGCATGACCCTTTATGACGTACTGCCTGACATGTCACTACATGAATCAATTATTTTGTACTCATATCATTTGTTGAAATTTGTTTAATTATCTCTCAAACGAGGCTGAAGCTTCTCCAACCATATTAATAAGTTCACTCAAGACTGTACTACTTTGGATTGGTAATTTTTTTGCAAATTTATTGTGCCCAACAATTTTGCCTGATTCCTTTGTTGAAACTTTTTTCCTTTAACATCTGATTTGTACACATAGTTTTCATGTGTCGCGTGTGCTGAGTACTGTCCAGAATCAAATTTTGTGTAATACATATTCAAATCACTGCATCTGTGATTTTTCTTTGTTTAATTATCTTTGCTACTTGTCACAGCTTGTTCCCCAAGCGGCTATTAATATTCCTAGCAGCATCGAGGTTCCCATCAACTCCGGGCCGCAGGTGACACGAGTTTCTAATCCTCTCTTTCCGGCTTCTGAATTATTATATTTTTTTCAGTATTTCTTCCATTGGAAAATGTGAAACGTTTGTGCAATCCAAAATTTAAGTATGATAAAGAATTTGGCCACTGAGGTGTTAGTTATGTGACACAAAAACAGGAAATTTGAAATGGGTTTCGAGTATGAATTTAACTATATGACTTTCTTTCACATGGCTCACATTTTATTAGTATATAACTGCTTGACAATCATAATTCTTGGAGTCCACGAGGGCTTTACACTCTGCAACTGATAGAGTATTTATAACTTAACTCAAGTCGGATATATGCATTCTAGTTTTAGTTTGGTTGGGGAAAATATTTGTCATGTTTTGTCCATTGGTTCTGGGTGATTCCTAGTTTTGTACATCTAGTTTAATATTCATTCATTTGCCATTTGGTTTTGATACATGTGCTGAGTGTGCTGATTACATTTACAAGTACAGATTAATATATGTATGACATGTCATTACATGAACCATTGAGTATCAACTCGTGTCATTTGTTGAAATGTGTTTTATTATCTCCCCATACCATTTGGTTATAGTGTAATTACGACTTTTTTGTTTTCTACGCTGCTATTTCATTCATATGTACTTGCAATGCTTATGATATGAGGTATCTATTGTACAGGATGGCAACAACAACGGCGAGAGGAAGCTTGCAGTTTATTTCGGCTTCACTGACTCTGCCACAGCCATCACAGCTCTTATAAACAAACCCCTAAGCAGCAGCGAGCCCGTGTACATCGTGGCCGAAGTAATTGTCTTCACTGCCGGCATACTGGTGCTGGCCGCACTCTGGATCTCACGCGACGCCGGCAACCGTCGTGCTGCCGAGAGGGTGACCCTGTATGCTTCCATTATTATGTTGGTGGTCGGCCTCTTTCTCAACGCCTATGCGCTCAAGTGATTGATGAACCAGTTGACATCTGCATCCTCCTTCGTGGTAGGGAACACCTGGTTCTCTAGCTCCCATCCGAACTTGTCCTTTGTTTGTACCAGTGTGCTTTTTGGGGCTGCAGGTCTTGTAAGTGCAATTAAGCTACTGTTAAGTACATTATTCTGAACATTCGCAAAAATAAGTCCGTTATTCTGAATGTCACATCTATTCAGTATCGAGAACACGAATCTTGATTTTTAACTTTTCCAGCATTTTTTGCATCTTGTTGGCTTTCGACTTGTCCCACATTTGGAAATTTGTTCTGTGCTTCTTTGTGATATGTTTGATTTTCTGATGCTGAAGTTCAGAGAACAGATATTTCTGCTTCTTCTAAACGTCTATTAGCGCCTGGCACTGCAGTGGAGCTTTTGCGGGTGGTTGTAACTGTTCTGTTATCTCTACTGCCAATGTACACCGGCAGTGCATTGTCATAATAGTTTGGTTAATCACAAGAAGAAGAAACCTCGTACGCGTTTCGCGTCGCCCCTGGGGCGACTGAGTCGCCTCTAACCTCTATTTTGCACTACTGCTGTACTCTTATTGTATGCCAACCTCACCGTGTATACTTAACCTGAAACCTCATCCATGCTTGCGCAGGAATTTCACACCCCCAAAACAGAGATTGTTGCATTGCAATGTGTAGATTTTATCGTAGAATAACATGAGGTTACTCACTTCTCCCTTGCAAGAAGCCCACGAAAGCCAGAGTAATAGCTTCAGGTTCAGCTCTCCTGCTCAGGGGCAGCTGTTTTCCAGGTGCAGGTCTTTTAGAAAGTTACCGATGTGTAGAAATTGGTCACGGTCGTATGTTGTGGTTTACATTTGGTTTAGATTCTATAGGAACTAGGTAATTAAGGACTCGCCAAACACACAGCATCGGTCCATGCAAAAAAAAAACACACACACACACAGCATCGGTAGAAATAGCATGAGGCGGACACTGCGCTCGCACACGCCCATCGTGGTTAGTACGTACACACCAATGCATAAGCAATTGTGCATCGCCACAGGAGTTGAACTAATATATCAGATCGTGCCTGTCCCCTAGGGTTACGACCTAGGGTTTTCGTGTCCTCCGGCGGCGATCGCCGTGAGTAACGTGAGAAGATCGAAGCTTTTCAGCTCGGAAGACTTTATCGTGCGTAGCCTGTCTTCGCTAGGGCTTCGCAAGGAACTGGTGGAGATCGGTTTGATGGAGGGATCGGGAAGTGGCTCCCGAGCGGGAGCTGTCGAGGAACCAAGTGCGCTGCTGTCGAGACTGCATCTCGAAGAACAGGAACTAGATGATCTGATATGGGAAGAAGAAGCTGTCTCGCCGGAGGAGGGCCCGAAGTGGCTAGCCATTGCACGGGTCCTCACTAGTAAATCTTTTAGTCAGGACCCTGATTGCAGACATGAGAGCTGCGTGGAACCCTGCGAAGCAGGTGATTTCGAGGAGGATTAACCCTAACCTGTTTTCTATACAATTCAATTGTCTGGCAGATTGGAATATGGCGATGCACCAAGGACCATGGGAATTCAGAGGTTTCGGTGCCCTGATCATTGCGGAGTACGATGGGTTTTCCAATCCGGAATCAATCAAGCTTCACAGGTTAGAAACATGGAGCCAAATTCACAAATTACCTGATGCGGTGCTAAAGAATGAGGGTTTTGTTAAGAACATGGCCAAGAGGATTGGTGAGGTTCAGGAGATGCAAATTACTCTTCCAAGCGGATACATTGGTCAGTTTATTCGTGTTCGAGTTAAACTGGATGTGAACCAAAAGCTTACACGTTTTGTAAGCTTTACAAGAAGTGGAAAGACAGAATTCTTTCAAGTTAAATATGAAAAGCTACCCCTGTTTTGTCATGCTTGTGGAAAGATGGGTCACTGGCACCAGGAGTGTGGCTCAGGAGAATTTGAAGAAGACAAACTAGAATGGGGGCCTTTTATTTTAGCCCCTAGAAGAGGCAGAGGTAATGGATGAGGTTTTGGACAGCAGCGAGATGGGGGTCGTGGCAATGCCTTCAATCAGTACGAAGCTTTCGCTGGACGTGGACGTGGCCGGGATGGCTTTGGCAGAGGTAATGGTGGTAGAAATTCTATGCCAGAAAATGTTCATGGGGATGGAGAGGGCAACCTTATGCAAGCAAATTGGAGATGGAATAGTACCTTTAATCAACAAGAGAGTGGTATGGGTACAGGGTTGTCTGAAACTACTACAGTCCCATCTGCAAAAAAACGCCTTAACATGGATCCGAGACTGTGTGAGAATGACAACTTGGTGATTATGCCAGCGGTAACAAAACCCTCTGAGCCACAGCGGGTGGATCAACTAGAGATGGAAAAGGGCAACTCTTCTGATCCACTTAAAACCCCACAGAAAAACCAGAACAAAAAGAAGCTTAAGGATAATACAGGAGGAGCAGTGGATACACTTAATCTACAAACCGATCTCGATAAAAAAAATGGGATCATGAGCAGCTCGGTGACAGATCAGGAGATGGATGTGGAAAACGTGATGTAAACAACCGAAGGTGGAGCTAACTCCTCTTCACTAGGATCGGCGGGATCCCGAGAGGGGTCCGTCCGGGAGAAATGAAAATATTAGGCCTCAACTGCCGGGGCGTGGGGAATGAACCGGCAGTTCTTGCAGTGCTGGATATCCAGCGTAGACAGAATCCTGATGTGATGTTTCTTTCTGATACTCATTTAGAATCTTACCCGGCTGAATGTTTTAGAAGACGAACAAAGATGGATAGAAAATTGGTTTGTGCAGGTGATGGAAGAAAAGGGGGTTTGTTACTTTTATGGAAAAAGGAAATACACATTGAGCCGCTTGAGATGGACCCTATGTTTATTGATGTTAAAATCAAAGAAGGAGAGAATTTCTGGAGATTTACTGGAATGTATGGTGAGTTCCGGTGGGAAGACAAATATAAAACCTGGGATAAGATGCGATCTGCTAAGACAAAATTATGATCTTCCTTGGCTTTTAATGGGGGACCTAAATGAAATTCTATATTTGCATGAGAAGGAGGAAGGTAATCCTAGACCCCCACAATATATGCAGGCGTTCCATCAAGCCATCGAAGACTGCAACTTAAAAGATATGGGTTACATTGGCGATCCCTTTACTTGGCGTCGTGGAAGAATTCGGGAGAGACTTGATAGAGGGTTAGTCAATGATGATTGGTGTAAACTTTTCCCAAGTAATGCATTGGAAAACCTTCAGTTTGCCAGATCAGATCATAGACCTCTCCTGGTTAATACTGACTACTACAGCAATATGATAGCGAATGGGAATAACCAGCACCCATTACGTTTCGAAGCTAGATGGCTAAGAGAGGAAAAGTTCGCTGACACGGTTAAGGAAGCATGGGAACGGGTCAGCGGAGATCAAATGCTTCCAAATATTCATAGCAAACTGGCGGTGATGCATAAAGAGTTTCATGACTGGGATTAGAGGGTTCTTAAAAAACCAAAAAAGAGGCTCCGTAATGCCCAGAGGGAATTAGAGGAAGCAATGAATGGCCCAATGAATGATGAAAACGATGAGAAGAGAAAGGAACCGAAGGAGTTAATTGAGTTTCTGTTGGAACTTGAGGAAATTCAATGGATGCAGAGATCTCGTGCAAACTGGCTGAAAAACGGGGATCGCAACACCTCCTTTTTCCATGCGTATGCGTCGGCAAGCAGGAACAAGAATTTTGTAAAGAAACTAAAAGATGAGAATGGTGATATGCTAGAAGGTACAGCGGCTTTAAACCCTCATGTTCAAAATTATTTTGCTAACCTGTTTACCTCTGAAGTAGCTCAAACAGACCCTAATATTCTCCAAAAAGTGGAAACTAAGGTATCGGCTGCTATGAATGATATGCTCATGGCCCCTTATAATTCTGATGATGTTCGAAGAGCTGCCTTTAGTATAGGAGACTTCAAAGCTCCTGGACCGGATGGTCTTCATGCTATTTTCTTCAAAAAATATTGGGATATCCTAGGACCCGATATTACACAAGAAGTACTGCAGGCAATTAATTCAAGACATATCCCTGCCGAATGGAACGACACTACTATTGTTATGATACCCAAAGTGGACTCACCTGAGGTGGTGACTCAATTCCGTCCTATTAGCCTCTGTAATGTTCTTTACAAGATCATTTCCAAAATGTTAGCTGCCATATTGAAGACTATCTTACCTGAGGTTATCTCCCCAACTCAAAGCGCCTTCGTTCCAGGCAGATTGATAACTGATAATATTCTTATTGCTTATGAGTGTGTCCACAAGATTAAAAAAAAGGAGCTGGTCAGTATGGCCTTTGTGCGGTTAAACTTGATATGCACAAGGCGTATGACAGGGTTGAATGGTTTTTTTTTGAGAAATATGATGGAGAAACTAGGGTTTCATGCCGAGTGGATTGAGATGATGATGTCCTGTGTAAGTTCAGTAAAGTACACGGTCAGATTTAATTCGCAGGAAACAGAAGAATTCATCCCCACGAGAGGTATTAGACAGGGGGACCCCCTGTCTCCCTATCTCTTTTTGATTTGTGCAGAAGGTTTATCCAGTTTATTGTAGTATGAAGAAGAAATTGGTGGCATTGAGGGAATAAGAGTGTGCAGAAATGCACCATCAGTATCACACCTTTTATTCGCCGATGATTCTTTAATTCTCATGAGAGCTGATGTCCTAAATGCAACTTCCTTACAGCAAACACTGGATTCTTATTGTGCAAACTCGGGGCAGCTGGTTAGCTTAGCTAAGTCTAGCATTTTCTTCAGTCTAAACACAAATGTTGATACTAGAGCTGATATTTGCCAACAACTACATATTGATGCGGAGGCCTTGTCTGATAAATACCTCGGTCTGCCTGCGATGGTGGGGGCCGATAGGAGTGATTGCTTCAAGCATTTTAGTGAGAGAATTAAAGAGAGACTCAAAGGCTGGTTGGAAAAGATACTCTCACTAGGTGGTAAGGAGATTCTTCTTAAAGCGGTGGCTCAATCTATTCCTGTTTTTGCTATGTCTGTGTTCAAACTGCCTAAAGGAGTTTGTAAGGAAATTACAGATTTAATAGCACAATTCTGGTGGGGAGATGATGAAGATGACAAGAAAGTGCATTGGTATTCCTGGTGGAAAATGTGTTACCCTAAAAATGAAGGGGGGATGGGTTTTCGTGACCTCCACTCCTTCAACTTGGCGATGTTAGCAAAGCAAATTTGGAGACTTGATATAAACCCAGAATCTCTCTGTGCAAGAATTCTGAAAGCTAAATATTTTCTGAATGGAACCATTCTTCAGGCGGGTCCTAAAATTGGCTCCTCTTTCACCTGGCAAAGTATTGTTGCTGCTATTCCAACCTTCAAAAGGGGGTACATTTGGCGAATTGGTAGTGGAGAATCAATCAACATCTGGAATGATCCGTGGATTCCATCCAGCCCGGACAAGAAAGTGGTCTCCCCTCGAGGTCAATCCATCTTAACCAGGGTTTGTGAGCTGTTTGACCCTATCACTGGATCATGGGATATCCAGACCTTGAATGAAAACTTCTTTGATGTGGATGTGGAACGAATTCTGAGAATCCCTATAAGTTATCATGCTTTTGACGATTTTATTGCCTGGCATTTAAATAGCAACAGTATTTTTTCTGTCCGATCTGCATATCATGCTCAGTGGGATCATTCTTTCAGAGGCAATGTAAATTCGTTCCCGACCCCAGGTATATCTACTTCCCCCGCATTTTGGAGTAATCTATGGAAGCTTGATGTTCCACGAAAAGTACAGATTTTTGGGTGGAGAGCATTGCATGGGATCATACCTCTGAAATGTATCCTTGCTAATAGACACATTGGCACCTCAGGTGAGTGCCCCATTTGCCATAATGCTGCAGAGGATATTAGACATCTACTGTTTCAATGCCAACCTGCTTGTGAACCGTGGAGAAGACTAGGTATGTTTAATAGAATGTCTAATGTAGCTCAGATTGATCGTTCTGGCTCGGTCATTCTGGAGGATCTTCTCAATCAGCAAGATAACTCAATTTTGATCATGGATGATGTTGGATTTAAAGAGTTGCTCTTGGTTGGGTGTTGGTACTTGTGGTGGATCCGTCGTCAGGTAACCCGTAATGAGACAATCCCACCGGTTTGGAAATGATCCTTGTCTGTTCTATCCATTGTTTGCAACTACAAAAAATCTATCTCACGGGGAACTAGTGTGACTGAACGATGGCTGAAGCCCAATCCAAAATTTGTTAAGTTGAATGTTGATGCTGCTTTTCATGCTGATGTTGGTGCTGGAGCTACGGGAGCTGTTTTGAGAGATGAGAAGGGCATGTTCTTGGCAGCCCAATGTGTTTATGCGGACCGTGGACTAAATTCTGTAACCATGGAAGCAACTGCGATGAGAGATGGATTATTGCTTGCCAATTCTTTCGGTTTCAATAATATTGAGGCGGAATCTGATTCCCTGGAGGTTATCAACTTCTGCACAGGGCAAAACCAATGGTGGGACGCAGCTGCAGCTATTTTTTCGGAGTGTGTGGATCTAGCTACATCGATTGGGAAGGTCAATTATAAGCATTGTAATCGTAGTGCAAATGTCGTCGCTCATGAACTAGCTAGCTTTAGTTTTTGTAATAGAACTTCTGTTAGCTGGGTTGACGAGCCTCCGGGCTGGTTAACTAGTAGTTTTGTGAACGATGTAACTGTTACCGATGCTTAAGGCAGCAGGTTGGTGACACACTCTTTCCCTAACCACGGTACCGAAAGGGACTGGCAGAGTTTTAATTAGGCGGCCTGCTGACCTAATATATGCGGGGTAAAATTTCAAAAAAAAAAAGGAGTCGCCAAACACAAAAAGAAAACTCTGTCTTACTCTGTTTTGTTTGCTCTGCTTTTGCACTACTGTTATGAATGTGGGGCTGCGCGCTGTGCTGTATTTTCAGCACACTGTGTCTGTATGAGACTGTGAGTATTTCCTCAATCAGGGTGGAAAATAGTCAGAGATTGCTTCTGTTTCAATCTGTGTAATCGAACACCAACGTCCCCCAAATGTTAATCATTTCGCATTTCATATCCAAGACAGCAGCCGAACAAATATTTATCACAACAAATATTTTATTGCTTAGCCATTTACCGGCTAGCTATTCAATGTTAACTCCCACGTCACACTTACAGAAACCAGATAGTTCATTCCACCCGTGTCTGGGAATAGCACATTCAAAAATCATGTGGAAAATGTTTGCTTTTTCAGGATAGAACAAGCACTCCAGATTAGTTAAAGACTGTCTCTTGTTTAAATTCTGGGAGGTATATATAACTTCCACAGAGCCGGGATAGCACCTGTTGAATACCCCTGAAATTCACAACATCATATGAAGATTGCACATCATATAAACTAGAAGAATTACATAGTTCCAATCGTAACATTTATACATTCTCAGTCTATATATTTGATTATATCTTGGTGGTCTAATATTTTGGGACAGAGGGAGTAGTTTGTATTCCAGCCTACATAAAATGACAAATCCTGATAAATCTGATTTTTTTTCGAATTTTGCACTGTTTGGATCTCAGATTCAGAAATTTATTATTTTTACATAGACCAAAATACAGAGTATTTCGCATTGATTTTTTGCACAATGGTGGAAATAAGCCTGTTCTACTTTTAATATTTTTTTCACATATTTCGAAACTTAAAAATGTCGTATTTTATTTTTCAAATAAAGCTTCGTGGAGCTCGTCCTTCAAATCACGCAGTGGTGCCTTGCCATAAAAATAAAAGTCAGGACAACTCTAACGTCTCCCACCAGTTGATATGTATGCGACATCGCGAACGGAAAACCGGTTTGTGGACTGGCTATTCCGGTTCATTTTCAGATCATAGTGGGAATATAAATACAGTGGAACAAACCGTCCTGCCCCGCAAGTCGGTAACACTGGTCACTTCACTCTCTTCTCATCTCGATTCCCACCTCTCTATACTATCCTCCGCGTTGGTGCCTGCATTCATCGTTGCTCGCAAACCCCGTCATCTCGTCGCCGCAAGCTGGAGGAGTTTGGGTTTGTAGCCGACGTCGTTTTCACCTCTTGCCGGCACCTAAGAAGCTCGGTCCTGCAGCCAATGCACATACCTTGTCTTCTTTATCGCCATTGCCACCTACTTCCACGCCGCGGGAGGAGGAGCTTGGGCTGGACAGCTGTGCTCCCGGATTTGTAGGCTCGTCGGAGGAAAGCTTTTGTTTGCGAGTGTAGGCTTCTCCACGCCAGCAAACTGTACCGCCCACAACTTGTTCGGCTGATTGCCCGAGATACTTCAAAACCCTAAAAAACCATACTCGCGCTCCATTCACGCGAATGTGAGCTTTGACCTTGATGATAACATAAAGCTCCCTCTCGATTTGTTGGGGCTCGCCGGTGGATCCCTCGGGGCCCTACATATCCGCACCCAACAAATAGTACCCCTCTGCTGGTGATTTTGCAGGGGAGTCATGAGGATTTCCACAAATTGCAAGTTGGTCCTTTGCGGGCGTTTTTTTGTAAAAATGTTAGGTTTGCTGTGTAATTGTTGGGCTTCCTTGTCGGTTTTTCTCAAAATGACGACGTGATGTGAGGCTGACGTGTGGGAACAGTGCCTAGTGTTGCCAGGAACAGTGCATGGGACGCTCTCCGTTCGCTAAACTGACCAGTTTTCATATAGTTAGATATAGATATGACCTTTAGAAACACTAGTATGAAAAGAGGGATCTGCGGAACTGACTATCCCCAACTCCCTCGTTATAATCCTCGTCAACTGAAATATAAGGGTATTTTTTTTATCTAAATCAGCTGCCTCTGGAGAGCCAGGTAGGAAACAAAATACTCCATCGGAGGTAGTAACGGTAAAGGCCAAATGGAGACCTCCTGTACATGGAAGCATGAAAATTATTGTCGATACTGCTGCTCTCGCTGTTGGAGTGGTGATCCGAGATGACCAAGGCTCTGTCAGAGAGGGGTTCAGGCTGTGCACAATGTGTTAACAGCTGAAGTGTGCATTTGCTAAGAGCCTCAGGCTGAATCATTGAGACCAATTCCCAGGCTCTCGTGTCGCTGCGGCCTGCGGATCACCGAAAAGACAAGATACGCTCTCTGAAAACAACGGACGACAGCAGATAACTGAAGAATCGACACTAGCTTAACTGAACCTATATACGCTGCAGCAGGGTTATTTAATCACCGACTGAGCTTTTCTACACGATCGCAAACGGCGACAGAAAAGATGCGACAAAGATCGCGAAATGAATGCCCTCTTTGTGCTGTTAGATGCTCTGTGCGTGCGAGTAGATTTTCTGTCGATGAACATGTCGTCGGAAATTATGCACTCGTGGTCGTGAGGCACATGTGAACAGTCTTCTTCGGCGCTAAATTTTTTATAGGAGACGAACAACGCTGGCCATTATGCAGGCTTTGGACATGACGCCAAACCTGCACGGATCGACGCTCTCTCGGGACCAAAATCTAGTGTTGCGAAATAGCCACCGGTGCAGCCTTCTCTTGAGAGTGAAGCTGAGACACAACAGCCATAGCAGCAATATACCTGAGACCTGAGCCCTGAGCCCTGTGCACGGATACCTCCTAACCTACTGCTACCACGGATACCTCCTAGGCTCCTACATAGGCGCTGAAGCCAGGATGCGACGGTGGCGGATGCCATCCTGGCAATCGATGGACGGCACGCTGCCGAAACTGAAGAAAACAACAGGTGACAGCAGCTAGCTGAAGAACCAACACAAGCTTAACAGCTTAACTGAACCTATATTCAGTGAAACATGATTATTCCTTCAACTGCCGAGCTTATCTCGATGATAGGCAATGGAGACCAGTTCAATGGCCCGTTCCAGCTCTGGGCGGTACCCAAAAGTTATCCAACAAGTGTCGAATGCTAACAACGATAAAAAATGTAGAAACAACTATAAGATCAGTGTCGCCAATCAGATTCAGGTACTTGTGGATAGTTTTTCTTTAACTGACTTGTGGATAGCTTGACTTCTCTTAATTACATGACCTGCGGCCTGAAAGTTGCGGACACATCCACCGCCAATTCAGAAAAAGAACAATTACTGGATTTTTACTCCACTGTTGCCAGTGTACATTACAGTCAGTAGATTTTACTCCACTGTTTCCACCAACGGCAAAAGCTCCCCTGCAGTTCCTGCTTGTCGCGTGCGCTAAAAGAATTTGGGAAGAAGCAGAAAAAGGTTTGCCTTCTCTGAACCAAATATGGGCATCAGAGAATCAAACATACCACATAGAAGCACAGAAGAAATTTCCATACATGGGGCAAGTGGAGTGCCAACAAGAAGCAAAACTTTAGAAACATCTAAAAATCACAGCCTCACCAACTCGATACTGAATCGACGTGACATTCAGCTTCAAGCTTCTCTGCAGTGACTGCTTTGTTACGGGGGCTAAATGAAATTCAGAAGAAGCAGATAATGTTTGCCTTATCCCAACGTGGGCATCAGAGAATCAAACATATCACAGAGAAGCAGAGAAAATTGCCATATACTAGCGGAGCCAAAACGTCAACAAGAAGCAAACAATTTAGAAATAACTAAAGATCACAGACTCATCAACTCGATACTGAATCCACCTGAATTCAAGTGCTTATAGTAGCTTAAATCCGATAACAAGACATGTAGTCCCATTAAGTTTCTACAACAAGTTGATCATCACATTGGTACACATGCAGCTATCAGAACAAAATAATTACTTTACAAATTTGTAATGAATATCATGGCGGATATCTAAAGTTATATCTTCTAAAAGATGCCATTTTAAAGGCAGTAAACATAACAGAGAGAGAATAAAGCGTTAAATATTAGACATTGTATAGGATCTCCCCTTTAGGTGAGATCATAAGATCAAGTCATAAAAATCCTATTTAGACATTGTTAAAAATCTAAGAAAATTATATGACATACCTAAATGTTGTTTTAACGACTCCACAAAATTTCAGCTGAAAATTCGATCTACAGGTAGAGAAACAAAAAGGCTAAATTGTACCATGAATAGTGTTAGTTTGGGTGAATGGTGTTTCACACTATTTGCACTGAAATTTCTCTTTTTTGGTTATCTAAGTGTAGGTCCAATTTGAAGCAGCAAATTTTTGGAGTTGCATATATGACCTAGATGTGTGCTGTCCATTTTTTTGAAAATATTTGAACATGTTTTGTGTATTAGAAAAATTGATCTCATGGATCCTACCTGCTAGATCCTGTGCAAGTTGTCCCCTTAAATATAATCTTCCTTAGTTGCAAGTTCACAACATGAGAATCTACACTCGCATACAGTTTCGAAAAATCTCATATTTGAGTACTTAAAAAATGACTTGCGCAGTTAAACGAAGTGGAAGCTACAAGTTATCTAGACATGTCGATTATTATCGATTTTTTTGTAAAATAATATTTTTTTAAACATTTATTCGAAAAGTAGCACGTGGTTTCAAAAAATTTAAAAAATAACGCGTCGTCGTCACATGTACTGCCGAAAGCAGAGCTTTCGTCACGGCCGGAGACGAAACAATGGTTTCGTCACCGGCTCTGCCCAAGCCTGGCCGATCTGCATGCGCGCGAGTGTTCCGCGTGAAGGCCCTTCCGACATGCCTCTTTCGTCAGGGGCCATGACGAAAGTCGCCTGCTGCCTCGCGCCCCTGCACCAGCTGACCACGCATGCATGAGATCGATCCTTGATCACCACTAGCAGCTAGCATATGCACATGCATGATCGATCAACCCAGTGGCGATTCTAGAACGAAAATGGAGGGTGGGCTCGAAATAACATACTCACTCGAATAATATAATATCGACGCAAGTCACCTAGATTTTTGTGACAGGTTGATAATGATCATTTATACATTTACAAATCTACTGAAAAATAAGAGAAATTCCTGCGTCAATGACCAATTCATAATTAATAGAAAGAAGTACGGAGTAGTGCTAGATTTAAAGTAAATGAATTATACCGGATCCATGGAGTCCACAGACTGCAACCGAATATAAGAGTAAGAACTAAGGATGACTCCAACGGGGCGACGCAAACGGACGCGCGTTTGGTCCGCGTTTGGTCCGTTTGCGTCGCCAAAAGGACCCATGTCCAGCCCACGTCCGCCTCTTTCCGGCCACTGCCCCCAACAGGGCGACGCATCGAGTTCGCCCTCTGTTTTTTTTTCAGGTAAGCAGGCCCTATATGGGCCATTTTCATTGATACATAGGGGAGGTGGGCCACAAACGGCCAGGGTTTTTGATCATTCTGACCATTTTTTTGGCCATATATACTCGAGCAATTATCAAGCACAATAAAATAAGCTCAAATAGCACAAATAATACAATTCATAAAAGCAATCCGAATAGTTCATCAAGTACTTATTATTACAATCCAAATAGTTCAAACAAACACAAACAAACAGTTTCAGAAATAATAAATTGTTTCATGCATTACAAACCAAATAAATAAGACAAGTAGTTCATCAAATGGAACTACTGCCCCTGATCACCCTGGTTACTGTAGTGCTGCCAGACATGCTCCACCAAATCATTTTGGAGCCGAACATGGGACTCCTTCTCACGAATGTCACGGTGAAAGTCGAGGAACTGAGCAAATGTGGACGGTCCTTGGGGCTAAACCAACTCACCCCGGAACTGCCATGCCTGATCATTCAAGCCCTCGTCGCGTTCGTCCTCCACGATCATGTTGTGCATGATCACGCACGCTGTCATCACCTCCCACAGCTGGTCCTTGTCCCATGTCCGAGCAGGATGGCGCACAATAGCCCATCGGGACTGTAGAGCACCGAATGCACGCTCTACATCCTTTCTTGTGCTCTCTTGCTCCCGAGCATCCCAGGGAAGCCTCTTGACTCGTTGATTGCCAGGAGGCGAGTCATGTCGGCAGCATTGGGCTCCCGCAGGTACTCCGGCCCGAACACCTGCACCACGGCCGCGCAGAACTTGTACATGGCTTCCAGGCACGTGGACTCGCTCATGCGCACATACTCGTCCACAAGATCGCCGGCAATCCCATACGCAAGCATGCGAATGGCGGCGGTGCACTTCTGGTACGACGAGAAGCCCCTCATACCACATGCATCGGGCTTGCACATGAAGTAGTCATCAAAATGCATCACGCCAACCCGGATGCGGTTGAACAAGGACCTCCTCCTCCGGAAACGGCGCCGGAAAACCTTGGGAGGGTATGTGGGCTTGTGGGGACGAAAGTAGTCCCCATACAGCTGGATTTGGCCAGCTCGCCGGTTCCGGTCAAGAGCAAGAGAACGGCCCGGCAAGGAGCCAAGGAACACCGGTCGCATCCTCTCTATGTACTCGTTGACGATGAGGGTGGCAACCAGGCCGTCACTGTCATCATCGTCGGAGGAATCGTCCGAGGATGAGCGCTGCATGATGTGGTTCTTGTAGAACCACTCATCCGAGCTATCCATGGCCGAGGGACGTACCTGAGTAGCCGGGGCGAACGGCCGAACACCTTGTGGGCGGCGTGTCTATCGCGGGACGCTGTGGACGCTCCTGGCCGCAAGAATCACCGGTGACGGTGGGGAAGCACCAGATCCGGTGACGGCGTCCCCGGAATGGCCTGCGGTGCCAAATCGAGGGTGCGACGGCGGGTGGCGGCGAGAGGGGCGGAGGAGGAGGAGATTGGGGTGGGGATGGTCTGATTTGCGGGGCAGGGGCGGATTAGGGGAGGACACAAAAGAGCTCCGTTTCGCGTCCGGGGCCGACGCATCGGTGGCCCAAATTTGGGCCAGGGATGCGTCGCGGCGGACCAAAAAACGGACCGCGGTCCGTTTGCGTCGCCCCGTTGGATCGTGTTTTTGGCCCTCGCGGACACAAACGGATGCGCGCGGAATCGATGCGTCGCCAGTCATCCTAAGAACGGACGAAGAAACGGGGCAAGGGCTGGCCGCTCTTGTCATGCGTCTCCCGGCAACTTCCCAATCACCGGCGATTTTTTCTTGCGACCTATGTCGCCGCGCCGTCGACCAGTCTCTCTAGACCTTGGCCGAATAGGGGAACTAGCGATTTGATGGAACTGCTCTGCACGGCTGGTGCTGTGCTGCACGCTATTCCTCCTGGGCAGTGGGAAAGCACTCAAGAAAAAGGTTCGATCGCTAACTTCTCTCCCTTTTTCTTTTTCTTGTTCCTGGCTGAACATACGAACGGAAGAAGCTTCCATCCATGGCTAAACATATGTAGCACATATATTTGATATTTTTTTGGGAAAATTGGAGGTTAGGCTCGAGCCATACGAATCCTACCTGGTAAAATCGCCCCTGGATCAACCTACTACCAGTACATGCACGAGCTCCTCCACATGAGACAAATCGAATGCACCGTACAAATCAATTGCTCTGCTTAGCATTAGCCTTGATGACTGTCTTTTTTTATCCGTATATTTATTCCTCTAATCAAAATCACGATTTCACCGTAGCCGATGACAGCTACCAGAACTAAGCCGACGGTAGACCCATCAACATTAGTTATGGAGAAATTATAAACTCCGCGAGCCGAATAAATAGTATGGCGCAGTGGAATCGTCCACTATTTTTTAAAAACTCCGATCCTTGCTAGTTGCTACTCCGTAAGCCATAGAAACTGTTCTCTCTCGCTCCCTGCTAGTGATTAGCCAAGATGACTTGAAGCTGGGAATCACATGAGCGCACTCAGTCGCCGCCCAGCAGTCCCGCCGTCAGCGACGGGTCTGTTGACCGGCCGGGGCACATGTCGGCGCAGTCCAACGACGATGACGAACTCGCCGATTGGATGGATGAGACCAGGATGATGAAGGCGCTGAAAGTTGATTCCGATGAGGAGTCGACCGAGAAGGAGAAGTAGGAGGACGACGACGACCAGGACAAGTATTGAGGTTAACACTTCAACATTTTTAGTCGAGATCCTCAAGACACGAGGAAAAAATATGCGGATAAAACAACGGTGGCCGAGAGTCATCTAGCTAATGCTAAACTAATCCTCGTCGTCCTTGTTCCACCACGAATTGTCGTCGATGTCATCGTCGAGGTGCACCATGGTGGGGAGGACGCAGCACGGCTGATGGCGACGTCGTTGTGCGTCCTGCTCAGCAGGGCCGACTCGTGGTTGTAGACTTCTAGTACCCTGATCGCAAGCAGTGTATTGGATGGACGTTGTGCGTGTGCTGCTCAACACTTCAAGGATGCCATGCCTCCCATCTATCTGCCTCATCCCTAGCTCTCTTCGTAGCCGAAAAGCTTATTTTATACTCCCTCCTTTCCAAAATCACTGTCTCAAATTTATCAAAAAAATAAATGTATCTACACATGAAACATGTCTAGATACATCCACTTTTACACAAAATTAAGACACTTATTTTAGGACGGAGGGAGTAGAAAGCACGAGACAGAAGTTCCACAATTGACATAAATATCCGACAACTCTTGACCACCACCTGGTTCATGCCGTTTTTTTGCGGCCGGATATAGAAGCTGAGAAGAAGCCACGGATAACCGAAAATAAACAACAGAACAGCAAGAAGTTAAAAGGTGACTGTGCCGCGCGGTCCCTCAGTCCCGCACATTGAAAATGATGTGCCGCCAGCAATTACTAAATCGCCCCCGCCTTTGCGGCCGGCAGGGTATTACTGTCAGAGCCTATAACGACGTGCGTGCGTAAGCAGCCTTGCCAGCCTTCGGTTTCTGTTTTGTCTGCTTGTGAAAGCAAATAGTTTGGATGTTTTTATAAAGTACTCTATTTTTCATGAAGGATTTAATGCATATTTTAATCGAACAAATGATAATTCTAAATAATTTACTACGAATCAGCTGGAGTTTGGGGCTAACGCGCTTTAATTTCACGCGGGGACTGATTAACCGTTGAACAGTAGTAGAGGAAATGATTTAAAACAGAAGGCATGCACGTTAAGGAATCTAGCAGTTTAACAAAGACAAGTGCCACTCAGCCAGCCCCTCTTTGATCGCGATTCGCGAAGGGATCCCCTATATGAGCGTACTCCCAGAAGCACTGAAGCACCATCCATCACCCATTCACCTCCCACCCAGCACCGTGAACCAAATCGCAAACCAGCAGACCACCATTTCGAGCGAGGCAGCACCCGTCATGGGCAAGATCGAGATGACGTCCTTGTTCCGCCGCCGCTCCAGCCTCCAGCTGCAAGTTGCGGTCCTCTGCGGCGCCGAAGCTTCCGGAGGAGATGGAGCGGGTGTTTCGCGCGTTCGACGCTAACGTCGAACTTGCCTCCACCGACGAGGTCTTCGACGACGCCGACGTCGAGCTTGTGTACATGGAAGAGCTATTCGACGACGCCCACGACGAACTTGCGGCCACTGACGAGCTCTTCGACAACCCCGATGGCGAGATTGCCGCCACGGACGAGCTCTTCGACGACGCCCATAGCGAACTTGCGGCCAGCGACGAGCTCTTCCACGTCCCCGACGGTGAGCTTGTGGCCACGGACTACCTCTTCGACGACCCCGACGGCGATCTCTTCCACGACGCCGACAAACTCTTCGGCGAGCTTGCAGCCAGCGACGACCTCTTTGACGATCCCAACGGCGAGCTCTTCCACGACGCCGACAAACTCTTCGGCGAGATTGTGGCCACGGACGACCTCTTCGACGACCCCGACGGCGAGCTCTTCCACGACGCTGACAAACTCTTCGGTGAGATTGTGGCCACGGATGACCTCTTCGACGACCCCGACGGCGAGCTCTTCCACGACGCCGACAAACTCTTCGGCGAGCTTGCGGCCAGTGATGACCTCTTCGACGACCCCGATGGCGAGCTCTTCCACGACGCCGACAAACTCTTCGGCGAGCTTGCGGCCAGCGACGACCTCTTCGACGACCCCGACGGCGAGCTCTTCCACGACGCCGACAATCTCTTCGGCGAGCTTGCGGCCAGCGACGACCTCTTCGACGACCCCGACGGCGAGCTCTTCCACGACGCCGACAAACTCTTCGGCGAGCTTGCGGCCAGCGACGACCTCTTCGACGACCCGACGGCGAGCTCTTCCACGACGCCGACAATCTCTTCGACAACCTCGACGGCGAGCTCTTCCACGACGCCGACAAACTCTTCGGCGAGCTTGCGGGCACCGGTGAGCTCTTCGACACCGACCAGCTGTTTGGCCATGTGGCCGCCGACTACGAGCTGTCCGGCATGATGTCCGAGGCGGACGACCATGGCGACGACGACGGAGTGAGGAGGAGGAGGAACTTCTGAGCGATATGGTTGCGATCACCATCGATGCCGAGGCCAAGGTAGGAAGCAGAACCGGAGGCCGCGTAATGCGCGTCTCAGCGGGGGAAGACAACAACGTAGAGGAGGAGCGCACAAAGAAACTTTCGCTGATTGTGGGACTCCTTGGCGGCGTCTCTGACAGCGCGGCCACCGCCGCGGCTATGTACACGAGCCCGCGAGCTGGCGCGGCCCACGGCGGCGAGATCGCGTACCGTGTCTGCATTGCGAGCGTATTCGTGGCGAGCGTGTCGCAGACGGTGGCCGCGTTCTGGATCAGCAGTGGCCCCCAAACTCCCGGAGGTAGAGCCACGCACGGGGAAGATCGTCGTGATTCAGGAATCAGGACTCACTTTTGTCCTTTGTTTTTCTGTGCAGTGCCGCAAAGTTATTAACGATTCCAACGACCATGGATGGGCCCACCGGTAAGTCAGGGGGTATGTTCCTTTCCGGTCCAGCATTAAACTGGATGAGTAGTGTGACGTGCATGCGATGCGGCTCCACGAAGCGCAGGTTCCGAAAGAAGATAGACAAGTGGATAGCTTGCTTTTGATGTGGACTTGTGCCGTTGTGCGTCCACATCAGCATGCAGGGACAAGAAAAGTCATGGTCCAACAACTTTCCAGTTTTTCTTTTCTAGATGAAAAGGCACTTTCTAGTGTTATCCTCGCGGTTGTCAAAGCTCCTGGACAGAAAATCTGTGTCCCGCTGTCGAGTCTGAATAAATGTTGAAGCCACCCAACAGTGGATTTTGACTTTGAATCCGTTGTACAAAATGCATTTTAACGCCTTTCAAAATGTTAAAATATTTCAAACAAAAAATTTGGGTGTTTATATGAAAAATGTCTATCCGTACAAAAAATGTTTCGGATCAAAAAGGCATTTTGTGTGACTGATATAAAAAAGAGAAAAAAAATGTTACGTGCACAGTCATTTTTTAACACCGGGGATTTGTCCTGTTTACACCGACTGCACAAAATGTTTTTTCATCCCGATTTTTTCTGTACGAACATAGAATGTTCATATGTACACCTGAAATTTTTGTTTGAATTTTTTTTTGATATTTTAAAATTCATTTTTTGGGCTATGGGTGTAGATGCACCTATGAGCCGAATTGGATTTCCCCGAACAGTCTGCTTTTGCATATTAAATCCTATATTGAGATGATTCTGCACCATATGTTCAAGCCCCCAACCATCCAAAGACGTGAGACTAGTTCAACTTAAAAGACGATGGAACCTCCAACATTAAACCGTGGTTAATAAAGTCCAAGTTGCGAATAAAGTTACGGGATTAATTAACTATCAGTAGCGTCAACTGTGTGAATGGGTGAAACTCTGTTGATAAGTTGCACGAATGTCACAAGCATGCTACGTAGAATTAATAACACTTCACATACATAAACTTTTTTATGACGTGCAAACTCATACATAAACTTGTAAACAGGTGTACTAACTTGTTACGCGTGTGCAAAAATCGTTTCCAAATCGGCCTAGTTCTTACACGTGGCGCTATTTATTTTGTGAAAATCCCGTTCAAGTTTTCTTTTGTAGCCGCGACTTTTCCCTTTGTTCTCTTTTTAATATCGCCAGCCGGGATTCCGCTGCCGCCGCCGAGCTTACCTGTGGTGCTGAAGTGTGGGCACAACAACAAGGAGGACTGGAGGAGGCGTGCAACATCAACTTGGAACTGGTGTGCAGCATGGAGGTGTGCGGCGTGGCACGGTGAAGTTCCTGGTGATGCACTGCATGTTCCGCTCCAAGGGCATGTGCGCCTACATCTCAATTTACGACGCACGTTCGACGCTGTATCGGTCGAACTGGCAGCACCACAACAAGTACTTCTTCCACCATGGACAGGGAAGTAGTCATGACTGGAGTTAACAAAAGAAAAGTAGTCATGACCAGGGGTGGAGCTGGAGTAAAAGTAACCCTGATGCCTTTAAACTACTACTTATTAAATTGCCTTGTGAATTGTAGAAAATGAAATGCCTGATGCACACTTGGTGGCCTAACCTGATGCATAAATCCCATTTATATAGTATGTTAGGCTACAAAAAATCTTGGACCCTGATGCACATGCATCAGGGTTAGCCCATGCAGCTCCGCCCCTGGACATGACTGGATTTTAATTAAACATTTCTTCCAACACCACGAACAGTGACATGGGTACAATAATTAAGCATATACCATGTCTACAATACTCCTACAATAGTGCATTTGCATTTTAAAATCGCTGTACGGATCATGAACCATCACCTGTCCAATAAGCGTGTGCATCAGAATTAGCTATAGTAATAGCAACAATACATTACTTGCAGAGTATATACATTTTCTTCTAATACTACGAGAAACGCTAGGGTTTTCCGCTCTTCCTCGCCCTCTCATGTTATTGTTGATATCAAAGAAGAGGCAAGACTTTGGATCTCGGCGGACACAAAATGTTTTGCAAACTTCATACCGGGAGAGTAGTGTCCTTCCTTTGTTGTTTTCGGTGTAATTCTGGCTTGTATTTCCGTTTTGAAATGTTGGCCTCGGCATGTATTTTGACAAACTCTCTTCTCCTTCTTAATCAATGAAATGGCAAGCCTTTTTCCTGATTAAAAAAGGGACACTGACAAATAATTTAAGTTGTACAAATGATGTGTGTTTCATAGCATGTAGTATAAGCTGGCTGAAGTATGTTTTAAGTCAAAAGATCGGTACTTGCCTCCTTGGTTGGGACGAAGCTACATGTCTCAAACCCTGATGTACGGGAATACTTAGGAGAATGACATCCCATATGAGGATGATCAAGAAGATGATGAAATTGGGCAAGTGAGTGACTTTCAGTTAGGAGTGTGCTGAGGAGATGGGCATGGTGTCATCACGCATCGATTCTATCAATTAACCTTCATTATGTTGAATTGTGAGAAATTATTTATGCATTTTGTGTGTCAGTGTGTATCACGGAATATTCTTAGAGAGCCACACGTCTAAATATGTGCGCCTTATATGTAATATTTCTACTACTTGGCTTGCTGCGTGCTATGTTATATATTGTGTGCCTAATGGGCTACTTTGTGCTGCTTTGTAGGTGCAATGCAGTGCTCAAATGCAGCAGGATTGCTGAATGCGTGAATTTAGTAAAGTTCCTAACTTCAGTTTCTGTAACTATTGTTGTGTGGTGCGCAAATGAATGCAAGTATACAAAGTTAGGTCCTTAACTAACCACAGATGTGTGGATATGGCGCAAGAAACAAGAAGCAATGTAAGCGCCTTTATTCCACTTCTTCTTGGTGCACCCCTACTTATTTTGGCCTAAAACTCCCAATTTTCAAAAAAGGCAAACCTTTAGCATTGTTTCAAAAAAAATCCGAGGGGGGGGGGGGGGCATAAACTTGTAGCAAATATCTAGAAAACCTTGCGACATCTCGCTTGTGCTTCCGCAACTAAAGGCATACGCGTTTGTTACAATTTGGAAATGCATATGCAACATCAAAAAATCAAGGGAACAAAAACTTGAACCAAATGCCCATAAAATCTTGTAACATATCACACTTGATTTTACGACATTTGGCATGTTCGTACCGAACATATCGTTTGGAAATATGCAACATTATAGATCACTAACCTCTAAACCGTCATCCATGTCGGCCGGAACTCGCCAATTCAACACTAAATACAGCTGGCCGGAGGCCCTTGGGTGCTAGATCCGGCGACCCTGGGGCCTCTTCCCACTCCATCTTCTCCCTTAAGATCATGATAGTCACAGCCGCCGGGACAGATCGGATGATGTCACGGGTGTAGGCTCGGAAGGCTTTAGCACTACACAATTAAGCCATGCGCACATGCTGGCAAAGCAACATCAGCACACTGGTTTGCATGCATGGTGGCCTAACCACTAACTAGAGCATTTTTTTTTTTGGGGAAACGTAGTGGATGGTTTAAACTCCCGCACCTCTAACTAGGGCGCTTTTGGGAAACGTAGTGGATGGTGTTAGGAATAGATATAACTGTCTTAAACGGTTGTAGATATGCCCAAACCGACATGCCTCCTAGAGGCGTCTTTTCGTGTTACCGACATCCCGGTAGTCGGTTGTCCCTGTATAAATACTCCATGTAATCGATCAATGAATCAATCTATCGAATCATTTGTTGTCTCTCTCGTTCGCTCTCGATAGACTTCCAACACGTTATCAGCCACGTTGCTATACACCTGAGCGATTTCGAGATCGAAAAGAACAAGAACAGAAGAAGAGGATGTTAGATCCTATGATTGCTTGCATCGGTAGATCAATGTGTACAGCGTGTGTGTGTATGTTGAACAGAGAGAGAGAGGGAGATTTGGGCGTACCTTCTCCATGGGTCGACGTGCTCGAGGCCGAGGCCATGGTGGCCGAGGCAGTGGTGGCGTGGCGGTGCTGTGGCGGCGGTGATGCTTCCCGTTGGCACAGCGCTAACCCTAGATCGGATTGGGGATGTTGGTGGGGTGTGGCGGCGCACAGTGAACCTCGTACTATGTGCCCGCCGGCCCCCACCTCTTTATATAGCGCTGGCGACAGGGGCCCAACAACCATTAGGGTTGGGCGCCCCCGATCAGGGCGCAGTCAAAGGGCCCGGTGGGCCGTTGGGCCCACACGGGGTGGAGATCAATCTAACATTCTCCCCCTTGATCTCAACTTTTACTTTTAACCTTTTACCTTTTACTTTACTCGTCTCATCACCGATTAGTACATAGAGCATGTTTCATCGTCACAGCTCAATTGCCGATAGAATCAGACAGGCACCATATACTTTTCAGTTTTGAAACAATAAACTATTACTTTTGGGCCTCTATGATCCAGGAATCATAGGCTTTCCATTAATCTCATGCCGGCTATGTGTTTCTGGAACACATCGGGTGGTAAGCCTTTCGTTAGAGGATCCGCAAGCATTTCCTTTGTCCTTATATGCTCGAGACTTATAGTTTGATTCTGGATCTTATCTTTCACAACATAATACTTTATATCTATTAGCTTTGTTGCATTACTCGACTTGTTGTTGTGAGCATAGAATACTGCGGGCTGGTTGTCACAGTACATCTAAGGATGGCAATGGGGCGGGTTCGGGCGGATATACCAAAACTAGATCCAAATCCAAATCCATCAACATCACTATAGCCTGCCCACGAAAGTATACATGGACATGGATGTCGCCCCATATCCAAACCCGCCGGATATCTGGATATCCATGGATATCCACGAGTAATACGTCGGAGTATTAAATCAACAATATTTTAACCACAAAGTACTTAAAATATGTAGAACCTCAAACTATCACACCACAAAAAGTATAATCTTATATCAATCTCACGAAACATCAAAGAGATGAGCAAATGAGGAGTTGAGGCGGCTGCGTGTGTGCGTGGATGCGTTAATTACGCGCGAGAGTATTTTAGGGTTAGCAATAACTAGTAATTACGTCAGCTGGGCCTCGATAATATTAAGACATGGGCTTAGGAAAAACTACATGTCTCACTGACATGTGGGTCCCACATGTCAGTCGGGTATCCATTGGATATCCGTGGAGTAAAATCTCTGTCGTGCCCACCCCATGAGTTAGCGGATATCCGCACCATGAAATCCATGGGCAAAAACTTCTCTCCAAACCCTCATCGATCGGGTCGGATATCCATGGATACCCGGCTCCATGGATAAAATTGCCACACTTAAGTACATCTTTAGTTGTTTGTCAATGCAATCTACCACTTTCAAGTCGGGTATAAATTTCTTTAACCATATCGCCTGTCCCGTGGCCTCATAACATGCTATAAACTCTGCATACATCGTGGATGCAGCAACTAATGACTGTTTGGAGCTTTTCCACGAAATAGCCCCTCCTGCGAGAGTGAACACGTACCCTGACGTGGACTTCCTATCATCTTTGTCTCCCGCAAAATCTGCGTCTGAATACCCTCTTATCTCTAGGAATCAGATCTTCTATATGTTAGCATGAGGTCTTTTGCGCCTTGTACATAACGCAATGCTTTCTTTACCATGTTCCAGTGTTCATGGCCTGGATTTTCTTGATATCTACCGAGTACCCCGGTGATAAAAGCTAAGTCAGGGCGAGTGCACACTTGTGCATACTGTAAGCTTCCAACAGCCGAAGCATATGGTACTGCTTTCATTCGATCGATCTCATATTGACTTTTGGGACATTGAAATTTCCCAAAACTATCGCCCTTGACTATCGGAGCAGGTGATGCGCTACTTTTATGCATATTATATTTCTTTAGAACCTTTTCTAAATATGCCTTTTGTGATAGTCCTAGCACTCCATTCTTTCTATCCCGGTGAATTTCTATGCCCAAAACATATGAAGCTTCACCAAGATCTTTCATATCAAAATTTGAGGACAAGTATTTCTTTGTTTCTAGCAGTAGACTGACATCATTGCTTGCAAGCAAGATATCATCCACGTACAGAATTAGGAAAATATATTTCCACTTTTAAACTTTGCATAAATGCAGTTGTCCTCAACATTCTCTTTAAATCCAAAACTTTTAATTGTATTATTGAACTTTAAATACCACTGTCTAGAGGCTTGCTTTAACCCATAAATGGATTTCTTTAGGCGGCATCCCATATGTTCCTTCCCCTCCATGAAAAAACCGTGGGTTGTTTCATGTAAACATTTTCTTCTAAATCTCCATTTAGAAATGCCGTCTTTACATCCATTTGATGCAACTCTAAATCAAAATGCGCAACTAGTGCCATGATGATTCTGAAGAATCCTTACATGAGACCGGAGAAAATGTCTCATTGTAATCTACCCCTTCTCTTTGCGTAAAGCCTTTTGCCACAAGTCGCGCTTTATACTTTTCTACGTTCCCATTGGAGTCAT
The DNA here is from genome assembly GCA_947311845.1 of Poa pratensis. Lineage (NCBI taxonomy): Eukaryota > Viridiplantae > Streptophyta > Magnoliopsida > Poales > Poaceae > Poa > Poa pratensis. Next base: position 1,387,885 of record CAMZMU010000035.1, read on the forward strand.
ACTTGTTTTGTAGACCCATTTGCAGCCTACTGTTTTGGCTCCTTTAGGAATTTCCTCTAAGTCCCAAACATTGTTAGAACTCATCGATTTCATCTCGTCTTCCATGGCTTCCAGCCACTTCGAAGAGTGAACGCTTCTCATGGCTTCTTCATATGAAGTGGGATCTTCTTCCATATGAACTGTTTCTGTATTATAAACTCTATAATCACTAGAAATAGCTGATTTCCTAGCTCTTTTAGACCTTCTAAGAGTCTCATTCTCTGGCACATCATGTGTCTCAACGTGCGACTCTTCTTCTAAATGTGGCTGTCGTCGCTCCCTTTCATGCTCAACAACGGGTTGAGTCGGTTCCTGACGGACAGGTTCCGAATCTTGCCTCGTTGTGGTCACGGGTGGAGTTACAACAGGTGCTTGCACCACAACCTCTGGGATTATCGGTGCAGGTACAACAGGTAGGGCGAAAAATGGCTCATGGATCATCGGAAAAGGTGCACACACCCTCTTCTCCTCAAGATCAATTTTCCGGCCTACCATGCTCCCCCTCATCATTTCGTCCTCTAAGAAGACCGCGTGTCTCGTTTCTACAAACTTTGTGTATCTGTCTGCACAGTAGAAACGATAACCTTTTGATCTATCAGGATAGCCAATGAAATGGCAAGTTACTGTTTTGGGGTCTAACTTTGCAATGTGTGGATTAAAAACTTTTGCCTCAGCTGGGCTCCCCCAGACTTTCAAGTGGCGTAGAGAAGGAACTTTCCCTGTCCACAACTCGTACGGTGTTTTGGGCACCGACTTACTTGGTACTCTGTTGAGAATGTGAATGGCGGTTTTTAACGCCTCCATCCATAATCCCAATGGCAGTGTGGAATAACTCATCATACTGCGCACCATATCCATAAGAGTACGGTTACGCCTTTCAGCTACTCCATTTTGCTGTGGTTCGCCCGGCATAGAATACTGGGCGACTATTCCATTTTCCTGTAAAAACCTTGCAAAAGGTCCAGGTACTTGACCATATGGAGTGTGCCGACCATAGTACTCCCCCCCACGGTCGGACCTGACTATTTTAATTCTTTTATCATGTTGATTTTCAACTTCAGCTTTGAATATTTTAAATTTATCCAATGCTTCAGATCTTTCTTTAATTGGATAAATATAACCATATCGGGAGTAATCATCTGTGAACGTTATGAACGAGTCATAACCATCCACACTTTTCACCGGAAATGGTCCACATATATCAGTGTGAATAATTTCTAGTGTCGCGGTGCTTCGGTTTGCACCCTTTTTAATTTGTTTTACGTATTTTCCTTTTATGCAATCTATGCATTGTTCAATATCTGAGAACTCTAACGGAGGAAGAATATCATTTTTAACGAGGTTTTCTATTCTTCCCCTCGAAATATGGCCTAATCGACAGTGCCATAACTTCGACGAGTCATGAGTTCGCTTTCTTTTCTTTTGTTCTTTGTTCGACAAGGAATTTGTTCATTCACATTACTCACAGAATGCACTTTTTCACGCAAGGATAACAAATAAAGCTTATCATGAAGTAAAGCAATACCCACACAAGCATCTTTAAACCATATGGCACACTTGCCATGACCGAAATAACATTCATAACTGTCTTTATCCAAACACGATACACTTATTAAGTTTCTGTGAATCGAAGGAACAAATAAAACATCTCTAAGCATAATATTGAAACCATCAGCTAGCTCCAAGGAGATGTCGCCAACAGCTTCAACTTCTGCTTGAACTCCATTTGCGACTTCAATGTGTCTTTCGCTTCTTTGCAAAGTCCTTGTCGAATGGAATCCCTGTAAAGAATTTGCAACATGAACAGTTGCACCTGAGTCAATCCACCAAGTAGATTTTGAAAACTGTGTATACAGGGATTCATTTACAAAAGAAACTGTGTCTTTACCTCTCTTTTCCATTATCATCTTGAGCCAATCTGGGCAATCTTGCTTGAAATGCCCTTTCTTCTTGCAGTGGTGGCAGGTGTCTTTGTCCACTTGCTGATACTGCTGGGGACCTTTGCCATGTGGCTTATACTGGCGAGGACCTTTGCCATATGGCTTAGAAGGGGAACCGTTGTAGTTCCTGTTCTTGTTGTCCTTCACAAAGTTCAAGGAGCCCCCATTCTGGGACTTCAGCCTTTCCTCTTCTTGCGACAACATGGCAATGGTCTTTTCAATGTCCCATTTTTCAGGCGACACATTGTAGTTGATGATGAAATTTTCAAACTGTGGTGGCAGTGAAGCCATCACCAAGTGAACTATCAGTGCAGGCTTGAGCTCCAGATCAGCCTCCATGGACTTAAGCTTAGCAGCCATGTTGCTCATCTGAGATGTGCTCCCTTATGCCATGTGAACCTCCATGATACTTTTCTGTCACCAGCTGTCTGAGCAGCTGGGTAGCATATGTCTTTGAAGAACCAGTAAACTGGCTCTTTATCTTTTGGAGATACTCTCCCACAGAGTACACTCTTCAATTGAGCCCACAATAGCGTTCTCAACTGTGTTCTTTATGAATGCCATGCACTTTTTGTTGGCGTTCACCCACTTTTGGTTCTCTAGGGTGTAACCCATCTCTACTGGACCATAGTCCAGCTGCTTTTTCTGCCAAGCAGAATCATCATCATCAGATGCTCTCACTGGCTCTGCTGGCTTGACTGGCTGTGGAGTACTCACAACCCAGTCGACCTCAGCGCAGACAAAAGCCAGCTCGACTTTCTTCCACCACTCAGCGTAGTTGTCACCCCTGAGCGTCGGAACGTCCTTGAGGCAACTCATCAGGTGAAAACTTCCTGAAACCACAAGGATATAAGATAACAAAAACAATTGCATGTAATAATCCAACGTTGGTATAAATTAAAACATACAACCGTTTGTGCAATTAAAACTATATTACCGTTGGGCAATAAAAGAAATAAATGCACCTTTAAGACAGATCATAATCATGTTATTAACAACGTTGGTCATTTCCAAAATGTTAGCTGCCATATTGAAGACTATCTTACCTGAGGTTATCTCCCCAACTCAAAGCGCCTTCGTTCCAGGCAGATTGATAACTGATAATATTCTTATTGCTTATGAGTGTGTCCACAAGATTAAAAAAAAGGAGCTGGTCAGTATGGCCTTTGTGCGGTTAAACTTGATATGCACAAGGCGTATGACAGGGTTGAATGGTTTTTTTTTGAGAAATATGATGGAGAAACTAGGGTTTCATGCCGAGTGGATTGAGATGATGATGTCCTGTGTAAGTTCAGTAAAGTACACGGTCAGATTTAATTCGCAGGAAACAGAAGAATTCATCCCCACGAGAGGTATTAGACAGGGGGACCCCCTGTCTCCCTATCTCTTTTTGATTTGTGCAGAAGGTTTATCCAGTTTATTGCAGTATGAAGAAGAAATTGGTGGCATTGAGGGAATAAGAGTGTGCAGAAATGCACCATCAGTATCACACCTTTTATTCGCCGATGATTCTTTAATTCTCATGAGAGCTGATGTCCTAAATGCAACTTCCTTACAGCAAACACTGGATTCTTATTGTGCAAACTCGGGGCAGCTGGTTAGCTTAGCTAAGTCTAGCATTTTCTTCAGTCTAAACACAAATGTTGATACTAGAGCTGATATTTGCCAACAACTACATATTGATACGGAGGCCTTGTCTGATAAATACCTCGGTCTGCCTGCGATGGTGGGGGCCGATAGGAGTGATTGCTTCAAGCATTTTAGTGAGAGAATTAAAGAGAGACTCAAAGGCTGGTTGGAAAAGATACTCTCACTAGGTGGTACGGAGATTCTTCTTAAAGCGGTGGCTCAATCTATTCCTGTTTTTGCTATGTCTGTGTTCAAACTGCCTAAAGGAGTTTGTAAGGAAATTACAGATTTAATAGCACAATTCTGGTGGGGAGATGATGAAGATGACAAGAAAGTGCATTGGTATTCCTGGTGGAAAATGTGTTACCCTAAAAATGAAGGGGGGATGGGTTTTCGTGACCTCCACTCCTTCAACTTGGCGATGTTTGCAAAGCAAATTTGGAGACTTGATATAAACCCAGAATCTCTCTGTGCAAGAATTCTGAAAGCTAAATATTTTCCGAATGGAACCATTCTTCAGGCGGGTCCTAAAATTGGCTCCTCTTTCACCTGGCAAAGTATTGTTGCTGCTATTCCAACCTTCAAAAGGGGGTACATTTGGTGAATTGGTAGTGGAGAATCAATCAACATCTGGAATGATCCGTGGATTCCATCCAGCCCGGACAAGAAAGTGGTCTCCCCTCGAGGTCAATCCATCTTAACCAGGGTTTGTGAGCTGTTTGACCCTATCACTGGATCATGGGATATCCAGACCTTGAATGAAAACTTCTTTGATGTGGATGTGGAACGAATTCTGAGAATCCCTATAAGTTATCATGCTTTTGACGATTTTATTGCCTGGCATTTAAATAGCAACAGTATTTTTTCTGTCCGATCTGCATATCATGCTCAGTGGGATCATTCTTTCAGAGGCAATGTAAATTCGTTCCCGACCCCAGGTATATCTACTTCCCCCGCATTTTGGAGTAATCTATGGAAGCTTGATGTTCCACGAAAAGTACAGATTTTTGGGTGGAGAGCATTGCATGGGATCATACCTCTAAAATGTATCCTTGCTAATAGACACATTGGCACCTCAGGTGAGTGCCCCATTTGCCATAATGCTGCAGAGGATATTAGACATCTACTGTTTCAATGCCAACCTGCTTGTGAACCGTGGAGAAGACTAGGTATGTTTAATAGAATGTCTAATGTAGCTCAGATTGATCGTTCTGGCTCGGTCATTCTGGAGGATCTTCTCAATCAGCAAGATAACTCAATTTTGATCATGGATGATGTTGGATTTAAAGAGGTGCTCTTGGTTGGGTGTTGGTACTTGTGGTGGATCCGTCGTCAGGTAACCCGTAATGAGACAATCCCACCGGTTTGGAAATGATCCTTGTCTATTCTATCCATTGTTTGCAACTACAAAAAATCTATCTCACGGGGAACTAGTGTGACTGAACGATGGCTGAAGCCCAATCCAAAATTTGTTAAGTTGAATGTTGATGCTGCTTTTCATGCTGATGTTGGTGCTGGAGCTACGGGAGCTGTTTTGAGAGATGAGAAGGGCATGTTCTTGGCAGCCCAATGTGTTTATGCGGACCGTGGACTAAATTCTGTAACCATGGAAGCAACTGCGATGAGAGATGGATTATTGCTTGCCAATTCTTTCGGTTTCAATAATATTGAGGCGGAATCTGATTCCCTGGAGGTTATCAACTTCTGCACAGGGCAAAACCAATGGTGGGACGCAGCTGCAGCTATTTTTTCGGAGTGTGTGGATCTAGCTACATCGATTGGGAAGGTCAATTATAAGCATTGTAATCGTAGTGCAAATGTCGTCGCTCATGAACTAGCTAGCTTTAGTTTTTGTAATAGAACTTCTGTTAGCTGGGTTGACGAGCCTCCGGGCTGGTTAACTAGTAGTTTTGTGAACGATGTAACTGTTACCGATGCTTAAGGCAGCAGGTTGGTGACACACTCTTTCCCTAACCACGGTACCGAAAGGGACTGGCAGAGTTTTAATTAGGCGGCCTGCTGACCTAATATATGCGGGGTAAAATTTCAAAAAAAAAAAAAGGAGTCGCCAAACACAAAAAGAAAACTCTGTCTTACTCTGTTTTGTTTGCTCTGCTTTTGCACTACTGTTATGAATGTGGGGCTGCGCGCTGTGCTGTATTTTCAGCACACTGTGTCTGTATGAGACTGTGAGTATTTCCTCAATCAGGGTGGAAAATAGTCAGAGATTGCTTCTGTTTCAATCTGTGTAATCGAACACCAACGTCCCCCAAATGTTAATCATTTCGCATTTCATATCCAAGACAGCAGCCGAACAAATATTTATCACAACAAATATTTTATTGCTTAGCCATTTACCGGCTAGCTATTCAATGTTAACTCCCACGTCACACTTACAGAAACCAGATAGTTCATTCCACCAGTGTCTGGGAATAGCACATTCAAAAATCATGTGGAAAATGTTTGCTTTTTCAGGATAGAACAAGCACTCCAGATTAGTTAAAGACTGTCTCTTGTTTAAATTCTCTCTAGTAATAAGCTTATTATGACTTGACAACCACAGTAAGACATGAATTCTGGGAGGTATATATAACTTCCACAGAGCCGGGATAGCACCTGTTGAATACCCCTGAAATTCACAACATCATATGAAGATTGCACATCATATAAACTAGAAGAATTACATAGTTCCAATCGTAACATTTATACATTCTCAGTCTATATATTTGATTATATCTTGGTGGTCTAATATTTTGGGACAGAGGGAGTAGTTTGTATTCCAGCCTACATAAAATGACAAATCCTGATAAATCTGATTTTTTTTTCGAATTTTGCACTGTTTGGATCTCAGATTCAGAAATTTATTATTTTTACATAGACCAAAATACAGAGTATTTCGCATTGATTTTTTGCACAATGGTGGAAATAGGCCTGTTCTACTTTTAATATTTTTTTCACATATTTCGAAACTTAAAAATGTCGTATTTTATTTTTCAAATAAAGCTTCGTGGAGCTCGTCCTTCAAATCACGCAGTGGTGCCTTGCCATAAAAATAAAAGTCAGGACAACTCTAACGTCTCCCACCAGTTGATATGTATGCGACATCGCGAACGGAAAACCGGTTTGTGGACTGGCTATTCCGGTTCATTTTCAGATCATAGTGGGAATATAAATACAGTGGAACAAACCGTCCTGCCCCGCAAGTCGGTAACACTGGTCACTTCACTCTCTTCTCATCTCGATTCCCACCTCTCTATACTATCCTCCGCGTTGGTGCCTGCATTCATCGTTGCTCGCAAACCCCGTCATCTCGTCGCCGCAAGCTGGAGGAGTTTGGGTTTGTAGCCGACGTCGTTTTCACCTCTTGCCGGCACCTAAGAAGCTCGGTCCTGCAGCCAATGCACATACCTTGTCTTCTTTATCGCCATTGCCACCTACTTCCACGCCGCGGGAGGAGGAGCTTGGGCTGGACAGCTGTGCTCCCGGATTTGTAGGCTCGGCGGAGGAAAGCTTTTGTTTGCGAGTGTAGGCTTCTCCACGCCAGCAAACTGTGCCGCCCACAACTTGTTCGGCCGATTGCCCGAGATACTTCAAAACCCTAAAAAACCATACTCGCGCTCCATTCACGCGAATGTGAGCTTTGACCTTGATGATAACATAAAGCTCCCTCTCGATTTGTTGGGGCTCGCCGGTGGATCCCTCGGGGCCCTACATATCCGCACCCAACAAATAGTACCCCTCTTTTTCTATTTTTACTTTTTTTTTTGTGTGTGTGATTTCAAATTTACAAACATATAAAGGTGCAGAAGATCCCTCTAGTACCCCTCTTTTGCTATTTTTACTTTTTTTTATTGTGTGTGATTTCAAATTTACAAACATATAAAGGTGCAGAAGATCCCTCTAGTACCCCTCTTTTGCTATTTTTACTTTTTTTTTATTGTGTGTGATTTCAAATTTACAAACATATAAAGGTGCAGAAGATCCCTCTAGTACCACTAAGTAGAAGAAACGGGGATGTACACCAAAAGTAAGCGTAAACAGCTCCAGGTAGCAACGCAGTATATGTGATGCCATATTAGGGTAAATGGCAGGCTTAGCCTGATTCGGATATTCTGCCTTTTTTCCTTTTAATAAAGCAGGATATTGTGCCGTAATTTGTACTAGTAGTATGTTTGTGAAAAAAAAGCCCAACATCTATCTTATTACTCTGCATTCCATCGTCACAATTCTCTCAATATTCTGTCAACGACTCTGACAAAAGCTAGCTGATTGCCTTCTACAAGATCAAAGAATTACATGAACTGAGAAAAAGACAGGCACACAGCTGCACCACCAATAGTGCAAACGACATCAAAGCAGTTTGCCAAAAAAAAAATGTAATGCTCACAGCTGTTGCAGAATATGGAATCTTACAGCAAGTAATAGCGGATTACAACACCGCCAAAAAGAAGAGAAAAAATGCCCCACACACAACATCCACAAGCAAGCTGTGGTACGCAGCAGTAGGCTGTAGGCGTCTCGTAAGTTAATCCTACCTATATAAAAGCCCATCGGCTTAGCCCTCCGGTGGATGCCTCCACGTCACCGCTGCACTGTAGATCGCTACAGTACGCGCATCTACCGTGCACCGGTACTGTAGCAGTTTTTTTTCCCACCGGCTTAGCCCTCCGGTGGATGCCTCCACGTCACCGCTGCACCGGCTTAGCAGTTTTTTTTTTGCCTTTTCGTGATAATATGTACATGAAATATATGCGCGTCGACGAGCAGGTTCCATTCCCGTGATCGGTTTCGAGTTTGGTCGACTCTAACACCTTAATTTTAGATCCAAACTCGCTAAAAACATCTGACGAATTTTGTCAAATTTGTCGCACTCAGTAATCCATTTAAATTTTCCTTTCACGAGTAGATGAATATCAACCTTCCGAACAACTTTCATGTTTTAATCTTTTGGTTTTGACAGACATAAACATATTTCTTTCCAATCTTCAAATTCGTTGTATTTTTGGCAGCGAAAAAAAAAACAAATTCTGACGGATTTCAAAATTTTGAAACTCGAGGTGGCCACGTCGTCCGGGCACTGTAGAAGCGCCGTCGCTTCGCCATCCGACGGTACGCGTGGCATTTTTGCACAAAGGCCCCTGCGTGTTTTGAAATTTGCGAACCGGTCCTCCTGGCCCTCCTCCTCTCCTCTTTCCTCCTCCGCTCGGACGGAGACGCCTCCGGCGCCAAGCTCCTCCCTCGACAAATCGAAGCACACAAAGAGCTCCGCCGTCGTCTCCTCTACCTCTAAGAAAATTATAAATTCAAGAAATTTTCACACTTTACACATAAAAGTTGCACCAAATATCCATTGTGTACAAAAGTGAAACTAACAAATTCTTAAAATTAAGAAAATTTTAAACTTTTCACATAAACTAAGAAATGTTCGTTTCGTTGCTGATTTTTTGGATTAGTTTTCCAAACAATTTTTGTATTTTTTGCTGAACATATGCATGAATAAGTGTATGTGATGAGTAATACTATTGCGGTTGTACATGTAGACATGGCCAAGATGCTGCGTATAATTGTGTGTACATGCCATTATTTATAAATGCATGACCTACTAATATGTTAAGAATCTATTTCATGCAGAAATGGGCATTAGCTGTCACTACACCATGGACCAAATGTAGGGGCAATTAACTGCCGGGAAAAATTGACTATAGAGGGCAATTGAACTGCCAGGGTAATTAAACTGCCGGCAAAAGTATACTCGGGCAGTCAAACTGCCGGGAGAATAGAGAATCTGGGGCAGTTGACTGCCGAGAAAGATACGCAACATTGGGGGCGAACGAACTGCCGGGGCAAACTCTGCACGGCAGTTTATCTGCCGGCACATCTGTGCGAGCGGGCGGCTTGGCGCCGTGGGCCGAAAATAGAGGCGCGGGGACTTGAAATATTTGTGTAGTCACACGCGCGAAAATTTCGGAGTGGCTTATTTCACAGCCACCCATCCGACCCCAACCCTACCTTATCCAACTCCTCCATCTCTATCCTCGTTGCCAGCCGCCTCCACCTTCCCCACCATCGCATCGTATCTCAGATCCGCCTCTACCTCCGCATGCCATGGCCGCCGCTTACTCCTACACCCGCCCTAGCGACGCCCTTCCTAGATCCGCACCCCCTGAGCTTTACTGTATTAGGGGCGTGCTCGACCAGTCTACTCGTTCCCGCTGAGCGCCGCCCCTCACCTATTCATCTCTGCCGATCCCCTCCATCGTGGAGTGCCGCCGCCGTCTCCCGCGTTCCGTCCTACAGCGGCTCTCGCACCTTCCCTTCCTTTCGAGAGAGGTCTCCACCTCCCTGCCCGTCCGCATCCAGTTCTCCTCAAACAGCGTGGCTGCACCCGCCCCAAAATCTTCAGGGCCGCTTCTCCCCTCCATCACTGGACCAGCTCGCTACTGCAAGCTCAGCAGGAGCTTCAACCTAATGGCCTGCCCAAGAGCATAGTTGGATCCGTGCCAGCGTCGTTCAAGATCTCCGTCCATGCCAGGTACAGGTACTGAACAATACTAATCACGACCCTAACTTGCTGGTTTAATACGTTACTAGTCACGACCCTACCACGCAGTTTTCTGCTGATATGTTTTTTAAATCATCACCCAAGAACATATGTTATTTCTGTTTTCTAGAGTTTATATTTTATTCGAAACAATTTCTGCATCATAAATGAGAACTGTCAGTGTTGTTTTGTGGTAGCAGTTAACATGTGTATCAGTTATGTTAATGAAGAGTCCAGATGTTTGGTGATTTGAAAGTAGGGATGGTGTTTGACATGTTTCTTACCTGAATGTACATGAAGTGCTATGATACAAGTAGCCTGTCAGTTAGTGAATGAAACTTTGTGTTCATTAGTACCTTGATGATAAAAAACCATTGGTGCTTAGTTGCTCACTTGTATAATATAGAATTGCAAATTAAAAGTTAGCACTGGATACATACTAAAGTCAGTTTTGTTTCAGCCTGACAGATTGTACTGACCTCCTTTATTTCTTCTCATCACAGGATAAAATGATAAAGTGTAAACTTGGAATTGATTGTGGCCTTCAAGATTTGGTGAAATTATTGAGTTATTTGAACCAACATATGTCGAAAGCTGCCATATCGACTTCACTCGTTCATTTTTGTGTGAACTCTTCTGAAAATGATGACCTGAAGGTATTTATAGTGAAGTTTGTACCTTTCTTGTGTGAATGACGTTATGCTTGCATTATTAACCGTAGTGCATCACATATACGCTTCAGGCTTTATTTTGATGTAGGTTTACTACAAGGTTATTAGCTGATTGTAGTCATCATTCACCCACTCCTATTTATTTTGTATATTATAGTCATTCACCCATGTAGCTGGGAACATTCTTATTAAGTGTAAAACAGGACATATGTGAGAAAGAGGTAACTATGGTTATATTAAATTTCTGGGTCAATGTTGACTTAAGTCGAGAACAAGCATTCTCTATAAGTTTTTAAGATGAACAGAAAGGTGGTAGAATCTATATGTTGTTGCTTGCAATTTTGTGAACTGTGATCTGCATGAAGTTTTCAATAGTTGCTTCTCCACTTCAGTTTGAGTAGTTATCTATCTCATCCATTCTTTGAATGTAGTAATGAAGGTTGTTTTTTCAAATGGGAAATGAACAAACTTCACCACTTAAGTTTTCTCTCAGTTGAATTTCAATGATCCATATGCCTGCTTGGTTTTGAATCCAGTGTGTTTTATATATGCTGCTGACCTGCTGTCTTCTTTCGCTGAACAAACTTCACCACTTAAGTTTTCTCTCAGTTGAATTTCAATGATCCATATGCCTGCTTGGTTTTGAATCCAGTGTGTTTTATATATGCTGCTGACCTGCTGTCTTCTTTCGCTGTTTTTCTTTGTCCATTCGCATCATCTATTCTTCTAAATTTGTTTGTATGTGTCCCAACTTTGTATCACCATCACCACCACTATTAACTCTAATCTCTCGCTTCCTTTTCTTCAGGTTAACAACACAAGAGGTTGCTCATGCATAGGCTGCTGAATTATGCTGTGACTTGGTTCTAGATGAATGCCATGTTCTAGTCTTAGATACATACTTGTGGAGTGTTATGGATGTGTTCACTCATGGTTTTGGATGGAGATTCTGTTTTAGAATCATTTTTTCTCTTGTGTAATTGTTATCGGCCCAGAACTACAATTTATATGTGACCTGCAGCACACCATGTTTAATAAAGAATCAGTGAATGTTGATTTGTGGAACTACATCTTTTGTCTATATATATTTGTATGTGATGTGAAAGTTTGAGTTGGGATTTCGTATGAGAAAGATGGGTGCAGCATAGAGGAATAGTAGAACTGAAATTGGACTATTGAACTGCCGGCAAAGACTTCATACATTTTAGGGCAGTTTACCTGCCGGCAGTAGTCCAGCCTGCCGGGAAAACTGTTCTCCGGCAGGTAAATCTGTCTGCCGGGAATGAAATGGAACTGCCGGCAATAGTATCAAAGTCAGGGCAGGCAGACTGCCGGCAAAGAGAAAACTGCCGGGAAAAACTTTTGCCGGCAGGGTTATAGAGGGCAGGCCAATCTGCCGGGAAAAACTCTTTGCCGGCAGTTACACTGCCTTGTTAGGTGGCTTTTCTTGGCAGCAGAGGTGCCCCTAGATTTGGTCCGTGGTGTAGTGTGTTCGTCAAACAGATGCTTGGTGTGCTTTGCACTACTGATTTGTCATCTTTATGATCATTTGTGAACCTACATATTATTTGTTTCAGAGTTGGAGTGATATTTGATTTTTATCGCAGATGACGCCAAGTTCGTGTAGCCATCCGCCACAATATTGCCGTATTGTTCGGTGTTCTCTACTCAGCACCATAATTTGTACCGTTGATCTTAGGTAAAAATTGCCTTCTATAGTGTCGTAGCAAGCTGAGTCAGAAGCCAATTTCCCTTATTCAGTTGAGGCACTCATACAATTTTATTAAAAAAATGGTCACTTTATCCTACAATATTACTTGAGCTTATGTTGTTTTGATGAGAAAGTGCGATGCCCTGGATCACCTATGATTCTGCTATTCATCTCCTCATGTGTTTGGCTATTTCGAAAAAAAAAACTTAAAACTTGTAGCAGGAGAGCTACTGCTCTATATATATTTTTACAATTTATAAGCAGGTACGTTTAGGTCATTTTGAACTTTCCAAACGAACAGAAGGAACATTAAGTTCAGATCACACTCTATACTCTAAGCTCTATGAGGTGATCACATCTCTGCTCTAACATGTTCTCTTAAGTTCACAATCTATTTAATTTTTTTGATCAAATAAAAAGAGAAAACATTGTTACCTATTACAACATTCAGTAGCACCACACGGGCGCGGCGTGTCGCCGCGCTAAATTCCCTAGTAACAGACTACATAGCACTGGAGGACTGCCCCGCCTACCTGCTACTATGGAAAATCCAGGAACAGCGCAAAATGGTGATCAGATACACTGATACAGAGTACATATGGAGACATGCCAGTACAGGAGCTAGTCTGGCCACCGCTAACTTGCACCTCATTTTGATTTCGGTTGTTTGAGAGGGTTATAGTCGAGCTTCTCGCGCTTCTTGTTCGACTTGCGACTGCGAGTCCCAAAACAATTGCTCTGCGAAGACGACTGCCCGTCCCCATTCTGCGCGGCGGTCTTTGGCAGCTTTCGAGATGGTGGAGTTTCCATCTCCAGCTCGGGCACTTTCCTCTTTAGCTCGTTCGGGTAGTCTCTAGTGATGCACGCGGCCGCTCTGGAAGTACATGTTTCTTGAGGTTCACATTCAGTGACCGAAACTAAATAAGGAATCGTATTAGTCCACATTCAGTGATCGAAACTAAATAAGGAATCAAGCCTGAACAATGCTAAAATTATATCTTGTGGCGGATGATGACAGTGCAAATGTAACTTAACAGAGAAAAAGAGTTAAGTCAATCGACTCAATTGCTAACCTGGTGGTGTTTGCATTGTCTTGATGAGAATTATGACGAGGCAAGTGGTCGCCCAACACACTAATTATTGTGCTGAGTAGAGAACACTGAACAATACGGCAATGTTGTGGCGGATGGCTACACGAACTTGGCGTGATCTGCAATAAAAATCAAATATCACTCCGACTCTGAAACAAATAATATGTAGGTTCACAAATGATCATAAAGATGACAAATCAGTAGTGCAAAGCACACCAAGCATCTGTTTGACGAACAGCTAATGCCCATTTCTGCATGAAATAGATTCTTAACATCTTAGTAGGTCATGCATTTATAAATAATGGCATGTACACACAATTATACGCAGCATCTTGGCCATGTCTACATGTACAACAGCAATAGTATTACTCATCACATACACTTATTCATGCATATGTTCAGCAAAAAATACAAAAATTGTTTGGAAAACTAATCCAAAAAATCTGCAACGAAACGAACATTTCTTAGTTTATGTGAAAAGTTTAAAAATTTCTTAATTTTAAGAATTTGTTAGTTTCACTTTTGTACACAATGGATATTTGGTGCAACCTTTATGTGTAAAGTGTGAAAATTTCTTGAATTTAAAATTTTCTTAGAGGTAGAGGAGACGACGGCGGAGCTCTTTGTGTGCTTCGATTTGTCGGGGGAGGAGCTCGGCGCCGGAGGCGTCTCCATCCGAGCGGAGGAGGAAAGAGGAGAGGAGGAGGGCCAGGAGGACCGGTTCGCAAATTTCAAAACACGCAGGGGCCTTTGTGCAAAAATGCCACGCGTACCGTCGGATGGCGAAGCGACGGCGCTTCTACAGTGCCCGGACGACGTGGCCACCTCGAGTTTCAAAATTTTGAAATCCGTCAGAATTTGTTTTTTTTTTTTGCACTGCCAAAAATACAACGACTTTGAAGATTGGAGAGAAATATGTTTATGTCCGTCAAAACCAAAATGTTAAAACATGAAAGTTGTTCGGAAGGTTGATATTCATCTACTCGTGAAAGGAAAATTTAAACGGATTACTGAGTGCGACAAATTTGACAAAATTCGTCAGATGTTTTTTGCGAGTTTGGATCTAAAATTAAGGTGTTAGAGTCGACCAAACTCGAAACCTATCACGGGAATGGAACCTGCTCGTCGGCGCGCATATATTTAATGTACATATTATCATGAAAAGGCAAAAAAAAAACTGCTAAACCGGTGCAGCTGTGACATGGAGGCATCCACCGGAGGGCTAGGCCGGTGGGCCAAAAAAACTGCTACAGTACACCGGTGCACTGTTGATGCGCGACTGTAGCGATCTACAGTGCAGCGGTGACGTGGAGGCATCCACCGGAGGCTAAGCCGGTGGGCTTTTATATAGGTAGGACTAGGTGAAGCTGATTGTGTTGGGCGACCACTTGCCTCGTCATTTAGTTTCTAGAGGTCTAGGTTTGTGTAAGGGAACAAACATCTCTAGGACATAACAGCCAGAAGGACATGCAACCAAAAAACATAACTCACATCAATAGATGGATTGAAGTTGGAATGACATTCGACCCTTTACAACTACACTGAAAAAAGTAACTAGTGTTATTTAATCTGCACTGACAAGTCAAAGCTAGTACTTCATTATCAAGATTTTCTTGCACTGACGGGTTAATTTGCATAAAATAATATCTAATATTTTAGAAAATTGGTGTGGTCTAATTTTGCGACAAATATTTGGTACATTCTTGACACAAAACCCTTTTTGGCATTCAGAAAATGGAAAATTATTGTTTTGTATAATGAAAGTGAAACCTCCCTTCGGTAGCATTGTCTAAAATTTCTGTAAATCGGTGCATTCGGCTTAATGACCCAGATTACAATATATGGCATACAGCCTCTCTATAAATCTTCCCGTTCTGCTCTTTCCACTCTAGCGGATTGAATGAACAAAAATAAAAACCCTTTAAGCCGCCGGCCGTTGACCCCCGTGATCGAACGCCACCACTCCTCCACCGTGGTAATCGAGCACCTACTCGTACAGGCTACAACGCGACAACACCGGCCGGTCCCTGACGTCGGTACAGAGAGGGAGTTGTGGTGGTGCAGAGGCGGAGTTGGCCGTGGTGACTTCCGACAGGGCCATCAGACGCATCATCAATTGGATGCAACCAGCGAGGATCCGGCCATCAGACGGGCGACCTCCATTCTTGGCTCGACGGAGAGAGGCGGCCACGAAATCGCCGTCAAACAATCGGATATGAGTCTGTGGTGTGTATTGCATACATACGGGAGTAAACAATCTAGCTTGTATCGAGAGTACATGCTTGTGTCTCACGCTCTCGGCGAGCTAGCTTTAGCATCATGACTTCAAGTCAGCTTTGCCGATCGAGATAGCAAAAAGCATCGGACAGGTACTCCTCCCATCAGCATCTACGACATGGCCGGTGGTATGGACGCCACCAGCAGCTACGCGCCGCCGAGGAACTCCATACACGCAGGCTTGCCGTGTCCAGGTACTCCCCGAGGACCATCACGAGGGACCTGCGGTGGCAAGCCAGGAAATCGATCGAGTACATACTCGAAATGCACGGGTTGGCTCCGCGGGAGCTCGGTGAACACTCTGGGCGCTAGGTCGTACGCCACGACGCCGGCCGAGTAGGCCACGGCGACGCTGCCGTAGCATGTCATGGTGGACGAGTACTGCCTCAACATGTTGCGCTACATGCATGCGAGACGCCATCATGTGCTGGGGAAATAGACCGTCGTCGTCCCGGCGAGTTGGAGGCGCTCGAGATGGGCTGGACATGGCGGAGCGGTGTGGGAACGTGTGGAAGGAGGAGGGCGAGTCCTCGCCGTCGCCGCGTCGTTCTCTGCGGTGTCCGGGTATCCTCGTGGACCTCTAGTCGGGCGATGCGGCGGTGAGGGGGCTCCGATCCCGGAGGATGGCGTCACCAGCGCAGGGGGATTATGCGCTATGTCCAGGTTTATTAGCTCATTAATTAATGATAAAAGACCAAATTATCCTTTTAAATTTGGGGAGGGGGTACACTGAAGCATAACCCTAATAAGGAACGTGTTAAGCGGTCCTCCGGGAGATCGACCCGCATGATCCTCAGCATGGCGCAAGCACAATCATTCAATCAGCAAGTCCCCCACCCCCCACGGTTTCAGAAAACGTACCAATCTTTCCGTGCGCGCACATAAGCCCTGAACGGCTCTGACGGCCCGCGGAGTGCGCCCAGTTAGGGTACATATCAGCATCTCCCAGCGGCTCCCTCATGAACTACCTTGGAATTAACCGTGGCCAGCAAGGAACCTCGTTGAATCATAAGCGTAACCACACCCGCTCTTATGGCTTCACAGAAGCTGCGTCCTGGTCTCTCTCCTCCGCGAGACACGGCCATCACCGGAGAAGACACCACGCCAGCGGCACCGATGTAGCATCACCGTGGTCACTTGCAGCTCCGGCGGTAGGCGTTTGCATCACAGCCTCTCCTTTGCAGCTTCGAGGGCGTGGTCTTTTGAAGCTCCGGTGGCTCATGCGCGTTTGGAGGATGTTTCGTAACAATAAGAGATAGGGGTAGTAAGAGATAAATAGACCCATTTTTTTTTTTCAAGAACATGCAGAGTTTGCATGTCATGACATTAAGAAGAGGGAACAGTGTTACAGTATTATGTTACAACGCAACACAAAAGAACTGCAACACCACAACGCTGAAAGCCTCAGCCAGCCAAACTAACGCTACTCCTCCCGCCAACCCGCCTTTCTCCTAGCCTTCAGCCACAGCTCGAACTCGTCTTGAATCAACCTGATGATCACACTATTAGTGGCCTTCTTCCTCTCGAAGTTTCTGTCGTTCCTTTCTAGCCACAGACGACGGCAGACTGCAATGGCCAGCGTAGTGAGCTCACGTTTGTTCTCCCTTGGGCGGCCAGCCCCAAGCTTAGCCCACCAACTCCGCAGCTTGCTGGTAGGTGTGGGACAGCAGACGCCAAACCCTCTGTTGGACATGACCTGGAACCAAATGGATCGAGCCGTGGGGCATTGAAGAAGCAAATGATCCATAGTCTCTGTTTGCTGATCACAAAGCAGACAGACCGCCGGGCCCTGAAGTCCTTTCCGAAGCAGTCTGGCCCCTGTCCAACAGCGATTGCGAAGCGCCAACCACATGAACAACTTTTCCTTCAACGGCGCCCAACTGCTCCAAAGATTCTCCGCATAATCCGCTTGGGTGTTACCATGGAAATACGCCACATAAGCTGAACGAGCAGTGTAACACCCATTTGCCGTAAGTTTCCACCGGAAATTGTCTACCTCTACAGAAAGAGGAGGAGTCCCACGAATAGCCTGCCAAAGCTCAAGGAATTGAACAATTGCTGGCACGGTTAGGTTCCTGTGATCTTGCTGATCCAGTGGTTCTCAGATAGGGCTTCGGCAACCGTCATACGTAGAGCGTTCGCTGGCTTGATGCAAGCAATCAAATCAGGCGCAATGCTGATTGCGCTGCGCCCTCCGATCCAGCAGTCATACCAGAACAACGTGAGCTCTCCATTGCCCACGGAGCAATCAGTGGCAGCATGAAACATAGCTTCCGCAGTTGGCGAGATGTTCAGCTGCAGACCAAACCAAGACCTGTGAGGTCCATTTTTTTCAAGCCATCTCCATCTAATCCGCAGCGCATCATTAAGCATCTTTAAATTATGAACCTACAGCCAGCCTGTGTCAATTTAGAAGAAAAAGAATGCTAAATCTGTAACATAAAAATAGCAGACGCAAGTGGAAGCCAACTAAAACGACAGGTGCAAGTGGAACTTTGTAAGCTAGCTTGTAGTATGTGATCACAAACGAGCACGATTCATATCCACAGCCTTGTTCAAAGTGTTCAAAGCGTGTAGATGCATGAGGCGAGGACTCATTCAGAAGCAACCAATTGGCCACTTGTGTTCATAATTTTCCGCTCTCTTTCCTGGAACAGACAAGCTGGACTTGTTCTTCCCTCGCATTAATCCTTTTCGTATACGCATATATTTGACTGGACACGGTTTCCCATCCATATGTGTTCTCTGTGGACTGGGCCCCGTTCTTTACAGATGGAGACAGCCATCCATTGCTATATATATGGCCATATGGATCTCGGGACAGCATTGTGCAGACAGCCATTACTTCATCGACCCTCGCAACAAACATGCTGTAAGTCGCTCTTGAGGGTTTGTCTCCTCTCTTTTCTGTATGTCTTTCTGCTCATATGCTGCCTAACATCAGAAATCGGAGAGATGAATTTCTCTCGTTCTATTGCTAGGTCCTTCGTTTGCCATGCATGTCGTCAGACTACATATTGTTGGCAGACAAACAAGTTCTCTATCATATTCTTTTACATCCCAGAGGGTTGTGTACTTCCCCAACCCGAAGGAGTGTGCTTCCCGTTATTATTTGTGTGTGCTTCGATCTAGTAGTAACTGCTTATTGGTTACTAGATCGAGGATGACGATCTTCTTTTTTTCACTTGCAGTTCACAAGGACCACAAACTTCCTGAAACTGAATCTTTTTGTACCTCCCATCGTAACTCTATTTACTTACTGCTGGATGATTTTTTGTTAACATATTATTACTTTCCTTGCACTTCAGGGAGGCCTATGTACTTCAGGCTGAAATTCTGGCCATAAGCATGTCCACCCCCGGCAGATGTTTCTCAACTTTTTTGGTCGCTTCATGGGAGACTGTGCACCTCCCGAAACTGAATCTATGCACCTCCTACCTATAGCGCGTACTTCCCGGCGGAGTTATTCAATTCTGTTGCGCAATTTTTGCTAGAATATTCCAATCATTACGAGAAAACGGCGCAAATGATATATCGATAGAAATATATTGATCAGACACAATATTTTTTCATAAAGAATATTACACAAATATCTTATTATTTACGGACAGCTTTAAAACTTCAAAACTCTACATGGAGCGACATTAATAAAAGTGGCATAACTTCGGGACAGTTAATAGGAAGAAACACAAAATATAAACCATTACAAATATGTGAATCGGACACAAATCTTTCGGTACAGTACATGTTTCAAGAAGTATTCTGCATTTTTGTTTGTATGCTACTTGTTCAAAGAGAAAAAATGTAGGAAGTGAACTAATAAAATTAAATGAGACCAGCAGAAAGAAGAAGCCTTCCTGGGGCAATATAATAAGAAAGAGGGAGCTCTAGACGCTAAACCGTGCAGCCAGGGCTGGAACTAATGAATCCCGATGCAGTGGCTGATGATTTTCTTGTGAAGGTGAATAATGAGGATCTATGTATTCATAAGATCAGGTTGAAGTATTCATTTAGAGATGCTTGAAATTTCTTCTTCATCTGGATTGTCATTCTGAGGACTTGATGATCTCAAGAGTCTCGCAATAGAATTAACTTCATTGAGCTGTAGGAATTGCCTGCAGCAAATGGCAAAGAGGTGGATAAGTTCTTGTTGCTGTTGCCAAGAAAAATAGTGTTCGTGTTTAATTTTTTGATGAAGTGTCTTTTTGTTTTTTTGAGAACCAAGTGTCTTTTTTGCAGGGGGCACCAGCTTATAAAACAAACAAGCCCATAAATAAAAGGGATGAAGTTCAACTACTTACAAACCTTATTGTATCAGGCCCGGAAGAAGGCAAACCCACCAATCCCCATAACGGTGACGAGTGGTACAATGGAGGCCCATAGAATACCCTTTCCGAAGCGGCGTCTGTCAGTTTGACAGGAGCCCAATATCCATAACGCAGCCCAGGCCTCCGCGACCCCGGCAACGATAATGGCAGCGAGAGAGAGGTAGTAAGCGAGCCTGTGATGACCAAACACCACTCCGCTGGGCGCTTTGTAGAACACTGTCACCGTGGCCATGCTCAGGGTGAACAGAGCCACTGTCAACAGCGCTCGAGATACATTGGACGGGTCTATGGTGATGCTGATCTCATTCTGGTTGCCGCCCTGTGTCAATGGAAGTCTCACATCGTCATTGTTTTGCAGAAGGAAAGCTCCACATAATATAGGTTAGCCAGCTAGCTAGGTTGATGTCACATACCTGTGGCGCGTCGGAGCTGTTCTCGGGATCTTCAGGGTCGGTCACCTGCGTCGCGCGACGGGCGAGTTGAACAGCGAACTGCCATGCATTGGTGAAGGAAAGAGGGGTTATTAAGGTGTAGTAAACAAAGATCATCTCCTATATACGTACCCTGCACCGAGATCTAGCATACTTAAAACCTCTTCATGGTTTGGTTCTAAACCGTCGAACCACAACCAGTTTGACGGTTTGTGGTTTGTATACTGGATTACTGGCTAGGTTCAATTCAAACCATGGAACCAGCGACGAGGACGGTTGTGCTAAGCCTGTGCATTCCCGGTTTGAGCTAGGTTCAGCGGGTTTCTCAAACCAGTCCCTGTGGCACAGTTTTACTTGGGCTGGTCCAGTTTAGACAGTTCAGACTCGCCGTTTTAGGGCATGTACAGTGGTATCTAATCAGCTGTCTGTAAGATCTGCCATGTAGGATTTTAACTGACGTGTAACACAAAACGTTAGGAGAGAGAAGAAGGGTATCTATAATTTAGCAAACGGTCTAGATCCTGAAAATTCGCTACTTCTAGACAGCTTTTGTTCCGTTGTACGCTTGGTTGTAGTCAATTTACGGTTAATCCAGCCCTTGATCGTGGGGAGTTCCAGACAGCCAAACTGAGATGCTGTTGTATGGAGATTTTTTACTACCGTCTACAAGCGACGTGGATGGTTGTTATAGACACCGGGTGTCTGAACTAATGTACATGCCCTTAGGGCTCAAAAAGAGACGCATAGTCCTAGGAAAGGAGAGAGCGGAGCCGCCGCCGGACACTTTATGTACTAATACGAATCCATGCAGAAAGTACTTCTCGTCGTTTGGCTCGGATGTGGCCGATCAAGCTCAGCTCCTGGTAGCCCAGCTCGGTGGTACGAAGTCGAGGCTCACCTTGCGCCCGGTCGGGGGCGGGCCGCCGGCCGAGAGGTTGTGGTCTAGCCGTCTAGATCGTCGATGCCCTGGACTCCATGAACTTGGCGTTGAGCAGGAATAGGAGCTGCTCCATGTTGCTCAGTTATATCGCGATGGCGACGCGGCGCGGGATGCTCGGCCGGCGCCGCTGGTCGTCATTCTGCTGGATATCCGCCCTGAGCGGGATGATCTGCACGGCCGCGGGCATTAGCAGCAGGAAGGAGCTGTGCATGCGAGGGATTTGGTTACCGGTCGAATTACCGCGGTTACCGGCCGGTAACCGGATTTCTCGGCCCCCTCCGGTAAATGAGTTTACCGAGCAAAAAATCCCAGACCGCTTAAATTTGGATCAAATTCTTCCTCCCAAAATCTGCTTTAAATTTTATTTATCGTTTTAAGTTTAAATTTCAAATTTTGAGTAAGAATCTCTTCTGGTAACCGTCGGTAATTTTCCGGTTACCATGGTTACCGGACATCCTGGCCCCCTCCGAGATTTTTTTCAAAACGGTAACCAAAACCCGAGGAAAAGGCCCCGTCGCAATTCTCTATCTTGGATGCTGTATTTCAGGTGAGGTGCGGGTTAGTCTCTTGGTTAAGGTGGTTTGGGCACCAAACTGTGAACGGGCTTAGGGGTTGCCTCGGCTGCGACGACCTTGGCGCCAGCGACCAAGGCGGCGCGGCGTGTGCTCGCCGGGCCGACATCGCACTGGCGAAACCGGATCAAGGCCGCGGCGTGTTCTCGCCGGGCCGACGTTGCACGGGCGGAACCAGATCAAGGCCGCGGAGTGTTCTCGCCGGGCCGACGTCGCACGGGCGTAACCGGATCAAGGCCGCGGAGGCCGGCGTGGTGGCGGCGCAGGTACACGTGTTGCTTGTCGAGGCGGCGCGCGTGGTGCGAGCTGACGCTGTGCGCACTGGACCGGCTGCGCGGCGCTGGTGGCGCAAGTGGCGGGGATCGCGGCGGTGGGGGAGAAGGTCGCCGCGACGTCGGCGGCGGCGAGCGGCAAGGTGGTGCAGGTGCAGGGACAGAAGAAGCTTCTGCAGCCGTGGCAGCATGCACGGACAGCGTCTGCGGGTTCTTAAGCTCGCCGAGCGAAGCCGGGATGGGGCCCGTGATGGAGTAGCCGCTGTGGTCGAACTCGGCGAGGCGACGCGCTGCACCGGCCGGCCACCGGTTTGAAACCGCGTGAGGGCTTGCCCGCGTAAACTCGCCCCTCCCTCTCGGATGAAGATTAGTACCTCCGGAATGTCGACGGCGGTGGACGGGATGGAGATAAGGCAGGGTGTCACGGCCTCCTCGCCGGATCGACGACTGCAGATGGAGAAAGCCATGGCAGGCAGGAAGTCAGGTAGGAACAAGTGGCATCGATAAGTAGAGAACTGAATTAAGCTAGAGCGTGCTTTGGTTGCTTGCTTACTCTCGGCGCTTGTTCTCGTCGGCCGCAGCAGATGCGCCGCCGCCGTTGTGGTGGCCCTCGCTCTTGCCCGCCGGCGAGAACATGTCGGCTATTTGGATATCTCCGGCCCGAGATGACTACTTTTCTATCGCTAGAAGACAGCTGATGCTCAAGCTAGACGAGGGGAATGAGGGCGTCCGTAGTTGATCTGTGGTGTGTGCGGTGTGCCTCGGCCCCCTATTTTATAGCCTCGTCCGCGGGAGAAAATTTATATGGGACTTGGTCTACAACGGTTGTTTTTGGTTTCCAAATTTTGGTCAGCCGGACGTAAACTGATGGACCAATCCAAATTTTAGTTTCCGACCAAAAGCTAGTTTGCGCGCGCGCGACGCATGCTTAACCATCGAGCGGTTTCCGACCAGGATTTTTAGCTAAATAGGGGAAGACGCTGTTCGCGCGTGTTGCTGTTTACGTCCGGCTGACTTTTCCGATCGAGCGTCTCCATTCCCTTTACATGCGCTGATCTATTCCCTTTACTAGGGCTAATTTTTTCTTTTTGCACTTGCTGGTTTCGCACCACATAATTTCCTTTGAGCAGATATTTTTGAACAGTCTGGG
Source organism: Poa pratensis (assembly GCA_947311845.1). Lineage (NCBI taxonomy): Eukaryota > Viridiplantae > Streptophyta > Magnoliopsida > Poales > Poaceae > Poa > Poa pratensis. The sequence goes on from CAMZMU010000035.1 coordinate 1,411,477, forward strand.
TAAAAGCAAATTCTCTTTTGACGCGAAAATGAAAACGACTGGAATTTTTTACGTACGAAAAAACCCATTGAACAAATCAATTCCTTTTTGGGCTAGTAATTTTTTAGGGTAAAATAATTTGGTGGGAGATCGAAAAAAACCACTTCCAACTAGTATAAATAATTTAAGCAAAATAGAGCTACCACTTCCTACTAGTGTAAAAAGACCAAAAAATAACTTTTACGTTGGATAATTTGATGAAAACACACTAGTACAAAAAAAGGACTTTCAAACCCCATTAGATGATCAAAACGACATTGAAAAAACATTTCTCGTGACGAAAGAAAGAAATGACAAGTAACTTGGTTTTTACCACCTCATGCATAAAACACCAGTAACTATGTGCGTGGAAAATAGGTATCTTGAAAAACGTTGCAAAAGAGACCACAATATCATTGCATAAAAGAAAGAGAAATGACCAGTTTATAAGGGAAACTGGCTGCAACCGATGTAAACACGACACCCACACGTTCAGTTTATAAGGGAAACCTGACGAGAAAAACCAAAGGGAAACCCGCTTTGACGTCCACACAAGTCCTAGGACCGCACTCATGCTTAGTCGACGATGAAGCTGCGAAGCAAAAACAAGCCACCACAACCCGGCGAAGTACCGGACCTCCAAGGCGATGCCCCCAAGTGGGGAGCGACGATGAGACACCGACGCCTGCTCCGGCCAGGGCCGAAGCATAGATTTTCATCCGGAGAGTCTGAAATTGAAAAAGACGGGGGAGGTGAATGACCTCCTCAACGATGCCTCCAACGAGGTGAGCGACTTCCAAAGACGCCGGCATCGCCGGCAACGACCGAGGTAGGTGCAGTGCTTTCACGCGGAGTTTACTATGCCCAAGGTCGCTCGAGCATGTCCACCCAAGTCGAAGTAGCCATGCCTGCCTTGCGGCTCACTGCCACCGTAGGGAAACACACTGTGGCACCTCACACCGCAGTGCTCCCTGGCACGCCTACCATTCCGAGGCTGCCTGATACGTCCAAAACGTATCTACTTTCCCGAACACTTTTGATGTTGTTTTACCTCTAATTTGTGTGTTTTGAATGCAACTAACACGGACTAACGCTGTTTTCAGCAGAATTGCCCTGGTGTCTTGTTTTTGTGCAGAAAGTCAAGTTTCGGGAAAATTCCCGAAAAATATCCTAGAGTTCCTATTTTTCCAGAAGACACACGGAGCCAGAAGACGAGACGGCGGTGGGCCACAGGGGCCCCACACCATGGGCCCGCGCGGCAGAGGCTGGGCCGCGCCGGGGGTGGTGTGGCCGCCTCGGTCCACCTCGCGTCCCCCTTTCGACTACTTAGTCCCCTTGACCTAAAAACCCGAGGGGATCGACGCTTTTTCCAGAAACACTCCAGAGCTCCGCCGCCACCGAAAACCCTATTTCGGGGATCAGAAACTCCGTTCTGGCACCCTGCCGGGACGGGGAATTGGAGGAGATCATCGCCATCATCATCACCGACGCCTCTCCATCAACCATCCATGATTCCCCCATCCATGTGTGAGTAATCCCCGCTGTAGGCTGAAGGGGATGGTAGGGATTGGATGAGATCATTCATGTAATAGATATCAGATTGTTAGGGCATGGTGCCTAGTATCCGTTGTTAGTACTTTATGTCATTGTTGCAACTTGTTATGCTTAATGCTTGACACTTAGGGCCCGAGTGCCATGATTTCAGATCTGAACATGTTATTGAATCATGAGGATAATTATTGTTTTAGATCATATCTGCAAGTTGTTTACACATATAATTGTCCGGAACCCGAGGCCCCAAAGTGACAACAATTGGGATAACCGGAGGGGATGGCTGTAATGTGAGGATCACATGTGTTCACGGAGTGTTAATGCTTTGCTCCGGTGCTTTATTAAAAGGAGCACCTTAATTACCAGTAGTTTCCCTTGAGGCCCCGCTGCAAACGGGCTGGTAGGACAGAAGATGTTGTGCAAGTTTCTCATTGCGAGCACGTACGACTAAATACGGAACACATGCCTATGATTGATTATTACCTGGATACTTTATTATTATCTATCTGCAAATGCCCTACGCTTGACTATTATATGAATTATCTTATCCATGCAACGCCCGTTCATCCATCCCTATGCCTACAGTATTTTAATCCTGCTGTCTACTACAATTATTACTGCTGCTTTTATTTTACTGCTGCTATTATTTCACTACTGCTACTGCTATAAAACTGTTGCTACTGATAAACTGTGTCGAGCAAGTCTATTTCCAGGTGCAGCTGAACTGACAATTCATCTGTTAAGGCTTATAAATATTCTTTGGCTCCCCTTGTGTCGAATCAATAAATTTGGGTTTTACTTCCCTCGAAGACTGTTGCGATCCCCTATACTTGTGGGTCATCAAGACTATTTTCTGGCGCCGTTGCCGGGGAGCATAGCTCTATTTATAAGCTCACCTGAGAGTGATACTGTTCGCTGCAATTCATTCATCATGGGTAAACCTCGTGATGAGGTTCGCATATTGCCATCCACTACAAGGAGAGGTACAACTCTGAACACTTCTGCTGCTCTTGATTCACCGTCTGTTATAAGTCAACTTGTCACACCACCACATACACATACTTCACATGCTGCTACTTCTGCTGAATCTGAAAATACTTCTGAAAGTTTTGATGATGCTTCTACTGTGCTTGATGAGAGTGGTTCATTAGGTCCTTTTCTAGATGCTACAATTGCTAAGTCAAAACAAACTGAAAATGCTGAAACACCTAATGAAAGTCCCATTACACCTGTTAGTTCACCTGAATTAAGAGATCATACTAGTGATGATTTCGAGGAATTTATGTTGAACTTGATGATGAATTTATTGAAGAATGCAATGCTTCTAAAGATGCTAGTGCTATTAAAAATCTTCTTGCAAGACGTGCTGTTAATTACAAACTGTCTCCTGATGCTAAGTTTGCTACATCTCCCATTGATATAAAAGATAAAGATTATGATTTCTCTATGGACTTGTCACATATATCTATTGTTGAGAAAGAACCTTTTCGAGGAACTGAAAATGAAAGTGTGTAGAACATATGAACACTCTTTCTACTTTAAGTAGTGTGTTTTCTGATGACATAAGAAACGCAGTTACTTCGTTACTAAAATATTTCCTTTCTCATTAAAAGATGAAGCTAAAACTTGGTTTAATAGTTTATCTCCTGGATCCATTAAAAGTCCTATGGATTTGGTTAATGCTTTCTTCCAGAAATATTTTCCTGCTAGTGCTCAACATGCTGCTTTACAGAGAATCTTTAATTTCAAACAATTGGAAGCCGAGAAATTGCCTAAATCTTGGGCAAGGTTTTGTTCTTTACTCAGAGCTCGGCCTGGACATCAATTAGCTAAAAATGAACTTCTTGATATATTCTATAATGGACTAACTGTTGAATCTAGGACATACCTAGATAGTTGTGCTGGTTGTGTTTTCAGGAAAAGAACTCCAGATGAAGCTGAGGAATTAATGGATAAAATAAGCCAAAATCATGATGATTGGACTATACCTGAGCCGACCCCGATACCCACACCAAAGAAGAGAGGAATTCTTGAACTAAGTGATGAAGAAATGAGAGAAGCCAAGAAATCTCTTAAAGAGAAGGGTATTAAATCTGAAGATGTGAAGAATCTACCACCAATAGAAGAATTATGTAAGCCAATTCCTCACCCATCAGTAGTTGAGGTACACTCTCTCCAACATTTTGATGATAGGGATATTCCTTATTCTAAAACTCCTGATCAATGCTTAGATGAATTTGATAATTATATTGTTAAGCAGGATAACTTTAATATGAGAGTGCAGAATCATCTGATGGAAAATTCTAGAGCTATGAGTAAATTGCATGATATTGTGGAAAGAACTTCTAATGATGTTAAAATGCTTATTAAACATTTCCATATGGTTCAAACTCAAATAGATCAACTCACTAAGGTACAAAAAGATCTGCTAGTTAATGCTTCTAGAGAAAATGAAAAACATGCTTATGGAGTAGGAACTAGAGGTGGTGCTTCTACTCAGGATCCCTTGTATCCTGAAGGACATCCTAAAAGAATTGAGCAAGATTCTCAACTAGCTAATGAAACTAGTACTCCTTCTAAGAAAAAGAAGAAGAAGAAACATAAACATGTTGAAGAATCTCCTGAATCAATTAAAGAAAATGAGCATGTTAATGATCCAAATAGTATATCTATCTCTGATGCTGAAACTGAAAGTGGTAATGAACATAACAATGATAAGGATAAAAATGATGCTTCTGATAAAGAGGAGAGTGAAGATGAACCTGAAAAGCATACTAAGAATAAAAAGTATACTAAAGAAGATTTCATTGCTAAAAAGCATGGTAATGAGAGAGAACCTTGGGTGCAAAAGCAAATGCCTTTTCCTAATAAGAAACATAAATCAAAGGAAGAGGAACACTATAATAAATTTTGTGAATGGATGAAACCCTTGTTTTTGCAAATTCCTTTGACTGATGCTATTAAATTGCCTCCTTATTCAAAATATATGAAAGATATTGTCTCTAACAAAAGGAAAATTCCTAATGAGGAAATTTCTACTATGCTTGCTAATTACTCTTTCAATGGTAAGGTTCCAAAGAAACTTGGAGATCCAGGTATACCAACTATCCCATGCTCTATTAAGAATAATTATGTTAGAACTGCTCTATGTGATTTAGGAGCAGGAGTTAGTGTTATGCCTTTTCTCTTTATAAGAGACTCTATTTAGAAAAATTGATACCAACTGATATATCTTTGCAAATGGCTGATAAATCTACTGCTGTTCCTGTTGGCATATGTGAGGATGTTCCTGTTCAAGTGGCTAATAATTGTTTAATATTAACTGACTTTGTTGTGTTGGAAATGCCTGAAGATGATAATATGTCTATTATTCTTGGGAGACCTTTTCTTAACACTGCAGGGGCTGTTATTGATTGCAACAAAGGAAAAGTAACCTTCAATGTTAATGACAAAGAGCATACTGTTTATTTTCCCAAAAAGCCGGACAAGATATATGGAGTAAATACAATAGCCAATCTTAGAACTATCAAAGTGGGAAGTATTGATTGCCCTATTTATGAACCTCAAGAAGGATTTCAAAGTATTATGATTGGATCTATTGCTATACAATTCAAGGTAACATGATTGTCTCATGTGGTTTAATTCTTTTATGTCATATAAAATTTATTTGGTGACAAGACTTGATCAACCTTGTTAACAAATATGTTTTAAATGCATAGAAGCACTAAACAACATTTTATTTCTCAACCTTGTTTTACCTACTGTTGTGTTACTGAACTTGCAAAGTTTTAGTTGAAATTGGTCTTTATAAAATTTATTTCTGCCTAAGTTTATTATTTAAATACCAGAAAATGTGCAAAATGAAAGTTTTCAAAAATTTCTGAAAATTATACCATAAATCTTAGTTTTTAAAGAGGAATGTGGGAGTGCCTGGGCTGACCAGGGGGACCCACCATGCCTCCACACCACCCCACCGCGCGGCAGGGGTGTGGGCCGCGCCGTGGCATGGTGTGGGTCCCACCTGGCCCTCCACTCACCATCTTCCTCTCATTTCTTTCTCTCTCCCGACCAAACACTCCACCATTGTTCAAACCCGTGTTCTTGCTGCTCTTGCTCGAGTTTTTCGATCTCCTTGCTCAGCCCATCTTTGTTGCTGAGATTTGGACCATTTGCTCTCCGGTATGTGACTCCTCCGTTTATCCAAGTAGAATTTTGTTTAGTTGTGTATGTCTTGAGTATTTTGGTACTGTAGGTGACATGTTAAGTGAGTTTGCATGCTTGTTCTATGCTTAGATTAATTAGTTTTGATGCATGTGTAGCCCTCTTGCAAGTTCTATAGTAGTTTCTTTGATTTAGTTGCTCCAAAATCATGTTTTATGAGGTTTGTTTAAAATTTCAGAAAAGAAGGATGAATGAACATCAACTTGATTACAATGAATTGGAGGTGCATGAAGTCATGGGGGTCAACCGCGAAGATGCCGTGTTCCCCTCAATCTATCCATGCTCTAACTTCATGACTGCTGCAGGAATCTTGCAAGATTTCAACACTCTAATCTCTAATGCAGGGTTGGAAGATTTTGTTGTTGATGAACCATATCAATATGCAAAACTGACTATGTCGGTAGTGCAAAACTTTAGATTCAGTTGGTCTTCACCTAACCCCATGGTTCACTATAACATCTACAATATAGCTGTGGATTTGCCCTTTGATGATTTTTGCACAGCTATTAAGGTACCGCATTGGGGATCGCGCGAGAAGATTAGAGGGCAACCTAAGCCTCTAATGGACCTGTATAAGGAAATCTGCCAAGGGAGAAGTTTAGAAGAGGAGAGTGGTAAAATTCGAAGCATTCAACTCCCATCTATTCGATATTTTGCCTATTACATTGGCAAGTGTGTTCTAGCTAGGAAAACTGCAAGCAAATTATCTGTTTATGATTTGGCTTTCATTTCAGCTGCTTTGAGGTGTGATAGGACTTATAATCTAGGTGCTTTGATAGCTTTCCGTCTTTCAGCTAACCGCGAGAAAGGGGGAATCTGTGGAGGTCTTATTGCTTCTCGTTTATTAGCTATGCATGGTGTAGGGCCGCATCATTTAGACATTCAGTTTCCTATAGAAAGGCTTGATATTAATTCCATGATAAGTCATAAATTTGTTTCTAACTGGGCTACCTTGAATAACTTAGTCTACGAAATAACCTTTTTCCAGAAACGCAGGTGGAGATTAATTAAGTCCGAACGATTAGTTTGTTTGCCTGCACCTCTTTTGTTTAACCTTGATGCCAGGGAAAGGTGGTCATTATCTGAGGATGATCTTGAGGCATACTTAGAGGAGCATGGCCCTCGCCCAGAGGATGATGGAGAGGAGCCCGATGGGGTTTCACTCAGCCTTCCGACATCGCGGGCTTCCCGTACCAGCACTTTGATTATGGGACTTCTGCCCCTTCTTCTTCACGGGAGCCTGATTACGATCATGCTAGGGATGATTCACCGGGGTGGAGCGTACACCCACGCCGATGATTGATCTCCACTTAGGCCAAAAGCCTAAGCTTGGGGGGAGGTACACCGACATCTCACTCACTTTCATATCATATTCGGTCGGTACTTTGTATATCCATGTTTCGTTTCTTTCTTTTTCGTTGTTGTTTCTTGTTTTGATTTTATTTTCCAAAACCCAAAAAGACCAAAAATATTTCTGTTATTTCTCTTTGTTTACCTCTTGTGTACTTTTAGTACTGGTTTGCTTTATCTTTTAGCTTCGGTTTAGTATTCAAAAATCCAAAAAGATTTTGCTTTATTTGTTTGTTCCTTTCTTTGTTCGTTTCAAATCGAAAACCCAAAAATATTTGTTGTTCTTCTTCGGTTTTGTATAGTTGTTGCAGAGTTCAACAGTCTTCCGTGACTCCATTGGAGCTTGGTTATCATTTCATATCATTCAAGCCACACAAGTGAAAAGCAATAATGACGATTTATGACAACTCGAGTTGTGGTGAGAGGCTGGTATGAACTCTATTTGTTTTCATTTTTGTACATATACTCGCTCATGTGGACATGCTTAGCTGATTCGTATGAGGGGCAATGTTATTTAATGGATGCTTAGTAGTTCATGTTTTTCATATGATCAGTTCCAATTCACTAATAGTATATAACATGTCATATAGATATTTGCTTGCATTGTTCTATTCATAAAAGGGTATGACATGGTGGTATCCTCCTCTGAATGATTCACTTGAATTGACTTGGCACATGCTCACGCATGCTCATGACTGAAAAACAAAAAGTCAATTAAGCCTTGATGATTTATTTTGCCTCAGAGTTCTAGTATCACTTTTATGCCTCCGTTAATTTTATTCTGTCGCAAGCATGATTATGACGGTTATGCTCTCTTGATTGTCGCTTCCCAGTCTATTGCTAGCCTTCACTTGTACTGAGCGGGAATGCTGCTCGTGCTTCCAAATCCTTAAAAACCAAGTTATCCAAAGAGTCCACCAAAAATTCCTATGCATGGTATTTCGAACCATTCCAAGTAAATTTTCATGTGCTACCTTTAAAACCTTCAAAATACTTCTCATTTTGTGACACTGTTTTTAGCTCATGAGGACGGGGTGGATGTCTTTATGTCACTTGTCAAACAGACTTTACCACCGGACTAGCGGCATATACATCCGCTTATCCATTAATTTTGCAAAAAGAGCTGGCAAATGGGGTGCCCAGTCCCAATTAATTACAACTTTAACCGCTTAATTCTCTTCACATTTTTGCCCTGATTTATCAGACAAGCAATGATACCAGTGAAATATCTGCATGTGTAAACAAAAGAGAAAAGAGGGATGATCTGCCTTGCTGGTAGAAATAACGTCCTTCATGGGAGCCGCTCTTAAAAGTCTGGTTGGCAGGGGTCATATTGTACTTTCCATTTTCTGATTCGTTGACAGGAACAACCACCTCCCAAAACAATTTTTACCTCTGTTTTATAAATAAAAAGCTCTAGCACATGTTAAATCCCTGCTTCCCTCTGCGAAGGGCCAATCTTTTATTTTTATGTTGAGTCACCATCCTTTCTTTGAGCACCTTCTCGAGAGCATAACTGTCATTCTTAGTGTAATGTGCTTGTCCCAGAATACGGTTAACTGTGGTATAACTTTGATGCTCTTATCTTTGATATTTTTACTTCTAGTCTTCACTTGAACTTCAGAGGTGCCTTGGCATTTATGTTTTGCTCTACAAATAAAGGCAAGCGAGATACCACTTTATCATATCTTATTATGAACATTGCAATCCTGCAGATAGATTTATTTCATGTTATTTATTCTTAGTGTGTTGGTATCTTTTCATAGTTCACATAGCTACTAGGTGGCATTATCTACATTCCTTTATTATGAATTGCCTAAGTACTTGATCATATAGTGAGAATATTTACATCATATGAAGCAAATGTGTTCGTAAAAGTTTCTTTTATCGCACTCAGTTGTTAACTGAATTGCTTGAGGACAAGCAATAAGCTAAGCTTGGGGGGAGTTGATACGTCCAAAACGTATCTACTTTCCCGAACACTTTTGTTGTTTTTTACCTCTAATTTGTGTGTTTTGAATGCAACTAACACGGACTAACGCTGTTTTCAGCAGAATTGCCCTGGTGTCTTGTTTTTGTGCAGAAAGTCAAGTTTCGGGAAAATTCCCGAAAAATATCCTGAGTTCCTATTTTTCCAGAAGACACACGGAGCCAGAAGACGAGACGGAGGTGGGCCACAGGGCCCCACACCATGGGCCCGGCGGCAGAGGCTGGGCCGCGCCGGGGGGTGGTGTGGCCGCCTCGGTCACCACCTCGCGTCCCCCTTTCGACTACTTATCCCCTTGACCTAAAAACCCGAGGGGATCGACGCTTTTTCCAGAAACACTCCAGAGCTCCGCCGCCACCGAAAACCCTATTTCGGGATCAGAAACTCCGTTCTGGCACCCTGCCGGGACGGGGAATTGGAGGAGATCATCGCCATCATCATCACCGACGCCTCTCCATCAACCATCCATGATTCCCCCATCCATGTGTGAGTAATCCCCGCTGTAGGCTGAAGGGGATGGTAGGGATTGGATGAGATCATTCATGTAATAGATATCAGATTGTTAGGGCATGGTGCCTAGTATCCGTTGTTAGTACTTTATGTCATTGTTGCAACTTGTTATGCTTAATGCTTGACACTTAGGGCCCGAGTGCCATGATTTCAGATCTGAACATGTTATTGAATCATGAGGATAATTATTGTTTTAGATCATATCTGCAAGTTGTTTACACATATAATTGTCCGGAACCCGAGGCCCAAAGTGACAACAATTGGGATAACCGGAGGGGATGGCTGTAATGTGAGGATCACATGTGTTCACGGAGTGTTAATGCTTTGCTCCGGTGCTTTATTAAAAGGAGCACCTTAATTACCAGTAGTTTCCCTTGAGGCCCCGCTGCAAACGGGCTGGTAGGACAGAAGATGTTGTGCAAGTTTCTCATTGCGAGCACGTACGACTAAATACGGAACACATGCCTATGATTGATTATTACCTGGATACTTTATTATTATCTATCTGCAAATGCCCTACGCTTGACTATTATATGAATTATCTTATCCATGCAACGCCCGTTCATCCATCCCTATGCCTACAGTATTTTAATCCTGCTATCTACTACAATTATTACTGCTGTTTTATTTTACTGCTGCTATTATTTCACTACTGCTACTGCTATATAACTGTTGCTACTGATAAACTGTGTCGAGCAAGTCTATTTCTAGGTGCAGATGAACTGACAATTCATCTGCTAAGCTTATAAATATTCTTTGGCTCCCCTTGTGTCGAATCAATAAATTTGGGTTTTACTTCCCTCGAATACTGTTGCGATCCCCTATACTTGTGGGTCATCACTGCCGCCCCGACTTCCACTGCCCGACGAAGCCCTCCAAAAACACCATGGCCACCTCAGACACGCCGTAGAGGAGCCCCGACGGCAGATCGAGCCCATCATCAGTGGCGCCGCCGCGCCACCATCCTCGATCTGTGGCACACTGCCGTCGTGAGGGATCTACAGGACCGACTGGAGCATCCATGCCACGTCCAGCCTGCAGCACGCGGTGGCGTACTGCGGCCTCCACTGAAAACCGCCGGATCTGACGAGGTCACCTGATCCGCAACCTTTGAGCAGTCCCCGCGCCGAGGAACCACCGGTCCTCCACGACTACGTCACCACCGCGTCTTCGGGGCCGCTGCCCCGTCTTGCCCGCGCCGGAGATCCGCTTCTTCATTGCCAGCCGAGCCAGTCCTCCACCGACACCACGATCACCGTCTTTTGCCAGGAGGCGCCACTAGGGTGTACGGTCGCCGGCGGCGGCGAGGGAACGCTGGAGGGAGGGCGTGGGAAGGCGGTGGCACGAATCTCCTCCTGTGTCGCCTAGGAGCGACGGGAGGGGGGAGCACGGCGTGAGAGAGAAAATTACTTGCGTAGGCGTTGTCTATTGCGTAAAACGTTTCCATCCTCTTATCTGGTTTTATATGTAATAAGGCTGCTGCATTGTAGTAGACAGTCAAATGATGAGACCCCAACAATCTCAATTTGAAACCCTATGGAGAAGTATCTAGCCTCCGTCTTCACAACAATAAGATTTTCATTGACAATGTCTCCCTCTTGCCAGAAAGCCATAAATCCATCCCAGAATTCAAAATCTTTGCCATCTCCTATTGAGTAGAGGCCATCAAAATTTTCGCCATCAACATTATTACCAAATGCAACTAGCATACAAGTTATCGATGAGAACAAATAACTATTAAAATATTACCAATCACATAAGCAAACTAAGTTATCTGGTGTGGGATACGAGAAGTTTAGAACCGAAACTGTAGCATACAAGTTATTCATTAGAAAAGAACTTATTGATTAGAAAAGAACTAGTAAGGTGTTACCTTTCGCGTAGAAAACTAGTTATCAGGTGGGGGAGATACTAAACATTATTATCAATACTCTATCATACGAGTTACCGATGAGAAAAAACTAGTAAGATATTGCAAGTTATCGATGAGAAAAAGAACTACTAAAATATTACCAATCACATAGCAAACAAGTTATCGGGTGGGGATACTAAAACATTATTACCAATACACCAGCATACAATTTATCAATAAGAAAAGAACTAGTAAATATTATCAATCACATAGCAAACAATTTATTATGGGGGGAATACTAAAAAATATTATTACCAATACAATGTCATGCAAGTTATCGATGAGAAAAGAACTACTAAGATATTGCCAGCCGCATGGCAAACAAGTTATCAGAAGGGCATAGTAATGCATTATCATCATTACTATAGCATAGAAAGTTACCGATGAGAAAATAACTAGTAAGATGTTACCAGTCGCATACCAAACAAGTTATCAGGTGGGGATACTAAAAACATTATTATGAAGACTATGGCATATAACTTATCAATGAGAAAAGAACTAGTAAGATGTTACCAGTCGCTTACCAAACAAGTTATCAGGTAAGGACACTAAAAACATTATTACCAAGACCATGGCATATAAGTTATCGATGAGAAAAGAACTAATAAAATATTACCAACCACATAGCAAAAAAGTTATCAGGTGGGGAATACTAAACATTATTACCATGACTCTATCATACAAATCATCGATGAGAAAAAACTAATAAGATGTTACCAATCACCTAGCAAACAAGTTACACGTGTGGAATACTAAAATTTATTATCAAGACTATATCATACAAGTTATCGATGGAAAATAACTAGTGAGATGTTTCTAGTCGCGTAGAAAACAACTTATAAAATGGAGGATACTAAAAGATTTATTACCAAGACTCTAGCATATACTAGTTATCGATGAGAAAAGAAAAATAGCAATATGCTACCAGTGGTGAGGAGAAGTGGAGGAGAGGAGAAGAGGAGAGAAGTGGAGGAGAGGAGAAGGGGAGAGGAGAAGTGGAGGAGAGGAGAAGGAGAGAATTATGAGAGAAGGGGAAAAGAGAGGGAGAAGGGGGTGCCGGCGGGATTCAAATTTGAATCCCGCCCAACAATTCTGTGGCGCATATGTGGATATGCGCCACAGAATTGTCTTTTCTATTTTTTTTTTGAATTTTTTGATTTTGTAGAAAAAAATCTTCTTTTTGATATAACTTTTTTTCCTTTTGGAATTTCCCGAATCTGAGAAAAGTTCACTGGGTAAAACCGGGTGAATTTGAGCTCCAATTATTCTCTAGTTTTTTTTTATATATTAAACGTATTTTTTCGACGTCGTATGCAAAAGTTACGGCCGTTCTAATTTTTTTCCATTTTTTGCAAAAAAGGTCAAAATTCATATTTCAAAATTTCTATACCAACTAGACACTAAAACCTAACTATATCTCAAAAGATTTTATTTATTGATTTTTTTATCATTTTCTTTTCTTGTTTGCAAAACTGAAAAGGCGATCCACTGGGGGTGGGATATGTTTTCAACAATTATGTGGCGCATGTGGCCACATGCGGCACAGAAATGACTCTTTCTGTGGCGCATGGGTTTTCCGTGCGCCACAGAATTCCAAATTTTCTGTGGCGCATCTAGCCCCATGCGCCACAAAAAGGCAGCCACCCAATCATTGGTGGCGGGGCCTACCATATTTCTGTGACGCATGGGTCTAAATGCGCCACAGAAAATATGTCTTTCTGTGGCGCATGGGGCTTCCGTGCGCCACAGAATTCCAAATTTTTTGTGGCGCATTCAAAACAATGCGCCACAGAAAATATTTCTGTGGCGCATGGCTATTTGGTGCGCCGCAAAAAGTGATTATATCTATAGCTAGTTTCCTAGTAGTGCGTTTTGGTATTCCGGTTTCTCATGATTAATATCATGCCTTGAATGCACGGACAATAATTAATACCTTCATACCGAGTGAGCCCAGATCATATCTCTCTATCACCAGAGGAGCAATTCCCACTTCTTGAACCATTAAGATTTATACATATTCCCCGAATTACCCAGAAGCTGCCGTTATCACCCGTTATGATGTGACACTAGACATAACCAAAGCAACCTTTTGAACATCATAAACCTAACATCATCATGGTCAAACGATATAAACATGTTAGCTTTCGGTGATATTCCCTCCGTATCAAAATATAAGAATTTTTAGCCTTTATACCTTTGTCTTGATTGGTACATATGTGAACATGTTTTAGTGTATTGATTCACTCATTTTGGTACGAATCTGGACAAAGTAAAAAAGAAATGCTAAGAAGTCTTATATTTGGATACGGAGAGAGTATTACTAAGCAACCTAATGACAATAGGATCTCGAAGTATATCAACTTTCTGAGTCTATCCAGCCATGATGTCATGCCTACAATATGTATGCTCCCACTGATGTTGACAATGATATCTCTAGGTGGTGTTCGTGGTTGAGGTTGACCTGTAAAGGTAGAGTGTGTATGTGAGAGCGCAGTTCCAGAAATTTTCAGGCACCTGGATGTTGTAAAAACTTACGAGCCGGAACCTTGGCCCCAGCTATCCATGAAAATGATACGCCTTTCCATCTTGAACAAAAGACCTGAATGATCTGGCGGATGGCTATGAGCTCCTCAAGCGTAATCCAACATATACGCGCGCGTAGGTGTGAACTGATTGGTACTCGCGATCGATGAACCTTCCTTGCGCCACGTCCTTTTCCTCCATCGTTGCACAACGCCTTTCCTCAATCTTTCTTAAAGATTAACATCTCCCTTAAAGATGAACTTGGACAATTAATAGAACTACAACCGGTTTAATTAAGCGTGCACATGCATTATCCAAAAGCAGCAGGCCAGAACGAATTAAGGCAAGACCCTCTGGTCGGTCAAAGTTGAAATGGTGGCTTGACCCGTACTTACGTGTGCAATCGACGCGGTGATGGCTTGAAATGGTGGCTTCACGGTCCAACGGTAAGAAAGCCATACATGTCGGTTGATGGGGTTCACTCCGGCTATACCAAGTTTTGTTGGTAAACATCCCGGGTTTGAATATGCCAGTCGCGAGCTCACATATTCAAACGTCCAAGAATTCGACACCTCGGAGTTGTCCTCATGCAAGGGAAGAGCAACATTGTGGCAACATGTGGACCAGCACACCGAACCTGCGGGGAATCGACGAGATGAAGTAACGGCGCGACGACGACTTTCTCTATAGATCCAATAGAGAGAGAGAGCGCCAGGACATGTTTTGGGTTGGCCCAGACAAATGGGTGAGGACATCGTGGCCTTTTTTTTTACGCATAAGCCAACATTGGACCTTTGGTGGGCGCTTTTGGGGGCGGAGATGTCCCAAGATAGTGTGGGCATTCGAGGGATGTGTGTACGTGGCTGTGTTTCCTGACAAATAGGATGGTCCATGCCTTACTGCTGGGATCTGGTTGCACGTAGCAAGGAAATCCGAAAAGGGCAGCTCGGCGCAGTACTTACATGATTGAAAATTTTATGTGACAGATATTAGAGCGTCTCTGACTGAATGTGCAAACTGTCACTATGTGTCCGTAGACACATTTGTATATGTCCGCGGACAGAGTCCGAACAAACTCCAAATGTTAGCCGCCCCTTTTAAATCCACCCCTCAAAACCATACTACACATCTGACGTACTCCATCCGTTACACAATATAAGATGTTTTAGTTGTTACACACGTTATATAGATGCCGAGTGACTCTAAAATGTGTCTAAATACATTTATATTCATGTGAATTAATGTGGACAAGTGCTAAAATATTTTATATCCTGAAACCGAGGGACATAGGTCGACAAATTCTAAAGGAAGCTTCCGTGCTCACGTGTGGTGGGAGGCCATTACTACTTCACCTGCAGAATGAAACGTACGTCCACGCGGACCAGGGCGACAAAGAAAACAACACCGAATTGGGTCACATGGACCGACTTTGTGACTTTTGAGCCATTGAAGGCGATTGACACCGAGAGCACGACTTTTTTTTTTCTAAAAGAAGTGATTGGACATGTCAAAGAAGCTTCTTTTTGTTAGCCGTAATGCACTCACTATATGCATGGCTAAGGAAGTCCTTCGTTTCCCTATCTGGTTGCGCTTGTGCATGCGAAGAAGCTTCAGAATAGTGAATAAATGCCTGAGCTGTAGAAAAAAAGGATAGATTGGTTAAGCGAAACAGGTTACGTGTTTGTACGTGCCTAGTAATGTGGCATGGGAAGAATGAAGTTGCCTTATTTGATCCATGATGCTGGCGTGGTAACAGATGCCACTGCGGGAATCGCACAAGACGCCGACGGCTAAATGTCGGGGCCGTCGGCGTACAAGGCGAGCTAGGATAGCCGTGACCTCGGCCGTCGACGTAACAATCCCCGTCGGCGTATCCATACATGGGCCGACGGTGGCCGTCGGCGTCAACAAGGCCGTCGGCGTACAACGCCCGCCGTGACGGTGCCCGAACGGGGGGGGTTTTGCTGCGCTACGACGCCGAGGGCTGCCGTCGGCGTCTATACGTGGACTTAGACGCCGACGGCTACCGTCGGCGTCTAGTTGTTAATTTTTTCAACTATTATAAATGAATTTAGATTTATTTATTTCTCTATATAATATTTAATGTAGGTATAATTTATATATAAATTGGATCTATAATTTCCCTCCCAATTTCGGTATCCCACCCGCATAAAATAACGGTTTGAGTCTTCCGGAACCCGACCCTACAACATATAAATGTAAAATAAATAAAAACAACATATGTAATATACACCTAGAACATAAATATTAAATATATGGCGCAAAAGATCCTGACCCGTGGTGTGACCGGCTTCACGAGCATCACTATTTCCTTGGCTAGTATTTGGGCATATAGCTGGAAACTCCCACATCGGGTGAACGGGAGGGAATCTTCGCAAGAGTTGGGGTATATGTGTGTTTTTTCTTGTACCTAGGGACTATCCTAGCCCAACCAAGCAAAAAAATCCAGTGAGCTACCCCCTTTCGACGCCCATACCGGCCGTAGACGGAAAAGCTAGGGTTTTCTCCAGCGGGTCTAGGGTTTCGCCGGAGAGGTGCTCCGAAGCGTCGTGATCCCACCAAAAGCTAGGGGGTGCCATATCACATGTGTACAAGTGTGTTTTGGGTTGTAGATGTTCAAGATACTGCCTCGTGGTGTGACCGGCTTCACGAGCATTACTGTTTCCTTAGCGAGTTTTTGGGCATATAGTTGGAAACTCCCACATCGGGCGAACGGGGGGAATCTTCGCAAGAGTTGGGGTATATGTGTGTTTTTATTTCACCTATGGCATAACCTAACACAATCAAGCAAAAAAGTCCACTGGCCTACCCCCTTTCGACGCCGTTCAAGGGGGTAGACGAAAACGTTAGGATTTTTCCAGCGAATTCAGGATTTCGCCGAAGCGGGGCATCAGAGCGTCGGAACCCCAGACAAACCTAGGTTGTCCAATATCATATGTATACAAGAGTGTTTTGTGTCTTAAATGTCCATTATATCATACTCCGGGGTGTGACCGGCTTCACCGACTTCACTTTCTCTCTAGTAAGTTTCTGCACTAAGAGGTGAAAACTCCCGTTTCGGGCGAATCAGACGGAATATTGTGTTTATTTGGGATAGACTTTGGTTTTCTACCTTCCTATGGACTAACCTAATACAACCAAGCAAAAAAGTCCACTGGCCTACCCCCTTTCGATGCCGTTCAAGAGGGTAGACGAAAACGTTAGGGTTTTTCCAGCGGATCTAGGGTTTCGCCGAAGCGGGGCCCCGGAGCGTCGAAACCCCACCAAAACCAAGGTTGTGCCATACCATATGTATACAAGTGTGTTGTGTGTTTCAAATGTGAAATATCCTACTCCGTTGTGCGACCGGCTTCACCGACATCACTTTCTCTCTACTAAGTTTCTACACTTAGAGGTGAAAACTCCCGTTTCGGGCGAACAAGGGGCAACCTTGTGACAAAAGTTGGTTTCCTATGTTCCTATGGCCTAACCTAACACAACCAAGCAAAAAAGTCCACTGGCCTACCCCCTTTCGACGCCGTTCAAGGTGGTAGACGAAAACGTTAGGGTTTTTCCAGCGGATCTAGGGTTTCGCCGAAGCGGGACCCCGGAGCATCTAAACCCCACCAAAACCAAAGTTGTGCCATACCATATGTATACAAGTGTGTTGTGTGTTTCAAATGTGAAAGATCCTACTCCGTTGTGTGACCGGCTTCACCGACATCACTTTCTCTCTACTAAGTTTCTACACTTAGAGGTGAAAACTCCCGTTTTGGGCGAACCGGGGGAAATCTTGTGACAACTTGTGACAAAAGTTGGTCTCGTATGTTCCCATGGACTAACCTAACACAACCAAGCAAAAAAGTCCACTGGCCTACCCCCTTTCGACGTCGTTCAAGGGGGTAGACGAAAACGTTATGGTTTTTCCAGCGGATCTAGGGTTTCGCCGAAGCGGGGCCCCGGAGCGTCGGAACCCCACCAAAACCAAGGTTGTGCCATACCATATGTATACAAGTGTGTTATGTGTTTCAAATGTGAAAGATCCTACTCCGTTGTGTGACTGGTTTCACCGACATCACTTTCTCCCTACTAAGTTTCTACACTTAGAGGTGAAAACTCCCGTTTCGGGCGAACCGGGGGAAATCTTGTGACAACTTGTGACAAATGTTGGTTTGGTATGTTCCCATGGACTAACCTAACACAACCAAGCAAAAAAGTCCACTGGACTACCCCCTTTCGACGCCGTTCAAGGGGGTAGACGAAAACGATAGGGTTTTTCCAGCGGATCTAGGGTTTCGCCGAAGCGGGGCCCCGGAGCATCGGAACCCCACCAAAACCAAGGTTGTGCCATACCATATGTATACAAGTGTGTTGTGTGTTTCAAATGTGAAAGATCCTACTCCGTTGTGTGACCGGTTTCACCGACATCACTTTCTCTCTACTAAGTTTCTACACTTAGAGGTGAAAACTCCCGTTTTGGGCGAACCGGGTGAAATCTTGTGACAACTTGTGACAAAAGTTGGTCTGGCATGTTCCCATGGACTAACCTAACACAACCAAGCAAAAAAGTCTACTGGCCCATGATGGCGTGAATCACACGTTCGTTGGGAGACCCCAAGAGGAAGGTATGATGCAGTTCAGTAGCAAGTTTTCCCTCAGAAAGAAACCAAGGTTATCGAACCAGTAGGAGCAGCAACTCTTCAGAAGGTTGTTGGTGGCTCGCACGGCGCAACACGATCACCAACGTGGAATCTGGACAAAACACAATCAAACTACTTTGCCCCAACGAAACAGTGAGGTTGTCAATCTCACCGGCTACTGCTATGGACCCGTAGTTCAAGGATGAACTACTCACGCATCACTCCGGAGGCAGGCATGGCGATGTAGAAGCCTCCGGTGACGATTCCCCTCTCCGGCAGGGTGCCGGGAAGAGGTTCTGGACCCTCCTGAGCTAGGTTGACGGTGGCGGCGTCTCTGGAACTTTTCGTGGATAATGGCTCAGGCACTTAGGGTTTTCGCGTCGGGGGGAATAAGTAGGCGAAAGGGTGGCGGCTGACGACCACCGAGGGGCCCACACCACCCTAGGGCGCGCCAGGGGGGCCGCGCCCTAGTGGCGTGTGGGGCCCTGGTGGCTCTCCTCTGTTGCTCATTTGGTCCTTCAGGTGTGTTCTGGTAAAATAGGGATCCCCGTGAAGTTTCGTCCAATTCCGAGAATATTTCCAGACTAGCTTTTCTGGAATACAAAAACAGCAGAAAACATGAACTGTCACTTCGGCATCTTGTTAATAGGTTAGTCCCAAAAAATGTATAAAAGTGATATAAAGTAGACGCAAAGCATGTAGCAATTGGTATAAAACAAGCATGGAACATAAAAAATTATAGATACGTTTGAGACGTATCAGCATCCCCAAGCTTAGTTCATGCTCGTCCTCGAGTAGGTAAACGATAAAAACAAAATAATTTTTGAGGTGACATGCTACCATCATAATCTTGATCATATAATATTGCAAGAGACATGTAAATGAATGAAGTGATCCAAGTCAATGGTCTATAATTTGCTACCAAATAGATAATGAGTAAACAATGAATCACACAAGCTAAACGTTTTCACGAATAGTACTTTCGAGACAAGCATCAAACAGTTTTACATAAGTGTTAACTCATAAAGCAATAGTCTCTAATAAAAGGTATTTAATCAACACAAAGGAAGAATTAAGTTTCAGCATTTGCTTCAACTTTCAACATATTTATCTCATGGATATCGTCAACACAAAATAGTATAACAAGTCCAATACGTTACATATAACGCATGTTGAAACAAAATTGACACTAGTGTTTGCTTGTGGAAGACAGAAAGAATAGGAAAACTGACTCAACATAAAAGTAAAAGAAAGTCCCTTCGCAGAGGGAAGCAGGGATTAAGTCATGTGCTAGAACTTTTAGGTTTTTGAAAGCATATAGAGATTGCATAAAATATTTGATACTCTTCCCAACCTTGCTAACACAAGCCATGGCTAACCGAATCCTCGGGTGCCTTCCATCAATCACATACCATGGAGGCCGCAGATGCGCCAGCCGCAGTCTTCTTTCCCTTCAGAGCGGCCGCATCGGTGGCGGGCGCGTCGGCGGCAGCAGCTTTTCTCTTTGGCGGCATGACAGCGGTGGCTAAGGGGAACAGCGGGAGCTCGGGCGCAAGAACAATGGAGGCGAGAGGAAGAAGATGAAGCAGGGGCGGCGCGCAGAGCATGTCCGGAAGCGCAGTCGCCAGAAATGTCATCCCTGACGTCATTGCAAGCATCTGTTCAGAAATACATTCGAGTCCGCCCAACGCATATTGGTCACTCGATTGCCTTGTTTAGTTCGGGTGTGAAAAATCATTGTTAAGGCAAAATTGGTCACTCGACCGTTCCTTCGGCTGAGACATATTACTCCCATCGGGAGCGTATCAAAAAAATTCTTCGACTGGAGATGCTCAAGATAAAATGATTTTGAGATTATCCTCCATTACAGGCAATACAGCATAATCTCGGGGGCTACTCCCATCGGGACCACTGTCGTGCACCCGATAGAATTACGGGAAAAATTTCTTCGATTAACATATGCAGGGTAAGAAGATCTGAGATTATCCTCCATTGCAAACAATAAAGCACAATCTCGGGGGCTACTCCCATCGGGAGCGCTGTCGCGCACCCGATAGAATAACAACAAAGTGTCAGTCGACAAAAGGATCGACTCAGTTCATATACAAAATCATATTCGAAACATTCCCGAGTTGCGTCCGCCGCAAATACCTCGGATGCTGCACGCATAGTGCAAAGGTAAGACCCGCCGAACTTTTGAGCTGGGCTAAGGACCGTTCCAGCAACGTCAATCCTTATACTTTCCGTGTCAGCAGACATGATGAAAAATCCTGACGGACGCGTTGGGTAAAATTCAAATCTATACTGCAGATCGACTCAGTAAGACCTCCGTGGCCTAGTCGAATCTGACCAGTTTGTTCCAGATTCGAGTCCGGTGACTCGAGTTTGATTGAAAGCTAGTAAGTTTTTACCCGAATATGTAGTTAACCAGTCCCGATCCGTCGAGTGTACTGGGCCTTCTAAGCTATTATCACTTGATCATCATAAGCAAAAACCACAGTCGATGAGATACTCGACATAGACAGCATGTGATATTCATACAGGAATTCCAATTATAATATACAAAATACAAAGCATATGACGTGCACTTACGAATGAGTCCATGCCCGATTCTTCGAGTCAGACAAGTACTCGGGGGCTACTGACAAGGGTATACACCTCGGGTACCCTACCGTGAGGGTACCTGATGCACGTGACGACTAAGGCCCAATAGCGAAGAGCCTACTCGAAGCCCAAGGCAAGAGGCCCAAGAAGATGCAGTACCCTCTAAGATTAGACATAGGCATAGTCGGTTTAGACTTTCCTTATATGTAAACTAGGTCGGTTATGAACTCCCGATACCCAGACTATTTAAAGACTGGGAGGGGTGCCGATCTAAGGCAAGCCATACTCGAACCACCAAAAACCCTAGCGAGATCGACATCTCGCCAGAGCTCCCTTGTAATCGCATAATCTAACACGATCAATAACAGACAGGCAGGAAGTAGGGTCTTTACCTCCACCCGAGGGGCCTGAACCTGGGTAAATCTTTGCGTTTGCTTGTCAGCCGACGAAACTACCAGTACTACCACGTTCTCTCCCCATAATCTCAACCCTAGGTCCTTAACCATGGGATTTGATGAGTTAACCCCTCGTCAATGCATGTGACTCCAAGAGGGACTATTTATGCTCGATAGTGGGTTCATGCCTCCAGTAATCTGGGTGAGTGACAAGAACATCTAAGGTTGTGGATGTGTTGTTGCCACTAGGGATAAAATAACTAATACTTAGCTTAAGGGTACGACAGTTAAGTCTAATGCGTTTGTTTACATTACACACTTTGCTTAATGCAATAATCTGTTGTTTGCAACTTAATACTAACGGGAGACACATATACTATCCCGGAAGTGGATTATTTAGTCATGGATGCAGCTGGTAAGCGGTCCATGTATAGATCCGGCTATGCCACTAAGATTCAAAATACACAAAGTAAGTAATAACATGATTATCAACGCCCACATATACATATGTGTTCTACCCGTACCATAACATCTACGCATAGATCCGGCTCTGATACCACTGTAGGAGTTTGTGTGATGGAAAACAAAAAAAATTCTCTCACATGCGGAAGCAACACTCAAGATCCAATCTAGAAGATGCTAGTAACGGGGAGAGTAGTTCATCATACCCTCGAAGAACATACGCGTTGAACGTTTAATTCAACGCAACTCGGTGAAGTTGTTGACGATGTTCGATCCGATCAGCACCGCAAACGAGCAGCACCTCTGGAGGCTTGCACACGTACAGCTCGATGACGTCTCCCTCTTCTTGATCCAGCAAGCTAGAGGGAGAAGTAGGTGGGATCGATTCCAGCAGCACGACGGCGTGGTGGTGGATATGGTGGAGAGTACTCGCGGGCAGCGCTTCGCCAAGCGGTGCGCGGGAGGTAGAGGAGCAGCAAGCAAGTGATGCGGCCAAGACTTTCCCTCTCTTTATATAGGCCAGGGGCTGCAGCCACTTTATTTCCAAAGTAGAAACTCCCTATTTCAATAGTGGTAACCCCTTCCCATTAAAAAGGTGGTAATACTACGAGAAACGCTAGGGCCTTCTGTCACGGTTGGGACATCGGATTAGATGGCGTACTTCGTGCTTCAACCTTCGTATGAGTGTTACGTAGTATATCACCATAAGAAGAGATTGTTTAAGATGAGATAGACAGATGCACTGAACTTTTCTTAAGCTCTTCCAACTTGTTGGCAGATTTTGTTGTGTGAAGATTACAGCTGAATATGTAATTACATTCAGATGATTCTGAATAAAGACAATTATTTGGTAAAGACCAAGCCAGCCTACAACTTTTCAAAAGAATTACCTCTTTGAAGACATCAATGCTTTGTTAAATAAGAAAGCATGATGAGTAAACAATTATTCACGTACACTATTACCAACTAATTAACCAACATTATCATATTATGAATATTGATCTCCTCAATCAATGAGAAGCTTTTTAGCCATGTAAAAGAAGCATTATTTGAAGAAACAAAAGTACAACTACAATGCATGTCACTGATTGGCGGCTCTCACATAATCAACTTGATTGCTCAAGAATAATGTTACAGAAACGACCCGAGCTAAAGTCTGCATGCTAAATCACGCCTAAGCATACATGTATCTTATGATTTCCAAACTCATCTAGCCTTAACACACTTAAATCCCAGGCTCAGTAGTATCATATGTTACCTCGATTGACCAAATCACACAAATAATACAATTACCTCTTGCTAAAGTTAAACCCATCACGCATGAAGAAAGGAAGTAGTGATTTGCAGAAGGAAGCCGACAAAACCATGAGAAGTAATGCCGAGGAATGGTTACTGGAGTTTGAGGTGCTGCTGGGTGCTGTAGGAGGACCATGCGCTTTGTTGGAATGAAGATGGATTCTGAAAGAGCTGCAGTTTGCGGCACGCACACCGGGCGTGAAGCATACTGTTCCCGGGCATGACAGGGAGCTGCACGGGCACCGCGGCGTCAACGAGAAGGTCGTCGAGTTGCCGCACGGCGTAGGCCTTGCCGGACCTGCATGACCAGGATGTCCGCGTGCTCGGTAGGAAGCACGTCAACTCAAACAATCGAGCCCGCCGTCAGCAGGCTCCCCTACGCGGTCGCCCCCCGTCGTATGGATCCAATGCGCGTCCGTCCCCCGCCGTGGTCCGGCTCCCTATCCGCCACCCTGCGGTGCCGCCGCCGCAGCCGGGGATGATGTCGTGCCCCACGACGGTGCGAGATCGGTCGCCACGGCGGCAGCCCGGGTCCATGCTCCAGTTCTGAGTTACGGAACAACAGGTAGCTGCTCCGTGCCTACCAACAAATCAGCCTCCACATCGGGGATGGCAGCCACTGGAAGCTCGCTGCGGCAGATGGGACCCGAGTTACGGAGGGACAGGAGCATGCCGTCCTGGTGGTAGACCTCGCTGGACTGACGGAGGCGGCGGACCGGCGGCGGGGACTTGAGGGAGGGGGCGCATCTGGGCGGCGGGGACGGGAGGAAGGAAGCGCCTCAGGTGGGGTGGTCCTTTCTCGGAGGCGCTCGCTCGGACTGGCGGGGCGGTGGCGGGGTGGGTGCGGCCGGCGTCGGTAGATGGTAGCGGAGAGAGAGGAGGGGACGGACAGCGGTCTGTTCGTGATGAGTGGTGTTGTGCGGTCGAGGAGCGAAGAAGATGAATGAACCGGTACATCTCAATTGGTGGTGGCAATCAGGTAAATATTCTAAATCCACAAGGGTAGAATCGGAAATATAAATAACGTAAAGCCTTGCTTCTTTTATTATTAAGTAAAGATAAACCGTACATACTTATGCATCTCCACTAATATTAAAAGAACCAGAGTGGCTGATCCAAATAACAGCAACCATCAGATTAGCATCATCCAATGATCTAGATTCAACTAATGATGAGGTCTCATTAAATTGTACCCCCATCTCTGAACCGTCCATCCGCTGGATCTAACGGACACAAATCTCCCAATGATGAGTCCAATGCGCACAGCAATTTGTAAAAAAAAGCCGGCAATCGCCCACCCACGCACCTCTACAGATCCACGAACCGCCGCCCACGCTGCCGCTCCCCGCACCGTCGCCCACCCACGCGCTGCCGTTCTCCATCCTCGGCGCCCAAGCCCATCTGGGTGCGCCAGGCCGAGGAATCCAGGCTCAAGTCCGAGGCCGACACCCACGCCGCCGCCAAGGCCGCCTTTGACGCTACCTTCCAGGCTGGGTCGCCGCGGAATCCCCTCGCCGCCAACATGCTGCCTCCCCGACGCTCACGTCGGGTCGCCGCGGAATCCCCTAGCCGTCGACGCTCGCGTGCTGCCTCACCGACGCTCGCACCGGGTCGCCGCGAATGCCCCTGCCGCATACCGCCGCGAATACCCCTGCTGACTGGCGGGAGCTAGACTCCCCTGCCATGGATGCATGTCACCGCCCTCCCGCAGCGACAGCCTGCCCGCCGCCCCTGGCGAGCTAGACGCCACTGCCTTCCCGCAGCAACAGCCTGCCCGCTGCCGCCGAAATCCCACGGCCCCGCGCTAGCACACTGCACACGAGGACACCCACGCTGCCCTTCACCCCGAGCCGCACGCAGCTCGACTTGGTTCAGGTTCAACGTCTTTCTCTCCTAAGTTCAGGTTATGGGCCTATAATCAGGTCACTGTATTCACATTATACTAGATACAGTTCTCGGACTTTAGATTATCCTATGTTCAATTCATGGTCTTCAGGAACAGGTCACTGTCTTCAGAACTAATCGAAGGTTCAGTTCATGATCAGGTCATTTTTTGCTTGGGAACTCGCTTTCCTTTTCGCCTTCAATTAATTTACGAGTTCACGATCACGTTTTCCTCTCCATATGTTCAGGTCACTGGCCATGGGAGCAGGACACATGAGAAAATACATATGCGTGAGTTGCTTGTCTACTGAAATTCTTTTGAAATTCTCAGCCTGGCGTGCCCGAACTGTGTTTGGTTGCTCACAAGGTGCACGTAGAAATGCCTAACTTGGCTAGCTTGACTGCTTGGCACAGAAGGTACTGGCAGAGATGCCATATTTTCTTGCACATATGGCGATGGTCCTAGGTCCTCTAGGTTCCTGCAAAATTATAATTTTGCTCTTTTAGTGTTTGGCATTTGGTTGGCGGCAGCACTGGGTCTTGTCGCAGTTTTGACACTGCTAGCGTTCTTCAAGACACTCATCATTTACAATGAGAGGAAGACATTTTGTGTGCATAATAGCATGCATTCTAGGTTTAATATATGTCCTGCAAGTTTTTTTTTTGTAATATCTTCACTCAATTTCCGGCTGTAGATTCTATCTCTATTTAGCCACATCAGAGCAAGGCCAAGGACCTTTTTTGTTCCCATGCTGTGTATGGTGACGCTGTTCTCGATGGAAATATTCTCATCAATATTTGATTCTCATTTTCCTATTAGAGTAGGCTAAGAATTTTACTTACCTCTTCGTATATGAGTTTTTAAGTTACAGAGTACAAAAACAGAAGAACACGAGCAAGAGAAGGTATTCTTTTTTATGAGTTTTGAAGTTCCAGCTACAAAGAAGGTTGCTTTTATCTTGCCTGTCTCACTTCTACATTTTTGTCTACTATCGTGCATTCATGTTGATCTATCATGCATGGCTATTTGATATTTTGCTGTATATGTCCAAAGGGGAGCACATAAGGAATGCCTGACCAATGGACATATGTGTTAGGTCTGATAGAAATATAAAGGTGTACATATTTTTGTGCTTTCAAGCTGGTGATTACATAATGTTCTTTCAGGCCTTTGCATTGTGATTTTTTTAGTTAGGATGGTGCATGCAATTTTTTTTTTGTGAAATACCTCCTGTAAAGAAAGTGTGGTTGTATATTGGACACTTGATTCATCCAGGTTTTTCTTAATTTAAACTTGTGTCTTACTTGCATAGAAGATTGAATGACGAGGGGTTTCTTTAGGCCCAAAGTTTCGGAAATCAGTTTTGGGTAGTAGGAGCATATGATACCACTATCTAAAAACCATATTTCAAACTGTCAAAAAATTTAAAACAAAAATCTTAGGTGTACATCTGGACATTATATGTTCAAACATGATGTTTGGAAAATGATATTTTTTATGGACTGTGTAGAAAAAGACAAATCCTGGTGCTTTTTTGTACGAGGCATGTTTTTTCTTTTTTGCAAAGCCCGCAAAAAATGTCTTTTTTTTACAAAACGTTTTGTGCGAACATAGAATGTCTAAAATGTACACCCAAATTTTGTGTTTAACTTTTTAACAATTTAAATATATTTAAAACATTTTCATAACAGGTGCATCTAGACACATGAGTCAAAACACCGTGTCCCCAAAGATTAGGTCAGTTAAGAACGTAGATGAACAAAAGCTATAGAAAGTGATCACTGAAGGAGGTTGGCATTCAAAAGACCTGGCAAATACCAAAGATATCATGATACTGCAACTTTTCTTTATTTCATGCGAGATTTAATTATTAAAATTACACGTGCATGCACGTGCGCGATTACTAGTTATCCAAAAGCAGCAGGCCAGAACTAATTAAGGCAACTACACGAGGGCGCAGGTGGGCAGGAGCAGGAGAAAATGCAGTTATGCACCAACAAGTCAGTTAATGCACGGCGCAGTGGCCGACGTGGGGTTGTCTCCTCGGGTTTATGTCCCACCAAACAAAAACGAGTTGTAGCGAAGTTTCAAAGTCATCCGATCTAGGCTATGATGACCGTCTCTGGTCGTACACCGCCCGTGCGATCGGCCAATAGGTAGAATCACTGATGTGGACTGTCTCTGTACCTATCTGCCCGCCGTGAGAAATGTGTGGCCTCACATGCATGCGGTGTCACGAAGGCGCGTGCGGCGCGATGGCGGCGTTGGTCTGTTGAAGACGAAAAGGCTTTCTTTTTTTCCCGTCTGTGTGGGCGACAAGGAGGAACCTACCTATATTTATATTTTTGGGGAGGCAGTCTAATTATTACTCACTCCGTTCCTTGATATAAGATGTCTAACTTTTTGACAAAAAAAATTCAAAATATAAGATATAATGTGATTTATAGAATATTTTAACCATCAAAAAACGAGTCACAATCTGGAACGGAGGAATTTGACATATTGTTTCCAGTTTGAGCCTAATAGGGACTGCTTATCTCAAAAAAAAAAAAAGAAGTAGAGAACTACTCCACCACATACAAAATATTGACATCTTAATATACGTGCCAAACCTTAGACACCTTATACCAAGGAACAGAGGAAGTACTATATGTAGTACAATATTATGTGTTTATGGAATTACTATATGCAAGAAATAACGTATTTATTGATAGTCCCACCGAATGTTCCATATGCATATAGATGGGCTAGAGGACAACGATCATTTTGTCATCCTAAATTCTTCCCATTTCCATAATTCATATGTTCATTACTGTACGTGGATTCAATGCATTCAGACATTCGGAGGTAGTCGTCCAAAGACTCTATAGTGGCTCCATATGCAATACACGTAGCAGCAGCAGTCCACTTACAAAGTGATGAGAATAAAAAAAAAACTGGTGATATCTTTTTCAGCTCAGACTAGTGATCGTAGTTCTGAAGCGGCGGCCAATCGGCATGCGTGCTCGCTGTGGACTCTTGACGAAGAGTTGGAGACGACCGGGGATGGTTGTGATGGCCCCCGAGCAGAGTCGACGGGCTAATCGGGAGGCTTGTCTGGGCATTGTCCGGTGGCTCTCTAGTAGGCCCCAAAGTATGGGGTTGGCATGGGGTGTTGGACATTTTTTGGGTTGGCCCAGACGGATGGAGGAGGACGTTGTGGTTTTTTTTTTGCCCAAATCAACATTGGACCTTTGGTGGGTGCTTTTGGGGGCGGAGATGTCCCAAGATGTTCACTAGAGTGGTCGTGTTTTCCTCACAAATGTAGTGGATGTGACTCAACACGAGTTACATCGTTGCGTGTAGTACTGGCCCCTGGACCGTTCACCAGTATACACAGCCAGAATGATGACAAATAAAGCAATAGTATATCAAATCTAGCGAATCCAGAGTATAAAATTATTACAACTTGCATAGCGGAAGCTAGCATGAATTATTTGAAGTATCAATAACATAAAAGCAAATAAAAGAATTCCAGTCTTCTAGTTTGCGCCACAGGCGAACCAAGGTCGAGTGGAGTCTCGAAACCTACGCTCTCAGTCGGAGTCAGAGTAACCTGCATTGGTGAGATACAGCCCAAAATCGCTTGGTCAATACAACTGAATTGTATTGGCAAGTGATGTTTATGGTGGATATAAAAGGCGCCTAGCTACTACATTCTTATTTGGCTAGGTGGATGTTTCAAGGCTGATTTGCATAAAAGCATAGTTTACCCTATCAGTTTATTAAATTAGTTTTTCACTCATAAACTTGGACACTCGATTTATCCAACCGGTGCTCCTACCCAGCTGGCTATGAGACCACTGATAAACATCAGACCACTCCCACCAACTTTTGTTATCCCATCAAATTTTAATTAAGAAGTTGGAATGAACGAGAACCATGTCATAGAATCCCATCTAGTTGCTAGTTTGCCCATAACCGAAGGACACGGCTAAGATCTTAGTTTAAACCCTCCCGAGGTTAGTATACTTTACCCATGTTGCCCGGTCCACTCTGCACAATCCGTGAACCACCACATAGAGAGACACAGAGGATCGAACCAGAACTAATAAGAAGTAGCTTCCCAAACCCCCACGCACCGTACCACCTATCACTATTCTACATCTCTGGCTACGATGGGTTCAGGTCACCACAACCTACCAATTCTGTCGTAGCCCATACTACATTGATACATGGTTGCACAGATAAGCTACCAACAAGAAACCAAACACATTCTCGAAATACTGGGCGGCGGTCCCCACCATCAAATCATACTCAGATGACACTCTAGCAATCCGCCTAGTGGTTAATTAATTATCATGTTGTTTTCCATAAGCAATTAAAATAATAAGGTCATAATATTCATAACATGATAATTTCCCAACCACGAATTTCTACATAGCATAACTAAGCAATTCTAACAATACGATGGCGCCTAGTATTTGAATGTCATTGTCTAAGGAATTATTCGATTAGTCCACTTGGGTGTTAGTGAAGTAATCTAGCATAGCTTATCACCCAACTCCTACACATGCATTACTACGAAAATAAACTAATAATGCATATAAAAAAGTAGGACATGAGCATCACTTGCCTTGGTTGTAGTTTCCGATTAAACAGTCCTCACAGGAACAAACCACAAAATCGTCGCAATCTACACGATTCAAACATGACATACATAAACAACCAAGCATAAACAATATGCAACAATCATGCGTGCATGTCAATTTTAAATCATGCAACAAAATTAGATTATTAGTTCTCTGGATAATTAATGGCACATCATGCATGTGAAAACATTTTATATGCAACAAACACTTAATAAGCAATTTTATATTACTTAGATGGATCAATTAGGTTTCTGCATGTTTAATTCGAAAATAAGTTCATAAATAATAGATCTAAAAATTTCTGGACAGAGAGTTCAAATTAGAAACCGTAGCAAAATGATTCGATTTAAAATAAGTTATAGATTTTGAATTATGAATAATTAAACCGAAACTTGGTTTTGACGTTCAACAAATAATAATTTGGTAAACTGCAGATTTGAATTCAGATCTGGACAGATCGCAATTTTAGCTTGTCAACGATATACAGTTTGTAAAATTTGGATCTACGGTTGATTTGATATGAATTATACAAGATCTGAAGGTTTTCTGAGATTTAAAACGAAAACAGAACAGATTAATACATGTGGCGCGACCCTATTGGTCGACACCTCTTCGGCAAGTGATCCGATCTGGATCGTTAGATCGAGATCTAGCGGATGGAACGAGGAACGAGATGAAGCTGGGAAGTACGCTGCTCACCGGAAAACAGCAGAACGACAATGACGATGAGCTCGGATGCGGACGGCGGCTAGGGCCGACTTTGGCCCAGTGCGAGAGGTGCGACGGCCCGGGGCCCAGCCAAACATGGGGCCCATAATTTTGACCTATATATTAGTGGTGTGGCGACGACGTCCCCGGGTGCGGCTCCTCGATCCGGCCCTCCTTGCGTCCTCAGCTCCTCCTCTCCTTGCTCCGGTTGCGGCGGCGTCGAGCCGAGGCGGCGGCAATGGTGGTGGCGGCGGCGGAAATTTCCGAGCTCGAAATCGAGCTCGGATTGAGGCTAGGGTTTCGAAAAGTTGTGGGAACGGAAAGGCACGGGGTTGGGGGTATTTAGGGGGGCGATTTCGTGGACAGGGGCAAAAGATTTGAACGAAATCGGGATAGAATTCGAGTTCTGGACGAACTCGTAGCAATCTGCTCGTTCTAGAAGACGACCTGACAGGTGGGCTCCACCCATCAGCGGAAAAAGAAAATAAAAACGAAAAAAAGCAAAGGCGGTTCGTGAAAAGGGCCGAAATGTGGCTTGCTGGCTGCTGCGCGCGCGCGAGCTGGGCTGGGTTTCGGCCCAACGGCTCGGCCGATTGTTTTGTTTTGTTTAAAACCTTTTCCTTTATTTTTTTTACTGTTTTCTTCATAACTTTTGAGTTTGAACTCAGAATTGAGTCAAACCAATTTTGAAAGATTCGTAAAATCATCCTCTGTCTTAAATGACTATTAGGACTAGTTTTTAGAGTAAGCCAAATTACGAAATTTACCCTAAGCTCATATAAGCTTTATTAGGGTTTTTGGAAAATTCTGTAATAGGATTTTTGGAAATAAAACCTTTTAGATTTTAATGCAAGTCAAAAAAATGCACTGTTTTAAAAAGATGCCATGATGAATGCACATGCTCTAAATGCAAAACATGCCAAACTAAATTTGGGATGTTACAACAAATAGGATTGCGCATGCCATACTGATGGTATCTGGCTGTCCTCCTGGTTGCACATAGCAAGGAAATCCAAAACGGGCAGTTGGGGCAGTACTTACGGGATTGGATATTTTTTTAGCCAGATATTAGAGCATTTGGACATGTCCGCACAATGAGTCTGGACAAACCCTAAATGTTAGATATTTTAGCCGTTCCTTTTAAATCCACCCCTCAATTAATTGTGAATATGCCGTGTGGGTCCGCCCACGGGGACCTACAAAGACAACAACATCGGAAGCTTCTGGGTCATTGACGGTTTGGGCTCGCTCTCTGAGTCATTGAGCTCGTGCTAGGCTAAGTCCACTGGTGTTGCTGGACTGTTGGGCAAGTCAGCATGTGCGCGCGTGTGTGAACCAGCTATCTTTTGTCTGAGTTTTTGGCAAAATCTAGAGAGCTTTCTGCGGCTCGGAAGGGTAATGCAATGCAGAGTAACATTATCTCCAGGTTTTTCCTCCATTATGGTTCAACCTAAATTATTTCCGTAGTACCAGGTAGCCAGGCTAAACCTGCAGTGGCACATCTTCTGCCAACTAACTTTGCGAGAAGCCTGCTGCTGTGCTGCATAACACCGTGCTCGGCTCTTTTCTCTTGTTTTTTATTTTGCAGTTTTGCTGTGCTGCATTCATGTATACTTTGTATTGTACCTGAATCCATTGTTCCCTCGTCTCGTCTGGGTTGTTCTAGTCAGTATGACCCTTTAGAAACACTAGCAGAAAAGAGGGATCTGGGGGCGGCGATTTGGCTCTAGGATCTAGATGCACCCATTATGTGAATTGTTTTTTTTTCAAAATGTCAAAAAAATTCAGAAAAAAATCCGGATGTACATTGGAACATTATGTGTTAGCACAAAAAATGGCATGGTGAAAAAACATTTTGTGTGAGCTGTACAAAAAAGACAAAAATCTGACACGTATAAAGACATTTTCGTGCGTCCGAATTTGTCTTTTTTGCACAGGTTGCAAAAAATATTTTTTCTTCCCGTAACTTTTCGTGCTAACATAATACGTCTTGAACTACATGCGAAATTTTTATTTTGATTTTTTTGACATTTTGAAAAATGTTTTTTGGGTAGTAGGTGCATCTGCACCCACTACCCGTTGTGAATATCCGGATCTGCGGAGCTGACTATCCCCAACTCCCTCGTTATAATCCTCGTCAACTGAAATCTCAGGGAATTTTTTTAGCCTAAATCAGTTGAGACACAACAGCCATAGCAGCAATATACCTGAGCCCTGAGCCCTGTGCACGCTCTTAAACGACAATCTTTGATCAACTCGCGTAGGTTTGAGTCCTGTACTGCAGTGCAGGTCAAGTACTGCTAATAATCTTCATAGTGCTAATAACTTGAGCGAGCACGAAACAAATGCTTACCTAACCTACTGCTACCACGGATACCTCCTACATAGGCGCTGAAGCCAGGATGCGACGGTGGCGGATGCCATCCCTGACAATCGATGGACGGCACGATGCCGAAACTGAACAAAACAACAGGTGACAGCAGCTAACTGAAGAACCAACACATGCTTAACAGCTTAACTGAACCTATATTCAGTGAAACTTGATTATTCCTTCAACAGCCGAGCTTATCTCTATGATAGGCAATAGAGACCAAGAAGTTCAATGGCCCGTTCCAGCTTTGGATGCCCAAAAGTTATCCAACAAGTGGCGAATGCTAGCAACGAGCAAAAATGTAGAAATAACTACAGAAGATCAGTGTCACCAAACAGATTCAGGTACTTGTCGATATCTTTTTTCTTCTTTTGAACTGATTGTGGATAGCTTGACTTCTCTTACTTACATGACCTGCGGCTTGACAGTTGCAGACACATCTACCGCCAATTCAGAAAAAGAACCCCTACAGTGCCTGCTTGTCGCAGGAGCTAAAAGAATTTCGGAAGAAGCAGAAAAGATATGCCTTCTCTGAGCCAAATATGGGCATCAGAGAATCAAACATACCACATAGAAGCACAGAAGAAATTTCCATACATGGAGCAAGTCGAGTGCCAACAAGAAGCAAAAATTTAGAAACATCTAAAAATCACAGCCTCACTAACTCGATACTGAATCGACGTGACATTCAGCTTCAAGCTCCTCTGCAGTGACTGCTTTGTCACGGGGTCGGGGGCTAAAAGAAATTCAGAAGAAGCAGATAATGTTTGCCTTATCCGAACGTGGGCATCAGAGAATCAAACATATCACAGAGAAGAAGAGAAAATTGGCATCTATGAGAAGAGCCGAAGTGCAAACAAGAAGCAAACAATTTAGAAATAGCTAAAGATCACCCAGACTCATCAACTCGATACTGAATCCACCTGACTTCAAGTGCTTATAGTAGCTTAAATCCAATAACAAGACCTGCAGTCCCATTAAGTATAGACCCCATGTACAATTCAAATCATTCCCATCACAAAGGAGCATGAAGGTGTCGATTGTTTCATCGATCACTTCTTGGCCTTGTGAGCATAGATGTTGAGCAGGATGCCCAATATGAGCATAGCAATGGAGACGAACCAGATGATCCTCTTGAAGGTGCGACGCTCGACCCAGAATGTAGCCAGCGCCTTCAGCACGCTGACAGTGAGGACGATTCCTACGAACACGAGGTAAATGGGGTCGTCGCTGCTCGGGGGTTTCTTTATGAGAGCCATGATCCCTATCCCAAACTCAGTAACACCAGCCAAAACGGCCAACTTGAAGTCGCCGCTGTTGTTGCCATCCTGTACAATAGAAGCCTCCTATCATCAGCATGGCAAACACAGAGGAATGAAATAGCAGCGCAGAAAATAAACAAGTGTTCGTTATCTTTTGGTAAACAAAGACAAATTTTGACTCAACAGCAGTTACAATTTAACCAAATGATATGGAGTGATAATTAAACATGTTTCAACAAGTGACATTAGTATGCAATGACTTGTCCAGGTACTACTACACAACGGGTCATACATTGATCTATGTATTGGCTTATCAAGGCACTAGTACACAATGGGTCATACGAGATCCTTATAGAGAGGATTCACTAAATTCGATTGTGACAAGTTTTATCAAGTTTTTGTGAATACACATTATAAATGGATTTTTAGTGATCAGGGGTTTCAGAAAATATCATTTGTCGTGTGTTCGTAGACAAGCTTTACATTAAACAGTATGTGAAGCAGCCACAGCAGTCCGACATACTTAATTTTTCTTATGTTTATTAATCCAGAAGGTTAATATACATGGTAATGCATGCATGATAAAACGTTTCAAAAGAAGTTCTGAACTTGAAACATTACTTATCAAGTGTTCATGCTACTACCTAAAAATTGTTCTTATGTTTATGTAATCCAAATGTCTGCATGTAACTACCCAAAATTGTTTCGTTAGATAAAAATGTTCATCTATATCAAATAAAGTATTTATGCAACTACTGAAAATACCAAATAAAATATTCCCTATGGATTAAACATTTCAAGACCATGATCTTAATGGGTACTTCTAAGTTCTAATCAGCGCACAGAAAACGTTAAAACTATGTAGCCAAATCAGATGTTGAAAGACAATAAGATTTGACACGGGAATCAGCCAAAACTAATGGACAGAATGAGTATGGAAAACATTTTTGGCCATCCAAAGTATTAACACGGTCTTGAGTGAAGTTAATATGCTTGGAGAAGCTTCAGCCTCGTAGGAGCCAAAGGTGTTGAAAGAACTAAATGAAGAGTGGGAATATGCATAACAAGACTGAGGAGAATGACATGATTGACATCCCATATGAGGATGATGAAATCGGGAAGTGAGTGACTTTCAGCGAGTGTGCTGAGAAGATGGCATGGTGTCATCAGCATCAATTCTATCAATTAACGTTTATCATGTTGGACTATAAGAACTTATTTATGCATTTCGTGTGTCAATGTGTGTCACCGAAAATTCTTAGAACCTAACACATGTCTAAATACATTCTCCTTTTATGTAATATATTTCTACTACTTGGCTTGCTATTTTATGTTATCTTGTATGCCTATTGGGCTACTTTGTGCTGCTTTACAGGTGCAATGCAGTGCTCAAATGCAGCAGAATTGCTGAATGAGTGAATGTCGATCCTGCTGTTTGAGATAGTTAATTTCCTAACTTCAGTTTCCGTAACTGTTGTTGTGTGCTGCCCAAATGAATGCAAGTATACCAAGTCAAGTTCTTAACTAACGACATTTGTGTTGATATGACGCAAAAAAACAAAAAACAATGTAAGCTACCTTTATTCCACTTTTTTTCGGGTGCACCCCGACGTGGGGTTACCACGGCAAATCCCATGGTGAGATACCTAGGGTTTCGTATAGGGAGAGAAGACGACGCGCTGGTAGTATCGGACGGCTGACAAGCAAGGATTTACCCAGGTTCGGCCCCTCATTGTGAGGTAAAGACCTACATCCTGCTTGTCTGATCTGTATATATGTATGATGATGTTACATGGTGGCCGTAATGGCGATTGTGGTGAGACGTGGTCTCGCTATGCTATGGGTGTATACGTTGTGTATTGTCTAGTCCCCTCCTAGGGGTGCCCCTGCCTGGCTTTATAAAGGGAGCCAGGTAGGGTTTACATGAGTTGTTGTCTTGGACTACAAGTTGTAACTTCTTGGGCTTCTTTGGGCTTTGCTTGGGCCTCTAGGTATGTCTTCATCTGGGCCGCACCAGGTATGCCAGTAGTGGGGGACCCGAAGGGTATAGCCACGTCACCCCTAGTTCTGTTGGCCTAGAACTCCTAATTTGTGTTGGATTTTGGTCATGTCGATGACTAAGTCAACAACTCTTAAGCGGCGTTTAAGCATGCATAAGCTCTAAGCAGAAGACCACCGCACCGCATACGCATAACGGTTTTTTAACCTTTGGTATTAGTACGGTCTTGACTGAAGTTATTAATATTCTGCAACTTGTCAAGTGCCAAATCTATACCTCTTATAAAGCAAATCCCCACTAAGTGCATTAAATATTTTTCTATCTCAACATGCAAGCTATCCACGTCAAATATTATTTTGGCCAATCAATTTTCCATGTCATGTCCAACTAATAGTTTTCATGCAACCTATCCATGTTTTTCAGGCATATAATTGTCCACGTCACTGATATTTAGTTCTCAAATATTCAACAATTTCACACGATTTAAATTTATTGTCTCCACTATTGTGATCAAGTGAATGATTTACATAACAATTTTGTAAAGGGATTCCCGCTAGTACTTCTAAAAATTAAGGTCGCCCAACAATTATATACTAGTAATAAAATTTGAGTCATCGTGACACAAAAATCATATCATTATATTCGTACTTGAAAGCTTTTCCAAAGATCCTATTTTTGTCTCATATAACGCGTTAATGATATAACTGCTGTCACACTTAAATGTTACATTTGGCAATGAAAGGAATACCCTTGAAAGATGTGTTATTTCGATAGTATTTCAGTAATCAGCAAGAGAGAATAATAATTGTGTCACCTGCTGCACCGAGCTGTTGTTGTTGGGAACCTCAAGGTCAGTACTAACCGTAATAGCCACTTCGGGAACAAACTGCGACAACAAGCGAAGCTAATTAGATGAGGAAATAGAACAGATGCAGCGATCGGTACAGGGATGGCATAAAAATTGATTCTGAAAACTATACTCTGGGCCAAAAAAAAAACAATGGCACCAATGATTTATGCATAAGTATCATCGAACAGATGGCTAAAATCTTGCTCAACGAAGTACAAAGATCCACTCCCCTAGTACAAGGTAATAACCATCCACTCCCAAAATACAAAGTAGTAACCCCCAAGTTAATCATAGAGGATTCACTAAAATTTGATTGTGCCCATTATCAGAGATGGTTTTTGTTGATACATCTTTAAAATGTTTTGAGTGATCAGGGATTTCAGAAAATTTTCATTCGACATGTGTTCACGGAAAGCTTTTACCTAAAACAGTATGTGAAACAGGCACGGGAGATGGACATACTTAGTCTTGTTCTGGTGTTTATACAATCCAAAAGGAAGGTTCATATATATATTGTAACTCATGTATAAAGAAAGCATTTAACATTACTTATTCAAGTCTTCAGGTAACTACCGAAAATTGTTTGGTTAGATAAAAAATTCATGTATATCAGATAAAGTATTTTATGCAACTATAAAAAATTGGAGCCGAATAAAATATAGCCTGTGGAAAAACATTTTTAACACCCTCACCTTAAACTGAACTGTTATCAGCACACTCAACACATGAAACATTATGTATCAAAATCAAATGTCAAATGAAAAAACATTAGACTAGGCGTAGGAAACTATGAATCACCCATGGATAACAACATGCAATATATTTTGGCAAACTAAACTAAACTAAACCAATGGACAGAATTAATATGAAAGTTATTTTTGGCCATCCAAAGTATACAGTCTTGAGTGAAGTTCTTAATATGCTTGGAGAAGCTTCAGCCTCGTACAAGAACAACGGTGTTAAGAGAACTAAATTAAGAGTGGAATCTGCACAACAAGACTGGGAGAATGAGATCCCATATGAGGATGATCAAGAAGATGATGAATTTGGGCAAGTGAGTGACTTTCAGTGAGGAGTATGCTGAGGAGATGGCATGGTGTCATCATGCATCGATTCTATCAATTAACCTTTATTATGTTGGACTGTGAGAAATTATTTATGCATTTCGTGTGTCTGTGTGTATCACCGAATATTCTTAGAACATAACCACACGTCTAAATATGTGCGCCTTATATGTAATATTTCTACTACTTGGCTTGCTGCTTACTAGTGTCTTGTGTGCCTATTGGGCTAGTTTACTATGCAGTGCTCAAATGCAGCAGAATTGCTGAATGAGTGAATTTTGATCCTGCTGTTTGAGAGAGTAAAGTTCCTAAGTTCAGTTTCTGTAACTATTGTTGTGTGCTGCGCAAATGAATGCAAGTATACAAAGTCAAGTCCTTTACTAACCATAGATGTGTGGATATGACGCAAGAAACAAAAAGGAATGTAAGCTGCCTTTATTCCACTTCTTTTTGGTGCACCCCTAGTTCTTTTGGCCTAAAACTCCCAATTTTCTGTTGGATTTTGGTCCTGCCGCTGACTAAGTCTACCACTCTTAAGCGTCGTTTAACCATGCATATGCTCTAAGCAGAAGACCACCGCACCACATATGCATAACGTTTTTTAACCTTGGTATTAGTACGGTCTTGACTGAAGTTATTAGTATTCTACCACTTGAGAGTGTCAAGTGCCCAATAATTCTAACAATTAAGGTCGCCCGACAATCATATACTAATAAATTTTAGTCGTCCTGACATAAAAATCATATGATTATATTCACTCAAATGACTTTCCAAAGATACTATTTTTGTGTCATATAACTCACACGTTAATGATCTAACTTCTGTCGCAGTCAAATCTTACATTTGGCAATAAAAGGAATACCTTTGAATGATGTGTTATCTCTATAGTATTTCAGTAATCAGCAACAAAGAATAAGAAAATTGTGTCACCTGCTACACGGAGCTATTGTTGCTGGGAACCTCAAGGTCACTAGTAACCGTAATAGCCACTTTGGGACCAAACTGCGACAACTAGCGAAGCTAATTAGATGAGGAAATAGAACAGATGCAGCGATCGGTACAACGATGACATAAAAATTGATTCTGAAAACCATACTATGTGCCAAAAAAATTGCACCAGTGATTTCTGCATAAGTTTCATCGAACGGATGGTTAAAATCTTGCTCACCGAAGTACAAAGTAATCACCATCCACTCCCCAAGTACAAGACAATAACCATCCACTCCCAAAATACAACATAGTCACTCCCAAGGTAATCATAAAGGATTCACTAAAATTCGATTGTGATTTTTTTATCACAGATGGTTTTTACTGAAACACCTTACAAATGTTTTGAGTGATCAGGGATTTCAGAAAAATATTACTATTGGCCATGTGTTCGCAGTAAGCTTTTAACAGTATGTGAAACAGGCATGGGAGATCGACATACTTATGGCCTCTTGTTTGGCCTTTGGCTTATAAGCCGAAAAACACCTAAATATGTGCTTTTGGCTTATAAGCCAAAGCCCAAAAGGCCAAATAAGACCAAACAAAGAGGGCGCAAGTCTATTTTAATAGTGCTGGTGTTTATATAATCCAAAAGGAAGGTTAATATTCATTGTAAATCATGTATAAAGAAAGCATTTCAAAAAAAATGTTTGGAACATAAAACATTACTTATATCAAATAAAGTCTGCATGTAACTACCAAAAATTGTTTGGTTAGATAGAATGTTCATGTACATCAAATAAAGTATTTTATACAACTATCAAAAATTGGCGCCGAATAAAATGTTCCCTATGCAATACCATTTTAACACCCTCAGATTAATCTGAAACTGTAATCAGCACACCCAACACATGAAACACTATCTATCAAAATCAGATGTCGAATGAAAAACCATTAAACTAGACGTAGGAAGCAAGGAATCACCTAGAACCAATGGACAACAACATGCCAAATGTTTTGGCTAAACTAATGCTAGAATGCATATATGTCGTGAGTGAAGTTATAAATACTCCATCATATGCAAAGTGTAAAGCGCTAGCGGACTCCAAGAATTAAGTTTGTAAAACAGTTATATGATAATAACATATGAGCCATGTGAAACAAAAACCATATAGCTAAATTCATACTCAAAAAACATTTCCAAATTCCTGTTTTTGTGTCACAAAACTCTCACCACAATGGGCTAATCCTTTGTCATGCTTAAATTTTACATTGCGTATATTTTCCAATGGAAGGAATACCATGGAAAGACATATTATTTCAATAACTAGAAAAGGAGAATTAGCAAAAAGTTTCACCTGCAGGCCGGAGTTGTTGGAATCCTTGATAGGAACACTAATAGTCACCTTGTAAGCAAGCTGGGACAAGTAGCAAATACAATTAAACGAAGTTAGAGCACGGGAAAAGTGATTATATATGGATTACACAAAATTTGATTCTGTGGACTATAATCAGTACACCCAACACATGAGAACTATGTATGCAAATAAGATGTTGAATGCAAAAAAATATTCGACACAGAGAACTGACAAAACCGATGGACAAAATAAATATGCAAAATATTTCTGGCCATCCAAAGTACTAATACAATCTGGAGTGTAAGATATTAATATGCTTGAAGAAGTTTCAGCCTTCTATGAGTGCTAGGGGGGTTAGAGGGCAAAATGAAGAAGAGTGGGAATCTGCACAAGACTGTGAGGAGGATAACATCCCATATGAAGATGAAGAAATCAGGCAAGTTAGTGACTTTCAGTAAGGAGTGTGCTGCGGAGATGGCATTGTGTCACCGTGCTTCTTCAATTTACCTTGATAATGTTGGTCTTTAAGAACTTAATTATGCAATTTTGTGTGTCACCGAAAACTCTGTTAGAACCTAAGCGCATGCCTAACTATGTGCTCCTTTTATGTAATATTGCTACTACTTGGCTTGCTGCTTGCTATGATGTGCCTTGTGCGCCCAGCTATTGAGCTATTTTGCTGATGTGTAGGTACAGTGCTTAAATGCAGAAGAATAGCTGAATGAGTAAACGTGCATCCTGCTTTCTAAGAGAGTTAAGATCCTAACTTCAGTTTCTATTACTATTGTTGTTGTGCTGTGCAAATGAATGCAAGTTTGCAAAAGAGTCAAGTCCTTAACTAACCGCAGTTGTGTTGATATGACACAGGAAACAAGGCAGTTCAGGTACCGCTAGTTCTTTGGCCTAAAACTCCTAATTTCTGCTGGTTTTAGGTCCTGCCGCTGAGTAAGTCAATAACTTTTAAACGCCACTTAAGCAAGCATA
This sequence comes from Poa pratensis, assembly GCA_947311845.1. Taxonomy (NCBI): domain Eukaryota; kingdom Viridiplantae; phylum Streptophyta; class Magnoliopsida; order Poales; family Poaceae; genus Poa; species Poa pratensis. Next base: position 1,452,985 of record CAMZMU010000035.1, read on the forward strand.
AATCACATAATCTCTAAGCAGTTTGCCACTGTACCGCATACGAATTTTTTCTTTAACCTTGGTATTAGTACGGTCCTGATTGAAGTTATTAATATCCTTACCCGCTGTAGAGTGTCAAGTGCCTACGAATTGTAAGAATTAAGGTTGTCCAACAACTGTATGCTAACAAAATGTGAGTCAACGTGACACGAAAATAATATCACAATATTCGTAGACAAAAAGCCTTTCGAATGATCCTATTTCCGTGTTATATAACTCACAAATTAAATGTAACAAGGAATAACTATAAGACGTGATATTTCAATAATCTCTCAAAAGAATATTATTTCAGTAATACACAAAAGAGAGTGTCACCTGCTGCCCCCTGGAGCTGTTGTTTAAGGGAGCAAACTGCAATAGGCAGTGAAGCTAATTAGATGAGTAAAAAGCACTGATGACGTAGAAGACTATGTAATAAGCAGAACCGAAAGGAACACTATGTACTAGAATCAGATATCGGATGAAAAAGTGTTAAACTAGACGTAGGAAACTAAACTAGAAGTCTTGAGTGAAGTTAGAAATACTTTATTTAGTTGCAAAGTGTAAAGCACTCGCGTGAAGGATGTATTAACTAGAAAGAGAGATTCAGAAAATAGATGCTGGCAATAACATCTCACCTGCGCCCAGGAGTTCTTGCTGGGAACATCAGTTGCCACGTGGTCAACAAGCTGCGACAAGTAGCGAAGCAAATTAGATGAGGAAAAAGCTCGATGCGGCGATAGGATACAGAAACTGCGACGAGATACAAGGAAAAAATCGAGGACGACGAAGTGATCGAGTATGCCTACAGAACCTGTGACGAGAAACAAAGAATTGCACGTGCCGGGCTGCAGGCAGAAGCACGCGCAGATGCACACAGCGCCTACCTTGGCGGAGCTGATTGCTTCATGTGTAGGAGCAACCCACGTCCCCGTACGCCGGTCAAACTCGACGGATCCGGTTATCTCCAACCCATCGGACACCGGGTTCGACGGTCACGGCGTATCCATGGCCGGCGGCCATCGAAGATGACGATAAAACCGGATCCATGACCGCCGGGAAATCCGTATCCGATTTACACCCTAACAAACCGTATCCGATTGCTCGGGCAAATCCGTCACATTTGGCCCGAGCAATCGGATCCGCCAAGAAAATGGAGAAGACAAGAGTTTTTTTTTTAGCGGTTGGAGAAGACAGAGAGAAAACGAGGCTGGGTAGCGAAGTGGAGAAACCGCGGTGCGACCTAAACATAACATATGCGAGCCGGCCCAGTTAAGAAGCCCAATTGTACTTAAAAACATCTAGCTACCTTGTTGTACAAAAAAAAACTCGCTCCCTGTTATACTCGTGTACACAAATCATCCAACGTTACAAAAAAAAAAAATCTCGCTATTCTTGCTCACGCTCAGCTCGCAGAAGCCGCCGTCGGTGACACGCGCCGCCTGGTTCCTGGTGTTCTCCATCTTCCCAAGTTGATCCTGCGAGGAAAGCCTGCAGAACTGCACAAGCGATCGATCAGGAATCCGAATATGCGACAACAGCTGAGCATCAGATCGAGTTGAGATAGCCAGCTGCTGTATGCTTACCGCGCTTCGAGACGGTGATGCGCAACTGATGCGGTGTGTGCTTCCTCGGTGGTTGTTACTTGTTATTACTGGCCTCTATTTATACCCCATCCTGGACAGCTACCAAACCCGAACCGCCGCCGAAACCATGACATCGCTATCCCTGCAAAATTATCACACGGTAACCAAATTCCTTGTCCATCCGCTCCTCTTTGTTTTTCTATATGATTGATGAAATGGTCCATTAGTTTGGGATGTGTCTGAGAAGATGACCCAAAGGAGGATTGGACCTCCTCTATTTTAGCTATTTTGATATAGTAGCCGTTAGATCTTACAAGATCTGATAAGGGCATATACATTGGTTCAGACACCCGCTGTCTGTAACAATCCTCCACGTCGCCTGTAGATGGCAGGAAAAATTATCTGTACAATGGTGTGTTGGTTTGGCCGTCTGTAACTCTCCACGATCAAAGGCTGAAGTAACTGCATATTGACTACGGCCAAGCGTACAACGGGATAAAGGCCGTCGAGAACTAGCGAATTTTCAGGATCTAGACCCTAAATTGCAGACACCCTTCTTCTCTCTCCTAACTCTCTTTCATCCACGTCAGTTAAAATCTTATGTAGCACATCTTGCAGACAGCTGACTAGATATTACTGTACATGCCCTAAAAGGAGCATGGGCAGATCACTGAGAAACTAACAGAAAGGCCGACGTCGTGCGTAAAATGAGTTCCATCGGTTTCAGAATCAGCCCGTATATATGGACCAGACCCACACCGTAACTTCTCACCCCACCAAATTCTAATCTTTTTTCTCTCTCCTCCAAAACACAAACGCATCTCCTCCAACCTCCGGTCAACCATGCTTCTCTCCAGCCAGAAGAAATTGGTGGCCATGGGGGCGGCCAGAAGGTAGTCCAAGGGGGCGGCCAGAAGGTTCTCCGTCAAGATCCACTTCAGCCACCCGTGCTCCGGAAGCTTCTCTGTTGAGATCTACACTGGCCATGGGGGCTCCGGATCCGATCTTCTCTGTCAAGATCTTGTCCATCAAGGTCTACTCTGACATGAGAGCCGCTGGATCCGAGCTCCATACCCCAGGATCTCCCTGGATCTTGTTTTGTTTTGTTCATTTTTCCTGTTTTTTACTGAGTTTTCTTGAATATCTTTGAGGATGGCAATTTTGAATCAGTTCTTGATACTCAGATTGGTTCTTCTCTCCTGTTCATGAAATCTCGCATGCATGCTGGTCACGTTTGTATTTAATTCTTATGCTAGTCCAGGAATCTTGCATGCACATGGTCAGATTGACTCTTCTATCTTGTTCACTGAATTATTTCATACGGTGGAAATTTCCTAATATGAAGGAGAGTCTGTACATGGTTTTTGATTAGGAGATTTCCTTCATAATACAAAACATGTATTCGTTGAGGTTTCTGTACGTGTTTGAGTTGTCTTTTTTTTTGCAATTTCTGTTTGGGAGCGGGCTGTATTAGCTTCTGTGTCAGTCAACTTTCGGGAAGAAATATGCTAGCTCAGCTGTGTGTCCTTGGTTGCTGGCCACCTGAAGTGCAACAGCCGCCACTTGAAAAATATAGTTAACGCAGTGGTTTGTGCTAATACAAGGACGTGGACGCCGCACTTCCTTAGCCTGCACAAATTTAAGTAACACATACAAAATTCCATTGTACATAAATTCAGGTAGCTCCAGCGCTACAGCTATTTTGGCTCGACACCAAGGCGGAGATGATACATGCGGCCATGGCCCTGGCCTGATGTACATTTATTTCTCTCGTGTTTATTGCACACAAACTGGTTGTGTCCGGGTGTTTTCTTTTGCATCTGTTAATGTTAGAGCAAACACTTGTTTGGGTCTTAGATTGAGCAAGCTTTCAACGGAGCCAAGCAGAAGCATCGACCGGAAGGCCAGCTGGCAGCGTATTTTTTGCCAAATTTGGCCCTTTGGCCGAACTAATCTCGTATCTGACCCTTCTGAGAAACTATTTTCAGATCTGGCCCCCGAGGTCGGCGCCAACAAGGATGGCGCCGACCTTGTACAGGTCGGCGCCAGGGAAAAAATTGGCCGAGCTAGGTCGGCGCCAAGTGGGTTGGCGCCGAACCCATAAATTTTCAAAACGATGCAAATTGCTGGCGCCGACCTGTACAACTTCGGCGCTATGTCCATTGGCGCCGACCCGAGGGGCCAGATCCGAGAATAGTTTTTCAGAGGGGCCAGATACAAGATTAGTTCAGCCAAAGGGCTAGATTTGGCAAAAAATACGCTGCCAGCGCCATGTTCTGCAGTTGATGTGCGTACTGCCATGCTCCTATGACCGGATTGAGACCATGGTTTTTTTCCTTGTAAAGTGCGTCTCTCTCGGCATGAGTGGATGTGTGTGTTTCTATATCACAGAGCATGCAAGTCTGCAGTGTGTATGATGGATCTAGAGATGATATGCAGTGTCCAACCAGGCGTGCCTTTTGTTTTGCTTATCAAGATCTTCTGATCTTTGCTTTATTTTTTCAGTTTGTTACTAATCGGAAATCGTACTGTGCAAGAAATTGTTCCAGTTTTCGATGTCCCAATTTCTCAAGTTGCAAAGCGGCTTTTTAATATTTTTGTTTGCGAGAAAAGTGTCTTGGTAATTAGTTACATGCTCAATATCATGCCAGTAATTTTCTTACACATCGGATCAGCCATACTTTGTGATGAAGATATAATTTGTTTAAAAAATCTGGGCAGTTGTAGCCTAGTTAAAACAAAACGGTCACAGCTTTATTCCCTCACCGACCAGCTCCATTTAATTCTGGATAACCTTTGTATACTCACTCATAAAGGCAGCCATACTACCCAGTTTCCCTTAAAAAAAACTATGTGATCGTTAGCAAGAACATCATTTCAAAATAGGCAAAACAGTGTTTGGTTTCAACCTTTGTGACGCGCTCTATGCTAAAGTAAGCAAAACAGTTTTTCATTTGCTGTTAGTACTTAGTACACGGTCGGACACAACAGCTACCCTTGTCTGTGCACAATCAAAACGTTGATGCAAAAGATTCCTCTTTCTTTGTTCCGTCGTCAAATTTTGCATAGCAAAACCACGAGGCTTGCATGTAACGGATAGCACGGACGGCGTCAACTCATGCAAACACTATCCATTGCAACCCAAGGCATAGGGATCTAGTACTATCTATATCCAACGGTTCTCAGGGTATGCACAGCTACCCATCATGGTAGAAAATCCGCGTCGATATATATACGTCTCAGCTATTCTACAACCACTTGTAGAATAGCTATTTACAATCCTTTCTGAACTTCGCCCGTCACATAAGTTAACTTCGGCTTTTTTAAGTGAACTTCGTGTTTTTTTCATAAATAGACTGTACGTCTTTACATGAGCAGAACATAACTTCGAGTCAGTTAATAAGTGAACTTCACGTAGGTCAGTGGATAGCTGACTCCGTCCTTGTAACTTCACAGGACCATCTTTTTCTGAATTTGTCGGCATATGTAAGTGCACTTCACATTATAGTTTCCCATTAAACAAGAACCAGCACACACATAGCCATGCATGCACTTCAGAAGCGGTCAAATATGAGCAGTAGTTCAGGGACCATCGGCAGCTCAACAACAAAGCAACACTGATAAAAATAAAGTTCGGAACAACAATAGTGAATTTCAGCCAAAAAAGTATATTTTCTCACAGATGAAGTTAACTCTTGTAAAAACAAAATGAACTTTACCGGGCAGTAAAAGTTAACTTCACCTATCAGCAGAATTTTACATGAAAGTAAATAATTCTAGCTGAAAGAACTGCACAGTTTTTGACACATAACGAGTGAACTGACAGAAAAGAAACAGGTGCACTGCGGACATATTCTCTCCTTTTTTTTACAGTAATCTGAACTCATTCTTTGAGTCTAATTGAACTGCTATAATTTACAAGATGAAACCGCTTGATGATGTACAAAAAAAATAAAGAGAAAGTGCACCGCTTCCTGCTACTAGCTGTGCTCGACAACGACTATCTTCAGAGGAGGCAGCAATACGTTGTCGACGACCCAGCCCGAACGGAATTCCGGAACGGCCCAGTCTGAAGTGAACAAGTTAACTTCGTAGCATAGGAATAAGAAATGCATCTACTGAAGATCTGAACTGCAAAAAAAGTTCAGATGAACAGCTGCAGGAGCAGCCACGTCCTCACAGCGCCTTGGAGGGGAACCTGGACGGCGTTGCATCTCCTTCTCCGGCGAGCAGGGCACGTGTCGGGGTGGAGCACACCAACCTGGGTGAGTTCATGTTATTGTTCTTGATTATTTACAGAGAAAACCTTCAGAAACGGAATGAACATTGGCAAACTATAAAACAAAACTTCACACTTGTCGCTTGACGAACTGGACTTGCCGACAAATAAAGGTGAACTTCACGACCACACCACACTCCATGTTATTTTTTTACCAACTCCACTCAGTTGTTTTTTTACACTAAACAGAACCAACACACGGACGAAACGAACTTCTCAAAAAGAAAATTTTAACTTCGCTACCAGATCAAAGTGAATTTCAAGACTATAACCAGATCCCAAACAAAACGGAAACTTTGGCAACTCTAGTCTATAAATTTAAATTGGACCTATCATACTATTTAATGAACCTTTGAGCTACACCAAAGTGAACTTTATATAAGAAAATAAATGAACTTTCACAACCAAAAAAATTCCCCTAACATGTAGAAACCATTCCCAAAATGGCTCGAATTCTCTTTTCACAGCAGAAATGATTTCATCGGCAGAAACATATGTACTGCAGTTCAGAGTCTAACCTGACTTCAGTTCAGTGTCTAACTTGACTTCAGTTCAAAACTTCATGTAAGCCATCACTCCATGTAACCTCGGGGGATTGAGCTCGCAGCGGCGGAGCTCCAGCACTAGGAGCGTAAAAGCAGAAGTTCATGGTGTATCTTGATGTGAGGGGTTGTCGCCAGGGATCAATTCAGATTGCCGGCAACAGAGAGCAGTTCATGTAAAAGAAGTTGCAAGGAACGACATGGGTACTACTTGCATAAGCCTCAAAATTCAGGGGGAAAAAACGAGTAACTTCTTGGATGCAGAGAACGAACTACTCAGAAACAAAGAGTAAACTTCCAAAATAATACCCACCAACAACAATGTTTCTGAATCCAAACAAGCAGCAAATGCGTTGACAAGGAAAAATAGCAGGTGTGAACTACCCACCATCCTGGAATCAGACTCCCTTGCAGCGGCCAGCGAACTCCTGCGATAGTGGCTTGGACTCCCACAGCCGGCCAAGAGATTGTGAGGGAAGGGCTTTTTCTCCTTCTCCGGTGCGGCTTTTACATGATCCGGCAAAATATAAAAATTAGGGATAAGGGTCAAATCTAGAACCGAGCTCACACACCTTCACTACCAGCAGTTCGTGTCAATTGCGTGAACCGCCTCTAGCCACCGTGTGAACCGCCACACGCCCGCGCTGTGAACTGCAAGGAATCAATCAATGGGTGTTGATTCAGAATGAGATTTTTTGTTTAAATGCAGTTTTTTCCGAAAAAATGAACTCCGAATAATAGCGAATTGATCTTCCTTGCGAACTACAGAGAACTTCATAACCACAATTTAAATTGGCAATTTTTCTGCTATAAACTAAAGTGGATGAAGCCAACTTCCAAACTGAATAAAATAAACTTCGTGCATTGATGAGGTGAATTTCTATTCTTGAAGCCACGGAATTAAATTGAGACAAAGAGTAGCTGGCTAAGGATAGACAATTTTCCCAACGATGGTAAACTGAGAAGCAAAGCTAGCAACCAAAATTGGTTGTAGCATCAACGCATCACCTATCAATCATTAAAAGTAAATCTGCTGCAGGACCTGTGCCACGGAGACCGCAGCATGTGACGATGCCCAATGCATCGAGGTGAGCAAGGGAATCAAAGCAGCAGTAGTAGGTGGAGGCATAGAGCAGAAAAGAGCACCAGCAGACGATCCCGTCGATGGCCGGGTCCTGGCAAAATTCCTGCTAATAAAACTGAACTGTTAAAATTACCGGTGAAGTGCGCGTCCAGCAGCAGCTACAACAATTTACAAGCAACAACAATGGCCAGAAATACCTGCACGTCCAGCAGCTTGTCCAGCATCAGTAGCCGCGCGCACATCCTGCGTCCTTGTTTTCTCTCTGAACTTCACACCTCCAATTCTATAAACTTTACGTGTCTCTTACCCTGAACTTTCACATCAAAAATTATTTCTTTTACCGAAATAGCTAGCAACATCACAAATTAGTTGAACTTCTGGAAGAGCCTCCAACCAACAAGCAAATCACGCACACTAAGAGAAATTGTCCAGCGAAAGAATTGAACAGCACTAAAAGCACTCGAATAGAGCGAAGACTATAAGTAAACTTCTAGTGCTTTAACAGAAACCACTGGACAAAGCGAAGCAAACTTCCAAACAAATATAAACAAATTTCTTGTGTAAACGAGCTATGGAATCAAGCGTTCCGTACGGTAAGCATGTAAATGACAGAGATTTTTTTCAGCTAACCACAACAGGAACTACCATGCGCTTGTGAGATTGCCAGGAAGGAGAAAATTCCCCACCAGACGGCGATGAGGATAGAGTCCAGGATCGCTTGCTGGGGGAGTCCAGCAGCGCTCGTTGTGGAGTTCAGTGGCGCTCGAGCCGGCCCAAAGCCGCTGCGGCTGGAGTCGATCTGGAAGCAGAGCGCCGACCCGGGCAGGGGAGTGGTTCCCGCCGGTTGAGCGGGGGTTGACTTCCATGGCACGGGCGGTGGACTTCCGTCGCAGCCAATCGTGCAGGATGCAGGGGAACGAAGCTGCTAACCGTGCAACATGCAGGGAAGGTGCGGGAGTGCAGGGGATGTGAGCGCACGCGTGATGGCGTGAATCACACGTTCGTTGGGAGACTGAAAGTGCATGGTTGCCCCCATGTGTGGTTTTGGTAATTAATGACACTCCTTATGGATTAATGTTTACATTGAGATATTCTTATAGATCTTGTCCATTGGAGTTCATGTGTTGGACTCTTGAAGATGGCATGATGACCAATGCTCTATTTAAGGGTTTATATGAAGAATGGTCATGGGTAGATGATGAAGTGCAAAGGAGACATGAAGACGGAGCTTAGCGAGGCTTTCCCATAAGGGGGAGCATTTGGAGAAGTCTTCATCAAGCATGTGCTAGCAAGCACAATCAAGAAAGGTGTTCCAACTTGAGAGAGTCAAGATCGTCATCATCGAGCTCAAGTGGAATGCGCAAGGCAAAGGTATGATCTTGATAGGTTTTCTATTTTACCGGTCTCATGTTGTTAGTGGAAGACCGGGTTTTAGGATAGACGGCGTACTATCAAGAGGGGTTCTCAAGTGAGTAACTTGATCGCATCTTTGTGGAGAGCTCATACCTTTGCATACTTGGCATATCATCTTTCTTGGTTCTTATTTGGCTTTTCTCCTTGTTGGGTTTTGGTGCTTGTCGTGATCTTCATGACAAGCCCAAGTTCTTCGAAAACGGATTTCTTATTGAAAACTTGTTGCGTTTTCGTGTTCGAAATATTACCGGTCCACCTTCGAGTTAGGTTCCACACCTTCCCATATGTGGTATCCCCTCTATATTTGTGACCCTTAATATTTCGTTACCTTTCCAACGCAATTGGATTCACCTGATTTGGAGTTCATACGAGAAAGTTATTGCATTTCAGGCTTTGCAGTTTCACATCTTTCAGGCCGGAGTCTCCGGTCCTTGGTTTTCCTCGGAGAGTGTTTTCTTGTTCAGCCCCTGGTGGGGGCCGGAGTTTCCGGCCCAATAGGCCGGAGTATCCGCCCCAGGCCGGAGTTTCCGGTCCCAGGGGCCAGAGTTTATGCCTGTGCTTTTCTCGTCTGGAAATGGTTCACCCCCTGGTGGGGGCCGGAGTTTCCGCCCCCAGGAGGCCGGAGTTTCCGGTGCAGGCTGGAGTCTCCGGCCACTTTGGCCGGAAACTCCGGTGTGAATCTGGCTGCAACGGCTACTTTTCTGGGAGGGGTATAAATACCCCTCCACCTTCCTCCAGCCAGAAAGCTGAGCCCAGCAACCTTTGCTTTCTCTCTCCTCCATTGTTGCAAGCTCATTTCCTTGATAGCTCCCAATCCCTCCACCCAAACTCTTTGATCTTTGGAGGATTGAAGGAGAAGACCTAGATCTACATTTCCACCAATCAATATCTTCTCTAAGTGAGGGGAACATAGTGGATCTAGTTCTTGGAGTTCTTGAGTGGTTCTCCTCTTTGTTCTTCCTCTCTTATTCCCCCATAAGCATTTGTTGCTTTGTTGGAATTTGAGAGTGGAGGACTTGAGCACTTGTGCTCTTGCCTTTTGCATTTGGTGCATCGGTGTGCTCTCCACGAGGATTCGTGGAAGTTGAAATCTTGTGAACTTGTTACTCTTGGATCTTCGGGCCCTAGACGCCTTTGTGGTGGTTGGACCCTTGTGTGGTCACTTGAAGCCGTTCGGGAGCCCCCAATCCCTTTGTGGGTTGTGCCTCGGATTGTTGTTGGAAGCCGTTCGGGAGCCCCCAATCCTATTGTGGGTTGTGCCCCGGATTGTTGTTGAAAGGCTCCGGATTCCGCCTCGAAGGAATACCGATAGTGGAAGGTGAACCAAACCTTTGTGGTGCGGTTCATCGGAGAAGAGGGTGAAACCTTTGTGGTTGTTGAACCGTTGTGTCGGCTCACACCTCTCCAACGAGACGTACTCCCTTTCAAGGAGGAACTCGGGAATACATCCTCGTCTCCGCGTGCTTCGGTTATTTCTATACCCGAGCTTTTTACTTATGCACTTTACATTGTGATAGCCTTCGTGCTTGAAGTATTCTATATTGCTATCACCTTGTTGCTTGTCTTGCTTAGCATAAGTTGTTGGTGCACATAGGTGAGCCTAGTTTATTTAGGTTGTTGGCTTGTTAATTTAAACACATAGTTTTATTCCGCAATTAGCAAGCCTTTAACCGGAAAAGTTTTAATCGCCTATTCACCCCCCTCTAGGCGACATCATTGTCCTTTCAGAGACCCCAAGAGGAAGGTATGATGCAGTTCAGCAGCAAGTTTTCCCTCAGAAAGAAACCAAGGTTATCGAACCAGTAGGAGCAGCAACTCTTCAAAAGATGGTGGCTCGCACGGCGCAACACGATCACCAACGTGGAATCTGCACACAACACAATCAAACTACTTTGCCTCAACGAAACAGTGAGGTTGTCAATCTCACCGGCTTGCTGAAAACAAAAGATTAAACGTATGGTGTGGAAAATGAGTATTAAATTGCAGAGAATGAAAAAGGAACAGTTTGCAGTTTGTGTTGGTTTAATCAGTATAAAAGAATGGACCGGGGTCCACAGTTCACTAGTGGTGTCTCTCCATAAAAGATAACAAACACGTTGGGTGAACAAATTACAGCTGGGCAATTGACAAATAGTGAGCGCATGACAATGCATATATATGACATGGTGATTACTATGATATTTAATTGGGCATTACGACATAATACATAGACCGTCATCCAACATCGTCTATGACTAATAATCCACCGCCGGGTTGTCATCCGAGTCCCCCGTTGGTATTAAGTTGCAAGCAACGGATAATTGCATTAAGTAAAGTGCGTAATGTAAACAAATACATATGACCGTGGACATAGCATTGTTAGGTTATCACTAGTGGCAACAACACATCCGCAACCTTAGAAGTTGCTGTCACTCTCCCAGATTACTGGAGGCATGAACCCACTATCTAGCATAAATACTCTCTCTTCGAGTTACAAGCATCTACTTGGCCAAAGCATCTACGAGTAACGGAAAGCATGCAAAATCTTAAATAACATAGGGCATAGATTGATAATCAACTTGACATAGTATTCAATATTCATCGGATCCCAGCAAACACAACATGTAGCATTACAATAATATGATCTTGATCATGTAGGGCAGCTCGCAAGATCTAAACATGATGGCACAAATTGGAGAGACAACCATCTAGCTACTGCTATGGACCCGTAGTCCAAGGATGAACTACTCACGCATCACTGCGGAGCCAGGCATGGCGATGTAGAAGCCTCCGGTGACGATTCCCCTCTCCGGCAGGGTGCCGGGAAGAGGTTCTCGACCCTCGCGAGCTAGGGTTGACGGCGGCGGCGTCTCTGAAACTTTTCGTGGATATTGGCTCAGGCACTTAGGGTTTTCGCGTCGGGGGGAATAAGTAGGCGAAAGGGCGGCGGCTGACGACCCCCGAGGGGCCCACAACACCCTAGGGCGCGCCAGAGGGGGACCCGCGCCCTAGTGGCGTGTGGGGCCCTGGTGGCTCTCCTCTGCTGTTCCTTTGGTCCTTCAGGTGTGTTCTGATAAAATAGGGATCCCCGTGCAGTTTCGTCCAATTCCGAGAATATTTGCAGACTAGCTTTTCTGGAATGCAAAAACAGCAGAAAACATGAACTGGCACTTCGGCATCTTGTTAATAGGTTAGTCCCAAAAAATGTATAAACGTGATATAAAGTAGATGCAAAACATGTAGCAATTGGTATAAAACAAGCATGGAACATCAAAAATTATAGATACGTTTGAGACGTATCAACGCGTGGACAGGGTGGGACGGCGCCGAATTGGGAGCGCTCCTGATCCAGCGGCCGTGAGGACGGCGACGGTGTGTGAGCTCGCATCTGGCGAGAAGGATGTCCGCGGTCGGCCTGGATCGGGCGTGGAGCACGAAGGCGAGGCGCTAGAAACAGGGGGCGCAATAGCTGCTAACCACCCCAACTAGCAGGGAAGCAGAGGGATTCGGCGCCGGCGGCATGGATCCGAAGATTCGTGCGGCCTCCGGCGACGGGGAGCAAGGATGCGCGCGGGGCTCTCATGGCGAGGCAGCCGGGGATGCGCATGTGTCGGTCGAGGTTTGGCGTCGGCATAGTGGAGAAGTAGGGTGGCGGGCCAGGGAGAAGCTGGGTGGCTCGCCGGGGAAGAAGGTAGGCGGGGAGTGGGTGTGTGCGTGGATGGGAGTGGGGCACGACATGTGAGATGGGTGCGGGGAAGAAGGTGTTTAGGATGGGTGGGTTCTGGTTTAGAAGGTCTTTATTTAGGGAAATGGTTATGTACTCTTAGGCGTATGTACTCTCACGTTCAATATACCACATAGGTGAATCATATATACCTCTTTATCATTTTTAATATACTTCATTATTTAATAGTAGATACACCAAAGTGAGTTACATGGAAATTTTCGTTTGAATCTATATATTTTATATTATTTGCACATATACTGCTTTTTGTATGAAATAAAGGTATATGAAAAAATTGAGGACTATGGTGATAATTTTTTTCATACTTTTTGCATTGAGGTATATATATATATCTCCTATTCTATACTCCTGGGTGTACATACTCTCATACTCAATATACCTCACATACGAGGGTATTATACCTCTTTATATTTTTTTTTATACCTCATTAATTATTCTAAGATACCTCAATACAAAAAGTATGAAAAAAAGTTATCACCATAGTCCTCAATTTTTTCATATACCTTTATTTCATACAAAAAGCAGTATATGTGCAAATAATATAAAATATATAGATTCAAACAAAAATTTCCATGTAACTCACTTTCGGGTATCTACTATTAAATAATGAAGTATATTCAAAAATGATAAAGAGGTATATATGATTCACCTATGTGGTATATTTAACGTGAGAGTACATACGTCTAGGAGTACAGAACTATTTTCCTATATATATATATATATATGTGTGTGTGTGATCGAGAACCAAAGTTCCTATTTTCCTATTTTCCTAGGATCTACAACCAAAGTTGTACTGCCCTGCTGTTCTACATGTACTGCTCATGTGATCGAGAAGTACAAGTTCCGTATTTTTGACATAGTTTTCTAACCGTTTGTCGGAATTTAGCAAATAATATACCGTTGAAAATCTAATGAAATTCTGCATCTTATTCATCTCCCGAATTTTTAAAATTCGTTACGGTTTAAGATTAATTTTCGAACTATTCAAATCTGAAAATAGCACAACGAACGTATTTATCAAATATTTTCTCAACCACTTATCAGAATGATGCAAATAATATGCCGTTGGAAAGCTATTTAAATTCCGCAACTTTTATGCTTTTTCGGTTTTTCAAAATTCTAAACCGATTAAAAGTAATTTCTAAACTACACTAATCTGGAACGTGTCCTATACGGGCGGACAGTATTTTGTCCGGATTTTCTCAACCACTTATCGGAATGATGCAAATAATATGCCGTTGGAAAGCTATTGAAATTCCGCAACTTTTATGCTTTTACGGTTTTCCAAATTCTAAACCGATTAAAAGTAATTTCTAAAATACATTAATCTGTAACGTGTCCTATACGGGCGGACAGTATTTTGTCCGGCGTTTCTCAACCGATTGTCGGAATAATGCAAATGATATGTCGTTGGAAAGCTATTGAAATTCCGCAACTTTTACACTTTTACGATTTTTTCAAATTCTGCACCGATTGAAAGTAATTTCAAAAATACACTAATATGTAAGTGTCCTATACGGGCGGACAGTATTTTGTCCGGTGTTTCTCAACCGCTTGTCGGAATGATGCAAATGATATGTCGATGGAAAGATACCGGCGATACGCAACTTTTTCATGTTGACCGATTTTTCGAATTCCTTACACTTTAAAAGTAATTTTAAAATTTCTAACATTACAATACCGATGTTTCACTGGAGTGGCCAGATCAAATTCATGAGTTTAGCACTTTAATTCGTCATGAAATTGTACTACTTATTATATTTAGACTCATATTACACCATATGAAGACTTTACTACTAACATTTGAGACTCAAATCGACGAGATTATTATGATATATTTCCGCCCCGAAAAAACAGAGTACGTGAACTTCTCTCGGCACATACCTGTACTTTTCGGTTGATTCATTTGTACTGTGCCGATGATAGTTTTCGTGATCAGTGTTCACTACAACAATGATAACTTTCTGATACGGTGTCCGTTTTAGCTCTATGACCACTCAAAATACTTGGACTGAAAAGACACATCTATTAAATTTACCGGTAGAACCGGTAACGAAAATCTCAAAAAAGATTTCTAAGTGGGTTTTTTTTGCGGTTAAAGTTCGGTCAAACCTTGTTCATACCACACTTGTACTTCTCAAAAGTGAGTTATGTACTTCTCGGGTTATCTATGTGTACTTCTAGGCTTTATATTTACCGTTTCGTTAAACTTTCTGGTGGGATGTGAAATTCACAAACAAAATACTTGTACTTTCCTAGAAACATACATGAACTTCTCTGTTGATTCGCTTGTACTGCCGATTGTTTCAACCATGTACTACCTTGTTTTGTGTCGTCGTTTTGTTTTTCTAGAACAATATAACGGGCTCGGCTGAGTCGTCATCGATGCGAAGGTAATAACAAGAAGTTCTATATATTATTATTTTTAATATAATATTATGTTCTGTACATGTACTTCATGTGCTTAAAGTTTGTACTGTCTACGTTGGCAATACTGTACTGCCTTTTGTTTTGTGAGTCTAACTTGTGATTATTTTTTTGTGACTCCTGTTGGTTTTGTGCATCGCCCATATGTGAAGGTAACTAATTCACATGTTTTAATTTTCACCAATTAATGGGAGAAATGTCTAACTCATGGTGCGTTAGCGATGACGTTAGGGTTTGGAGGCTTCATCACCCGTCAACGCTACCGCGTTGACGGCGACGAAGCCTCCAAACCCTAACGCCACCGAGGCTGAGTCCGCCCGTACGCCGCGGAAGCGGCGACGGGCGACGAAGCCGAGCCGTTGGATCAACAAAATCCTGTAATGTGTATTCATTGTGACTTATGGTTGGGGGTGAGGGTGTAGTAACTAGTAAAACCAACTTATATATCTTACATAGGAGAGATTTAAATCTAATTATTTTATAGAATTGGGAAATTTCGCGCCAACAACTTAGGATGCAATAACAGCATGCAGGCCGGCCGAGACACAAGTCTAAATTCATACATGTACATCTGGTGCTAAACGGTGAATTTCAGACTTAGAAATAGTGTACTGCCTGGATGATGAGCCCCGATGGTAAATTTTAGCACTTCAGACATAGAACAAGTGGAGAGGCTGCGGCAGAAAACCAGTCTACAATTTATGTATTGTGCACTGCTTCGATCATGCTTTTGCAGTTCCGTACATTCTTTTTATTCGTACTTGCACTTTCTCTTAGAATACGTATGTACTGCCTCACTAACTGTACTTTGTTAAATATCCAAACAAACATTGGCGCATCATTTCTACAGCCAGATAAAATATATGTACTATTATGTGAAATTCCCTAACAAAATACCTGCACTTCACTGGAAGCATACTTGAACTTCTTAGTTGATGCGTGTGTATTGTCGACGGGGTATTTTCGCGATTAGTGCTCAGTAATTCAACGATGATAGAGCTTTTAAATATTTTCCTTGCAAATGAAGATCATTTCGCGATTAGTGCTTAATAATTCAGTAATTTAGCAAAATATAAATATAAAGAGTTACATTTAGTCTTCACTAAAACAAGATCATTTTGTATATGTACTTCCCGATAGTGAAGTATGTACTTCCCAATATGCCGAATTGCGAGTATTATTTATTAAAACATGTTCATACCACACTTGTATTTTTCGGAAGTAAGTTTTGTACTTCCCAAATTACTTATGTGTACTTCTATCGGAATATTTACTGTTGAGCTAAACCTCCCAGTGGTATGTGAAATTTCCTAACAAAATACCTTGACTTCCCTTGATAACGTACTTGAAGTTCTTAGTTTATGAGTGTGTACTGTCGACAGTGTATTTTCACGATCAGTGTTCAGTAGTTCAGCTATACGGTGCCCGTTTCAGGTGTATGATCACTCGAAATGTTCTGTCACAGAAGACACATCTATTAAAAAAATAACGAGGAAAGAGCTTTTATATATTAGTGGTAGATAATGTTTTACAGTCGATCACTACAAAAGTGAAATCTGGATTAAGCAAATTCAGTTCTCATGTTCATAGTGCAAAAGTGAAATCTAGATTACAGATCATGCTTTTATATATTTGTGTCAAAGATCCTAAATGAAGCAAAAGATTCAAGAAAAAAAATACTCCAGCCATTACACTGCAAAAGTGAAATCTGGATTAAGCAAATTTAGTTCTCATGGTCATAGTGCCAACTCTCAGGTAGAAAGTACAACTTAGGAGCTGAGTCACATGTAGAAAATAAAAAGTGTCCAACTCCTTTTTTTTTTGTTTACTTCCCCCGACGGTAATACATGTATTTCACCAAGCTAAACTCTAGTTCCTGGAGAGAGCAACACCAGGTCAATGTATTCAGTCCAGCCTAACAGTCGTTGTCCACTTCCTTGTGCAAGCTGCACGCACATTCTGAATGTCCGAACTTCTGAAGCAGTTAACAGCAACAACTTTGCGTTGGCAAGAACAGAGATGTGCCGGGGACGACGGATGGGCGGAGCACCCATACTGCATACTAACAGCTTCAGAAAACAAAAAAGAACCTGTACTTCAACAAACAATGTGGTCGTACTGCCGAAGATGATACAGTTGTACTTCCTCTTGTTTTCTTTTTCAAATTATTCAGAACAGATTGGAGCGGCAGCAAAGAATTAAAGATACATGAAAAATCCCAGACTGTACTTCCAGTAAATGAACTAGTACTGCCCATGTTCAGTAGAGAGAAACAGAGATGGAGAGAGCAAATCGTGACACAAGCAAACACTCCGTAGTAGTGTGCTGCCTGCGAGAGACAGAAGTGGGCGAGAGACAGAAGTATACGGACGGGAAACCATCCAGGGGAAGAACCAGGGCTACCGGCCCTCTGCCTCTGTCCAGCCGGTGCGGTGAGGATAGCCGTCGAAGCAGGAGTGTGGGAGGCCGCGGGTGGGAGCCTGGGGGCAGTGCTGAGGGCGGGGAAGTGACGATGAACTGCAGCGACGGCGCCATTGCTAGTGCCGGGGAGGGAGCAGAGGATGTGGATCCCTGGGCGCCACGGGGCCTGGACGGAGGTGAGGGCCTGGCCGGCGACGGGGACCTGTACCTGGCGGCGGTATACTGGCCGGGGACAGGGAACTGGCCGGCGGCGGCGCATCAGCCTGGTTAACCGGGGCGCAGGAGCTGGGGCGGCGCGGGCGACTTGTGGTTCGGCGGCGCCGGATTCGGTGGCTGTGGGGACCCACGGCGGCGGCGCTGCGAGCTCTTCCTGCAGACCCCAGGCCAGCGGCAGGGCCGCGCAGCGGCGGGAATCCTTGCAGGGAAGAAGGTGCGTGGATGCACGGAAATTGAACGGGACAGGGCGGTGCGAGCTCCCTCGCGCCGGCCTGCCGCCGTCGCTCGCTCGCCCGCCCGCCGGAGTAGAAGGTGGCTAGGGTGGGTCGGTGCCGTGGGCGGACATCGCTCCCTCGCGCCGGCGGCCGCCGTCGCTCGCTCGCTCGGCCCGCGGGCAAAAAGAAGGTCACTTTTGTTAGGCTTGGTCAGTCGGGTGTACAATATACCTGACCTATATATATATCTCTACTATATATATGACTATGTTTGATGGTTGGTACGTTTTTTCAATTTCCGATTTATCCTCTGGAGTTGAAACAAATTACCCACCTATGCCATCCATAAGTAAAAAAAACTGTTCGGTTCGATAGAAAAAATAAAAAGATTATCTGCCTTCTTCCTCCGGTGCCACGTCTACTGCACCGCTGGTGAGATTTGAGCCCCGCCCGTTCCTCCTGTCCGTGGACCTTCTCGGGGAAGGGATTCCCTCACGGAGGAGCGTCAGAGGACGACGGCCGGCCGGGGCAGCGCGTGCCCGGAATCGAGCTCGACGCCAGGACGGCCATCCGGGGCAGCACGCGCTCTGGCTCTGAGCACCTGCGCGAGGCAGTCGGCCATGGGCGGCTCGGACGCGGCGACGACACCAGTTGAAGAGGAAGAAGCGGGCGAGCATGAGCACCTGCGCGAGGCGGTCTGGCCTTGGGCGGCTCGGCCCATTGAATCTCACGTGCGTGTATAATTCGGCCGAGCGCTCGATCTGGTATGTCCCATAGCCATTATCAGGGAGCTAGCTCTGCTGATCCAATTTGCTCTGCTTTTATTCTTCTCTTGCGATCCAACCAATTAATTCTTCAGCTTGTAGTTAGCTAGCTGGTGGTCAATTTGACCAAATTATACACGCACGCGAGATTCAATCAAGAGATAGCCACACTCAATCATTGATTTAAACCATTGATCGGTCGTCGTCGATGTGGAGCAAAGAAGAGAGTCCAGCGCCGGGTCCTTTGGAGAGGGCAGCCAGCTCGCCGGAGGAGCACGGCCTCGGCGCGTTGACCGCCGCTGGACTGTCGCCGAGCACCTGCCGGAGACGCGAGCACGACCACGAGAAGACTAGGCCCGTGTCCCTCAGGTCCACCTCCACTGCGCCGCCCTCCTCTGCGAACGCCACCTCCACTGCGCCGCCCTCCTCTGAGAAGACTAGGCCCGTGTCCCTCCGGGAGGAGGTGGAGGGTGGAGTGCGTGTAGAGGTCGATGGCGGCGGCGACGGCCACGGAGCCGTGGATGACGGCGTGCTCGCCGGCGAGGATGGAGGCAGGAGGCGAGCGGGCCGGTGGCGGCCGATCCCAAGATTTTTTTGTTTTATGTTTGTGCCACGTCAGCGCCACGTCATACTTAGAAAATGTCAAAATTGACTCAAAACCACCTCAAATCGAGCAAAACCACTACTAGGGTGTGATTTGTCCGGTATTGCAAACTTCAGGGTACAAATTATCCGGTTTTGGAGTTCAGAATGAATTGTCTCCAAATTATGAGATTTCAGGGTGAAATGTATACTTCTTCCAGATAATTACTACTATGCAAGAAGCTAACGGAATGGGCAAATTTCACATTATGGGCCCGTTCGTTTATAGCCCGTCCATGGACGACGGGAGGCCCTACGCCACGGCACCTCCACGGAGAAGAGGCCTGGCGGCGCTCCGGCGAGCTCTGACGAGCAATCCCGACGACAACTTTCAAGATTTTTCTTTTTTTGTTGTGCCACGTGAGCGCCACGTCATACCAAGAAATGTCAAAATTGACTCAAACCGCCTCAAATCGAGCAAAACCACTACCAGGGTGTGATTTGTTCGGTATTGCAAACTTCAGGGTTCAAATTATCCGGTTTTGTAGTTAAGGGTGAATTGTCTCCAAATCATAAGATTTCGGGGTGAAAAGTATACATTTCCCTAATTATCTACCTACCTTGTGGGGCCTTGAAGAATGGACCCGTTAACATCGCTAGGAAAGGCCAAAAAAAAAGTGCTGGAGCAGAAGTGCAGAACCATATTGTTGCTGTCAAAACACAAACATAACATGATACAGTCATACAGAAGCTTGGAAGAAACCTGCTCAAGATTGACGCAAATTTGATCTGGATGGTAGCTTTACATGGGAGCTGAATATGGTGCCCGGGCTGCACGGGGATTTCAATTAAACAAAATATTACGTCGGTTTATGAGGATGCAGAAGAAAATGGAGGAAGATTTGTTGCACTCTTTTTTTCACCACTTACCCTCTCCACCAATACCACATCAACGTTTATAGAATTTTCATGGAATTCATCGACAAATGTCCAGGTGTTGTTAGTGTTATAGTTCTTGCCCGTAGCAACGCACGGACATTTTGCTAGTATATATAATATTCTTAGCTGCCGTGATGGTACGTTTGGCGGTACGTCGTTTGGGTGGTACATTGTACATCCTCCGCAAGGCGAAAGCGATCGCTGAGAAAAACTGTCCGGCTCACGCACGATTAAACCTGCGCAGACACGTACAGCGCGGAGCGGAAGAGGGCGATGTGGCCGGCGGTGGCGAGGACGAGCGTGACGGCCGGGTTGATGTGTTCCTGATCTCGCCGGCCACCTCGTCGGCGGCCGCGGCGTTGTGCAGCACGGCGCCCAGCTGCTGCACCATCGTCGGCCACCTCGTCAGGGACCCTGATTGACGCCCTGATGGGCGGCTCGGACGCGGCGACGACACCAGTTGAAGAGGAAGAAGCGGGCGAGCATGAGCACCTGCGCGAGGCGGTCTGGCCTTGGGCGGCTCGGCCCATTGAATCTCACGTGCGTGTATAATTCGGCCGAGCGCTCGATCTGGTATGTCCCATAGCCATTATCAGGGAGCTAGCTCTGCTGATCCAATTTGCTCTGCTTTTATTCTTCTCCCCCTTCTCCTAGCTAGCAACTGGGCGAGCTAGCTCTGTTGCTTGCGATCCAACCAATTAATTCTTCAGCTTGTAGTTAGCTAGCTGGTGGTCAATTTGACCAAATTATACACGCACGCGAGATTCAATCAAGAGATAGCCACACTCAATCATTGATTTAAACCATTGATCGGTCGTCGTCGATGTGGAGCAAAGAAGAGAGTCCAGCGCCGGGTCCTTTGGAGAGGGCAGCCAGCTCGCCGGAGGAGCACGGCCTCGGCGCGTTGACCGCCGCTGGACTGTCGCCGAGCACCTGCCGGAGACGCGAGCACGACCACGAGAAGACTAGGCCCGTGTCCCTCAGGTCCACCTCCACTGCGCCGCCCTCCTCTGCGAACGCCACCTCCACTGCGCCGCCCTCCTCTGAGAAGACTAGGCCCGTGTCCCTCCGGGAGGAGGTGGAGGGTGGAGTGCGTGTAGAGGTCGATGGCGGCGGCGACGGCCACGGAGCCGTGGATGACGGCGTGCTCGCCGGCGAGGATGGAGGCAGGAGGCGAGCGGGCCGGTGGCGGCCGATCCCAAGATTTTTTTGTTTTATGTTTGTGCCACGTCAGCGCCACGTCATACTTAGAAAATGTCAAAATTGACTCAAAACCACCTCAAATCGAGCAAAACCACTACTAGGGTGTGATTTGTCCGGTATTGCAAACTTCAGGGTACAAATTATCCGGTTTTGGAGTTCAGAATGAATTGTCTCCAAATTATGAGATTTCAGGGTGAAATGTATACTTCTTCCAGATAATTACTACTATGCAAGAAGCTAACGGAATGGGCAAATTTCACATTATGGGCCCGTTCGTTTATAGCCCGTCCATGGACGACGGGAGGCCCTACGCCACGGCACCTCCACGGAGAAGAGGCCTGGCGGCGCTCCGGCGAGCTCTGACGAGCAATCCCGACGACAACTTTCAAGATTTTTCTTTTTTTGTTGTGCCACGTGAGCGCCACGTCATACCAAGAAAATGTCAAAATTGACTCAAACCGCCTCAAATCGAGCAAAACCACTACCAGGGTGTGATTTGTCCGGTATTGCAAATTTTAGGGTTCAAATTATCCGGTTTTGTAGTTAAGGGTGAATTGTCTCCAAATCATAAGATTTCGGGGTGAAAAGTATACATTTCCCTAATTATCTACCTACCTTGCGGGGCCTTGAAGAATGGACCCGTTAACATCGCTAGGAAAGGTCAAAAAGAAAGTGCTGGAGCAGAAGTGCAGAACCATATTGTTGCTGTCAAAACACAAACATAACATGATACAGTCATACAGAAGCTTGGAAGAAACCTGCTCAAGATTGACGCAAATTTGATCTGGATGGTAGCTTTACATGGGAGCTGAATATGGTGCCCGGGCTGCACGGGGATTTCAATTAAACAAAATATTACGTCGGTTTACGAGGATGCAGAAGAAAATGGAGGAAGATTCGTTGCACTCTTTTTTTCACCACTTACCCTCTCCACCAATACCACATCAACGTTTATAGAATTTTCATGGAATTCGTCGACAAATGTCCAGGTGTTGTCAGTGTTATAGTTCTTGCCCGTAGCAACGCACGGGCATTTTGCTAGTATATATAATATTCTTAGCTGCCGTGATGGTACGTTTGGCGGTACGTCGTTTGGGTGGTACATTGTACGTCCTCCGCGAGGCGAAAGCGATCGCTGAGAAAAACTGTCCGGCTCACGCACGATTAAACCTGCGCAGACACGTACAGCGCGGAGCGGAAGAGGGCGATGTGGCCGGCGGTGGCGAGGACGAGCGTGACGGCCGGTTGATGTGTTCCCGATCTCGCCGGCCACCTCGTCGGCGGCCGCGGCGTTGTGCAGCACGGCGCCCAGCTGCTGCACCATCGTCGGCCACCTCGTCAGGGACCCTGATTGACGCCCTGATCCTCTGCTCCGCCGCGACGATGTCGGCTTCGTCAGCGCCTTCTCCTTCCTTGTTGCCTCGGTCTCCTCATCCAGCCGCCGCAGCGCTGCCTTCAGGTCGGAGAGGATCTTGTCGGCTGTCCGGTCGGCCGTGGAGCACGGCGTGTCGGACTTCTTCCCCTGCTCATCGAGCCGGCCGACCTCCTCGGAAATCTGCGCCGCCTCCGCGCGCACCACGGACGCAGTAGACTGGAGGCTCTCACTCCGCGGCTCCGCCCACGCCATGTCCAGCTCGGCCTCTGCCCCTTCATGCGGCGCTGAGATGTTGTGCCCTTCGTGTATGTGTATGCTCGCCATGATTACCGAGCTGCCGCAGAGAGCCACGCTTCGAGGACGCTCGACCCACTCACGCGGCCCCTGGTCGTACCCTGCCGTAGCACCATGCTCTCAGCCATCTGCCTCGTGGGTCGTGGCCTCCTCCTCCTCCGTCTCCCTACTTTCTCCAAACTGCTAGCAATTGGGCTAATTAGTCCTACTTAATTTTTTCTAAGCTGGGCCAAATAAAGTGGGGCTCTGCATCTGGGCCGACTCTACCGACTTCGACACAACCTAGGATCCGTGTGCGAGCGTCTCTAGGAAACTTCAAGCCAAAACATTATATATGGGAGATCGACATATCAGCAAGAACTCTGTTTCAACACGGAAACTCAACTGCTTCGACACGGAGAAGAACTCTACTCCAATTCGCTATATAATGCTAAGCAGCGACGACTCCACCGCCGTGTTTTGCGACCTCGCCAATTAAGCAGTATACGAACTCCGACTCCAGTCCGCCGCTAGCTTGACGTTCTGCTAACCTCGAGAAACGCCGTCCGTCACGGCGTCACACTAGCGGAATCAGTCCAACTGGCTGCTCGGTGGTTTGTATCGACTGATTTCACCAGCATATAAAGAGGCCAGGTATATCTCTTTTCTAATAAATTGGTACTAAAAAATATATTGAAGTGATGATTTATATAGTTATTAAATGAAGGTACGTTCTATTCTCTCTACTCCCTCCGTTCGGAATTAGATGTTTTTGATTTGTCTAAATTTAGGTGTATGTGTATTAAAACATGTCTACATACATCCGAATTTAACAAATCCAAGATATTCTTTTCCGAAAAGAGGGAGTACTTATATTGGTCCCATGGTATTTTAAATTGTTATACGGCCAAATTTTCTATTTCACCCCGGGGCAACCATTTTCGTGCAGATGTCAGAGGCAAAACAATATGCAGATAACTACAACGGTGTACCAGCTCACGCATACTCAACAATTTCTTGTACCAGTACCCTCACGTCATCTCATCTAACAAATCCTGGTGAAACTGTCAACGGTACCCTCCTACACCAGTGCATTCTAAGCATCACACCAATCTGAATATAGTTACGTTAATTATCGACTAGATAGATTCATGAAATTTTATAACATGTATTACTATTATAATAATATAGTTTTTTAAAGGTGAAAAACTTGAACTTGCTTGCTCCCTTCCACTGCTTGAGGGAACACCAAACATATATGAACTCATTTTGACAACCTCGATTGATCATGAAGACGGCGCAATTGCAAACATGAGAAAATGCAGAAATCAAGCAAGACGGGAACGCGACAGAGCACGACGAAATAGCTTAACAGCCGAAAAAAGGGAGGACATGAATGCTCAAAGAAGAGTAGCCAGGCAAAAGAAAACAATAGATGAGAGAAATGCTCGCCAAAGGCAGGCAAGACGAAATGTATCAGTAAAGGAGAGACAAGAGATGAACGCCCGTAGAAGAGAACGTTGGAACAATATACCACCTGAGGAAAAGCAGACACTTCTATCTCAGCGCAATGCAAGACTCAAGGATAGGCGGAACACCCCTTGCGCTGAATCCATCACAATGCCATGTCCGTACGGAGCTACTATGTCATCCTATTCTTGGAATTGAATTTTTTGCTTATTTCATGAATAGTTCACAAAAAGTTAGATATAACCATAATGTGTAGGTCTGGCTAGAAAATAAATTTAGATACAAGTAACGATACAAAATAGTCCGTGACAACGCACGGGCATTAAACTAGTATATATATATATATATATATATATATATATAGGACTCCGACTCCTATTATATACTCCTGGGTGTACATACTCCCATACTCAATATACCTCACATATGAGGGTATTATACCTCTTTATAATTTTTTATATACCTCATTAATTATTCTAAGATACCTCAATTCAAATAGTATGAAAAAAAACTGTCACCATACTCCTCAAAAATTTTATACCCTTATTACGTACAAAAAAGCAGTATATGTGCAAATAATATAAAATATATAGATTCAAATGAAAATTTTCATGTAACTCACTTTGGGGTATCTACTATTAAATAAGAAGTATATTAAAAATGATAAAGAGGTATATGATTCACCTATGTGGTATATTGAACGTGAGAGTACGTACGCCCAGGAGTACATAACCATTTTCCTATATACATATATATATGAGATAACATAACATTTATGCGACCATTACAATTTAAAGTTTTAACAATTGTATGCGGCTGTCAGAGTGATTCTCGGACCTGAGCTGCTCACCAACCGATCAAATTGTTTGGGGGTACGTCTTGCCCCGACAATTTGTAAAAGCTATATATTTATATATGATTGCATATATATATAACGGAAATAGTGGGCTACCCCCGTGATACCTATGCACCCCCATCTGGCCATTAGATCATCCTATAGGCAATTTCCCACCGTAGATTGTTTCTAACGCCGTTCTCTGTCCGTTACTCTGCTCGACCGTGTTTTATTAGCAACGGCGAACCAAAACCGCGTGCAGATATCTTTCGAGCGAACCCCACCATCGCTTTGCTGCACACGACCGACCCGTCCCACCATCTTAATCCACATGCGTCCACCGCCACCCCCAGCACCCCGTCCACGATTTCTTCAACCGCGCCGGTGGCCCAACGCCCAAGCCCTCCCCCGAGCTTCCAGCCCCGACGACCGCCGCCGCGCCGGAGATCCTGGCGCCATCCGGATCCGCCGCCCGACGCCATTGATTCTCCCCCACCAGTGGCTGCCAGCCCTACGGGAAGTAGGAGACGGGGCGGACGGGCCTCCCTGCGGTGCGTGGTGGTGGTGTGGTCCTCCGGCCAGCCGCCGTTCCCCGGGCCGACGTGCTCGAGACGAAGCCGACCATGGAGGGCTGGAGGGGCGAGGACGGACACGGCGAGCGATGGATGGCCGTGGCGGCGCTCGGGAGGAAGGTGATGGCGGCCCGTGGCGGCGCACGAAAGAAGGAGACGGAGGGGCCGTTGCCGGCGCCGAAGGCAGGATCTGGTGGTTGGCTCTCCACCGGCCGGGTGCTCCGGCGGCCGGGATCCATGCGTTTCTTTTGTTCGTTCCTTCAAAAAATTCTAGATTTCGTTTCTGTTGTTCTTGAAGTAAATCAAGTTCCTCCATCTGGTGATTATCTTTTGTTATACCTGG
Source organism: Poa pratensis (assembly GCA_947311845.1). Lineage (NCBI taxonomy): Eukaryota > Viridiplantae > Streptophyta > Magnoliopsida > Poales > Poaceae > Poa > Poa pratensis. The sequence continues at coordinate 1,479,266 of CAMZMU010000035.1, forward strand.
ATTATTGCTCTTGGTATTATCCTGATTATGTTTTTGTTGGTTATACATTTGGATTTTCGATTTCCTGTTTTTTCGGTCAGATCTGCTTCGGAACCGCAACTAATTTTACTCGACGGATTAATTAGCCTCGTTGCCAGGAAAATAGCGGCGATGCGATAATTGGGTTTGGACTGGGTAGGTAGGGAAAAATGGTTTCGTTGGTTTTCTGCACGGGTGGTTCTTTTTCTTCTGACATGAACGGCACATGGTCCATGATGTTTTACGTTTCCTATCGTTCAAAATGAACGGGCACGGTGTTCTTTTTCCACGACAAAAGGGGCACGGCTCCTATTGACCAAACGACGTTAACGGCAGCACGAATCACGAATCTACATCAAACGGCTCCACATGCATGCACAGCTACTACCGGTGGTAGTAAATCCGCGTTGATATATATAAATATATAGCATTTACAAACCGTGTACACAAGCAAACTCAAACGATATGACTGATGACTAATTATGGACATTGTTTGATTGTTGTTGCATTATTTTCATGGCGTACATCATGGTGGATAGATATGAGAAGTTTTTCTATAATAATTTCATGGATACATCGTTCGATGATTCACTCGATGATGATATTTTGATGGCTGTGGCTCTCATCCTCGGTGAAGACTAGCACAATGCATTGCTGATACGTCTCAAACATATCCATAATTTTTGATGTTTCATGCTTATTTATACCAGATGCTACATGTTTTATTTACATATACTTTATGGTTACTAACCTATTAACAAGATGCCATATTGCCAGTTCCTGTTTTCTGCTGTTTTTTTTCCAGCAAATTTGTTAAGGAAATATTCTCGGAATTGGATGAAAATAGACAGGGGCCAGTTTTTCACCGACACAAATACGAAGTCCGAATGGCAGCCGAAGAGGCGACCCAGGGGGCCCAGACGCATGCCCGGGGCGGCAGAAGGTGGGGCCGCGCCGAGGTGGCATATGGTGCTCTTGGGTGCCTCCTCGCGCCGCACACTTCGCCTATATATTCTCCTCGTTCCGAAAAGCCTAAAGACCCGAACATAATTTCACGAAAAGTTTCGTCGTCGCCGTCATCGTCAACCCTACTCCGTGAGGGTTCTGAATCTCTTCCTGGTACCCTGCCGGAGAGGGAGATCATCACCAGAGGGCTCTACATTACCATGTCCGCCTTCGGACTGATGCGTGAGTAGTTCCTCATTAGACTTCGGGTCCATGCAGTAGCTAGTTGGTAGTCTCTCCACTTTGTGATATTATGTTTAGATGTTGTGAGCTGCCTAACATGATCAATATCATCTTTATATATTGCTACATGTTGAGTTTGTTGGGATCCGATGGATTGTGAAGTTATGATCAAGTTGTTCATCTATTTATCTACTGTTTTATTTATGTTCTTGCATGCTCTCCGATGCTAGTGGATTCTTTGGCCAAGTAGATGCTAGTGTCTCTAAGAGGGGGTATTTATGCTAGATAGTGGGTTCATGCCTCCAGTAACCTGGGCTCGAGATGACAGAAACGACTAAGGTTATGGATGTGTTATTGCTAATAGGGAGAAAACAACTTTGTTATGTTTATATGCACGGCTTATATGTCATATGCATTGTTTACATTACACACTTTGCTTAATGCAATTATCTGTTGATTGCAACTTAATACTTACGGGAGACACGAATGTTATCCCGGGGTGGATTATTAGTCATAAATGCAGCTGATAAGCGGTCTATGTAATATGATGTAATGCCCAATAAATTCTACTAATGAACATTGTCTTATCATAATATACATTGTAATGCGTTTGCATTTTGTCAATTGCCCAGCTGTAATTTCTTTACCCTGCATGATAGTTATCTGTTTCATGGAGAGACACCACTAGTGAACTGTGGACCTCGGTCCATTCTCTAGACTGATAAAAACACCATTTCCACCACGCTCTACATTCATTTTCTCGTTGTTTCTTTTGCATTTATATTTATTTTTCACACTATACGTTTAATCCTTTGTATTCAGCAAGTCAGGGAGATTGACAACCTTCCTGCTTCGTGGGGGCAAATTAATTTGATTGTGTTGTGTGCAGGTCCATGTCAGTCTACGTCTAGTACTTTGCTGGCACCGTGTTGAAGCTCTCCCAATTCCTACTGGTTCGATTAAACCTTGGTATTGTTATCAAGAGAAACTTGCTGCTACACTACTTCATACCTTCCTCTTGAGGTCTCCCAACGAACGTGTGATCCACGTCATCAATTGCCAAATTTTAGGGGGTCGCGATACCTGGACATTGTGATTGATTGTAGTATCGGTCGACAACCATATTCTTCCGCACAACGACTACTTAGAGGTGAACAACCCAACTTATCCAACAAATAAGTTTTGGCGACGCATCTGGATGTCTAGCCATTTCATGCGTCTTTTTTGAGCGAGTGAGGACCCATGACGACTACTTCAGATTCAAGAAAGATGCCACTTGTAAGATTGCTTTTTATTACTTTTAGAAATGCACGGCTGCTACTTGGATGTTTGTACATGGAGTTGTTGTTGATAAGTATTTTTGCTGGAACGAGTCCACATGTACTGTAACTATTTACACGTTTTTCAATGAGAAGTGGTGCATGTGTTCGACCTTGAGTTCTTGAGCCAACCTAATGTTGCGGATACAGCCCGACTCATGGCTATTGAAAATGGAAGAAGCTTTCGAGAGATTGCATGCATTGGAAAATGTGAGAACCGTTCATTTACTTGTCATCCCCAATATAAAGAACATGTTGACGAGTGCACAATCATAGGTAAAATCGTGGTATCATATATTTCTCAGGATTTAGCCCTCTTTTCTGGGCATGTCAAGATTTCATAATGATATTAACGTGGTTCCATAATGCACCATGTAATCTGTGACCAAACTTGTTCAGGTTCAAACATGATTTGGCTGAACACATGTGGATCAAAAACAATTAGTCCAGTTTTTTGCGGGTAGCAGTCCATAATTAATTATCCAAAAAAGTAGTCCATATTTAATGTCTTATGTTGGACAATTTATCGAATTTAAATTTAAAATTATTGTATGAACGATGCCATATACTCCCGGACGCAGTGACCCATGGCACGCTGGCCACATTTTTAGGGAAGCACTGCACGATTGCTTAGATGCGTCGACTTGGGAGAAGAAGAAGATAAAGCGAATGTGAATTAGGCAACTAAACAGCCCGGCCGGACGCAGGGAAACGTCGCGTTCCGGCGCTGGGCTTGCATGCCACCTCGATCGTGATTTACTGATTTCATTATTTTTTGTATGACGGTGGCGCAGCAACAAGTAGTGGGGTGGCCTGCCATTGTTTAGTCTGGAAAATCCTTGCTGCGGCTCCAACGACAGCAACCTAGAGGAGAAATCCAAAACATATCTGCCAGTCAGCGGGAAATTCCTCTGTCTCTGTGTCCCCATTAACTGTAAGAGATTTAGCTCAAAATAAATTAATTGTAAGAGATAGAGTGAGTGTCGGTATGACTCAATGTTTGTATTGATGATCAGGCAGGGTACTTAGAGCATCTCTAGCTGATCCTTAAATGGCCATACCGGCCGTATATGTTCAAAAAAATGGCCATTCCATTTTACATGGTTCACTTATTGGTTGAGTCGATTTTGGAGAAACTTTTTTACGGTTCCGGTGTGGTCGTCTGGTAGTTCATGCTCCTTTGTTAATCAGTTTGGCGGGTTTTTTTCTTCATTTTTCTTTTCACTGTTTGCATTTTTTATGCTCAACTAGCTCCTAATATCAGGGAAGGTGTAATTTTTTTAAAAAAAATTCAACAGGGGGAGTCAATCCCGACCTGAATATATTTCAAAGGTTGCCTTGAGACTTTGCAGCCTCTACAAGATAGGTTCAAATGAACCGGAGACCACGGGGATTACAAAGGGGAGAGATAAAATAAAAAACGCACACACACACAACCATAATGGAAGAGGAAGGGGGGCGGCTTGCCACCTGACAAGACACCACTGAGCAGAACAAGAGCCCAAACATAAAGAAGCTAGCAGGCAGAAGGTCGAACACCATGAGAGGCACAAGTAGATGGGGGTGCTGTCGAGACACCACAATACCAAGATTCAGCAAACAGTCTAGCGCACCGAACCGGCGTGCGTATCGAATCCCACGGCACAACTCAGAAGCATCCATAATCAACGAGTGCCAAAGCCTAGCACCTAGCACGAACCTTGACTGGGAACCCCGCCACGGAAGGTCGAGACAATTAGCAAGCTGGGGAGGCATCATTGCGTCGTCATTGAGCAAAGGTGAGCCGAGACGACACCAAGAGTTGAAGCTCCCGCAACACCACGGCGACCAGGGCAGGATCTTGAGCAAGCACAGCAAGTACAAGCAGCACAAGGGCAACAACCATCGCCGAAAGACGGAGCCAAACTTGCCTGTCCAGTAGCAAAAAGTCAAGCGCCACGCCAAATGCCCCACATGGTAGCACTGCGAGGTCAAAAGCCTCGCCGCCGGATACACCCCCAAGAACAGCAAGCTCATCACGCCAATCAGGTTCAATGGCGAAGAGCAGGGATTCTTGCAACGCCTTCAAGAAGGGAACCACGCCCACGGGCGTGGTCGTCGCAGAGCTTTCGCTTGGACCTCACCTGCACATCGGGGTTGCGAGCAATGCAATAGCTCCTACACCACGCCTTCAACAAGGTTAGCAACGCCCGGAGGCGCCGCCGTGGTCTGCTCACGCACAAAGCATGGGCGTGGGTTTCCCCAGGAACTGGCATCAAGACGCGCCACCGTGCCAAACCTGAACCGGAAGCCCGCAGCCGATGACGCACGCGCCAAAGGAGGAGCGGCAGAGGCCACCGCGGGGAGCTTCCACGCGCCGAGACGGATTCGTCGTCGGCCGGCGACAGGGCCGAGAGCGGGCGCCACCTCTCATCAGCACGCGCCAGAGGGAGCAGCGGCTCGGGCGGAGCACAACAGCGCCGGCGCGGGGCGCCCTGGCGGCGGCAGCAGGGAGGCGGACGAGTCGCATGTCGAGGGAGCAGCGGGGCAGCGGCCCGCGCCGGCCCATCCGGGGCCAGATCGGGCCCGGAACGAGGCCGAGCAGGCCGGAACGGGGCGGAGCGCGCCGGAACGGGATGGATGGAGGCGGAGGGAGGGGGTGGCCAGGCGGAGACGACACGAACAGCCCCGCATGGACCGCGCCGGCGCCGCCGCCGGCAATGCCCAGCCGGCCAGCGCGCAGCACGGGGAAGGAGCGCAGCAACGCCTGCCCGGGAGGCCTGCGCGTAGCACGGGGAAGGAGACGCCGTCGCACGAGGGTCGCCGGGACGCGCGACGACGGGCCAGAGGTCGGGGTCGAGATCCGGTGCGGCGGCTTCCTCCAAGCGGCGACACATGACCGCGGATGGTAGATCCCCGCCGCCCCTTCACGGGCGGCGCACGACCTCTGTCCGGCGGCCGCCTCCTGGGACGGCGAGGGAGGGAGGCGGGGTGGGGAGGGGGTGGCGGAGGCGGGCTAGGGTTTGACCCTCCCATCGCCTAGAGGAGACTGACGCGAGGGGAGACAGACACCAGGGAAGGTGTAATTCATATCTCCATGTCTGTCCGTCTCAAAGGACGCCCCGGTAATCAAGTCAAAGGGAGGAATAAGCTTGCGGAATTAATTAAGTGGCGTACGCAAGCAATCTACCCAAACTACAAGGAACTTTTTATTTACAACAGCACACTTGGTTTTTTAGCTGCCACAGAACCCAGGCACAAACGACGTACTCCCTCCGTTTAATCTACATCCTGGGTCCTTTTTTTCTTCGGATTTAATCTACATCCTAGACAGTAAATGGTAGTACCTCATGATTACCGAGGTAATTAATCAAAAGGGTATTAAACCAGAACATATCTAACTATATGAAAGCTGAGCGATTCCTCGAGCTCTCAGCGCTCGCGTTACTGTAGGTATCTACAGTAGCTACAGTGTTGAACAGTACCGCGCGGAGGGACCTATTTGTAATTTCCCAAAAACTGCGAGACTTTTCTGCAAAAACATCTCACATCCCCCCTCCTCCTCTCTCTCCCGCGTGGTGCCGAACCCGCCGCCGCCGCCGCCGCTGCGCGCCGCCGCCTTTCTGCTCCTCCTCCGACGAATCCAAGCGCACCCCGACCTCCGCCGTCGTTCCCTCTACCTCCTCCGCAAGGCACGTGTGCAGGGACGCCCGGAACGCGGTGAATCGACCGTTCTTCTCTAGCTCCCCGTTCTCCGTCCGCCGCCGCGAATTGGTCGCCGCCGGCCAACTCCGGCGACCATATGGCTTCGTCCGCCGCCAGTCGCCTCCTCTCAACGCGCTCCGGCGAACCTGTGTAGTCCCAGCACCGTGGGCGTGCTCTCCTGCGCGAGCGCGAGCTCGGCAGAGCCGCCGGCGACGACGGCGATTGCCTCTGCGCCGCTCACGTCAACAGTGACGTCACAACGGGCCCATGTCAGACCCTTTTAATTTTCGGAAAGAATTTCATAACTAATAAAATTCTGACATGCGGGTCCCGACGGTCAGATTTTTATTAATTACAGAAAGTACAAAAATTTGTAAAATTCATATATTTCGATCTGTAATTCAGAAAATTATGAGAAATATACCAAAATGTTCAGAAAAATATAAGCTATTTATTTATGACAAATTCATACATGATTGAACAACTTAAATTAATACTTACCTAAAATTACTAAAAATGCCACTTTCTTTAATTATGGGGTTCGTTCCAAATATTACTTTTAGTGGTATTTGGACCCCATTTAAATTGTTATCCATCTTCTAGAATTTAAAATGAAATCCTTAATTTATCATGCCACACATGTTAAAAAATGCAAATGACATATCAAAATGTTCAAAAAAAAATCCTATCTAATTATGTCAAATTCATGCATGTTCAACCAACTTATAACCATGTTTACTTATAAGAACAAAATAACCCAATTCATGTATTTATGCGATGTTTCCAAATGCTATTACTAAAAACATTTTGGCTCTATTTAAAATGTTATACATGCTTACGATTAAACTTCAGTAATTTAAATTTGTCATCCATACATTTTTGTACACACATTACATTATGCCATGTGTTGACTATTTCATTACTTTTCAGTGTTTTGGTTCTTCTCGGTAGAACGCAGATGCGAGATCAAGATGAAGATCAACAACAACAAAGATGAATACTTAATCAACCGACGATGAAATCAAGTACAATATTACAAAAGATCTATTATTATTAGTTATCAAATAAGCAAAGCAAACATAACTTCTTATCTGCACATGTACATGCATGATTAATCAATTTGCAATCCTGCTAAATTAAAAGAACTTGAGTACCCTTTTATGTCAACTATGAAGTTTATGAAAACGGCATATGTTTGTCATTCCGACTTCACTTAAATTGATCTTCCTGTCCTAAGATACATTCAACATCTTCAATTAGTCATATCTACTATTCACATTCCACAGTTTTTATATTTATAATTACCTATACCTGATCAGCTGCATAGAGTAGCACAACAAACATAAGGAAATGCTTCTTTTCTATGTGTAGATGCATGCTTAGTCTCACTACCTTCCCTTCATTTTTTCTCTTTTTTATGTTACGAGCGCAGCGTGTCACCGCACAAATTTAAGCAAGTAAATCCTTCTGCTCTCATAAAGTGTTGTTTCATTGTAATTTCTCCGTTCCCATTGTTTTTTACATAGTTCAGATTTTGAAGAAATACTTTCAAGCTACAATTTTATTCGACTCACTGCCCACTGCATTTTCCCAAATGAGTGTATTTTGTATTCCAAATATGCTTAATATTTTGTGCATATAATTTCCACAGCAACGCGCGGGGTAAATAATAGTTTCTCAGTTGGATCACTCACCTAAAAGTTACAAGTGCACTTTTGATCGTTTTAATTTTCTCATTAGTCATTACACGAAAATGTTTCACCTAATACTAGGAACTACTGTATGACCTCATAATCCCATTAGAACTTTCCAATTGATACTAACAGAAAAATCATTCTAATATATCTGTATGATTGCAACTTCATGTTCTTTGCTATGCATTTGATAGGTTGAATTCTCAAGAATGTACTACTCCTTTTAGTAGCATAGCCATTGTGTTCTTCTTTTAATTTGCTCCTCTTTCCTACTTTGGTTCTTTTCATTTAAATGAATTATTTGTCAGAGAACTATTGCGCAAGTGACAACAGTCTGGAAAAAAAAGGACTGTTGGATTGTTGAATTATGTGAAGTTGAATTAATAAATGCTCATATAATGCATTTCCTCTCCAAATGAACTTAAATTAAACATTTGACTTTGGTTAATATTTGTATACGATCTAAATGAACTTCCTCTAAATATAGATTTCAATTAAATAAATGTGCATTTTCACTCATTACGGACTTAAAATAAATATTACTGACAAATATAAACATATTCGAACATTTCAATGTGCAAAAAATATGAAATACTCCAAAATATATCAACATGCCCACAAAAATGAATGCCACTTATTTACAACAAAAAACCAAACATATTTGAACATTTTGTATTTATGAATATTTGGAGAAAATCAAGATGCACATCCTCTAATTATGTGAAGTTGATCCTCTAATAATTGACTAAAATTGAACACTTCAAATTGGTAAAGATTTAGATGTAATCTAAATGAACTTTCTCTAAATATGGCATTCAGTTGAATGAATGTGCATTTCCAAAAATGAGATACTCCAAAAATATATCAACATGCTCACAAAAATTAAATGCCAACTATTTACAACAAAATACAAACATAATTTATGGCAAAAAACAAACATATTTGACAATTTTGAATGGGTGAACATTTGAAGAAAAAACAAATGCACTTCCCACAATTATGTGAGTTGAATTTAACAAATGCTCACACTACGCATTTCCTCTGATTACGGACTCTGATTGAACATTTCAATTCAACAAATATTTGGCAAAAAACTAAACTAAATTTCTGTAAATATTAAATTCAGATGCAATTCCTCAAAATATATACTGACTTTACTAAATGCTCATATAATGCATATCTTCTGGTTACAAAACTAAATTAATTATTTATGCTAACATACAAACATAACCAAACATTCAAATTTGCTACGTATTTGAAATTACCCTAAACGGCAAATTTGAACATTTTAGATTGTTAAAATATTTGAACAATTAAAAATGATCAATATTTGGATGCAATATAGATGAACTTTTCCGAATTGTGAACTCGAATCCAAAAAATATGCATTACCACTAACTACATACTTAAATTAAATATCATTTACAAAAAAAAACATTTTTGAACATTTTAGATTGTTAAAATATTGGAGATACTCCGAAATATATCGACATGATCAGAACAAACATATTTAAACAATTAAAATTGGCTAATATTTGTATACAGACTAAGTGAACTTCATCCAATTATGGATTTAAATTTAATAAATGCTCACAAGATACATATTCTCTAATTATGGAGTTATCTTACAAATTTATGAAAAAAAACAAACTAACAAAAGTGCGGCGTGACGCCGCGCAAAATTCCACTAGTAGGAAAAGAAAACGACTCCAAAATTCCACTAGTAGGAAAAAGAGCAAATACATGGTTTTATGTGTAAAGTAGTACTAATGAATGCAAAGCTAAATTGTCTGAATTTTTCCAAGATGTAGATTAAATTAGAACGGAGGGAGTACGTACGTAACGGGCGCGCTGTGTCAGATAACTCCCACTTTGCTTTGCTTTGCTTTGCTGGCTCCGGCCGGCCACGTATGAGGTAGAGCTCGCATGGATCAAACCCTGATGTACCCTTCCCATGTCCCTCAATGGACACCGCGTTAATCAAGTCCATGGGAATAAAATATAATTCCTGGCTTGATCAGGAATAAAATATAATTCCTGGCTTGATCAGGAATAAAATATAATTCCTGGCTTCCTATAAAACTGTGGACCGGCACCGGCACAGGCACAAACGACGCGCGTGTGTACGCAGCCTTCGCTTTCTTCTTTCTTGTGAAGAAGAACAGCGACAGGCAAGCATCCAATGGCCAACCGGAAAGAGGAGTAAGCACCCGAAACCTCTCTTAGCTTGTGCGTGCCATATCTCAGTTCCTGAACCACTTCGCGTGCGCTCTCTGCAGGCCCAACGTGGCGCGGCAGGAAAAAAGCTTCGACTTCCTCATCGAGGTACAATTCGGTCGAAAGGAACATGCATATGTTGTCGATTAAGTTCAAGGGTGTAGATGTTAAACAAGGAGTAGGATTTCTGTTTTCGATTTTCAAACTTTAGTTTTTTTTACGAGTAGGCAGCGAGATGTTTTTCTGTGTGTGTACGACTAGGTAGTGAATTTTCATCTTAGTAAAGAAGAAGAATTGGGCTCACTTTCTTCTTAACTTGGTCAGATCTAATGCTTCTGTCTGGGCCGATGTGCACATGACGATTTTCCGATTTCTCCACATGCGATTAAAAAAGGGACTAGGTCACTTTCGTATCTGGGCCTTCCTTTGGGGTGTCCAAACGAAAAACGTCTTCCACTCACGCCCCCCATAGCCCAACTTTCGTCCGGGCAACCCCAAATTTCGTCCGGCGCTACAAACGAAAACTTCTCTTCCGCACGCCCTCTCTCTTCTCTCCACGTGTCCCCTCTCCTCTCTCCTCTCTGTTCTATCCACACCAGGGCATATGCTGTGAACTAGGGGGCACAGGTGTACTAATGCACTAGGCAATCTGGGCAAAAAATTCAAAATTTGAAAACTTATCAAAATATTCCGAAAAAAATCATGCACATGCCTGACCATGGTACGCACCGCCGTGATTTTTTTTGCACCGAAATGTCACCGTATGCGCCCTGGGAAAAAATGACAAATTTCTGACAGAATTTGAGATCCCAAAATTTGAATTTTCTGTCAGAAATTTGTCATTTTTGCCCAGGGCGCATACGGTGACATTTCGGTGCGAAACAAAACACGGCGGTGCGTACCATGGTCAGGCATGTGCCTGATTTGTTTCGGAATTTTTTGATAAGTTTTCAAATTTCGAATTGTTTTTGAAATTCGATCCGGAGAGTCCGTTTTAGATCCGACGGCCCAGATTGCCTAGTGCATTAGTACACCTGTGCCCCGTAGTTCACAGCATATGCCCCCCACTTTCCTCCATGGCTGTGCTGCCGTAGATCGCCGGCTCCTCCACGGCTCCACTCCCCCTCCTCCACCATCACCCGCAGCCGCCCACCACCACCACGTCTCCACCACCACCGCGTTCATCGCCGGAGAATAGCCGACTGCGCCGTGCTGGTCGACGGGCTTCTTCCTGTCCGGGTCGCGGTAGGAGAAGGAGAGGACGGTGGAGCAGGCGCCGCACCACAGGTCGCGCACCCTGGCGCTGGTGGACGCGCTCCACTCCCGTTGGCCACTGCGAGCTCCGGCCGGTGCCGCTCCGTCCGCTCTCCGCCCAGGAAGGTCGTCGAGGTGCTTCGCCCGATCTGGAAGGTCGTCGGCGGACTGCGCGGCTTCCCCAAATGCCGCCGCCCTAGTGTGCTGCGACGCCGGCGCGGGCTCCCAATGCCTTCCACGATGCGCACGGCCAGAGCTGGGAGAGGCCGGGGTGCAGGGGCGCATGGCTGCCTCCTCTGGCTGGAGACGCAGCTGTGCAGGTGAAGGCTCGGCCGGTGTCAGCGCCGGCGTGCGCTGCTGCTGCCATGCGCACGGCTGAAGCTCCGCCATGGCCAGGACCATGGAGTCCAGTGCGTCGATCCCGTGGCTGCTCGGGGAACACGGAAGGCAGTTCGCTCCATGGATTCCAACGATTTGGGGGTTGCGAGTGGGGAACGTCTTGCCCCATACGACTACTTTCGTCCGGATAGCCCAAGCTAGCAGAGGTGGCTATGCCACATGCGGCCCGACATCAGCAGGATTTGGCTTCGCCGCCTGATACGACGGCAAACGGCACGAATTTGCCGGCTGGAGCAGCGATAGATACTGCCGGCCGTGCAGATCTCGCGCGGCTCCAACCCGGGAGTCGAGCGATCCGAGACGAAGAAGAACCCGAGGCGTTCGATCCATGGATCTGGCTTCGCCGCCGGATCCGGTGGACGGCGAGCATGGATCCGCTGTGACCATCGACTCCGCTGGCCGATGGGTTGGATATAGCCAGATCCGTTAATGGTCTGGACAGTGATTACTCTGTACTTGTGGCTTGTGGGGGATAAGTTTGTCAAGATTTTAACGACCTGTGTAAAGAAACTTATGCAGAAATCATTTCTTGTAATGCTTTAATTGCTGCAGATTATGTTTTTTGAGAATCATTTTTATCGTGTCATCCCTGCACTGATCACTTGCTATTTCCTCATCTAATTAGCTTCACTACTTGTCGCAGCCTGCTCCCACTAAGGTTATTAGCGGTCTTGAGGCTCCCAACAACAACAGCTCAAGGCAGCAGGTGACACTACTATCTTATTCTCTCTTGCTGATTACTGAAAATACTATCGAAATGTAACATTTTTGTGTGACAACAGTTAGATAATTAAGGTGTGAGTTATTTGACAGAAAAATAGGATCGTTGGAAAGGTTTTCTAGTGCGAATACAATGATACGATTTTTGTGTCACGATGACTCAATTTTTGTTTGCATATAACTGTTGGGCGAACTTAATTCTTAGGATTAGTGGGCACCAAACACCCTACACCGGATAGAGTAGTAATAACTTCACTCAAGACCGTATCAATACCAACGTATAGAAAAAGTTATGCGAATGCGGTGCGGTGGACTTCTGCTTAGAGCCAGGGCCGTCTCCAAGTATTGGAGGCCCCGATGCCAAATACAGTACGGGCCCCTAAACTTAAAGAGCACAGATAACAGAAATTAAATTAGCTTAGCTATATAATCTTAACTTGTATATTTCTTACAATACGCACTAGTCTTTTATCAAATATAAATCTAAAAGAGGAAATAGTATATTGAAGCAATAAATTGACCTCGTGTTCTAGAACTAAAAGACATGCATGGAGGAAACAGATGTATTCCTACTTGATAAACCAAACAATTTTGCTACTGTCCAGCGGATAGGCTTAGCTTGCAGTGGTGGGCAGATTCCCACAATTCTTCATTTAGTTATCTTACCACCCTTCCGCTCCTACAAGGCTGAAGCTTCTCCAAGCATATTAATAACTTCACTCAAGACCATATTTATACTTTGGATGGCCAAAAAATATTTTGCATATTCATTCTGTCCATCGGTTTTGGCTGATCCTGTGTCAAATCTTTTTGTCTTTCATCATCTGAGTTGGATACATTATTTTCATGTGTTGGGTGTGCTAATTACTTTCCAGAATCAAATTTTGTGTTATCCATATCCAAATCACTGCAACAGTGCTCTTTCTTTGTTTAATTGACTTTGCTACTGGTCGCAGTTTGTTCCCCACAGGGCTATTAAAGTTCATAGCAGCATCGATGTTTCCAACTACTCTGGGCTGCAGGTGACACTAATTTCTAATTCTCTTTTTCTTGTTATTGAAATACTACGTCTTTACACAGTATTCCTTCCATTGGAAAATGTAAAATGCTTTCACAATCCAAATTTAAGCGTCACAAACCAATGCACAATCCAAATGTTCCATCCACGAGGGCTTTACACTTTGCAACTGATAGAGTATTTATAACTTCACTCAAGCTGATATAGTGATATATGCATTTTAGTTTTAGTTTGGTTGGCCATGATATTTTGCATGTTTTTGTACATCGGTTTTGGGTGATTCCTAGTTAACTACGTCTCATATAATGCTTTTTCATTTGACATATGATTCTGATTCATAGTGTTTCATGGGTTGGGTGTGCTGATTACAGATCAGATTAAGGTCATGGTGTTGAAATGTTTTTCCATAGGGAATATTTTATTCGGTAGCAATGTTTGGTAGTGGCTAGGTATTTTATTTCATATAAATTGTCATTTTTATGTAACAAAACAATTTTAGGTAGAGTCACATGCAGACTTTATTTGGTATGAGCAACTATTTATGTTCTGTACATTTTTTGAAATTATTATGCATGAGTTGCAATGTTTATTAACCTTCCTTTTATACTATATAGACATAAGAACAATTAAAATAGACCAAGTATGTCGTGGCTGCTTCACATAATGTTTTCTCTAAAAGCTTGTCTACTAACACAGGACACATGATATTGTTGTGAAAACCCTGATGAACCATAAACCCTTTTTAAGGTGTATACAGAATGTCACAATCGAATTTCAATTAATCCTCTATTATTAAGGAGTAAGGATCTTGTGTGGCCCTTTGTGTAGTACTGCCTTAACAAATCAATACATGGATTAGTGCATGACCCTTTGTGAAGTACTGCCTTAACATGTCACTACATGAATCAATGATTATGTACTCATGCCATTTGTTGAAATGTGTTTAATTATCTCTCAAACGAGAATGAAGCTTCTCAAACCATATTAATAAGTTCACTCAAGACTGTAATACTTTGTATTGTTAATTTTTGTTTTGCATATTTATTCAGCCCAACATTTTTGGCTGATTCCTTCATTGAAACTTTTTTGTATACATAGTTTTCATGTGTTGGGTGTGCTGAGTACTGTCCAGAATTAAATTTTGTGTAATACATATTCAAATCACTGCATCTGTGATTTCTCTTTGTTTAATTGTCTTCGCTACTTGTCACAGCTTGTTCCCCAAGCGGCTATTAATACTCCTAGCATCTGTGATTTAGCTACGTTTCATATAATGCTTTTTCATTTGACATATGGTTTTTATTCATAGTGTTTCATGGGTTGGGTGTGCTGATTACAGATTAGATTAAGGTCATGGTGTTGAATTGTTTTTCCATAGGGAATATTTTATTCGGTAACAATGTTTGGTAGTTGCGTCGGTATTTTATTTCATATAAATGATCATTTTTATGTGACAAAACAAATTTAGGTAGAGTCACATGAAGACTTTATTTCGTATGAGCAATTATTTATGTTCTGTACATTTTTTGAAATTTTTATGCAGGAGTTGCAATGTTTATTAACCTTCCTTTTAGATTATATAGACATAAGAACAATTAAAATAGACCAAGTATGTCGTGGCTGCTTCAGATACTGTTTTCAGTAAAAGATTGTCTACACAGGATAAATGATATTTTTGTGAAAACCCTGATCACTCGTAAAACCATTTATGATGTGTATTCAGAAGGTCGCAATCGAATTTCAGTTAATCCTCTATAATTAAGGAGTAAGAATCTTGTATGGCCCTTTGTGTAGTACTGCCTTAACAAATCAATACATGGATCAGTGCATGACCCTTTGTGAAGTACTGCCATGACATGCCACCACATGAATCAATGATTATGTACTCATGCCATTTGTTAAAATGTGTTTAATTATCTCTCAAACGAGGCTGAAGCTTCTCCAACCGTATTAATAAGTTCACTCAAGACTGTAATACTTTGGATTGGTATTTTTTTTTCATATTTATTCTGCCCATCAATTTCGGCTGATTCCTTTGTTGAAACTTTTTTCCTTTGACATCTGATTTGTGTACATAGTTTTCATGTGCTGGGTGTGCTGAGTACTATCCAGAATCAAATTTTGTGTAATACATATTCAAATCACTGCATCTGTGATTTTTCTTTGTTTAATTGTCTTCGCTACTTGTCACAGCTTGTTCTCGAAGCGGCTATTAATATTCCTAGCAGCATGGTGGTTCCCATCAACTCTGGCCCGCAGGTGACACTAGTTTCTAATCCTCTCTTTTTGGTTACTGAAATAATATATCTTTGCACAGTATTCCTTCCATTGGAAAATGTGAAACGTTTGTGCAATCTAAATTGAAGTATGATAAAGAATGAGGGCACTGAGGTATGAGTTATGTGACACAAAAACAGGAAATTGGAAATGGGTCTGAGTATGAATTTTTAGCTTTATGGATTTTCTTTCACATGGCTCACATTTTATCAGTATATAACTGCTTGACAAACTTAATTCTTGGAGTCCATGAGGGCTTTGCATCTGCAACTGATAGACTATTTATAACTTCACTCAAGATTGATATATGCATTCTAGTTTTAGTTTGGTTGGCAAAAATATTTTAGTGATTCCGAGTTTCCTACATCTAGTTTAATATTCGTTCATTCGCCATCTTGTTTTGATACATGTGCTGAGTGTGGTGATTACATTTACAAGTACAGATTAATACATGTATGACCTTTGTGTAGTAGTGCCTTGACATGTCACTACGTGTACCAATGATTATCTGCTCGTGTCATTTGTTGAAATGTGTTTTATTATCTCTCCATACCATTTGGTTATAGTGTAATTACTATTAAAATCTGGTTGTTTTTTCACAAAAAGTAACTAGGACTTCTTTGTTCTGTAAATCCCATACCCTCGAATTCCCTAGTACCCCACCTGCGAATCTCGGGACGAGATTCTTTTAAGGGGGGAAGATCTGTCACACCCCCATTTTTAATCCCCCGTTTTTATTTTTAGCCTTTTGTAGAATATAAGTGAGACTCCAAATTATGAACCTATGTGTGAACCCACTTGTGCTTGTACTCTTGATCATCCATGTGTGAAATATTAGTGCTTGTGGTTTGTGCAAAACAAATTTTTAGAATTTTCTAATTAGGTTTTTATTTTCTGAAATCTGTTAAGACTTGCTGTTTTGGACATGTTATTTTATGTGGTTAAAATGTGCAATTATGGAAAATTTGAGTTTGGAGATGATCTATGGTGTGTGGACATTGGTTCCATGCCCTTGGATCACCTTTTGTACCTTTGGAACCCCTAGATACATGCATGTTTATATGGCTAAAGATTAAGACAGAAAACAGAAAAAAAAACAGAAAAACAGAAAAGTCAGAAAACAGTCAGAGAGTAGCCCACTTACCAGCATGTTTCCCTGCCCTTAAACATTTTTCAAAAATGGACCAAAAATATTAAATGGAAGTATTCAACCTGGAGATCATTTACCAATTTAAATTTTTCCATTTGGACTTGATTTGCTAGGTGAATCAAGCAGCAATTTTTGCTATCTGTTGACTGCCCTGACACTTAGCCGTTTTTCTGAAAAACTGAATTTTCTGAAGATTACTGTTCACAGCACGGGCAGAATTTTGGAGCACGTTTTCGTGTTGATTTCGTGCGAACCAGAGGGAGCGACCATGTCCATTCTACTCCCCCATGTCCCCACTTCATCTCCATGCCATTGGATGGCTTCGTTGAGGTCAACGAGGAGCAGTAGGAGAGGAGACATGGAGGTGGCCGTGATGTGACTCGGGAGTGGACCGTGAGGAGAGAGCAGCCCATTTCTTCACTCCTCCTCGCGTCCTTGCCCTGCCCAGAACCCACTCAACGGAGAGGACACCAGTTGACGCCCTGAGGAAGCCCAGAGCCGACGTTTGCGTGCTCGAACACACCCACGCTGCCCGGCCGTTGACACCGAGTGGGGGAGAGGATGTTTTCCTCGGATTTAAGCCACCACTGCCTCTCACACTTCGCCACCCACCTCCACACATCCACCGCACCCGCCCCACCCCATCTTTTCCTTACCTCTCGCTCTCTGCGAGCGAGGCGGAGGAAGAACTCGCCGGAGCCCGAGCGAGGTCGCGTTGGAGAAGCGCCGCCGCCGTCCTCGACGTCCCGCCGGACCTCGAGCTCGCCGGAGTTGCACCGTGGCACCGTTGCCGCTGCCGCCGCCACCCCTGCACGGCTTCAAGCTCGCGTGACCGCCCCAACCACTCGCCACCGCCCCACGTCGCCCTAGAACCCGAGGAAGAAGCTGTTGCTGAGGAGGCCTATTGTCAATCCTGTTTATTTCAGGGACAAGACTTTGACCAGTACCAAGGCAAGCTCCCAAATGCTTGCTACTATACTTATCATTATATCATGCATGATTTACTTCTGAAGTTTTACAAAAACTTGGAAAAACAAAACTATTTTTGATATGGCCATTACTACTAGTGTTATTATAAATTATTACATTGCCATTAGTTACAACTTGGTGTTACCAAGCCCTTAGCCACCATATGGAATATTTACCACCACAAGTTAATAATTTTGAAGTCCCTAAGTGGACACCCCTAAAAGTGTGTTTTCGAAAAACAAAGGTTTTAAAAGAAAAACCCGGGAAAGGTGGGACCTTGTCCACGGGAGGATTGTGAAGAAGATGTTTTGGAAATGTTTTTCGAAAACGACACATAGACTAGTCTTGTGCCTGACAGCCCTACCGTACAACCACATCACTCAAAATGGGCACGGGCTTAATGGAAGCTTGTTTGTGTTAGTGTGAGACTTTACCTCAATTGGCTAGAAGGGGTTAAAGTCCCCGGAACCGAATGCTGGATATGGGCATACAAAGTGTGGACTGCGAGTGCCACCGGCAAGCAACAGTGGGTCTCCTGCCATGGCGGTGTGATGTCTAGGGGCAACCGGATCGATACGGCTAGCTCACTCGGTGCCGGGGAGAACAAACCCACTGAAGAGGTAATCGCATACTAGCATAGACATAGTGGAAGTTATGATCGGTTATCTGATGTTCGCATACTGTCGCGGGCAGTCCGTGGTGTTCACGGCAGATGTACCGGATGGTGTGGTGAAAGTGTACAAACTCTGCAGAGTCAAAACTATTCGAATAGCCGCGTCCGCGGTCATGGACAGCTGAATGGTCAATGTCGTCTAGCATTGTGTCAACGTTTACAAAAGGAGGTATTTGGAAAAAGGGGTTGTACCTGAGAGGTACTGGAAGAGGAACTTGGTACCTGGGAGGTACTGGAATTTGAACTTTGTACCTGGGAGGTACGGATGTTGGAAAACCGAAAGTTGTTTTACAAGAAGTTCTGCAAAGAAAATCTTTCTTCTCTTAAAACCACCTTTGTCAAAATCTCTCGGGTATGCAATGCCCTGAGAGAAACTATGGTATTTTTGAAGTATCTTTTTCAATAAAGATATAGAGATGTTAATCAACCATGATGAATCTTTCATCCATCATGGGTAGTAAACCCTAATTATAGCCTACCTATTCCACCATATAAGCATGATTGCATCTTATAAGCTTCATTCGGGATGTCTTGCGAGTACATAATTGTACTCATGGCTGTGCCCTGGATATTCCAATGTCCAGATTTTCATTGAGAAGACTACGTCGAAGATGAGGAGTATGCGGAAGATCGAGAGTTCGTCGACGTCTGTGCGAACTAGGAACGTCTCCCAGTCAGTTGCCTGTAGGTAGTCAAGGCATGACTTGGCTTTGCCACGTTTGTGTGTTTGAAGATTTCCGCTGTGTTATGTGTTTCTATGCCCTGCGTGCCAGTTGTTTTTGTCTGGGTCATGTGACCATTTGTAGGAAACGTGTATTCGTTATGTAATGGATGATGTATCTGCAATGCCAACTTAAGTATGTTGTTCACGACTGACTGATCATGGGATCGTGAATGTATGCATACTGGAGGTCTCAGACTGCCGGTCTGGGGTCCCCACAGAGTTGGTATCAGAGCCATCCTGACTATAGGAGACCTTAGTTAGCATGGACGCCAGATAGGAAAGAAAAATATTTTTTGGTATCATTAAATTATCATCTAAAATATTTTCAGCTAAGGAAGCCTAAGTATAGCTTACTCTCCTCTCATCTTTTCAAATTATTCTAAACCTTACCCCTCTTAGTTAAAAGTTACCTAAAATTTTCTTCTGCTACCTTATCTCCATTCAAATTTGTATACCTGACGATGTTCCCAAGGCAAGATTTGAGATCAAGCAAGAGAGAAAGGATTGCCAGTTGATGTTCCCCTACGGAGAGCCCGATGGATTTGACCCATCTCCGCCTAACCGGCATGGCTAGGCGTCGGTCCGCCGTAAGGTGCAGTAGGACTTGTCCCCCTGCGTGAGAGAGACTCGCCGGGATCTTCCTTAAGAAGCGACCGACACATCCCAGCCTATATGAGACCCGTTCTATCTGCCATTCATCCCCACCCTCGCCATTGAAGTAGAATCCCGCTGAGAAACCTTGCCCTCATGGCTTGCTCCAGTTCCAAAGCCCCGAGTGAATCGCCAGCGCTGCCCACCTTCCTCCTAGAAACCATGGCCGATGGGCACCTCGGTTTTCCACTGGTCCTCAGGAGAGTCTGTGATCTTCTCGGTTGCCACATTCCCCCTCGTTATGTCGTGTTCAAAAGTTCAACCCCATTTCCTGGGGGTGATTTTCGAGCAGATGTATACCTCAGTCCATACCCCTCAGGCCCGAAGCAGCCCCAAGTGATCCACGGTAGGAACATGCCTACTCTGTATCAAACCATCCAGAAGGCCGCCTGGGAAGCCCTTGCTCGTCTCCGGCACTCAGAGCCGGTGGTGTCGCAAAGTCGAGCGTTCCGCTTTTTCCCAGCCAGGCCCCAGCCTGGTGCAGAGCTGATCCAGACCTCCACCGACAAAGAAGTCGATCCCGCCATCATTAGCAGCGTCGCCTACGGAGCTGCAATGTCGGCACTCTGTGATTCCCTGCTGGAAGAACTCGTGACCACTCGGCGCACCCTGATCCAAGTCAGTCTACAGCTGAAGGAGTCAAGGAACCCTGCGTCAGGTACCAGCCTCCAGGCCATCCCAGCAGAAGCAGTGACCCCAGTCCACCAGTTCATCGAAGCACGAGGTGCAGTAGCCCGAGTTCAGCAGCAACCCCAAGAGCAAGGTGTAGTCCTCGAAGGTGTGCCTGTAGATCCCCACCCCGCGGAAGATGGAGAGGTGGACACCACTCTTCGTCTTGGCCGTACTCCACCATCTACCCAGGGCCCTCAAGCGGAGTAGATCCCGTGCTTTGTTAGCTTGATCTGCGCTCGTGGGTTAGTAGAAGCGGCACGTTGTTTGCTTGTTTGTTGTTGGTGTTGATTTGGAAACAAGTCTTAAGGTGTGTTGTCTGTTCTTTGTTATTTGTGTTGTTTGTGGAAAACTCGTGTGTAGATTGATTCCCCTTTTGGGATCAACCTTGTGCCTCACGCACAGCTAAATTCTGGCGAGATATTTTCTCAGTAGCCCGTTTCCCTCTCTGAAACGCTCGTACCTCTACAAATCTGTGAATGCTGCAAGACCAGAGTTAGGGTAGCCAAGAAGGATTCAACGATACAAATCTTGCTCCAGCTCGTCAGCGAAGGCAAGATTGATACAACCCGGAGGTCACTACAGAAGAGAAACTTCAGGAAACAAAGGATACAAACTCGGCCCTAACGAAGAACACTGCAACAACCCAGTACGTATGCAAAACACTCCAGAAAATTCCTACTCGCTCACACGCTCCACGGCACTGCCTGAAGACGAGCCTGCTTCACCCGAAGCAGTGTCACGAGCCCCACGACGACGACGGACAGCTCGAGCAGCCTGCTCACCTCCAGCCGGAAGAACAGCCACCTCAGCCACCGGCGGTGCAGCTTGCACCTCCACTGCAGCTTGCTCCTCTCTGCAACAAGCCCCTCCGGCGCAGCTAGCTCTACTGCCGCAGCATCTCCACCAGCGTCAGACCACCACCTGCATAAGCTAAGGATCAAAATGACCAACGCCGCATACAGCAGAGCGGTCACCACCGACAACGAGATCCCGAAGAACACGACGATGAGGACATGCTCAATGAAGCCCGCTCTCTCCAGCATCTCGCAGTAGGCTCTGAAGAAGGCGTGAATGAAGCTCATGGTGGATGTGAGGAGTAGAATAGCCTAGGAGGTTTCCGATTTATAGCCCAAGCTCGAGTGCCGCCCCTCGTCACCGTCTTGCGCGGGAAAGTGAAGAAATCACGAGCAGTGCTCGCCCTTTTGCGCGAAATCATCGAATCTTTGATCCCCAAAGCCGTGCTGGCCGCTGCATCGCAGCACGCGCATCAGTACCACCACCGATGAGTGCTCCGCGCACTGAAACCAGGCCATGTGAGGAAGGAGAGAAAGCGAGAAAGAAGAAGAGAAGAAAGAGAGGCGAGACTGTCAGGTGGACCCGGCCCCACTTGTCTCGTTTTCCCTAAATCCTTTACAAATATAATTTTGGACAAACCAATCTCACTGTGTCTGTGAGCCAATTATTGGTGGCACAAATATTTTAGTACGAAGAAAATTTTTGTATCTCTAAATCCCATACCCTCGAATTCCCTAGTACCCCACCTGCGAATCTCGGGACGAGATTCTTTTAAGGGGGGAAGATCTGTCACACCCCCATTTTTAATCCCCCGTTTTTATTTTTAGCCTTTTGTAGAATATAAGTGAGACTCCAAATTATGAACCTATGTGTGAACCCACTTGTGCTTGTACTCTTGATCATCCATGTGTGAAATATTAGTGCTTGTGGTTTGTGCAAAACAAATTTTTAGAATTTTCTAATTAGGTTTTTATTTTCTGAAATCTGTTAAGACTTGCTGTTTTGGACATGTTATTTTATGTGGTTAAAATGCGCAATTATGGAAAATTTGAGTTTGGAGATGATCTATGGTGTGTGGACATTGGTTCCATGCCCTTGGATCACCTTTTGTACCTTTGGAACCCCTAGATACATGCATGTTTATATGGCTAAAGATTAAGACAGAAAACAGAAAAAAAAACAGAAAAACAGAAAAGTCAGAAACAGTCAGAGAGTAGCCCACTTACCAGCATGTTTCCCTGCCCTTAAACATTTTTCAAAAATGGACCAAAAATATTAAATGGAATATTCAACCTGGAGATCATTTACCAATTTAAATTTTTCCATTTGGACTTGATTTGCTAGGTGAATCAAGCAGCAATTTTTGCTATCTGTTGACTGCCCTGACACTTAGCCGTTTTTCTGAAAAACTGAATTTTCTGAAGATTACTGTTCACAGCACGGGCAGAATTTTGGAGCACGTTTTCGTGTTGATTTCGTGCGAACCAGAGGGAGCGACCATGTCCATTCTACTCCCCCATGTCCCCACTTCATCTCCATGCCATTGGATGGCTTCGTTGAGGTCAACGAGGAGCAGTAGGAGAGGAGACATGGAGGTGGCCGTGATGTGACTCGGGAGTGGACCGTGAGGAGAGAGCAGCCCATTTCTTCACTCCTCCTCGCGTCCTTGCCCTGCCCAGAACCCACTCAACGGAGAGGACACCAGTTGACGCCCTGAGGAAGCCCAGAGCCGACGTTTGCGTGCTCGAACACACCCACGCCGCCCGGCCGTTGACACCGAGTGGGGGAGAGGATGTTTTCCTCGGATTTAAGCCACCACTGCCTCTCACACTTCGCCACCCACCTCCACACATCCACCGCACCCGCCCCACCCCATCTTTTCCTTACCTCTCGCTCTCTGCGAGCGAGGCGGAGGAAGAACTCGCCGGAGCCCGAGCGAGGTCGCGTTGGAGAAGCGCCGCCGCCGTCCTCGACGTCCCGCCGGACCTCGAGCTCGCCGGAGTTGCACCGTGGCACCGTTGCCGCTGCCGCCGCCACCCCTGCACGGCTTCAAGCTCGCGTGACCGCCCCAACCACTCGCCACCGCCCCACGTCGCCCCTAGAACCCGAGGAAGAAGCTGTTGCTGAGGAGGCCTATTGTCAATCCTGTTTATTTCAGGGACAAGACTTTGACCAGTACCAAGGCAAGCTCCCAAATGCTTGCTACTATACTTATCATTATATCATGCATGATTTACTTCTGAAGTTTTACAAAAACTTGGAAAAACAAAACTATTTTTGATATGGCCATTACTACTAGTGTTATTATAAATTATTACATTGCCATTAGTTACAACTTGGTGTTACCAAGCCCTTAGCCACCATATGGAATATTTACCACCACAAGTTAATAATTTTGAAGTCCCTAAGTGGACACCCCTAAAAGTGTGTTTTCGAAAAACAAAGGTTTTAAAAGAAAAACCCGGGAAAGGTGGGACCTTGTCCACGGGAGGATTGTGAAGAAGATGTTTTGGAAATGTTTTTCGAAAACGACACATAGACTAGTCTTGTGCCTGACAGCCCTACCGTACAACCACATCACTCAAAATGGGCACGGGCTTAATGGAAGCTTGTTTGTGTTAGTGTGAGACTTTACCTCAATTGGCTAGAAGGGGTTAAAGTCCCCGGAACCGAATGCTGGATATGGGCATACAAAGTGTGGACTGCGAGTGCCACCGGCAAGCAACAGTGGGTCTCCTGCCATGGCGGTGTGATGTCTAGGGGCAACCGGATCGATACGGCTAGCTCACTCGGTGCCGGGGAGAACAAACCCACTGAAGAGGTAATCGCATACTAGCATAGACATAGTGGAAGTTATGATCGGTTATCTGATGTTCGCATACTGTCGCGGGCAGTCCGTGGTGTTCACGGCAGATGTACCGGATGGTGTGGTGAAAGTGTACAAACTCTGCAGAGTCAAAACTATTCGAATAGCCGCGTCCGCGGTCATGGACAGCTGAATGGTCAATGTCGTCTAGCATTGTGTCAACGTTTACAAAAGGAGGTATTTGGAAAAAGGGGTTGTACCTGAGAGGTACTGGAAGAGGAACTTGGTACCTGGGAGGTACTGGAATTTGAACTTTGTACCTGGGAGGTACGGATGTTGGAAAACCGAAAGTTGTTTTACAAGAAGTTCTGCAAAGAAAATCTTTCTTCTCTTAAAACCACCTTTGTCAAAATCTCTCGGGTATGCAATGCCCTGAGAGAAACTATGGTATTTTTGAAGTATCTTTTTCAATAAAGATATAGAGATGTTAATCAACCATGATGAATCTTTCATCCATCATGGGTAGTAAACCCTAATTATAGCCTACCTATTCCACCATATAAGCATGATTGCATCTTATAAGCTTCATTCGGGATGTCTTGCGAGTACATAATTGTACTCATGGCTGTGCCCTGGATATTCCAATGTCCAGATTTTCATTGAGAAGACTACGTCGAAGATGAGGAGTATGCGGAAGATCGAGAGTTCGTCGACGTCTGTGCGAACTAGGAACGTCTCCCAGTCAGTTGCCTGTAGGTAGTCAAGGCATGACTTGGGCTTTGCCACGTTTGTGTGTTTGAAGATTTCCGCTGTGTTATGTGTTTCTATGCCCTGCGTGCCAGTTGTTTTTGTCTGGGTCATGTGACCATTTGTAGGAAACGTGTATTCGTTATGTAATGGATGATGTATCTGCAATGCCAACTTAAGTATGTTGTTCACGACTGACTGATCATGGGATCGTGAATGTATGCATACTGGAGGTCTCAGACTGCCGGTCTGGGGTCCCCACAGAGTTGGTATCAGAGCCATCCTGACTATAGGAGACCTTAGTTAGCATGGACGCCAGATAGGAAAGAAAAATATTTTTTGGTATCATTAAATTATCATCTAAAATATTTTCAGCTAAGGAAGCCTAAGTATAGCTTACTCTCCTCTCATCTTTTCAAATTATTCTAAACCTTACCCCTCTTAGTTAAAAGTTACCTAAAATTTTCTTCTGCTACCTTATCTCCATTCAAATTTGTATACCTGACGATGTTCCCAAGGCAAGATTTGAGATCAAGCAAGAGAGAAAGGATTGCCAGTTGATGTTCCCCTACGGAGAGCCCGATGGATTTGACCCATCTCCGCCTAACCGGCATGGCTAGGCGTCGGTCCGCCGTAAGGTGCAGTAGGACTTGTCCCCCTGCGTGAGAGAGACTCGCCGGGATCTTCCTTAAGAAGCGACCGACACATCCCAGCCTATATGAGACCCGTTCTATCTGCCATTCATCCCCACCCTCGCCATTGAAGTAGAATCCCGCTGAGAAACCTTGCCCTCATGGCTTGCTCCAGTTCCAAAGCCCCGAGTGAATCGCCAGCGCTGCCCACCTTCCTCCTAGAAACCATGGCCGATGGGCACCTCGGTTTTCCACTGGTCCTCAGGAGAGTCTGTGATCTTCTCGGTTGCCACATTCCCCCTCGTTATGTCGTGTTCAAAAGTTCAACCCCATTTCCTGGGGGTGATTTTCGAGCAGATGTATACCTCAGTCCATACCCCTCAGGCCCGAAGCAGCCCCAAGTGATCCACGGTAGGAACATGCCTACTCTGTATCAAACCATCCAGAAGGCCGCCTGGGAAGCCCTTGCTCGTCTCCGGCACTCAGAGCCGGTGGTGTCGCAAAGTCGAGCGTTCCGCTTTTTCCCAGCCAGGCCCCAGCCTGGTGCAGAGCTGATCCAGACCTCCACCGACAAAGAAGTCGATCCCGCCATCATTAGCAGCGTCGCCTACGGAGCTGCAATGTCGGCACTCTGTGATTCCCTGCTGGAAGAACTCGTGACCACTCGGCGCACCCTGATCCAAGTCAGTCTACAGCTGAAGGAGTCAAGGAACCCTGCGTCAGGTACCAGCCTCCAGGCCATCCCAGCAGAAGCAGTGACCCCAGTCCACCAGTTCATCGAAGCACGAGGTGCAGTAGCCCGAGTTCAGCAGCAACCCCAAGAGCAAGGTGTAGTCCTCGAAGGTGTGCCTGTAGATCCCCACCCCGCGGAAGATGGAGAGGTGGACACCACTCTTCGTCTTGGCCGTACTCCACCATCTACCCAGGGCCCTCAAGCGGAGTAGATCCCGTGCTTTGTTAGCTTGATCTGCGCTCGTGGGTTAGTAGAAGCGGCACGTTGTTTGCTTGTTTGTTGTTGGTGTTGATTTGGAAACAAGTCTTAAGGTGTGTTGTCTGTTCTTTGTTATTTGTGTTGTTTGTGGAAAACTCGTGTGTAGATTGATTCCCCTTTTGGGATCAACCTTGTGCCTCACGCACAGCTAAATTCTGGCGAGATATTTTCTCAGTAGCCCGTTTCCCTCTCTGAAACGCTCGTACCTCTACAAATCTGTGAATGCTGCAAGACCAGAGTTAGGGTAGCCAAGAAGGATTCAACGATACAAATCTTGCTCCAGCTCGTCAGCGAAGGCAAGATTGATACAACCCGGAGGTCACTACAGAAGAGAAACTTCAGGAAACAAAGGATACAAACTCGGCCCTAACGAAGAACACTGCAACAACCCAGTACGTATGCAAAACACTCCAGAAAATTCCTACTCGCTCACACGCTCCACGGCACTGCCTGAAGACGAGCCTGCTTCACCCGAAGCAGTGTCACGAGCCCCACGACGACGACGGACAGCTCGAGCAGCCTGCTCACCTCCAGCCGGAAGAACAGCCACCTCAGCCACCGGCGGTGCAGCTTGCACCTCCACTGCAGCTTGCTCCTCCTCTGCAACAAGCCCCTCCGGCGCAGCTAGCTCTACTGCCGCAGCATCTCCACCAGCGTCAGACCACCACCTGCATAAGCTAAGGATCAAAATGACCAACGCCGCATACAGCAGAGCGGTCACCACCGACAACGAGATCCCGAAGAACACGACGATGAGGACATGCTCAATGAAGCCCGCTCTCTCCAGCATCTCGCAGTAGGCTCTGAAGAAGGCGTGAATGAAGCTCATGGTGGATGTGAGGAGTAGAATAGCCTAGGAGGTTTCCGATTTATAGCCCAAGCTCGAGTGCCGCCCCTCGTCACCGTCTTGCGCGGGAAAGTGAAGAAATCACGAGCAGTGCTCGCCCTTTTGCGCGAAATCATCGAATCTTTGATCCCCAAAGCCGTGCTGGCCGCTGCATCGCAGCACGCGCATCAGTACCACCACCGATGAGTGCTCCGCGCATTGAAAACCAGGCCATGTGAGGAAGGAGAGAAAGCGAGAAAGAAGAAGAGAAGAAAGAGAGGCGAGACTGTCAGGTGGACCCGGCCCCACTTGTCTCGTTTTCCCTAAATCCTTTACAAATATAATTTTGGACAAACCAATCTCACTGTGTCTGTGAGCCAATTATTGGTGGCACAAATATTTTAGTACGAAGAAAATTTTTTGTATCTCTAAATCCCATACCCTCGAATTCCCTAGTACCCCACCTGCGAATCTCGGGACGAGATTCTTTTAAGGGGGAAGATCTGTCACACCCCCATTTTTAATCCCCGTTTTTATTTTTAGCCTTTTGTAGAATATAAGTGAGACTCCAAATTATGAACCTATGTGTGAACCCACTTGTGCTTGTACTCTTGATCATCCATGTGTGAAATATTAGTGCTTGTGGTTTGTGCAAAACAAATTTT
This sequence comes from Poa pratensis, assembly GCA_947311845.1. NCBI lineage: Eukaryota > Viridiplantae > Streptophyta > Magnoliopsida > Poales > Poaceae > Poa > Poa pratensis. The sequence goes on from CAMZMU010000035.1 coordinate 1,507,355, forward strand.
TAGAATTTTCTAATTAGGTTTTTATTTTCTGAAATCTGTTAAGACTTGCTGTTTTGGACATGTTATTTTATGTGGTTAAAATGCGCAATTATGGAAAATTTGAGTTTGGAGATGATCTATGGTGTGTGGACATTGGTTCCATGCCCTTGGATCACCTTTTGTACCTTTGGAACCCCTAGATACATGCATGTTTATATGGCTAAAGATTAAGACAGAAAACAGAAAAAAAAAACAGAAAAACAGAAAAGTCAGAAAACAGTCAGAGAGTAGCCCACTTACCAGCATCTTTCCCTGCCCTTAAACATTTTTCAAAAATGGACCAAAAATATTAAATGGAAATATTCAACCTGGAGATCATTTACCAATTTAAATTTTTCCATTTGGACTTGATTTGCTAGGTGAATCAAGCAGCAATTTTGCTATCTGTTGACTGCCCTGACACTTAGCCGTTTTTCTGAAAAACTGAATTTTCTGAAGATTACTGTTCACAGCACGGGCAGAATTTTGGAGCACGTTTTCGTGTTGATTTCGTGCGAACCAGAGGGAGCGACCATGTCCATTCTACTCCCCCATGTCCCCACTTCATCTCCATGCCATTGGATGGCTTCGTTGAGGTCAACGAGGAGCAGTAGGAGAGGAGACATGGAGGTGGCCGTGATGTGACTCGGGAGTGGACCGTGAGGAGAGAGCAGCCCATTTCTTCACTCCTCCTCGCGTCCTTGCCCTGCCCAGAACCCACTCAACGGAGAGGACACCAGTTGACGCCCTGAGGAAGCCCAGAGCCGACGTTTGCGTGCTCGAACACACCCACGCCGCCCGGCCGTTGACACCGAGTGGGGGAGAGGATGTTTTCCTCGGATTTAAGCCACCACTGCCTCTCACACTTCGCCACCCACCTCCACACATCCACCGCACCCGCCCCACCCCATCTTTTCCTTACCTCTCGCTCTCTGCGAGCGAGGCGGAGGAAGAACTCGCCGGAGCCCGAGCGAGGTCGCGTTGGAGAAGCGCCGCCGCCGTCCTCGACGTCCCGCCGGACCTCGAGCTCGCCGGAGTTGCACCGTGGCACCGTTGCCGCTGCCGCCGCCACCCCTGCACGGCTTCAAGCTCGCGTGACCGCCCCAACCACTCGCCACCGCCCCACGTCGCCCCTAGAACCCGAGGAAGAAGCTGTTGCTGAGGAGGCCTATTGTCAATCCTGTTTATTTCAGGGACAAGACTTTGACCAGTACCAAGGCAAGCTCCCAAATGCTTGCTACTATACTTATCATTATATCATGCATGATTTACTTCTGAAGTTTTACAAAAACTTGGAAAAACAAAACTATTTTTGATATGGCCATTACTACTAGTGTTATTATAAATTATTACATTGCCATTAGTTACAACTTGGTGTTACCAAGCCCTTAGCCACCATATGGAATATTTACCACCACAAGTTAATAATTTTGAAGTCCCTAAGTGGACACCCCTAAAAGTGTGTTTTCGAAAAACAAAGGTTTTAAAAGAAAAACCCGGGAAAGGTGGGACCTTGTCCACGGGAGGATTGTGAAGAAGATGTTTTGGAAATGTTTTTCGAAAACGACACATAGACTAGTCTTGTGCCTGACAGCCCTACCGTACAACCACATCACTCAAAATGGGCACGGGCTTAATGGAAGCTTGTTTGTGTTAGTGTGAGACTTTACCTCAATTGGCTAGAAGGGGTTAAAGTCCCCGGAACCGAATGCTGGATATGGGCATACAAAGTGTGGACTGCGAGTGCCACCGGCAAGCAACAGTGGGTCTCCTGCCATGGCGGTGTGATGTCTAGGGGCAACCGGATCGATACGGCTAGCTCACTCGGTGCCGGGGAGAACAAACCCACTGAAGAGGTAATCGCATACTAGCATAGACATAGTGGAAGTTATGATCGGTTATCTGATGTTCGCATACTGTCGCGGGCAGTCCGTGGTGTTCACGGCAGATGTACCGGATGGTGTGGTGAAAGTGTACAAACTCTGCAGAGTCAAAACTATTCGAATAGCCGCGTCCGCGGTCATGGACAGCTGAATGGTCAATGTCGTCTAGCATTGTGTCAACGTTTACAAAAGGAGGTATTTGGAAAAAGGGGTTGTACCTGAGAGGTACTGGAAGAGGAACTTGGTACCTGAGTGGTACTGGAATTTGAACTTTGTACCTGGGAGGTACGGATGTTGGAAAACCGAAAGTTGTTTTACAAGAAGTTCTGCAAAGAAAATCTTTCTTCTCTTAAAACCACCTTTGTCAAAATCTCTCGGGTATGCAATGCCCTGAGAGAAACTATGGTATTTTTGAAGTATCTTTTTCAATAAAGATATAGAGATGTTAATCAACCATGATGAATCTTTCATCCATCATGGGTAGTAAACCCTAATTATAGCCTACCTATTCCACCATATAAGCATGATTGCATCTTATAAGCTTCATTCGGGATGTCTTGCGAGTACATAATTGTACTCATGGCTGTGCCCTGGATATTCCAATGTCCAGATTTTCATTGAGAAGACTACGTCGAAGATGAGGAGTATGCGGAAGATCGAGAGTTCGTCGACGTCTGTGCGAACTAGGAACGTCTCCCAGTCAGTTGCCTGTAGGTAGTCAAGGCATGACTTGGGCTTTGCCACGTTTGTGTGTTTGAAGATTTCCGCTGTGTTATGTGTTTCTATGCCCTGCGTGCCAGTTGTTTTTGTCTCGGTCATGTGACCATTTGTAGGAAACGTGTATTCGTTATGTAATGGATGATGTATCTGCAATGCCAACTTAAGTATGTTGTTCACGACTGACTGATCATGGGATCGTGAATGTATGCATACTGGAGGTCTCAGACTGCCGGTCTGGGGTCCCCACAAGGAGGAGCTTGGTCTGGACACAGCTGTGATCCCGGATTCGTATGCTCGTCGGAGGACAAATTGTGTTTGCCGGTGTAGTCTCGTACATGCCCGCAAACTGTGACACACACAACTTGTTAGGCCGATTGCCCTAGATACTTTCTCACAATGGTGGATAGCTCCGACGAGTCTTTAATCCCAATCTCAATAAAACATTTTTTTTACTGGTTCTTTGTTGTGTGGCCCATCCAAGAACACGCGACCAAAACTTTCACAAGCTGCGTTTGTTGTCTTGCTCATCAAGATGGTTTAGGTTTCTCTAGAGTCCAGGGTCATGTGACCAGATTCAGTTGGTTGTGTTGTGTTTGATGATTCATCAATTGACATACAGACATATGTTGCACATCTGAAAAAACAAAAATGCTTGCAGGTGACCGATACGCAAGGAGTGATGAACGCACCTCACAGGAGCACGGGCCCAAGCCCACTTTTCTGCTACGGGAGTGATGTGTTGGGAACGCCGGTGGGTTTCGGCCCTATATATCAGCACCCAACAAAAACTACCCCCTCTTTTGCCTTTCTAAAACTTTTTTTATGTGTCTGAAATAAAATTTTCATCTAGAAACGGGGATGTACAGCTGTACACCAAAGCAAGTGAAAACAGCTCCGGCACTACTAGAAAAATGACCTCTAGTCGCGGTTCCAGAGGACCTTTAGTCGCGGTTGGGCAACCGCGACTAGGCTGGCGGGACTAAAGCCCCCACCCTTTAGTCGCGGCGGATTCCGAACCGCGACTAGAGGTCCCTCCACGTGGGATTTAGGGGGACGTGGGGTGTTGGGACCTTTGGTCCCGGTTGGTAGCACCAACCGGGACCAAAGGGTTTTGGTTTTTTTTTTCTTTTTCGATTTAATTGCAGGGTTTAGGGTTTATGAATGCCGGTGTTTGGTTATAGCTAGGTTCCCGTGTCCCGTGGTAACGGTAACCCTTCTCGTTGCGATGACGGTTACGGTGACGGTAACCGTGACGGTTACCGTTACGGTAACCGTAACGTTTTCGATGTCGTAACCGTTCCTGTGTCGTATGAAGTCGGTGCACATATTTATAACACATACAATTAAATTAAGTAATACTTGAAGATCGTAGACAAGAGTTCGTTGATGCGCCAAGAGTTATCGTAGTACAAGAGTTGAAGCAAAACAACAAGTTACTTTAACGATTTCATGCTTTCAGCATCGTAGTACTCTCCTTTCTCCTGTAAGGCCTCTGAAAGGTAAAATCCCGCCAATTCCTCTCCAATTGCTCTGAAGCGGTGGTCGAGTGGTAGCCTCTCGCGCTTTTTTGCCAACTCTGCATCCTTTCTCATATTCCATTTCTCGGTGACTAATACATATATATACTCGCAAACGAAGAATCCACAGTACTCAGTTTCCATTGGTTGCTCCATGCAAGACTATACAAGAATAGATTTCAGTCAATAATAATGAAGTATGCATGAGAAATGTTGTGTGGACGAAGAGGTAGCAGTACTTACGTGGTTTAACTTCCAATCTAGCTTTTGGCGCCACCCACCTTCAGGATCTTCCGCTCGAAACCTTTCCCAAACTTTGCCCGACAAAGAACATTTACAAATGAGTTATTCGTTAATGACTTGACATCAAGATATGAATGACAGAGGCGGTAAGAAATGAATGTACCTTGCTAGTAAGTCGAAACAACTCCTGTAAGTGTCAGGATGATACCTCAATGAGTCAAGTGAATGAATAAGTCCTTCGTGATGTCTAATGACAAGAAGAATCCAGTGGTAGCTGGGCACAGTCATGCATAACTCATCAGTTAAACTTAACATCGGGTGAGCAAATTAGAATGTGTAGAAGACACTAAAACTTACCCGAAGTTGTAAGGCCAATATATAGTTCTTTTGTCGCGGTATCGCTTGAACACCCTTAGCAAATCATCCGGTGTGTTCTTGTTATACAAGGGATTTATTATGGTTTCTTCGTTATATTTATCCGGGTCAATGAACCCAATGTCATGCTGGTTCAGCTTTTTGAGCTCGAGCATCTTCAATCTGCATAATATAGCACACAAAAGATTAAAGTGAGAATAATTACAAACAATGAACGAGACTAGGTAAAGACTTAAATAAATCACTTACAGGCAATAGGAACTCATGATAGATTTGTCGAGTGCCCGCAGATTGTATAGCTGAAAAAGTTCGCTAAACGTAACAGTGTGATTGTAGTCTTCTAAGAAGTGCTCATCGTCTTCCCTACATTTCAGAACGATAGCAGATGTCTTCTTTGCATTTTTCATGTACCATTGATGCAGAGTACGCATTTTTGTTGGAAGGCCCCTGATTTGCACCAAAGCTTTCCCCGGAACGAAGTTTCTTACTGGAGGAGCTGGTGGTGCAGTCTCAAAATTCAATCTCGAAGCATATTCATCTATAGGCATTTGCGCTTCGGCGGCAAGACGACGGATTACCTCTATGTCAAACACCATCGGCTCTTTAGGGTCAGATTGTACTGGTTGTTTTCCGCGCTGGGGAACTCGACTATCTTTGTTCGTCGGCGGCGGGACAATTAGCGGGGGGACAGAACGTACGGGTTGTTCTCCGAGCTGGGGAACTTGTTTACCTATCTTCGGCGGCGGTGGGACCGATGGTGCTGCTTTTGTAGCTTCCTTCGCCGGCGGGACCGATGGTGCTGCTTGTTTTTCGTTTGCCGCCGGTGGCGGGACTGACTCTGCGTCTTGTTCACCTTTCTTCGGCGCCTCCGCCGCCGTCACCTCGTCATATGACTTATGAATAGAACGGACATAGTCAGATGGCGGATTCTCTGGAGGGACATATAAGTTGTCAATGACTTTATGACAAGCCGCTGCAGTATAGCCCTCGGTAAATGTTGGCGGCGGCACTTTCGGTGTGAACAATGATTTATTATGCTCCTCGATGGCTGCTTCGTTTTGGTCAAGAGTCTTCTGCCAAGGTTGCCTCAGATCAGGCATTGTGGCCCTTTTAGCAGGTCGCCTCTTGACCGGGGAAGACGCGCGCCTTCTCCGTTTAAGCGGTACGGACACTTCCGGTGGGGGGTTCCATACCGGAGATGGAGATGGAGATGGACTTTGCTGACTGAGATGGTCCTCTAGATTATTTTCCGGTGTGGGGTCCCTGTCACGCGGTGCCGGAGATGGATGTGTCTCATCGATACCCCGGCAGGGTGGGCTTTGCTGAGTCGGTGGCTTTGAGAACTTGATGTATTTCTTGTTCCACTGGACGAAACCACCCTTGACATCGCACAATGCCTCCTCACCGTTACCTCCAGGAATCTCAAGAGCCAATGATTCCGATCCCGGCACAATTTCATCCACCCCGACAACAGCATAGCCAGGATGAATGACACCATTATGGTAGCTTGCTGTGTCGACAATCGGTAAAGCATAGCCGACCGCCACCTTCATGGCACCACTGTTTTGGTTGGTGCTCTTTTTATCTTGGTCGGCCGTGTAAAATGTATTTCCATTTATCTCGTACCCTTTAAAAGTCAATATAGTCGAAGACGGTGTCTTGGCCAATAAGTATAGCTGTAGTTCATTTGTGGTGACATTCATCAGTCTTTTCTGTAACCAACCGCCAAAAGTCCTGATGTGTACTCCATCAATCTCATCTTCTGGGTATTTGGAGCGTAAATCATTCTTGTGTTGCTGGATATACGGAGCCACCAAGATGGAACTATGCAGAACTGTGTAGTGTGCTCGAGTGAAAGAATCCACGTCTTCACATATGATTGCTTTCTTTCCTAGCGTGCCTTTTCCACGCAGTCTCCCCTCATGACGCGATTGAGGAACACCAATCGACTTAAGATCAGGAATAAAGTCAACACAAAACTCAATGACCTCCTCAGTTCCATAGCCCTTGGAGATGCTTCCTTCTGGCCTAGCACGGTTATGAACGTATTTCTTTAAGACTCCCATAAACCTCTCGAAGGGGAACATGTTGTGTAGAAATACAGGACCGAGAACACGTATCTCTTCCACCAGGTGAACTAGAAGGTGCGTCATAATATTGAAGAAGGTTGGTGGGAACACCAACTCGAAGCTGACAAGACATTGGACCACATCATTCTCTAAATCTTTTAGAGTAAGTGGATTGATAACCTTCTGAGAAATTGCATTCAGGAATGCACATAGCTTCACAATGGGTACTCGAACATTTTCTGGTAGAAGTCCCCTCAATGCAACCGGAAGTAATTGTGTCATAATCACGTGACAGTCATGAGACTTCAGGTTCTGAAATTTTTGCTCTGCCATGTTTATTATTCCCTTTATATTCGACGAGAAGCCAGATGGAACCTTCATACTGCGAAGACATTCAAAAAATATTTTCTTCTCTTCTTTCGTAAGAGCATAGCTCGCAGGACCTTGATGATTATCAGAATGATCGTCGTCTCGTGAATGCATACGTCGATGGGCCTGTCTTGCTTCCGGTGTATCTTTTGACTTTCCATACACGCCCAACAAGTTAAGCAGGTTCAAGCAAAGATTTTTTGTCACGTGCATCACGTCGATTGCAGAGTGAACCTCTAGCATTATCCAATAGGGCAGCTCCCAAAATATAGATTTCTTCTTCCACATGGGAACGTGGTTCTGAGCGTCATTCGGAACAGATAGTGCTCCAGCACCCTTCCCAAATATTACTTTTAAATCCTTGACCATATCATGTATAACAGAACTAGAAGGTCGAGTAGGCTTCCGCCGAATATCTTCCTCACCTTTGTAATGTCGGCCTTCCTTTCTTCCTGCATGCCTCGGTACAAGCCATCGACGATGGCCCAGGTACACAATCTTGTTACCTATATGTTTACCTTGAGTCTCACCTAAACAATGCGTACATGCATTGTATCCCTTGTTTGACTGTCCTGAGATGTTACTAAGAGCAGGCCAATCATTGATGGTTACAAACAAGAGCGCTCGTAGATCAAATTCCGTTTGCTCGTGCTCATCCCACACACGCACACCTTCATCACTCCACAGCTGTAAAAGTTCTTCCACCAATGGCCTCAGATACACGTCAATGTCGTTGCCAGGTTGCTTCGGGCCTTGGATGAGCACTGGCATCATAATGAACTTCCGCTTCATGCACAACCAGGGAGGAAGGTTATATATACATAGAGTCACAGGCCAAGTGCTATGACTGGAGCTCTGCTCTCCAAATGGATTAAATCCATCTGTACTTAGACCAAATCTTAAGTTCCTAGCGTCATCCGAAAATTTCGGGAACACTCTGTCGATTTTTCTCCACTGGGACCCATCAGCGGGGTGTCTCATCATCATGTCTTTTTTACGTTCTTCTTTGTGCCAGCGCAACAACTTGGCATGCTCTTTGTTTTGGAACAAACGTTTCAGACGTGGTATTATAGGAGCATACCACATCACCTTGGCAGGAATCCTCTTCCTTGGACAACCTTGCTCGCCCTCAACTTCACCTGGGTCATCTCGCCCAATCTTAAACCGCAATGCACCGCATACAGGACAAGCATTTAAATTTTCGTGCTCGCCGCGGTAGAGGATGCAGTCATTAATGCATGCATGTATCTTCTGCACCTCTAATCCTAGAGGGCAGACAACCTTCTTTGCTTCATACGTACTAGAGGGCAATTCGTTTTCATTTGGAAGCATCTTCTTAACTATTTTCAGCAAACTTTCAAAGTGCTTGTCGGTAGTACCACTCTCTGCCTTCCATTGTAGCATTTCCAGTATCGTACCGAGCTTTTTCTGGCCATCTGTACAAGTTGGGTACAACAATTTGCTGTGATCGGCTAACATGCGCTCCAACTTCAACCTCTCGTTTTCACTTCCACAGTCCATTTGTGCATCATGAATGGCCTGACGAAATCATCGTCGGGCTCATCAAAGATGGCATCCTCTTCAACTTCGTCTTCCCCCATTGTAGTATCAGCGTGTTCATTGAACAGAGGATAGTTGTCATTATCCTCCTCTTCTTCATTCTCTTCCATTATAACCCCTCTTTCTCCATGCTTGGTCCAACAATAATAACCAAGCATGAAACCATTTCGCAACAGGTGTTCGTGAAGCCTGTCTGTGGAAGAGTATGTATACTTATTCATACAGAGACTGCATGGACAACACATAAAACCATCCTTTCGCTTGCTTGTCTCAGCCACATGGAGAAAATTATGCATGCCAGTAATGAATTCGGCACAAACTCGGTCACCGTACATCCATTGACGTCTCATCTGCATTATATAAGTATATCAAAAAATAGATAATAATTATGGAACAAAATCATACAACATAGATTTTTTTAAATAAAAAAGAAAGCTCACCTAGGTGGTGTCGGTGACGAGACGGTCTATCGACGACGGTGAGGAGGTGAATGTTGTGACACTGAAATACAAAAACATAATTTAGTTTAAGATCAAATTGACAATACAAAATTGAGCTAAATAAGCAAAATGAGCTAACTTAGGCATTTCATCATACACCTACCTAGCACTACAAATATGAATTGAGCTAAATGAGCTAGACAACCAACGAAACGGGCGCCGAAAGAGAGAGTTTGCAGTTGCTAACCCTGGATAGATGCACCACCGTCAATCTTAACAAATGGTGCAAAAAATCGTGGATGAAATCGAGCTCGGTGGAGAGAAAATGGAGATTCAACTCGAGCTCGAAATGGCCAAGGCTGGCTCGGGGTGGAAGATGAAGGCGACCGACCTTTGGTCGCGGTTGGTGGCTCCAACCGCGACTAAAGGTCCTCGCTAGGACAGGCGGCCTTTTTGTGCGGGACCTTTAGTCGCGGTTGGAGCCACCAACCGCGACTAAAGGTCCCGCGCGTGCCCCGCGCGGCTCCGGCCGCAGGTGGAGGACCTTTAGTCGCGGTTGGTGGCTCCAACCGCGACCAAAGCTCCAGCACAAACCGCCACCTGTCCTAGCCGTTGGAGCTGTCGGAGCCGCGAGACCTCTAGTCGCGGTTCGGAAACGAGCCGCAACTAAAGGTCCGCCTCTAAGGCCACTTTTCTACTAGTGCGGGTAGCAACGCAGTATATATGATGCCAGGACATTGCTCTGTACTATGTACCACATAACTTCATGCTGGGCTATCAAAGCTAGCTAATCTGCATCCGTTCGATATGATGGTATCGTGTAATGTAATATCGCCTATCTGCAACGACTGAACCTGGTTTCGGTCTACAGGTCATTCGAACTGCTACATGGCTTTAGAATTTAAACAGTATAACGTTGTTTTTGATAAAGACATGAGGGTATTGTAGATAAATATATATGGTAAAGGAGGTCAAGATTTTTCCAGCCACATGTACGTTCCACATGATTTGAACTTACTCTAGCAATCTTAGGTGATCAGATTCAGCATGGTATCTGTAAATAGACCGACCAAATAGTGTGTGCATCACATGAATATCCAGCCACACGTGCAGAACGCTGAATCTCCAAACGATTTGAACTACTCCAGCAATTTTAGGTTGTCCGATTCAGCAAGCCCTGAAATTCAGGTGTTAAGTTCATAGACAGCCCTCCACTGAGGACCTTGCAAGCTGCTCGTGGAGGACGGCATCTGTGAGGGTGCTGAGCGCGCGGGATGCTGCCGGCGACTCGCTCCGCACAGGAGGAAAAGGGACCAGGTCGGCGCCATGGAAAACTTCTTGTTGACTTTGGTTTGGTGGAGCAGGGGTGGAGCAGTCGCGGACGAGCCCATGGCGGCGTAGGAGTTTGACCTGAGGTAAGCAAGCTAGGTATTGTGAGTTTCACAGGGGATACTGCGCGGGACGGAGGAGGAGATAAATGCGTTTCAGGGTTTCGTTTGGGCTTGGCCCATCTCAGCGATTGCGAAAAGAGAGTTTAGAGTCTGGCAGACCACGGATCAACTCCATTTAATAGTAAAGAAGACTGACACTGTTAGGTAAGCAGTGGTCAAAATATTGGTGGCTAAGCCGATAACCGGCCAATTTATAGCTTATCGGAGCAAGACCGTTAAGATAAGTGAATACCGTCGACATTTAGCGGTTTTGTAACAGGCCAATATATCACAAAACCTATTTTTAAAAAAACATTACCGATAAATAGTCGACCGATAAAATCAATAAATCTACAGGTAAACCGATTTATCTCTTATGTTGGGTCGATCGATAAGTTAACGAGAAGCGATACCTGAACATCATTGAGGGATATCAAACCTCACGTCAGGTACCTTTCTTCATCTGATTTTTCCTTAGCTCTTGTTCATGCCTTCTTCTATCGATGATTTAATAATGGAACATTACTAACCTAGGCGTAGCCTATTATGTACACAATTTCACATTATAATTTTGCATACTTTTAATATGAATCTTTATACATAGAAAACGTTTTTTAAATCTTGTAAATACATTTTGTATTTTTAAGTAAAATGATCACTGGATCTCGGAAGTCAAACCGACTTTTAAAATCAATGGATCGTTCAAAACAAAACAAAAAAATCAACCCATCTCTCTAGTTCGGGCTGCGGCAGGCCTCATATTCCAGTTTCAGCAAAATGTTAGTAATAAACACTTCTTGCAGATAAAACAAGATAACAAATGAACATTCGAATTCCGAAATATCCAATTATTGTACCTAAACCTACTAGCTTTTCATTATACAAATAGGAACGTACATAATCGTGAATGTACACGAAATGTCGTTGCTTATTTACGGTGATGCGACGCCTTAATTTGCTTGTGACCTCATTTGCACAAACTTTATGACTATGCTATCAATAAAACGGAGAATGGAAAATCTCCATGGCTCAATGAAAAACAAAGCTCCAAACCAAAGGCAAAAACCAAAAACAGTGCCAAGAATTACAGAGTAATACAACCCCACATCATGTCCCTGTTCTTTGACGTCTTCAGCTCCCCCATCCGAACAAGCGCTCAACGGGAAGCCACAAAGCCCCAGATTGTTGCCGTAAATTGATGGGTCTACAAGTGTCTGTAGCTGATTTCCATTGGGTATTTTGCCCCTTAAACGATTGTTTGACAGATTTAACATGCCGAGGGCTTGCAAATTTGAAATGCTTGGAGGATAGTACCTGAAAGTTCATTCCATGACATGTCTAGGGACTCCAAGAGCTCTAAACTGCCAATTTCTTCTGGAATACTGCCCGATAGATCATTTCTGGATAAGTTCATGAATCGGAGACTTTGAAGGTATGTTAGTTCCTCAGGGATGTCCTCGGTGAGTAGATTGCTTGAGCAATCCATACCTGTCATTAACTCGATTGCTTTCTCAAAAGTTTGTTCCCGGCCCTTCCAGAATATGTTAACTTTGTCTATGTACACGTCAGGGGATAACTGGATTGTGGGCGCAGTTCTCAGCGAAAAAGTGGAAATCCGGCTCAGCTGAACAATCTGAAGCTGGTTATTGTTTTCGGAAGATTGTAATCTGGAAACTATTTGGTTTGGCTGTTTCATGGATGATAAGTTGCCGAACGTGTTGGGGATGAATCCGGTGACTCTGTTTTCGGAAAGGTCAAGTACTTGCAGATGAGAAAGCTGAGATAACTCGGATGGAATGACACCGGTGAAGTCATTGGATGGGAGGCTCAGCAGTCATAGAAGAGGAACTCTTGTTCCAATCCAAGAGGGAATATCACCGAAGAACATGTTGTTCCCAAGATCTAGGGTGACGAGAACTCTACAGGTCCCAATTACGGAAGGGAAATCTCCATAGAAGTTATTGTTAGCAAGATGGAGTGACTGAAGAGGAAGGTCCAAGTTTGTTGAGTTGCTAGGAAATTCACCCGATAAGCCATTGTTGGATACGTCCATAAATACGAGAGCTTGTAATTTCCACCAGCAACTTGGGAGCTCCCCCGTGAACTGGTTATTCGATAGATCGAGTAATTGGAGAGAGGCCAATCGACAGAAAGTCGAAGGGACATTGCCAAACATGCGATTATCGTTCATGGCTAGAATTGTAAGGTTGGTGAACCGTGACCAATCAGACGACAGCTTCCCCGTCAGCTGATTCCCCGATATATCCAGATAGTCCAAACTGGGGTGGACACCGAACACTTGCGACATATCGCCGGTGAAGTGGTTCCCTTCCAGTTGCACCCGGAACAGCCCCGCGCAGTTCTTGAGGCACGGCGGCAGCGTGCCACTGAAGTTGTTCTGGTTCGCCGTGATGTTCTGCAGCGCGTGGCCGGAGCACAAGCTCCCGGGAAGTTGGCCTGAGAAGCTGTTGTTCTCGAATCTCGCGTCGGTCAAGCTCAGCCCTTTCCCCAGGTCCGGCGGTATGGTGCCGCTGAAATTGTTGTCGAACAGAGCGAGGTAATAGAGGTTTTTCAGCCATGTGATGGTGTCTGGCAGCTCACCTTCCAAGCGGTTGGCACTGACGTCCAAGACTTGCAATGCCGTCATGTTGCCGGTCTCAGGTGGAATCACGCCGGTGAGCTCACTGAAGAAGAGCGCCAGTCTCGTGAGCTGCGTGTGGCTGCCGATCGAGTTAGGTATCGGCCCCGTCAGCCAGTTCACAGACAAATCCAGCTCAAACAGGTTGACTAGCTTGCCTATCTCGGCAGGGATAGGTCCTGTAAAATTGTTGTTGAAAAGATAAAAGTAACTCAGATTGGTTGCTTGGCCGAGCTCCGGCGGAATCTTCCCGGTGAAGGCGTTGTTCTGTGCTTGGAATGATATGACCTCCGGCCAGGATGTGAAGAGTACGCCTGGGATCCCTCCAGTGAAAAAGTTGGACGATATGCCGAACTCCCGCATCTTACGCATCCCGGCGAACGCCGGCGGAAGGACACCCGTGAGGTGGTTTATGTCCAACTCCATGACATTCAGGTTGGCAAGGTTGCCAAGCTCGGGTGGTATAGTGGAAACCAACCCGGCGCTCTTAATGTCTAGGTGTGCAAGCATCTGGAGCCGGCCAAGGACCGGCGGGATCAGACCACCGAGCGGGTTGTTGCCGAGCTCAAGAGCTGTGAGCTGGAACATTGACCCAAGGAAATCGGGTATTCCCCCCGTCAGATTATTGTAGGCAAGCCGCAGGTCCTGGAGCTTGCTCAACTTCGACAGAGACCCTGGTATCCGGCCGGGGAAAGCATTGATGGACAAGTTGAGGTACCTCAGGTTGGCGGGGAGCTTCTCCGGTATCTGCCCGGAGAGATCGACCATGGCGCAAACACAGTCTTTTTTTTAGGGGAGGCGCAAACACAGTCATTCGATCATCAAGTCTCCCACCCCCACGGTTTCAGAAAACGTACCAATCTTTCCGCGCGCTCGCATAAGCTCTGAACGGCGCTGTGACGGGGCTGACGGCCCACGGACTGCGCCCAGTTAGGGTACATAGCAGCATCTCCCAGCGGCTCCCTCATGAACAACCTTGCGCCGGCGAAGCTCGGCTGTGAACTAACCGTGGCCAGCGACTCAGCGAGGCACCTCGTTGAAGGAGCATAGGCATCGCAAAACCCGCTCTTATGGCTTCACAGAAGCTGCGTCCTCGTCTCTCTCCTCCGCGCGCGCCATCACCGGAGAAGACACCATGCCAGCGTCATCGACCGATGTAGCATCACCGTGGTCACTTGCAGCTCTGGGGATAGGCGTTTGCATCACAGCCTGTCCTTTGCAGCTTCGATGGCGTGGTCCTTTGAAGCTCCGGTGGGCAGTGGCGACCGCTGGCAACAGCGCTGACATCTTCTTGCATCACACGCGGGCAACCACTGGTACACCGCTCTGATACGCACCCTTTCGCGGCATCGTCGCCTATGCTGTGCAGCTTCACCGCGCACCACTCACATCATCAGCGGCCAGACCTCGCAGCTCCATCAAACTACCGAATACCTCGCGTTCCTGCATCAGCGGCGACGTGGGGGCTCATGCGCGTTTGGAGGATGCAGCGCGTGGATCGTTGGGATTGTAGACTTTTCGTAACAATAAGAGATAGTGGTAAGAGATAAATAGACTCATTTTGTCCGTCCTGGGAGCTGCCATGTATTTCCTACAGCCAGCCTGTGTCAATTTAGAAGAAAAAGAATGCTAAATCTGTAACATAAAAATGGCAGACGCAAATGGAAGCCAATTAAAACGACAGGTGCAAGTGGAACTTTGTAAGCTAGCTTGTAGTATGTGATCACAAACGAGTACGATTCACATCCACAACCGTGTTCAAAGTCTTCAAAGCGTGTAGATGCATGAGAGAAAGACTCATTCAGAAGCAACCAGTTGGCCACTTGTGTAATTCAGAATTTTCCGCTCTCTTTCCTGGAACAGACAATCTGGACTTGTTCTTCCCTTGCATTAATCCTTTTCATATATATAATTGACTGGTCACGGTTTCCCATCCATATGTTCTCTGCGGACTGGGCCCCGTTCTTTACACATGGAGGACCAGCACGGCCACACCAGGCCTGGCGACAAGGCTATATAAGCGCAAAGACTCTCTCCGGACAGCCATTGTGCAGACAGCCATTTGTTTCATCTCTACGGTCGCAACATTCATTCTGTAAGTAGTTCTTGAGGGTTTGTCTCTTTGCTCTATGTCTTTCTGCTTATATGCTACCTAACATCAGAAATCGGAGAGATGAATCTCTCTCGTTCTATTGTTAGGTCCTTCGTTTGGCAAACAAGCGAGTTCTCTATCATAGTCTTTTACATCCCAGAGGGTTGTGTACTTCCCCAATCCGAAGGAGTGTGCTTCCCGTTATTATTTGTGTGCGCTTCTAGTAGTAATTGCTTATGGCTACCAGAGGATGATGATCTTTTTTATTTCACTTGCAGTTCACAAGGACCACAAACTTCCCGAAACTGAATCTTTTGTACCTCCCATCGTAACTCTATTTATTTACTGCTGGATGATTTTTTGTTAACATATTATTACTTTCCTTGCACTTCAGGGGGGCGCTATGTACATCGAGCTGAAATTCCGGCAATAAGCATGTGCAACCCCAGAAGATGTTTCTTAATTTTTTGGTCGCTTCACGGGAGACTGTGCCCCTCCCGGAACTGAATCTATGCACCTCACATCTCGTATGTTGTGCGTACTTCCGGGCGGAGTTATTCAATTCTGTTGCGCAATTTTTGCTAGAATATTCCAATCATTATGAGAAAACGGCGCAAATGATACATCAGTGGAAATATATTGACCAGGCACAATATTTTTTCACAAAGAATATTTCAAAAATATCTTATTATTTACGGACAACTTTAAAACTCTACATGAAGCGGCATTAATAAAAGTGGCATAACTCCGGGACAACTAATAGGAAGAAACAAAAAATATAAACAATTACAAATATATGAATTGGACACAAATCTTTCGGTACAGTACATATTTCAAGAAGGATTCTGTATTTTTGTTTGTATGCTACTTGTTCAAAGAGAAAAAATGTAGGAAGTGAACTAATAAAATTATACGAGACCAGCAGAAAGAAGGAGCCTCCATGGGCCTATATAGTACTCCGAGCAGCCAGAGCTTGAACTAATGAATCCCCATGCAGTGGCTGATGATTTTATTGTGAAGGTGAATAATGAGGATCTATGTATCCATAAGATCAGGTTGAAGTATTCATTTAGAGATGCTTGAAATTTCTTCTTCCTCGGGATTGTCATTCTGAGGACATGAAGATCTCAAGAGTCTCACAATAGAAATTGCCTGCAGCAAATAGCAAAGAGGTGGATAAGTTCTAGTTGCAGTTGCCAAGAAAAATAATATTCGTGTGTAATTTTTCTTTTTGAAGTGTCTTTTTTTGCAGGGGCCACAAGCTTATAAAACAAACAAGCCCACAAAAGTTGAAGTTTAACTATTCACACACCTTATTGGATCAGGCCCAGAAGAAGGCAAAACCACCAATCCCCATAACGGTGACGAGGGGTACAATGGAGGCCCATAGAACACCCTTTCCGAAGCGGCGTCTGTCGGTTTGACAGGAGCCCAGTATCCATAATGCAGCCCAGGCCTCCGCAACCCCGGCAACTATAATGGCAGCTAGAGAGAGGTAGTACGCGAGCCTGTGATGACCAAACACCACTCCGCTGGGCGCTTTGTAGAACACTGTTACCATGGCCATGCTCAAGGTGAACAGATCCACTGTCAACAGCGCTCGAGATACATTGGACGGGTCTATGGTGATGCTGATCTCATTCTGGTTGCCGCCCTGTGTCAATGGAAGTCTCACATCGTCATTGTTTTGCACAAGGAAAGCTCCAAAGGCTAGCTAGCTATCTAGCTTGATGTCACATACCTGTGGCGAGTCTGAGCTGTTCCCGGGATCTTCAAGGTCCATACCCTGCGTCGCGCGGTTGGCGAGTTGAACAGCGAACTGCGATGCATGGATGAAGGAAAGAGGAATTATTAGAGGTGTAGTAAACAAAGATCATCTCCTATATACGTACCCTACACCGAGATCTAGCATACTTAAACATGTTCATGGTTTAATTGGTTCTAAACCGGTCAATACGTCGAACCAAACCAGTTTGATGGTTTGTGGTTTGCGTACTGGCTCTGTTCAAGCCGTGGAACCAGCGACGAGGGCGGTGGTGCTAAGTCTGTGCATTCCCGGTTTGAGCTGGGTTCAGCGGTTTCTCAAACCAGTCCCTGTGGCACAGTTTTACTTGGGCTGGTCCGGTTTAGTCCTAGAAAGGAGAGAGCGGAGCTGCCGCCGAACAATTCATTTTTTTTGAAACAAGGCAAAAGCTTTGCCTTTTATATTCATAAAGAAGGAGCAAACAGTGGAGGCCAAGGCCCAAATAAAAAGAAGATACAAAACCGGCCGAACCAAATCAGCCAGTTCAAACTTCTACTCGGCCTCAACACGGTCCAGAACGCTGGACAGGGCAGCAGGGTGACGTAGGCCTCCTACT
This sequence comes from Poa pratensis, assembly GCA_947311845.1. Taxonomy (NCBI): domain Eukaryota; kingdom Viridiplantae; phylum Streptophyta; class Magnoliopsida; order Poales; family Poaceae; genus Poa; species Poa pratensis. Next base: position 1,525,069 of record CAMZMU010000035.1, read on the forward strand.
CAGCTGCAGGCGTGAACTCCACACCACCTGGGCCAGCCAGGCCTATGAGGGCGTCGTCAACGGCGGCAAGGCTCGGAATTTTGAGCTTGAGAAAGACATTGAGCGCCTGCATAGACGAGGCAGTCATCTGCGTCTTGAAGCTACCCTCAAATAGCTTGCGAGCCTCCACGAACAGGACATCATCCGCAACCTGAATTCCCATCTTTTTGTTCAGCACGTGGGTTACTTTATCCATGGTGTGCATCCTCGGTTTGTCTCCCAGCCGAGCACTATGACGAATTTCCGGCGTCGACCTCTCAACACGGGCCAAGACCGGTGTCTGCGGCGCAGGGCAAGGAAGCAGGGGCGCATCTGGCCTGGTGAAGAGGTCTTGGACCGAACTCAGCAACGGGGTCACGTCGTCTCCACCCGTGCTCGCCCTCGTCGCAGCTTCATCGTCCTCTTCGGAATTAGCATCCCGCGACGGCTCCGAGTCATCATCCTCTCCTAAATCAGCATCTCGCGACGGCTCCGAGTCTTCATCGACGATAGTGAGCTCGACGGCAATGGCGTCCTCAGCGAAAAGCTGCGTCGGCGCCACCCCGAAGCTCAAGGATTGTCGCAGCCCAACAGGACTTGGAGTGGTGTCAATACCATCCAGCACAGAGCTGCCCGATAGCGATGGACAAGGGGACGTGATCTCGTGGCAGGGCTCAGACCCACCATTCAGCTTCATCTCCGGCAGCAAGCGCGCCGCATCGTCAACCCGCACAGCCTCGTCGCCGCACAGAGAAGGCGAGGGGGCCGGGGAGCTCGCCCCATGGATAGGCAGCAGGACGTCGCTGGGCACCTCCGCCCGAGAGGTCATGCCGCGAGCGCGCTCGATCCTGTTGCACGCGGCCGAAGAAGCGGCGAGGAAGGGAGCGATGGCGTCGGCCACGAGCACCTTGAGCTCGGCCCGGAGAGATGCGGCCATGTCGGAGAGGATGGCACGCATCTCGTCGGTGTGGAGGCAGGCGCACGGACAGACGGCGAGTTGTGGCGGAAGAATCGTCGCGGCGTGCTCCAAGGGCGGCGGCGGCGGCGGAGCGGCGGACCTTGACGGAGCAGGCCCCAGGATGGCGCGTGGAGCGGCGGTGACATCAGCCCACGAAAGGGCTCCCGGCGCGGGGGGAGGAAGCAGGCTGTCGAGGACGAGGAGGATGGCTGGCGGGGCGAGCAGACTTGGAGGCGCGCCGGAGCGGGCAATCTCTCTCCTTGTAGCCGGAGAGTTTGCACGAGAGACACCTAATCGGCTTACGGCAGGTGGAGGAGCGGTGGTGGTGGTCGTGGTCGGTGGGGTCGAGGCAGTGAGCGCACAGCCCCTCCGTGCGCCTTCGGAAGCGAAGCGCAGCCGCGCTGACCAGGGAGTCACACGGCCTGGGCCTATCCCCACAGCTGTCGGGCCGGCAAGCAGGACGACGCCGCGGAGGAACGGTGAGCCATCCCTCCGCATCCAGGCGGGAGGGCGGCACAACGACGATGGAACGGAGTGGAGGGCAGCCCCGCAGCGAGGAGGCCGGTGACGAGGTGGAGCGGCGTGTCGGCGACGTAGGAGCCTGGCCGCCAAGGGGTAGAGTGCCGCGGACGTCGCCTGAGCACGCGGGAGGCGACCGAGGAGGGGGCGAGGCGGGCGGCGACGGCGACGAGGCGGGCTTGGAGCGCGAGAGGCTGGAGGGCGGTGGCGCCGGAGCGGCGGTCGACGGGACACGCACGGGGCCGCGGGAGCCCAAGCCTCCAAGGGAACGCGGCGGAGGCGACGGCAGCATGGGTCCGGCCTGGGAGCTCGAGAGGCCGGCGGGGACGAGATGCTCCGAGCCTTGGCAAATCCATGCAGCGAGTACTTGTCGTCGTTTGGCTTGGATGTGGCCGATCGAGCTCCTGGTAGCCCAGCTCGGCGGCGATCTCGGTGGTGCGAAGTCGAAGCTCGCCTTGCGCCCGCCGGTCAGGGCCGGGCCACCGCCAAGAGGTGGTGGTCTAGGTGGTTGATGCCCAGCTGGCCTCCATGAGGCGTTGAGCAGAGAGGAGGGGCGGGGGAGAGATTGCAGTTGACGTACCTTGGGCGGCGGCGGCAAGGTCTGGTCCTCTGCCTGCGTGCCCATGGCCGGCCGACAGAGCTTGCCTTCACTTCAGCAAGCAATGGAGGAATTGGACGCGTGACGTAAGAGGAAGGAAGTAAGAAATGACGGAGAACTGTAATGAGGATTTGGACTCGTCGTCTTTATATAAGAGGAGCGGAGGCGGGCGAGGCGAACAAGCTCCGGGGTTGACTGTTGCTCCGGGGATTTGGCTTTAGTTAGCGTTTTGAAAATAATCTCGGAACACATCGCCGCGCTCTGAACGCGCCAGTGCACAAATCACGCTGCGGGGTTCTCCGGGTTTGCTCAGGAGGAAGCTTCGAAATGCCGTGTGGGTCCGCCCACGGGGACCTACAAAGACAACAACATCGAAATGCGCGGTTTGGGCTCGATCGCTCTCTGAGTCATTGAGCGCGTGCTTGTTAAGGCCCAGTTCTTTTGCTGTCTTATTTGAAAAGTTGCCCCTCCCCCAGCTTCTCTCATAAGCCGCCCGGCTAGTTTGGAAGCCCCGAGAAATAAGCCGGGCGGCTTATGAGAGAATCTGGGGGAGGGGCAGCTTTTCAAATAAGCCAGCAAAAGAACTGGGCCTAAGTCCACTGGTGTTGCTGGACTGAATCGCGATAATCAGTCAAGCCCATTTGGCTCACTTGATGCTGCGATTGGGATTTCCGGAGCAAATGCTGTTTAGTAGTGTAGAATATTACTTGATGGTTCCGTTGGCACAAAAAAATTAAGCTTATTGTCAGATTGAAAATTTTAGAACATCTGAAGTTGTTATGGAGAGGAGAAAATAGTTATGGAGAGCCAGCGACCAACAAGTCAGTTAACGCACGGCGCCGTGGCCGACGTGGCGTTGTCTCCTCCTCGGGTTTATGTCCCACCAAACAAAAACGAGTTGTAGCCAAGTTTCAAAGTCATCCGAGCTAGGCTATGATGACCCTCTCTGGTCGTATCGCGATCGCGGTGTCACGAAGGCGCGATGGCGGCGTTGGTCTGTTGAAGTCGAAAAGGCTTTCCTTTTGTTACCGTCTGTGTGGGTGACACTACCTATATTCTGGGGGAGGCAGTCTAATTATTACTATATGTTGTACAATATTATGTGTTTATGAAATTACTATATGCAAAAAATAACGTATTTATTAGTCCTACCGAATGTTTCATAAGCATATAGATGCGCTAGAGGACAACGATCATTTTGTCATCCTAAATTCTTCCCATTTCAATAATTCGAATGTTCATTATTGTACGTGGATTCAATGGCTATGCATTCATATACTCTATAGTGGCTCCATATGCAGTACACAGTGTAGCAGCGGTCCACTTACAAAGTGTTGGGAATCCAAGAAAAAAGTCTGGTGATATCTTTTTTTCAGCTCAAACTAGTGACGAAGTTGCGGCCAATCGGCATGCGTGCTCGCTGTGGATTATCGACGAAGAGTTGGAGACGACAGGGGACGGTGGCGATGGCCCCCGAGCAGAGTCGACGGGCCTGTTGGGAGGCTTGTCTAGGCGTTGTCCGGTGGCCGTCTGGTAGGCCCCAAAGTATGGGGTTGGCATTGGGGTGCCGGACATTTTTTCGTTTGGCCTGGAGAGATGGGGGCAGGACGTTGTTACACGAAGATAACAGGAGGAGGGGAACAGAACCGAGCAGCTCGATCCACCATATCCCGGTGACAAATGGGTACTATTCTTGCATCCTGATCCACCGTATCCTGGTGACAGTGTGAACATGCATCACCATCCGGCGTTTCCTTGCGACTGAAGTTTTATCTTTCTCGATCGGATCGAACCTGACTCCCATCTTCACACAATGGGCAACGAATATCAAACGGCCAGCCCGCGGAGGAAACACACGAGTCAGCATGGCCAGCCGCCGGCGGCGCGATCCAAGCCGTCGATATCATCCCACACACCAACTCACGTCGATCGGCTGCGCAGGTTCATCTGCTCCACAACCTCGTCGAACGAACGATTTGGGCTCGATCGCTCTCTGAATCCATTGTCCGTAGCTACAGCCGGTCTGACATCCATCGCTTTCAGCCTGCTACGTGGTCAGCCCACCATTATGGTGCTATCTTCAGACGGTCCCCAACTTCTCTTCGTAAGTAGCTGGAGTTGGATCTTTGTTCTAAGCAACCAAGCAACCATTCAAAGTTTCAAACGCCGGGAGCTAGCGACTAGAGTCAAAAATCGACTTAACCTTGGTGCCTATAAAGAGGAGCTAGCGACGAGGCCGATGCATCAGTACCATTCTCTCGCCGGACCTCTTTCTTTCCGTATGCATTGCCGGCAGGCCATGGTGACGCAGGCGGAGGCGGAGGATGGGAATTTCTCCCGGCGAAGGTATGTAAACTGCAGTCTCTATTTCCAGCCCTCTCTGCTACCCGAACTCACCAAAATGCCAAGCACCTTTGGCTGGTTATCCATGGACGATTCTCTTCGATCGATCCATCTCCCGGCATCCAGCAAGTCTCCACCCCGAACCTCATGTCCAGGGACGGAGCCAGGCCCAGCCCACCCTGGCCATGGTCCTCGGTGTAACAATTAAATCCTTTGTACCACTGCTGGGATAGATATATACATTTAGCCCGGGGCGTGACTCGATTCTGCCTTCGCCGTTGATGAGCTGTGGAGGCGCTCGTTGTAGCTGCGCACAAGGCCGTTTCACCACCAAACTTCCCGGCGAGGCGGCGCAACTCACTTCCTTGCTTCGTCGCAGGGAGATGAAAGGTCCGGATCGGGCTGCTCGACGTGGGAATCGAAATTACATACTCGTCGGAGTAACTGGGGATTAAGAATCGTGGTCTGATTGCTTTTTCGCCGACGACGAGAGCATGACTAACCAGTTTAATTCCCTCCTACATAGTACTAGCTAGTTTCTTTAACAATTCAGCTATCTGTGAAGTCCACTGATTTTCCTTTCCCCCGACTGGTTACTTTGAATTTTGTTCTCTTTTTTCTACTTCTTTTCATTTCTAACCAATTATCTCATGGTCTCTGCGTGTGCTCTTTGTGCAAATCCAGAGTTTGTCTCTACATAGTTAATTTTGTTTACAAGCGTTCATCGCATTATCTGAAGAATTACTACTTTAGCAGTTTACGTTTTTATCACAAATGATAGACCTAAAATTGATTTTTTTTACAGAGAACTTGTACAGATTCTTTCCTGCCATGTAAAAATTGCAGATGCTAAACATTAAACCATGAGCACTGCTTGGCGTAAGACGATTTCCTGTACGACGCACGTCCGACGGACTGATTAGTCCGTTGCTTTGCGACAGCGTTTGAACCAACAACATCAGATTGATGTGTCGTAGAGAAATCGGACGGAACCGTTCGGATGCAAAGCAGTTTCCTTAAACCATAGTTAGTTTTTACAGAAGTATTTTCGGATGCAAAGCAATTTCGTTAAACCATAGTTAGTTTTTACAGAAGTATTTTTTCATGTAATTATGGCCCAGATTCCCAAGCCCTCCTACTCCTACTGGCTACTAGTTTCTTTAATTACACGTGCATCTCTTAATTGAACAGTCAGCCGAGGAGCACACCGATATCTCTATCATGGTCGACGAGGATGACACGGTCTTAGATGTATTGATCCAAAACAAGCTGATAGACGTTATCATATCCAGACAGTTTTCATCATTCTTTTTCTTTTCCATATGTTGTCCAACAGGTTATTGGGCGGGTCGTGGTCGATCCTATCGCCAGCGACCTGGAATCCTTCAACATGAGCTACTTACCTTTGCAGGTGAATCTTCACTGCCATTCTCTAGTAGTTAAGTGTATATAGGTCGAAATCTCAAAAAACAAAAGTGTATATAGGTCGTCCATGTGGCTGTGTGCACCAATCGGTGCAGAGACCAGGGACTTCCCTCGTTTTGCAAAAATAGTCCTCTAAGTTTTTTTTTTCCAACTTATAATGGAAAGGTCAACTCTTTGACTTTCCAGTAAAGCCATTCTTCTTTCTAACGATACTTTCATCCATGGGTGGTCTTGATCACATATATTACATGTTCAGTTATTGACGATGTAAATTCTACTTCTTCAAATAGGGCACCGCCAACCAGGACCTAGGAGCGCCTCTGCTGCACCTCATCAGGGCTCTCTGGACGATCAGTCTCTTTACCCTGGTCTTGGTCATAAGCACGGCCTTATACCAGCCTGCAGCAGGCGTTCTTTTCGGCCGAATCAAACTCCTCTACTACCTCGCTCTTGGCGCCATCTTCTCCTGTGGAGTCGCCGAGGGCATCGTCGCCGTTGTGCTCTCGTGTGGCCGCAACGACATACGTCGCAGTTTCAACTTTGGCAAGGTGGTTCTCTTCTCTGCAGTCGTGCCTTTGGTGGCCATACTGGGCATCGGCGGTAGCCGTTTCATCAAGTGATAAATTCATGGAGCCAGCAGCGGGGAAATCCATGTTTGGAAGACTCCACGGATTTTTAGTCAACGTCATATACATTATACATATACGTTAATTAGTAGCAAGGGTTTGACCCCACATGGTCATTTCCTATATACATGGCCTGGTGGTGGGGAGGTGATGTGTTTGGTTCACATTGTGGCATGGTTTGTTCTTTTGTTTGTTCTCCTTGTCCTGTGAATAAAAGGAGAAAATAGAAAATATGCAGAAAGTTGGTTGAATGCGTCCCAGAAAATTTGTCTCTCTTTATTATTATTATTCTTGTTGTTGTTGTTGTTATTGTTTTTGTTGTTGTTGTGGTACTCACATGTACCAACCTATGTGACCGTGTAGTACTACAACCTGTGCGGACTTACCAAATTAGGAAACGTAAACTAAACATCAACGCAACAGTAGCCAATTTTAGAGGCAAAGATTATTCCAACAGTCATATGATTATGAAGTGCGCCTGCTATAATTAACGTTTAGCTCACAACGTAATTGTCTACTACTTATGGTCACACCTACCTATCCAGCTCCAGCTCTCTCAGCTAAAATTAAGTTTAGCTCCTCGCAAAAAAGAAAAAAAAGTTTAGCTGCGGCTACATCATGTCACAGTGGCTGCGCGTGGAAGCTTCGGGGAAGTTTCAATCTATTTATTTGCGGAAAATAAAAACTGGTTAAGCGAAAAATAAAGTCATCCCCACTGGCCCACATTCACCAATTCAATATTACTCCTAGTACTACCTATTGAATGTAATTGAGACCGAACGACAGACAATGACAAGTATTCCCTCGGTTCCAAATTAGATTACCGGTTATCCACCAAATGTTGATGTATCTATACATATAACATGTCTAGCATGTATAGATACATCTAAATTGGAACGGAACGAGTAGCAGTAACAATAGACAATGCTTGTTTCCGGCTTGAAAGCACAAGTAGAAGACACATTAAGGTGCAAGCTCGCCGTGGGTCAAGGCTAAGCAAAAGTAGAAAACATAGGATCAAACACAGTTGGTCTGGGTCTCTTTGAGATTGAGAATCGAGTCGTTGGGGTTTTGAACCGGTCGCTCCTCGCGTCGCCTCCTCCAGGGCGACCGGGGGGCGGAACCCTAACCCGCGCCGCCGCCGCCCCCCTCCCACCTCCCCTCCCCTCGCCGCCTCCCGAGGCCGCCGGCGGACAAAGGCCGCGCGGCGCCGATGAAGGGGGCGGCGGGGACTCGCTCCTCCGCGGCTTCTCCGGCCACATGGAGGCAGGTCGCCGCCGAAGCCCGCCGCCGCCACCCGCCCTCGCCTCCCCGTGCGCCGCCTCCAGCCTCCGTCTCCCCACGTGTCCTCGTCCTCCGCCTCCCCGTGCGTCCCCGTCCGTCGTGCGGGTGCTGCTCTCCGGTGTGGGCTTCTCCGGGCCCGATCTGGGCCCCGGATGGGCCTGGTGGGCTGCTCTGCCGCCTGCCGGCGGGACGGCCTCTGTTCGCCGGTGCAGCGCCCTTTGGGTGGAGAGGGTCGTCTTCCTACCGTCCCTGCCATCATCCCGCAGCGGTTTGCCGCTGGGGCTGGCTATCGCCATGGCTTCGCAGATGGCGGCCATGGAGGCGACGCGCTCCCCACGTGGGGGCCGTCGTGGCTGGGTGGTGAGCCACCTCTGTCTCCCCATCAGTGTTTGCTGGTGTGCTCTTGGTTCTGCAGATGGCGGCCTTGGGTGCGGTCTCCTCTCCGATGCGAGGCGAGCCGTGGCAGTAGTCGTGGTAGCTTCTTTTCGCCGGTTGCTAGACCCTCGCGTCGGATCCTTGTCGAAGACCTATGGCGTGGCCGACGTGGGTGGTTCCGTGCGTGCTCTAGGCTAGCCCACCCTTCGGGTAATCGGACTCAGATGGGGTTGGGGTTGCACTCGGTGGTGCTACGCCTTGCGACTACGACGGCGACCCCCACGTGCGGTGAGGGTATCTCTGATGCCCTTCAACTTCAGCCGGTGACACACAGGCGTCGTGGCGTCGTCTTTGCCATGCGCGACCTTTCGGACATGCCCCCGACACAGGTGTTGTCGGCGCGCTGTGTGGCCTCGGATGCGCGTGGTGCTCGATTACGTCGATGGTGCAGTGTCGTGGCTGGATCTCCGCTGTCATGTCCTGTGGTTCTTCCTTTGTGATCGCAGTGCTTGGGTCGTGATGAGCTTCTCATCAATCAACTGTCTCCGAGTTTTTCTCGGAGTGACCCTTCTCTTGTGTGTTGTCGGTGTGTGTCTTTTACTTTTATTTCTCTTCTCATGTACCCCCTGTAAACTCTGGTTCATTTGAACCTATCTTGTAGAGTCTGCAAAGTCTCATAGGCAGTTGATTAATGAAGTTTAGGCTGGCTCTAAGAGCCCGCCGTAGTCATAGTCAAAAAAAGAGAGAATCGAGTCGTTGTCTACATGTGCGCTAGTGCAAAACTGTTGAGACGAGGAAAGTTTCAGAGGGCCACGTGCACGTTCGCCGGCAGAAGCGGCAGACGACGTGCGTTATTTTGGTGTCCCAGGGGAACATGACGTCAGAATCTTTTTTTTTTTTTTGCGTCAACACCCACCACTCCACACCACACAGCTCTAAAATGGACTACTCAGAATCACATGCATGGTCCATGGAACAGGAAATACTATAGATCATTAGTACGCTAATTAGACCACTAAACACACAACCCAAACTAGTAGGATGCACACAACGAGGGGCATCGGAGCCGCCTTCGGCAGGTCAACATGACGCCTTCGGCAGGGACGGAGGGGACCATCGCCGAGGACGGGCCGTGCGAGTTCGGCGCATGAGCGCTGAGGCCGCCACTGCTGAGGAGATCGGTTACCTGGAAAACTGCTAACCAAGGAGCTTTTGGCCCACCAAGCATTCAGTTTGATCTCGGTTAACAGTTAAAAGACCGAGTTGTGTGGAACACTGAGATGAAGCTACACCTCAATGAAAATTTCGAAAGGTCCATGGAACAGAAATACTATGACTGCATGGCGAGTGCTACGATTAATATACGGTGGCATCGTTGCAAGACAGGTACTCTGATTATATCATTAGTACGCTAATTAGACCACTAAACACACAACCCAAACTAGTACTCCCTCCGTTCCAAATTAGATGTCTTTCATTTGTCCACATTCGGATGTATATAGACATGTTACAAGTATAGATACATCCGTATGTGAACAAATGGAAGACATCTAATTTAGAACGGAGGGAGTAGGATGTACACAACGAGGGGCATGTCCGGGTGCGCGAGGCGAGCGTGGCATCGTAGCCGCCTTCGGCAGGTCAACTATGACCGTGCACACCTGGCGAGCACGGACCTCGTCCCTGCCGTACGTGCCCACAGCACGGAGGGGACCATCGCCGAGGACGGGACGTGCGAGTTCGGCGCATGAGCGCTGAGGCCGCCACTGTTGAGGAGATCGGTTACCTGGAAAACTGCTAACCAAGGAGCTTTTGGCCCACCAAGCATTCAGTTTGGTCTCGGTTAAGAGTTAAAAGACCGAGTTGGGTGGAACACTGAGATGAAGCTACGCCTCAAAGAAAATTTCGAACGGTCGATCGAGTGGGACGTATTTGATAAAAATTGTCACAAATGGATGCAAATTTCGGTCCAAAATTAAGAAGCTAGAGTTCACGAAACTCGAAACGGATCACAGAAACGAAACCGACATGACATATTTTATGTTTAAAATACAAATCAGAGTATATTTATGTATAATTATAGCTGGCCAAACGAGGAGCACGACACGATTCATCACGGGCCTGACAAGGCACGGCCCAGTTACGACACGACTCATTAGGCACGATTACTAAACGTGTCGTGTCGTTGCGGCTCATGGGCTGCAAACTCTACCTCGACATGGCCCACCAGCACTAATATGGCCCGATGGGTTGGGTTAAGCTCGATTAAGATATAAAAATTAGATAAAATAGTTATTAAATTTAAAAAATAGGTAAAATAGCTATGAATTTTTAAAAAATAGCTAATCGTGACGTGTCGTGCAGGCCCACGGGCTCCAAATCGAGGAGCGCCCCAGGCACTAACAGACCCGTGCCGTGCTGTGACCCATTTGAATGAGGTTGTGCCGTGTCTGCCTGGCCAAAAAAGACCGTGTTGGCCAGCTATATGCATAATAGAGGAGATTATACGAAACAGTACAAAGGAAGAAGGTGATATTAATCTGACAAATCCTCTCGTGCGAGCGAGAGGCAGGTAGAGGTAGGCGTGCCTCAGCCTGGCCGTGGGAAAATGTGCGAACCAGCCGTTCCTACTCAGTTGCACATGCAGACATGTGGGCTGGCCCAAACAAGCAAACAACTGAATTTTCCGTTCACAAGGCCTAATTGGGAGTCCGTGGGATATATGTTATAGCTTAGACTAGCAAGCGTGCCCGTGCGTTGTAATGGGAGAGAAAAACTTACGGTCACAAGGACACACAAAGTTCGCAACGTGTCATGGAAACCAGCGAGATTCAGCGCCTAAAATGTTTACAAAATCAATGGGAATAAAAAAAATTAGAGAACATACTTTTTTTTTTGCGGGGAAGGAAGCTGATATTAAAACCAAATTCTTACAGGAACACCCACAAGAAAAGCAAAATTACAACCAAGTCCTGCAAGAAGCAGACCACGCCGGCGGCAAGGATGTATCGAGGACGCGCCGCTGCAACCACTCCTTCTCTGGCCTTGGAACGGAGTTGGCTCCTCTGCAGACGGGAAGTCTTCAAAGCTCGACTCCGGGGAATCTCCATCCATCGCCACCGTCGTCTTCCGCGCTTGGAACAACATCAACTTCAGCTTCCTCCAGCTGAGCCGCCAAGCGGACCGAGCTGGACCAGGGAACGAGCACCCGAGGAGCATTGGGTGCTGGGAAGTCAGCAGACCTACGCCAGAGCTCCGCAGAACGCCGCCGCCGGAGGGGAAATCCGCCGACACCAAAACGCCTGCCGCCGTCGTCACCGCCTCCGAGATGCCGCCGGACCAGGCCCTAACAAGCCCTACACTATATACACGCCCGGATCAGGCGATTCCCCAACGTCCCGCTGCCGAAGCAGCCGCCGGAGGTGAGGAATCACGCGGATCACGGACGGCGAGGTGGGTTCGCCGGGAGGGACCAAAAATATCTCCTCTCTGCACTGTAGAGGGAGGTGTCGGTCCAAGGCTTCCGATGATATTGGAGAACATACTTGTTCCAGGATCCTACATAAACTGCTATTATTTGTTACAGACTCTTAAATGCAAATGGCATTTTCAATCCAAACGAAGTGTTCGGCTGATCATACATGATGTGAAATGATAATACTACTATTTAGCACAAACAATTCACATCAAACGTAAGAATATAACATCGTGTAAGTGAAAAGGTTGAGAGAAAAATGACAAATTCCATCAGTGTGCCACATACAACCAAGTACATGACGCTCAAGCCATCCCAAACAACTCAATTCCAGACAACAACAAAATGGGTAACTACAGCGCCAACAGTGCTTGAACTTTCGCAATCTGCTCTTCTTTGGTCATACCAGCAAAATGGCCTCTTGAATCAATAGCCATTTCTTGTACCATTACTCCTATAACCAGGAAATCCCCTCGTGGTACCTCGATCATCGGGCCTTATGAGTTCCCGTGAGGCTGTGAGTGGTAATTCCTCCTTTCTTCTCCCATTCCTGAGGGTAGCCCAGGTTGATCAAGTTTACGTGTCGTAGCATATAATTCTGTAACTGATTCTTTCTCCTCAAATGATATTCCCATCAGGATTAAAAATTAATTTCCATAAAAGTGAATTGTTTTGCTTTGGCGATGCACAGGACGCAGCTGCTCAGTACACCGAAATATTCGGTTGTGAGCAGGGTCAATTTCCTATAATGTACTTGGGCATACCAATACATTATCGCAAACTGACTAATGTGGAATGGAGACACGTCGAGGAGCGTCTACAAGCACGGTTGTCTAGCTGGAAAGGCAAATTACTGTCCCTTGGTGGAAGGTTGGTTCTCATTAATTCGGTACTTACAAACATGGTACTGTATATGATATCCTTCTTCCAGTTACCAAAAGGTGTCTTGAATAAATTGGATTACTACCGATCAAGATTCTTTTGGCAAGGGGATGGTGAGAAAAAGAAGTATCGACTGGCTAAATGGGATGTTATTTGTCGACCAAAAGATCAAGGAGGGCTAGGTATTCATGATCTCTGTATCAAGAATTCAGCCCTCCTAGGAAAGTGGCTGTTTAAGTTGCTGACCGAAGATGGAATTTGGCAAACACTCCTTAAAAGAAAATACATCGGCACGAAGCCGTATCACAGGTGTATTGGAAACCTGGTGACTCCCACTTTTGGGGTGGCCTAATGGCGACTAAGAAACATTTCTTTCGCTTTGGCGTATTTAATATTAAGGATGTCACGGAGATTAGATTCTGGGAGGACAAATGGTTAGGAAACACCACCCTCCGGGAGCAATATCCGGCTCTATACAACATTGTTCGACACAAGGGGGATACTATAGCCACTGTTATGCAGTGCTCACCACCCAATGTGACGTTCAGACGAGATTTATTTGGTCCGAGATTAACTTCTTGGAATGCCTTGCTGGCACGGTTGGACTCGGTCCAACTTACACAAGGTCCCGATGAATTTCGGTGGAATTTATGCGGGAATGGAAAATTCTCGGTAGATTCTATGTATAGGGCGCTTGTGCATTCTGATATTCCAGTCGATGATAATAAAAAAATATGGCACATGAAGATTCCACTAAAATAAAAATATTTTCGTGGTATCTTCGTAGGGGTGTCATTTTAACCAAGGATAACCTTGTCAAACGGAACTGGCATGGAAGTACTAAGTGTGTGTTTTGTCCACATCAAGAGACAATAAAACACTTATTATTCGAGTGTAGTTTCGCACGTTGTATATGGTCATCTATCCAAATAGCGTCTAACTTATATCCACCCAAGTCTGTTGCAAATGTGTTTGGAAACTGGCTACATGGGATAGATAAGAAGCTTAGAACGATTATTAGGGTGGGAGCGATTGCCGTTATTTGGTCGCTTTGGCTTAGTAGAAATGACAAGGTTTTCAACGATAAAAATGTGTCTCCTATGCAGGTACTCTACCGTTGCACAAGTATTATCCGTTTGTGGTCCACCTTACAACGAGTGGGACATCGAGACCTCTTTACGGAGGCAAGCGAGGGACATTTTTTCACAACATGGATGGCCGCTTGATCGCAGGATTGGTCCTCCATAGGTGACGGTTGCGTTCATCTTCAACGCTGGCGAGTTACTGTATTCACTTCATGATTGTAATTTGCCTAGTGCTAGTCACTAGTGTTTTTCGTCACTTTGGATTGCGGCTGTGTGCATTATTGTTATGCAGAGGCCGGGTGTATTGCTTAATTTAAGTAATAAAACCCTTTATCTAAAGAAATGATATTCTCATCTCCTTAAAACGTGGCCTCTTTTTGTTAATGGGAGATTCTTGCTCGAACTTGAAAAACCCATGTTACTTCCATGTAGAATCAACGTCATTCTGTGGTTGAGCACGCAAACCATGGCCTCTCAAACTTGTGTTTATCTCTATCATCAGCATGTTCGTTTTGACCAGTGTGTCGTCCATAGCCTACGAAAAAGTAATCGAAGCAAAAGGATGAAAGATAAATTGGTGAAGAAAGTAAGAAGGGATGGATAGATAAATTGGTGCAGAAAGTAAGAACTAATAAGGCAGCTCACCAGTCCCTTGGTGATCATGTCGTCGCCACCATGCCCAGCACACCTGTCAGGTGCATCATGTTGTACATACAAACATAAGAAGCCTAAAGCTGTTAATATGGTGGGCATTTGAAGGTATGTGTTATATTTACGTCAGTGAAATACATGGCCTCACCCTGCTCACTGGTACAATAATATTTGCACCAAATGCTAGAGTTCGTAGTACAGTGGAACTTGACGTCTTTCATTCAGCATAGGATTCAATTGAATGGACCATGGAACACCCAATCCTGGCACGGAACATGAAGGAGAAGTCATTTCATTCAGACAAATCCAATTAGCTTACACTGCAATCCTAATACATGGATATCATCGCAAAAAAAGTTAGTGGAAATCGACGAGCTGCAAGTGACCATAGGGGCTTTGGTCATGGTTGAACGGGGCAGCAGCTCGGGTGGGCGTCAACGGAAGCTCTTGGTGGTGTCGACAGCGGGAAAGCTCCGGGGAGCAGCCATGTGCAGAGGCGTCCAAGTCGGGGGCTGCGGCCTGCAGGAGGTCTATAGAGCGCGGGGAGGCAACTAAGACCAGAGCCGCAACTCGGGGGTGGGGATTCCTTCTACCGGAGGAGGTAGGCGGCGCCATGGGAGATCAACCGGGTGTTGGCGGGGAAGAACAAACCCGGAGGCCGGAGGCCGGAGTAGAGGGGTGGCGGCGGCAAGGATGCTGTGCGTGATGAACCCTAGAATGAGCAGAGGACAATGATGTCCAGTCTGCGAGGAAAAAAACGTTCGTGGCATGGCAAGGGACTGCTTGTTGATTTTCGAAAAAGGAAGGGGATTAAATGCAAATTCCACGACGTGCCACGGTCGTTTGCTGGTATTATATAGTAGAGATTATTAGCAGCAAATATGCAATTGGTTTATTGCTGGTGCCTACTTCTCAACGATATATGCAGATCCCTCAAACCTCTGTTTTGCACTACTGCTGTACTCGTATTGCATGCCAACCTCACCGTGTATACTTAACCTGAAACCTCATCCATGGTTGCGCAGGAATTTCACACCCCCAAAACAGAGATTGTTTCATTGCAATGTGTAGATTTTATCATAGAATAACATGAGGTTACTCACTTCTCCCTTGCAAGAAGCCCACGAAAGCCAGAGTAATAGCTTCAGGTTCAGCTCTCCCACTCAGGGGCAGCTGTTTTCCAGGTGCAGGTCTTTTAGAAAGTTACCGATGTGTAGAAATTGGCCACGGTCGTATGTTGTGTTTTACATTTGGTTTAGATTCTATAGGAACTAGGTAATTAAGGACTCGCCAAACACAAAAAGAAAACTCTGTCTTACTCTGTTTTGTTTGCTCTAATTTTGCACTACTGTTGTGAATGTAGGGCTGCGCGCTGCGTTGTATTTTCGACGAAATAGGCCGTAACCCCGCTATATAAATATAGCAACCCGCTGCGCTGTATTTTCAGTATGAGACTGTGAGTGGTTCCTCAGTAAGGGTGGAAATAGTCAGAGATTGGTTCTGTTTCAATCTGTGTAATCGAACACCAACGTCCCCAGCCCGTCACACCCAAATGTTAATCATTTCGCATTTCACACCCAAGACATCAGCCGAACAAATATTGGTTATCGTTGAGCCATTTACCGGCTACCTGTTCAAAGTTAACTCCCACGTCACACTTACAGAAATCAGATAGTTCATCCCACCGGTGTCTGGGAACAGCACATTCAAAAATCATGTGGAAAATGTTTGCTTTTTTAGAATAGAAAGAACAAGCACTCCAGATTAGTTAAAAGACTGTCTATTGTCTAAATTATCTCTAGTAATAACCTTTTTATGACTTGACAACCACAAGAAGACATGAATTATTGGGGGTATATATATTTTCCACAGAGCCGGGATAGCACAAGAACTCAGCGTACTTGGGGTGATCCTACGGACGAAAAAGAGTTTGAGAGTTTGCAGTGTTCGCACAATATGACATAGTTAGAGAGTTAGCAGAGTTTTGAAACATGGGACCTCAGAGGTGCTCAAGCTCCAAGATGATGCTATGAGTATCCTCATCCCAATGTGCGCCACTCAAGTCCTTGAGTTTGGATACCTTGATCCACCTTGACCTCCACTTCCTGAGCTGGTTGTAGATCTGAGTAGAAGTGACCTCCTGCCCACAGAAGTCGAAGACAAGCTTTGCAACTGTGTTCATATGCACCTCCTTAAACCCCTAGTCAGTCCACACCCCGCTGGCGATGAGCTCGCACATCTTGTTAAGCACGAAGCTGGACAGAAATGGAGGCCACTTCATGGTCGTCCCCATCTTGCTCTTCTTCTCCTTGCCACCAGCACGCCTATCCAGCCCCAGACAAGGCGTGCCCAGCTCCAGGCGTGACCCCATCCTAGGCACCTCGAACAGCTCCATCGGCTCCTGCGTCTCCTCCGGCTGGGAGTCTGGGACAAGTGAGAGAGCGAGCAGGCTCTCTCCCTCGAGCAGAGTGTCGCGGCGGTCATGTCCTACAATGGCGACGAGCAACAAAGTAGTATTACTAGTCGTCCTAAGACGGTGCGATGACGAATCGAGCAAGACAGGAACAGAAGCATAGCATCCTAAGGTCCAAGCTACCAAGATCTACATCAGTGCCTACCAAATCGACATGCTAACATCCAATCAAGTTCCTAAACATGCTCAAACTACATCATGGCATAATTGCACAGATCTACAGTACCTAGGGTTTGATTGCGCTTATCGGCATCGTCTCGTGGAAGACCGCTCTCTGCACGAATAGGCCGAGGAAGAAGTGCTCCGTTGATGGCCGTCGAGCTCCGGTCACCGGAGTAAAAGGAGGCGCCGCTTACCTCGTCGTCGTCGGTGAATCTTGGCCCGGACTCCAAGCTCCAAGTGTGGGGGGGGGATGGTGGCGGGAGATTCGGCGGTGAGAGTAGAGGCCTCAAATAGGGGAGGCAAAAGTGGGCGGTGACCGAAATTTCTCTCGCCACCATTTTCGCGAGAGCCCGCGGCCGCGCGCCTTCTCCCTTGCCTGCACGAGCTCTTCTCCCTTGCCTGCACGAGCTCGGCTCCTGCGTTCCCCATTTTGCCTTGCGGGAGGGTGGCTCAGCGGAAACGGTGAAATCGACCATTCCTCTTGGGCCTGGCCCAGGATATTTTAAGGTTCGTGCACATGCAGGCTAGCCAAATGGGGCAGGTGACCAAACGGGTCAAATCTTGCTTGCAACAGTGCGTTTCTAAGTCCCGTGCGCAACCAAACACGCCCTTATGTGCTCTGATTGGAGATGCTCTTAATGGCTTCAACCATAGGGCGGACCGAAACAAAATATTGCACCGCAGGTTGTAAACTAGGTGAATGACAGAACATTGCTCTTTACATGTATGCTAGGCTAGCGTGGCTAGCCAATCTGCATCTGTTCGATATGATGATATCGTGTAGTGTAATATCGTCTATCTGAACAACTCAACCTGGTTTCGGTCTACAGGTCATACGAACGCCTACATGACTGTATAGATTGGCACGCAGAGACAGAAATTATTTGCCTTGACACTGACCGAGGTCGTGACTGCTGGCCACTACTCATAGTTTAAAATAGCCGGATATTAGCCCCGGTAATTTCATAAGGTATGAAAGGATATAGCCAAGATATAGCGCGGCTATGAGTTTATAGCCGTTTCGCTAAATAATTATAAAAAAATTAAAATATGGGCAACATATATTCGCATATATCAATTTACTGATAGGAGCAACTCGGGACATTGTTCTGACCAAATATTAACATAGTCACATAAAAGATACGAATACGACGTAGTTCTCTCCACATATTACAACATTCAGTAGCAGCAACTCGGGACATTGTTCTGACCAAATATTATATAACCAGTAAAATCAATTAGCATGTAGCAAAAGTAAGGTCAAATAAACTTGTCTTCGCATATATATTATATGCCAACAACAACATAAGAGTTGAGTTTGGTGAACGACCTGACAGTACAAAATATTTACTTTTTTTTTACTGTAACTAAGGCAGGCTCTTAGAGCGGGCCTGAACCATTTTCATTATAGGGTAGAACCAGATACACAAAACGGCTACACACATGTAGGACACATACAAAGAAAGAACAGTGGCGACGGAGGAACAAGACCCGGAACAGACAATGATCTAGACACCAATGCCAAACGTTATAGAGGGAGAACACCACAGAAGCAGACGAGGACGGAAGGAGTGTTGTTAGCTCGGTCGAAAGTTGTCCGCAGTCGAGACAACAAAGAGAAAAATCATCAGCTTGCCCAGCGAGCACTCCACACCTTGAAGAACTAGGAGAGTCACAAATGTTGTCCAAGCATCACACTGCCGAGGCAAGGCCGCGACACCGAGCGCTGCCGACCGCACCGAAGGGAAAATGTTCCACCGAGACAACAACTGCACCTCCTCTTCGCCTCGAGCAAGACGCTCATCGCTAGAGGAGCAAACGTGGGCACTCTGCAAGACAATAAGAACCTCAAAGCCATCGAAGGACCTCGACCTCGCTGCCAGCACACACAACCCAGGAAGAGGTCGAGGTGGAGCGGAGGAAGAAAGCTTGGCACATGTAAACAGAGCATTGCGTGAGCACCGGAGCTCGCCAATGGCACCGACACACCACAGACTGGGGTCACAATGACGCTTCCAAGGAAGATGATATCCACGGGCGTCGCCATCACCGACACTAACCGGAGTTAGAGCAGGGTTTTCACCCTGACCCAAACCATCCCAGCCACCCGCCAAACCTCAATCAACAAGAGGGAAGCTCCAATGCGACGCCTCCAGGAAGGAGAATGACGCCCAAAGGCGATGTCATCGCTGGCTTTCACCTGGAGCCCCACGCTCCACCTAGTGACCCAGAGCCATGGCGGCCGAGACCGAGCAGACTAGGGGAAGAAGGTGGAGCAGAGGCGGCGCTGGATCTGGTGAAGGTGCCACGAGCAGGAGGATCTGAGCGGGGACGGTAGATGGAGGGACGCAGCACCACGCGACGGTACCCACGCCCGCCGGTCGCCTACGGGCCAAGCCTGAGGACGACGCCAGCGGCCGTGAGGCGAGGGCGGGTGGTGGCGGCCGGCTTCATAGGCAGCCTCCCTCCAGACCACCGAGCAGAAGCCACGAGAGACCGAGTCCCCGCCGCCCCCTTCACCGGAGCCGCACAGCTTTTGCCCGTCGACGGCCTCTGGGGCGACGAGGGGGAGAGGAGGTGGCGGCGGCACGAGGGCTAGGGTTTGCCCCCCCCCCCCCCCCCCCCCCGCCCCAATCGCCTGGAGGAGGCGACGCAAGGAGCAGGGTGGGGTCGAGTTTCATTATTTACTTTTTTCAGTGGAAGGTAAGACTAATCGGTATTTCTGAGATCATGATGTCCCCCCCCCCCCCCCCCTTTTTAGTACAAGCACCAGAAAATACTAATGTACTCCCTCCGTTCCAAATTACTTGTCTTCCATTTGTCCACATGTGGATGTATCTATACTTGTAACATGTCTAGATACATCCACATGTGGACAAATGAAAGACAAGTAATTTGAAACGGAGTGAGTATTACCTACAGTACAATATTCATGTTATCTCTACGGCAGGTGAACATATCAATCCAGCTTACACAAGCGATATATATATTATTCACCTAATACTATAATCAAATAATAGATGTCTTCTAGGAACATAGTTACATTTTAACAATATTCGGGCTGCCGCAGGCCTCATATTTGAGTTTCAGCAAAATGTTAGTAATAACCACTTCTTGCAGATAAAACAAGGTAACAAATGAACGTCTGAATTCCGAAATATCCAATTACTGTACCTAAACCTGTTAGCTTTTCATTTAGTACAGGCGAAACAAATATGAACGTACATAATCGAGAAGGTGTACGAAATGTCGTTGGATGGGAGGCTCGGCAGTCTTAGAAGAGGAACTCTTGTTCCAATCCAACAGGGAATATCACCGAAGAACATGTTGTTCCCAAGATCTAGGGTGACGAGAACTCTACAGGTCCCAATTACGGAAGGGAAATCTCCATAGAAGTTATTGTTAGCAAGATGGAGTGACTGAAGAGGGAGGTCCAAGTTCGTTGAGTTGCTAGGAAATTCACCCGATAAGCCATTGTTGGATACGTCCATAAACACGAGAGCTCGTAATTTCCACCAGCAACTTGGGAGCTCCCCTGTGAATTGGTTATTCGATAGATCGAGTAATTGGAGAGAGGTCAATCGACATAAAGTCGAAGGGACATTGCCAAACATGAGATTATCGTTCATGGCTAGAATTGTAAGATTGGTGCACCGTGACCAATCAGACGACAGCTTCCCCGTCAGCTGATTCCCCGATATATCCAGATAGTCCAAACTGGGGTGGACACCGAACACTTGCGACATGTCGCCGGTGAAGTGGTTCCCTTCCAGTTGCACCCAGAACAGCCCCGCGCAGTTCTTGAGGCACGGCGGCAGCGTGCCACTGAAGTTGTTCTGGTTCGCCGTGATGTTCTGCAGCGCGTGGCCGGAGCACAAGCTCCGGGGAAGTTGGCCTGAGAAGCTGTTGTTCTCGAATCTCGCGTCGGTCAAGCTCAGCCCTTTCCCCAGGTCCGGCGGTATGGTGCCGCTGAAATTGTTGTCGAACAGAGCGAGGTAATAGAGGTTTTTCAGCCATGTGATGGTGTCTGGCAGCTCACCTTCCAAGCGGTTGGCACTGACGTCCAATACTTGCAATGCCGTCATGTTGCCGGTCTCAGGTGGAATCACGCCGGTGAGCCCATTGAAGAAGAGCGCCAGCCTCGTGAGCTGCGTGAGGTTGCCGATCGAGTTAGGTACTGGCCCCATCAGCCAGTTCACAGACAAATCCAGCTCAAACAGGTTGACTAGCTTGCCGATCTCGGCAGGGATAGGTCCTGTAAAATTGTTGTCGAAAAGATACAAGTAACTCAGATTGGTTGCTTGGCCGAGCTCCGGCGGAATCTTCCCGGTGAAGGCGTTGTTCTGTGCTTGGAATGATATGAGCTCCGGCCAGGATGTGAAGAGTACGCCTGGGATCCCTCCAGTGAGAAAGTTGGACGATATGACGAACTCCCGCATCTTACGCATCCCGGCGAACGCCTGCGGAAGGACACCCGTGAGTTGGCAAGCCTGCCAAGCTCGGGTGGCATAGTGGAAACCAACCCGGCGCTCTTAATGTCTAGGTGTGTAAGCATCTGGAGCCGGCCAAGGACCGGCGGGATCAGACCACCGAGCTGGTTGTTGCCGAGCTCAAGAGCTGTGAGCTGGAACATTGACCCAAGGAAATCGAGAGCAGGTCCTGCAGCTTGCTCAATTTCGACAGAGACCCTGGTATCCGGCCGGAGAAAGCATTGATGGACAAGTTGAGGTACCTCAGGTTTGCTGGGAGCTTCTCCGGTATCTGCCCGGAGAGATTGTTCTGCGACAGGTCGAGGTAGCTGACATTGCCGCTCTCGAGGACGAACTCCGGGAAGCTGCCGTTGAGGTAGTTGAGGTAAAGCGACATGAACGTGACGGTGGGCATCGGCGAGAACTTGCTGTAGTCCGGGTTGGTGAGGTAGTTGGAGCCCAGGTCGAGGTGCTCGATCCTGGGGAGCCTGCTGAGCTGGTACGGGATGGCGTCGGCGAGGTTGTTGTTGTAGAGGCGCAGGTCGATGAGGCCGGAGAGGTCGCCGAGCTGCGGCGGGATGGCACCTTCAAATCCGTTGCTTCCGAGGTCGAGGGAGGCGAGGGAACGCAGGCGCGATTGGTGAGCACCGGGAACGCCGCCGAGTCGAGCGCGTCGAGCGTGCCCGCGATGCCGAGGCCCCGGAGCGCAAGAGACTCGACGCGGCCGCGCCAGAAGCAGAGCCGTGCGGGTTTTGCCCAGCTTGACAGCGCGCCCGCGTCGGTCAGGTTGGCCTTCCATGCCACAAGGGCGTCGGCCTCCGAGTCCGAGGGCATCATGGCGGCCGCTGTCGTTGCCAGCAGCAGGAGCACGATGGCGTGCAGGTACGCCGGTGTTGCCATGTCTCGGAGTGAGATGGAAAACTGTAGTACTAGTAACAGTGAATACATTCCGGTCAACAAACGACACCCAGCCATCGCCGTCCGAACCAAGACCGCGTGCCGCTTAAATCGGATCCACGGCGGCATTTTCATTCGCGCGTGACAAAAATCAGGACTGGGAGTTGCGCACCCATTTGGTTTCAGCCTTGAACAGCGATGGAGGCAGGCCTGCCTTTACTACTAGCTCCATCCAACGAATGAGCCGTACATTTTTTGGTTCAAATTCAAACCTTACTAAGTTTGACTAAATGCATGGAAGAAATACCTACATCTACAATGTTATGCAAATATGTTATAAAAATATTTGATCGTGAGTTTATTAATACTGATTTCGTATATTAAACGAGTTCATTTTTTCTCTATAACACTAGTAGCAGAAAGCTTACCGCTAACGAAGTGGCGCCCGCCGGTATAAGCCGGCCAGTGGTAATGTCTACCGCTGGCGGGCCCTGTTCGTCATCGGTATGAAATTTTACCGCTGGCGTATTGGCTTGTGGTAGCCAGTGGTAGCTCGTTCAACCGCCAGCGGTAGATATTCTTAAAAAGACCATGTTCGCCAGCGGAGCATAACATGTTCGCCAGCGGAGCATAACATGTTCGCCAACTGTACATTTTCTGGATTTTTTTTACTAGAAATTCGTATTCCAACGGTGTATATAAGTATACCAACTGTATATACAGGTAAAGGTAGCAGAAACAATACAAATACATGACTGAGAAGTACAAATAGATAAATGATCAAATTAAATAGTTTGTTCATCACTTATGCATTACAAACGGAATAATTATACAAGTGACCAAATTTATCATACACGAATAATAGTTGGTTAATATATCTCGAAAGTTGCTAGTTTAGCTCGCAAAGTTTCGAAAGAAAATAGTGTCATCTAAACCACAATCACATACAAGAGAATGTCAATGACGATGAGCAAGAAGGTGACCACGATGAAGTTGGACTTCATCTGGTTCTTCCTCTCTTCCGCAAGTAGGTGGTTCAAGTACCTAGCTTCCGCCTCCGTTTTACTCTTGTAACCCTTATAGTTGTTGCCCTTGAACTTGTTCACTTACTTCAGACAGTCTTTCCATTGGTCATAGACTACTGGAACCCTACCTTCGTACACCACATACCACTTCTTCATCTCTCTGTACACAAGATGCGGTTAAAAGTATTATTCAAAGAAAAACAAGAGTTGTAAGAAAAAGATAAAAAAAACAAAAATGATTGGATTTATGCCTCATACTTAGAAGTGACACAAATATGCTTCAGAGATGGAGCCAGCGAGCCAAGTAGTATGCACCAGATGTGTGTACTCGTGCATATCACAAGGCTCACTAGCCCCGTCCCTAGATCACACGGTGTCACAACATTTTAATCATCGATATTATAGAAAAATACAAAACTATAAACAAGAATGATTTGGAACATATGTGCAATAATTAAAAGCAACATAATTATCTAAGCGTGCACGATTCATAACCCTGAATAGCATCGATCACACAAGTTCAAGGACTTTCGAAACTAGAACTAGACAAGTTAATTTAGGGATATAGTTTAGTAACACAAGTTCATGGATCATACTAAATAGACAACACATCGTCGATCACTGATTCTTGCTCCGCTTCTTCTTTGACATCGGTGGGAACGGGAGAGAACACTCTAACGAGTTGAATGGCCTGACATCACCTGTCCTTCTTATGCGCGTTTCTATCTCGGCCTTAGGTGGTGGTACAAGGCTTAAGTGGAACTCCCCGTCGCGATCTAAGACGTCACGGCAAATCGTTCGTTGGGTGCGAAGAAACTCTTCTCTTATTTCAGCATCAATGGCCTCCGCCATGATCTTGCACCATTTGTCGAGATCAGACAGAAATTGTACTCGTTGTTGATCCTTTATAAATTCCCGCATGTGAAGGATGAGGTACCATGTGTCCATCCTACTACCTGGATCCCGCTTGATGCAGGAGAAGTACAGTCTGTGGGAGAATTGAAACTTTCCATCATTTTTTTTTATCATCGGGCCTCCCCTTAAGGCGTAGGCGTGGAGAGCATCATTCAGAACAACCTTGATGTGGGTGTAGTCCTTAGTAACCACATTACTCCTGGTGTCGAGATGCACGACATACGACTCTTGCGGGTCCACAACGATGAGGGTGCCATGTCGGTTACTGCTCAAAGCAGTTCAAAGAGACCATCTCATCCTCAAATTAACCATTGTACATGCAATATACTCCCTCCGTTCTAAATTAATTGACTCAGATTTAGTGCAACTTGCACTAAATCTGAGTCAATTAATTCAGAACGGAGGGAGTAACGATGGAAATCTAGTAAAGCATGTTATGACGGCTAGCGAGTGAGTAGTGACTTACTCGAGAAAGTAAGGCAGGAGAAAGTTGTGCTTGGGAACATTCGCCACGAAGACATCTTTGAGGTACTGCGTCACCTTTGCCTTACCCGTAGGGTTGTTCACAAACATTTCTTGCATGCAGTCACGAGATTCAGGGTATCCTCTGTTGTGACATGGTGATTCAGGGTATCCTCTGTTGTGACCTGGCGTGCCATACATAGCGCAACCAGGCGGACCATGGATGGATGGAGCGGGTGTATGTGGTACATTCTGAAGATGTCATCAAATCTCACCAATAGCAGGTCTCCGTGTTCTGCTGCAGTGACAAAGCCCAAGCCCTCTGCTATCTTTGCAACAAAAAGCGGGTATGTTGGATCTTTCTCCTCGAGTAGGTTCCCCTCCACATAAAGAACACCATCATGAAGGAGCCTCATATCCCCAGTCAACTTTTTGACACACTTCGGCGGCAGGATCGGTTTATCCAACTCATGGATCCGATGCCAGCTGGTGATGGGTATCCTGTACACAAACGGGTGACAATGTGGCTTGGACTTAGTCCGTTGCACCGGCTGGCTGTTGGAGTCCAAGGCATGTTTCTTCTTATATCTTTTCCGTCCCGTCGTCTTCTTTGGCTTCTTCACCAACGCATCCTCGAGCGCATCTTCTGACATATCCACGCTTGACATCTCCGCTAACGCCTTCTTGTCGTCGACGTTGCCCACGACCTCCCGTTACTTGAAGATCTAGACACAAGTTTCTGATGCCAACTGTCGGATCTCGCATGAAATCGATGAACATGAAGAGATAAACAAACCCTAATTTGATCTCAGGGGGAGAAAGATTTGGCGCATTAATATTGGCTGCATTTCGGGTCCTTTTTTTGAAACTTTTCCACTTATATTAGGTCAGCAAGCCGCCTCATTAAAACCCTGCCAGTCCCTTTCGGTACCCTGGTTAGGGAAAGAGTGCGTCTGAAACTTGCTGCCTTTAACCATCAAGCACAGTTACATCGTTTATCAGGTTGCTTACAATAAAATCGGGTATACAACAGTGTGGAACTGTACACAACCTTGCTTAATACGTAATAAGGAAACAACACACTTGAACTTAAACTTTCCTAAGCAGCAAATAGCAAACCGATATAAACTTAATATTCCTAACATAAACAACAACAATTACACACAAGACTCACTCATATCCCGGTTGCATTCAATCCACCGGCTCTTACATAGTTTTAGTCTCTCTGCGACTTCACCCATGGAAGGTCTGTCATCCACATCGTCACTGAGACAACGCACGGCGATCTTGCCAACCTCCTCGAGGCAGTTCACAAACTCCTCCCCATCGTCCGCTACCTCCTTGTCGATAATCATCCGTGTTGTTTCATCCCTTGATGCCTTCATGTAGTTGATTGGGAGGCTATTGTTCCCGTCGTACCTGGGCTCCTTCCGGGTAACAAGCTCCAGCAGCACGATCCCAAAACTGTATACGTCGCTCTTCTCCGTGAGTTCTCCTGTCTTTGCGTACACCGGGTCCATATACCTCCTGTCTCCAATTGTCTCTCTGTCGGGGTCCTTGTGCATGGAAATCAGCCTCGACACCCCGAAGTCCGATATCTTGGGCGTGAACTCGTTATCCAGCAGGATGTTGTCGGACTTCACGTCACCATGGAGGATCTTCTGTCTCGCCTCCGAGTGCATGTACACGAGGGCAACCGCTGAGTAAATGGCGATGTCCAGACGCGTTTCCAGCGGGAGAGGGTCTTTCTTGATGTGGAGAACATCATGGAGGCTGCCCATTGGCACGAACTCATAGACTAGGATAGGAACTTTTGTCTCCAGGCAGCAACCTACCAGCTGGACTAGGTTACGATGACTCATCTGGGACTGGATCATGATCTCGTTCACGAAGGACTCCCTTTTCATGTCCTCGTTGATGGCCTTGCCTCCGTGCGTTAAGCGCTTCACGGCGACACGTGTGCCATCACTGCTTCCCATGAAGACCTCGCCAAAGGCCCCTTGGCCGACGGGGGAACTGTAGTCTTTTGTAATGCGTTTTAGCCGATTCTTGGTGAAGGTCTTGATCTTGATACTTTTGAGTAGTTGTCCACCGTTCTTGTTGAACTGATCTCTCAGCTTTCTTTTGTGTTGCTGTGTGCGTAGGAATATTAGTAGCAGTATGAGTATCGCGACGCCTAAGATTGTTCCTGCATGCGAACGGATGAAAAGTGCACAAACTCTTAAAACAAATCTTAATATCGACATTTTCACATAATGATATAATATGTACTAATGAGAATTAGCTACATAGATACTCCGTATGCTTCATATAATGCAGAATATCATGCGTTGGAGCATTAAGATAGTACCCATGGGCCTATATAGAGCTCCTCACCTATAACTGCTACCGCAGGCTTGGGCAATACATGTGCACAACCCTTGTCACTTTTACCGTCACCTCTTCGTCCAATGTTACATTTACACTCATAATCACCTTGTACATCTTTGCACGTCCCTCCACGGCAAGGATACATGTTCTTGTACTTTGTTGAGTCTGATGATTCGCGTAATTCACACTCATTAATATCTGCAAATATATGAAAAACACTGCAGGTTAATTAATTGTTAACTGAGTGAATATAAAAACAAATACAAAACTAAAAAATTTCCTATAAATTCTTCTGTTCTTGCAAATAATCAGTGAGCACTATCCTGAGATCCCAAAGCACTCTCGACGGGCTGTCTAAGTTTAAATGCCGATCATGTGTTAATATCGTACAGATTTCATATTATTACTTGCAGTAACGGGTGAGATGAATACATAATATAGACATGGTGACATGTGAAAAATTAAGTGTATTTCAAAATAAAATAAAAAATAGAAAGTGAACAGAAGGTTACATACTTGTGCATCCTCCTATTCTGTATGGATTGCCGCTGTATCCCTTGGAGCAGTTGCAGAAATAGCCCGGAGCGTCATTACTGGCATTTACGCAGTAGCTGTTACTGCTAACACAGGCGCTATGGGGAAAACTTCCGTTGCCATCACCCTCTGACGCAGGCGGGCATGTTCCGTTCCTAACTGCCCAGTCAAGAACAAGTGGAACTTCATTGTCTGATCCAAGTCTATTAGCGAATGTCATGTTTCCAATCAGATCTTTTCTGCTGAAATTGTACCTGTTTGACAATTTCGAGCATCACTACGGGTAAAGATTATTGCAATTTGCAATACTATCAACAAAGAAATTAGATTAACAACATTAGAATCTGCACATAAATAATTGAATTTTTTCGATAGAGACGTAAATAATTTAATGTCCAAATATTTTCGATCAAAAAATCAACTATCATAAGAGTGAATTATTTTGCTTTGGTGATGCCCAAGATGGCACGGCTGAATATGCTGTCATCTTTGGTTTTGAAAATTTGAGTTTTTCATATGTTATATTTTTATTCCATTATGTTACTAAAGACTCATGATTACGCAATGTAATAGTTGGAGGAAAGAATCGAAAAAGGTAAGTAATTAGAATGGAAAATACATGTACACTGATGGACATTTTTGCATTGATCAACTATGTGATTGAAAATGTGGTTTTAGACATGTTATCTTTCTTCCTCGTGCCAGAAGGTATTATCCTAAGAATGTACTATATATTATTTTCTTTCTAGATTTCATTCAGCTGATAAAGAAAGAAGAAAAAACACTGACTACAGGGTGTCTGAAGATGGATTGAGAATCCATGATTTAGAGTCTAAAAACACTGCTTTCCTCAATAAATGGTTATTTAAACTTCTTATTGCGGATGGAGTGTGGCACGATCTTTTCTGAAATAAGTTGGTTGTAAATCCCTCTTCCATGTCCATTGAAAACCAGTCGAGTCCTTTTTTTTGGATGGTTTAATGAAAGTGAATCAACCATTTTTCAAGTTTGGGACCTTCCTTACCAGAGATGGCTCCCAGATAAGGTTTTGTATTGACATCTGATTTGGGGATTGGCTATTGAGATTTTAGTATCGATGTCTTTCTAAACTTATTCGACATAATCTTATGGAAATTCATTTCGGCTTGTGGGTCTAGATGATCCTATTACAGAAAAACATGTTTCACAATGTCATAAAATTCTGAAAAAATATTCGGATGTACATATAGACATTTTATGAAGCCACACTACATTTTGTAAAAAAAAAGACATTTTTTGTGCCCCGTGTAAAAAGGATAAAAACATATCTAGTAAAAAGTCATTTTCAGCACCAAATTTGTCTTTTTTATGCAGAACACAAAAAACATTATTTTTTCATGAAATTTTGTGTATCAACATAACATGTTACGAGGTACAATCAAAATTTATTTCATATTTTTTTGACATTTTACAGTGTTTTTAAAATGCAATTACCATAATGAGACTAGATGCTCCTATAAGCCAAAGCATCTCACAACTGAAGAGGTCCTTGGGACATATACTGGAGATGTCTCTCTTACGCGTTACTTTGATTGGAAGTAGGTTGCTACTTTGGAATGGTCTTTTAGGGTGATGCATTCTTAACACCTGAACATGACTTGATCAGTTGGAATTTGCATCACAGTGGCATGTTTTTGGACAAATAATTGCACCAAGGGCCAGTTCATGTAGATGCACCAATTAATAAGAGGAAAATTTGGAAAATGAAGGTTTCATAAAATATTAATATATTTATGTGGTATCCAAGACATGGGGCCATTTTATCAAAACACAAGCATGTATAGTGGAATTGGGCATGGGAGTAAACAATATTGTTTTTTGTTATCAAGATTAAACAATCAATTTGCATGGTGTTTGTATATCAACTTGTGAATGTTGCAAATGTTCAGTAAACCGCTTTAGATATTCTATTTATATTAAATGAAAAATCCTTATTGGAGCGGCAACCCTATATGAGTCGAATGAGATAAATATTAGGATACTTAGATTTCTTGGCTGGGTATTGTTCGGGAGAAGTTGTGCTCTTATTTTACAAAATGCATCATGGTGCGTAAGAGCATCTCCAACTGGAGACCCCAAACTCGGCCCCCAAATTGTCCGTGGACACGTGCGGACGTGTCCGCGAACAGTGATCGGACAAACGCCTAAATTGGCCTCCTCCAACCGTATCCCCCTTTTCACAACCCCTAAAACCATACAATCCATGCACGTAGCCAGTTTTACATAGATCATCATTGTGTTCAAAGTTCATAGAGTTCGGACATACTACATACTAGCTAAATAAACATACTACGTGCTAGCAAAATAAACTTTTCCAACGGGGTGGCATAGCAGCTCGAAGACGATGGCAGAGCTTCATTTCGGCGCCTTGGCCTTCCCCTTGTCGTCTGCGCCGGGGGGGGGGGGGGTCTTGAAGATGGCGTAGGGGTCGCTGCTGGAGCCAGAGGTGCTATCACCGAGCTGCGATGAGGCAGACATGGCGCGCTTGCTCACTGGCGAGGTGGGCGGCCGCGCTGTTCGTCTCCGCCACCCGCCTGGACTCCGTGATGCCGGCGTCGAACATCTCCTTGTTCTTGCGGCGGCGTCTAGGTCTCCGCCAAGGTCATGGAAGCGACGACAGCCTCCAAAGGGACATCGTCCGCCTGCGTGCTCCTCACCACTGTCGAAAGCGCCGCTCGAGGGTCGCCTTTGCGGAGGAGGCGGAACGTGTCCACCTCCGTTTCCGGCACCCTCCGTGGAGGGAAACCGGGATCATGCGCTAGCCGCCGGTCAATCTGGCAGCATCCTCCATCCAAGAGGGGCCTGAATCGCTGGGACGGCGGAGCGGCTAGTTGTCGCCGCCTTCTGCATGTGCGGCGGCACGAGGTGAACCGGCGTCAAGCGCATCGGCGGGGAGCTAGTGGACGGCGACGCGGAGCCAGACTGTCTTGTAGTTGTAGATCTATGCGGTAGCGCGTGGCTGCATTGCCCAGTTGCAGCCGGTTCCGCCTCCTTGAGCGACTGCTCCATGTCGAGGCGGAGGGCGAGCTCGTCCTCGTCGATGGGGGAGCCGAACCGTGCTGGCACCACCGCGCAGGACTTCACCTCTGGCTCCAGGTCCTCCCAATCGAAAGAGTCCAATGAAGACGACATGGGAGAGGGGCGGTGGGAAGGTAGCGGAGGGGACGGTGGGGAAAGGGACGATGGCGAGTGGAAGCTAAGAGACGGAGGCAGAGAGATAGAGAAGGATAGGGGATAAATTGGGCCGGTGGGGAGCGGAGACGGCAGCCTCAGGCGCAGTGTCGGCGAGTCGATGACGCGTGGACGACGCCCCTCCACGTCCGGGTGCGCCTTTGCGGCCCCAAACCGTTTGCACATATGGGCTAGGTTGGGGGTTTGCTAGACAGCCAGACGGATAGGCTGAATTTTGGGGAGGCGGTTGGGTGGTCGTTTTCAGCTCAATCCTTGTTCGGGCTGTCCGCTGGACATATAGGACTGATTTGGGGGACACGGTGTTGGAGCTGCTCTAATCGTAGACATAGGTTGACGTACATAATCACTTAATGGCAGTTGTAGATTTGAGTGGTGGAATTTCAAAATTAACTCGCTAATCATCGAGAACGTATGTACCATAACGTAGGCACGAGCTAACGCACACAACTACTTACACAAGTCCTATTGAATATAAGAGTCATGGAATTTGAGAATTAACTCTCTATACGTGGAGAGAAATAGCTACGTGGAATATTGTTTCAGAAGGGAAATGATGTCAATCAATTCTTCAATTTTAGGATTCTGGCGGTCCAATCTCTGGTGAACGCCAAGTGTGTGCGTGTGTGTGTATGTTATATACTCGGCGTTTCTGAATAATAAACAAAAGGAATAAAAATTCTGGAGAACGTATGTACCATACCAGCCTTTGGTGGCGACGAAGGCGTATTGGCACGGGTTATCCGCCAAAGGATTGGGTTGCTCGCCCCAGAAGACGCTAATTTCGCTGAGGTTAGGCGTTAACGACGCCTGGCAGCAGCCGTGTCCACTGCAGGGCGCGCCGTCGTCCCCAGTTTCGTTAACACTGGTGCACGTCGTGATGCACCCGGTGAGGTAGGCGGTGCTGGTTTGGCCGCCGAGAGTCGCCAACGAGCCGCAGCCGATGGCCGTGAACACGTTCTCCGACGGCGAGACCAGGAAGGTGAGAGGCACACTGAGGTTCATCTCCTGGGTGAACACATTCCCTGTGACGTTGCAGATGTAGGTCAGGAAGGAGTAGACCTCCATCTGCGCCGTTTCCAGGGTGATGTTGGCGATCTTCACGTTCCCCGTAAACAGGCTTGGAGGGCTCATCGTCTCGTTGCACGTGAGCTCGAAGTCGGGCGCCAGAGAGCACCCGGGGCCGACGCCGAATGGGTAGGGGATGTGCACGTCCCCGCACTTGTCGGGGCAGTTGTTCAGCTCCGGTGGCTGCCCGGAAACCCGGCCGGTGCTGAGCAAGGCAACATGGAAGATAGCTAGGAGAAACAGTGCTTGAGGCATGGCTGATATTGCTTTGGACTTGTAGAGCGCCCCTCCAATATATAGAGATCGAGGAGCAGACAAGTGAGGACTTTCTAAAAACAACACTACTCGCTCCGAGTGTTTTAAACCTATATATACTATCGTAAGTAAATAGTAGTTCGTTTAGGATAGGTAGGTGCTAATTAATATCCAGATTTATTAGGTCCCTAATTTTTTGAGAAATTAATGTCACCCGAAGTTATCTTATATCTGATATTTATAGAAAAACGATAACTGGTACACTGCAACACTCAGTAAAAAGTAAAATACACTGAAAATAATACTAATCATGTTCTTTCTCCGATTATTCAACGACTGCCAGAAATTTAGACATGCAACAAGCTCTTGCCAACCAAGGATTTAATGACCGCAATAGCCACTCTCCACGAACAACAAGATCAACTAACCGCTGAAAGAATATCGGTCATCTACATCGTACTCAAATGTTTCTAAAAATTATACTATCTCTAATTTATAATAACTGTCGCGGTTTTGAATTACAGTTCGAAACTCCGACACTTATTTTGGACCGGAGGGAGTAGTAGCTACCTAGGAATTTATTTTGTAAGTATGTGTATATGTGGTGATAGTGTGTTGGTGAGTGCTTCTACATCATACTCAATGTTTCTAAAAATCGAAGGAATAATCGAAGTATGTGTATATGTGGTGATAGTGTGTTGGTGACTGGCTACTTCGGTTCTCAAATCCTTTGTTGGCAAGAGCGTTTGCAAGTTTCCCAATTTTTTACTGATTACTCGGTGTATGTTTAAATGCCTGGTAGTCGTCGAAAAATCGAGCGAATAATCAAATAGTCGTCGCAACGGAGATATGCCTCAAGTATGATGACATGAAGCTCCGGTCATTGGATTCCTGTAGCAAAATCCCTTTTAATCAATAGTTAGACCGTTCAGTAAATTACGAACGGCACACGTGATTTTATTCTTTGTCACTGAGCTGATCACACTCAATCGACTCCATCTAATGCATACCTCCTCGACTATTGTTATATCCTCTGAATTTTCTAGACGAGCAAACAATATACATCTATAAATATCACACAAGCTCATAAAAAATGATCCATCATCAAAGTTACATAAAGTAGAGAATCATGTGGAGTAGCTCATACAATCTATAAACATCGAGACATAAGAGAATTATGATCAAACTACTAGCAAAACCCAATGGTCTTGGGAGTGGATTCGTCCTTGTTCGTCGTGGAGATCAGCAAGGAGTCGATAGGGGAGGTGGATATACCGCTTGTACTCTGTAGGAGGTTTACAGCTAGTAGCCCACAGTATGGTACAATTTCCTCTATACCATCCACGAATAATTGCCATCTTTGTCAGCGACAACGACCTTCCCTTTCTTGTCCTCATCTCTCTACGATATCGGGGGTCACGACCTGTGGGATCGCACGATGGCACCTCCAAATACCTCTCATATACCCAATGAGCATACCCGACTTATACGTGTTGGCTACATATCCAAAATGTACAGTATTGCCCGGGCACTAGGGAGAATTTGTTAATTTACACACATATATATGTATCTCTCATGTCGATTTTTTAGATTTTTCTCACGTGTGTGTTCCACCTTTACTGAGTGGAAGTTTCCAATACTTTGCCATGCGACGTCTCCCTCGAGTAGCAACTAGGCATTATATTGCTCGGCTTGTCCGAGCGCGAGCTAGTGGCTGCACTCTCGTGACTCATCGTCTCGATTTGTAATTCATATCACTATATTGCTAGTAGCTAGGAGTAGTTGGAGTTTGTTCCATGCAAGAACGTCAACCGTTGTAGTACAACCCGTGATTGCATGTTCTTTGTTTCTTTCTGCTTATAGCAAGTTTGGAGTTGCTGACAGAGCTAGTGGCTGCACTGTCGTGACTCTCGTGACTCATCATCTCGATCTCCTTATCTTCACTCACACTATTACGCATGCATTTGTAATTCATATGGCTATATTGCTAGTAGCTAGGAGTAGTTGAGTTTGTTCCATGCAAGAACGTACAACCCGTGATTGCATGTTCTTTGTTTCTTTCTGCGGGTCAAACGAAACCCAAGAAAAAAGAGATTGTTCGAGGACATCGCTTGTAAAACCAGGCTTGCTTGGTTAGTTTCCACGGGCACGTGTGTATCCATGATAATAATATTGACTCGTTCAAACAATCCATAAATAATAGTACACAAAAAAAGCTAACTATGCACAAAACCATAGATAGTTTACTGAGGTATACCAAGTGACGGTTGCGTTCATCTTCAACGCTGGCGAGTTACTGTATCCACTTCATGATTGTAATTTGCCTAGTGCTAGTCACTAGTGTTTTTCGTCACTTTGGATTGCGGCTGTGTGCATTATTGTTATGCAGAGGCCGGGTGTATTGCTTAATTTAAGTAATAAAGCCCTTTATCTAAAGAAATGATATTCTCATCTCCTTAAAACGTGGCCTCTTTTTGTTAATGGGAGATTCTTGCTCGAACTTGAAAAACCCATGTTACTTCCATGTAGAATCAACGTCATTCTGTGGTTGAGCACGCAAACCATGGCCTCTCAAACTTGTGTTTATCTCTATCATCAGCATGTTCGTTTTGACCAGTGTGTCGTCCATAGCCTACGAAAAAGTAATCGAAGCAAAAGGATGAAAGATAAATTGGTGAAGAAAGTAAGAAGGGATGGATAGATAAATTGGTGCAGAAAGTAAGAACTAATAAGGCAGCTCACCAGTCCCTTGGTGATCATGTCGTCGCCACCATGCCCAGCACACCTGTCAGGTGCATCATGTTGTACATACAAACATAAGAAGCCTAAAGCTGTTAATATGGTGGGCATTTGAAGGTATGTGTTATATATATTTACGTCAGTGAAATACATGGCCTCACCCTGCTCACTGGTACAATAATATTTGCACCAAATGCTAGAGTTCGTAGTACAGTGGAACTTGACGTCTTTCATTCAGCATAGGATTCAATTGAATGGACCATGGAACACCCAATCCTGGCACGGAACATGAAGGAGAAGTCATTTCATTCAGACAAATCCAATTAGCTTACACTGCAATCCTAATACATGGATATCATCGCAAAAAAAGTTAGTGGAAATCGACGAGCTGCAAGTGACCATAGGGGCTTTGGTCATGGTTGAACGGGGCAGCAGCTCGGGTGGGCGTCAACGGAAGCTCTTGGTGGTGTCGACAGCGGGAAAGCTCCGGGGAGCAGCCATGTGCAGAGGCGTCCAAGTCGGGGGCTGCGGCCTGCAGGAGGTCTATAGAGCGTGGGGAGGCAACTAAGACCAGAGCCGCAACTCGGGGGTGGGGATTCCTTCTACCGGAGGAGGTAGGCGGCGCCATGGGAGATCAACCGGGTGTTGGCGGGGAAGAACAAACCCGGAGGCCGGAGGCCGGAGTAGAGGGGTGGCGGCGGCAAGGATGCTGTGCGTGAGGAACCCTAGAATGAGCAGAGGACAATGATGTCCAGTCTGCGAGGAAAAAAACGTTCGTGGCATGGCAAGGGACTGCTTGTTGATTTTCGAAAAAGGAAGGGGATTAAATGCAAATTCCACGACGTGCCACGGTCGTTTGCTGGTATTATATAGTAGAGATTATTAGCAGCAAATATGCAATTGGTTTATTGCTGGTGCCTACTTCTCAACGATATATGCAGATCCCTCAAACCTCTGTTTTGCACTACTGCTGTACTCGTATTGCATGCCAACCTCACCGTGTATACTTAACCTGAAACCTCATCCATGGTTGCGCAGGAATTTCACACCCCCAAAACAGAGATTGTTTCATTGCAATGTGTAGATTTTATCATAGAATAACATGAGGTTACTCACTTCTCCCTTGCAAGAAGCCCACGAAAGCCAGAGTAATAGCTTCAGGTTCAGCTCTCCCACTCAGGGGCAGCTGTTTTCCAGGTGCAGGTCTTTTAGAAAGTTACCGATGTGTAGAAATTGGCCACGGTCGTATGTTGTGTTTTACATTTGGTTTAGATTCTATAGGAACTAGGTAATTAAGGACTCGCCAAACACAAAAAGAAAACTCTGTCTTACTCTGTTTTGTTTGCTCTGTTTTTGCACTACTGTTGTGAATGTAGGGCTGCGCGCTGCGTTGTATTTTCGACGAAATAGGCCGTAACCCCGCTATATAAATATAGCAACCCGCTGCGCTGTATTTTCAGTATGAGACTGTGAGTGGTTCCTCAGTAAGGGTGGAAATAGTCAGAGATTGGTTCTGTTTCAATCTGTGTAATCGAACACCAACGTCCCCAGCCCGTCACACCCAAATGTTAATCATTTCGCATTTCACACCCAAGACATCAGCCGAACAAATATTGGTTATCGTTGAGCCATTTACCGGCTACCTGTTCAAAGTTAACTCCCACGTCACACTTACAGAAATCAGATAGTTCATCCCACCGGTGTCTGGGAACAGCACATTCAAAAATCATGTGGAAAATGTTTGCTTTTTTAGAATAGAAAGAACAAGCACTCCAGATTAGTTAAAAGACTGTCTATTGTCTAAATTATCTCTAGTAATAACCTTTTTATGACTTGACAACCACAAGAAGACATGAATTATTGGGGGTATATATATTTTCCACAGAGCCGGGATAGCACAAGAACTCAGCGTACTTGGGGTGATCCTACGGACGAAAAAGAGTTTGAGAGTTTGCAGTGTTCGCACAATATGACATAGTTAGAGAGTTAGCAGAGTTTTGAAACATGGGACCTCAGAGGTGCTCAAGCTCCAAGATGATGCTATGAGTATCCTCATCCCAATGTGCGCCACTCAAGTCCTTGAGTTTGGATACCTTGATCCACCTTGACCTCCACTTCCTGAGCTGGTTGTAGATCTGAGTAGAAGTGACCTCCTGCCCACAGAAGTCGAAGACAAGCTTTGCAACTGTGTTCATATGCACCTCCTTAAACCCCTAGTCAGTCCACACCCCGCTGGCGATGAGCTCGCACATCTTGTTAAGCACGAAGCTGGACAGAAATGGAGGCCACTTCATGGTCGTCCCCATCTTGCTCTTCTTCTCCTTGCCACCAGCACGCCTATCCAGCCCCAGACAAGGCGTGCCCAGCTCCAGGCGTGACCCCATCCTAGGCACCTCGAACAGCTCCATCGGCTCCTGCGTCTCCTCCGGCTGGGAGTCTGGGACAAGTGAGAGAGCGAGCAGGCTCTCTCCCTCGAGCAGAGTGTCGCGGCGGTCATGTCCTACAATGGCGACGAGCAACAAAGTAGTATTACTAGTCGTCCTAAGACGGTGCGATGACGAATCGAGCAAGACAGGAACAGAAGCATAGCATCCTAAGGTCCAAGCTACCAAGATCTACATCAGTGCCTACCAAATCGACATGCTAACATCCAATCAAGTTCCTAAACATGTTCAAACTACATCATGGCATAATTGCACAGATCTACAGTACCTAGGGTTTGATTGCGCTTATCGGCATCGTCTCGTGGAAGACCGCTCTCTGCACGAACAGGCCGAGGAAGAAGTGCTCCGTTGATGGCCATCGAGCTCCGGTCACCGGAGTAAAAGGAGGCGCCGCTTACCTAGTCGTCGTCGGTGAATCTCGGCCCGGACTCTAAGCGGTGAGAGTAGAGGCCTCAAATAGGGGAGGCAAAAGTGGGCGGTGACCGAAATTTCTCTCGCCACCATTTTCGCGAGAGCCCGCGGCCGCGCGCCTTCTCCCTTGCCTGCACGAGCTCTTCTCCCTTGCCTGCACGAGCTCGGCTCCTGCGTTCCCCATTTTGCCTTGCGGGAGGGTGGCTCAGCGGAAACGGTGAAATCGACCATTCCTCTTGGGCCTGGCCCAGGATATTTTAAGGTTCGTGCACATGCAGGCTAGCCAAATGGGGCAGGTGACCAAACGGGTCAAATCTTGCTTGCAACAGTGCGTTTCTAAGTCCCGTGCGCAACCAAACACGCCCTTATGTGCTCTGATTGGAGATGCTCTTAATGGCTTCAACCATAGGGCGGACCGAAACAAAATATTGCACCGCAGGTTGTAAACTAGGTGAATGACAGAACATTGCTCTTTACATGTATGCTAGGCTAGCGTGGCTAGCCAATCTGCATCTGTTCGATATGATGATATCGTGTAGTGTAATATCGTCTATCTGAACAACTCAACCTGGTTTCGGTCTACAGGTCATACGAACGCCTACATGACTGTATAGATTGGCACGCAGAGACAGAAATTATTTGCCTTGACACTGACCGAGGTCGTGACTGCTGGCCACTACTCATAGTTTAAAATAGCCGGATATTAGCCCCGGTAATTTCATAAGGTATGAAAGGATATAGCCAAGATATAGCGCGGCTATGAGTTTATAGCCGTTTCGCTAAATAATTATAAAAAAATTAAAATATGGGCAACATATATTCGCATATATCAATTTACTGATAGGAGCAACTCGGGACATTGTTCTGACCAAATATTAACATAGTCACATAAAAGATACGAATACGACGTAGTTCTCTCCACATATTACAACATTCAGTAGCAGCAACTCGGGACATTGTTCTGACCAAATATTATATAACCAGTAAAATCAATTAGCATGTAGCAAAAGTAAGGTCAAATAAACTTGTCTTCGCATATATATTATATGCCAACAACAACATAAGAGTTGAGTTTGGCTCCAAAATATGACCGAGTAGACAAATTCGGTCCAAAATTTTGGATTTCTAAGCCAGAAATTTAGCGGCCAATGTGCTAAATTGGGGCTAAATCAATTTAGCCAGGCTATTAGCGTTTGTCTTTGAAGACCATAGCCGTATCCCCAAGCCTGTCAAAAGGTGATAGCTGGCTATTTAAAACTTTGCCACTACTATTGTAAATTCTTCACAAGAGGAATCGTAATTCTTGCGGGCATTTACTGCTGGTGACATGGACCAAAACACAGGCAACCGAGTAGCATTCCCAGTTGGAAACTCTGAAATCCTACACGAGGCTGACTGCTACCTGTAGACGGCACAAAACCTCGTGGCATACACAGCAGCAGAGTAGCTTTCCACAGTTTAAACTCTGAATTCCTCCAGAACCGCTACCTGCAGCTCTTCTGTCAGGCCGTGTAACTAGACGGCACAAAACAGCGCAGCAGACAACAGATATTACCGTTAATATGGTGAACGACCTGACAGTACAAAATATTTACTTTTTTTTTACTGTAACTAAGGCAGGCTCTTAGAGCGGGCCTGAACCATTTTCATTATAGGGTAGAACCAGATACACAAAACGCCTACACACATGTAGGACACATACAAAGAAAGAACAGTGGCGACGGAGGAAGAAGACCCGGAACAGACAATGATCTAGACACCAATGCCAAACTTTATAGAGGGAGAACACCACAGAAGCAGACGAGGACGGAAGGAGTGTTGTTAGCTCGGTCGAAAGTTGTCCGCAGTCGAGACAACAAAGAGAAAAATCATCAGCTTGCCCAGCGAGCACTCCACACCTTGAAGAACTAGGAGAGTCACAAATGTTGTCCAAGCATCACACTGCCGAGGCAAGGCCGCGACACCGAGCGCTGCCGACCGCACCGAAGGGAAAATGTTCCACCGCGACAACAACTGCACCTCCTCTTCGCCTCGAGCAAGACGCTCATCGCTAGAGGAGCAAACGTGGGCACTCTGCAAGACAATAAGAACCTCAAAGCCATCGAAGGACCTCGACCTCGCCGCCAGCACACACAACCCAGGAAGAGGTCGAGGTGGAGCGGAGGAAGAAAGCTTGGCACATGTAAACAGAGCATTGCGTGAGCACCGGAGCTCGCCAATGGCACCGACACACCACAGACTGGGGTCACAATGACGCTTCCAAGGAAGATGATATCCACGGGCGTCGCCATCACCGACACTAACCGGAGTTAGAGCAGGGTTTTCACCCTGACCCAAACCATCCCAGCCACCCGCCAAACCTCAATCAACAAGAGGGAAGCTCCAATGCGACGCCTCCAGGAAGGAGAATGACGCCCAAAGGCGATGTCATCGCTGGGTTTCACCTGGAGCCCCACGCTCCACCTAGTGACCCAGAGCCATGGCGGCCGAGACCGAGCAGACTAGGGCAGAAGGTGGAGCAGAGGCGGCGCTGGATCTGGTGAAGGTGCCACGAGCAGGAGGATCTGAGCGGGGACGGTAGATGGAGGGACGCAGCAACACGCGACGGTACCCACGCCCGCCGGTCGCCTACGGGCCAAGGCTGAGGACGACACCAGCGGCTGTGAGGCGAGGGCGGGTGGTGGCGGCCGGCTTCATAGGCAGCCTCCCTCCAGACCACCGAGCAGAAGCCACGAGAGACCGAGTCCCCGCCGCCCCCTTCACCGGAGCCGCACAGCTTTTGCCCGTCGACGGCCTCTGTTCGACGAGGGGGGGAGGAGGTGGCGGCGGCACGAGGGCTAGGGTTTGCCCCCCCCCCCCCCCCGCCCCAATCGCCCGGAGGAGGCGACGCAAGGAGCAGGGTGGGGTCGAGTTTCATTATTTACTTTTTTCAGTGGAAGGTAAGACTAGTCGGTATTTCTGAGATCA
This sequence comes from Poa pratensis, assembly GCA_947311845.1. NCBI lineage: Eukaryota > Viridiplantae > Streptophyta > Magnoliopsida > Poales > Poaceae > Poa > Poa pratensis. The sequence goes on from CAMZMU010000035.1 coordinate 1,565,727, forward strand.
TGATGTCCCCCCCCTTTTTAGTACAAGCACCAGAAAATACTAATGTACTCCCTCCGTTCCAAATTACTTGTCTTCCATTTGTCCACATGTGGATGTATCTATACTTGTAACATGTCTAGATACATCCACATGTGGACAAATGAAAGACAAGTAATTTGAAACGGAGGGAGTATTACCTACAGTACAATATTCATGTTATCTCTACAGCAGGTGAAGATATCAATCCAGCTTACACAAGCGATATATATATTATTCACCTAATACTATAATCAAATAATAGATGTCTTCTAGGAACATAGTTACATTTTAACAATATTCGGGCTGCCGCAGGCCTCATATTTGAGTTTCAGCAAAATGTTAGTAATAACCACTTCTTGCAGATAAAACAAGGTCACAAATGAACGTCTGAATTCCGAAATATCCAATTACTGTACCTAAACCTGTTAGCTTTTCATTTAGTACAGGCGAAACAAATATGAACGTACATAATCGAGAAGGTGTACGAAATGTCGTTGGATGGGAGGCTCGGCAGTCTTAGAAGAGGAACTCTTGTTCCAATCCAACAGGGAATATCACCGAAGAACATGTTGTTCCCAAGATCTAGGGTGACGAGAACTCTACAGGTCCCAATTACGGAAGGGAAATCTCCATAGAAGTTATTGTTAGCAAGATGGAGTGACTGAAGAGGAAGGTCCAAGTTCGTTGAGTTGCTAGGAAATTCACCCGATAAGCCATTGTTGGATACGTCCATAAACACGAGAGCTCGTAATTTCCACCAGCAACTTGGGAGCTCCCCTGTGAATTGGTTATTCGATAGATCGAGTAATTGGAGAGAGGTCAATCGACATAAAGTCGAAGGGACATTGCCAAACATGAGATTATCGTTCATGGCTAGAATTGTAAGATTGGTGCACCGTGACCAATCAGACGACAGCTTCCCGTCAGCTGATTCCCCGATATATCCAGATAGTCCAAACTGGGGTGGACACCGAACACTTGCGACATGTCGCCGGTGAAGTGGTTCCCTTCCAGTTGCACCCGGAACAGCCCCGCGCAGTTCTTGAGGCACGGCGGCAGCGTGCCACTGAAGTTGTTCTGGTTCGCCGTGATGTTCTGCAGCGCGTGGCCGGAGCACAAGCTCCGGGGAAGTTGGCCTGAGAAGCTGTTGTTCTCGAATCTCGCGTCGGTCAAGCTCAGCCCTTTCCCCAGGTCCGGCGGTATGGTGCCGCTGAAATTGTTGTCGAACAGAGCGAGGTAATAGAGGTTTTTCAGCCATGTGATGGTGTCTGGCAGGCGGCAGCTCACCTTCCAAGCGGTTGGCACTGACGTCCAATACTTGCAATGCCGTCATGTTGCCGGTCTCAGGTGGAATCACGCCGGTGAGCCCATTGAAGAAGAGCGCCAGCCTCGTGAGCTGCGTGAGGTTGCCGATCGAGTTAGGTACTGGCCCCATCAGCCAGTTCACAGACAAATCCAGCTCAAACAGGTTGACTAGCTTGCCGATCTCGGCAGGGATAGGTCCTGTAAAATTGTTGTCGAAAAGATACAAGTAACTCAGATTGGTTGCTTGGCCGAGCTCCGGCGGAATCTTCCCGGTGAAGGCGTTGTTCTGTGCTTGGAATGATATGAGCTCCGGCCAGGATGTGAAGAGTACGCCTGGGATCCCTCCAGTGAGAAAGTTGGACGATATGACGAACTCCCGCATCTTACGCATCCCGGCGAACGCCGGCGGAAGGACACCCGTGAGTTGGCAAGCCTGCCAAGCTCGGGTGGCATAGTGGAAACCAACCCGGCGCTCTTAATGTCTAGGTGTGTAAGCATCTGGAGCCGGCCAAGGACCGGCGGGATCAGACCACCGAGCTGGTTGTTGCCGAGCTCAAGAGCTGTGAGCTGGAACATTGACCCAAGGAAATCGAGAGCAGGTCCTGCAGCTTGCTCAATTTCGACAGAGACCCTGGTATCCGGCCGGAGAAAGCATTGATGGACAAGTTGAGGTACCTCAGGTTGGCTGGGAGCTTCTCCGGTATCTGCCCGGAGAGATTGTTCTGCGACAGGTCGAGGTAGCTGACATTGCCGCTCTCGAGGACGAACTCCGGGAAGCTGCCGTTGAGGTAGTTGAGGTAAAGCGACATGAACGTGACGGTGGGCATCGGCGAGAACTTGCTGTAGTCCGGGTTGGTGAGGTAGTTGGAGCCCAGGTCGAGGTGCTCGATCCTGGGGAGCCTGCTGAGCTGGTACGGGATGGCGTCGGCGAGGTTGTTGTTGTAGAGGCGCAGGTCGATGAGGCCGGAGAGGTCGCCGAGCTACGGCGGGATGGCACCTTCAAATCCGTTGCTTCCGAGGTCGAGGGAGGCGAGGGAACGCAGGCGCGATTGGTGAGCACCGGGAACGCCGCCGAGTCGAGCGCGTCGAGCGTGCCCGCGATGCCGAGGCCCCGGAGCGCAAGAGACTCGACGCGGCCGCGCCAGAAGCAGAGCCGTGCGGGTTTTGCCCAGCTTGACAGCGCGCCCGCGTCGGTCAGGTTGGCCTTCCATGCCACAAGGGCGTCGGCCTCCGAGTCCGAGGGCACCATGGCGGCCGCTGTCGTTGCCAGCAGCAGGAGCACGATGGCGTGCAGGTACGCCGGTGTTGCCATGTCTCGGAGTGAGATGGAAAACTGTAGTACTAGTAACAGTGAATACATTCCGGTCAACAAACGACACCCAGCCATCGCCGTCCGAACCAAGACCGCGTGCCGCTTAAATCGGATCCACGGCGGCATTTTCATTCGCGCGTGACAAAAATCAGGACTGGGAGTTGCGCACCCATTTGGTTTCAGCCTTGAACAGCGATGGAGGCAGGCCTGCCTTTACTACTAGCTCCATCCAACGAATGAGCCGTACATTTTTTGGTTCAAATTCAAACCTTACTAAGTTTACTAAATGCATGAAAGAAATACCTACATCTACAATGTTATGCAAATATGTTATAAAAATATTTGATGGTGAGTTTATTAATACTGATTTCGTATATTAAACGAGTTCATTTTTTCTCTATAACACTAGTAGTAGAAAGCCTACCGCTAACGAAGTGGCGCCCGCCGGTATAAGCCGGCCAGTGGTAATGTCTACCGCTGGCGGGCCCTGTTCGTCATCGGTATGAAATTTTACCGCTGGCGTATTGGCTTGTGGTAGCCAGTGGTAGCTCGTTCAACCGCCAGCGGTAGATATTCTTAAAAAGACCATGTTCGCCAGCGGAGCATAACATGTTCGCCAACTGTACATTTTCTGGATTTTTTTTACTAGAAATTCGTATTCCAACGGTATATATAAGTATACCAACTGTATATACAGGTAAAGGTAGCAGAAACAATACAAATACATGATTGAGAAGTACAAATAGATAAATGATCAAATTAAATAGTTTGTTCATCACTTATGCATTACAAACGGAATAATTATACAAGTGACCAAATTTATCATACACGAATAATAGTTGGTTAATATATCTCGAGAGTTGCTAGTTTAGCTCGCAAAGTTTCGAAAGAAAATAGTGTCATCTAAACCACAATCACATACAAGAGAATGTCAATGACGATGAGCAAGAAGGTGACCACGATGAAGTTGGACTTCATCTGGTTCTTCCTCTCTTCCGCAAGTAGGTGGTTCAAGTACCTAGCTTCCGCCTCCGTTTTACTCTTGTAACCCTTATAGTTGTTGCCCTTGAACTTGTTCACTTACTTCAGACAGTCTTTCCATTGGTCATAGACTACTGGAACCCTACCTTCGTACACCACATACCACTTCTTCATCTCTCTGTACACAAGATGCGGTTAAAAGTATTATTCAAAGAAAAACAAGAGTTGTAAGAAAAAGATAAAAAAAACAAAAATGATTGGATTTATGCCTCATACTTAGAAGTGACACAAATATGCTTCAGAGATGGAGCCAGCGAGCCAAGTAGTATGCACCAGATGTGTGTACTCGTGCATATCACAAGGCTCACTAGCCCCGTCCCTAGATCACACGGTGTCACAACATTTTAATCATCGATATTATAGAAAAATACAAAACTATAAATAAGAATGATTTGGAACATATGTGCAATAATTAAAAGCAACATAATTAACTAAGCGTGCACGATTCATAACCCTGAATAGCATCGATCACACAAGTTCAAGGACTTTCGAAACTAGAACTAGACAAGTTAATTTAGGGATATAGTTTAGTAACACAAGTTCATGGATCATACTAAATAGACAACACATCGTCGATCACTGATTCTTGCTCCGCTTCTTCTTTGACATCGGTGGGAACGGGAGAGAACACTCTAACGAGTTGAATGGCCTGACATCACCTGTCCTTCTTATGCGCGTTTCTATCTCGGCCTTAGGTGGTGGTACAAGGCTTAAGTGGAACTCCCCGTCGCGATCTAAGACGTCACGGCAGATCGTTCGTTGGGTGCGAAGAAACTCTTCTCTTATTTCAGCATCAATGGCCTCCGCCATGATTTGCACCATTTGTCGAGATCAGACAGAAATTGTACTCGTTGTTGATCCTTTATAAATTCCCGCATGTGAAGGATGAGGTACCATGTGTCCATCCTACTACCTGGATCCCGCTTGATGCAGGAGAAGTACAGTCTGTGGGAGAATTGAAACTTTCCATCATTTTTCTTTTTTTATCATCGGGCCTCCCCTTAAGGCGTAGGCGTGGAGAGCATCATTCAGAACAACCTTGATGTGGGTGTAGTCCTTAGTAACCACATTACTCCTGGTGTCGAGATGCACGACATACGACTCTTGCGGGTCCACAACAATGAGGGTGCCATGTCGGTTACTGCTCAAAGCAGTTCAAAGAGACCATCTCATCCTCAAATTAACCATTGTACATGCAATATAACGATGGAAATCTAGTAAAGCATGTTATGACGGCTAGCGAGTGAGTAGTGACTTACTCGAGAAAGTAAGGCATGAGAAAGTTGTGCTTGGGAACATTCGCCACGAAGACATCTTTGAGGTACTGCGTCACCTTTGCCTTACCCGTAGGGTTGTTCACAAACATTTCTTGCATGCAGTAGGGGTCAATTATCACGAGATTCAGGGTATCCTCTGTTGTGACATGGTGATTCAGGGTATCCTCTGTTGTGACCTGGCGTGCCATACATAGTGCAACCAGGCGGACCATGGATGGGTGGAGCGGGTGTATGTGGTACATTCTGAAGATGTCATCAAATCTCACCAATAGCAGGTCTCCGTGTTCTGCTGCAGTGACAAAGCCCAAGCCCTCTGCTATCTTTGCAACAAAAAGCGGGTATGTTGGATCTTTCTCCTCGAGTAGGTTCCCCTCCACATAAAGAACACCATCATGAAGGAGCCTCATATCCCCAGTCAACTTTTTGACACACTTCGGCGGCAGGATCGGTTTATCCAACTCATGGATCCGATGCCAGCTGGTGGTGGGTATCCTGTACACAAACGGGTGACAATGTGGCTTGGACTTAGTCCGTTGCACCGGCTGGCTGTTGGAGTCCAAGGCATGTTTCTTCTTATATCTTTTCCGTCCCATCGTCTTCTTTGGCTTCTTCACCAACGCATCCTCGAGCGCATCTTCTGACGTATCCACGCTTGACATCTCCGCTAACGCCTTCTTGTCGTCGACGTTGCCCACGACCTCCCGTTACTTGAAGATCTAGACACAAGTTTCTGATGCCAACTGTCGGATCTCGCATGAAATCGATGAACATGAAGAGATAAACAAACCCTAATTTGATCTCAGGGGGAGAATGATTTGGCGCATTAATATTGGCTGCATTTCGGGTCCTTTTTTTGAAACTTTTCCACTTATATTAGGTCAGCAAGCCGCCTCATTAAAACCCTGCCAGTCCCTTTCGGTACCCTGGTTAGGGAAAGAGTGCGTCTGAAACTTGCTGCCTTTAACCATCAAGCACAGTTACATCGTTTATCAGGTTGCTTACAATAAAATCGGGTATACAACAGTGTGGAACTGTACACAACCTTGCTTAATACGTAATAAGGAAACAACACACTTGAACTTAAACTTTCCTAAGCAGCAAATAGCAAACCGATATAAACTTAATATTCCTAACATAAACAACAACAATTACACACAAGACTCACTCATATCCCGGTTGCATTCAATCCACCGGCTCTTACATAGTTTTAGTCTCTCTGCGACTTCACCCATGGAAGGTCTGTCATCCACATCGTCACTGAGACAACGCACGGCGATCTTGCCAACCTCCTCGAGGCAGTTCACAAACTCCTCCCCATCGTCCGCTACCTCCTTGTCGATAATCATCCGTGTTGTTTCATCCCTTGATGCCTTCATGTAGTTGATTGGGAGGCTATTGTTCCCGTCGTACCTGGGCTCCTTCCGGGTAACAAGCTCCAGCAGCACGATCCCAAAACTGTATACGTCGCTCTTCTCCGTGAGTTCTCCTGTCTTTGCGTACACCGGGTCCATATACCTCCTGTCTCCAATTGTCTCTCTGTCGGGGTCCTTGTGCATGGAAATCAGCCTCGACACCCCGAAGTCCGATATCTTGGGCGTGAACTCGTTATCCAGCAGGATGTTGTCGGACTTCACGTCACCATGGAGGATCTTCTGTCTCGCCTCCGAGTGCATGTACACGAGGGCAACCGCTGAGTAAATGGCGATGTCCAGACGCGTTTCCAGCGGGAGAGGGTCTTTCTTGATGTGGAGAACATCATGGAGGCTGCCCATTGGCACGAACTCATAGACTAGGATAGGAACTTTTGTCTCCAGGCAGCAACCTACCAGCTGGACTAGGTTACGATGACTCATCTGGGACTGGATCATGATCTCGTTCACGAAGGACTCCCTTTTCATGTCCTCGTTGATGGCCTTGCCTCCGTGCGTTAAGCGCTTCACGGCGACACGTGTGCCATCACTGCTTCCCATGAAGACCTCGCCAAAGGCCCTTGGCCGACGGGGGAACTGTAGTCTTTTGTAATGCGTTTTAGCCGATTCTTGGTGAAGGTCTTGATCTTGATACTTTTGAGTAGTTGTCCACCGTTCTTGTTGAACTGATCTCTCAGCTTTCTTTTGTGTTGCTGTGTGCGTAGGAATATTAGTAGCAGTATGAGTATCGCGACGCCTAAGATTGTTCCTGCATGCGAACGGATGAAAAGTGCACAAACTCTTAAAACAAATCTTAATATCGACATTTTCACATAATGATATAATATGTACTAATGAGAATTAGCTACATAGATACTCCGTATGCTTCATATAATGCAGAATATCATGCGTTGGAGCATTAAGATAGTACCCATGGGCCTATATAGAGCTCCTCACCTATAACTGCTACCGCAGGCTTGGGCAATACATGTGCACAACCCTTGTCACTTTTACCGTCACCTCTTCGTCCAATGTTACATTTACACTCATAATCACCTTGTACATCTTTGCACGTCCCTCCACGGCAAGGATACATGTTCTTGTACTTTGTTGAGTCTGATGATTCGCGTAATTCACACTCATTAATATCTGCAAATATATGAAAAACACTGCAGGTTAATTAATTGTTAACTGAGTGAATATAAAAACAAATACAAAACTAAAAAATTTCCTATAAATTCTTCTGTTCTTGCAAATAATCAGTGAGCACTATCCTGAGATCCCAAAGCACTCTCGACGGGCTGTCTAAGTTTAAATGCCGATCATGTGTTAATATCGTACAGATTTCATATTATTACTTGCAGTAACGGGTGAGATGAATACATAATATAGACATGGTGACATGTGAAAAATTAAGTGTATTTCAAAATAAAATAAAAAATAGAAAGTGAACAGAAGGTTACATACTTGTGCATCCTCCTATTCTGTATGGATTGCCGCTGTATCCCTTGGAGCAGTTGCAGAAATAGCCCGGAGCGTCATTACTGGCATTTACGCAGTAGCTGTTACTGCTAACACAGGCGCTATGGGGAAAACTTCCGTTGCCATCACCCTCTGACGCAGGCGGGCATGTTCCGTTCCTAACTGCCCAGTCAAGAACAAGTGGAACTTCATTGTCTGATCCAAGTCTATTAGCGAATGTCATGTTTCCAATCAGATCTTTTCTGCTGAAATTGTACCTGTTTGACAATTTCGAGCATCACTACGGGTAAAGATTATTGCAATTTGCAATACTATCAACAAAGAAATTAGATTAACAACATTAGAATCTGCACATAAATAATTGAATTTTTTCGATAGAGACGTAAATAATTTAATGTCCAAATATTTTCGATCAAAAAATCAACTATCATAAGAGTGAATTATTTTGCTTTGGTGATGCCCAAGATGGCACGGCTGAATATGCTGTCATCTTTGGTTTTGAAAATTTGAGTTTTTCATATGTTATATTTTTATTCCATTATGTTACTAAAGACTCATGATTACGCAATGTAATAGTTGGAGGAAAGAATCGAAAAAGGTAAGTAATTAGAATGGAAAATACATGTACACTGATGGACATTTTTGCATTGATCAACTATGTGATTGAAAATGTGGTTTTAGACATGTTATCTTTCTTCCTCGTGCCAGAAGGTATTATCCTAAGAATGTACTAGATATTATTTTCTTTCTAGATTTCATTCAGCTGATAAAGAAAGAAGAAAAAACACTGACTACAGGGTGTTTGATGATGTCTAGAAGCCAAAGATGGATTGAGAATCCATGATTTAGAGTCTAAAAACACTGCTTTCCTCAATAAATGGTTATTTAAACTTCTTATTGCAGATGGAGTGTGGCACGATCTTTTCTGAAATAAGTTGGTTGTAAATCCCTCTTCCATGTCCATTGAAAACCAGTCGAGTCCTTTTTTTTTGGATGGTTTAATGAAAGTGAATCAACCATTTTTCAAGTTTGGGACCTTCCTTACCAGAGATGGCTCCCAGATAAGGTTTTGTATTGACATCTGATTTGGGGATTGGCTATTGAGATTTTAGTATCGATGTCTTTCTAAACTTATTCGACATAATCTTATGGAAATTCATTTCGGCTTGTGGGTCTAGATGATCCTATTACAGAAAAACATGTTTCACAATGTCATAAAATTCTGAAAAAATATTCGGATGTACATATAGACATTTTATGAAGCCACACTACATTTTGTAAAAAAAAAGACATTTTTGTGCCCCGTGTAAAAAGGATAAAAACATATCTAGTAAAAAGTCATTTTCAGCACCAAATTTGTCTTTTTTATGCAGAACACAAAAAACATTATTTTTTCATGAAATTTTGTGTATCAACATAACATGTTATGAGGTACAATCAAAATTTATTTCATATTTTTTTGACATTTTACAGTGTTTTTAAAATGCAATTACCATAATGAGACTAGATGCTCCTATAAGCCAAAGCATCTCACAACTGAAGAGGTCCTTGGGACATATACTGGAGATGTCTCTCTTACGCGTTACTTTGATTGGAAGTAGGTTGCTACTTTGGAATGGTCTTTTAGGGTGATGCATTCTTAACACCTGAACATGACTTGATCAGTTGGAATTTGCATCACAGTGGCATGTTTTTGGACAAATAATTGCACCAAGGGCCAGTTCATGTAGATGCACCAATTAATAAGAGGAAAATTTGGAAAATGAAGGTTTCATAAAATATTAATATATTTATGTGGTATCCAAGACATGGGGCCATTTTATCAAAACACAAGCATGTATAGTGGAATTGGGCATGGGAGTAAACAATATTGTTTTTTGTTATCAAGATTAAACAATCAATTTGCATGGTGTTTGTATATCAACTTGTGAATGTTGCAAATGTTCAGTAAACCGCTTTAGATATTCTATTTATATTAAATGAAAAATCCTTATTGGAGCGGCAACCCTATATGAGTCGAATGAGATAAATATTAGGATACTTAGATTTCTTGGCTGGGTATTGTTCGGGAGAAGTTGTGCTCTTATTTTACAAAATGCATCATGGTGCGTAAGAGCATCTCCAACTGGAGACCCCAAACTCGGCCCCCAAATTGTCCGTGGACACGTGCGGACGTGTCCGCGAACAGTGATCGGACAAACGCCTAAATTGGCCTCCTCCAACCGTATCCCCCTTTTCGCAACCCCTAAAACCATACAATCCATGCACGTATCCAGTTTTACATAGATCATCATTGAGTTCAAAGTTCATAGAGTTCGGACATACTACATACTAGCTAAATAAACATACTACGTGCTAGCAAAATAAACTTTTCCAACGGGGTGGCATAGCAGCTCGAAGACTATGGCAGAGCTTCATTTCGGCGCCTTGGCCTTCCCCTTGTCGTCTGCGCCGGGGGGGGGGGGGTCTTGAAGATGGCGTAGGGGTCGCTGCTGGAGCCAGAGGTGCTATCACCGAGCTGCGATGAGGCAGACATGGCGCGCTTGCTCACTGGCGAGGTGGGCGGCCGCGCTGTTCGTCTCCGCCACCCGCCTGGACTCCGTGATGCCGGCGTCGAACATCTCCTTGTTCTTGCGGCGTCTAGGTCTCCGCCAAGGTCATGGAAGCGACGACAGCCTCCAAAGGGACATCGTCCGCCTGCGTGCTCCTCACCACTGTCGAAAGCGCCGCTCGAGGGTCGCCTTTGCGGAGGAGGCGGAACGTGTCCACCTCCGTTTCCGGCGCCCTGTGGCGCCCTGACCCGACTGTTATACAGTGATGCTGCGTGTCACCGGTTAAGCGATACAAGCGGAGGTTACGGGTTTACCAATCCCCGGCCAAAACCTTTGGCAGGCGTTGCTGGGTACACCTCACTCCAGACAACGCAACACCCCGATTGATGCCTTAACACGGGCGCAACCCTCAAGGCATAATAGTAAGATCAAGACTTGTGGAACAACTGGCACATCACAGACTCTACGACACAAAACATATAATTCAACTCTTATAAAAGAGAAAGATAGCAAATGACAACCAGAGGTCACTGACCCAACATTACAACAAGCGGAAGCAAATTAGGTTGTTCTAAACAACAAGATCCAACATATGGCCTAAGAGGCCTACAGATAAACATCACAACGCCAGCTGTTCCAGGATGTCCCAAGCTGCCACCTGGGAACCCCAGACTACTCGTCGACGTCCACAAAGAACCCACCTTCGAGGTCGGTGAAGTCCTCCTCTGAAACAAAAGCAAAGACGTTGAGTTCGACGAACTCGCAAGATTAGGAGCTATTATATGCTCGATGATTAGCTTTCAAGGTTTTATGGCTGTTTTGCATAAAGCTGATTTTATTTATGGAAAACATAACTCAAAGGCATCGACTAATCAGAATATTTTCAAAAGAGGTAAGGAGTAACTCTTTCTTTCATCACCTTTCATCATCAACCAACCTCAACCACTGTACCTGTTCATCAAAGGCACCTCCCCGAATCACCCTCGAGGAAGCTCACCTTACAATCGTGAGTGGTACCTCTAGTACCCAGTTTTTAATCATTCCGTTAAAGTTATTCTATGATCTTATCGTCCTTTCCCAAGTTGTCCGTAACCGTGGACACGGCTTTTCGAAAAGATTTATCCCTGCAGGGGTGCACTGTGTTTACCTTCGGTACCGCCCGGCTCATTGCCTACACGTAGCTCTCTTCCGGGGAAAGCCGGCTGAGTGGGAACGGTTACAACCTTTACCTTGTTAAAGACTAACCCAGGATCATCAGTGAGGACGGAGCAGCGATCGTCAACACCCTGCCCCGTGGCCACTCATTTTCCTAGACTCCACGTCCTCATCCCAGTTCACACCACCATCTTCACGCACGCGCAAATGGAAAGCCAAACTAGAGGACCCTGGCTAGTCCCGCTCAAGTTAGTCGGTCGACGAGGGCTCCATATACCCCACCGAATGGAAGCGCGCTCATTCTTGGTTCAAGAGGTAAAGAACTCGCACCTAGGCGGCGAGAGCGAGACAAAACACCACCATACCGAAGTGGCCTCTCATCCCCACCTTTAAGCATCTTATTACCTGTCACCACAATTCCTCCACCATCCACATCGCTGTCACAAGTCAACACCTGTTTCCAGCATGTACCACCATAGTACCACTAGGCAATTCACTAAGCATGGCTAAGCACTTGCATAGCATAATAATTATATCAGGCCAACAATGCAAACCTATGGTAATAGGAGGGGAAAACAGGCATTGGCATCGGAATCTTAATGCATTCTATAGGATACTCTAATCCAAGCAAAAAGACATTTAGAACCGCATGCAATATTATAGTGGAGAAAATATTTGCGGAAAATAGGATAAGACATGCTCAGAGGGGGGATTACGCTTGCCTTGCTCAACGTGCTGGTAGTACGGATCGTCGGGGTATTGCGGTGTAACCCCGGCTGCTTGATCTATCGAGGCATAGCAACGGAAGAACAATCAATCACCACACAAACTTTAGCAAATGCAATGCACAAACACATGATGACATGTCAATTTAAATCCCCGAGAGGAGGATGATTCAACTATTCAATTTAAACGGAGTTTGGGTGCTTAGTGGGGACACACTTTGAATACACCGTGGAGTTAAGTAAGGAATCATCTTTACTTGTTGATTAACGTAGTTGAGACCCTAGGATTTAACTTGTAGATGATATGACATGATCATGTGAGAGGTGCAAAGTTTAGGGTGATTAGACATGCTTGTAACAGGTACTAGGAGGGGGATTCAGGTTAGAAAGCATTACAATTGAAACAGGTTAAAAACTGGGGTATCCGGATCCCAGTCCGGAAATTTCCGGGTCTGGCACCGGGTGCAGATCCGGTTTCAGATCCGGTGAAATCCGGGTTTTGCACCGGAATTTAATTCATCCGGAAATATTTCCGGGTGTAAACCGGGTATAATCCGGGTGAAGACGTGCGAGTCCAGTAGCCATTTCACTAATCCGGTATAGAATCCGGAAAATTCCGGGATTGACACCGGGTTTTCCAGTTCAACTGGAACGTGCTACTCCTACTGCGATTCGACGAACGAGAGAAATAGGAGGAACGGAGGGCACTGGGGATGGTCATGTGCTCACCCTGAGCTCGTGGGAGGGCTTGGCGAGGTCGGGGGTGGGCGGAGATGGCCGGAATCGTGACCGACGTCCGGCGGCCGGAGTTGGAGAAGACGAGCACGGCGGCGACAATGCGGGCGGCCCCGGCTCGATTCCTTCGGCAGGGACGGAGAGGAGGACACGGCGGAGCTCCCTGCGGTCTTCGATTCGCTCGGGGGCTCCTCAATCGACGGCGTCGAGCTCGGCGGCCATGGCGGCTAGGGTTCGAGCTCGTTGGAGAGGAGAGAGCGAGGGAGAACGGGGAGGATAAGGTCGGGGATGGAGTGGGCATGGCCTCCTGGGCTTGCTCTTCTCTCTTGCAGGTGGGGGCAGCGAGGAGCCCGGCATCGAGCTGGTGCGGCGCGAGCGACGAGCTCGGTCGCTACAGGATGAAGACGATGCTGGTCTGGTTCATCCGGTATGGATTCCGGAATTTTCCGGTTCTGGCACCGGATGAGATCCGGGTTCAGGTCCGGATGATTCCGGATCTGCTACCGGATTCCCTGAGTTCTTGGAACTTCCTTGACGATTCCAAAATGTCGAAGTAACTTTGGTGAGCGAGGTTGAGTGACTTCATTGCTGAAGTTTGTTAGAACAATAGCGCAAATGGTTTCAGCAACTTAACAACATTTCAAAGCAACTGATGTTAACTCGAGAGGGACATGGTTATGCAAGGATGCCATGATGCAATTAACTCAAAAGCGAAAATTTTAAACAGGTTTTTAGGTTCACAACTTTGGGCTGTTACAATTCTACCCTCCTTACAGGAATCTCGCCCCGAGATTCTAAGATTGTGGAAAGAAGTCGGGATACTCCTCACGTAGACTAGACTCTCGTTCCCAAGTCGCTTCCTCCTCGGAATGGTGCGACCACTGAATCTTGAGAAACTTGGTAGTCTTGCTCCGGGTCTTTCTTTCAGCTTCATCCAAGACACGGATAGGATGCTCACGATAAGTGAGGTCTTCTTGTAGATCTAGCTCCTCATGATTAACTCCATGGATAGGATCCTTGAAACAACGGCGAAGTTGGGAGACATGAAACACATCATGCACATTTGGGAATTTGACCGGTAACTCCAACTTATAAGAAAGATCTCCTCGCTTTTCCAGAACGGTGAAAGGACCAACATAGCGAGGGGCCAATTTCCCTTTGATTCCGAAGCGGCGAACGCCACGAAGGGGAGAGACGCGGAGATAAGCTTTATCACCAATTTCATAGTGGATTTCCTGATGGTGCTTATCATAGTAGCTCTTCTGCCTAGACTGAGCAATCTTCAGATTTTCCCGTATGATTCGAACCTTCTCCTCAGCTTCATTGATCACATCCGGACCAAAGAGTGCTCTCTCTCCGGTCTCGGACCAATTTAGAGGAGTGCGGCATTTTCTTCCATAAAGAGCCTCAAAGGGAGCCATGCCCAGACTAGCTTGATAGCTGTTGTTGTAGGAGAACTCCGCGAAAGGGAGATACTTTTCCCAACTCTGGCCAAAAGAGATCACACATGCCCTAAGCATGTCTTCCAACACTTGGTTCACTCTTTCGGTCTGACCATCAGTTTGGGGATGGTAAGCGGTACTGAAGTTGAGACGGGACCCCATAGCAGTTTGGAAACTCTGCCAGAACTTGGAGACAAAGATGCTTCCACGGTCAGAAATGATCCTCAAAGGGACCCCGTGCAATGGAACAATACGAGCCAAGTATAAGTCCGCGAGTTGACTAGCACGAATCTCATCACGGACGGGTAGGAAGTGAGCAACCTTGGAAAGACGATCAATGATTACCCAGATTGCATTGTTGCCCTTTTGGGATCGGGGAAACCCGGTGATGAAGTCCATACCAATTTCATCCCATTTCCATTCCGGGACAGCAATAGGGCGGAGAGTGCCGGCAGGTCTTTGATGTTCAGCTTTTACCCGTCGACATGTGTCACATTCAGCCACATACTTGGCGATTTCTCGCTTCATCCGAGTCCACCAGAATTGTGGCCGAAGGTCTTGGTACATTTTGGTACTACCGGGATGGATAGAGAGAGGTGATTCATGAGCTTCTTGGAGAATGAGCTCCCTCAAATTCCGGTTCTTTGGCACCACTAGACGGTCACCAAAATAAACAACTCCGGATTCATCTTCTGAGAAACAGTTTGCCTTGCCACTAGCAATGTTCCTCTTGATGTTCAGAATACCCTCATCCAGCTTCTGAGCATCCTTAATCTGGTCTACAAGAGTAGCTTTGATCTCCAGATTTGCAAGGTAGCCGGAGGGAACAATTTCCAGATTCAAACGGGCAAACTCTTCATGAAGAGCGGGTTGGGCTTTCTCAATCATCAGATTGTTGCAATAGGACTTCCGACTTAGCGCGTCAGCCACGACGTTTGCTTTGCCGGGTTGATAGTTCAGACTCACATTGTAGTCCGTGATTAACTCCAACCAACGCCTTTGCCTGAGGTTCAAATCCGGCTGGGTGAAGAGGTATTTCAGACTCTTGTGATCCGAGAAGATCTCACAACGGTTACCAAACAGATATGGTCTCCATTGCTTCAAAGCATAGACCACAGCGGCAAGTTCTAGATCATGAGTTGGGTAGTTGAGCTCATGCGGCTTCAACTGGCGAGAAGCATACGCCACCACATGGCCATCTTGCATCAATACACAACCCAAGCCTTGTAGAGAGGCGTCACAGAAGACGACGAAATCCTTGCTGGTGTCCGGCAGGACAAGCACAGGAGCGGACGTGAGCTTGGCTTTCAGTGTTTGGAAACTCTCTTCAGCTTCGGCCGACCATACAAACTTTTTATCCTTCTTGAGAAGGTCAGTCAGTGCCTTGGCTATTTTGGAGAAAGCTTCGATGAACCGGCGGTAGTAACCCGCCAATCCGAGAAAGCTACGAATGTCCTTGACTGACATTGGAGTTTTCCAGTCTAGAATAGCTTGAATTTTGTCGGGGATGACTTCCACCCATTGGCAGATATTACATGTCCAAGGAAGACAAGTTTATCCAACCAAAACTCACACTTGGAGAACTTGGCATAAAGACGGTGTTCACGAAGCCGTGTCAGAACCAACCGAAGGTGTTCATCATGCTCTTCGTCGGTTTTAGAATAGATGAGGATGTCGTCGATGTAAATGACGACAAACTTATCAAGATAATCCATGAAAATGGAATTCATGAGCCTCATGAAAGTAGCTGGAGCATTTGTGAGACCAAAGGACATGACGGTATACTCATATGAGCCATAGCGAGTAACAAATGCCGTCTTTGGGATATCCTCCTTTCTGATCTTTATTTGATGGTACCCAGACCTCAGATCCATCTTGGAGAATACTCTTGCACCAGCTAACTGATCCAACAGATCATTGATGCGAGGAATAGGGTACTTGTTCTTGATTGTCACCGCATTCAACGGTCTATAGTCAGAGACAAGACGAGGCACGGTAGAATCCCTCTTCTTGACAAAGAGTACCGGACAACCCCATGGTGAACTGCTAGGCTGGATGAACTCCTTAGCTAACAGCTGATCAATTTGCTCCTTCAACAGAGCCAACTCTTCCACCGGCATGCGGTAGGGCTTCTTGGAAATTGGAGCAGTACCGGGAAGTAGATCTATCACAAACTCCACACTTCGGTCAGGAGGCATGCCAGGTAACTCTTCCGGGAACACATCCGGGAAGTCACACACCACGTGTATGTCCTGGATTTCAGGAGGGGACAAGCCTTCCATGAAACATAGGGTGATCTCCGGGGAGAGGGGATTGTCTGATGATGGAGGTCCTGAATATGTAGCCCAAAACTGCACATCGTAACCGGAAGGGTGGGTCACGGTGATGGACTTAGCAGCACAGTCGAGATTAGCATGGTATCTTGCTAACCAGTCCATGCCCAGTATGGCATCAAGGCCCTTCGACCTCAAGGCTATCAACGGGAAAGGGAAGGACAGGGATGCTATGATAATCTGAACCTCAGGAGTAACGCCATCGGTTTGCCATTTAGCGCCAGGAGTGGAGATCTCCAAAGGTCGTCTCATTTTCTCGAACGGTATTTTGTGCTCTTTCGCAAACGCAATGGATATGAATGAATGCGAAGCTCCAGAGTCAAACAAGACCGTAGCTGTATTGCCGTTGATTCGTAACTCACCCATGAGAACGCCGGGGTCCTCTTCAGCTTCTTCAATAGAGACGTGGTTCAGGCGACCACGCACCATAGGTCCAGCCTTGCCAGTTGGAGTGGCAGGGGCTCGTGCAGGAGTTATCGCGAGAGGGGTCTTCTGGGGGCACTCCCTGGAGTAGTGACCAGCCTGGCCACATGTGTAGCAAGTGACTCCAGGTGGAGCAGGTAGCATAGGACGGTACCCACTTCCGCCTATCCCAAGTGTCGAAGTAGTGGGGTGCGGAGGAGGTGGCCTATATCCTGCTGCCCTCGGCATGAAGGGAGCACGAGGTACGGCGCTGTAGGGAACAAAGACCCTGCGCTTCTTGCTCTCAGAACCCGAGGAACTCTGGTGATCCCCATGTGCGGGCCTCTTGGAAGCTTCAAGTTCCTTTCTTCCTTGCTCAAGAGTGAAAGCCTGATTGAACAGCTCCTGATAGTCTGGAACCTGAAGGGCAATAGCTCATAGCGGAGCTGCGGATTCAGACCCTTGCGGAACAGCTCTTGCTTGTCAGCATCATTGGTCACGTCCCTTGGGGCGTAACGAGAAAGATGGTTGAACTCACGACCATAAGTGCGAGGTCCATCCGTCCCTGTTGCAAATCCAGGAACTCCCTCCTCTTCAGATCCATGATTGGCTGGGGAATGTACTCCGCACGGAAGGCAGTACGGAATTCCTCCCAAGTGAAGACATGGTTGGCTGGAAACAAAGCCACATGGCTTTCCCACCAACAGCCAGCAGCACCAACCAAGAGATAGGTGGCAAAGTTGACTTGCTCAGCCACTGGGACATGCAGCGCGGAGAACTTGCGCTCCAAAGCACGAAGCCAATCATCAGCTTCCAGTGGCTCCTTAGCATCAGCAAAGGTGGGTGGCTGAGCGCAGGAACTCGGTGAGAGTGTTGCACTCGTTCCTCCGTGCATTCTGCTGCACCAACTGTTCCAGCAAGCGCTCATTGCGCCCACGGTTCTCCTCAATGGCCATCAAGACTTGAGCCATTGTGGGTGGTGGCGGCAGATCATCCTCATCATCATTGTGGTTACCGCGACCACCACGGCCTCCTCGAGCCATTCTGGAGATTTGACAATGACACGGTTAGTCTCTTCTCCGAATGGTCGAACAATAGCATTAGCGTCTACACAAGTACACAGACTAGGGACGATAATACTTTGCGAGAAGGAAAACAACAAGATAGAACTTGGGTCAAAGATCAGCATCATGTGCTACTAGTGAGAGTTAAGAAATCACAACTTAACACACTCTAGTTGGCACAATCCGGGACCTTATGTTCAAGTCCGTGGTTAACACCCAAAGAAAGGATCAATTGACTCAACTCGGTAGGAACATCGGAATTGATTTGGGATTGACAGCGCAGCGGGAGCAACGTGACACATAACACTAAAGTCGAACCCACCCCGTTTCTAATCATTTTGAAGTAACAGGTGAGAAGTAAAACCTTTAAACTCAAATTGAGGTAAGATTGCTCCGAGATTAGAGGTAACCAGATAAGGAGTAAAAAGAATCCTAAGATGGTTTTCACAACTCATTTTTAGGTTAAAAATATTTTCACAAACACTAGACTCAACATCGACCAGTAGAAGGGTTTCCTACAGGCAGTACTGCTCTGATACCAACTTGTGGCGCCCTGACCCGACTGTTATACAGTGATGCTGCGTGTCACCGGTTAAGCGATACAAGCGGAGGTTACGGGTTTACCAATCCCCGGCCAAAACCTTTGGCAGGCGTTGCTGGGTACACCTCACTCCAGACAACGCAACACCCCGATTGATGCCTTAACACGGGCGCAACCCTCAAGCATAATAGTAAGATCAAGACTTGTGGAACAACTGGCACATCACAGACTCTACGACACAAAACATATAATTCAACTCTTATAAAGAGAAAGATAGCAAATGACAACCAGAGGTCACAGACCCAACATTACAACAAGCGGAAGCAAATTAGGTTGTTCTAAACAACAAGATCCAACATATGGCCTAAGAGGCCTACAGATAAACATCACAACGCCAGCTGTTCCAGGATGTCCCAAGCTGCCACCTGGGAACCCCAGACTACTCGTCGACGTCCACAAAGAACCCACCTTCGAGGTCGGTGAAGTCCTCCTCTGAAACAAAAGCAAAGACGTTGAGTTCGACGAACTCGCAAGATTAGGAGCTATTATATGCTCGATGATTAGCTTTCAAGGTTTTATGGCTGTTTTGCATAAAGCTGATTTTATTTATGGAAAACATAACTCAAAGGCATCGACTAATCAGAATATTTTCAAAAGAGGTAAGGAGTAACTCTTTCTTTCATCACCTTTCATCATCAACCAACCTCAACCACTGTACCTGTTCATCAAAGGCACCTCCCCGAATCACCCTCGAGGAAGCTCACCTTACAATCGTGAGTGGTACCTCTAGTACCCAGTTTTTAATCATTCCGTTAAAGTTATTCTATGATCTTATCGTCCTTTCCCAAGTTGTCCGTAACCGTGGACACGGCTTTTCGAAAAGATTTAACCCTGCAGGGGTGCACTGTGTTTACCTTCGGTACCGCCCGGCTCATTGCCTACACGTAGCTCTCTTCCGGGGAAAGCCGGCTGAGTGGGAACGGTTACAACCTTTACCTTGTTAAAGACTAACCCAGGATCATCAGTGAGGACGGAGCAGCGATCGTCAACACCCTGCCCCGTGGCCACTCATTTTCCTAGACTCCACGTCCTCATCCCAGTTCACACCACCATCTTCACGCACGCGCAAATGGAAAGCCAAACTAGAGGACCCTGGCTAGTCCCGCTCAAGTTAGTCGGTCGACGAGGGCTCCATATACCCCACCGAATGGAAGCGCGCTCATTCTTGGTTCAAGAGGTAAAGAACTCGCACCTAGGCGGCGAGAGCGAGACAAAACACCACCATACCGAAGTGGCCTCTCATCCCCACCTTTAAGCATCTTATTACCTGTCACCACAATTCCTCCACCATCCACATCGCTGTCACAAGTCAACACCTGTTTCCAGCATGTACCACCATAGTACCACTAGGCAATTCACTAAGCATGGCTAAGCACTTGCATAGCATAATAATTATATCAGGCCAACAATGCAAACCTATGGTAATAGGAGGGGAAAACAGGCATTGGCATCGGAATCTTAATGCATTCTATAGGATACTCTAATCCAAGCAAAAAGACATTTAGAACCGCATGCAATATTATAGTGGAGAAAATATTTGCGGAAAATAGGATAAGACATGCTCAGAGGGGGGATTACGCTTGCCTTGCTCAACGTGCTGGTAGTACGGATCGTCGGGGTATTGCGGTGTAACCCCGGCTGCTTGATCTATCGAGGCATAGCAACGGAAGAACAATCAATCACCACACAAACTTTAGCAAATGCAATGCACAAACACATGATGACATGTCAATTTAAATCCCCGAGAGGAGGATGATTCAACTATTCAATTTAAACGGAGTTTGGGTGCTTAGTGGGGACACACTTTGAATACACCGTGGAGTTAAGTAAGGAATCATCTTTACTTGTTGATTAACGTAGTTGAGACCCTAGGATTTAACTTGTAGATGATATGACATGATCATGTGAGAGGTGCAAAGTTTAGGGTGATTAGACATGCTTGTAACAGGTACTAGGAGGGGGATTCAGGTTAGAAAGCATTACAATTGAAACAGGTTAAAAACTGGGGTATCCGGATCCCAGTCCGGAAATTTCCGGGTCTGGCACCGGGTGCAGATCCGGTTTCAGATCCGGTGAAATCTGGGTTTTGCACCGGAATTTAATTCATCCGGAAATATTTCCGGGTGTAAACCGGGTATAATCCGGGTGAAGACATGCGAGTCCAGTAGCCATTTCACTAATCCGGTATAGAATCCGGAAAATTCCGGGATTGACACCGGGTTTTCCAGTTCAACTGGAACGTGCTACTCCTACTGCGATTCGACGAACGAGAGCGAATGGGAGGAACGGAGGGCACTGGGGATGGTCATGTGCTCACCCTGAGCTCGTGGGAGGGCTTGGCGAGGTCGGGGGTGGGCGGAGATGGCCGGAATCGTGACCGACGTCCGGCGGCCGGAGTTGGAGAAGACGAGCACGGCGGCGACAATGCGGGCGGCCCCGGCTCGATTCCTTCGGCAGGGACGGAGAGGAGGACACGGCGAAGCTCCCTGCGGTCTTCGATTCGCTCGGGGGCTCCTCAATCGACGGCGTCGAGCTCGGCGGCCATGGCGGCTAGGGTTCGAGCTCGTTGGAGAGGAGAGAGCGAGGGAGAACGGGGAGGATAAGGTCGGGGATGGAGTGGGCATGGCCTCCTGGGCTTGCTCTTCTCTCTTGCAGGTGGGGGCAGCGAGGAGCCCGGCATCGAGCTGGTGCGGCGCGAGCGACGAGCTCGGTCGCTACAGGATGAAGACGATGCTGGTCTGGTTCATCCGGTATGGATTCCGGAATTTTCCGGTTCTGGCACCGGATGAGATCCGGGTTCAGGTCCGGATGATTCCGGATCTGCTACCGGATTCCCTGAGTTCTTGGAACTTCCTTGACGATTCCAAAATGTCGAAGTAACTTTGCTGACGAGGTTGAGTGACTTCATTGCTGAAGTTTGTTAGAACAATAGCGCAAATGGTTTCAGCAACTTAACAATTTCAAAGCAACTGATGTTAACTCGAGAGGGACATGGTTATGCAAGGATGCCATGATGCAATTAACTCAAAAGCGAAAATTTTAAACAGGTTTTTAGGTTCACAACTTTGGGCTGTTACACGCCCTCCGTGGAGGGAAACCGGGATCATGCGCTAGCCGCCGGTCAATCTGGCAGCATCCTCCATCCAAGAGGGGCCTGAATCGCTGGGACGGCGGAGCGGCTAGTTGTCGCCGCCTTCTGCATGTGCGGCGGCACGAGGTGAACCGGCGTCAAGCGCATCGGCGGGGAGCTAGTGGACGGCGACGCGGAGCCAGACTGTCTTGTAGTTGTAGATCTATGCGGTAGCGCGTGGCTGCATTGCCCAGTTGCAGCCGGTTCCGCCTCCTTGAGCGACTGCTCCATGTCGAGGCGGAGGGCGAGCTCGTCCTCGTCGATGGGGGAGCCGAACCGTGCTGGCACCACCGCGCAGGACTTCACCTCTGGCTCCAGGTCCTCCCAATCGAAAGAGTCCAATGAAGATGACATGGGAGAGGGGCGGTGGGAAGGTAGCGGAGGGGACGGTGGGGAAAGGGACGATGGCGAGTGGAAGCTAAGAGACGGAGGCAGAGAGATAGAGAAGGATAGGGGATAAATTGGGCCGGTGGGGAGCGGAGACGGCAGCCTCAGGCGCAGTGTCGGCGAGTCGATGACGCGTGGACGACGCCCCTCCACGTCCGGGTGCGCCTTTGCGGCCCCAAACCGTTTGCACATATGGGCTAGGTTGGGGGTTTGCTAGACAGCCAGACGGATAGGCTGAATTTTGGGGAGGCGGTTGGGTGGTCGTTTTCAGCTCAATCCTTGTTCGGGCTGTCCGCTGGACATATAGGACTGATTTGGGGGACACGGTGTTGGAGCTGCTCTAATCGTAGACATAGGTTGACGTACATAATCACTTAATGGCAGTTGTAGATTTGAGTGGTGGAATTTCAAAATTAACTCGCTAATCATCGAGAACGTATGTACCATAACGTAGGCACGAGCTAACGCACACAACTACTTACACAAGTCCTATTGAATATAAGAGTCATGGAATTTGAGAATTAACTCTCTATACGTGGAGAGAAATAGCTACGTGGAATATTGTTTCAGAAGGGAAATGATGTCAATCAATTCTTCAATTTTAGGATTCTGGCGGTCCAATCTCTGGTGAACGCCAAGTGTGTGCGTGTGTGTGTATGTTATATACTCGGCGTTTCTGAATAATAAACAAAAGGAATAAAAATTCTGGAGAACGTATGTACCATACCAGCCTTTGGTGGCGACGAAGGCGTATTGGCACGGGTTATCCGCCAAAGGATTGGGTTGCTCGCCCCAGAAGACGCTAATTTCGCTGAGGTTAGGCGTTAACGACGCCTGGCAGCAGCCGTGTCCACTGCAGGGCGCGCCGTCGTCCCCAGTTTCGTTAACACTGGTGCACGTCGTGATGCACCCGGTGAGGTAGGCGGTGCTGGTTTGGCCGCCGAGAGTCGCCAACGAGCCGCAGCCGATGGCCGTGAACACGTTCTCCGACGGCGAGACCAGGAAGGTGAGAGGCACACTGAGGTTCATCTCCTGGGTGAACACATTCCCTGTGACGTTGCAGATGTAGGTCAGGAAGGAGTAGACCTCCATCTGCGCCGTTTCCAGGGTGATGTTGGCGATCTTCACGTTCCCCGTAAACAGGCTTGGAGGGCTCATCGTCTCGTTGCACGTGAGCTCGAAGTCGGGCGCCAGAGAGCACCCGGGGCCGACGCCGAATGGGTAGGGGATGTGCACGTCCCCGCACTTGTCGGGGCAGTTGTTCAGCTCCGGTGGCTGCCCGGAAACCCGGCCGGTGCTGAGCAAGGCAACATGGAAGATAGCTAGGAGAAACAGTGCTTGAGGCATGGCTGATATTGCTTTGGACTTGTAGAGCGCCCCTCCAATATATATATAGAGATCGAGGAGCAGACAAGTGAGGACTTTCTAAAAACAACACTACTCGCTCCGAGTGTTTTAAACCTATATATACTATCGTAAGTAAATAGTAGTTCGTTTAGGATAGGTAGGTGCTAATTAATATCCAGATTTATTAGGTCCCTAATTTTTTGAGAAATTAATGTCACCCGAAGTTATCTTATATCTGATATTTATAGAAAAACGATAACTGGTACACTGCAACACTCAGTAAAAAGTAAAATACACTGAAAATAATACTAATCATGTTCTTTCTCCGATTATTCAACGACTGCCAGAAATTTAGACATGCAACAAGCTCTTGCCAACCAAGGATTTAATGACCGCAATAGCCACTCTCCACGAACAACAAGATCAACTAACCGCTGAAAGAATATCGGTCATCTACATCGTACTCAAATGTTTCTAAAAATTATACTATCTCTAATTTATAATAACTGTCGCGGTTTTGAATTACAGTTCGAAACTCCGACACTTATTTTGGACCGGAGGGAGTAGTAGCTACCTAGGAATTTATTTTGTAAGTATGTGTATATGTGGTGATAGTGTGTTGGTGAGTGCTTCTACATCATACTCAATGTTTCTAAAAATCGAAGGAATAATCGAAGTATGTGTATATGTGGTGATAGTGTGTTGGTGACTGGCTACTTCGGTTCTCAAATCCTTTGTTGGCAAGAGCGTTTGCAAGTTTCCCAATTTTTTACTGCTTACTCGGTGTATGTTTAAATGCCTGGTAGTCGTCGAAAAATCGAGCGAATAATCAAATAGTCGTCGCAACGGAGATATGCCTCAAGTATGATGACATGAAGCTCCGGTCATTGGATTCCTGTAGCAAAATCCCTTTTAATCAATAGTTGGACCGTTCAGTAAATTACGAACGGCACACGTGATTTTATTCTTTGTCACTGAGCTGATCACACTCAATCGACTCCATCTAATGCATACCTCCTCGACTATTGTTATATCCTCTGAATTTTCTAGACGAGCAAACAATATACATCTATAAATATCACACAAGCTCATAAAAAATGATCCATCATCAAAGTTACATAAAGTAGAGAATCATGTGGAGTAGCTCATACAATCTATAAACATCGAGACATAAGAGAATTATGATCAAACTACTAGCAAAACCCAATGGTCTTGGGAGTGGATTCGTCCTTGTTCGTCGTGGAGATCAGCAAGGAGTCGATAGGGGAGGTGGATATACCGCTTGTACTCTGTAGGAGGTTTACAGCTAGTAGCCCACAGTATGGTACAATTTCCTCTATACCATCCACGAATAATTGCCATCTTTGTCAGCGACAACGACCTTCCCTTTCTTGTCCTCATCTCTCTACGATATCGGGGGTCACGACCTGTGGGATCGCACGATGGCACCTCCAAATACCTCTCAATATGAGCATACCCGACTTATACGTGTTGGCTACATATCCAAAATGTACAGTATTGCCCGGGCACTAGGGAGAATTTGTTAATTTACACACATATATATGTATCTCTCATGTCGATTTTTTAGATTTTTCTCACGTGTGTGTTCCACCTTTACTGAGTGGAAGTTTCCAATACTTTGCCATGCGACGTCTCCCTCGAGTAGCAACTAGGCATTATATTGCTCGGCTTGTCCGAGCGCGAGCTAGTGGCTGCACTCTTGTGACTCATCGTCTCGATTTGTAATTCATATCACTATATTGCTAGTAGCTAGGAGTAGTTGGAGTTTGTTCCATGCAAGAACGTCAACCGTTGTAGTACAACCCGTGATTGCATGTTCTTTGTTTCTTTCTGCTTATAGCAAGTTTGGAGTTGCTGACAGAGCTAGTGGCTGCACTGTCGTGACTCTCGTGACTCATCATCTCGATCTCCTTATCTTCACTCACACTATTACGCATGCATTTGTAATTCAAATCGCTATATTGCTAGTAGCTAGGAGTAGTTGAGTTTGTTCCATGCAAGAACGTACAACCCGTGATTGCATGTTCTTTGTTTCTTTCTGCGGGTCAAACGAAACCCAAGAAAAAGAGATTGTTCGAGGACATCGCTTGTAAAACCAGGCTTGCTTGGTTAGTTTCCACGGGCACGTGTGTATCCATGATAATAATATTGACTCGTTCAAACAATCCATAAATAATAGTACACAAAAAAAGCTAACTATGCACAAAACCATAGATGGTTTACTGAGGTATACCAAGTACTGAGTGTTGAAAATACAAGCAATGTATCAATTGATTTAATCCATGAAAATAAGAAGCAATTCATGACTAGAATAATAAGTACTCCCTCCGTTCCAAATTACTTATCATCCATTTGCCCAAAAGTGGATGTATCTATACTTGTAGACAAACAGATCGAATATAGAGCATACGCTAGAAACAATAATCTATATCTATATCTATACCTATAATAATAAAATCGCTAAGTCTTCCGCCGTTTGGTTTGGTAGGTCACTGAATTTATCCTTATAGTTATATATAATTACCCACCAATGCCACCGGTAAGTAAAAAGAAACGTTTCAAGTAAGAGCGTTCCCCTCCGATTTATTCCCTCCGTCCGTGCACCCCTGGCCGTGGAGGGCCGTGCCGTGATAACACCAAGGAACGATCAGGTGGGGAGGGGAGAGGAGGGAGCAGCTAGCTTGCAGCCGGAAGGAGCGCTCGTGGGATTCGACCCTGATGTGGGAGGGCAGAGGAAACGGGGCCTAGGCCGGTCTCCCTCGAATCCCTAAATCACCTTCCTGCCGCTGGCCGATTCCGACGGCCTGCACCCTCCAGTCGAGTCAGAGTGGTGGTGGATCATGGCGTTCTCGTGGAGTGCACGCACGGCAGCCGCGACACCACCTGTTCCGGCGTACAGCTACAGGGCCGTGGCGGGCACCGTGCTTGCTAATTAATACGCTGATGGTTTTGGGCATCACCATGGTGTTCAACCTAGCGTGCTCCTGTCCAGGTTCAGTCGGGAGAGATTCATGCGGGGCAAGGGCCATACAGGTGACGGGTCGGTCGGTGAACTCTTGCTGGCCCTAGACACATGCTATTGCAGGTGGTGTCCTGGAACCTCGCGTGCCTCACGTTGTTAGTGGTCAATCAAGTACCAGAGTCCAGACGGAGGCGGCGGATATCATTTCAATCACATGGACTTCAGCTAGCTCGTTGTTGATCTGCTCTGTCGAGTGTAGAGCAGATGCGCACGGGCATGGGTATGAGTATTTGGCGCTGGGTTATATATTCTACACATGAGGGTAGGGATTTCTCTCCTTGCTCCTTATTTTGTCTCATCTTGATGCTCAGTGTGGTGTGTTGACGCGGCGCTGCTTTAGTCATGTCGCTCATGTGATGGATAAATTATGCAATATTGATTTAGCATAGCACATTTCTTCCCTTGGTGCATCGTCTCTCTCAGTTGTGCATTCTTTAATTACCCAGTTCAATCATGTTCATATTTAACGTCAGCAATCAAGTGGCTGCTATGGATGACCAATTTGGAATTGCATCTCTTCTTCCTCCATCTAATTTAACGTTGGATTCGCAAGAGCTATGATCGACATTGACTGTTGCATGTTCCTCATGGTGAGAGTTATCTACCCAAAGGAAAGTAGACATACATATGCTTAGCTGGTAGATGTCTCAGACACGTTTGTGATGATGACTATACACATTGGTGTTTGTTTTGAAGTACGTGGATGGCTGGTGAGTTGTCGAGAAACAAGCTAAACTTATAGAAAAACTTTGGGATCCGCCTTTTCGTGATCAAGTGATCATATTGACGGCTAACTACGCCGTGACAACGCACGGGCAGTTTTGCTAGCTCTACTAATATCTCAAAACGGAAGAACTTGAACACGGACGGTGCATCAGGAGTGAAACCGTTGGCATTCTAATTGTCGGCCAAAATTCAGATCGTCCCTCTCCCGTATAGGATCATAAGAGGCGGTGTTTCGGAGGCCTACTGTCCCTTTCTAACATCCCAAATTTATATTTGGCATGTTTGAATTTAGAGCATGCGCATTTTATCATGACATCATTTTAAAACTGTGCATTTGTTTGACATGCATTTAAATAAAAATGTTTAATTTCTAAATTCGATTTCAAATTTCCCAAATACCCTATATAAAGCGATATATGTGCTTAGGGATAAAATTGTATTTTTATTTCATATAATGTAGTCCTCAATAGTCTATTAAGACAGAGGATGATTTTACAAATTTGTCAAAATATGTTTGACTCAAATTTGATTTCAAAATCAAAAGTTTTTAAAAAAGGAAAAATAATAAAAGAAAAGGGCCAAGGCATTGACCCAGACCCTAACCTTAACCGTCACCGCCGCCGCCCGAGCGAGAGGAGGAGGAGCCGCTGCCGTTCGGGAGCTCGCCGGACCGCCGCCGCCATCTTCTCTGTCGCCGGTAAAATCCCGTCGTCGGCCTGATCCTTTTCCGGCTGTCGGATCACGATCCCACGGTCCAAATTAGATCTGGCACCGAACCGGTACCGGCCAATCAGGCTACATCACGTGGCTGCTCAGTCAGCACCTAGTCAGCGCACGGTCAGCGTCCAGTCAGCGTTTCCTTTTAAATGTTTAAAAATTCCGTAAAATTGTTAAAATTTGTAAAATGCATAGAAAATTAACTGTTTGTCCAAATTTGATGAACTTTATGTTTACGGAATTCA
Organism: Poa pratensis; assembly: GCA_947311845.1. Taxonomy (NCBI): domain Eukaryota; kingdom Viridiplantae; phylum Streptophyta; class Magnoliopsida; order Poales; family Poaceae; genus Poa; species Poa pratensis. The sequence continues at coordinate 1,594,175 of CAMZMU010000035.1, forward strand.
GAAAATGTGATCTAATCAGCTCTATAAAAAGATTAAACTTTTGTGTAAACAATATTTTCTGTTAATTAAAATTATATCTGTAGTATTTTAAATATAATTAAATATCCGTAACTCGATTTTGAACAAAGTCTTTTGCAACTGTTTTCAAATGAAACCCTTTGTCCATAGAAATATAGATCTAACGTTTATGAATATAAGCATTTTATACATCAGGATTTACACGGTCCTACAAAAGAAATGGAGAAAAAAAAATTGAAGACACAGTATAACATGCTCTTATCTCTAACTGAAATCACTACAATTCGGTAACCCAGAACTCCAGAATCGTATACCTATCTGGTAACTTAAGGATTTTTTGTCAGATCTAGTTTATGGACTCCCTTAGAAAACATGGGCATGAGTCCCAAAGAAGAGACTGGGAACATATCGGGGAAGTAGGTCGGAAGCACAGCGGCCGTCTAGTACATCAGTGGGCGGGGCTATCGGTGCTACCAGCGCCACCACGGTCTGGGCTGACGAGTCGTGGTGGGCGCTGCCGCACGATGCCGGTCTCGGGGGAGAGGCATTGACACACGAGATAGAGGTCACCGGAGAGACGCCGCCATGATCGCTCCCGCAAGATCGCCATCTCTTCTGGGCGCCATCCTCCGGCATCGCCGCCTCCATCAAGGTTCGTGAGGGATTGCTGCAGAGGTGGTTGGGATGGGGGACGACTGCCATCATCGTTGCCATCCGATTCTCACACCCTGCTTCTCTCTGCGGAGGTGACGCCAGTGGCGGCGGCGCCCACCTAGGTTTCATGGTGAGGTCATGTGCGGAGGGAGTGTGGCCGTGCGGGGAGGTCGGCATTGCGTAGTCATCGCGGTTTTGTTGATGCATGCGTGGCACTATCGTGTCCTTTCGTTTGGGATCGAACGAGAAGCCAGCGATTTGATCTCCAGAGTAGCCGGCTGGGACATTTGCGCGGCGCATCGGACGACAAAGAACGATTTATACTTTGCGATCGTACGTCCAAAACAGTAGATGGCGTGAGAGAGCTCCTTGTTGTGTCGGTTTTAATATCCCTAATTCGTCTTGGTGAACCTCGGGATCCACCAGCCCGCCGACACTGGATACACCGGGACAGTTACTACGGCATACTGGCTGCCATGGCCGCCGCCGTGCCCTCGGAGATGACAACCGCCTTCTGGCTGCCCCGCTCCCATGGCTGGAGCTTTTACACTTTCGCCGAGGTTCTCCAGCGCGTTGGCGTCGTGCTTCTTATCATCGCCTCCGCGGTACGTGGCATGGAGTTGATTCTCAAGGCCTAATCTAAGTACAAACTTCTCGGATGAATATACTTGTGCAGCGCCACACTATCTTTTGGTTACTTATTAGTTGTAGGAGCCCGGAATAATTTGGTTGCATGCTTGGAGCAAGAATAAAGGAATTGCAACCATACTGAGTGTAGTCTTATTAGACGCAGGAGAATTATATTGACTAGTCCAAGCATTGTTTCTAGTACATGTGGAACTGTTGATTCATTTTTTCGGTCGCACCTCTGCTATATATTTGAGTGGCCTTTGGCCTCTTCATTTTTTGGCGGTTAATTTTTGTCTTCCAGCAAAGTTGTACCTATGCAGTACCTGACTTATGGGAGTTAGCATCTTGTCTTGTTTTTGTGTTGCCGTATGTAACGGTACTACTGTTGTGCTCAGCAAAAATGGAAAAACGTTTTTGGTTGTCTATACACGTACGCTTGCGCTCCATCCATGTTTTTTTTTTCAGTGAACTTCAGAACCTTTTATTCGTGAACTTCAGATACAACGTAATCAGCGAGGACGCTGGTTACCAGAAACCTAGGCGTAGAGTCCATCCAACAGTCAGACACCTCCAAAGTGCAAGTGAGCTTAGCACAAAGATGGGCAGCGTAGTTAGCATGTCTCTTTACATGATGAATATCGAACTTATTGAAACTTTTAGCTTGCTCTGCTACTTCTAATAAAATCGGCGCTACCAACGATTGCGCTCCATCCATGTACGCACACTTCTTTGTTTGCTGCCCTTTTCCGCATATACTCCCGTACGGGCGTTTTGCTGCTCCGTCCACAATCCCCAGAAAAATTGCAAAACTGCACTATAAGAGGGACCGAGAGTTGTTGGAGAGTATGCGGCTAAGAAACATTTCTTTCGCTTCAGGTTATTTTAAAAGATGGATTGGAGATAAGATTCCGGGAGAACAAATGGGTAGGTAATACCACCATCAGGGATCATTACCCAGCCTTATACAATATTGTTCGTCACAAAAGGGGATATCATAGCCACGGTTATGCAGCAGTCATCACCCCGTGTGACGTTCAGAAGAAATTTATTTGGGCCGAGACTCACGTCCTGGAATGCCTATGGTGGTAGATCCAGATGGCTGTATGATGACTTTATCGTATATGTTAAAATTTCACCTCGACAAAAAAATGCCTGTGGCGTTCTAAGCCACGGATGGCTGCTGTCACACGTCATCATTCTAAGTTTCTTACAAACTGCGATTTTGTTGTTTACCCAACGAAATGTTAATTTTTCTTCGGGGCCATGTCACATCACTTGTTCGTTTCTTGTTCCATTCATCATATGACATGGAATGAAACATATCTTTTGTTTTTTTATGGGAACATAGAATGAATCAAACAGATGCAGGTTCTAGGGAGAGCAGGAGGCCCATCCAACGCTTGGTCTGGAGTCGCCGGCCCATCCCAGGTCTCACACTTCACAGCGAGCGGACGCGCACGGCCCATCCCAAGGTATCACACTTCACAGCGCACATGCTCATCCTTTAGTCCCACCTCGCTACTTTACTCACCTCCCACCCAGCTTATATACGCACGCGACCGGTCAGCGCGCAACGATCAGAGGGCGAAGTGTGGCCATGTGGGAGGGGCGCCCGCGTAATGAGCTGCACCGTAGGGTGCGCGTTCAAAACCCTAAACCATACTCGTGCTCCATCCGTGTGGATGTGAGCTTGCGATGGATTTGTGTTGATGAAGGTAGTTTTCCCGGCGCTTTGGCCTTGATAACGAAAAGCTCCGATGCCCTGCGCGGGCGCCCATCCCTCTCGATTTGTTGGGCTTGCCGGTAGGGTCCCTCAGGGCCCTACATATCCGCACCCAACAAATAGTACCCCTCTTTTGCCTTTTTCAAAACTTTTTTTTTGTGTCTGCAATAACTTATAAGATGTTCTCTCGAGTGTGCAAAAATCTCTGGAGTCATCAAGAGATAATGTTCAACGAACATTCCGCTCGAATGCATCATTGCAGGGATGTAAATGGTTACATATCTGGCGCCATATAATACCACTTTCAGGTTTTCATCAAGGCTGTGCAAGATTCAAGCAGTAGTCTAGATTCTAACCTGAAGGAAGATCCTGTCACCAACAATGATGCACTGTCATGCCAAAACAGATTATCAAATTTGCAATGCTCACGCCTGTTGCAGAGTCTTACATCTTACAGCAAGTATATACTAGTTACCCCTTTTCTGCAATTATTAATATATTTTCTTCTGTGTCTGTAATAAGATTTTCAGCTACCACCAGATTACGAAGACACCTTGTCAATTGATATTTACAAACATATAAAGGTGCATAAGATCTCTCTAGTACCACTAAGTAGAGGAAACGGGGATGTACACCAGCTCCACGTAGCAACGCAGTATATGTGATGCCATATTGGGTAAATGGCAAGCTTAGCCTGATTCAGATATTGTGCCTTTTTTTTTCCTTTTGATAAGGCAGGATACTGTGCCAAAAAATCTCAACATTTTGTCACTCTGCAATTCCATCCTCACAATTCCCTCAACAAATTTTTTTCTCAAGATTCTGACAAAAGCTAGCTGATTGCCTTCTACAAGATCAAAGAAGTTACATGAATTGAGCAAAACACAGGCACACAACTGCACCACCAATAATGCACGACATCAAAACAGTTCCCAAAAAATGTAATGCTCACAGGCTGTTGCAGAATATGACATCTTACAGCAAGTGAATAGCGGAGTACAGCACCGCCAGAAAGAAGAGAAAAATGCCCCACATACAACCTCCACAAGTAAGCTGTGTTACACAGCAGTAGGCGTCTCATAAGTTAACAACGGACTACATAGCACTGGAGGACTAACCCGACTACCTGCTACTATGGAAAATCCAGGAACAGCGCACAATGCTCATCAGATACACTGATACAGAGTACATATGGAGACATGTGAGTACAGGAGCTAGTCTGGCTACCGCTGACTTGCACCTCATTCTGATTTCCGTTGTCTGAGAAGGTTATAGTCGAGCTTCTCACGCTTGTTCGGCTTGTTCGACTTGCGACTGCGAGACCCAAAACAATTGATCTGCGAAGACGACTGGCCGTCCCCATTCTGGGCGGCGGTCTTTGGCAGCTTCCGAGATGGTGGTGTTTCCATCTCAAGCTCGGGCTCTTTCCTCTTTAGCTCGTTCAGGGATATGCTTTCTGAACTGTCGATGTTGAAGTCTCTGAATCTTGACGCGGCTGATACGTCATCCGTTCTGCAGTTTTGTTGTGAATAGCGTCACAATTGAAAATTCATTTCATCCAAAGTCATCGGGAAGCATCAAAATTATATATGTGAAAGAGAGGCTGGTCTGCTGATGCATATAGACATACAATATGAGAAAATACTAGTATTACTCTGGTTCATAGCAAGGAAAAAAAATAGTGCGCTATAGCAAAATAGCACATACCTTAAAATATAGCGTGCTATATCTAGCCTATAACATGTTATTAGTGAGACATTTTACACTGATTTATTTAGCGAGACAACTCTCAAAATGATATAGCGCGCCATTATTTTCCATAGTTAATAGGCTGTCCATTGTGTATGTAATGCCACACGGACTCTAGACATCAAACTGAATCTAATTTTTGCCTATGGTTTGAACAAAATACAACTGACTTAAGGTCATAACCTTTTTTTTTGCGAAAACTTAAGGTCATAACTATATGACAACTTCTGCCAATATGTATGCAAGTCATATAAGTTGTTTATGTCATGTATCAATAACTTGTTGAAACGAAAAAAAGAACAGTAGAACCATCATCTTTTATAAATACAACATGACAGTACACAATTGTACACAGTTCTTTGGAAAACATAGATTGTATTTGAGAAAATCAAAAGAAAGACATGCCCAGCTATATAAAGTGGAATCTACAGGTTTCTACATCAAGTTGATGATCACATTGGTCCACATTCAGCAATCGAAACTAAATAATTAATTTACAAATTACAAATTTGCAATGCATCAGCCCTGGTGCATAGCTCAAATTATCTTCTGGCAGATAGCATTTCCAAGATAGTAACTTAGCAGAGAAAGAAGATTTAACTATAATCCTCCTTCATTGCAAGTTTACAACATGGCAATCTACACTTGCATACAGTTCCTTTGGATACATTTCATATTTTTTTATTTGAGAACTTCAAAAAGACATGCGCAGCTCAACGAAGTGGATGCTACAGGTTATTGAAACATGTTGATTATCATACTGGTCCACATTCAAAAAAAATCTCAACACATTTGTGAGAACAATAGCTAAGTTATATCGTGTGACAGATTGCATTGCAAATGTAGCTTAGCAGAGAAAGAGAGTTAAGTCAATTGACTCGATTGCTAACCTGGTCGTATTTGCATTGTCTTGATGAGAATTACTAGGTGAAGCTGATTGTGTTGGGCGACCACTTGCCTCGTCATTTAGTTTCTACAGGTCTAGGCTTGTGTAAGGGAAACAAAGATCTAAAGGACATAACTTCCAGACATGCAACAAAACCTACAGCACTCACATCGATGGATGGATTGAAGTTTTGGAATGACATCCGACCCTTTACAGCTCCTGGATGTGGATTACCCTCCATGACAACTACACTGTACAGAGAAACTAGTATTGTCAAGTCTGCATTGATGGATCAATTGAAAGCTAGCACTTGTTTGTCAATATTTATTCCATAAGAAAGCATGTTGATGAGTACAAGTAAAACCTCTGACAAGAACAACTAAGGATATACATGCATTCATCGTTTTAACAATCACAATCCAAACGATAAAATCTGAAACAGATAGACAAACAGGCATGTAACACCTGGCCAACAGTCTGTCTCTCCCAGAACTGTTACTACAATTTCCAGTCATACATTTTCGTTGTATGAGGCAATTGCCACTTGAGCGTATTTGCAGTGCAATCTTCATTAGGGTATCTCTATTTCGCAGAGTCAGGAGCTAAGCTATATTATTATCACACAAAACTGCTAGAATTGTATAGCCGTCACGCACTCTAGCAATTCTAAAATTCCTCAACACCACTTCCCTAAACCGAAGATATCCAAATACATGGACAAAGACGGAACAGGCGCGACTAAGAAGACAGAGCCTTTCCATCACCATACCATACCACTTCCTGGCGACTTACAAGCCCCTGTGAGTTCACGCGTACCAAACATTTGAACTGACAGTGTTGCGACTTGCATCAAGGTTTCTCAATTTATCATCAGTGACAAAACTAAGCTATATCGCACGAAATTGCTAAATCCTCCATAGCACTTCCCTAAATCCGAGGATGTATCCAAATGCACGAGCACAGGCAGAACAGCTGTAGCTAAAGAAGAACCGAGCCTTCCAATTAATCCCCTTACCACTTCCTGACGACCTGGACCGACGAGCCGACCCCTCCCCCGTTGGCCGCGGGCACCAACACCTCCGCCTCCATCTCCACCTCCACATCGACCTTCTCCTCGACCTTCTGCGCCACCGCCGCCCGCTGCATAAACTGCACCACCGCACACCAAACACCGGTATCAGAGGCCAAGCCGAGAGGAATTAGCAGCAGCGGGGACAGAGGGGGTTCGTTGATTCCTCACTCACCTTGAGGTTCCGCAGCGTGCTCGAGAGCCCCTTCTTCGCCGACATCTCGCCGCCGCTTCGAGCTCTAATCTAGGGTTAGGGTTTGGAGGAGGCGGCGGCCGTCTCGCGCGAGGAAGAACACCGGACGGAACAGAGGAGCACGCGGAGAGCAGTCAACTAGACCAGAGTCGGGTTAGACTCTGATGAGGTGGGCCCACACGTCATAGAAGCGCCCTGGCGTCTCACTGCCAGGCGGGCCCGAGTAGTAGTCGGCGCCGAGTTCGCGTTCGGAGCCGACTCGAGCCCGACTGATGAACCGACCGTGGCACCCACGAAACGTCGTAAATAAATGTCTTCAGCCTCCTGTATCTAAAGATCGGTCGATTGATTCTCCAATTCGCGAACAGAAAAGAAAATACCGATCGATCCAAAATCACCGTCGACCGTCTTCTACGGTCGTTATAATTTGCAATGGTATGTACGGTTGCTCTGCTTCTCAGATCTTTGTACTGTATTTTGTATGCCATGGCGGCGTGTTCTTTCTTGGTTCAGATCGACGAGGAGGAATAACGTGTGTGGCTTAATCTGCGGTTGCAGGAGGAAGAAGCACCGTCGACGCACCTGAACAAGGAGGAGGAGGAGGAAGCAGCAGTTGATCCATCGTCGCAGATGAGCATGGACGAGCAGCATGATCTGTCCAAGGAGGTAGAGGAGGAGCACTTGATGGTGGAGGAAGAACGTGACCAGTCCAAGGAGGAGCAAGCTGCAGCTGATCCATCGCAGTCGCACTGGTCGACGGAGGAGGAAGATGGTGATCGGTCCATGGAGGACGACGACGAGGAACAAGAGGTGGACGGCTGGGAGGCGTACCTCCGGTCGCAGCGGTCCTACGACACCTTCGCGCAGTACTACCGGTGCCGCCCCATGTCGCTGCTCGGCAACGACGCCTCCGCGGGCTACGACGACGGCAACCGGGTCGTGATGCCGCAGTCGGCGCTCGAGCGGCTCAGCGCCGTGGAGGTGGAGTACCCGATGGTGTTCCGGATCCAGAACGCCGCCACGCTGCAGACCTCCCACGTCGGCGTGCAGGAGTTCGTCGCCGACGAGGGGTTCGTCCACGTCCCCACACACACCATGGCGCGCCTCGGCCTCCTGCCTCACGGCGGGTCCGGAGAGGACGACGGCGAGCTCGTGCTGCTCACCAGCACGTCGCTCCCCAAGGCCACGTCCGTCAAGCTGCAGCCGCACACCTCCGACTTCCTCGGCGTCAGGTACCCCAAGGAGCTGCTCGAGTACAACTTCGGCAAGTACACGTGCATGTCGGTCGGCGACACGATCACTGTCATCGAGGGCGAGAGGCGGTATCTTCTTGATGTCGTCGAGGCGAAGCCCGCCGACGCCGTCTCCACCATCGAGACCGACTGCGAGGTGGACTTCCTGCCACCGCTCGATTACGTGGATCCGCCACCGGCGCGTGTGTCCGTGCCATCTGCGGTGCCGGTGAAGGTCGCCGCCCGCCAAGGTAACGTCTCTGTCGTCGGGGTGCGGATGGACGGCAAGCCCGTGGAGCGGCCGGCGCCGGCGAAGGTCGTCACCGGCCAAGGCGAGGGACGGTTCTCCCATGTTGGAGTCCGGATGGACGGTAAGCCCGTGGTGCCCGCTCCGACGGTGCCGGTGACTGGTCCATTGGCGAAAGCAAATAATACTAAGAGCGTGCTTCGGTTCGGCGCTGGAACGTCGATGGCGTCCACTGTCAAGGCAGGGCAGAATGCGGACGCCGGCGACAAAGCCAATCGGGCCGGCGGGTTTGCCGGCAAGAAGTACTCTCTAGAAGATTGATAAAGCTATCCTAAAAATATTTGGCAGTCGAGAAATTGTTTGGAACCAAAATGATGGAAGAAAAACAAATGTAGTACCTGTCTTGCGGTCAAATTTCGGATGAACTTGTAGCGGATTTGCTAATTCTCAGCTGATGTAGCTTAATTCTCGGTCACTTTCGCAGATGTTAGATGTGTATGTGGAAATTCATGCATGCTTTGATCTTTTTTTATGTTACTAGGCAAGATGGCGCGTCGACACGCCGCGCCCGTGTGTTAAAATATATATTTGAAAATGTCCGCATTTTTAAAAATTGTTCAGATTTTAAAAATGTTGGAATTCAAAAAAAAATTACACTTATTAGTTGTTTAGATTTCTAAAAATTTCCTCTAAATATTCGTTTAATCAGTTTTTTTTTAAATGAAACTATCTAATTAGAGAGTTTTAAGTTTTATTGCCTCATAATTTTCCTATTTAGAATCATAATCAGGGGAAATATATTATGGTTATTTCCTAATATTAGCCATTTTGGATATTTATTAGATTTATCTGAATAATTGGAGGAACTTCAGGTAAATTATTTCTAATTGTTGAACAACTTGGGAAGATTTTTTAAGTTTGTATTTGCTTTAAAAACTTAATTTAACTCTATAATCAGATGAAATATATTATATGAGGATTTATTAAATTCAGTCCATAATTTGAGGAAATGAATTTGGATTTTCTCCAAATATTAATCGAATTATAATCTTCAATTTTTTTCAGGGTTTTAGTATTTTCTGTTATTTTTTTATGGGGGAAAAAGAAAAATTGCTGACAGACGGGGCCCACGGTGACGTAAGTTATTAACAACAGGGAATTTGAGAAAAAATCCAAAAGGCGAAAGAATATATGTTACTACCTCCGATCCATATTAGTGGGCACAACTTTGTCTAGATACACATGTATCTAGTCTAAATACTTAACTAGATACATATGAATTTAGACAAAGGTATGCCCACTAATATGGATCGGAGGGAGTAGTTAAAATAGGAGCTTTCCAATTACATCTACACAAATCCATAACTCTAAAAAACAATACATGATACTATGTTGTATCATAAGTATATAGAAAATCATATGAGTAATCTATCACACAGATAAAAAATGGAACAACAATAATCATTGTCTAAACCCATCATTTGCTTGTCTCATTTTGAAGACTAAAGCATGGCTTGCACAAAGAATTTCATTCTCATGATGCAGCTAAATAGGCTTAGTTGTTCAGTTTTGCACACACTTCCCCACGGACGACATCCTCATGAGCGTATAAACACAATATACATAGACTCTGTATAAACAACACTAACCTAAGATGAACGACATGAGCCTACCTATGCTCAATTCAAATCTTTCATAGTCAAATAGTTGCACGAACAAAGAGAAGCCCCAAATGAGCTTACCCAATTCAACAAATAGAAGAAGTAAACAAAGGGAAATCCACAAAATAAACATGCACTCCAGTGGGTGGGTGGGCAAGAAAAATAAACAGCACCAACGCAAGTTGTCCATACAATAACATGGACTGTGTCTGCTCAAGACAAAAGCGTCAGTGGAAGTAGGAGAATCAGGATGCTCGTAAGATGAAATCCACAACACAGCCTATAAGGAGCGACCGATGTGAGCCAAAGATCTGAACCTGGCATCAAACCCATGTAAAGAAAAAATGATTAAGAGGAAAAATATCTTAGTTTACATGCTGCAATCTCTATATATGCTATCCACACATAAAATCAGCACACTGACAAAAGGAAAGGTAGAAGAATACCAATGCTCAGAGACAAACCTCAACCGACCTGCGGAAAATGGTGAATCAGGTACAGAAACTCGTTGCCAACGTTATTTAAATTCCAATTTCTGTGCACATAGGGTGGTCTGCTCGTGCAAATTCAGAGCATGCGGATCTATTACATGAACAGCATGCCAGTCAACTACATCACAATCTTTACCATTTGACTCTCTCCAAAATACGAAACCACTGATTCAATACCACGATTACACATAAGAGAAGGAGGAAAATCATTCCCTGTGTTTTCCAAGAGCATGCCAATCTATCCATATCCGTCTACCATCATCAGTTTTACTGAAACTATGGGTGTGTAGAAGAAAGATGTTATATCTACTCCCTCCGTTCCAAATTAATTGACTCAGATTTAGTACAAGTTGTACTAAATCTGAGTCAATTAATTCAGAACGGAGGGAGTACTAAACACCAGAAGGTAATGTTCTTAAGTCAAAAAATTGTATGAAATACAGAAGCTTAGAAACACAATATATCAGGATTAGATCATATATTATTTGGCCTGAGCTCTACAAACCTGATGAGAGGGTGAAACCACAGCGGATGCAGAATATAAACTCGATCCAATGCATATACTATGTTTGCAAGAATAGAAAATGAATCATAATAATCCAACAACTCCAGGAGATCGGTCTTGGACTCTTGGCATTAATAAAAAGAAAGGCATTGGTTTACCTCAGAAGAAAGAACCAGCAACAGTAGGCAATTAGTGATCAGAATCAAAGCCAAACTGAAAGTAATGTTCCAACAGGCTCACACTAGAATTTCAGTTCCGTATACCACGACAATCATAGCAGCAGGATATTTTAGATAAAACTTGACCAATGACCAAAAAAATACAGAGGAATTAAAATAAGATTTAACTAAATATATGAGGCTTTAGCTGAAGAAGCAATCGATTTATCTATCGTGCATGAAAAACAAAATATATGAGGCCTTAGCTGAAGAAACAGAGGAATTAAAATAAGCCTTAACTAAATATAATGAGGCCATAGCTGAAGAAGATCGTATCATGTAGGAGAATAAAACAAAACTCATAAATATTTCCTTCTCGAAAAAAGAAGGTTACCTGTTTTAGTATCATAAATCTGAAACGCCACTGTCTTGAAGTAATGTTAATTGTTTCACCTATATTAACAGAAGAAGGTGTTAGTGATATCAAAATTTTACCTTTTATACTCGCGAACTGCACTTTCATCTGTGACAAATTCAACCAAGGATACAGGTAATTCCGTGAAAGAGCATCTAAAGGACCGTCAATTTATACCGTCCATGAACTTTGGAAAAATTAACCTTTATACACCGGACTGAAGACTATTGATCACCTAATTAAGAAGAGTGCGGGAAGTTAGAAAATGACGCAAATAATCTTAATGTATTGGCTGGGGAGGGTAAATATTTAATTTCAATCTAAGATTTATTCTCCTAAAAATTGAACCGGACATGGCCATGGCCATGGAAATTAAATATAAAATTGTCACATTGGAATTGAATTTGTCATTGGCAAAGTAAAAAAAAATACATAAGAATGGATCCATCGTTGCTAGTTGCTGGCCGGAACTGCTCAAATCGGCTTTGCCTAACCCCCTGTTTCTGTCTGCAAATCCGCTGCTGATCTTCTTCTTCTGCAAAACTGAGATGTGAGAATCGCAGCTTCTTGTTCATGGTAGTAGTACAATAAATTGCAGAGTTTGTCTCAAAGAAGCTGCGATTTCTCAACCGACTAATTAGGGAATCGATGTAGAGGGAGTGGCGGAAAGGGAAGCTAGCTCACCCAGAGGACCTCTGCCTGCCCTGCCCTGCCGGCGGCGACGCGCGCCTGCGCGATGGATAGCGCCTGGACGTGGAGCTAGTTCGCTGTCCGAGGTGATTGCAGACGACCGGAGTTGCGACGGCGGGCTCCTTGTCTCCTCGATCTCTCCTGCCGTGCGTGGCCGTCGGACTCCGAGTCGCTGCCGGCCGCCTCCGCCGCCGCGTGCTGTTCGCCCCAGCGTCGTCGCCTGCTGTTCGTGTTCGGCCGCCGCTCCTCCTGCTCATGTCCGGCCGCCGCCGCTTGCTGCTCGCCCAGTGTTGTCGCTCGATGCAGCTCACGTCCAGCCGCTGCCCGACGCGGCGGGGACGATTCCGCCGCGCGTCGTGCAGCCCAGCACGCGGGATTCGCTGGAGATGGAGAGGAGATGTCGGCGGAGATCACCGCGTGCTTCGATCTGAGCGGGAAGCTGCGGAGCGGCGGCGTGCTACGTTGGCGGCGACGACGATCTCCGGCCGCGCGGGAGAGAGGAGCGGGAGGGGAAAGTGTGCTGACGCTTTTCCAGATAGGTCCTCGGGTTTTGCTAATTTTGCAATTGAGTCATTTGCGGGCGGCTTTTTGTAAATGTGCAGCGAGGCAGCGTGGCGACCGGGAAGGGACGCGTCAAGAATCGTGCGGGGAGGTGGGCGACCGGCTGCTAGCGAGCAACGACCGGTTGTGCTGTGCGCCAAATTTCGTGCAAGAACTGGTAAACCGGTGGCGACCGGTCCACCGGTGGCACGACGCACGCCAAAAAGCGTGCGAAGGCAGTACCGTGCGCGTCTGTTGATCAAGTTCGGCATCTGTGGGCCGTTGATCTGGGATCGAGTGGACTGGATCAGTACTGCAGCTACTGTAGCAGATACAGTAACAGGTGGCCTGAGAGGCCGCGATCATGTCGCGCTTTTATATATAGTAGGTATTTTTATTTGTCTGGGAAGGGGTTGCCTATGCGGGCCCAATTTTTTTTATTAGGTTCGGCCACTTTGTGGCTTACTCCTACTCCCTCCGTTCCAAATTAATTGACTTCCATTTGTCCACACATGGATGTATCTAGACATGTTACACGTATAGATACATCCACGTATAGATAAATGGAAGTCAATTAATTTGGAACGGAGGGAGTATGTTGGAAGAGTTTGTCGGAGAAGATTTTTGACTAGTGGCAAAGGTCAAAAGGCAAAAAAAACCAAGGTTACCCTTGAGAGGGAGTGAGATAAGGGGTACTGAAGTCGGTGGTGGCCGAGGACGGAAAAAAAAGAGGTCAGACGAACTCCAAAGCGAAGGAAAAAAATGATGCAACAAAATTAAAACTGTCTAGACACAAATATTTTGATCCTTTTTTCTCAACATATGAGATACATCATTTGTCATACGAACTAGTTTCAAACCAAAATGATTGAAAAAAAACAAATGTACATGTATTGCGGTAAAAAAAAAGGTCAAATCTCGTTGCATATGGATAATGAAGTTGACTAAAACGAAGTGTATCTACATGAGCACCATAACAACGTAAAAGATACTCATTGGCAATATATATAGAGATAACCTATACATCTATAAAGTCCAAACATATTACTCCATGTTTACCCAACAAAAAGATTATAGCTTGTTTAACACCATATAGAGAGTGCTTCGGTTCGGGGCTAAAGCGGTGGTGACATCGGTGGTAGGGCAGGAAAGAAGGCGGAAGCCAGCGAGAAGGCGAGGGATAGGCCGGGCGGTTTAACGGCTAGAAGTACTCTCTGAAACACTGAAGCATTGGTAGCAATAGTGGGCGACACGATCGCCGTCATCGAGGGAGACCGGCGGTACCTCCTCGACGTTGCCGAGGCCAAGCCCACCAACGCCGTCTCCACCATCGAGACCGACTGCAAGGTGGACTTCCTGCCACCGCTCGACTACAAGGAGCTGACAACATGTGTGTCCTTGATGCCATCGGCGGCGCCGGTGAAGGACGTCCCCACCGGCAAAGCTGACGAAGCGTCTGCTGTCGGGGTGCAGAAGGACGACAAGCCCGTGGAGCGGCCAACGCCGGCCAAGGACCTCACCGGCCAAGGCGAGGGACGGTTCTCCCACGTTGGAGTCCGGATGGACGGCAAGCCCGTGGAGCCCGCTCTGGTGGTGTCGGTGACTGGTCCATTGGCGACGGCGAATAATAATACTAAGAATGTGTTTCGGTTTGGCACCCGAACGTCCATGGCGTTCGGTCTTATGGCAGGGCAGAATGGGGACGACGGCGAGAAAGCCAATCGGGCCGGCGGGTTTACCGGCAAGAAGTACTATCTAGGAGATTAATGAAGCTATATATGATAGTTGGCAGTCGAGAAATTGTTTGTTTGGAACCAAGATGATGGAAGAAAAACAAATATAGTACCTGTCTTGCGGTGATGTAGTAACTGCGAGACATGCTTTCATTGGCTGTCAAATAACTACTTAGTGTAACCCTTTACGGAATGTCCAGAACCAAAGCTTCTTCTGTATGAAAATTTTGAGTACCTTCTTCACTTGTTCAGATTCGACATAGATTCCAATTCCACTATTGTCTTGTCAACTTCTCCTAGCTTCTAATAATGGTGTAGTAACTGCTACATAGATATGCTTTCATGTTGTCAAACAAGTACATACGGGAATCCTTCCTTTTCATGTCAGAACCAAGCTATTGCACGAGAACTTCATCACTTGCTCTACTCATTGAACTACCAACTGCTGTATCTAGAACTCGTTATCCATAATCACGAGCTAATTACAACGCTCTGTGATTTAATCACTCATTTGAGATTAGCCTCCAACAGTACGCCTATTTATTAGGCAAGATCAGATTGGATATGAACTAGAGCTGTTAGAGGCAAGTCTCCATGTGTTTTTGCGTCTATGATGTTTTGTTTTGTTAGGGGTGTTATTTTACATTGCAGTTTGCTCACGGGACTTGGACAATAATAATACTCCTATTGTGTTTTCATGTAGTTATTTGTCGCTCTGCTTGTGTCCTCTCGAATAGAGGAGTTGCTCGAGCAGGCACGAGAGATGCTGACGGGGTTCTGACTGGAGCCGGCAGAGTATGTGGGTTCTGACTTTCCACCAAACATCCATGTATATAACTGTGACGAGCAAACCATCTGCCAAATGCATTGACACTATGCATGTTCATACTGACAACTAGAGCAGATATATAAATTACCACGGATAGTGTAAACCATCTATTTCTTAGGCTTGTCTGCTAGAGTTCCTTGAGCGAGCAAAGATCTTCCCATCGACAAATTACAAATATTCGTATAGGGATCACACGAACACCGTCTTGTGAGCCGCATAGGATTAGGAGGCATTGAGCCGCACAGGATTAGGAGGCATTGGGAAGAGGCATTGCCACGGGTGATGATCAGGAAGGTCTTGCTCATCAACTGCTTACTCTGTACTTCTGCAAAAGAGTAAATGTCTGGATTAAACCCCTCGCAACCAGTGACAGATTTATCAAGAACACTGAACGATTGAAGTCACAATTGTCATGAGAGCAACCGAAACAAAACTTGAACAAATATATGTAGTTTCACTTCAAAATGCAACTGATAACTTGCTGCAAACTGTTCACTGCTGAGCAGGAGCATGGGACATTGGGACGAAATTAGTTGCCCAGTCTTAGTGTATCTGGAGTAAGTATGTAGGCAGATAACAGCCACAGTCCTTATTTTACATTCATTCATGGAAGCGGGCACAAATATTGTACCTTAACAGTGTTGAGGAGACCTTTGGCTTCACTGCTGGTGTTGAAGTGGTCACGAACAGGCTGAAAATGCAAAATGGTATTAGGGCCAAGAAAATGTATATATATGAATAAAATATGAGACATTCAGATTATATGTATAAAATGTGAACTTGACTGAAACAAACCATAGGTGTCCAGATGACAAATGGGTAATTCGAAACTGCATTAGTACGACAAAAGATTGACAACTCAAGAATAAAAATGGTCCATCAATACAACACAAGATTGACAAGTCAAGAATAAAAATGGTCCATCAATACTATTTGCTAGGAATGACCCAAATCATGAGAAATGCAGTGATGGAATGATTGAAAAAATAACAGACATAAACTTTCTTAAGCATCACAAAATCACAACACGATCGACTAAAAATGAATTATAAGAAACAAAGTAGTGGAATGGACAAAAACAACAAGCTAAAATTATGGCTCCTGACCGACAGCACCACATTATTAAAAAATATGAGAAAAACAATACCTTCAATATTTCGTTAATCGCTTTGGCCAAAGCAGGTTTAACATCAACAGGATGCAGAGCACCACTCGCATAATCAGCAATGAGCTCATCCATGCTTAAAAATGTCCTGTTTAAAAGCAAACCTTGTTATATTCCACAAGCAAAGTCTTCCATATTGGAGAGTCAAAACTCAATAGTAAACACTTTTGAACAGAAATAAATAAATAATTGACAATAGAAAGGAGCATTCTGAACATTTGGTAGTCAAAAGAACATTACTTGTTACCGCCATTGTTTTCCTCCCGAACCACCTCAAACCTTTCAAACCAAGGGAAAACGATGTACTTGATGTACTCAAGGCACGGATTACCCTCGACAATGTTGGGTGGGCAGAAAGCTTGCTTTATCTTTAAATTTACCTGAGCCTGCAAGAAATTTGATTGTGGTACAATATCAGCTTAGGAAAAGATCCAAGCTTAGACATTCCTCATAAATACCGAAGTTACTATCAGCTTGACACAATGATAAACAGATAACTGCATGCCATCTAAAAGATCCACTGAATGACAAAGGCAAATTATAAGCAAATAATAAATACAATACAATACAATACAATACAATACAACTGAACTTTTTAAAATACTAGAAAGTGCATTTCAACCCATATCAAGAGTGTAAGTAAACTGAAATAGCCAAACCTAACATGTAAGTGTAGTGGCTAGGCTTCATTTTCTTGCATGGCATACAAGGACCATACCCTAAAATATCCTAGCCGTATTATTTTTCAACATTCGAACATCTCCGGGATGAGGTTGCATGGACTGATTAGGTGTCACAAGCTTTGTAGATAAATAAAGATTGTTAACAAAGAGAAAATATTATGATAACCTCATCATCTTCCATAAAGATAGCTGATGATGGATCACTCTTTGACATCTTCTCCTGACCTTCTTTGAACCCAGGGAGCATATCTGTAATTCATGTTAAGGAACACAAGAATTTTTGTACAACCTGGCAAACCACTATTTAGCAATTCTAACACCGTAACTGACCTTCTTTGAACCCAGGGAGCATATCTGTAATTCATGTTAAGGAACACAAGAATTTTTGTACAACCTGGCAAACCACTATTTAGCAATTCTAACACCGTAACCATTGAGACTTATATCAACGATAATAAGAAAAACATAAACAGCACAACAGTGGCGGATCAGGATACAATGTGACAATATAATTGGTTTGGGCTTACGTTTTATGTCATCGCAATATTCCCTTGCTAACATGTTGACCTTCCTTTGGTCCATGCCCAACTGGCATATGTCAGCCTACACAAGGAAACAGTTTAGAGAAACAGTCTAGAATAATGGTATACCACCCTACAATATCAAGTGAAATAAAAACATATCAATAACCTTATCAACATTATGGAGATAATTTAATAACTACAATATAAAAGAGAGTTGTCTGCAATATAAAGATAATAACCTTCAGGAAGAATATATCAGCACACTGCATGCAAGGATAGAAGATCTGTGCAGCAGTCAATTCCTCGTTGTCAGCACGGCCCATGATCGTACAACATCTGTGCAGCAAGGGAAATAAGATAACTATATAAACTATGTTTGAGTTTGAATTTTGGAAGTAAAGAATCATTTGAATACATGTGCAATCTAAATGGATGTACCTCGTTATTCTCTTGAGATTATTTTTCCTACCAATGTCCATTACAAGTCGCCAGTATTCATTTGCACGCATGTTGATTTCTTCTGAAGACCATAAGAATTCGACACCATCGAGATTCATACCAGCTGCTTTCCATATTTCAATCATGTAGTGCCCGACTGTCTGGATTTTTTCTAGGTCGCCACCCATTTTGTTGTTGAGCTGAGCAAACCAGTCTGCTATCCAGATTTTCACTTTGCATCCCGCTCTGATCATCTTGTTAACATTAATTGTCTTCAAAATACCCTGTGAATACAATACATGAGAATGTCTATCATCATCAAGTCTTGCTAAGGTCTTACGATCTGAAACAATTTGCGCATATTGGTCTCCTGCACCGCATCACTGAAGTATACTATTTTCATAATTATGGAAGCACACACAAGAATTGCTAAAGCACTTGTAGGATTAAACATTATAGTAGCACATTTTGTTCTTATTAATTTTACAGAACAATGAATCAACAAAAAATTGTAGCATTGAACTAATTGTTCTCCTTCCAGAGCCAGATTAACTGAGGCTGGGTTATCCAAAACCCACTGGCACTCCCATAGAGTACCAGCCAGACATACTAACTTCCTATAGTACTACTACTACCGTAGGTACACATCACGACATTAACACCACCCTGACAAGTAAGAACACATGCTGTCGTTCGTACTGCAGCACTGCATTCACAATTTTTTTTTTAAAAATAAAGCATTCACAAAATTTCGTAGCTTCAAATCCGAAATTCGGGTCCACGAACGCTTCCTAGATGTTAACATATGTAAATCTGTCACGTATATTTCATGTATAGCTGTACCTAGGCTAGCTAACCGAATCACCTGGATACGATTTGGTTCTGTTTCTGTTGAGATCCTACGTGATCTCCAAGCCATGTACTCTATATAAAGCTAACGAGAGATCACCCCGATCGTGTGGTGTTTCCAAAACTTGTTCGTTTTCTTGGTAACAGAGCGGAGGAGCACGGCCTTGGTGCGAAGGTCCTTAATAGAAAAACCAAGGGGGTCAAATTCAATGGAACAACGATTATCAGTAGTAAAGCGTCGAATAGAAAGAAGGTTTTTAACAAGATTAGGTACTACTAAGACATACCGGGGTGCGCTGCTCGACCCAAACTGGCGGCGCGCCATGCACGATGAGTTTCAGGCTCTTGCTACTAATGGGACATGGTCGTTGGTTCCACGTCCAGCTCGTGCTAATGTTGTTTCAGGGAAATGGATCTTCAAGCACAAGTTCCACTCGGATGGCAGCCTCGACCGCTACAAGGCGCGATGGGTGGTTCGCGGCTTCTCTCAACAGCCGGGGATCGACTTTGACGAGACGTTCAGCCCCGTCGTCAAGCCGGCCACGATCCGCATCGTCCTCAGCCTCGCGGTATCGTGCTCCTGGCCGCTCCACCAGCTCGACGTCAAGAATGCCTTCCTCCACGGCAATCTCGACGAGGAGGTCTACTGTCAACAGCCGCCCGGCTTCGTCGACACCCACCGCCCCGACTACGTCTGTCGCCTGCACAAGTCGCTGTACGGCCTCAAGCAGGCCCCGCGAGCGTGGTACCAGTGTTTCGCCAACTTCGCGCATCGCCTTGGCTTCGTCGCCTCGAAGTCGGACGTCTCACTCTTCATCTACAAGCACGGACAGGACATGGCGTACATCCTGTTGTACATGGATGATATCATCATCACAGCCTCCTCTGATCAGCTCCTTCGGTGCCTCACTCAGCAGCTGCATTCCGAGTTCGCGATGACAGACCTCGGTGCTCTGTCCTTCTTCCTCGGCATCTCGGTCTCTCGGACTTCGTCAGGCATGGTGCTATCCCAGCGGCAGTACGCTCTCGAGCTCCTCCAGCGTGCCGGCATGGTAGACTGCAATCCATGCGCGACCCCCATCGACGTCCGCTGCAAGCTCTCCGCTGAAGATGGCGCGCTCCTCGCTGATCCTACCGAGTATCGCAGCTATGCCGGTGCCCTGCAGTACCTGACGCTCACGCGCCCCGACATCACTCATGCCGTTCAGCAGGCGTGCCTCTACATGCATGCGCCACGGGAGCCTCATCTCAATTTGGTAAAACGGATTCTCCGCTACATCAAAGGCACCATGGACTACAGCATGCACTTGTCTCGCTCCTCGCCATCGTCCCTCACAGCGTACTCCGACGCCGACTGGGCTGGGTGTCCTGACACTCGGCGCTCTACGTCCGGATACTGCATTTACCTCGGCGACAACCTGGTCTCATGGTCCTCCAAGCGGCAAGCCACGGTGTCCCGATCGAGTGCGGAGGCGGAGTACAGGGCTGTTGCTCACGCCGTCGCCGAATGCTGCTGGATCCACCAACTCCTTGGCGAGCTTCACCACCCCTTGGCCGCTGCCACCGTGGTTTTCTGTGACAATGTCAGCACCGTCTACATGGCATCCAACCCCGTCCAACATCGGCGAACCAAGCACATCGAAATCGACATCCACTTTGTTCGAGAGAAGGTGTCTCTTGGCCAGGTCCGGGTTCTTCATGTGCCCTCTACACATCAGTATGCGGATATCATGACAAAGGGCCTCTCTTCGTCGTTGTTCTCTGAATTCCGGTCCAGTTTATGCGTTCATCCGCTCGACGCACAAACTGAGGGGGATGTTAACATATGTAAATCTGTCACGTATATTTCATGTATAGCTGTACCTAGGCTAGCTAACCGAATCACCTGGATACGATTTGGTTCTGTTTCTGTTGAGATCCTACGTGATCTCCAAGCCATGTACTCTATATAAAGCTAACGAGAGATCACCCCGATCGTGTGGTGTTTCCAAAACTTGTTCGTTTTCTCTAGAACATAATTTTTCCTCCTAAATGCTGGTAGCCGATTCGCGGTTCTGATTCGAAATTACTAGCTAGAGGGGGCGTTTCGTCGAACCTGGGCGATGTGCATGCGGCCGGAGGGCTCGAACCCGTCGTAGCAGATGGGGACGGGCTTGTTCTTGTCCTGCAGCAGCTGCCTGAGCTCGTCGGTCTGAATGCACTCCTCGCCGATGCTCATCAGCAGGTCCAACCGCTCGTCCAGGGTCATCCCCGCAGCTGCGCCGGAAGAGGAGGCGTCGGGAGCCAGGGAAGGGTCCACTGATGCGGCGGCGACCTCGGCTGCGCTGGAAGCCAGGGAAGGGTCCATGGATGAACGATTTGAAGGAGACTAGGGTTTTACGTACTTGGCTCAGAACGACAGAAAAACAATGACAGCCATTAATTAGCGGCTTTTTATGCCTGCGCCAACCAAGTCGAGTTGTACACGCCATCCAGCGATGATTGCCGTACGAGCCAAGAAAATCCTACCATTTGACGATCCTACGGCAGCATGTTCATCCTAATCCCACTATATCCGGATTATGTAGGATCTATATGGAGCAGCATCTCAACCCTGTTATGGACTATATATGCTGACTATGTGAGATCCAGATTCCTTTGTTTTGTTTAGTAGGACAACATGCCAACCTGATACGTGTTTTTTGTACTTTTCTCCATCTCATACATGTTCCATAATCATATCAATAATAAATATATGGTATGTTAGCAGTGAAAGGAATGAAACGGAGTACAATTAGCATTGAGGTGTACATTATAGTAATTTTTTGCCCAAAGGAATTGATTCGAGAACAAACACTTCCAAATTAACACCTCATAGAGTCTACAATATCTGTTGGTTACAGATAAGCTAGACATTTGTAATCTCCAAAACTCTACTGGATATTTCTTAAAGTCGTACCTTGTCAAACGGTTCTAAAGGTATTTAAATATGAGTTCTAAATATTTTTAAATGTGCTAATTGATAGAAACATGAAGAAACACAATATAACACATCTCTGTGTCACCAATTAACTTGTTGGTAAATGTGATCTGTGTCTTTTTATATAGTTTTATTTGATTTAGACAATATATAATTCATAAGTTTGTACTTTGTAAGTTCTATGTTATAGAGTATATAACTTCAATCAAAGAGATCGATTTCTAGTCACATAGCTTAATAATAATTTTACAAAGCTTTCGCATAAATTTCTCCGAAATGAGCCAACAAACTTTACGGTCATTCATTATATTAAAAATCATTCAATTACCATACATGTTGTTAGATACAACAGAACAAACATATTAGTTAGGATGATAATGTATATGTTTACATAACTGGACACATAAGCTAACAGAGCATTAGCCCATTGTTGCCATAATAGACTACAAAGAAGTAAAAATGTTTAGTATAAACCAGTCATGACTATTTTTCGAGATCACACAGGTCTCTGGCGAATAACTTTCTTATCAGAATTATGCCATATAAGTCAAAACAAATTAGATACATAGCATGATTACAAAATATGATTCTTCACACCCAAATTCAAACTTAATTCAGATAGTTGCGCCAGGCACGCAATGGGTCATCTAGTTAGAAGAAGGCTGCCTATTCCAATAACTTCAGCTGCTAGCGAATCCATACGATCCCTAGTACTTTGTTGTTGCCAAGGACATGCACTTCTTAAGAAAACAAGAATTTTTACATTGGAACATGTATTTTCATACTGAGATTCTTCAATTCAAGGTTGTGAAGACAGTTTCAATCAGTTCGATGGAGCCTTGGTTGTTTTGTAGCAGAAACTTATGGATTCTTTGATTCATTATGTGGCTCAAAATCCATCATTAGCAAAACAATAATTTTGTTATGCCATTTAGGACGCTAACCCATGAATAAGAGCTCCGCTGGTGATATGTCAAACGTATCTATAGTTTTTGACTGTTCCATGCTTATTTTATATCATTGCTACATGTTTTTACTATAGTTCTATGGCGAATAGTTTTCTTGCCTTTTTTAGAAAATTCAGACTACATAACTTCACGTCATATAGGCCAAAACAAATTAGATACATATTATGATTATAAAAGATGAGTCTTCACACCCAAACTTTAATTTCATGCTTAATTCGGATAGTTGCGCCAATGAAGCAATGGGTCATCTAGTTAGAAGAAAGGCTACCAACTGCTACATAAATACAGCTGCTAGCGAATTCGTACGTTCCCCGGTACTCCCTGGTACCGTGTTGCAGAAAAATCTCAATCGTGACTCATCTATGTGATAACAAAAGAAACAAGGATTGTTACATTAGAACATGCATTGTGACTCAAACATGTGTAACTTAATTTTAAACTAAGTGGATAGTAACAACATCGAGTTTTGTGACACAACATGAATTGGCCTAATCCACCTCAACGACATAATAATCCTTTGACTGACTCGGCCGAGAGACATTCAACTTACAAGTCTGAATCTGTTTTGAAGTTAGAGTTTATATTAGTGGTAGCATTATCATTGCATGTTTCTTTTCGACTTGTTCTGGTTGGCAATTCGAATTCTTTGATTTTATATCGTTTTGACAGGGAAAAGAAGATAATATGCACACGTTGCAACATGCCCCATGTCATTAAACCCCCCGCAATATTTTCGTTACACCATTCCAAAAATACGGGATAACATAGGGGGTTTTCTGCCAATAACCACCCTTTGCCTCTCTGCTTCCCAATAACAAGGAGTTATTCTCGTGGCTGGCAGGTATCGCCTAGCTGCGGGAATCAACGACGACTACGCCAACCATGTTTTTAAAACCGTTTCGGGCTCGTGTTATTCAAGAGTATGAAGAACTCTCTCTCGTTACAAGCATTCTCCTAGATTAGATCTTGGTTGTTTCATTTGCATCTCGTAGGAATTTTTTTTGTTTTCTATGCTGCAAATCACATCACTTCCTTGTCCTGCGGTTTGGACACCGGCTTTAGCGAGGTGTTGAGTTGTCGACGCCAGAAATTCGTCACATTGCTCGGCTGGGAGCCAAACCGAAGATGCCGGTCATGCACAAAGCTATCCGCGTGCTGAACAAAAAGATGGGAAATCAAATTGCAGAGAATGTCCCTTTGGAGTAGGCTCGCAAGCAATTTGTGGTGTGGTTTCAAGACGCAGTTGCCTGACTCGTCTCCACAGACGCTAGCTCATCTTTTCTAGCTCAACATGCCGATCCTTGCCGCCGTTGACGACGCCCTGTTACGATTGGCTGGTCCCGGGGTGTGGAAAAAACGCCTTCAGCTTAGTAGGAGGCATACGCATAGTTATTCTGCCCTGTCCAGCGTGCTCTGAACCATGACGAGGGTCGAGTTTTTAGAAGTTTTGACCGGCTGAGTTTTACTCTGGCCGATCTTGTATCTTTTTTTTGTCCTAGGCCTCCGATGTTTACTCCTTCTATTGAAAGGCAAATCTTTTGCCTTTCTTTAAAAAAAATTATAAACAAGACAGGATAAAACGTGGAACAAAGAAATGCACTCAACAAACTAAAATACTCAAGTGGATTAAATATGCCTTGTACCTATATTTTCACAAGGTTCCAAGAACTGGCCAAATATATTCATAAGATAGGTACAACGATGAAGTATATGTCGAAAATAAAATACAGCTTATATATATATAGAGAGAGAGAAAAAGCAAAAGTCAACACACGCGAATGACAGCCTTTACGTCTCTCAGAAAAAAAAAGCGACAGCCTTTACAACGGCAGGCACAGCAAAATCAACATACGCCACTACTTATACGATTATACAGAGTACGGAGTAGTAGTTTATCAGCCGAGGAACGGCTAGCTAGCAAGCTTACCTAGCTCCTCCTCATGCCGGTCCACCACCTATACACCCCCGCACGTCCACGTTTCTCCGCTTCAATCTCCTCCGGCGTCGGCGTCGTCTCCTGGTCCTGGTCCAGGCCCTCGTCCAGGCGGCGCAGATACTGGTCGTTGTCGAACCGCTCGGGGTTGCCGGCGAAGCACTCGCGCAGAGCCGCCGTGGCCTTGACGCACGGCGCCTCGGCGTCGACAGCGGCATGGGGGTTGGCGTGGCGGCACTTGGTCATCGCGGTCCAGAACTTGCCGTAGCAGCCGCCTCTGCACACGTCGTACAGGACGCACGCCGTCTCCCTGTTCCTCTGGTCGCCGGCGAACCACCCGAGGAGAAACCAGTAGAACCCCATGGCCGCCGGGAGATATGTACTGGCTGGCGCTGGCTAGCTAGCTATCGTGGGAGATGGCGGCCGCGGATGGAGACTTCCCGACAGGACTACCGGTCCGTTTAAATAGCAGACGCCCCTAGCACTAGCACTAGCAGGTCCCTCTAGCTCGTTTTCTTTTTTCTTTTTTCCTTTCTTTTGAAGTGCACGACAAAATGCAAGCTAGCTAGAGAAATGTTACAGAAAAAAACAGATTTTTCTTTTTAAGAAATAAAACATAGCTAATTAAACGTAAATAATTGTGACATGACCATCCCTAAGTTCTTTATGGACATTTGGCATCTGACTAATGTTGAATATATGAGCAAATCAATACAAAATTTAATCCGAATAAATAGTAAATAAATCATAACAAAAATAACATAGATTAAATTAATCACGCGGACCGACACAATGGATGAATAAATCAAATCTAGAGCACGTACTAGAGATGAGTAGGAATACGAGGAGAGTGCAAGTGGCGACTTCAGGATACGAGGAGGTGGAATAATGTTTCATTGGGTGAGATGAGAGTAAAGACAACAATCGAAGCAAACAAGGAGCAAAATGATCCAAAATCACCTCTAAAATCTCAACTTGGTATGTGTGATAAAACGGATACGCACAAGATTTTGGAAAAGAGGGTGTATTACTTGAAAGTACAATTCATGGTTTTCATCTATCACATCCTCCCTATTATAAGCTAAAACAATCAATTGTTTTATGGATTGCCAAAAATAACTAACGGTGCTTTCCAAGTCACTAGTCCACCACATCTCCCCTCATCAATCCTATGTATCAAACAGTAGGCACATGGATCTTGCGCATTGACACTCCTGGTGCATAAACGAAATTCAGAAAATTAATCAAAATCAGGATCATATTTGTTTTTACTTGTCTCAAATTCAACTGGTCTTAACAAAACTAGACACAAATCATATAACCTAGGTTGTCTCGTTGACCTCATCCTCTACATTAATATCGTTTTTCATAGTTCCCATTCACACTGGCCTCAGTCGCTAGGACGAACTAAAATGATTACAAATTATACTAAACTTTTATACTTTAATTAATCTTTTTTACATGTTATACTATTAACAAGAATGATTATTATTATTATTTAGTTGGCATAGTTAACTACATAACATGTTGCTAAGATATAGCAGTTGTGTTTGTATTATAGTTATAATGTATATCATCAGATAAATTGATTTTTGTTTAATTTGAACTGTACTTTATAACCAAAGTTCCTTACTGGATTAATTTTTATAATTGCATTAACTATATAGTGTACACTTTTTGTGGGGATGATATCTAAAGCGTACCTTCTAAAAAGTATTTTACCAAGAGTTTCTAGTACATGACTAGGAAACCATGCTCAATGGAATTTCAAAAGTATATATTGAACAATTGGCATGCAACTTTTTTCTTTTTTTTTTGGTGATCAATGTGCCTTGCAAGTTAACATGGGTACAATAGGTAAGTAAAACATTTTTTTGTACAAAACGGTCGAGTATGGGTATCTCTTCTTCAACAATCATGACACAATATAGTTAGAGGGTGTCCTTATGTAGAAGGTATTTGTATACATGTGAATTTGACATAAGCGGTGTTTTTATTAGATTGGGGCTTATTCGTATGTTTGGAGAGTTCACTAGAGAAGATTTTTGACTAGTGGCTAGGGCCAAAAGGTGATGCCACCTCAAACTCCCATTCTCTTTTGGTAGTTCTAATCTTTGCAAAAGTCGTGGAATCGACATAATCCACTCGATGCTTGAATAATCCTTGGTTGAATTGGCCGTGAGATGTTCGACTCAAGAGTTCAGACCTATTTCAAAATGTTAGTGTTTAAATTAGCGGCAATGTTATCATGGCAGTGAATTTTTTCGAGCTGTTTGTTGCTGGCTTGCAATTAGAAATATTTGATTTTGTAACGTTTTGGAAGAAGAAAAAGAAGGGAATATGTCCACGTGGCAACTTGTCCCACGTTATTAAACCCCCGGCAATGTTTTTGTTAATACATTCCGAAAATAGGGGAGAGTAAAGGGGGTTTTCGGCGAATAACCACCCTTTAC
The DNA here is from genome assembly GCA_947311845.1 of Poa pratensis. Taxonomy (NCBI): domain Eukaryota; kingdom Viridiplantae; phylum Streptophyta; class Magnoliopsida; order Poales; family Poaceae; genus Poa; species Poa pratensis. The sequence continues at coordinate 1,621,570 of CAMZMU010000035.1, forward strand.
CTCCTTGCATAGAGAGCGAGCTCGCGAAGAAGACGACGCAGAAGAAGAGGAGGTTTCCCCAAACCCTCCGGCGACTCGTCCCTTGACGCCGCCACCGCCCGCGAGATGGCGCCGGCCTACCGACCGCCGCGGCAGACCGACTTCGCGCGCATCCCGGACTCCACCCCCATCGTCATCGACAACGGCGCCTCCACCTTCCGCATCGGGTAACTGCCCCCATCCCCCACCTCCTCCGCCGCCCGGAACCCTAACCCTAACGCGGGCGGCGTCTGGTTGCGTTGCAGGTGGGCCGGCGAGGCGGAGCCGCGCATCTCCTTCCGGAACATCGTGCAGAGGCCCCGCCACCGCAGCTCCGGTACGTACCGCTCGTCAGACTTACGAATCTCTGCCCATCTGGGTTTGGTGATGCGAATGTGTTTGAATCTCACGTCTCTGTGCTCCGTTGGTGGAATGGCGCTTGTGGTGTCAGAAGTTCATAGCGTGGCGTCCTGTTGGCAATTTCGGTGCTGTCTATGGGACTTTATTGTGTTGTGATGCACGGAAATTGGGCGTATCATCTTAATTATTAGGCGTAGACGCCTAGTGTCTTTTATGGTGATACTTTGGTTTACTGGACTGTGAGAGTGTGAGTGAATCTGAAAACGTTTTCGAGCCAGTTGTCTGTGGAAATATCCTTCTGATTGTGCCAGTGCGGTGCAATGTTCATGGTAGTCTGAATATACAAAAGGGGCACTAGTTTATTGAGTCCTTAATTCTCGTGTCAGTTGATGGGCTAGTTGGAGGATTGGAAAAAATTCTCATATTTAAACTGATTGTAACTAAAATGAACCACGCTTGTTAAAATTTTCAGCGTAATGGACACTTATGTGTTTTTTAGATGATTTTGATTGTACTTCGGTTTACCTGACTGTTAGTTATTCTGAAAAATGTTGGCATGTCAGATGTTGCGCTGCAATGTTTCATGGTATATCTGAATATACAAAAGGGGCATCAGTTTATTTGAACCCCTTCTGGCTCGTTTAGTCGATGGACTAGTAAATGGATTGGAGAAAGTTCTTGTATTACACTGATTGCAGTTTGTTGTCGATGCAGCTGGTGAAACTGTAACAGTTGTTGGAGACACTGATCCAGCCCTGATGAAGTACTTCGATTGCACACGGACAATGATTCGCTCACCGTTTGATGATGATGTTGTCTATCAGTTCGAGTATATGGAATATGTTCGTCACTCCTATTACATAATCTTCCTTACTTTTAACTTGTCTGCGAGATCTGCAAATGGTTTATTATGCCTTTTTAGGCTTCAATGGATGAACTGTGCGGTCAAATCTGACCTGTCATCCTTCCTCTATAATTTTTGAACTTTTTAGGCATGAGCAACTCTTAAGTCTTGACTATATGCTTAATATCAATCATATTAGTTAGAGATCATATGAGTGTAAGATACCAGAACGATCCATGTTCAATGTTTGAGTATAAGTTCGATGTGAGTCCCTTGTAGCTCCTAGATGTTAAGGAACTTCGAGATGCCATACTTTCGTAACAAACAAGTCTTTGTATCTTATTAACCTTTTTTGATCTGGTATTATTTCAATGTTGCAGATTCTCGATTATGGTTTTGATCGTTTAGGTGCCACTTCAGAGGTAAATATGTGTTTTCCAACACCTGCCTCTTGAATGATTCCTTCTCGTATCATAGTTATCTTACAATTCTTGTTACCAGTGGAGTGTGCGCAGTGAACTAATGATGGTGATTAGGGACTAGGAAATTCTCACAAGAAATATATTTTTAGCATAGGAGATTCTTATACACTTCACACCAAGCGCTATAAGAATACAGTTTACTCTTGATATTTTAAGTCAAACAGTGTATTATTCTAGAGAGCGGAAGTCAAACATTGTCTTAAGGGCTTCAGGAAAGAACTCACTGAGCATAGGCGAGGGAACTACTAGTGGATGCAATTACATTTTTGCAGATGCCGAGCATGGGCTATTATCTTAATTAATGATATATTCTCCTTAACAGTGTATGGTTAGGAATAACTCAAGAAGAGTTGGCATGCCTGAGTTACTGGTTTCCTGTTTTTGTGCAATGAAATTATAAAGTGAAATCCTACACATCAGTTCAGTCAGTCTCACAGTTTTAAATCTGACACAACCTTGTAACTGCATGTATTTTTGAAATCTGACACAACCTTGACTGGAAATATGGCCATGTAACTGCATGTATTTTTAACTTTGCAACCTTGTGCCTTTTCCTATAAGCTATTATTTGTTTGAATCTTACAGTGGTGCTTGTCAGGTGGGCCATCCTGTTCTAATGACAGAGTGTGAGTGCAATCCATCCTTTTCTCGAGCACGAATGTCAGAACTTCTTTTCGAGACATATGGTGTGCCATCTGTTGGTAATGTGTTCTGTGATCTTTATGTGCTATTGTTAGTTTACTAGTATATGAGTGGCGATCTTGATGTAAATATGTAGTGCTGATTCTTTCTTTTACTATCTGCATTTCAGCTTTTGGTATCGATGATGCATTTAGTTACAAGTACAACCAGAAGCTTGGAAACTGTGGAGAAGATGGATTGGCTATTTCGTGTGAATTTGGAACATGCCACGTTGTTCCAGTAAGTTTGTGTCCTGAAGACATGCTTTTCTCAGACTTTGCGCAATATACAAATGTTTTTGACATTCTATTTGGCTCATTTTGTCAGATACCACAAAATGAGTACAGTTGCATCTGTTCAGGAGGAAATACCATTGACTGTTTAAATTATGATTTTCTAATTGGATAACAGTAACCATGCTAAAAACAAAGAGATACCACCTATAGATTATTTGTTGATTTCGCTATCCCTTTTTTTCTCTATCCTGATAATTTAAGTCACAAAGATGCATTTTTTTCATTGAACATGACCCCTGAAATATTTAAGCAACAAAATGAATGCATACCATCTTCTTTGTTAGGTAGTTTTGCTCATTGACTATTTTGGAGACCATGTTCAAGAAAAAATCCCAGAAATTTGTGTTTATCTATCTGTATATTTCAAATTAAGTTGTTCTTCTATGAACTAAAAAGCCTTGCTGGATCTGTTTTCAGTTCTTAAAAGGGCAGCCTGTGTTGGGGGCATGCTGCCGAACAAATGTTGGTGGATCTCACATTACTGATTTCCTGAGGCAGCTTCTCTCTCTTAAATATCCCTATCACGCGTAAGTATCAGCACATTTTTCTGAAGCACTTTATTCTTTGTTTTCCCTACCATGTCGATGTCTAACAGTAGCAATTTTACCTTTTCATAGTGCAAGCGTTACATGGGATAAGGCTGAAGAGCTGAAGAAGGAACATTGTTATATAGCTCTTGATTATATGTCGGAGTTGCAGATATTCAAAGTAAGAAAACTTTATCGATTGTTGTTTCCGTTATCAGCATGATGCTTATCAGTTTTCAGAATTATCAGATTTCAGTTTCACTTGATTTGTATAGAATGGACAGTGCATTTGTCTTGATTATCTTTGTATTTTTTGTTTCTAGAATTATATTTATAGCGGTTATATGAACATTTTTGGAACACCATGAATTGATCAATTCAGTTTGCACTTTGCAGAACAACAAGGAAGAAGCTGAAGAAAAGACTAGGTATTGGCAGCTACCATGGGTACCCCCACCCAAAGATGAACCTCCATCTGAGGAAGAACTTGCAAGGAAAGCAGCTAATAAGGAAAAGTCTGGTCAACGCTTGCGAGACATGGCTGCTGCAAAGAGGTCTCAGAAGATAGTTGTTCTGGAAAAACAACTTTCTGAACTTGAGGATTTAATGGAACAACTTGATGACTCTGATGAAATTGAAGAAACGCTTATTCTGTCTAGGACCGGGTATCTTTCCCAGCAGGAAATCAAGTCTGCTATTCTGAAAGTAACACAGTCCCTAAGAAAAGCGAAGGGGGAGTCCAACGGCAGCGAGGAGAACGCAGAAGCTTCTGGAGCTGATAAGTACCCACTTGTATCTGTCCCTGATGAGATGCTGACACCAGAGCAGGTTTGTGTTATGATAAGCTGTCATCTGTGGCTATCATGTGGTCAACCAAGGGATTCTGTTAATGTGCCTTTGGGATCATCTTGCACCTTTGTGCTGTTAGGAACTTAGGATAAACCTAATCTCCCAGTGTTAAAGAGACTTTCAACCACTAACCATTGATGTGTTCCCCTTTTGCATATTTTACCAGTTAAAGGAAAAGAAGAAACAAATACTACTTAAAACTACAACAGAGGGCCGGCTGCGTGCCAAGCAGAGGCGCGCTGAGGAGGCAGCATTGAGGGAGAAGCAAGAAGAAGAGAGGCGGACGTAAGTTGCGACATTCCCAGTCTGAAGTTTTTCATACATATGCTTCTCATACTTAGTTTTATCTTGCATTATATGGCAAAGTCCTCCTTTATGAAATTATGTGGTATCTTGTGTCTTGTTGATGAATGTATTATATAGAAAATTCCTCTACACAAATTATTTGGTGTTTGTGTCTTGTTGATGATGCAGTTGCCTCAAAGCCATTTTTGCTTTTTTTTGCTCTTCCGAGGTGTTCCATGTTTGTTGAAGTATAACTGTAGGAGGACATTACATTCTGCATTTTTGTAATACCAACTATTTGTTTCAAAATTTAAAGAAAGAAAATAATGTTAACCATAATAGCAAACCAGTAACCACATATAAGAGATGGACTAAGGGGGAAGAAACCACCTTAACCTGTCTGTCTCAGAGATCAGTTTACGGGCCGATAGGTTGTACAGCCAGGTTGATATGGATATCGTACTCTAGCTGCTGTAGATTTGTGCGAGTGTGTTGTATGCTGCTTTCGTGATCTGTTTCCGCTCTTTACCATACAGGGAGAACCCAGAGTTATACTTTGACGAGCTCCGTGCCCGATACTTGGAGCTTTCTGACAAAGTCGACCAGAGGAAGCGGCAAAAGGTCAACGGCAACAACAACAATTCATCTGGTGCTGTAGGCCGTGGCGAGCGTTTGAATGCCGCCCAGAAAGAAAGGATGCGGCTGCTCACTACTGCTGCATTTGATCGAGGGAAAGGCGAGGACACATTTGGAATGAGAGATGAAGATTGGTTGGTCTACAATAAGATGAGCAAAGAAAACGAGGAAGACAATGATGGGGACGACGACGAATCAGAACTTGCTCGAATTGCAACGAAGATCCAGGTATAATGCCCTGCTCTCAAGCTTCGCTATTCATGATGATGTCCATTTTGTTGTTATTGTAAATAACCACATGGCGCTTCGCTGTGCAGGAGGTGGACCCTACATTCGTGAACAAGCAAGAAGCAGCAGGCGAACCAGCTGCAGACCCTCACAAGGTCCGACCTCTGACCGCGGAGGACTACAAGATCGCCATCGGGATTGAGCGGTTCCGGTGCCCCGAGGTGCTGTTCCAGCCGGGCATGATCGGGGTGGACCAGGCTGGCATCGACGAGATGGTGAGCATCTCCCTGAGGAGGCTGGTGGAGGATGAGTCGGTGAAGGAGCGGCTGTGCCAGTCCATCCTTGTCACGGGAGGCAGCTCGCTGTTCCCTGGCATGATCCCCCGGCTGGAGGCAGGGATCCGGCAGTTCCGGCCCTACCTCGCGCCGCTGAAGCTCGTGATGGCCGCTGACCCCATCCTGGACGCGTGGCGTGGCGCTGCCGCCTTCGCGGCCTCAAGCAAGTTTGCGAGGCAGACGTTCACGCTGGAGGATTACCGGGAGCACGGCGAGAACCTGTTCCATCGCCACAATATTGTTTACACGTTGTAGCAGCGTCAGTGTCTGCTGTGACGTGCTAACGTAGAGACAGTAGACGCCTGTTGGTCGTGAACAGATGTAATTTTGCTGTGGAATTATTATGATCATGCATCATGTGAAGCTGGCAGATTTTCAGCTCCGTTTAAAAACATTGGAAGTGATCATTATTGGAGTCAGTATCTTAATCGATATCCTTTGATTTAACTGGATGTTATTGTTCTGGACTGCACTCCGTAAAAAGAAGAAATGCATATTCCAAGAATTATTTCTTGATGCTACTGCTTGTAAAAGTTCTGGAGCCACTGCTGAATGATGGGTTTTATAAGAACCAGATTCTCGTGTTATATGGTAGTTATATCGTGCTATTGTTGATGTTGTGTTCCTCACAGTATGATAACTCATCTTAACTGCGAATTGGGTGATTTCATTATAACCTTTATAAAATAAAAAAGTATGCTGTGATATTTTTTATTTCATGTATTATTTTAATCCTGAATTTAAATTAAGTTGAATATAAGGCATTTATAAGAATTTACATACTCCCTGCGTTCACTAATAGAAGATCTTTTATTTTTTCTTGATTTATATGTATCTAGACACATTTTAGTATGTATGTAGTCAATATTGAAATAGCTAAAATATTTACATTAGTGAAAGCAGGGAGGAGTAATAGGCTAGAAATTAAGTTAAGGTGAACCTTTTAATAACACTTCTAAATTACCGTAAGTTCAACCTAATCTGAAAATTAGAATTCAACAAAACTGTAAAATTAAAGTACTACGGAAAAACATAAATTATAAGCTTACATAATGATTTTTTTCGAGTAAACTTAGCTTACATCGGACTCGTATTGAGTGAGATTTGATCATTTCCTACTTTGAAGAAGATTTCTGCAAACATTTTTTCTAATTCCTCAGCACAAGGGTGCCATCCACTCAGCCATCAAATGTGAGATGTAACTGACCTGTGGGGCTACCTTGTCAGCACAAAGGTACAATATTGTCATACCATCGTTTTTTTTTTTGAGTTCTTACCAACATGCTCTGTAACTGTTCAGGTGGTGGGGGGATGGGTGAGAGAGGGAAATCCACTTCGGCTTGTAGGAACATATGCTACCATTGCCCAATAACACATTTGAAAATGTTAAAAATTGCGAAACAAAATAAGGTGTACAATAGCACATAAAGTTCTGCAAAAAAAAAAGTATTTTGTGGCGTGTATTAGAAATACAATAAAAATGTCCCATGAAAAGTCATCTTGAAGCACTGAATTTGCTTTTTCACACGGTCCGCCCAAAAAGTGTCCTTTCTTCACGAAACAAATATTAAGAGTTATATACACAAAGTTAAGAAATTTTGTTAACGTAATGACGGCCGAGGTTGTCTAAGGAGCCAATATGAGGCACTGGTCCAAAAGGGTGCGGAAATTCGTTTTGAAACATGGGAGCATATGCTCCCGCCACTCGGTAACCATATTTTGGAATGTCAAAAAATTACGAAATTTTTTTGACGCAAACATCTTGACATTCTATGTCTGCACGTCAAGTTTCACGCAAAACCGATATTTTTTGTGGGTCGTGTAAGAAAGACAATTTTTTGTCTCGTTAAAAGGCTTTTGTAGCATCAAATTTTGTGTTTTTACGAACGACATAAAAATTGTCTGTTTTCTCTAAAACGACTTCGTGAGCTCATAGGATGTTAAGATGTACGAGCGAATTGTTTTTCTGATTTTTTTTACATCTCAAATATATTTAAAATACAATTTAAAAACCGGAAGCATATGCTCACGGGTGTTAAAACATCACCCTCGAAAGGGTGTGGGTTCAAATCACATTCTTAACATTCTTCCTTTTAATGATTCTTCCTTTTAATGACGATCTTATTATTTTAATGACGATCTTATTATTACAGCATTTATGGGACACCGATTTTAATAACAAATATATGATCGGGCCATATAGTACAAAGTAGTGCAACGTAAGCAATTACTCCCTCCGTTCTCAAATAAGTGTACTTCTAGCCCTTGTCTTAAGTCAAACTTTTTTAATTTTGACCAATTATATAGAGAAACATAACAATATTTATGATACTAAATTAGTATCAGTAGATCGGCTTTGAAATGTATTTCATAATATACCGATTTCATATCATATATGTTGGTACTAATTTATATAAATTGGTCAAAGTTAAAAAAGTTTGACTTAAGACAAAAGTTAGAAGTACACTTATTTGAGGACGGAGGGAGTAGTAACGAAGATCATCAAGGCATATGCTCTGCTAAAATGGAGCAGCTTAACTTATCTAGCATGCGAAGCAGCCAAATTTGTATCGGGCAAATTGTTCGCCTTTTATACCAAGAACACAACTTTTCCCATAGCTGAGTCTGTAAGTTTTTTTTTGAGAAACACGGTACAACTCAAACGCTCATATGCACGCACGAACAATCACCCCTATGAATACAGGCACGCACATCCTACCCCTACGAGCACCTCTGAGATACTGAGTCGACGGGTCGAGTATTAAGATTGACGAAGTCACCACAAACGCACCGCTATAAACGGGAACGTTAACTCCCACTGAAAGAATATCGTGGTATCGGTACTACAGGCCACATGACGGGGTCTGCTTGCGGACAATAGAACGCGGGGTGAAAGAAGGAGTAGTCCGGGACTGAATGGCAACGAGTTTACCCAGTTTTGGATCTCACAAAGACGACAAGATTACCATGTGGTGGCCGTAAAGGCGGTCGTGCTGCATCAATGAAGCTGTCACGTCGCAGATAAGTTGAGATGGGCCGTGCCCGATCTTAGTCGATGATCCGTTGAAACACGACAAACAATATGTAGAAAGGTTAGCGTCTCTGTGATACCTCCATTATTCACAGCTGGGAGATTGGCTAGTGGCCCCTCGTGGGGTGTATCATAAATTATGAGGTAGTATAACACGTCCGCTTTCCATGTGCTTCTGAAGTAGACCGCGTCCGGTCTGCTTTCAGAATTGACTGTGTCCGTTGGTGCCGGCCAGTGTCTATTGGAACACAATCAATTTGCATGCTTCAGAACCGAGTCTATTCCAAACACTGGATGAATAAAACATCATATCCTGGTGGATGTAGCCCCCTGAGGCTCATGTCGTCTTGCATCTGAGGCGAGGCAGATTGAGTCTCGCTAAATCCGATGGCTGTAGCCTCCGAGCGTTGAGGTGACGTACTCGAAAGTCAGCTCGATGCGCAGCAAAACTGGTGCCGTTGTAGCCCCCCAATACTCATGTCTACTTATGAAGTAAGGCGGCATGAGACTCGACGCAGCTCCCGAGCCATCTTATCAAAACGGAAATTTTTTATGGGCTATAGCCCCCCGAGGCTCATGTCAGATTATGAAGCAACCGGACATGAGGCTCGATGTGAACATCTCGCCAGGTAACAGGGCACAATGCCGATATGTTTAGAAACCAGGAGGCGGCTGAAGATGAGTCGACTGCATGATAAGCCCTTGATGAAGCGGCAACTAAATCACATGCTGAAGAGACAATAATAGCTGCATTAAGGTTTATTTTTTAATGTAAGTTGAAAAATTGTATGGCCTGAGCCAAAACGACGTGTCGGCCGAGCCGGAGAAGGCCATGTCGATAATTAAGCCTGAATGGTATGCCGAATAAGCCGTCTACGTTGCGACGACGATTAGACAGCAAGGACGAATAAACCGGAGTTGTATGTCAACCACGCCGTAAAGGCGAGTAAGTGGCGACGACGAATGAACCAGAGCTACTTGTCAACTGCGACGGAGGCGATGTCAAAATCACCAAACTCAAGTGTGCATGATTAAATTAATTAGTAGCTAACTGTAGAACGTACACAAAAGAGGACTGGGATCTCTCAGCAATGTCACTAATTCCTGTAATCTACTCCTACATCACTACTGTACTCTTGGGTTTCTTGTTTCCACCATGCACAAATTTTCCAAGCCTCTTGACTGCCGAAGAAGTAGCTCCTACATCACCTGGACTTGGCTGCACTTCGATATCCTCATTATCAAGATCTTGGATGGCATCAACATTCAAGGCATCTGCTAACACTTCACTTGAAGGAGGTGGTATCCCCGAAGAAGGGTTCCAATAATCACTACCATCACTAGTGATATCTTCAAACAACACCTTCAACTTCGCTTCATTGCGAGGCCCATGCTTCTTGAACTTGCCACAACCTGGAATGTCTTGTGATACAACAACACAAACAACATTGTCAATAAGCTACGATAATTAAATTATAGGAAGCAAAACTTAGGCATGACAACTCACTTTTGCTGCCTTCTTCCACCACTCGGGATCTTGTCTTACAGTATTCTGCTCTATGTCCCATCCCCCTCCAATCTCCCTCAATCTGAGTTTCTTGAATATGTTGAAATTATTTTTCAGCTTGTCCCATTTGTTTTTAAGTTGGGGCTGCTTATAGTCCAGTCCGATTATCATTTGGAATTTTGTAGCAACCTCCTCATATGCTCTAGGTGTGTCAAGTGAGTGTTTGGCCTATTACCCGCACACACTTGGTTGACATACAAATCAGTGATTATCCTAGTGTTGTCCTCAGTCCATTCAGCAGCCATTGTTGACACAAGTCTACAAAATTGGTGTCACTTCTATAGCATGATTTATCAAGCAATTACAAATAGCATATACACACTTCATAGGTAAAATACACACTGCAATTTATGCATACGCACTAAATTTTTACAGAGCAAACTATAAAAAAAACAGTGCACAAGTACATATCACTACTCCTACCCGTATACATTCTACAAATTGACCAGGAGCATTCTACAATTTTTTACATAGCACTACTCTGTTAACCAGCAACACCACTCTATTATACAAAGAAAAACAGTGCACTTCTCTCCCATATTAACAAGCAACATCACCATTTCAAACTACAAAAAGCGAATCAAGCAAGAACTCCCGTACCACATTTTCCAGAGCAAATCCCCACGAGCTGCTCACATGTGCTGCAATAAAATGAAGACGTGAGCAGGATATTCTGACCTAAAGGATGAAGGGAGACGGGGATGGTCGCGGATGGGACCGGAGAGGAGCCTCGATCTGGTGGGCGAGAGGCGAGTCGGGGAAGCACTTGGCGGCCGCGCTGGTCCTCGAGGAGGCAGCTCGGGCGGACGGTGAGGTCGGTGCGGTGGCGGCCGGAGTTGGGGGGCGGCAGCGGGTTGGGAGCCCGTGGCGGCGGCTAGGGGATGGGGACGGCCTCGCTCGATTGTGAAGGCACGGGCATGGGGAGCCTCGCTCGATTGTGAAGGAATGGAACGAAGGTTTTTTTTCACTTGGCGGTGGCAGTCTCACCGTAAATACCTGTTGCTCCTTGCCGGACTGATTCGCGGATCGGCGGAATAGGTGCTCCAAAAATTGTACAGTGAAATCCCTCCACCTTGCGGATCTGGCTCCGTAGAGTTGGACTCTTCGGTGCTGCTCCAGCCTGGAGCACCAAGAAGCTAGAAGCTAGGCGAGATCCGAACACGCCCTAAGCTTCTCGATGCAAACCCGGTGGCCGTCGGAGTCCTATCGAAATATGTCTCTATCAATCTTTGTAACGTCCTGTTGCACGAGAGCCTCCCCGATGTGGATCGTGTCAAAAAGATAACATAGTTACGTTACTACAAAATCATTTGTTAAATCCTGGTCATAACTTTTAGATCCAACTATCATAATAATTTTGATGAGGTGGCTTAACGTGTTGTCCACATTAGGATCCCTCTATATTACTTTAGTATATAATAGATTTTTTGTCGAAAAGTATACAAATACATGTAGATGTATACTGTGTATGCCTAAGGTTTCAAATAATTATGATTTCACGTGTGGCCTGGATAAAAAGGCAAATGTGAAGATAAAATAAATTTCAAATGCCTATTTAGAGCCACATTTTTGTGATTTTTAGCAAAAAATACTACATATTCTTCAAGAAAATATACTTTTGACGAAATCATCTTCGTGTATCTATTGAGAGAAACCATTTTTTTGAAACTTCGAAATCAAATTTTCGAATTTCAAAATAATGAGCTCAATATCGGAGCACTCAAACACCTAGAAGAAAGCCCGAGCTAAATGGAGACGATTTTAAAAAAATCAAAATATTTAGAAATATAGAAAATTGTGAAAAGGTACACAAATATATATAGACGTATAGCATGCATGCATAATGTTTCAGAGAATCATGCTTTCACTTGTGGCCTCAACAAAAAAACAAATGTGAAGATAAAATGAATTTTCAAATGCCTACTTAGAGACACATTTTTGTAACTTTTAGCCCTAAATACTACATATTCTTCCACATAGCTTGCACTTTCGTAGAAAATCATCTTCATGCATATGTACAGAGATAAAACATATTTTTGGAAACTTTAAAATCGCACAAAATTTTGTATTTTTTACACACGACACAAAAATGTCGTTGTTTCGTGAAATGACTTTCTCCGCACCTCGTATGTCGAGATGTACGCACGAATTTTTTTACCAATTTTTCAGACGCTTCAAATCATGCTTGAAAGACATTTTAGCATATGCTACCAGGTGTCGGCGTCACCCAAAAAATGAAATTACTAACTACTCTAGTCCTATGGTAAAATAAGTGTGCCACTAACATTAAGTGATTTTTTCTTAGGCCATCAAGAACATGATGTGCCAGAACGGGAACGCGCCCATCGTGCCAGCACACCACGCCTTTAGAGCATCTCTACAGGGGGATCGTCCGGACTCCAACGGGGCGACGCAAACGGACGCGCGTTTGGTCCGCGTTTGGTCCGTTTGCGTCTCCAAAAGGACGTGTGTCCGGCTCAGGTCCGCCCTTTTTCGGCCACTGCCCAACGGGGCCGACGCATTGAGTCCGCTTGCCACTTTTTACCCCAAACTTTTTTTTATACTAGGATTATTAGAAACTGAAATTATATAGTAATAAAAGCCTAGTAAATCTAGGGCTTTCTCCTAACATTAAACCCTAAAACCTAAACCTAACTTGAAGAAAATTAATAACCGACCACCGGCCGGCAAGGGGGAAGATCAAAGAGGGGCTCCGGCCATCGCGGTCTCGATGGCTCTGCGCGAGTTCGCAGACTTGGCCTCCACCGCCGCGTCGGCGCAGGCGCGCGCTGCGGACATGAACGCAGCCGCCCTTTGGGCGTTGAGCTGCATGTGGGATTCCCGCTCCACCTCCTCCTCGGTCCTGCAGGCGTAGCCGCCCACGCCAATGGGAGGCTCGGGCTCGGGCGGCGCGGTGCCCGCCGCGACCGCCACGACTCCGGCGGCGTACACGTACTCTTCTTCGTTGTTGTCGATGCAGTCGAAGTACACGGCCTCCACAACCCTTCTCTCGTCGGGTCACATCCTTCGCCGCCCAGGCTGCGGAATCCGGCGCCCGCACGCCCTCTGCCGCGCGCGCTCCGCCTGGTCCAACAGATGCTGCGGCGTCGGCTCTCCAGGCATTCCGGCGCGTGGATCTGTGGTTGGAGGTGGTGGCCGCAGTTGTGGGGGGAGGAGAGCTCTAGGGTTTGTTCTCTAGGGTTTGCCCAGCTGGCTCCATTTAAAGAGCTCCACCACCCACAGTTATTGCGGGTAGGTGGCCGCTCTAGCCGTTGGGGTCGATGACACGCGGGGTCAGGGTAGACACCGAGAGGACGTAGGAGCGCTCCGCGAGTGTCCGGGGCGACGCATCGAGCCCAAATTTGGACCGAAAAACGGACCGCGGTCCGTTTGCGTCGTCCCGTTGGGCCGTGTTTTTGGCCCCCGCGGACAGAAACGGAGGCGCGTGGACTCGATGCGTCGCCCCGTTGGAGTCATCCTTAGAGGTCCTCCAGCTTTGGGGGCAGCTCGGCGGTGCCGGACACATCCGGTCTTGTCCACAGATAGGCGGGCCTCGCTTGTCATCTACACACTGGTCACGTCGCGGGTGTTAATGGCGGTGCAACCTTCTCGGGCGGAGATGCAGGCCAACGCGGTGGAGCCTGCATTAAACCAGCACATCGCCTCACCACCCACCCGTCGCTTCCCGCGCACCACCGTTTCCCGCCTTGCATTCCCGCTGAGCCGTCCGGCTACAAAGAGCCATGCGTGCCACCGCTTCTCGCTGTGCTCACATCTTGTCGTAGACGACACAAATCCACTCCGCGCCACCCACCAACATGCCATGCCGCCTAGCCACCTCCTGGGCCACCCTTATCGAGACCGCACGCCGTCATTCCGGATAGAGGAGCAAAATCCTCCGCCGGCTAACGACGAGGATAATGGCATCGACTCGCCGGAGGAGGGCGAGGATGATTAGATGGAGGAGCCGGAGCAAATGGAGGAGGCGGAACAGGTGCCGGAGTCGGAGCAGGTCCCGGAGCAGGAACAGTACGCGGTGTTTTAGGTCATTCATAATAGCCACAAATGATGCGGCGAAGGCTCGCGCCATGGTGCTGTCACGCCAGACGGCGTTGGAGCATGAGTATGCCCGCTCCCTCTTCGAAGTCTAGCGATTCACGCACGAGGAGCTGAACACCGCGAGGAATCACTGCCTCCAGATGGAAGCCGCCTTCCGCCGGGCTGCCGATGCGCGGGGACTGGAGAGGCTGCACGCGCGGGAGGAGACGGATTTCGTGATGGTGGCGACGGAGAGGGAGATGCAAGCGGAGAAGGAGGCGCAGTTCGTCCGCGCGGCGCAAAGCTTTGGACGCCCGAGGCGGGTGCGTACACCCAAGCGGCGGCCCTGCACCGACAGATGGTGTAAGCCAGGGCGGAGAGACGCTGGTAAGCGCACGTGGCTGGCCTCAATGAGCCCGGCTCCCGCTTTTTCGCTAAGGAGAGGACGAACGACGATGAGACTGGCCCTATCGAGCCACCTCCTCCCGCAGTGTAGATTAGTTATAGTTTAAGTTTATATTAGCTGTAGTTTAAATTTAGCTAGTCGTAGTTTAAATTTCAGCTCTAATTTCATCGAAGTGTATCAAAATGGAATAAAAATCATATCTTCCGCAACTGATCAAAATTGAAAATACCTAGAAGTTTTTGTCTGAGACGCCGATATAGAAGACACAAAAAATGCGTTGAACATGTATCCAGACACCCCTAAAGCGGAGATTGGGGTGCCGGACACAAACAACACTGCCGAATCTATACAAACATCTCACTTCATCAGTAGGCAAAATACATCTCTCACTTTTTTTATTGAGAAGTAAAATCTAATGTTGGCGTGACTGACGGTGGTGCGGAGAAAGCACACGCACAATCAGGTTTTCTCATCTCTAATTGGTTGAGGAGAAGCACACAATCCGCACACTTGGTCCAGTCCTGATTGGTGGAATGCATGATAGACATGGATCGGTGACGTGGCGCAGTTGGAAATTCAACAAAGTTAAATACAACAACAAAAAGCATAAGGGATACCACTTTGCCGGCCGGCCACGTTACAACAAAAAGCATAAGGGATTACTCTACAAAGGGCAACCCAAGCAACGAACCAAGCAAGGAACCAACTAAGAGCAACGAACCAAGCAACGAACCAACTAGAGCAATCCCCCCCTTTGCTCGGCCGGCCTACAAAGAGCAATTCCACGGCACCAAACCAACTCGTACGACAACCAATGTGCGTTCGTCAACCAAGCAACAAGCCAACTAAAATAATCCACAAGCAATGGCCATGGATCTGGCAACGGGAGCCATGGGCTCCCTGCTCCCCAAGCTCGTCGAGCTCCTCAATGACGAGTACAAGCTGCAGAAGGGGGTCAAGAAAGGCATCAAATCTCTCGAGGAGGAGATGAAGAGCATGCACGCCGCCCTCCGCAAGGTGGCCGAGGTGCCGCGGGACCAGCTCGACGAGCAGGTCAAGCTCTGGGCAGGGGAGGTGAGAGAGCTCTCCTTTGACATAGAGGATATCATCGACAAGTTCCTGGTGCGTGAAGATGATGACTCTGACACCGTCACCAAGTACAACAAGCTCAAACGTCTCATGAAGAAGATGACCGGCTTGTTCACTAAATGGAAGGCTCGCCATGAGATCGCCAGCGCGATCAAGGACATCAATATGCAAGTACAAGAGGTTGCTCAAAGGCGTGAAAGGTACCATGTTGATAATATTGTTGCTATGCCTGCAGCCATGCCAACACTCATGCCTGCAGCCATGCCGACCATCGATCCTCGCCTTGGGGCTCTGTACAAGGAAGTGACAGATCTCGTTGGCATTGCTGGGAAAAGAGATCAAGAGCTAATGAGATTGCTCTCAGATGGAGATAGTGTGTCCAAACAAAAGTTGAAAATTCTCTCCGTTGTCGGTTTTGGAGGATTGGGCAAGACCACTCTTGTTAAAACCATCTATGACAAGATCAAAGGTGATTTTGATTGCAGCGCTTTTGTTCCCGTCGGTCGAAACGCTGACGCGAAGAAGATTGTCATGGACATCCTTCTTGATCTTGGCATGTACGGAAGTCAGTTCACCATGTTGGATATAAGACAGCTCATCGATATACTCCGAGAACGTCTTGAGAAGAAGAGGTACATAAAACATGCCACTTACTTGATGATGGCATCTTGCTTACTTGGTAGTTATTTTTCCATTGTAGTTGTGCACTAATGTGTTAATGAAGAAGCTACCGCCCCAGTTAAAAAAATGACATTTTAATTGTTGTACACCCCATAATAAGCAGGCAGCATTGGCTGATAATTTTTCATGAGTATGCAAGTAAATGATTGTAAATATTTATATTCCTAAACTATTTTTCATGAAAAATCTGTAACATAACAATATCAATAAATGAAAGTAGTATGAATAAATGCAAATACTGTTTTCATTAATTTATGGTGAAAGATATAGAAGTTTATATAACACTATGTCATAAAATGGAGTAAGTACATACCTTGCTACTTACTTAATGATGGCAAGGATCTTACATTGCTAATTATTTTCTATTGTAGTTATGTAAATAATATGTAAATGATGAAACTGCTGCCCCAGTTCAAAAAAATAAAAAATAGATGACATTTTAGATTTTGTTTAAACCCCAATAAGTAGCATTGGCTAATTATTCATGGGAATGCAAGTTAACGATTGTAAAAAAGCTATATGTATTCAAACTATTTTACATGAAAATATATAACATAATAATATCGATAAATGCAAGTAGTGTTTTGATTGATTTACTATGAAAGATATAGAAGTTTGTGTGACACGATGTCATAAAATGGAGTAAGTACATACTGATGAAGATTTTAGATTAGTTGATTCCATAGTGAGATTAATATATATATGGTTACATGTATATCACATAGGAAAAAATGATGTTGTGGAAAGTTACTAAATAGGACAGAGACAAATGGAGTAACATAATATTGTTACTATCACATAGCGCTTCCCAATAAGAAAATGACTCTAAAAAGTAATAAATGAATCTATGTTATCGCACTTATGACACTAGGCACTATGAAAGTAGTAAAATAGACTAACAACATATGTATATTACTATTATAAATTACTTCCCACTATGACCAACCTAGATAACATTTTTTTTTCTTCTAAACCCTACTTATAGGTTAGTGTGCCATCATTTTCGAGCCCATACGTGCATACATGATGTTGAGACATTATGGGTCACTAAATGGCACTCTCCCCAAGTAGCAAAAATCATGTCACTGAACTTATGTTTTCCTCTATCCCTAAATATAAGACCTATCTTGATTAATTAATAAAAAAAATATTATGTGATCTTATTTCCTATTTAGTTGAGCAAATTTGTACAAGTGACATGTAATTTACCTTTCATAGCGAAATTCATTTCGAAATCACTCTTGAAATTCATTCACGAGTAAAATAGGTTTATGTTTTTTGCAAAACGAAGTTCACTTGATGAATTTAGAAGTTCATCCAATCAGGAAACCGAAGTTCATTCTACTTGTTTCAAAAGTCAACTGTTTTTTTCGGAAGTTCAATTCGGATTCTCAGAAAAAATAATTTATCAACTATAATTCACCTTTAAAAAAATCAATTTATCAATTATAGTTTATTTGAGAGTTCACATTTGACCGCAAGGTAGTTCATTTTGACGCGTCGGAAAGTTAACCTTTTAAATTTGCGGGAACCTCAAAATCGGGAGTTCAAATCGTCCATAGACCACTACTGTTAATTATACATTGCATTTTACTGTTAAAATCGTTCATTATCAAAGTTCACTTGTTCGGTGGTGAAAGCTCAGGCGGTCACGCTGCCGAAGTTCATTTAAATAATTAACCGATCAAAAAAATCTAGATTAAAGAGTCCGATGTTAAAAAATTGAAGAAAAACAGTCCAAAATTAATAGAAAGTTCATTTATGTATCACGAGAAGTTCAGAAAAAATATGGTCCGCCAATAAGTTGGCTTGCGAAATTAATAGGAAGTTCACTTACGTATCGCGAGAAGTTCAAAAAAAATAGTCCGCTAAATAAAGTTCACTTGCGAAAAAAAAAGTTCACTTACGTAGTTCGTCAAATAAATAATTAATTTTCTGTTTTTCGTATTTTAAAAAATCATCAAAATCGTATCAAATTTGGAAAATATTTATGTACGAAAAAGTTGCGCCTAGTCAATATCAATTCAACTCCATATCATTTATTAGGTTTGTTTTGATAAGCGGTTTGAAAGTAATTGCCAAAAAATAGCCCGCTGAATCTAAATGTTCAGAAAACAGAATTGTTTATTTTTAAAACTGCTATTAAACCGTAAGGAATTTCGAATATTGGCTAGAAATAGAAAAGTTGCGCATTTTCTATACCTTTCCAACGACATATTATTTGCATCAATCCGACTAGCAATTCGATAACGGTGCCCAAAATACAGTATGAAAATGAAGAAATTTGTGAAAACAGTGTTTAGTATATTTGAAATTGTTTTAAAACGTAACTAATTTGAAAACCTGTGAAAGTAAAAAAGTTGCGCACCTATCCAGCAGTATATCACATGCGCTATTCTGATAAACGGTTCGAAAATGTGGATAGAAGCACTGACCGCAAAAACAGAGAATCTGGGTGTTCCGTCTAGAAGTTCACCTCTTCTTATCCGGAAGTTTAGAAAGTTGTGCAAAATAGTTAATCTGCAAGAGAGTGCAGAATAGCTGGAATATATACATATATATAACTCTTTTTATATACTCCTGGATATACGTACTCCCATATTCAATATAACTCACATATGAGTATATTATTATACCTCTTTATATTTTTTATATATCTCATTAATTATTCTAAGATAACTCAATACAAGTTATATGCAAAATATATCATCGGAGTCCTCCATTTTTTCAATATAACATTTTTACGTACATAACCAATGGAAAGAAAAACGATTTAGTGGGTCTAAAAAAAACTAAAATTCACCTGTTGATAAAATATATTAACTTATGAAGTTTTATTAACTTTTAAAATTATAGATATTCTTATATGTTTGGAACCTTTCGTGTTTTAGTCAGGAACATTTAGATTAACAAGTGGCAGCGTTTGTATTTCAATGAATAAACCTTTCAATTTTAATGAAAAATCGGATCTCAAAGCAATCTAACGGTTCTGGATGGTGTTACCCTAGTAACATAGTATAACAAATCCCATGTGTACTAGAAATCCATTAATGATCTCATAATTGATATAGGCGCCTCATCGTAATTGATGACACATGGGATGCAAAAATGTGAAGAGTTAGACTAGTCATATTAGAGGTATCATAGGTAGTATCATGCATGTCATGTTGACAAAAACCGACGCGTCACTATAATTAATGATAAGAGAGATGATAGTGCTATCATAGGTAGATACTGTGACATAACGGATTTCAAGACAAGATGAGTTTATAATCTAATAGATGTAAAATTATATGAAACCACACATATGTTACTACTTATTGTGTAAGTAGTAACATAAACTAGTATCATATATGATACTGCATATATGATACTCCCCACTGTGACTAGTCTTATCGCTCTATCCTTAATTTTTGGTCTCTTTCATATTAATTACCCGTAATTATTTTTTGAGAATATTAAATCTCCCTTCTCCGGCTTACCATGTTCTCATGCAATAAATTGTTTATTTCACAATTGGTATAGGTATCTCATTGTAATTGATGATATATGGGACGAAAAACTGTGGGGAGTTATCAATTGGGCATTCTCTAGGACCAACAATTTCGGCAGTCGGATAATTACGACAACTCGTAAAGTCAGTGTGTCTAACTTATGTTGCTCCTCTACTAATGATTCAGTTTATAAAATGGAGCCTCTGAGTAAGGATGATTCCAAAAGGCTCTTCTATACAAGGATATTTTCAAACGAGAGTGGATGTCCTCGTGAATTCCAGGAAGTGTCCATAGATATATTGAAGAAATGTGGTGGAGTGCCGTTAGCCATCATTACTATAGCTAGTCTTTTAGCTAGTAAACAACAGGTAAAAACGGTGGATGAATGGCATGCTTTGCTCAAGTCTATTGGTCGTGGACTTACAGAAGACCCCAGTGTAGAGGAGATGTTGAGGATACTATCGTTTAGTTATTATGATCTGCCTTCTCATCTGAAGACATGCGTATTATATTTAAGCATGTTTCCGGAGGATTACAAGATTATAAAAGATCGGCTAATATGGATGTGGATCGCTGAAGGTTTTGTCCAATGTGAAAAGCCAAAAACTAGCCTCTTTGAGATAGGAAAAACATACTTCTATGAGCTCTTGAATAGAAACATGATCCTGCCGGTATATGAGTTTGATGGCACAGTAGTAGCTTGCAATGTACATGATATGGTTCTAGATCTAATTTTGTCCTTATCAAGTGAGGAAAACTTTGTTACTGTAGTGAATGGTACTGGTGACAGCATGTCTTCTCAGAGCAACATCCGTAGGTTGGCCCTACATGATGCTAGAAAAGGAACACCTCTCGAAACCCCAAGTCTGTTCAAAGTGAGGTCTGTTGCTTCATTTAGAGATGGTATTGATATAATGCCGTCTTTCTCGAGATTTGTTGTTCTGCGTGTATTGGATTTGGCTGGATGTCCTCTAGGCAATCATAATCATCTGAACCTTCGGGACTTGGGGAGTATACTGCAGCTGAGGTACCTATGTCTAGCCAACACAGGAATTTCGAAGATCCCGGAAGAATTTGGAAAGTTGCAGTTTTTGCAGGTGCTTGATTTGAGGAGAAACGATTATGTGAAACTGCCATCGACTGTTATTAAGCTGAGAAGATTGATGTGCCTACTTATTGACCGTAATCACGCCAGGCTTCCAGATGGGTTGCGAAACCTGGCTTCCATCTCTGACACCTACATTTATCCGGACATACCAGAAGGTACGTACGTAATTAACAACCACGATGCTAGTTTCCTTTCCCTGACGCTTTTATGCATGTCTCATTGACCTGACCTTTATTTTTTTCTTACTACTTCGGAAGACGCTCATGATGATGATGTTTGCTACGAGTCTGAGGAGGAGGAATGAAGGACCTGCAGCACGCACGTACGGTACATACATATATTTCTTCCCGTCTAAAGATTCCTCGATATAGATACATACGTAGGCATTTGTTCAATTATCCGTAGCCATATGCTTATTTTGTGTGACACATTTATTATTATGTATGTATATATAGGAGCCTGTCATTGCACGCCGGCGGACCGCGCATACCGTCAGCATCGACATCCGTCAGACATTGCTGCCCCTTGAGCTCTTTTCTTGGTTTTAAAAAAGATTGAAAAGAAAGAAAAACATATGGAAAAACGATGAAAAAAATTGTGTCTCGCTCATAGTTCCATTTATGAGTTTTAGTTCCTATGCTCAGTACTCTCTATTTAGAGAGAAAAATTACAGTATGCTCTTTTATTTTTCTCAGTTGTTAGTGATTATTTCTCAAAATAGCAGAAAAGGTAAAAAAAAAATGTCTTTCGTAGGATGCGTTGGTATGTTATCTCAAGAAAAAAATCAAAAAAAAGTTATAGGTGTGGGTATTTACTAGTTCCATATATTTCAGGTGTGTCAGTTTTATTTTTCTTAGGGTCGGGTTGTTGGGTGGATTTTTAGGGGTGGGGGAGGTGGGGGAACTCCGCCTATGATATTAATGTTAAGTTTACACTTAATATTATTGTGTAGCCGGTCCCAAGTCCGGAAAAAGGAGGAGGGTCCAACCGATATATCTAGATGTTTTTTTACCATAAGGCTTAACCAAAAAACTTATAAAAGCGGTACTTTGAGCCCAGAAACTGCGACGACGGTCCCTGGCCATGTTATAAAAGCGGTACTTTGAGCCCAGAAACTGCAGTGTTCGTCGGCCAAGAAACTACTCCATCATTTTCAGCTTCATATTTCTGTTGTCTTACTTTTGTCTTTTTTTTTCCTTTCTACTCGACTGTTGGAAATTTTCCTAACCTGTATTAGGTTCTTTCTGGGTTAGATCATAGACGGTCAGAACCACCTGGAGGTGTTGTCCGTAGATGTCCATGAAACAGAGCCATGGTGAGTAGTGCCTGCCAATTGGTGTGGCCTTTATATATGATTCATTTCTGCGTTTTGATTTGCTATCATTAATGCAGGATTTTTGATGAGTAACAAGAGGGGTTATGTTTGCATTTGGGACTATCAAACACAGGTAGGTTGCAATGGTATAGTGCGCTAGAACGTGCACTAAGCATTCCAGACTGATTAAGCAATGTTCTTTTTGTGCAGCCAAAACAATAGATAAGTATAGTAAATCCATCACATCAGGCATCAGGAAGTTGGGGCATATACCTTCTGACGGCATCAGGCATCAGTGAGAGCTCCCCTTGTCGCCTGGGAGCTGCTCTGCTCGGGGCCTCCGGCGGTGGTGGCCGCGAGCCCGCGAGGGTGGAGTGGTGGGGGGGGCGGTGGGGACCTACGAGCGTAGCCGGCGAGGCCGCGAGGAGGCGGGCCGGTGAGGGAGCGGGTCGCCGCATCAGCTAGGTCCATGGCGATGGCGAGGTGTCCAACAGGGGATGGCGATGCCGATTTTGTCGAACAGGGGAGCTTCGGCCGCCTCATTCGTTCCTCAACTAGCGACGGAAAAAAAAAGGCCAGGATGGGCCAACAATAGTAATTCTGGGTGGCCCGTTCCGCCAATGGTGATCACCTTGGTGAACTGTACTATTCTACTACCTTCCACACAAAAAAATACTACCTACCACTCAAAAAAACAAAAATTCTACTACCTCCTCCGTTACTTAAAAAAGTTTATTTTTTTTCAAATTCGGATGTACCTAGACAACTTTTAGGGTTTTGGTACACTCATTTTATCCCTATGTAGTTCAAATGACAATTTCTAAAACATCTTATGTTTAAGCACGGAGGGAGAAATATTTCTATTGTGCCGATCTTAGTCGATGTTCAATTGTGCCGGCTCATGTTTGTTGAAACACGACAAATAATATGTAAAAAGGTTAGCGTCTCGGTGATACCCATTATTCTAATTCTTAGTGGAATTAGGACCTGTCCGGTCTTAATCAATGTCATTATCGTACCGACTCGTGTCCAGTATAACATCGTCCGGTTTCCATGCTTCTGAAGTAGCCCGCGTCCGGTCTGCTTTCAGAATTGAACTGTGTCCGTTGGTGTCGGCCAATGTCCATTAGAACACAATCAATTTGCATACTTTAGAACCGAGTCTATTCCAAACACTGGATGAATAGAACATCATGTCTTGGTGGATGTAGGGTCATGTCGTCTTGCATTTGAGGCGGCTTGAGTCTCAGTAAATCCGATGGTTGTAGCCTCCGAGCGTTGAGTTGACGTACTCGAAAGTCGGCTCGATGCGCTGCAAAACTTGTGTCGTTGTAGCCCCCGAGGCTCATGTCGGCTTATGAAGTAAGGCGACATGAGACTTGACGCAGCCCCCATCCATCTTATCAAAACAGAAAATTCTGATGGGCAGTAGCCCCCCAGAGGGTCATGTCAGATTATGAAGCAACCGGACATGAGGCTCGACGTGAACATCTCGTCGGGTAAC
Source organism: Poa pratensis (assembly GCA_947311845.1). Taxonomy (NCBI): domain Eukaryota; kingdom Viridiplantae; phylum Streptophyta; class Magnoliopsida; order Poales; family Poaceae; genus Poa; species Poa pratensis. The sequence continues at coordinate 1,645,344 of CAMZMU010000035.1, forward strand.
AGGGCGCAATGCCAATATGTTTAAAAACCAGGAGGCGGCTGAAGATGAGTCGACTGCAAGATAAGTCCTTCATGAAGGGCAACTAAATCACATGCAAAAGAGACAATAGCTGCATTAAGGTTTATTTTTAATGTAAGGTGAACAATTGTATGGCCTGAGCTGGAAATATTAAGACTCAAATGCAGTACGGAATACACTGCATTTGCTGCAGAGAGCTCCATGCATCAATACTGTACTTGGTGTCACTAGTAGAAAACAGCCCTTTCGTCCAGCTCCTTTAGTCCCGGCCGTGGCCTGGGCCGAGACTAAAGGTCCGGCCACGTCGCCCCGAAACCGGCGGTGGCGTACGGCCCCTTTTGTCCCGATTCGTTAGGGCCCATTTGTCCCGGTTTGTATGCCACGTCGCCCCAAAACCGGCGGTGGCGTACGGCCCCTTTTGTCCCGGTTCGTTAGGGCCCATTTGTCCCGGTTTGAGATACAAACCGGGACTAAAGGGGTCTGCGGCCCGGTGCCCCCCTTTAGTCCAGGTCCTATATACAACCCGGGACTAATTTTAAACCAGTTTCTGTTCAAACGAGAACCCTTGAGTTCCCGCGCTGGTCGTTGATCACACGGGGAAATGAAGCGATTTGGAATTAAGTTGATCCGCTTAATGGATTTTGGAAGTTGAAACGGCCGGATTAATTACCACGGCCAGCCTCCTCATCTCCCCTGCTAGCTCTATATAAGAGAGCTACCGTGTCATTTGCCAAATGCACCATTTCCTCTCTCTAATCTTCTCTAAAATCCTCTCTCGAATCGCTGCCGCGCGCCATGGAGCCACTCGCGCGCCCACCTCGATCCCAGGAGTACCACTACAAGGACGACGCCGTCGACATGAACTTCAAGGTCGTGGTCACTCTCCGCGCATCAACCGTGGAGAGATGGATCCGCGACGTCAAGAGGCGCTACCTCGACGCCGCACCGATGAAGATCGTGGGTCTCGACTGCGAGTTCACCGACGCCGCACCCGAGGAGAGGCAGCGTGGCGCCGTCCTGCAACTCTCCGTGGCGACCGACATGTTGGTGTTCCATATTTGCCACGCTGATCGGGTGCCGCAGGCCCTCAAGGACTTCTTGATGGACAAAACCATCAAATTCTGCGGCGCGGCTATCAACAACGATCAGCGTATCCTGGGGCCTTACGGAATTGATATTCCGTCTGCCGTCGACCTCCAGCGGGCCGTTCACCCTAACCCAACGTACCCTAATCTTCCGAGTCTCTATACTCTAGCCAATTTTACTATTGGCACAACGCTTGAGAAGAAGAAGAAGAAGAAGAAGAAGAAGAAGAAGAAGAAGAAGAAGAAGGAGGAGGAGAAGGAGGACAGGAAGAAGAAGGAGGAAGAAGAGGACCTCACATTAGGTTGGGGCCAGTTTCCATTGAGCTTTTATCGCATCAAGTATGCCGCTCGGGACGCTCGCCTAGGCTACGAGATTGCTTGGAGGTGTCTCGGTGCTATGTGATCATATGTATCAATGTGTCGATCTAGATCGTCTCAACAATAATTGTCATATGTGAGACGTTTGATTGAAATAAAAAGTTATGTGATCTTTGGATTTATTTAGCCCATGTTTTCCCTTTATATTGTTAATTATCTCTGGTCCGTACTAATATAGAAAAAGGTCCACTAATTTGAAATTGGGCAGTTTTATCTCTGGTTAATTATCTCTGGTCCGTACTAATATAGAAACATAATACAATAATATACATATGATTTACTATATGTTAAAAATACTCAAGTTTGAAATTGGGCTCGTTAGGGCCCAATAGTCCCGGTTTGACATACAAACCGGGACTAAAGGGGTCTGTGGCCCGCTGCGGCCTGGTGCCCCACCTTTAGTCCCGGTTTGTATCTCAAACCGGGACTAATGGGCTGGCCCTATATATATGGCAACCCCTCTCCCCTCTCTCTTGTTTTTTCCTGGTGGGAGGTGGTGTGGGTTTGTGCTAGTTTTTTTCTTCGTATGCACTAGAGGTGTTCGGTGAAATGCGTGTTAGAGCGATGCCACTTGATTTCACACAAGACAAACATGATATGAGGTGCCCGAACCACACTTAAGCTTCCTACTCTTTGTTTCCACTTGTCCTAAAAGGTTAGTAACTATTTTCTCGTTTAGACCGTGCGGTACTAATTTTAGCATCGTGATTGCGTTTGATATACAGTTGTATGATGCAGATGAGCCATCCATGGATGTACGGTGACCAACGCACAGCCGCTTACAGAGAAGGCGTGCATTCTTTTCGCGATGCGGCCGAGGCGAACAAGCATGGGGATGGCTTTATGTTTTGTCCATGTGTTGATTGTCGGAATGAGAAGGATCACACTTCCCCAAGAGTCATTCAGAGCCACCTGCTTCAGTCCGGTTTCATGTCCGGCTATGATAAGTTGCAATAACATGTTCTTTATTGGAAGGGCATTGGAATTCAAAGTGTCTAAATTATTTAGAGCAACAAATTTCTTCCTCATGATAATTAAGCAGCCCACTAGCAATTTTATTTAGAAGCTCTACGTAGCCTCCTAATCTTTTCCCTTCATTTGATTTTCTAAATTCAACAGCTATCATGGCGTTTTCATAATAGTTTTCCATTTTCTAAATTTTTTGTTTTTGTTTTTTGATATAAATAACTGAAAGTAAAACTAAACTAAATGCAAAACTGAAAGTAAACTAGAGTATATGCAAAACTGAAAATAAATATCTAGTGCAAACAAGAATAAAAACTTAAGCGCTACACTCCCCGGCAACGGCGCCAGAAAATGTCTTGATACCCACAAGTATAGGGGATCATTGAAATCTTCAATGTGTAAGTATTAGTATCGATCCCACGAGGAGTAGAAGGTATAAGTATTTATCCTCTCAAATAAGAGTGTCACTTCTCTTATTATCTATGCTCTAGACAAACTAAAATGATTAAATGATGCAAGTGTTTTTGGATTTTTGGTGTAGAGTTTGCAATAAAGTAAAAAAACTGAAAATAAAATATGATGAGTGAAAGCTCTCAAAGAGAGAAAGCCCAATCCTCTATGCAGCAAGAGGACAAGCTTAAGTGTGTGCTTCTTATAGGAACACCATCCCCAAGCTTAACCCATGCTCGTCCCGAGTATGAAGGTGATAAAACTAACATGAAGCCAAATACTCAATACATGTTAAGTGGAAATCATTGCCAATCCATCCTATGCCCCCAGGAACATGAGAGAACTACTCACAACGCAAAGACATGATATGATTCAATGGTATAATTGATACAACACAATTTGAAAATATAATCTCCCCACAAAACAATGACAAGTAGCAATTCACAAACATGTAGAATAGTACTTAGACAATAGCTAGGGTTCGAACAATCTCAAACTATGAGGGGGATGAAGTGGATCACGAAGATGGTGATGGAGATGGTGCTGGTCTTGACGGTGGTGTTGATGGTGATGCATGTAAAATGCATACATGAACTTTGCATTATTTTACTTATATTCCAATCATATTTGCATCATATAAGGGTTATATCAATGTTTTATAATGATTTTGGGAATACTTCATAGTTTTCCCATTTATTTGGAATTAACCCTGTTTTCCAGAAAACGTCTTTTTTAGTGTTTCAGACTTTCCGGGAGCTTCGGGACTCCAAAAAGGGCAAGGCCAAAGAGCACGGTTCAGAATTTTCGAGACGAACGAATGGGCTTAAAGTGAAGGCCAGAAGCCCAATCAGCTGGAAATGAGAGGGCCCCACGCGGCCTAAAATCCTTGCCGCGTGGGACTACCCCGTTTGGTCCTCGTGGCTCCGCAGCCGTTGATCTTTTCTCCACCGACCTAGTCGTGACCTAAAAACGCCTATAAAAAAGGTCCCCTGACGTTCTCTGGAAGGAGGCGGCGGAGAAACACAGAACCACGAAACAGAGAGTCAGAAGGCTGCCGCCGGAGAAGATCGGAGGGGGGAAACGCCGCCGGAATCGCCTCCGGAGGGCTCCACCCCCCTCCGGCGTGTTCATCATCAACATCTACAGCAAGAACTTCTTCACCATCATCACCATGATGAAGGGGGAGTAGTCCATCCCCTGGACTAGGGTTTGTGGTGGTAACTTTTGTATCTCTCCTCTCTCTTGAGCTTCACTAATTAGTACCGTATGAGCTGCTGAACATGATTACGGTCATCTATGTAATACCTTTGTGGTGAATATTGTGGTGTGAGATGATTTGTTATGCATTTACCGTTGTGTTGGAGCTTTTGTGATTTGTCATACTTTGAAGTATGATGTATGTGGGTACGGGATGGCCGATGTGACACGGCATAGGTATTGAGTGACACAGTACCGCCCAACATCCTTTATCTGGGGGTAAAAAGAAAGAGTATGATGTGGGAGTGAGAGAAACCACGCTAGCCTTACGAGGGTGACCTAGCAACACAAATGAGTATTTCTTTCAACTATGTGTTTTAGGACATATAGCCGTCATAAAAAGCTACCATTAAAACATGACAATTGTGTGTACTTTATCTATAACATGATGATCACTGTAGATGAGAGAGAGAGAGAGGATTAAGTGAACCCATGAACCATGTCCATTGTTCCTATAAGAAACACACACTTGAGCTTGTCCTCTTGCTACATAGAGGATTGGGCTTTCTCTCTTTGAGAGCTTTCACTTGCTACTACCTTTGTCTTGTCCTCTTGCAAAGAAGAGGATTGGGACACTTTTACATCCATCAAACCAACCATCTTGTTCTCTAAACTTGTTTAGTGCATAATCAACTAAAACTTGTGACACTTTAGTTGTAGGGAATAGATAACTTTTCCTTCTTGCTCCTGCGGATCGATACCTTACTTCCACATTGAGAGGTGCTACAGTGATCCCTTGCTCTTGGGGGTTATCAAGTACTTTTCTGGCGCCGTTGCCGGGGAGCGTAGCGCTTAAGTTTCTATTCTTGTGTGCACTAGACTAAGCTTGGGGAGGTTCTTTAACTTGTTTTATATCTTGCAATCATCTAAGCTTGGGGAGGTTCCTTTAAACTTGTTGGTTGTAAGTTCTTCATTACTTTTGCTATGGGTTTTCTGTTTGATTATACACCTGAGGAACTTGCAACATTTACACTTGAGGAACTTGAAATATTACAAGAAGCTGATGATTTCTTTTCTCGAGCAGATGCTATTAAACGTAAAAAGTTAACTCTTGCTGCCATGGAAAGAACTAATATTTTGCAGGAAGAAGAGGACAAAACCTAAGCTTGGGGATGCCCATGCAACTCAAGAAGATGCTAAAAAGAGAACAACTGGAGAATGAAGAGTTGGATCCCCAACTTCACCATCAACATGTGATAGTAACACTCAAACTCAAAAACCTTTTGTTGGTAAACTTATTGATGATAATGAGGAGTGTTGCTTAAAATGCTATATGATAATGCTTTAGATGATGGTCCTATGCTTATTGATAATCCTACATGTTTAGAAGTTGTTACTACATTATGTGAGGATAAAAATGATATACTTGCTGTTTGTGACAATACTCTCATTCATGAGAGTCCTACATTATTCTGAATTCTCCTAATAACACCATAGAGGAGAAAATTGCTTATGTTGAGAAATACTTATGTGGTTTGCAATTATCTTTAGTTCCAAATCTTTGTTGCAACCATGATATAAACTTGATATTGATCTTAATAACTATTTTGAAAGAGGGAAGCATGCTAATGAATTCCAAAATAAATTTAATGATCCTCTTTATGTGCCTAAATTATCTAAATTGGAAGATCTATTGGTTATATGGTTGAATACACTTCTATTACTTGCAACTATTATGAGAGAGGAGGTTATGAGAACCCTCTTTATGCTACTAATAATTATGGGCTGCAAGTAACTTTTGTTAATATGCATTGGAAAACTTCATTCATATACAAAATGCCAATGCATAGAAAGAAAGTTAGACTTCGTTGTTATTACTTTTGTGTTCTATTTTTCTCTCAACCAGGTTTCAACTTGACTATTATTTTGATCGGTTTGAGAGCAACATGGGACCCTGGTATTATGCATGGAACACTTCCCAAGAAAGAGGGGAACATCAAAGTTCAAGCTCCCTCATGAGCTTCATCTTCAATAAACAAAAGTAAGAAGCCTAGCTATATGGCTATAAAGAAAGCGCTTTGCGGGAGGCAACCCGGTTATTTTTGTGTGTGATTTTTCTTTGTGTCCTCTTGCTGTAACAAGAGATTTTGTGTCTAGTTAGTTTCTGGAGTTTTTAATAAAGTGCCAAGTTTTACCCTTTTTGGTTTGAAAAGTTGCTTATAGCGTTCGGAGATTTTATTCCTGCACGAATCAGTGCACGGTATGATTTTTAATTCTTATTCTGTAACTCCGAATGAGCTCATATTTGAACTGTAGTTGCAACTTTTCATCCTCTGTATGCATGAATTTTTCGGAATTTTTCGAGAAAGTTTGGTAGGGTAGAAAAATACGTTTTGCTGCTGCTGTTTTTCTGGACAGATTCTGTCCCATTTTGTTTGATGCATGCTTTGAGCTTTTAAGTTGAATCTTTTTGATCCAATTGAGTTTATGAGTAGGCATACAACATTATACACTTTCTGGACATCTCATATGAATTTTTGTTCAAGGATTATATGCAGCAAGAAACATATTTGTTTATCACTATTAATGCACCCCACAGAAAAGAAATGGGAGAAACGGTGTTTTGAAGTTTTTTCACAGGGATTGGAGGAGATGCACCAAGAGCTATCCAAGGATGGTGAAGACCATAAGCTTGGGGATGTGAAGACAACCCCGCTGGACCTACACACTCTCGGTTTGCACACGTCCAACTTCTGTTTTTCGATCGAAACACTTTATCGCATAAACTTGGAGCGTCTTTTGTTTTGTTTTGGTTTGATTTGTTTGAGAGACCACCACACTATCATTTATATATGGAGAGCTACTGGAAATATGGGTTGAAATATGTTGGATGCTTTTATAAGATTGGGAAAAGGGATGTTTGAGTTGATTTTTAATGATACATATAGTTGCATGATTCATGAGCTTGTTTATGAGTAATAGTTTGCAAATCTTTTTGAAGAGCTATCACTTATTCATGTTTTGGTGCTGATTGTTATTTTACTTGGTTTAACATGGATTAGTTAGTTCTATGGACACTCATGCATGCATCTAGATGGTCAACTTTCTCCCTTTTGCTAGCCCAAACATTCCAACAAGTCAAAACTTGTTTCCAACACCTTCAACCAAAGTTATTCCAGTGAGTCCACCATATCTACCTACTAGCTATATGCTATTCCGAGTATGTTCATCATGATATTTGTGTTATCTATACCTCTGAATGAAAATGATTATGTTATTGATTGCCATGGGAAAAGTTGGTTATATAGCTCTCACGAACTTGATGCACATTTTACTATCATTGCAATAAATAAAACATGACCCATTGTGATTAAGATTATGATGCTAGTGGCTTGATAAATGTTCGAGGTTGGGAGTTAGCCCATATGTGCTGTCACATGCAAAGCTTTCAACATGCTCCTTCATCTCATTTAGTTGATATCATGTACTTTTGTTTATGGATGCTATCATGGTGAAATGAGTGGAAATGAAGTAGTTTAAATGAGTTTGTATAAATGGTTAGAGAGACGCCTGGGCCGCTAATCTAAGCCATGCATCATTCATGGTGGAAATTTACTTACATGCTATGGTGAACCGTCTGTGATACACCTTATAATAAAAGCTATTCCAATGGTAAATAAAAAGGGTGTTGAGGTTGTTCATCTTGTTTGTTTGTCTTGTCATTTTGATATGGGCTTGTTCCATATCCTGGGACAAGAGGTACCCCAGTTGACGCTCTTGATGATACTATTATTACTTACAATGATATATAACTTGAACTTGCTTTGTTTCCTAAGTTGAGTAATCATGGTGTAGGTACTTGTATTCAAGGGGCATGAGACACCTAACCTTTACTTTGTCAAGCACACTACTCATATTTGCTCTCACATTAAACTATAATCATTCAAGATGCTATGATAGGGGAATGAGAGCTTGACACCAAGTATTACCACATTGCAATCATTAACTTAAGTAGAAGAGTTTGGAGGTTAGATGAAACTTATGCATGCTTTACCTCTACTCACTTATACATCTTTCCAAAGTGTCCACCTATCATATTCAGATTTTCATCATCACTCTATGACCAATGTAGGATGTCCATACTTATCATTATGCATACATGTGTCCATACTACTATCTGTTATGTTACACTTTGTGAACTATCATTGAACATCCTTGCATTGAATACTTGATATCACTTCATAAACTATCTTGCATATTGCTACTCCTTTGAAGAATGAATCATTTGACTCTATGTAGCAATAGTAATCATCTTTGATATCCATTGTTAGTATTAAATTGCAAAGTCCATGTTAGTTTTATCACCTTCATACTCGAGGACGAGCATGGGTTAAGCTTGGGGATGTTGATGCATGTAAAATGCATACATGAACTTTGCATTATTTTACTTATATTCCAATCATATTTGCATCATATAAGGGTTATATCAATGTTTTATAATGATTTTGGGAATACTTCATAGTTTTCCCATTTATTTGGAATTAACCCTGTTTTCCAGAAAACGTCTTTTTTAGTGTTTCAGACTTTCCGGGAGCTTCGGGACTCCAAAAAGGGCAAGGCCAAAGAGCACGGTTCAGAATTTTCGAGACGAACGCAATGGGCTTAAATGAAGACCAGAAGCCCAACCAGCTGGAAATGAGAGGGCCCCACGCGGCCTAAAATCCTGGCCACGTGGGCTACCCCTTTTCCTCGGGCTCCGCCGTTGATCTTTCTCCACCGACCTAGTCGTGACCTAAAAACGCCTATAAAAAAGGTCCCCGACGTTTCGGAAGGAGGAGGCGGAGAAACACAGAACCACGAAACAGAGAGTCAGAAGGCTGCCGCCGGAGAAGATCGGAGGGGGGAAACGCCGCCGGAATCGCCTCCGGAGGGCTCCACCCCCCTCCGGCGTGTTCATCATCAACATCTACAGCAAGAACTTCTTCACCATCATCACCATGATGAAGGGGGAGTAGTCCACCCCCTGGACTAGGGTTTGTGGTGGTAACTTTTGTATCTCTCCTCTCTCTTGAGCTTCACTAATTAGTACCGTATGAGCTGCTGAACATGATTACGGTCATCTATGTAATACCTTTGTGGTGAATATTGTGGTGTGAGATGATTTGTTATGCATTTACCGTTGTGTTGGAGCTTTTGTGATTTGTCATACTTTGAAGTATGATGTATGTGGGTACGGGATGGCCGATGTGACACGGCATAGGTATTGAGTGACACAGTACCGCCCAACATCCTTTATCTGGGGGTAAAAAGAAAGAGTATGATGTGGGAGTGAGAGAAACCACGCTAGCCTTACGAGGGGTGACCTAGCAACACAAATGAGTATTTCTTTCAACTATGTGTTTTAGGACATATAGCCGTCATAAAAAGCTACCATTAAAACATGACAATTGTGTGTACTTTATCTATAACATGATGATCACCGTAGATGAGAGAGAGAGAGGATTAAGTGAACCCATGAACCATGTCCATTGTTCCTATAAGAAACACACACTTGAGCTTGTCCTCTTGCTACATAGAGGATTGGGCTTTCTCTCTTTGAGAGCTTTCACTTGCTACTACCTTTGTCTTGTCCTCTTGCAAAGAAGAGGATTGGGACACTTTTACATCCATCAAACCAACCATCTTGTTCTCTAAACTTGTTTAGTGCATAATCAACTAAAACTTGTGACACTTTAGTTGTAGGGAATAGATAACTTTTCCTTCTTGCTCCTGCGGATCGATACTTACTTCCACATTGAGAGGTGCTACAGTGATCCCTTACTCTTGGGGGTTATCAGATGGAGACTCCAGAGGGGGGATGGAGGAGCCTTCCGGAGGTGATCCGGCGGCGTTTCCTCCCTCCAATCTTCTCCGGCGACAGCCTTCTGACTCTCTGTTTTGTGGTTTTGTGTTTCTCCGCCGCCTCCTTGTGAAACTCCTCGGGGGACTATTTTTATAGTCGGTTTTAGGTCAAGACGAACCAACGGAGATGAAAACGGACGGCATCGGAGCCACGAGGGGGAAAAGAGGGTGCCTCACGCGGCCAGGGAATCTGGCCGCGTGGAACCACCTATTTCCCAGCTGGTTGGGCTTCTGGTCTTCATTTTCAGCCCATTGCGTTCGTCTCGAAAATTCTGAACCGTGCTCTTTGGCCTTGCCCTTTTTGGAGTCCCGAAGCTCCCGAAAAGTCCGAAACACTAAAAAAGACGTTTTCTGGAAAACAGAGTTAGAACCAAAAGAGGGGGGATTGTTTAGAAAATCCCCGAAATCATTATAAAACATGAATATAACATCATATAAGTTGCAAATATGTATGAATATCTAATAATAACATGCAAAGTTCATGTATACATTTTACATGCATCAACAGCTCTGGGCGGCCATAGACCGCTCTCTTCTCCCTGGCCAGGGCCCTGGGCCAAATGCGGCGGCGGCAGCGGTGGCGGCGGCGGAGGAGGAGGATGAGGAGGAGGAGGAGGACGCTCCGGTGTTCAAGCAGGATGAGGTCTCCTCTGACGTCTCCTCTGGCACTGGCTCCGGCGCCGACGCCTGGGACGCAATCCGCGACGGAAAGCGACCCCGCCTCGCCTAAGGCAAATGATCGCTCTTTTTACTATGTATTTGCTCTGTTAGAGTATTTATTTAGCTTGGTTTGCTCTGTTTTGTAGCTCTTTTTAGCTATGTATTTGCTCTGTTAGCTACTTAATTATTTAGATCGGTTTGCTCTGTTAGTTAGATCTGTTCAGCTATGTATTTGCTCTGTTAGAGTATTTATTTAGCTCCGTTTGCTCTGTTTTGTAGCTCTGTTTAGCTATGTATTTGCTCTGTTAGCTACTTAATTATTTCGATCAGTTTGCTCTGTTAGTTAGCTCTATTTAGCTATGTATTTGCTATGTTAGCTACTTATTTAGCTTGGTTTGCTCTGTTAGTTAGCTATGTTCAGCTATGTATTTGCTATGTTAGCTACTTATTTAGCTCCGTTTGCTCTGTTAGCTGCTTATCCCACTACATTTTGCTTTGTTTACTGCTTATTGGCTCTGTTTATTAGTTTTGTTTGCTATTTTTAACAAAGAATATTCGTTGTGTCAAGGGCTTGGTGGATACTTGGTGACGATGCTGCTGCTGTGAAGACCTAGGAGCGGGGCTCCATACACGGTGCCGTCACCAGGAGCAGTACATTTTGCGCAGTAGGATGAAGACAGTAGATGTTCATCCGGCGGTCGTGAAGACATAGGAGCAGAGCTCCAGCCACGCGCACTGATGAATTTTTGTAAAGCAGGGCGTACAGGAATACGGTGACGACCGGACGGCCGTCTAGTCGCATGGAGCGGGGCTCCATCGACGGCACAGCCCGTCACCGTGTTTTTGTTTTGTTTTCCTGTAACCCTTATTAGAAACTCCGTGTCTAATGTGAAACGTATCAGTGACGATCAAATATAACAACCGTTGCCCATGTTAGGGGCAACGGTTTATCACCGCCGTTGCCATTGAGCTCTTCACATCAGTGACAGGGTCAGGGACACGGACCCTTTCTCCGTTGCCGATGGGATTTTTGGCCCGTTTCCGATGTGTCGTTCTGTACTAGTGTTGTTCTCCTACTCACATGTTTATTAGTTTAGTTTTAATCAACCCATAAATTTAGAAGCATGCAAATCATGATTGCTAAACATAAGCTAGCAGATACTTTACTCAATATCATGTCAGTCCTTCCAAGGATGACTTTGCCAAATGTAAAACCGGCTTTCTTTTTAATGTAAGTGTAAAATCCAGCCACCAGGAGCAAGAAAGGCAATGATCTTATGAAACACATGCAAACAGTTTTGGTGGAGGTCTCCTATTCACCAAAAGGCCTCTTGTCTTGACCACCAAACACCACCCCAAAAATAGCACGGCGAAACACGACCTCCCCCCTCCCAGAATCCACCCATGTCGCCACTATAACCCCGACACGAAATGGCAACCCTCGATTTTACCAACTTTAGAACATAGGTCAACCAGAATCCATCTTCTTGCCCTTTTCTTTTACCAGCACAACATCCCTTGATAAAGCAGGCTCCAGGCCCTCCCGGGTTCACTTTCTGGATTTGGTTTCATTTCCCTGCACAAAACATGAATGAGCTCAGAAAATTGAAGCGCGGGATCAGTACCAAGCGAACAGACCCCGTCGTCGTCCAGCAGGGTAAGAGAATGTTTCTGGTTTCGGTGGTTGGTCTTCATCAGGATTCCATCTTCCGTGCACACATGTTTCTTATATCTCGTGGTGATTTTACCTTGGATATTTTGATCAAAATGTCTTATCATTCTCTTCAAAAAATACTTCTGCAAGGATATTCTGGTGCTTACCTGTTGAGAAATGAAAAGCCTCGCTGGATTAATCCAGGTGCTATTTTCTTGCAGCCCAAATTCCGTTTGATGAGTGGGAGGAGCAACAGCGATATTGGCCTTCACCGCTGGTGCCGCTGGCTACCCCATCGCCACGGGCGCCGCTGGTGAGCCCTTCCCTGAGAGCGCTGCAAGTGAGCCCTTCACCGCGGGCGCCACCGGTGAGCCCCACGGGGTCGCCACGGACCCCAGGTGGAAGCCAGAAGAAGCCGGTGCTGGGCAAGGTAAAAAGCAAGGCTAAGAAATGGATGCACCTGCTGCATCACAAGAAGAAGCTTCCCGCGCACGAGGAGATGATGATGTGGACGCCACGTATCGGGCCCAGCTCGGACGAAAGCTACGGCAGGGGGGAGCTACATGACGCTGCTGAGCACCTTGGAACCCCAAGCCCAGCGCTACACCCGCATTCATGTATGTCATCTGCCAGAATTATCACAAGTCAGCTGTTAAGTTCAAATGGCACACCACACGTCCAACTATCTCATCTTCAATTCAGCCAAGAAAGACATCAATTCTAGTGTTAGTTTTGGTGCGATGAACCCCTATAAATGTTTATTTTCACGTGAATATGTAGTTACCGAGTCGGAGCACGAACTTGAGATGTGCGTGGAGGCATCACCAAGGTCGAACACGCCAGCCCCGAGCCCCAACGCACGCCAGGAACAACCATTCTTCAAGGTCAGCAGCAGATTCGAGTCGGAAATGAAGGAGGCCAATGAGATGTTGATGGAATCGAAGCAGCTCCGTGTCAGAACGTCCAAGCCGAAGACCGTGACGTTCGCGCCGATACTAGAATGTGGGCCAGAGATCGAGAACAAAGGCTGCTGGAGCGTCGACAAGGAACTCCCTGAAGCAACAACAGCGATATTCAGAAAGGCGTATGCCACGGTATACCAGGCTGCCCTCAAGATAGTCTCGAGAATCCAAGATACAATGGTAGCGTACAATATTGATAGAAGGCACATGGTAGAGAAAATAGTATCGGCCAATAGATTCCTTCTGTTGAAGCTGGAGCCTGGAGAAGATGATGAAGCGCTTGCGGAAGCCATTACCGGGGCTGTCCTGAATATGTTAGACGCCTGGAGCGTGAACGTCGAAAGACCATTGATGCAGAGGGCAAAGGAATTGTCTTCCTGGTTCCTACAAGGAGGGAGAGAAGAATTATCTCCTCTTCCAGTGTCTACACATCCTTGCGCAAACGAAGGTATGATTCACCAGGTGTGCAAGGATACTCTTTGTATCTCCACACCATTATCATTTGAACATCATCTTAGCTAACTGGAAATCTCTGACATGCAGATGGAGAAGAGTTCTATTCATTAGAAAATTAACTACTGCTTGGAGCAAGAGATGAAGACACAACAACACGGCATGGTAGAGAGTTGTTCACCTTACAAAGTATAGACTCTTGGAGGCGAAGACAAAGAGTGTGCCCCGAGTATACTCTGTTCATAGAATTAACATTATAGTGAAAACATATTGTGTAATGTGTATAACAATTGAAACGAAAAGGAGATTTCTACAAGAAGGTAAAGTAAACGACTGCAGTCTTAATCGAGTTTCTCTTCAGATAAACGTCAGCACAAAGATTCTGTCAGAAAATACATTTCAATAACTGAGCCAAATATACTCAAAACTTTATAGCTAATCTGTGGGAAAACATGCATAAATCATGCCTTTAAATAAGCGACTAACTCCACATTCCTATCAAACTGACAACGGATACAACCATGTTATGGTACACACACACAAAATACACAGGTCAATTTAAGATAATAACAAATTGATGCCTTATTTTCAGAATGCTGAGATCACAAAAGAACAAATTACATAATTGTTTGATCTTACAACATTCAATGGTACAACAGTACATACATGACACATCAACTCTTTTAATGTAACATTAGGAACTACAGGTTCACTGCACACATAGCATATGTTCATATTGGCAAGCGCAGAAAGTTCACCTGTGTAATCCCTGCCACTTCAAATAACAGCGTTATATATGTCACTGCAGCTCATATGAAGAAAAAGTAAACCCAGATTGTTTCTCGTTGGTGCACTTCAACTCGAGCTTCTGAAATGGACTGCAAATAAAGAGAACAAAAGACAACTTCCTAATTAAAAAATCCCATAGTAATTTTGCAATAAGCAAACTGCAGCAATATATTCATTACCTGCTGTTTGGGTCATAGTAAAAGCCACTGATGGATCCATCGCTACAAGAAAAGCAGACATAATAGAAACCCGCTATGGTCAGCCCACAGTCCACTCCAACATTCACAAAGTACTGTTCTTTCCATCTCTGCATGTTGCATCACAAAATTGGAAGCTAATATCAGATAAGAATTTTAAGATGTGATGCTTATGCATATGAACATATCAGGTTTGTGCAATACCATAAATATGTAAGGATAGTTGCTAAGGTCCACAGATTTGCCACCATCTGTCTCAATCTGACTCTGCAAGAGGAACGTAAATGAGAAATTATTCTGAAATTCATGTTGACCAACAGTGCCAATTAAGGTAACTGGTTACCAGAAGAGGGGTAAATGATGGGAACTTGGACCAGTGCCTTACATCATCCTCTGCTCTGCAAAATAGAAACAAGAATCATGTTTACAGGAGTAAGTTTCGAATGTTATCCTGCACCAGGACATATATGTATAAAGAATAGTAAATGATGGAATTAGCATAAAACAAATACTCACGACGCTTCCCACTTGCCAGTGAAAAATGTATAATTTTTAGCATCAACTATCTCCCCCTCCCAGAATGTCACCACCTATGGATAGACAGAGCCAATAAATGAAGTTAAAGTTAATGAATAAAAGTAATAGGAAGGGATGAGGCATCAACTATAAACTTAGCAACTTGCAATGATTATCCAAAAATACTTTATTTTCCTATAAAAACCAATACTTTATTTCCTGGCTGTTGGATTTTCTTCCTAAGTATTGTGTAGAATAATTATTAAAATCGAATATGCCTCGCTCCAAGCCAGGTGGGTTTGACCCACCACGGAGACAAATACTGCCTCTGAGTCTATCGCTTCCTCTTAGGGAAAGGCCCAGGGATCCGTTCTGCTCTGGTCCCATTTTGTAAGAGAAATCAGCCAGTCAGTACAGTACTACATTTTTTTCTCTAGTTCATTTAAGAAAGTCTAGGGTGACCCAATATTTTATTTAGTGCAACTAATAAATATCTGATAATGATAACAATATTGAAGACATAGTGGATTTTGTAATTTTATATGAAAAACTAGTTTGGATCTGTCCATAAATGTTTCTCGAGGAGAAGATAATAACATATGAAGTCAGGGAGTCAAAGTGGAGAAGAAACAAGTTTCTCACAGGTGTATCGGCTAAGGGGACATTGAGTGCTTCCATCGTTCCACATAAGTAGCCCTGTTCGAGATCACAACCATGGATACGCACATTGACTTTCCATGCTTCATCTTTTTGTAGGCTTGAAACATTCTGAGTTCCTGCAAAACACTGGACGAGACATGCAAGTAGATCAGGCCAATCCACAGTAACATGAACACCACAACTTCTATTTGAGGATAGTAAAGAGAAAATTTGAGGTTCAACGACACTCTCCAACTACTTCAATGTTTTCCGTTGATATACATGCAATATATATTTCACTTTCTTTTTTGCTTCACGGGGCGACATGGCGGTAACCAAAATTCAGTGGCATTGCATGATAACTGCTGTTTTGGACCAGCAGCCTTTTGATAAAACCAATTTAAGCTTCAGTTGATCCATCTTAATCAAAGTTTTTTAAGATGGCACCAAAAGCTTACCCTTCCAGCAGTTAAGAGCGAACAGGTAGGAGCAGACGGCTGCACAGCATTTGCATCTTGACCTGCAAACGAGAACTTCAAAATCAGTATTGTGTGACGCGCCACCAAACCAGAAAAGCACCATAGAGACAGCAACGGCCATCTAGTTATTGTCTATAGTAGGAACCAAGTAGCGATGGCCATGTTAATTTCTGAAAGTTGATTTCAGAGTTCAGACTAGCTTGCTCTTGATCTCTACTGCGTTTCTTTTTCTTTTCCAAAGAAAGCAACTTGATTACCAAATTGAGCACATATTTTCACATGCTCAATACATTCAAGACCTCTGACAATCTATCCCAAAATCACACTCGTGAATGACCAAAAGTCAGAGAAACTTCATTTTACTGCAGCCCAATACTCTGAATCCTCCAAATCCGAAATCAGTACCAAATTACTCGGACACTCCGGTTCAACCTAGTAACCATATAGATCACTCCCAGGATAAATCAATCCGACGAAGCTACCAGACCAGGCCCCGATCGAATCTAGAGCTGGGAATCGCAAGAGGAGCAGGGCGGGCGGGCGTGACAGAGAGAGGGGAGGCGAGGGCGAAGGACGGGAGCGGAACCTGAGGCGGGCTGGGAGGAAGGGGTGGCGGTGTCGACCATCCTCACCGGCATCTTGGGCGGCGGAAACGGCGGCGGCGACGGCGGGTGAGGTCGCCGGCGACGAGGCTGGATAGATGTTTCGACAAAAAGAGTCGGGTTGTGTTGTGTCGTCTCTGAACGGTGGGGACAATTTTTGTTAAGAGTATCTTGCAAACAAACCCCGGTAAACATTTTTACTACAAATGCAGGCTCATTATTAATTTAGGAAGTAGTATTAAAAGAAACTGGGTAAATACCCGTATGCTTTCACTAGGGATGAAATAAACATTTTATACTCATGGTCAAAATCATGTATTGTATGTAGAGGTGTATTTTCTCACAGGAATAAAGCGACCGAAAAAATTGATCCACACTGTGTCTCCTATCGAGAAAAAAATCACTGATATATATTACCTCTATTGCATAATGTTGGTAAGACATTTTAGCCTACCAAAATGTGTTACATTATGCCACAGAGGTAGTATATCTCAGCCAAATAAATTACTGTAATTAAGAGATACAAAGTGTTCATAGTTGGAGGCAAGGTAAAAAATAGCGTGCTATAGGAAATAGCGGCGACCTATTCCAGATGCTATACAAGTTATAACATGCTAATAGTGTGCTATGTTTCAAATAACGTTTTGAAAAACAATATTATGTATAGCTCAGAAATAAAGAATTTCAACAAAATAAAAAATATAGTCCATCAACATCCCATAGAGCAACACCATAGTGTAATATTATTTATTCAGAATCTGAACATTAGTGATGTCATCTTCCAATTGAGAAGATGATCCAACATATTACGGTTCATCAACACTACAAAATAGGTAGCAACTTCTTTTTCTTACGAAGTGGAAGAATGGATCCTTTAGGCCGACAGGCTAGAAAATAATAGCGTGCCATAACGCTATGACTTTTTAGCGCAATATAGCGTGCTATTTTCGTGAATAGCGCCATAACAAGCAAAAGTTGTAAAATATAGCATGAACTCTCCCCATATGGTATAGCGTGCTATTAGCGCCGAAATAAAGTGCTATTTTTTTCCATGGTTAGAGGACATACGACTGTAGCTTGAAGTCCTTGCAGAACTGGGCATCGTGAGACGTGGGCTTACTCCAAATGGAAACTAGATTATGTGGATCAGTGGATGGGTGCGGATGAAACATCATCAATCCAAACTTAATACTCATCGATCGTCTCCAACTCTAAAAAAAATAGTGCTTGTTGCTGTAGCTTAGAAAACTCATTCTATGCTTGCCGCCCCGTGATCTTCTCTTTATATCCTTGGATCGAACCGGTATGTCCGGCCCAACAACAGACATCGAGAAAGAGTGTTTTGAGAGTGGACTTGAGAACACATCATTAGGTTGGAGTCTCTAACATTTCTCTCTTGACGCTTTCCTAACATGACATTAAATTGCGCTCCGACGAGACAAAATATTCAAAAAAGCGGAGTGTCAAAACTTAGTGCAGAATGACCTTTTATAATCTACGACGTAGTAGTAAGTACTAATAAGGTTCCATCAATATCTTGGTCACTAAGATTTTCCAATTCCTAATCGATTTAGAAATTTGCAACTTTATTTCAGCGAAAGCTAAAGTTTGCACCTTTTTCTAGGAGGTTGTATCTTTCACTAATTTGTACTTAGTCTTCTCTAACTCAGTTGGGACGTAAGAAATTATCGGATGAGAGTTAGCAAAAGCATATTATTAATAAAGTATTTTTTGTCACAGCTTTGTACCCCCAGTTGACGAGGTATTAATATTAATACAGTGTGCCATGTAAAAGAAGATCCTACAAGCGTGGGTGACCAATTGTACATAGAACAATCCTACAGAGCATGCATCGACAAAGCTTAACATGAGAATTGTTTTGGCTGTGCTACTGTAGGGAAAATCCCTACGGTGTAAAACATGACATTTTTTATGGCTTAACATCAAAATTTTAGAGTGTCAAAAATTGATAACGAAATTACTGAAAAAAAAGACTTAGGCCCTTTTTGGCTTGCATGATTTTTAAAAGTTAGAAACATGAAAGCACAAAGTCTATACCGTGTGCTTGTGTACGGTGCTGCTCAAGTAGGCTACTGGCCTTGATTGAGGAGGCTTAGGCCCCGATTGGAAGACCGGTAAATTAGGCAATACGGAGGTATATTTTACGGACCTCATCCTCCTAAAAAATACTGCCTGGCGGCGCCGGAAATTTTCTCACCTCCGTAATGTAACCTGGCAAGGCAAAAGGAATACAACATCGCAAGCACCTACAATGTCATGATCACATTGGTTTACCCTTTTTTGGTAGTTCAACGGACGGTCGCCCCTCCAACAAGAAAAGGTAGAAATATGGAAACTTCTCTGCCATTTAGATCGGAGAATTTATAGAGGAAATTGGGTTTTAAATTTCCAGAAACCACACGATTATATAGCCAAAGGGAATACGCCGCGCCTAAAATCATCCCAAGCGCAGCTAATGTGGCCACTAAGCTATTTCTTTGGAAAGCTCCTAATAAGATTAGAAATTCCCCGATAAAGCTGCTAGTGCCGGGTAAACTCATATTGGCTAAAGTGAAAAAGAAGAAAATGGTAGAGAAATTCGGCATGGTGCTCACTAAACCTCCATAATATCTAACAAGTCGAGTCTTATGTCGGTCATATAGAACACCAACACATAGAAAAAGGGCTGAAGAAACCAGTCCATGACTTAACATAAGTAAAATGCTACCTCCAATTCCCTGTATGTTCGATAGAGCCTAATATTCCCCCAGAGTACGCCGCTTACCCCCCCGAACCGTACAAGATAGTTACCACCTATCATACGGCTTTCTAACTCCACTTCTTTTTCTGGTCGTTCCGCTCTGTCGGATCGATGGTAGTCTCAGAGATCTGGTAACCTCCGACATTTTTGACAACACGCTTCCTGCTTCCATTTTGAGTTGCGCATCTTTCTCCCCGGGGCATACTATAGTATCACATCGTAGACCCCCACCCCAACTCTATCTTCCTTATCAGTGAACCGGAACATAGTGCATAGGTACTCTTCGATGCTGCGAGGACGAGACGAGGTGACATACTACGATCACGCACTGAAGTTCTGCCCTTCGGGTGTCCATATTTTGGCCGACCTTAGCGTAGGCCCCTATGTTATGCGGCCGTAATATTTTGATACCCTCCACCGCTGTTACGCCAGAAATCCAAGGTTCCACACGAGCTCCTGTTCTGCGGCGTGGTGGCAGGACCGCTAGGGGATTGGCTCCGGGTGTAGGTAGGGTCAAATCCGCAGGGGTCATGCAAATACATAGGCCCCTTCCCTTCTGCCGAGTTGTTTAGAAGGCGCTTTCCATTCTACGGTCCCTCGGAGCGAAGGGTTAGGCAGGTAGTACGGGCCCTCTGACTTCCAGCTATGTGCTGTGTGCGACTCCCGCGAAGCGAATGAAGGGAAGCTCTTCGAGCTTTCTCCGCCAGCGGCTTATGTAGTGGTCGGCATTCCTACGTGCTCCGACTGATCCCCACTGGAGATTATATGAGGGGTCTTGGAAACAGTCGTGACGCTTTGGTGACGAAGGTCACCGGGGTGACTATGGAAGGATTCCGTGGTAGTCTCTGACTCCCTCCAACTCAATCAATATCAAGAACATGTCGTGAGCATGGGGGTTTGGCCGACTACTAAACTAGACTATTGGCTAGGGCTAGGCTAGTTATAGCTTCTATAGTGAGTGGCCCTTCCGCTTTGATCTAGTTGTAGTTTGTATTGTACTAAATTGAACACATATCAAAGAAAGGCGATCAATCAATAAGTAGTTGCCCTTCTCCGGCCTGGGAAAAGCAGCGAACTCGTTAAACTAGGGGCTTTTTTTTCATGGTCGCTACTGTTGTATTGTATATTGTCGGGGGAAGCTACTGCTTCTACGACAGCTCCGCTTCCTCGTCTTGCTTCTACTTTGCTTGTTTGCGCGAAGGCTTAGAGTCCTTTTCGCTAGGTCCAAATTCGTCAAAGCGAAAGATCTGACCCAACGGAAATCCCGCATATTGAGCGCAGCTGATATGTGGCTACTAGGCGCGATCATCCCGCATGCCATAAAAAAATACTTCTTTTTTTTATGGCCCGTCATATAAAGATAGAATAGATATGGATAGAGAGACATTCTATTGATTCGCGAAATGGCTCATCGATCCAAATGAATCATTCTTCTGGTCTCTCTCTGCCCCCCGCCCCAAAACTGACCCACGACACAGCGCCCATTCGTTTCGCGCGCGGGAAGGCAACGAAGTTCAGTTCAAAAGACCGCAGCGGAGTGGAGCAGCCGCGACACAAAGTTCCTTACCTTAGCTGGATCTCGCTGGTGCCACCTAAACGGTAGGTATAGGCGGCGGATGTCTGACGTTTGGAGTTGTCGTTCGTGCACCTGTCCCCAATAGAAGAATGAGTGATCCCTTCCCCTGCGGATCATGGCCTTACCACTAGGTCCCCGATGGCCAACGGGGGATTCGGTATAGCAGCTCACGTTCGTTTGCGCTTCGCGTTCCCGCTGGACTGGACACGTGTTAGCTGTAGGAAGTATGGTTACGAAAGTGACTTCGGTTCGCCAGTTCAGGCTCAACTCCTCGCTTTACGTTAGCGGACTTACAGGTCGGGCCGGGGCTCCACGCTCTTTCTTTCTGTGTGGGACGATGCCGGGGAATGTGTCGAGGCGGCGAACAACAACAAGACAACTAACTACATTTGCTTTTTCCCTCCATGAGATGAGCCGGTGCATTGGACCGATGGATAATAGAACTGAGCTGGCCAAACGCTTGGGCGCTCTAGATACGATGTAGACTCCATCAGATACATATCGATTTCTTTCTGATGGATCCAGAATAGATAGATATCTTGTATCATCAATAGATAGAAAGAGGTCAACCCTTATTATTGATAGAAAACCTTTCGATCTATCAGAACAGATCAGGCCATCTATCAATCGATTTGAATCATCTCGCTTTTCGTTCATTTCAGCCACGCCATAATAGCCGCCACAATAAGAAAGAAGCAAGCGAAACAGCTAGAAGCGCTCGCTTCGCCGCGCCCAACAATTCTTATTCACGGGAAAGCCAACCGAAAGATTCGATTCGGACTTCGTAGAGCCGGTGCTGCTGCTGTCTGCGTAGGGCCGTCCCCCACTCCCGTCCCGGGGC
Organism: Poa pratensis; assembly: GCA_947311845.1. Classification (NCBI taxonomy): domain Eukaryota; kingdom Viridiplantae; phylum Streptophyta; class Magnoliopsida; order Poales; family Poaceae; genus Poa; species Poa pratensis. The sequence continues at coordinate 1,667,468 of CAMZMU010000035.1, forward strand.
GCTAAGGGGTTTTGTTTTAGGAACAGACGGCGGTGTTTTGCTGACGCCTCGAATCGACGCTTTTGTTGCGACATGCTAAGTTTTCTCCCCTATTGCTAGTAGGTTGATGGGTCGCACGCCCGGCACACATGTTTTGGCCTTGCTTGTGTGTCCATAACTCAAAATAGGTGACCTAACGGCCGCCGCCCGACTAAACATACCAATAGTCACCAAATTCATATGGGCTACTGAGGAGTAGGCAATGATCTTCTTAAGATCGATCTGTCTTAAAGTGGTCAAGGAAGTATATATTATAGCAATCGCGCTTAGAGTATAAATGAAAGGAGTGAAACAAAGTGTCGCTTCGGGAAACATGGGTATTGAAAATCTTAAAAACCCGTAGGTTCCCAATTTTAAAAGAATTCCAGCCAAGATGACGGATCCAGCCGTAGGTGCCTCTACATGGGCTTCGGGTAACCAAATATGAACTGGTACCATAGGCACTTTGACGGCAAAAGAGGCGAAAAAAGCAATCCATAGAAGGATTTGGCGCCGCTCACTAAATTCAGTGGTTAATAAAATTTGTAAATCGGTGGTTCCTGTTTGGAGAAGAATCAACAGAATAGCTAATAGCATAAAAACGGATCCAAGTAAAGTATATAGGAAAAACTGATATGCTGCCTTGATCTTTCTTTGTCTCGAACCCCATACCCCTATAATGATGGTAGAGTCAGGGGTGGCCCCAAAGCGGAATTGACCGGTGGTAGTTGGTCGAAGCTCCAGTGGGTAGCCACTCCCTTCTCAGGGAACCGTACGTGAGACTTCCGCATCATACGGCTCCGTCCCGAGCTTCCGTCGTCGGCCCTTGTCATTAGACCACTATGCTTGTCTTTTCCGCCTTGACTCTCTAATCTTTTGCTTCTCGGGTGGTGGCGAACAATGCTGCTTGCGTAGCGGGAGATGCCCGCCCGTCGGGCCCGGCCTGCTTCCTGCCCGAAAGAAGGCTAGCCGGACTAGTGGTAGGGGACCCGACCGTAAAAAACCCTACCCTATTCTCGAACCCTCTGCCGAGCTCTACCCTGTCCGCATTTATTTGGAAGGGGGCCAAAGAAATGTCTCCACCTGCTGCCAACAGTCTTTCTTCGGAATTCTACTGAACGGGTCGATCCTCCCCTCCGTTTGTTTTAGCAACTTATCCTAAGGTCTCTTCGCCAAGAACTCTCCGGCAACGACAGAGGAACTAACCTGCCTGCAGTGGCGGGGCGGCTTTTTTTTTAACAATAAGACCTGGACGATTATCCCTACCCTCGGTAGCTTACGAGTTTACGTCCATCCCTGGTCGGGTACAGTTTCCTTTATTTTTATCCCTTGTAGCCGTTACCCGAATTCGCGCAAGTGTGTCCACACCCCCCCTGACTTGACGAGGAATCCATTCTCGCGAACAAACACACCCCCTACACACACCTAGGAGCACCCCTTCCTGCATATCCATACAAGACCTGAGTAGGCGGGTCGAGGTCCTACGAGGTACCCACTACTCGGAGTACCCTCCCACCAAAAAAAGATGTGTGGTTCGGTGGTTCGACCAGAAATGCTATGCTTACGCACAAGACTACCCCTCTTCCCGAAAGCTTCGCGGGGACCTTTACTACTTTACGACGACGGGGGACCGCCCGTAGGGGGTTTACTGCACAAGGCCCCTGCAGAGGAAAAGCTTGATCCCAGCGAATAGAAGATGCTCAGCTCCGCACAACATAGGGATTGGCACGCTTTCGGAAAGAACATAGAATAGTAGAGGATCCAGCATGCAGGACACGGCGATCATTAGAAATTCACGAATTAGAAATGCTGTAATATACTCTTTCCCAAAACTTCTCATACCAGACCAACCCACTGAAATGCAAATAGGGATCAGAAATGTGGTCAATATCACGAAGAATAATGAAAGACCATCTATACCCATATACAAATGGATGTTTTCATAAGGAAGCCATCGAAGGCTTTCCACAAATTGAGATTTGGCCGTAGAAGGATCGAATTGTATCCGAGGAACAGGGGGATACAAAAAAGTAATAAGAGAAACGCACAGACCAATCAATCGTATCGGTCTTATTGAAGAATTTGGAATGAAAAGAGGAGTAATGCTTCCTAGCACGGGACAGAGAATAGGACCACTTAGATCGAAATAGCATTCACAGAAATGTTCTAACATAGAGTAGAATTGAACATGGAAAAGATTAGTTGACAACAGTCAATCAAAAGATGGGGCGCCAAATTACTAAACAATAGGGGTCTTTCTGTGCAAGTCAGCTGAACACCGTAATTTATGAGTGAGTAGGTGGGTTAGGTGCACCCCTCGCCCAGTGGGAAGTCATGAGGCTAGCCCCCCCTGAATGAAGAAGTAGTGGGGCCCCCTGCCCGCCCACGTATGCGCCTTTATTTAGATTGTAACTAAATATTATACGGAACTTTATCCGGGAATCTTTCTAAAGAATCCATCTGGCAATTTGTCGATTTCAATCTAAGGTGCACCTTGCCTTTTTCAGGTAGCTTTGTTACGCCTATTCAGCTAGGTGGGGCATTGGTCATAGCCGAAGTCGAAGGGCAAAAATAAGGTAATGAGATGATGGTGCCATCAAGAAGTTTTCGACGAACGCGGCCAAAAATGAAACTCTTGCATGAAAGACCGGATTTGACGCAAGATGAATGGCGTTGGGGTTTTTCAAATGAAACCCGCGATCAGAAAGTCACCAACGGAGCCATACAATCTATCTAGTAGTGTGCCATGGCACGGTACTCCGCTTCGGCAGTGGAAGGAGCAACTGTCTATTGCTTTTATCTCATCCAAGATAGTGGAGAGTCTCCCCATAAAATAGATAAGCCTGTAGTTGAGCACCTATCTGAAGGCCCAATCGGCATCAGTAGTAGCACGCAACTCTAAAGAAGACGATGACGGAAAAAAGGACGGCTCGATAAAAGGTACCTCGAATATATCTAAGAATCCGATGAACTGCTGCAAAGTGAACTGACCGGGGGGCAGCCATGAAAGGCTGACTTTCTTAGGAAAAGCCATCTGGGCAAGAGATCGTCAGATAAACCAAACTGCCGACCTACTGTCTGTACTGCGTCGGATCAGATAATGGTGAGCCATCAGTCGGACGGAGTTTAACGTAAAGCTCCAAGGGAGTGTCAACAGTCTTCTCATCATTGAGTTGAGCTCGAGTGATCAAGTCATGACGTTATTTGATCTGAGATACCAAATATCCACGAGGAGAATGTGCGACCTCCAAGCCAAGAAAAGGCTTAGGGCGCGTCAGCGCCTTCATAGCAAATAATTGATGAAGGCGACACTTGATCAGCGATATGGTAACGGAGTAATCACCAGTCAGTTTGATATCATCAACATACAACAACAGAATAGCACGTCCTCGAGGATAAACTGATACGAACATGGCCGAATCATGATCACTCCGAGCAAACCCTGCCTGGATAACCACTGTGCTGAACTTAAAAAACCGACGCTATCGGGGTTTGTTGAGACCATAGATCGCTTTGCGTAAAGGACAGACAAGAGAAGAAGTCAGAAGGGCAGGTTCTCTTTCATCCGTCTTTTCTAGGTGCGCATCTCCATCTACTAAAAGTAGGGGTGGTTGCCATAGATAGATTGGGCCTGAGCAATAACCGATGCTACTACAGCAATAACGGAAATAACCGATGCTACAGCAGAAACTACAGCTATACGTGGCGGCCCCACACGCAGCTTTGTTTAACAAGCATCACCCTTCCTTTCTTTTCAAATGCTTCCTCAGTCAATCAGCAGCTTATTCGATTCCTATTGTTATTAAACATCTGATATAGATGGTGGGAACAATGAAGCAGATTCTTCATCTGTAGGTTGCAATCCGTATGATTTCTTTTCTCGATCTCCTGCTTGTGTTTCACCTCGCACCTAAGCATCACGTTCCTAGGGACAGAGACATCTGCGCTCTAAGGCAATCATAGTACTACCAGCATGGTTACATCGTTCTGCGGGCAAGCTTCAACTTCAAAGTCACCTGATTTGGCACCAACCAAAGGAGTAGGAACAGCAGCTGGGGAAGCACCATTACCATCCATGGGATGCTTTGTGAACAGCCCCTTCTGTTCAATACCTGTCAGATTCCATAGCTTATGAATCTCTTTCTTTTTCCACTCTTTCCCCGTCACGCAAGACGCTTTTCTGGCACAAACCTAGTAGTTATTTGTCCTGCTGATCTTGGGTGAACTGATGCTCCAAGACCAAGAGTTTTCACAGCCAAAGCTATTGAAGCTGCTCCCTCCCATGAATCACAGCTTTCTGGACGCACTGCTTGAACACCATGGAGCAAGATAGAGAACTCCTATCCCAGTTGATCGAGCTGAACCCACCCACCGCCTGTGCAAGAGCAAGAGCGTCAAGCTTGGCATGAAAGGCAGTGACGTCAGAAACCTATTTTGAAAAGGTTACCAGACTTGGGGTTAGCTACACGGAGCATCTCTTTCTTACCCTTCGGGTGGTCACAGGGAAGCTCTCTAATAGATCACTTAAGACAAAGGGAATTAACTACAGCACAGGACTTAAACTTCATAATACTTCCCATTTTCAGGAAGAAGAGCATAATGAACCCGGCAACTCTTGGATAAGATAAGACTCGCAAGCGGATACCTTCGTTCGGTCATTTAGCACGAACTTCACTGCCGGTACAGGAATGCTTTCTATTTGGGTAATGAAGACAATGCACGCAGGGATCTTTTTAGCCAAATGATATACCTCTATAAGGATCAAGTGGCTTCAGGAGCTCTAGTGAATTCCCAGCAAGTTATCCCATATAAAATAATCATTAACATTGGCTGGGCCATCTTTCCAAGTTGTAAAACTTCAGTTAGATGCTTACTCTTCGCCCTGTGCCTCTAGAGCTGCTGCCGGTGGTATAGTCTGAGATTGCCGTGGAGATCAAAGGATCTATGTATAACCTTGGTTCAAGGTCTGCCTTATGTGCAGAATTATGGGCAGGGACTGAAACAGCTTTGGGAGCTAGGCTACCAAGAAAAGAGGTGTTTCAACAGCCTTTAATACAATACTTGATTTTGGTTTGATTGCAGCAATGCAAGACAAACAATTGCTTTGGACCTTTCTTCCATTCTTTGTATTTCCTTATTCAGTCTTACATAGAGAAGGAAAGGGGTAGTGAGTGGTCTATAACAATAAAAGCGTCGGAAAAGGGGATGTGACCATGAAGAGGTTGGGCTGGTTTTAAGCTGCCCTTAGACCGATTCTCTCTTTCGGTAGCAGACACCGAGGCTAGGAAACCTTATTCGATACGATAGGACAGGTAAACAAAGCAAGGCCTGGGTCGAGAGCCAATTTCATATTCTCCGGTTCCATTCCTGATCGAACTCCCTTCCTGTCATCGTATCTTGTGTAAGAATCGCTTTCAGGCTTCTTATCGCTTTCCCATCAGTGGCTGTTTTGTATCCCGTCCCTACCGATAGTAACTGATCAACTTACTGTTGGAGTTCTTAAGCATATCTTTTTCCATTATTAGTTCTATCTTCCGAGTGGACTAAGGCATCAATCTGAACTATAAGCCCTATCGCTTGGTAATAAATGCTTCCCTAGCAGCTTGCCGGAGAAAAACGAAGCCTTAGAAATTGTAAATGAATCCCTAAAAGCGGATAAAGGCTTAAACCTATTCATCTATCCTATCCATCCCTCGCTTGACTCTTCTCGGAAAAGGTTCTCGTTCCCATGAATCTGGATCTGCCTCCTGGCATTGATAGCGATTGATCGAATTCCTACTCTGAGAAGCTTTTCCGTTTTCCTTTCTCTCCAAGAATTTCAATAGGAGAAGATGCTGGTCTAGCTTTTACTTCGGCGCCTACTTCCTTACTTCTCCTTGCTACTCCTTGAGTACTCTGACTCGGCGGCAGACTTTCCTATTACGTTACGTCATCTGGTTTTCTATGACAATGGGAAGTGGACTCAGGGGCTGGCTCTACGACTAACCTCCTAACCAATCTGTCACATCATAGAAGGATGCCTAGCTGAGACAACGCTTGTGCACGACTCACTCACCGAGCTTTCCATTAATCTTGCGTGGCAGCAATAAGCGGAGCGACGAGATTGAATTTCATTTCTTTTTTCATCATAAAATCCGTAATTCGAACGAAGTCTGTGTGACCGGCTGAGTTGGATTCCTCTCGTCGAACTGGGACATTTCCCGAGATTAGAACTCCCCAGTCCTTAGATTCGGGAATAAGGAAATTCGATGATACACGACGATATAAAAAAAAATGACTACTCAACAAATTAATGCAAAATAGATTCTAGAATTTTGAAGTGCAGATTTGCAGTCCAATTAGTCTATTTCGTTTCGAGAAAAAAGCCGATGTTGATACCTTTTTGATCTTTTTTTCCAGTCCTTGGTACAATACAAATCTTGTTGCGAAGCACACTTCGCGATCATATGATACGGGCAAAGCAAAGAATGCGGTGGTACAAAGACGAAGCGGAGGAGACTTTCGACCAAACAAAACCTCTTGGTTTACTAGTTGGCAGCATGGATTGCTATTCGTTCGACTACCACTAGTCTGCTTAAGTTGACGGATAAGACGGATGACTATCGGCATTGCTGTCGTCATGACACAGCCTCTTTCACTTCTCGTAGAAGAAGGATGGAATAAAAAATGGTTGAATGAACCAGCCTAAGTGGGTTCAATTCTAAAGGATAATCATAGTCTTTGTTGCCTCGGTTGTCTACCGCTCCTTGGGTTGCTAGATTGGGCAGTAAAAAAGGAGTTATCCAGGAGTATGGGTGGTCCGTTTTTGCATCAGTTACCTTGGTTCGTAAGTACCCCTATTTCTATCTATACCTCGTACCCTTTCTTGTAGTAGTCAGTCTACGTTCTAATCCCTTTTGAAAGAGCTAGAGGAAGTAATGGGATATTTTAAGCCCACGCTTAATCCTTTAACCCTTTTGCTATTGTGCTCAGTCCCTTTTGCAAACTCTGTATGTAATGTATCCTGTCTCCACAAGCCTATAGCCCTCGTGCGAGCAAGCAAACCCAGCCAGTAGGAGTTTTAGCGCTAGAGGAAGGCGATGAGTCAGGAAGAAAGGAAGTCCCAAGTAAGAAAGTTGATATAAAAAGTAAGCGTGATAGAAAGCTGGCCCAGGTGAGATCGTATCCCTTTTGATAGAGGTTCTTAATCCCCCGGGATATCTCCTAAGGAAGGAAGAATGAGAATCATTTCAGTCCACTGGTTCTAGCTCTGTAGCTGTAGTAGTAAGCCTGTCAGGAAGGTTCTATTAAGCAAACCTGTAAGTTAGTGATTCAAAGTCTAGCCCTGGTGCTGGTGTATGAGATATTTCATTTTCAGTGATCGCTGACTAAGAATCCGGTCCCGAAGGGGGATTAGAGACAAAGGCAATGAGGAGCCGAAGACAGCCTTGTAGGAGGCCAAGCTGCAAAGAGCGCTCGAGGAGACCAGCTAATAACTCGTGCGAGTAAGTCAGGTTGGAAAAAAGGTTCTAGCGTTTAAATAGTTTCCTCTTCCGCTTCTTCCGTATCTGTTTATGCTTGCCTTCCTTATCCATTTTGCCAACCAAAAGTCTAGTGAACTGCCTGGAAGGTTTATAGCCCGTACTCCCCTTATACATCTATAAGAAAGTAATATTCGCTATAGCCCTATCTCTTCTCTTCTCCACAGGCACTCAATCCCTATTTGAGACAGCAAGACTGACCTATTATTTATAGGCACTTCCCGATATCAAGAGGTTCTTACTTACCTTTGACCAGTAAGACACGAATGATCTACTCATCAAGGGATGTGATGGCCCATCAGGATCTTACGCGACGAGTGGATCATCCCTATACTTAACTCAGCCCTGTGCTATACTCGAGAGTAGGTGGAAACATTAACGTATCTATCTTTTCGCTCCCCTCCTGCCTATCCCTATGGATTTGAATCCAGAAGCAAGGGCACCACTTCGCATATCTATTTCGATTTCCTATTTTGATAGATAATGGAAGAATTCAAATAAGCAAAACTATTGGTTCTATTCTCGTGCAGGGTCGCCGATACTCGTCGGTACCCTCTTGTCCTGGAGCCGGTGGAAAAGGGTGGAATTTCCTAATCCCGTGTCCAAGTTAGTCTACCGAAATCTGACCATGGCTAAACAGGGCTTTTATCTTGAGCTGCTTCAGCATACTACTACGATCAAGGCGGAAAGTCCAGTGCTTATTGATCAAAGAAGAAGCGATAGGGGTCTTCTGTAAAGAGACCAAAAAGTAAAGGGTCTTGGGACCTACCTAATGGTGAAGTTATGGCATTCTCTTTTACCTCAAGCGATAGTTGTTTATCCGCATTGGAAAACCATCGAGATACAAGCGGTCAAAGCAGAAAGGGTTCTCGCTTCTCCGTCTGGAAGGACACCAAATGGACCAAATCCTATCGATCTTTCCTTACGACTCGACTTAGGCTCAAGGCCACAGAGGGCTAAAGGCAGTATCTTTAGTCTACCCAACTCCCTTGCTGCCTATTTCCTTTTATACGGTCATTCCGTGGGGCCACAAGCACACCATCAATTGCATTATCCCCGGTACCACACATCACTCCACCTACTATCCTTCAAAGCTAAGTTTTTTATTCCCACTAAATGTTATATGGTGATGGGAGGTATTTCTCAAATGAGATATAAAAGGCGAGGGATTGCTGGGTCCCTGAATAAGCTGAATGATTGATAGCCTTTTCAGTTCGTGAGATTACGTAAGACATATTTAGAACCATCTCTGATTCACGCATTCACCCGGGTAGGGGATTTCCAAAGATCTCTAGCTCTTAAATCACTTGACTAAAAATCAAACTTAATATATGATTTTGATTCATGCACGGATGCGTCACCCCTTCGAAAAAGTACCAAAGGCCTAGGCGAGATTCGATTTAGTTAAAGAAAACGGACCTTGTCCACGTCTAACGGCGGTACCCGCAGATCCTCTTGTTTCTTTCCAAATGGACTAAACATTCTTTTTTGTCACTTTGTTCCAGGATCGGGTCGAGCAAACAGGGATCGAAAGCTGGGCTCTTCCTAACCGTTTCTACACTGTGTATAGGGAAAGAAAGAGGGGAGGTAAAGGCTACTTTCAGACAAGACTATAGGAAAAAGGAATAGGTAACTTGTTCATGAAGTGATATACCGAAATCGTCGTTTAACTACTCCGCAAGGGTATCACATTCGTACAAACAAGGCTTAATCCACCTTCAAATGCGGATTTAGATATAAGAGAACGAGCTTTAGGACGGACTTCAAACAGAGAAATAGTGTAAAACCAATACATGGGGGGTAGCGACAGCTTATTAAAAACACAGGACTCCGCTAAGCGGTTCCGATGAATAGAAGGCGAAGCACTATTGCTATAAGGTTGCAATTCCTATACGTGAAACACTGGTTTGATCTTTTTGTTATTGGTGCATGAATCATTCAAACCATAAGGTTTCAGTGAATTGTACAGGATCGGGTACTGATTCGATTCTATTTGAATCGATAAGTTAAGCACGAAATTGAGTCTTTTTCCTTTTTTTATTCTAAAGCCGTTGAATTGAAGTACTTCTGCTTCAACGGGCCTCTATCTTTTTTTCCCTTCGACTTCGGCTATGACCCCAAAGTCTACTATGGAAATTCTTCGGGAAGAGAGGTGCTTTGTATCAAAGACAATTCCTGGTCCAGGCGAGGGAAAAGTTTGGGTATCTTTTATTGAATATGCCTCGAATAGATAGCGAGCCAAGAGACGCCATGCAGTGCTAGTTTTGAAGAGAGGAGGGCACGCTCAAGCTCTTTTGATCGGTTACCGACGACGGGTTTGGGGTTAGTTTCCAAGTATCTATCTAAGAGTTTAGACGATAGTTTTATCGGGTAGCCCATTTTCACTAGGCGCGAGAGAGCTTTCTCTTTTTTAGTCTGACTTGTTAAAAAAGTGGATTAGTCCGATCTGGCAGAAGTCTTTGAAGTCGTCCGCATAATGAACATAGCAGATGCAGAAACGGAAGGCGCAAAAGAACTAAGGTATCTAACTAAGTGCGTGAGCACATCTTCTTTCTTGCTCAAAAGAACAGCCGGGGCGTTGGATCACTCGCAAACAAAGCCTTAAGTTAGGAATGTAACTCCTTTCCGGCCAATTGAGGAAGGTTGTGAATCCGACTAACCAATCCCTTCTAAGATCATAGCAAATAGGAAACATCAATTGCTCGTGGCAATGACTCATTTTTTTCTAAAGTAGTAACTTAACTCAGTTGGTAGAGCTCTCATACGTTAACCACTAATTAAATCACATAAAGGATAGGTTATGCACCCTTCTCGTTAGTGCGGCAGACGAAACTTCTTGTCACCTTCTTTAAGCCTTTCCTTCCGCTTCCATCGATAAATATAGATAAGCTTGGAGAAGCGATTAAGGTGTTTCCACTCTTAGGTTGTTCAATATGCGAAGACCGTGTCAATCACTACACCAGTGATACGAAAAGCAAGCATTCTTCTCCAGCTGACGTACCGACGCCTCACTACTACTTAATTAGTGAAAGATACGTTGGGATGTTTTCAATTCTCCATCAAGAGGCGGGCAACTATCTCATTTGACACTCACTAGACTGTGGATCGCCTTCTATCTCTCTCATGGGACTATTTCCATCTCCTTTACATGCAGCCCCATATTAACAATTAGCCTGGTAGAAAACCATTGCACTAACAAATGGTAAAAAGCAGTCCTTTTTCAAAACTTTCTTTCCTGGGAAAAGCACACAATTTATTTTTGGTTCAGGTTTCGGCTTCGCCTCGTGGCTTTTCGTGAGACTTCCTCTTTTATTCCTGGAATCCCAGTCCTCGTTACTCTCCTTTACAATTGCGTATAAAGAAAGTGCTCACTCATTTTCTGTTTGTTTTCATGTGCGCATACACTCAGGCTAATTTAGTAAGTGTGAAGTGGAAGGGCGAGTACGGGTGAAAGCCCACTACCTTCCGGATAAAAGATATGCTCGATTTATAGATAGCTTTGCTTCACTATATAGCGTGGGACGAATTGATAAGCTCTGAATGCAGGAAGGGAAACCTTAGAGCTTTCTTCGCTTATCTTCCCAAGCAGACCATATGATTCTCATTATTCTATTTCTCTTTCTTTCCAACCAGCATTCCCGCTTATTCTGATTGGAGTGATGATTGGTGGAATATTGCACAGAGGGCATGTCAGGATCATTTCATTCCCCTGCGGCTATTGTTACTTTCGAATTTCATTGACAATTGGAAAGGACAGCGCTTTCTTGGTCGGGCATTTCACTGGATCTTAGGAGAAAAACTAAGGAGTTCAGACAGGCATGAGAAGCTCACAGATCTTTCTTCCCATCCCGACCTGTATCACTTTACTTTTAGATTGGCAAACTAATACCAGGTTGATGACTTCACTTCTCTTGGGAACTTGCTTCTTCCTTCACCGAAGTTAGTAGTTCGCTTTTATGGGCAAGGTGCCATACCGGGAATCCAGTCAAATGGGCCAAAGCAATCCAAGGCAGAAGGCCCGTTTTAAATAACTAATCTCGTGACTTTTGCTACCGGGGGTAGGAAGGAAGCAGTGAGATCCAGGGAGAACAAGCAAGACCAAGAACAAGAATGAATGCTAGAGCATATGCAAACCCTATATTATTGTGATGGCAGCCCGGTCAACCGCACGCTGGAAGCGGATGGCATTCCCAATACAAGCCTGCAGATCCCTGGACTCTATTTAAACATTGGGAAGTCCTTGACAAGAATGCTACATTAAGCACTTGCCACACTGACATATTGATGAGCAAGCCCAGAGCCCGAATCCGGATGCATGCTTAAGTGCTCGGAGGGCAGAGCCTGGGCCCCGATCGAGCCAATATGTCGATCGATAACGTTTAAGCTCCTTGTCCCCAAGATCTTCCATATATTAAGACTAGTTCGATCTGCCTTAGATAAACATATTCAAATAAAAAGGTGAAATAACATATTTAGGTATTTGCGGGCATTGTGAATCAACTAATCTATCTAGAAGTTAGTCAATATGTGTTCATGAGTGATTATGCTGTAGGTGCTTCCCCTCTGTCGAGGCTGGTATGTATAAATGGAGTATTGACCTTAACTTTGAGTGTGGGTTCCGGTTTTGAGTGAATGGACTGATTGCATTGTTGTTAAGAGTGGGCTGGCCTGCTTGAAACACCAATGTGCTATAGATACAAGTACCCTTCCCTTGGGGATCGATTAACGGATTACTCAGTATCGGATGGGTGAAAGCCTTATCCATCACCTTTAAGCTCCTTGTCTTTAAATAAATCAATAACCTAGATCGGTCTCAATAGCACTGCAGGGCATTTATCTCCCCTACTATATGGGTCTACCCACCTGGGCATTGTCCACTTGACCAACCATCATGGCTATATAATCTATTTTCACAAATAAGATAAGTAAATAACTCGAGTCTCCCTCTGGGGGGTTGTTACGCGACCTATTCCAGACAAGGAGTCCGAGCCAGGAAGAAAACCGGGGAATCCAGATTCCATAAATGGTCAGGATAGCTCAGTTGGTATAGGAGGAAGAAGAGCTGAGAAGAACCGGAGTGGTTGTTCTACTTTCATAGGCTTCATGGGCCACAGCTCAGAGATTCAAGCAAGTAGTTCCTTGAAAGATAAGAAGCTAGCTGTTTTCTTCGAGGAAGTAACCGAGCAATCGAGCGAAGCGATCAAGCTGTTTCCTTTTCCGATCCGATAAAAGAAGAAAGCAAGCCTAGGAAGCTGGGCCAGGTCTTATTACTTCTCGGATAGCTAGGAGAAAGAATCACACTCGGATTGGGTGCCAGTTAGGAATCTCCCTCGGTTAGCAAGGGCAAAGGGTTAGGGCTTGGTAGGAATTCCCTATAATAGGAAGAATTCAATCAATTCAAGTTGGCGACCTTTCGAGATCAAGTCAGCTGGTTATAAACCGGAAGTAGGCACTCTGGATTCTCTGGTTTGATTCCAGGTGGCAGGGGTTTGGCAAGAAGCAGGAAGGATACCGGGGAAGCAAGCCTTAGAAAATAGACTAAGATAGGTCGGAGCAAGAACTAGGGATGGTTATCCAAACATGGAAGGTTGGACTACCTCTATTGACAACAGGAGGAGATGAATGACCTTATGCTGAACGACATGCTGGTTCATTCGATTAGCGAGCAGTGGGAATAGAAGAATCTCGTTTTTTCTGCGCTTTCAGAAAGTCATAGTTAGTGTAGTTTTTCATAAAGTCATATGAAGTGTACTTTTTAGTAGTCTTTATGTCACGAGCTGGAATCGAACCAGCGCTTTCCGGATTCTAGTCCGGATAGATACCTATCTGATCGCTACTTTTTTTGCGCAGTTCGAGAGGCAACCTCTCTACATCTGCGGGCAGGCCGGTAGGCCAGCCTGAAATCATTAAACACCTATCTATTCCATTTTAAAATAAAAACACCCACAAGCAAGAACAGAACGAGGGAAATAGAAAAGAAAAAAGGCATAGGAAGATGGAGCGTGTTTTCTAAGGGGCTTTGAATGACTAGAGCAGTGGCTTCGTCCGCTTTTGCAGCGGCTTGGTGATAAATATTTTCCGCTTCTAAAAAATGCGCTTTTGCATCATCAAACGCCTTTTTTGCCAATAATGTCATGATATCGTGATGTATCAGATATAATTCCTTAATTAGCAACAGGCCCTTAGTGAATGTTGGTCTTTTTGTAGTCCAACCCCTTTATTGACTAAGATATTTCAAGTCCAAATTGATTGGAAGTTGCAATTTTCAAAACTGAAATATAGACATCAAATTTAACTATCCGTCATAAATGGTAGCCAAATGTACTGAAATATAGAGTACTTACTAAAAAAAGACTTAACATCCGACTATTATACTAAAATATGATGGCTTAATTACTCGGAAGCGTTTTAATTCTCAACCGTGAATTAGATGCAAATCGTGTGTATTTCAGTTGCAAATCGAACCCGATGTGTTACCGTCGCAAATTAATCTACCGAGAAACAAGCAATCCGCAACAAGATGACGACACCGAGATTTGATAACGCAGTTCGGCGAACTCGGCTACATCTGCGGGGCATGACTACGGGCGCTCCTCCCCATTGATACCGCAACCCTGGCCGCCCTAGGCGCCGGCACAAGCCGCCGGCTCCCCCTGTGTGCCTGTTGCTATCAAGTCGTCATGGGTTACACGTGTGGTTCTCCACTCATTATATGGGAGGCTCAGGGTACAAGAGTTCGACTCTAACACTACTCGTACCTACCACACCTAATACAACTCCAAGTCCAAACCTAACCCAACACATACACAATATTTGACACAAAACATAACAAACTCCACCTTGGCGAATATTGTCCACCACCTAGAATTCGTCAATGCGTCAAACCTCCATGTACTCCATACTTGAGTTGTCTTCCATGAGTTTCGCTGCTACTCCCAGACTCCACGTGACTCCGCCTGCAACTGTAGTCTCTTCTTCCCGTTCAACACCATCACACACCGACCAGTGGTTTGCGTAAAAAATGCTTTCAACTTGAAGAAAACTTCACCGTCGCCTTTTAGTCACCCTGAGTCAAATTCACAGTCGTCTCATTCTGGATAGTCTTCTACATGTCCCACAGCTATAGCACTCCGCCTCCTTCTGTATCTAGTCATCCGCACTTTGCCATGTGCACTGAACATCACAGAATATAAGGCCATGTACTCTCCACGCTTTCGACATTTCAGACTCTCCAACACTTTCTCAAATTCCCCATGACTGACTCCTGTCTATCACCTGACGCGTCAATGTCCATAGACCCTGTCACCAACTTGAATCCGATACTCGCCAACACTGCTTCAGCACCCCTTGCACTCATGTCTGATCACATGTCTGACTGCCAGTGCCCTGGTCTGTCACTGTGTCCAGTGCTTACCGCACGCCTCGCCGCTATACCGCGTCGAGCATCTGCAATCTTGGCCAAGATCTACCTGGGTCGCTAACCCACACCACCTCAGGCCCCACTGCAGACAACCACCGGTCATACCCGACCGGTGCCGAGTTCCACGTATCTCTCGAACCCTGACGTCCAGTCCGACCAACGTGCTTCTCGCCTTCCCACTGACTAGGCTTCGACTCTCCGCTAGCTTACGCCGTAGCCCCTCCATCAGCCGAGTGAAATCTCCCCTCAGAGACTCCAGCTCCACCTTCGACATGACTCATTGGTAGATGATCAATCCACCCCACGCCCCGTCGACCTCAAGATCCCATGCGTACGCCACTTGAATCAACCCCGCGTCAATGCATGTCGAAGCACGCATAACTATGCGCCACGTGTTGCCACGCCACAGAGTACGGACACCATCAGCCCTCACGCTCCTACGTCGTTGTTGCCGATCTTCACCGTCTTCTGTCCGACCGACCTCCCGTCGATCTGTCAGACTGTCCAGTCCGACCCAGCCGAACGTATCCGACTGCACCCATGCTCCACCCTGTGCCCAGTCCACCTTCCGTGCACTGTCCGGCACCCTGTGTATGCATGATCCTCACGACACGCTCCAGCACGTCGTCACTCGCCGCATCCAGTTCATCTTGATCAACTTGGCCCCATGCTACATCATCGAGCGTCGCCCATACTACGCTCGGATCAAATAATGTTGACCAAACCTTATCAATCTTCATGTAAACCTGCGACTCCGCGTCTTGTATCTACCGCAGCCATCCCGTACACAAACAGTATACCGAGCAAAGAAATCTCCAAAAGAATATCCTTGGTGCCTTCCGAATGCAGGTAGCAAAGAATTACATGCTTTTGACATGCAGCCATGCATGCATCATCCTCTCCTCACGTAGCTCCAAAGCTCCTATGATCAATTCTTTCTTTTTCTTTTCTCCAACGATGGCATGCATACACATCCTTCCTTTTTTTTTTGCTTAAACAAATCTCATGCATGCATGTAGCAGCCTGAGTCAGTTCCGTTCCAGAGGCCACAACCACGCGGCCCATCGCTGTCCGCTGCATGTGCCTCCCGCACGTCGGCCTGCTCTCGAACGCCACGATCGGGATCGATCTGACCTGTACGCCTGTAAATCAGCTGTCCCGCCGCCTCCCACAGCGGCTGCTGCTGGTTCTAGGGCAGCTCTTCTTGTGCGTGTCCCCGTGCTGGACCAAGTCTCTGCTGTCGCGACTTTCCATAAAATAATTTACTACTAACTTTCGAAAATTTCTCTTTTCAACAAATACAGGTGACATTTTTTATAAAAAATCTATTGATAATTTATATCAGGAAACTTTTTAGGTAATATTTCATTATACTAAAGACAAAAAAAAGTTCGTCAAAACATATTAAGAAGTGATCTTGAATACTCCTTGATGCGAACCCAGTGATGAAAATGGATTGTCAATTAGATTAACGGTTCAAGAAATAATTTATTTTGTTTTCAGTTATGGAAAAAATTCTTTACATGCATGATGCATGTGTTTGTATCGCCACCCTTATAGGGCCGAATTCGATTTGCTCCACGGATATTGATTGTAGGGCATGTCTCCCAAATAAATTAAACGATTAAAAAAATATCGTTCTGTCAATGCTTGATGAACAATACCTTTTGTAATATACTATTACTAGTAAGTACTAATAAGCTTTCATCAATATCTTGGTTGGCTAAGGTTTTCCCACTCCTAACCGATTTTTAAAAAATAGCAACTTTATTCCAATGAAAAGAGAAGATTGCACTTCTTTTCTAGAAAAGTGCTTCTAGGAGGTCGTATCTTTCACTAATTTGAACTTACTCTTCTCTAAATCGGATGAGACTTAATAAATTCTTGAGGAAGACTTAGAAAAATATTATTTATAATAAATATTTCTCGGTCAACGCATTGTACTCCAGTTGACGCAGTATTAATTTAGTGTTGTCTATAAAAGAAGATCCTACAAGCGTGGGTGACCAATTAGACATTTAATTATCCGACGGAGCATGCCTCGACAGAGCTTAACACACTACATGAAAATGGATAGTTGCCTACGGCTAAATGTATGCCGACGGCATTTTGTCGTGGCCGTCGGCATACATGGTTGTATGCCTATGGCTTTAAAAAAGCCGTCGGCATATACTTTGTATGCCTACGGCTTTTTGAAATAGCCGTCGGCATATGTATGGCCGTCGGCAACTATTTTATATGCCTACGGCTTTAAAAAAAAGCTGTAGGCATAGGTGTAAGCCGACGGCATTTATGCCTATGCCGACGGCATTTATGCCTATGCCGACGGCATTTGGCCGTAGGCATATAGAACTATTCCTGTAGTGACATGTGAATTGTTTAACTCTTGACATCCGAATTTCATAGTAGGATAAAATGACAACAAAATGTACGATAAATATGACTTAGGGCATCTTCGGATTGCATGGTTTTATAAACTTAGGAACAGGAAAAACATATAGTTAGAATGCCACATATGGTGAATTAATACAGGGTTTGAAAACACATGAATTTTCTCATATGTGTTTTTGAATGGTGCACAGGAATCAAATATAAAAATTTCACAGGATTGAGAATAGAGCAGCGAGATAGAGCGTAAATGCATTAAACTTATCAAAGGAAAAATATAATGAGATTATCATGTTAACGTTCCGATGGAATGAAGGGCATTGGAATAGCTTGGACCAACTATAATCAGACTTGGATAAGGCCGGAGCCACCTCCACCACAATGGTAGCTTGGACCAGGGTTGTTGGTGACGTCGCACGGGTAGGTGAGGCAGTGCCCCTCGAGGTCCAGTTCGTCGTTCTTCATGAACTCTTCCCAGCCCTAGTTGCCCTCGAATAGTAGAGGCTGCTACTAGTTCCGAGCAAGGTTTTGGTTACCGGTTTGGTGTTTTTTTCGGAGGGGACCGGGATTTCCGGTAGCGGTGGTTACAGGAAAATACTGGCAGCTATCGGCCTAGATTTCCAAACAAACATGGCGACCGGGAGATCGTCGCCATGCAGCTGCCATAACTGGTTTAGGTCTTTTCTTTTTGGTATTACCAAGGAGTATTTGAGAAAATTTGATCATCATTTTTATCACCCCCTCCCCACTTTAGGATTTTTTTTCCAAGTGCGCTCTCTTGCTTGAATCACTACTTTGTCAAATTATTGTATAATTTGACAGAAAGTTACTATTTAATAGTACAGTTTTTCCTATGAATAGACTAAGATATGCCGGCCGGTGAGGGCCCTGTCCTACCCTCCCATCTCTCTCTGGACTGATTTTTGGTTGAGCCTGATACGTCATTGCGTGCATATAGAACTTTCTTTTGTCTAAATTGTAAAAATAATTTTCAACATTTTTAAAATAAAGGAACACTAGAGATCAGTTGCCAAAAATCCCTACCTCACTATCTTTACTACTAGTAAAGTTAAATTCGTGGTTGTGTCACACTTTCCGTGGCATGCATGGAGTTTCTATCGTGTATCTCGATAATCTGAGGCAGTTCATGGCGACGGATGAGTTTGAGCAACTAAAGAAAGATTGTCCAAAAGCTGCCGCGAGGATCGTGACGAAGCCACTGCCATAATTGGATGGATTGTATTGGAAGTAGAATTAAGGCACCTCTTAGTTTTAGTTTTTTTCAGGAGTAATGGTGGGGTGGGGGGAGGGGGTCCCGTTGCTTGTTTCAGTCCAATCGCTGGAAAATAGCCTGCCAAGCCATGTTCTTACAACAGATAGGAAATATTACACAGGGGGGTACAAAGGGAAGAGGATACAAAGCAAATACAAAAAAAAGAAACTAGAAATAAGAGCCGACCGAAACCCCAGTGAGACGACACCTCGAGAACCCTAGCCAGCCGCTAGAGGTGGAGCGATGTTTTGGCCAGAGCGCCCTTACGTTAAAGCGACGCGGGGGCCGATCGAGGTTTTGATGGGAGAGCCCTTTTTTTTTTTGAGGAAAAGGACCCGATCCATATAATCAGCATACTCAGTACAGATTACAAAGAAGTCCAAGAAATAAAAGAAAATACAGAAGGACCCTGCAAAATGCACAAAGCACCCCGAGCATCCTGGAACAAACACGATCAGGTCCACCACCGCTCTCCCGAGAAACCTAACCAACAAGATTCATTGCCTTCTTTATCTTGTGTTTGGAGTCCAATACTACTAGTGTGATCTGTTTCAGACAGTGTCCATGCCTGATGCCTCTGCAACTTTTCAAGTGAACCTATATATCCTGCCTTTGAACGCTGTCGCTTTGATTTGGTGATGCGGTGTGCCACAAGTAGATAACTTTAACTCGTTCTTCAGATCGCAGGCGCAATCAGTTAGGGACTTAGGATCCTATAGTTTGTTCTTGTACTGAACCTTGTTTCGAAGGGGTAAGGGCCTGCATATTCAGCTTAAGGAGCGAATCAAGCCAGGATTGCTTTGATACTGAAAATTAGGGGAACGGCTCTTTTGGAGTCCACAAACTATTGTAGCCCAAGCCATCCTTATTAACTAGTACAACTAATATGCATCACGATCGGATGTGGACACGATTGGTTCTGGTTCCGATATAAACACGCCCGACTGATCTCTGTGTCGAGCCTGTTGTAATTCCCAATGCGCTTGCGTGAACCTTCGATCTGCAAGCCGGCGATCTTCTCCAATCTCAAGCATGCCGCGGATCATGCCGATGTCGGTGCTGTGTCTGCCCTGCGCGGCGCAGGGCGGCAGCACCTGACCGCGTCCACCGTCGCCGCTGAGAGGAAGGTGGTCACAGCCTCCCACGTCATGCGCCTCCAACGCTACAGGGAGGTGATCAGGAAGGAGGTCCCCAACGGCCAGTCCTTGGGGTCGGCCACCTTCGGTGTCGGCGACTGGAGGATCATCTGCTACCCGAACGGCACGGACTGGATGCACAATGGCTACATGTCCCTCTTCCTGAAAAGCGACAACCCGTTCGCCTCCAAGGACGGCCCAGCGCGGCTCGAGGCCAGCGTGCTTGACCGCGCCGGGAAGGCATGGCGCACCCTGGCCAGTGGCCACGGGATACGAGAGCTTCTCGAGCTACCGTATCTGGGGCTGGCAGGACTTCGTGAAGAACGACGATCTGGACGAGGTCCTCGTCGACGACTGCCTCACGGTCATGTGCGACGTCACGGTCGACCAGCTTCCCTTGGACGCCGACTCGCCGAGGAGGTCACTTCTTCCGCCCCACCACCGGAGACCGCAGAAACGCTGCCCTTCGACGCGCGGGGGCATCGGCTCGCGGAGGCCATCTGGAGCAAGCAGCCGACAGACGTGACCGTCCACGTCGGCGGGGTGACGATCGCGGCGCACCGGTGGGTGCTGGAGGCCGGGTCCGCGGTCTTCAAGACGGACCTGCAGAACACCTCTGAGCTACGCATCGCCGACATGGACACCGATGTGTTCATGGCCCTGTTCCAGTCCATGTACACTGACGGCGCGCTGCCCGAGACGCACCAGCTCGAGGTGCCAAGAATGGCGGAGCGGGTGCTGGTGGTGGCGGACAGGTACGGGCTGGAGAAGCTGAAGCACGCGTGCGGGAAGGTGCTGTGCGGGCGCGTCGACATGGGCTCCGTCGGGGCGATGCTCGGGCTGGCGGAGCGGCACGGGTGCGCCGTGCTGAAGGAGGCCTGCATCAAGTTTCTCTCTTGTGCTGGTAATCTGAGCTCGTTTGTGGCGAAGGAGCGGCTGGAGAAAGATTGTTCGGCTGCTGTGATGAACATTGTCGCGGAGAAGTTGCCGTCGTTGGATGGATGGCACAAGAATTAAGGGACCGTATATGTGTTAGTCACGGGATATGCTTGGTCTTTTTTTGGTGTTACATATATAGTACTACTCCGTATTTGAGAACATTTGATTATGGATGCGTCTAGCCAACGGCCGGCCGTTGGTTCGCTAATCCGAACGGCAGCTTGAAAAAGGAAATTTTCACCCGTGTGCGTCCCACCCCACGTGCTCTCTGCCCGCACTGCTGCGTTTAGGCTGCTGAGCTGGCTTTATGTGCGGGAGATCGTGACCTCTGGGCTCTGGCTGCTCTGCAAGACTGCTCCAAGCTAGCTTCCCACGATGCTTCATCCATCCCTCACACTCCAAGCTAGCTGCATGTCTTCCTCTGTTTTTTCTGTCCATCCGTACCTGATGGTAATTACCTTTTGGGCCAGGTCTTGGGCTTTGGGCTTTTTGTCAGCCAGACCGACACCAGAGAAAGAAGTTCTTTGCTTTTTCTTTTAATTTTTTTGCAGAGAAAGAAGTTCTTTGCTTTTTCTTTTGATTTTTTTGCTTTTTGTGTCGAATAGTTGTTTATTTATGTCAGATTGTTGCCCATCAGCACATAATAGTTGCTAAATCGTGCCAATTTGTTGCTTAATAATTGGTCAATTACACCATTTAATAATAGTTGCTTAATTATGTTATTTTGTTGCCTAGTGGCGTAAAGTAGTTGTAATTTTCCCGGCGGCACCGCGGTTAGCAAATTGTGATACCTGGTGAAGCAACTTTGTTATATGATGAGCCAATTTACTAAGAGCGGTAAGCATATTTAATGTCCAATGAGGTAACTTCACAAAATCCATAAGCAAACTTCACTACAATATAAAAAACTTTGATATAAGCGAAGCAAGTTTGGTGTCCGTTGAGACAACTTCGCAACAACAACAAACAACTTTGACGTGCGATGAGACAATTTTATAACAACGGTAAGCAACTTTCATTTTTGGACGCCAAAGAAACATTTGTGGGCGTCAAAACAACTTTTGTGGGCACCGAAGCAACTTTGTGGGTGGCGAAGCAACATTTGTGGGCGTCGAATCAACTTTTGTGGGCTCGCCACCGCGAAATGGTCCCCGGACGACCACAAATCCGAGTGGATCCCGACGTCGTCGCTCGACCACAAGGCGCTCCTGCTTGGCTCCCCGCGCTCACCGATGACCTAGGACTCTGAGCCGGTGGTCTTGGCCTCGTCGTGGACGTCACTCTTGCGTGACGAAGCAACTTTTGTGATTGTCGGAGCAACATTTGTGGGAGACGAAGCAAATTTGGTGGGGGACGAAGCAACATTATTGCGTGACGAAGCAACTTTTGTGGGAGCCGAACCAACTTTTTTGGGTGCCAAAGTGGGCAATGAAGCAACTTTTGGGGGCGACGAAGCAACTTTTGTGGGCGGAGAAGCAAAATTTGTGGGCAACGAAGCAACTTTTGAGGAAAATGACGCAATTTCACAATAACGGCAAGAAACTTTAATGCAATCAGGCAACTTCATAAGAGCGGTAAACAACTTTGTGCGTTGAGACAACTTGACAACATCAATGGTCGAATGGAGAAGGAGGCAAGTCCGTAATTGAGCAACTACTTTAGGTTTTAGGCAACAACAATGGAGACTTGAACAACTAATGCTGTGTTTGTTAGGCAACAATCCAAACGAAAAAACTACTCTGTAGACCCAATCTAGAACACTTATTCCCCCTAATCTCTTCTTCTAATATCCAGCCAAACTGAGGCCCATCTGTAGCCTGGTGGAACTCAATCGTCTGGTCTTTTTGATGGAAAAGCAGCCGAACTTTTCCTCAAGGAAAAAAAAGCAGCCGAATTGGCTTTCCCTTCCATAGCCTTTCGTGAGGGAGCTCGCTGCCATGGACGCCATCATCCTCTGATCGTGGATTTAGTTGGCCTGAGAAAGTGTGGGGAACGAGAAGGAGCGGCGGCCTCCGCGTGGCCGTGAAGGAGGAAGACGGTAGGGAAACGGAGCGGCGCGCCTCGTGTCCTCCCGAGACGGTACCGCGGATGGGCAGCGGCAGCCTCGAGTGTCGGTGGGGGAGCAGGGCTGGTGGTGGACGCGCGTAGGAAGAGCAGGGGCAGCGACACATGCCGGCGGGGGAGGAGTAGGGGTGGCGGCGGCCCTCGCCGGTAGTGAGGAGCAAGGGCGGCAACAATCTAAAAGTTGCCTACAAAAATGGATGCGTTATTGCCCGAACCAGTTCAAAAGTTGCCGTAAGCAATGATTTAAATTGCCTAACATACCCCAAAAATTTACGTGAAAAGCTACTTAGTTGCCATTAAACACTATAAAAATGCCTACGCAAATATTTAAAATTTCCCAAACCACTACTTAATGGCCTAAAACAATGATTAAAATTGCCTGAAACACTCCAAAGTTTGCGTGGAATCAGTACTTAGTTGCATGAAACACTGCAAAAAAAAGCCTAAGCAATGATTTAAGTTGTCTAAAACAATCCAAATTTTGCGTGAAAACAGTACTTAGTTGCCCAAAACATTACTAGCCTTAGCAAGGATTTAAAATTGTAGGCAACTCTACATCAGTGATAGGCAACTTCAGAACAAATAAAAGAAATTTAATAATTTCGCTACATTGCTAGACAAAATCACAAATAGGGAAACAATATGATGCGAAACAACTTTCATGTGCGATGAAGCAACAACACAATACCAGTAGACAACTTCATAACAGCGGTAAGAAACTACACAATAAATAAAAGCAACTTTTGAGCACCTTTGATGCGTGATGAAGCAACATCAAAACAACTAAAGGCAACTTAGAACCTTCAGATAAAAACTTTACAAGCATCCGTAGGCAACTTTTATAACACTGGTAGGAAATTTCAGAAATAATAATGCGCAACTTTACTACGGCGGTAAACAACTCAACAAACTGCCGTAAGCAATTTAACTTTAGTGTTAGGCAACTTTCCTTCTTGTCAAAGCAACTTTCCTGTGTGTCAAAGCAACTTAATTTCAATGGTAGGCAACTTCGAATGGTGATGAACCAACATCACATCGGTAGGCAACTTTGGAACACTGATACACAATTTAGATTTACTAAAAAAACTTAGCCACATCAAAGAACAAACTGTAGGTAACAAAGTCGGGTGAGAACGTAAGGTGGAGGAGGATGACGACCATGGCGTGGAGTTCTGCGGATGTGGTCAGTCTCGTGAGCGAGTGAGAGCCGTGGAGGCGGTGAAAAAAATCATAAGGACAAACAAATTGGCAAAATTGAGCAAGTATACTAACAATAAATTGGTAGAATTGAGCAACTCCTATGATCTTAGGTAACAATATGTCACAAATTTTTCTTACACGTGGGACCAATTGGTCATTCTCTCCCGTCCCTCTCCTACTTAGAACATCTCCAACATGCGCCAAAAATATTGCGCGCTAAAATAATTTACAGCGCCATTTTAGTAGTTTTAGCGTGCCGCGGCTGATATCAGTTTTTCAGATACCCAAAAAAATAGCGTGCAGGCTGCAACATTTTAGCAGCCAAGCAACTAATATATGAGTAACCTCATAAATGAATTGGTAGAATTGAGTAATTATTGAAATATTTTAGGTAACAAATTGGTAAAGTTAAGCAACCTGTATATGCACTTAAGCAACAAATTGATATAATTGAGCAACTTATTTATGCGCTAGGTGTTCACAATCGATTGCATCCACTGTTCTCAACAAAAGAAAAGTAAAATCCAATCATGTTGGAGCAGAACAGATCACCACACACGAACATCAGATTCATCCACAATTTGTATACACGGCAAAAAGCAAAAGACACAGGATTCTCGAGATGCATCGCAGCAGCAAAGCCAACAACACACGCCGCCGCCGGCCCAACCTAGAGCTACCCTTCCACTGATGTCCCCATGACTATGCCGCCGCCGTCTCCGCTTGTTTGTGCTGCCTCTACCGACGCAAAAAACTTTATTGTGTAATAAGACAACTTCACAATAGCAGTAAGAAACTGTGGTGTGCGACGACGCAACTTTGTGTGTGATGCGATAATTTTACAACCGCGATAAGCAAATCCACAGCAACTAAATTTTTTTTTTGTAAAAGCAACTAATATATGCCGTTAGGCAACAAATTAATAGAGTTAAGCAACTAATATATGAGTAACCTCATAACTGCATTGGTAGAATAGAAGAACTGTTCGAATATTCAGGCAACAAATTGGTAAAGTTAGGCAGCTTATATGTACATTTAGGCATGATTTCGGCATTATTAGAAATTAACACGCGCTGAAACAACTTTGTTACTCAACTTCAGTACTCCACAAAGCAAATTTGTTACTCGACGAAGCAATTTTAGTGCGCGACCAAGCAAGGTTTGTAGACGACTAAGTTAGACAACAAATTGGTAGAATCGAGCAACTAATATATACAGTCAAGCAACAAATTGATAGAATTGATGTATGCAGTTAGCTCTCAACATCATGTGTATTGTGCACAGAAGATCCTGCCTAGAGGCAAAACGACATGTTACCACGTGTTCCTGATGAGAGAGAAGGAAATAAGAAGGCAAAAGGCAAATTTAACACAACGCTGCCGCTTCTATCTTTCTCTCTCACGCAGATATTTTCTCTCAGAAATCGACACTTCTGTTGCTCGTCCTTGCTTCCTGATTTTCTCGGTTCAAGCCGAACGTGTGCGGCGAGCTTCGGCTCGATCTGTTGTGCCGCCGGCCGGCGCGTGGGAGCAACTCCGGCTGTTGTTGTCGAGCGTGCGTGGGTACTTCTCTGCCTGCTGCTGCTGCTGAGTGCTGACTGCACGGCCGGGCGCAACGAGCTAGCCAGACGAGGGGCCTGTCCTCTGTCCAGAGTGTTGCGGCGGACTGCAGGAACGAGATTGGGGTAGCCCGGTCTTCGTGCCCCGGCGCTCTGCGGCCGCCCCTACCGGCGGCGACTAGGAGGCCCTGGGCGGCGCCACGAGCTCTGCGGCCGCCCCTACCACCCGTGTAAGCTGGCGAGTCGGCCGCACCGGCGTGGTAGTGTACTGCACGTGGTACGCCACGTCAGGGGGGAAGGCGTCGATGGCGTGGCGGCGCCCCCCATGGACGTCGAGTTGGGAGATGGGGTACTGGATTGGAACCACGACTGGAGGAGAGGCACGGCGACGGAGCAATGGCGGCGCGGCGAGTCGCCGGTGCGGGAATCTGCCGCGACGAGCGGTAAGGGTGCCCGGCACCACGCCATGGCTTGCCCGCCTCCGCGCCGTGGATTCTGCAGCGACAAAACGAGCGCGGCTAGGGTTCCGCCGCGGGAGACGTGTTGGGGCCGGCGCTGAAACGAGGTGACCGGGGCGGAGTGTCGCCGGTGGTCGTCGGGGGCGGCGGGCGGCGGCGTTTGCTGTGTGGAGATGAGAAGAAAGAGAAAGGGGATCGGGACTCGGGAGAGAGACAAAACTTCTCCACCTTCGGTTTGTCGCTGCGTAGCGGGGACCTCTCCGACAAGGTCGCACCTGGGCACGAATCACTGCGCCCCGAGCAAGGATCGTACGACGTGCGTGCTGCCGTTCGGTTCGACGAGATAACGCACGCGCGTTTGGAAGCTTTTAGTGATTATAACTTTTTATTCAAGGGGTACGGGTCACCCCTACTTAAGGATCTTTTTTCCATTGCACGCTCTTGCTTCAACTTCGCAAATAATACAAATCCTTTGACTGAAAATTACTTATAATACAGTTTTCCCTAGCCTGAGTCGGCTAAGATGCTGGTGATCGAGGGTGGTCGATAGCACCACCCTATTGTCGCGGCCCTTCTCAGGTTCCACCCGTCACCTCCTTCCATCTCTAGGCATTTATCCGGTGCCTGCGTCATATCGCGATCCATTGTGCGTGTAATCTGGATCGACTTTAGGTTGAGCTGAAGTGTGTGTGAGTAATTTGAAACCGATTTGGGATATGCATCCTTCTAGTTAGGCTGCTGTGTAATGTACTAATGCGTGAACCTGTAGCTCCACTGCCAGGTGAGACCGTGAGAGTATTGGGGCAGAACTTGACTGGTTCCAATTCGGTCGTGCATGTCAGGGATTTCAGAAGCCTCCAAGACGATCAAGCTCTGGGAATGCTTCACTAATATGCACCACGATCGTATTATTGTGCACTGAGCGTGTAAAAGATGTGCTCATTACTGTCCCAAGATAGGTTCATAGAGTGCTGATACTTTTTGGTGGTATCTGCAGAACCATGCAGTTTTTACAAGGGGATTTTTCTCTTCCTTTACTAGTGGACGTGCACGTGCAACACACGTGTCATAATCTATTATGAAAACATAGCAACAGTGAAAGAAATTCATATGTGCTTGCGTGTGTGCTTCGCCGCCTGTCGAGATAGGGCTACGCGTGATGGCTAGCCGGGTCGGGGTGCTCGTCACCGACCAAGCGTGGGGCAGCAACGGGCGTGCACTTGCTGATCCTCGCCGTGGAGCTCGCCGGCCTGTGTTGCCTTGGCATGTCGATGGGAGCACGCAGGCGTGGTCGTGGTGACCATCCTCGCCTTGTCCAACCGCGCCCGAGGAGGGACCCGGCCGTGGCGAGGAGGGTGTCGCGCGATGATTGGTCGAGTAGCACGCACGCTACAATCGGTGCACGAAACCGAGATATATTTCTAAGATAGCAAAATACTCGTGGGTTGCGACGGCCGAACAAAATCAGACCTCATTGTGCTCATTTAAATCATCATATATAGACTGGTGTTTGTAAAATTGCTCAACCAGTTATATTTGACAATATTACAACAGGCATTTTACCATAATTGTCCAAGGAAGAATTTGTTATATATCTAGTAAGACATGGTCGATGGGAAACCGGATTTTTTTTCCTCGACAAAACAATCAAATTATAGTAGGTTGTGAAAGAAAACAATTATGTTATAATTTCTTAGGAAATCAACTCCACTATCTCGATTACTGGATAGAGCAATTGAGAACTACGCAGTACTCAAGGATTTTAGTTTGGTATGGACTTGCAATTACTGAACCATGTAGGGCTGTTGTACTGTAACTTTTCCGATTGGTTGTGACTTGTGATAGAATTAATTAAACCGTTATGAAATACATGTTATAGAACCAAACGTCCATTACAGAACCAATGCAGTAGTACTACTTTAACTTTTACAAGTATCGAAAACAAAAAAAACTACTTTAACTTTTACGATTGGTTCTGACAGAACTAATTACAGAGAAAGTAACGTGAGCATACCCGTAGAATATCTCTATGTGATGTCGTGTTGTTGTTGCTGCTCATTCCGCTGCTGCTGCCGCGTACTATTGTTGGTGAGTTTGTCATGCTTCCGCTTTCGCCGTGTAGAGTTGATCAAAACTACCACTTTTCAGGACTTAATTACAGTTTGGTACCACTTTTTATTTGAATCGCACAAACGTCCCATATTTTTCTGAAGATTTCGCAAAAAAGTCAAATCCTGAATTAATCGCGAATTGAGACGTGGGCAAATTAACACCTTAACTGACAGTGGACTCACTTGTCAGTCTAATAAAAATAAAATAATCTGAAAAAAAATATATGAAAAAAAAAACCCGAGGAGGTCCCAGCCCGGACGCGCTCGCCTCGGTGCCGTCCTGGAGCAGCGCACCTCCCCCGCGGACGGCGGCCAGCAGGGGCCACGGATGGCGCCCAGAGCAGCTCATCCAGGAGCAGCGCCCAGGATGTAACATCCCAAAATTATTAATCAGTATTATTATTCCAAAAATGAGAGCCAACAAAAACTTTTGCTAAATTATATGTGTTGATCTCATATTGTTGCTTGTGTTATCTAGTTCTTGTTAATTGTGTGTTTCTTGCTCTAAATAAAAACATGAAGAAAAGAAGAGAAATAAAATAAAAGCAAACCAAGAAAAATAATGTGACAAGTGTCACACAAAATTCTCCAAGTGAGAAATTATATTTATTCCAAATAAAATTTAGTGGAGTGGTAATGTAAACACTCCCATTTTATTCTTACTACTTTTCCCTCTCAAATAATATTTTGAACTAGTTTTAAAATTCTAAAGTAAAATCAATTGAAATAAACCAATAATACCATAATTAAAACCCTATGAACAAAAACGATTCAAAACATTTTATTTTGAAATGCCAAATTTTGTGGAGCTTCTACATGTTATGGGGAAGCCTCACAAATATTTGCAAATTTTTCTAAATAGTATAAGTGCCCCAAATAAATTCCTAAAATGCTACTGGATTGAAAAAGAAATAAAAGAAAAGCAGAAAAGAGGAGGCAGGGGGTTTTCTGCAAAAACGTCATCCCCTACCTCTCTCCTAGCTCTGTCGCGCGCCGTGTCGCCATGGTCGTCGACGCCGCGCCCAGGCCCCCAGGCCCCCCCAGCTCGCGCCTGCCCTCGCGCCGTGCCTCTGGACGCAGAGGAGAGCACTCGAGCGCCTCTCTCGCCCCAATGCCGCCCTGTCCCTCTTTGCTCCGCCGAGGAGAGCTCGACGGCGCCGGCCAAATTCGGCCCCCCCTCTGCTCCCCGACACACACCACTCCACCCAGCTGCTCCTAGACCGCGCCCGGACCCCGGTAGACACCGCGACGCCACGTACCTCGCACCACCGCGGCGCAATCGAGCGGAGGATCTCCTCGGGAGCGCCATGGACGCCGACCGTGCTCTGCGACCACCATGGACCGCCCCGCGCTATAAAACCACCCCGAGCCCCTCTGGAAACTCCACACCACCCCCACTCCCTCTCCCCTGCTCCAATTTCTCCGTGCACCGCCAGGAGGGCGTGCACTGCCACATCCACTGCCGCCGTCGAGGTCGGACATGGCCGCAGCGCCACACCCCCATTCTCTCCCCTCTGGCCCGTACTCTCTTCCTCCTGGACACCGCACTCACCCGCCCTTGTTTCCCTTTGATTCATGCACAGACGCGACCGCAGGAGCTCGCCGGAGTCCGTTGCCGTGGCCGTGGAAGTCCGACGCGTCGCCATCGCCGCTACACGCCGCCCCAGCAAGTGCAACTCACGCCACGACCTTCCCCGAGCCTCCGCCGTCGATTCGCGTCATCCCCGCCTTCTGCCGTGCCCTCTAGATGAGGTTTCCAGCCACCTCGCCGTCGCCGGAGCCACGGCGCCGCCCGATTTGGGTCGTCGCCGATGGACTCGAACGTGGGCCGTTGGATCTAGATCCAACGGCAGCGTACCCCTTCGCGTTTAATAGACGCTGACGGGATAGCCCCACCCGTCAGCAATTTAATAATTTCCACCCGTGCACTGAGTCACTGACCTGTAGACCCCACCTGTCATAATTTTCAACATTATCCAGAGAACAAATAAATTCAAATTTAAATCTCCTCTGGAATTTCAGTACTGGCATCAACTTAGAAAATCAATATCTCGAGATTTATAGATCCAAATAAATCAAATCCAAATGTTCTGGAAAGCTTATAAAATTGTTTAACCAACCCAAGTGGTCTCATTTCATTTAGATAAGTAATAAAAATGTATTATTAAAAATACTACAGAAGGTTTAAAATCTAAACTTGTTTGTTTCTGATACTCTGTTAAGCCAAATAATTCCAAACCAATTTTGTTAGCTTAGTACTGTCATGTATTAGCTTCTCTATTTTGGTAGAATTAATTGGGCAGTGATAATTGTTTAGTATAAAGATGAAGTTAGAAACCCTTCTGCACTAAAGCAATTAAATATGTTTAATGGTTAATCTAAATGAGTTAGGACCAATTTTGTAGGTCACATTTAGTCATGTTTAGTTACCCCTAAAAGGATTTAATTTTAAGATCAACAGAACTTAATTGGTAGCTAAAACTTGATTATTAAGTTACTGGATTAAAACAAGTATGTAGGGAGTTTGGTAACTCCAATTAATCCAAACTCAATTGTGTTGTCTTCTACACATCAGTAGCTTTCTATAGAAATTTAGTTTGTATTTTTGTGACCAACAGAACTCAAGTTGTGGAATTAAACATGATCAACAAGTTTCTGCCATAATTTAGACATAAACAAATAATGTTTAATTCAATTAAATTGAAACCAAATTGTATTGTTTGTTATGTGCAGTAGCTATTTGTGATGTTTAGGATTGAAATGTTGTGATGTTGCTTGAGTAGTTTAGTGATTGTTTGTATTTGTTTGTTTATTAATTAGACGAGAACGCTGTCGGATTTATCGAGGAAGGAGAGTTTGTTGAATCTGAAGATCAAGACCAAGGTCACTTTGCCGAGCAAGGCAAGCTACTCTCTGAGCTTGCACCCCAAATATATGCATGTATTTTGATATCATGATTTACTCTTAAAGCAAAGATTTATAAAACCTTTTCAAAACATATATGGAAATTATTTTGCCACCTATGTAGAGATATAAGATAATTATGTCAAAATTATAGGATGGGAAAAACAAATATTGTTTATTCAAAACTCCTTTGAAAATATTTGTGTGATTATGGAATACCGAGATGTCGGTGTTGAAATGGAGAAGTGGAGAATGGAGATGTTTGAAAAATGCACAGTGTGTCCTTGTACTTACGTCAACCAGCCGATACCCTGTGCGACCACATTTACCCACATATGGGAAAAGGGCTTAGTCATATAATTTGCTCATATTAGTATGGGATGCCTCATCGACGGAGATGACTCCGTTGTGCATGAGGGATAGTTTGTTGATCTACCCCTGACCCGGGTCCTCGCTCAAACTCTATGGAAAGATAAGGAGGAGGATTGAAGGTTCCACCATAAACCGCCGAGCAAAACCTATGAGTCCTCACACTTAGATTCCGACGGGCTGGGTTAAGTGTTGATGGAAGTGTCATATGGGCAGGGTCCTCTACTAGCATGAGCAAAGGACAGGCTAGGTCGGCGGCTTACTTCGCATACACCTTGTATGGCGAGACGTGGCAGACACGATGAGTTGCCGGATGGATGTGGGAAAAGCGTGCTAACTCTGCAGAGTGTAAAACTATTCGAATAGCCGAGTCCTCGGATATGGACAGTTGGGAGGCCCTACTTTGACCATGTGCAAGTTTTTGAAAGACTTTGAGTTTTAAAAAGAAAATGAAGTGGAGAATGTTCCATACACCTATACCAATGGATCGGTATGAGGTTGTTGGAGGAAGTGGACCATGACGGACTATGGTCGGAAAAAGGAGGAGTTTTGGAAAAACAGATAAAATGGTGATTTCTTTAAAGATAGTTATAAAACTCTTCTTACCTTTTTCAATAAAGATATAGAGATGTTTTAAATAAATAAAAGTTGGAAATTTAAAAAAACTAGTGCATACTCATGTTGGGGTAGTTTGCGAGTACATTCAAATGTACTCATATTGGTTTCGTCCCTGGCTATTGTCCTAGCCAGACTACGAGGAGGGGCACTTCGCCGAGCAGGAGTATGGCGACTTCTACGCGAACTAGGGATCTCCATAAGTCAGCTGCCTGTCGGGTCGTCTTCGTTAGGATTCGATGTCTACTACGCCGTAGCTTCCGCTGATATTTTGGTTTGGCCCATGAAGGCACCTATGTAAGACTTGGTCTAAATGACCATTTATGTAAGACTTTTAATTCGGTATTGTAATGGATGTAAACTTTGTATCCAATTCGGATTATGTGCAACGACAGACTGATCACGGGATCGTTGTGTTAAGCATAATCGGATATTTCGGACAGCTAGTCCGGGGTCCCCACACTGGAGCAGCTCGTCCTGGCGTCCAGGCCAGCGCCCAGAGCAAGCAGCGTCCAGGCCTAGAGCCCAGAGCAAGCAGCTCGTCCAGGAGCAGCGTCCATGCGGACGCCGCCCAGGAGCTGCCGGCCGCGTCGCGTCGCCGCGCGTGCTCGTTGGCCGGGGTGCGCTCGCGTCGCCGCGCGTGCTGGCCGACCACGTCATCGTCCGAGCTGTACTCCGCTTCTTCGCGCACCCACACGTGCAGCAGCTAGCCATCGCACTCCCGCGGCGGAGCTGTAAGTAGTACGCGTGGCGGTTGGTCGGGAACCCGAGGCACCGCGGCCTACCCGGCGTCCGCGCCGGAATTGACAGAGAATCATGGAAGCTTGCCAAGTGCAACCACGGACACATCTGCACCTGCAGCAGGGGCACGCGTAAACAGGAAGGTGAAGGTGGTGGCGTGTACGTACGCATGCTAGCTACTCCACCTAGCTAGCTCGCTCGCTCTGAATTCCGAGCTAGCTACTCCGTCCAGGTCCAGGTAGGTAGTACTACATTAGCAGGTCACGCGCTCAGCGTTGCGTCCGCACGCATGGGACGCACGTCCGGTCGGCCTAACTCAGGGAAAGGGGCGCATGTCCGGTCGGCCTAACTTAGGGAAAGACAAAAATAACGATTCGGAGATGAGTGTCAATTTAGTAGTATTATGTGATTTGGTGGGAGGGTAAAACGGGAAAAATCGGACATTGTTGA
The DNA here is from genome assembly GCA_947311845.1 of Poa pratensis. Lineage (NCBI taxonomy): Eukaryota > Viridiplantae > Streptophyta > Magnoliopsida > Poales > Poaceae > Poa > Poa pratensis. The sequence continues at coordinate 1,700,632 of CAMZMU010000035.1, forward strand.
GTTGTCAAACATTGGGACGATCTGGGCTGTTTGATCGGATATTGAACGGTTCAGATTTAAAGTATCCCAACAAGTTTGCTCTTTTAATAGTAGTATAGATATGGGTTTTGTGGTATGTCACACATTTTTTACCATGATCAGTCACATGAGTACACGAAAAAAATCCCTAAGGGTGTACATATGAGAGAGAGAGGGGGAGGGAATTCTTTGATGGCTAGTGGTATCATACTCATGTAATGTCACGACAATTTCTTCTCGATGCCGATACGAGAGAGGGGGGGGGGGGGGGGGGGGTCGGCTTAAGGAAGAGACGGGGCTATCAAGTCTTTTTTTTTGTTGTATGTTATTAGGGGCAAGTTTTGTCCTGAAAATGTTTGTGTTTCTATGAACAATGTGTTTTCCTGTTTTATTTTCATATTAGCAGGATATCGTGTTCCATTGGAGTATTGTTTGTCGATGGCGGACTACTGGGGGGCAAGGACATAGTGAGATAGGTGAACGTGTGTAATCTACGTGTTCTATGTAAGGCATATAAATGTAGGAAAATAAGTATATTAGTCAATTTAAATAACTATAGAGGAAACTATTCAATTTTTACGATTGTGATTGTAGTATTTTTCGGCTTTTAGGGGCAAAGTTTTTCTTATAAGGACATGCCAAATAGTTAATTATAGGCCAATGAAGGGAACTTAAATCATAAGAAGGATCATTCTTATTTCTTTGTCGTGTTTCCGGGGCCAATTTTTAAAAGTAGGTTAATTATATGATAATTGAAGGCATTTTTTTTTGGGGCAATCTTTTTTACTAAATTATCCAAATCCAGCCAAATAATTTGTTAGACAGTGTCAATCATTATGGAGGCAAATTATTGGTCAATGAAGGCAAGTTCCATCATATGGTGTCTCATACGTGAGAGGGAGGGGAGGAGAGGTAAAGCATGAAGTTGGGATCACATATCTTTTTTTGTCACAATGTAGCAATGCACAACTGTTAAGTTAGGTTTCTGCTTCGGTGCTCCGCCGCTGGCAAAAGTTCGGCCGCGAACAACACACGGACGGCCGCGATCTTCCTATACCTCTTCATAATCAGGGGTACGACGGTCTGTTTAAAAAATCTGACGGGTACGTACAACCCTGTAGAAAGCTCGTACGACCCGTGCAATTGTATGTCGTACCTTGGGCCGCTAGAGGATGGTGAGGCAGACGTTGTCGGCCGGGATCGACGCAGACGATATCAGCTGAGACGTGATCAACGGAGACGAGCACGGCGCCGCAACGAGACGTGAATGATGGAGCTCTCTTCGGGAGGTGTGTCGATCATGGAGGTCGTGCGACTTACCTAACGGAAAAGACGAGCACACACGTTGTGGGGTTGTGCGCCACAGTTTTTTCCGGGTCCTGTACCTGTACCATATGAATACGCTGGGTAATACGGGGATTGAATCTTAGCTTCGCAAGTCCAACGAAAAATAACCCAGGACAAACTTACCCTTGAAGTTTCGCCAGGGCGGAGCACCGAAGCAAGCCTAGTTAAGTTAATACTCCCTCCGTATCAAAATATACGACTTTGTGCATGTTGGGCCCAAATGCATTTAGACATGTTTTAGTGCAAGATTCAACAGGTGTATTTGGGCACAACATGCACGAATTTTTATATTTTGATACAGACGGAATAGTAAAGATATTGCAGTTCAGGAAGAGTGACGTCGAGATTTTTGGGATATCCTCCGGGATTCCACAAAACTTTTAAGTGATGTCATGTGTATATGCATACCCAAGTATGGTCTCGTTCGTTTCGTTGCCCACACTGAGCGTAGCATCCCATCTTGTCAACGAGAAGCGTTGTATTGCCGAACCATTATAATTTGACTCCAACTTTTGTAACACCAAGACAAAGACCAGGTTTAGAATTACTCTATCCATTGTGACTTTTATTTGGTCAATAACCCACAATTTTTACTAGTACGACGTTTTCATAGTAAATTTTTAAGTAAGTACTCCATCCATACAATACAATATTACAATTTGTACGAGCCCAACTAATTACTCCTCGAATTAGTCGTAAAGAAAAGACATACTCGTAACAAAAAAATACCCCTCGAAATGCCCATTCAGCTATCTGCCGGCGACCTCACTCACCGTCGCCGCCGCCGCTGCCGAAAATGCCGGTGAGGTTGGTCGACATCAACAACCCTTCCTCGCATCCATCCTCAGGTTCCACCCGCCACCCACTGCCCTGCCCTCCCTCCCCTTTCTATCGCACTATCCACGCGCGCCCTTTTAGGTTCGTCGCAGCCCCAGATCCGAGCGTAGAGTGGTCAGGTAACAGCACCGGATTGACCCAACCTGTGCATAACCTAGATTGGCCATAGGTTGAACCGGAGCGTGTGAGTAATCTGGAGAACTGATTGGATCTGTATGACTGTATCCTTCTGACTGCTCTAATTCGGCGACTCGTCCAATGTGTTATTTTGGTTACAGCCTCCGAAATGTTTGTCATTTTGTGTCAGTAAGCTTCCTAGATTTTCAGTATTGGGAATGTCTGACTGAATTTGATCATTCATTCATCAGTGGTGAATGTGTGCTACAGTTTTAGAGGTCCTGAATGGGTTGAAGCGTGTGAAAGCTATTCTCACTACCGTTCCAAGTTGCTCTTCTCGTTCTTGGAGGAACGGGTTAAATGTAAATTTGGTCCATGCTTTTTTGCATCAGGGATTTCAATTTAACTTTGAAAGATTAACACGAACAAATAAAATGTTTTCGCTTTGCAGCCTTAGCTGTCTTTATGCCGTTTTTCTAGTTTGGTGGCTCGCTGTAATTCGGCGTGCAAGGGATTCTGCCGAGAACCTGCAGCTGCAGTGCTAGCTGAGAGCCTGAGAGTGTTGGGGTCCATGCTGCGGCTGGTTCCAACCTCTGAAATGTTTGTGATTTCGTGTCTATGGGTTTCAGGAAGCCTCCTAGATGATCAAGTGTTGGGGATGTCTGACTGAGAAACTCATCATTCATGAGTGGTGGATGCGTGTTACAGTGTTAGCTGTCCTGAATGCGTCCAGCGTGTGAAAGCTCTGTTCGTTACTGTCCCAACTTGCTGCTTTGGGAAGAAAAAGAGAGAAGCACAATGATATATCGTTCTTGGAAGGACAGGCTAACCGTAAATTTGGTCTGTGCTTTTGCGTCGGGACTCTTAAATTAACTTTGAACACGACCATTGGTTTAATGCCTTTCCTTCCCTTCAACAGAGCAAAATAAATAAATGTGCACCGTAGCTGCATCTGTGATCTTTTCTAGTTTCGTAGCTTGTCACATAATCCTGACTGAAATTCTTGTTGCAGGTCAAGATGCAAATGCCGGCTAGGCGCGGAGGAGGCTTAAGTGTGTGCTTGCTAGGAGATATTTTTTGGCCTTGGTATGTGCGTTGAAAACTTAGCCACCCTATCCCGTATTCCGTGGGAAGGAGGGAGTTCTGTCATATACTCATTCTTCATGCTACAGTCATGATAGGTTGCTCAAATGCCAAGGAGTTCTGCTTTGAAGACCATGTAATCCAGGTCTGCGACTATTTAATCGATAGCGCCTGTATGGATTTGCTCGTCTGCTATTGCCTTGTCTGCATAAACTCTCAACTTAAGGTGTTATTAATCAATACAATATATATATATATATATGTTAAGTATTGATACATGGAAATAATATTCGTCTTTGGGTATCAGATTTCCCTAGCTCGATCTTGTGCTGATGCAGTAACACACTCAGGTTCGGATCCGGGTTGACTTTACATACACGCTATGTGGTAAACACGATTATGCAACAACTTATTCAGGCAGTTAATACTATTGAAGCGAGCCTAACCGCTTCTTCAATTTCCTCTCAGATATGCATCTCTGACTCCATGTAGCTTCGCAGCCACCTCCTGCATGTTGATACGTTCACCCGGAGATGGCTTGGTGCAGCAAAGGCCAACATTTAGCATAGATTGCAGGTAACGTACACCTTCTTGCTTCAAGTCTGTTGAAGTTTCATGGCAAAGCTCCAACTCTTCTAGCAGCTGGGGATCCACAATCTCCATTACACTATCAGGGAAGTTGATCTCTGTAAACTTTACAATGCTCAATCCATCCTTAAACATGGCATCAGTTGGCCTTCTTCGAAGGAATATTTCGAGGAGAACAACACCAAAACTGTAAACATCTGCGGCAGTTGAAACTTCACCACCCCTGCATACTCTGTAGAATGCATAAATCGGAGTTAATTTCACATTCACTGGTTAACTTCAAAATGAAAAAAATGTAGCAACACATGATAGAAGAAAGACCATTACCTGGAGCAGCATATCCGATCGTTCCCTTTAGTGCACCGAAGAGTAGTTTGAATTACCAATAGATAGCTTTGTTGAATCAACTTTGAATCTTGCCAGGCCAAAGTCTCCAACATGAGCTGTCATATTAACATCCAAAAGAATGTTGCTAGGCTTCAAATCACAATGAACCATTGTTCCTTGGTTGTTATGATGTAGGTACTCCATTGCATCTGCCACATCAACCATAATGCTCATCCTTTGAGCCAATGTAATACAGTTCAAGTCTGAAGTGCTTTCATGGTCTCGAGTTGAGTATAGTAGTTTATCCAAATCTCCTCGTGGCATCAACTCATACACTAGGGCTTTGAAATCATTACCATTAGAATCAATGCTTGAGCATGCAGTCACGATAGGGACGAGATTACGATGCCGCACATTTCTCAACACATTACATTCTGCAATGAAGCTCTTTTGTGCTCCTCTTGTCTCTAGGTTGAAGACTTTTATGGCAACCTCATTATTGTTCCCAACTAGTTTTCCTTGATATACAGAACTATATCCCCCTCTGCCAATCAAGTTGGACGTTGAAAATCCCTGTGTTGCTCTAGCTAGATCATTGAAAGAAACTTCGGGAAATTTTCTAGCAAATGATGGCAGAGCATAGGTTTTCCCTTGTGTTTTTCTCTCCACAGAAATAAGAGAACTATGGCCATAGCAAGTGATGCCATACTGGCTATTGCAATTGGGATAACTGCTTTGAGCACTAAAGATTCCTTGTGCCGAGTTGAATTTGAAGGAATAACATTACATGCTAGCAAGTGTAACTCTAGTGCCCCACCACAAAGCCTCGGATTTCCATCAATCCGCACGGCAGTAATATTCTTGAAGATCCCTTTTGTTGGAACCTCGCCATGAAGATGGTTCAGTGACAAATCTAGCTTCTCAAGAAATTGTAGGTTGCCAAGAGATGTTGGTATTGAGCCAGTTAAGTTATTGGTAGACAAATTCATAGCTGTGAGGCTGGTTATGTTACCTAAAGAACTGGGAATGCTTCCGCTGAAAATATTTGAGTCTAACCTAATGTCTTCTAAACTTTCACAATCACCTAGAGTGTTTGGGATATCTGCATATAGCTTATTTGATGACACTGCCAAATATACAAGTTGTGTGGCATCACCAATATTGATTGGAAGTTGTCCATCGAGGTTGTTGAAAGATAAATCAATTAACAACATTGTCGTGATTCTAAATATCTCCATCGGAATCTTACCATGAAGATTGTTTTTAGAAATGTCCAACTCTTGAAGCATTGGAAAGTTCCCAAAGCTTGGTGGAATATGGCCAGTGAATTGGTTTGAGTATAGATCGAGCATTCCCAATCGAGACAAGTTTGACAAGGATGACGGAATGGTCCCCGTAAAGAAGTTTGTGAATAAACTTATTTCCTGCATTTTTGTGAGAGTTCCAATCCACTCTGGGACCACACCAGTAAATTGATTTTCTCCTAGTGTTATAGTAAACAGGTTTCGAAGGTTTGCTATGCCGGAAGGAAAATCTCCTGATAGTTCATTTTCTGCCAAGTTAGCTCCTGTAGTTGATTGGATAGGTTACCTAATGAACTTGGTACATGCCCTGATAGACGATTTATACTCATCGCAAACATCTTTAGCTCCGTGCAATTGCTTAAGCTGTCCAAAAATTCCCATTCTTCCTTGCTATGTGCTTGGAGTTGATTATCTTCAAGATTCAACCAAGTGAGCTTTGTAAGTTTGCCAATTGTGGTGGGCACCAACCCAGTAAAGTTGTTACCTGACAAATCTATTGCGTTTAGATTACAAGCATTAGTGAATGAACTAGGAATGTGCCCTACAAAGAAGTTGCCATCTAATAGAAGATCAAGGATTAAGTGTCGCTCGACAAGTCGCGACAAGTCGCACGACTTGTCTACTTGTCGGTACCCAGCGACAAGTTCAAAACCTCGACAAGTTGCGACAAGTTGCGACAAGTCACGACTTGTCGCGCGACTTGTCTACTTGTCGGTACCCGAGCGACAAGTTGCGACAGGTCGACTCGTAATCCTTGTAGAAGATTCTGGAGATTGGGCAGAGAGGTATAGAGAGTTGGTGGTACCTCTCCACTTAGACCATTGTAAGCAAGGGTAAGGCTGACGAGAGTAGAAAGATTCAAGATTACTTGTGGAAACCTGCCTGTCAGCTGATTGCCACTCGCTTGCAGGTACTGCAAGCCTGACAAATCGGCAAACTTGCTTGGGATATTTCCCTTGATGTGATTGAATGCTCAACTAATCATGGTCAATGTTGTGATATTGGCAAGAGAAGCTGGAATTGTACCAGTGAGGTTATTAACTGCAAACCGCAGCACCTGAAGGTTGGGAGGCAAGTCAGCGGGAAATCGGCCAACTAGATTGTTATTTGAAACATCCAACACCTTGAGCTTCGAGCAGTTTGCAAAACCCGGTATCCTACCATGCAGCGTGTTATTGCTCAAGAGGAGGGTTCGGAGGCTATGCAGGTGACCGAGGGATTGTGGGATCTCCCCGGTGAGCGTGTTCTCCGCAAGGGCCAGAAAGTGCAGAAATGTTAGGTTGCCAAGAGAAGGAGAGATGTGTCCTACCAAACCTTTACTTGTGAGGTTCAGAGAGGTGACACGGCGTGGCAAAGTATTCTCCACCCTGCACGAGACACCTTCCCAGTTGCAGAAGTGGGTTCTGTCGTTCCAGGACATGAAGACTTGATGCGGGTCGAAACTGATTGCATCCTTGAATTCAAGCAGCGATAGCCGATCTGTCTCGTTGCCATACAAGGAGCTGCAGACGATGGCATGGGCACCACAAGCGAGCAACACCAAGAGAAACGGGGCAATTGCTCGAACTTTCATGGCTGGGTAGATAGCTATGTGTGTAGTCTAGTCGAATCTGAACCGATCTTCAGTATTCTCTGCATATGCATACATAAGAGCAAGGATAACTGTAAATAGACAGTTACTAATATACATATGTTAGCAGATGTTTGTTCATGGATATGTGAATATTTACCTGGCGATCTCTTCTTCCGTCTCACCATAAGCATTTCCATTCATGGCAGGAGCAGGAGCTGCATCCACGACAGCAGGGCGGAGGCGAGATGTGTGTGTGTGTCTGTGTGTGTGCAGGTTTGGAGTGTTTGAGATTCAGCTTCACTGCTGCGGCCTTAATTTATAGGCGCGTTGCTGATCTACTACCACAGATTTGCTGCTGCTGGTGTTGTCCGGCCGGCATCACAGTTCACTCTCAAATAATGCCGCTAGACGACTCCATCTGGTGCTTTCATGGCAAGAAGAAGACTGACTATGGGTCATCGTCGTTCAACTTGGTCAAAAAAAGAAGAAAGGGGAATCTCTCTCACATATGTATGGTCTGGTCAGAAATGACAACCGGTACCACTTTCATGGACAGGTACCTACAAGGTGGACAGTAGCTCGTCGTGAAGCCGCTGCCGACCTGCCGTTATCTCGATGGGTGGAGGCCACGCAAATTTAAGGCACCATGTCTGGTTGCGATGTACTCCCTCCATTTTTTAATATAATATGTCTTAGGTGTTGTACATGTTTAGATACAGACTAATATTAGTGAATATATACGCTAAAACATGTCTAGATACATGTTGATACATATGAATGTGAAAAATGGATAAAACATCTTATATTTAAAAGCGGAGGGAGTAATAATACGGATGAATATACATGGACGGACTCCTTTTGGCGAATCTAATAGGAGGAAAGAAAATGGCCCTTAGTTTTCTAAATATATCCTTTTTGGAAAAAACAATAAATTTTCATATAAATCACGCGGGGGGGGTCTAATTTTTTCTGACAACTCGAACCACTCTTTATTCATCATTAAATATGCAGGGATACATCAGAAGCTAAGAGACACTAGTAGGAAATACCCTATCTGTGGCGCACCAAAAAAGACTTTTGTGGCGCATGGGTTGGTGTGCCACAGAAGTCACTCCACTAAATTTTATTTCTGTGGCGCATTGGTTGGTGCGCCACAGAATTCTCACATTTCTGTGGCGCACCCACAAGATATGCGCCACGGAATTCTTAAAAAAAATGAAAAATTCAAAAAAATTCAGGAAAAAATGAAATAATTTGGAAAACCTAAATATTTGAATTTTTTTAACCTATCTCAGATACTCAAATTGTTCTAATCCAAGCACGCTTAACCACTAAGTTCTATTCAGCTCAGCCACCCTTGTGCTACTCAAGTTCTTATTGTTATAAGTATCATATCAACCCTCTTAAGCCTTGTATGTGTATATATGTGTGTGTAGTTTATGTGTGTATTTGTGTTTTTAATTTTCAAAAGTTTCAAAAACTTCAAAAGTTTCAAAAAAAATTGAAAAATCTCAAAAACTTCAAAAAATCTCAAAAACTTCAAAAAATTCAAAAACCCAAAAAAAATCAACATGACAAAAAATCTCGAATTTTTTGAATTTTTGAATATTTTTGATTTTATAGAAAAAAAACTTCTTTTTGAAATAACTTTTTACTCTTTTGGAATTTTCCGAATCAAAGTTCACCGGGTAAACCCGAGTGAAATCGAGCTCCTTTTTTCTCACAATTTTTCTGACATACTAAACGTATTTTTTCGACGTTGTATGCAAAAGTTATGGCCATGTCAATATATTTTTTTGTTTTTCGTAAAAATATCAAAATTTCTATACCAACTAGACACTAAAACCTAACTACATGCCAAAGTATTTTATTTTCGAATTTCTTATGCGCCACAGAAAGGGTCATTTCTGTGGCGCATGGACACCATGCGCCACAGAAAGAACCATTTCTGTGGCGCACCCACCACCATGCGCCACAGAAATGGTTCTTTCTATGCCATGCGCCACAGAAATGTCCCTTTTTGTGGCGCGAAATTCTGTGGCGCATGCAAAACTATGCGCCACCGAAATATTTTCATATAACTCCCAACAACTCGAACCACTCTTTATTCATCATTAAATATGCAGGGATACATCAGAAGCTAAGGGACACTAGTAGGAAATACCCTATCTGTGGCGCACCAAAAAAGACTTCTGTGGCGCATGGGTTGGTGCGCCACAGAAGTCATGCCACTAAATTTTATTTCTGTGGCGCATGGGTTGGTGCACCACAGAATTCTCACATTTCTGTGGCGCACCCACAAGATATGCGCCACAGAATTCTTAAAAAAATGAAAAATTCAAAAAAAAAAAAATTGGAAAACCTAATTATTTGAATTTTATTTGAATTTTTTAACCTATCTCAGATGATGATATCCCGTTTGGTCACCCATCCTCAAATTGCTCCAACCCAAGCACGCTTAACCACTAAGTTCTATTCAGCTCAGCCACCCTTGTGCTACTCAAGTTCTTATTGATATAAGTAGCATATCAACCTTCTTAAGCCTTGTATGTGTATAAACGTATTTTTTCGACGTCGTATGCAAAAGTTATGGCCATGTCAATATTTTATTTTTGTTTTTTGTAAAAAAGGTCAAAATTCATATTTCAAAATTTCTATACCAACTAGACACTAAAACCTAACTACATGTCAAAGTATTTTATTTTTTAATTTCTTATCATTTTCTTTTCTTGTTTGCAAAACTGAAAAAGCGATCCACGTGGGGGGGGGGGGGGGGGCATCCGAGTTCAAAAAATTCTGTGACACATGGGACCCCATGCGCCACAGAAATGTCCCTTTCTGTGGCGCATGGACATTTCTGTGGCGCATGGACACCATGCGCCACAGAAAGAACTATTTCTGTGGCGCACCCACCACCATGCGCCACATAAATGGTTCTTTCTGTGGCGCATGGGGTCCATGCGCCACAGAAATGTCCCTTTCTGTGGCGCATGCAAAACTATGCGCCACAGAAATATTTTCTGTGGCGTACGGCGCACGGCTATTTGGTGCGTCACAGAATCCATTTCTGTCTATAGCTAGTTTCCTAGTAGTGGGAGGTATAATCTATTCATAGATGTGCCATATGAGGGCATTTATTTTTCTATAACAACTTGTGTTTACCTGAGGGCACTGGAATTTCAGGTGATGGGAAAATACCAAATTTTTTTGGCATTCTACGGTCCGAGTTAATTCAAAAAGTAATTTGAATTCAATTTTTTTCATCTCCAAACAAATAAAATTGCTACCCTAACTCTACCGTAAGTCCTAAACGGCGCAACTGTAAGAGCGTTCCCCAAGGCTGCCTTGCCGTTATTTTTCTGGCTGCAATTCTAAATATTTATTCTCCCTCAGCCAGACGCCTAACATTATTTGCTTATTGATGATGGTGATAGGCATTTTCCAACAATTGTTCGATAATCAGGTAGAATGAATCGGCTTAAGAGGAGTCTATACTTGTGACTAATGCCTTAGCTGAAAGAAGTTTTCTAAATTGGAGCTAGGGAAAAATTGTTTGGAGTCAACTATGTTACAAGAAATACTGTCTATACTTGTGACTAATGCCTTAGCTGAAAGAAGTTTTCTAAATTGGAGCTAGGGAAAAATTGTTTGGAGTCAACTATGTTACAAGAAATACTGAGTGGTTCGGTTATGTGTTTTGTTGAGAAGGATATCTTGGAAAAAATTGATCTTGAAATTGTCCTCAAAGATTTTGAAGTTTTTTAGTAGAGTCAATGGAATTTGGTTCAAGATATCCAATGAATCCAAACGGCACGTGCCGAAGCACAGAAGCACAACGCACAACACTAAGGGTCTGTTTGTTTGGGCTGCAGCTTTTGAGAAGCAGCTGTAGCTTTTGAACTATGGAAAAGCAGCTGTGAGAAGCAGCTGTTAGAAGCAGAGATTTGATGTTTGGCAGGAGTGTTGTTGGCAGCTGTAGCTGATGATTTTCTGTGTGAAATGTCTGGAATGCCCCTGAGTGCTGAAGATGTTATATAAGTGCCGATTTGAAGCGAAACAATTGTTTTTGACTTATTTAATTCATTAATACGATGTTTAGATAGCTAAATTATCCCAGTTTATCTATTTATATGTAATAACTGAAACACATATTTATCCAAATATAAAGCATTACATATATCCGAAAAATCATAACACTTCACATATATCCAAAAGACCGATCATAACACTTCACATATATCCAAAATACCATGCGAGGTTGTCTAACAAATATTTTACAAGGCTTCTCCATGAACCCAAAAGAACTACAAGCGTGGCATATCTACAACCATAATACATCACATATATCCAAAAGACCATGCAAGGTTGTCGAACAAATATATTACAAGGCTTCTCCATATGAACCCAAAAGAACTACGAGCTTCGCATATCTACAATACTACAATTCACCGCCTCTTGATGCGAACAAAGCATTCGCTATGTTGTCACGAATGTTGTTCATGCTAACATGGTCCTCTCCGAAATCATTGTCATTGTTGCCTCCTTGTGTGGAAACAACATGCCCTGGATGCATATAGTTCTCATCACTATCGCATCGATAGAAATCTACATCGAATAAGTGACTATCGCGAATGAAGTTACGGAGTGCTAAACAGGCAATGATAATCTCTGTCTGCTTCTCTAACGGGTAACTTGATATACCATGCAAGATGCGCCATTTCTGCTTCAACACCCCAAATGCTCTCTCAATAGCATTTCGCAAGGATGAATGGGCATGGTTGAATATTTCTTGCTTCCCGGTAGGAGCTCTAGCTAGTCTAAACTCAGGTAGATGATACTTGGTTCCTGTATATAGTGAAAGATATCCTTGCTGATTGGGATAGCCCGAATCAACTAGATAGTATCTTCCTGCATGAAACAAAAGTTAATGATAACATATATGACACTAATATCATGCAATGAAGAATGCACAAGCCTAACATATACCTGGAGGAGGATGAGGAAATTTTGCTTGAAACTTAAGCAATGTATCTTTGAATATCCTCGTGTCATGCACCGAACCTGGCCATCCAGCAACTATGGAGGTGAACCGCAAGTCAAAATCACAAACAGCCATGACATTCTGTGTGGAATATCCAAGTCGACCAACATGGTTGACCATATGAGCAGCTGGCACAATAACTGGTATGTGTGTCCCATCAATTGCACCAATTGCACCATTGAAATGAGGTGTAAACCTAGAGTCCCGTCGCCTCTCATGCACTGTTGGGAACTGTGGATCAATAAGCTTGATGATATCTCCCGCTAATTGATTCACACAATATAGCACCTCGGCAAACTTCCTATTGATTGTCTCCTTGGATCTCTTGAACCGGTTGTGAACTTGAGTCACGGATTGTGGACTACCAAGAGTCCACAAAAACATTCCAAGTGCCTCCTCGGAACACATGCGAGATGACCCTTCCAGACCATAGTTTTGAACCAAAGTGTCATGCAAAGAATCAAAACATGGCCTATGCATTCTAAACATGTCATAACAATCCTTCGAGTTGCCCAAGTTATCAAATACCCATTGTTGTCCGGTGCATCTTTGTTCTACCCTCTTTTTCTTCATTAGATGCTTCTCGGAGTGTTGAAGAACATGATACATCATTTGTGTATTCCGTCGGCGACGGCGCCTTCTTGATTCCATAAGTGCGGACTGAATGCCATCATCGCTGTCATTTGCATCACTACTCTGACTTGTGCTCATCTAAAAACAATAACATACAAGTGATCAGCACAAAATATATGATCAAACCAGCAGCATATATGACAAAACAGCAGCAAATATGCAACATATATGATCAACCAGCAGCAAAACAGCAACATATATGACAAAAAAGCAGCAAAACAGTAACATATATGATCAAAACAGCACCATATATGACAAAACAGCAGCAAAACATCACCATATATGATCAAAACAGCACCATATATGACAAAACAGCCGCAAACAACAACATACATAACCAACCAGCACCAAAACTACAACATATATGACCAAAACAGACATTAATAAAGGTAACACTTCCATCCATAGAGGGATATTCCAAGTCATATGGGTACATAACAAAGTAGTTAACATAACATGGTAGCATAGGGATACACTCTCAATTATGAGATGGGCATAGGGATGAAAATAAAGTAGAGCTAATTTCTCTTCCTATCCTCATATTGCAACTTCAACCAACGAAGCCAACCCTCCGCGGTTTTCATGGTATTGAAGAAAGCTCGATTTTCAAGTTTGGCAAATAATTTTGTTGCCATGTAATGCTCAACACTACCCTCAAGTGCTCCACATTCCAGTACTTCTTTCATTATCGCTTCAATGTCTTGAACCACTTGGGTTGAAGATGATATTGCACGATCTTCGTCAATGCAATGGTCAACCCAATGCTTGAAGTCTTGTTGCATGGGGCTCTTTGTAGCATCCCAGAATTATAATCAGTAAAGTTATCCCAAAAATGAGAGCCAACAAAAACTTTTGCTAAATTATTATGTGTTGATGGTAAATTGTTGCTTGTGGTAATTAATTCTTGATGCTTGTGTTATTTAGTTCTTGCTAAATATGTGTTGCTTGCTCTAAAGAAAAACATGAAGAAAAGAAGAGGAATAAAATAAAAGTTGAAACAAGAAAAATGAATGTGACATGTGTCACACAAATTCTCCAAGAGGGAAACTCAAATTGTTTCAAACAAAATTCAGTGGAGTGGTTATAAACACTCCCATTTTTATTCCTACAACTTTTCCCTCTCAAAATTTAATTTCAAAATCTAAATTTAAATTCTATTACTTTCTTTATTAAATTCAAATCACAAAATGTGCTATGTTGCACTTGACAAATAAAATGCAACACAGCACCACAAATCCATATACACATTTGTGAAGCAAAATATGAAATCAAATTTCAGAAATTCAAATTAAGAAATGGTGCACACATTTTGTCGAACACGTGGTGAACACCACTGTGTTCATCTCCAATTCGATTTCATCCCGAGATCAATTGATCAAATTCGAGGTTTATTCTTCGAATTGGCGCCTGCAACCTCTCCCTCTCACCTCACTAGCCTCGCCGCGCCCAAGAATTTGAAGAAATGAGGTCAGGGAAGAGGAGGAGCGTCAGGGGCAGCGTCGAGCGCCGTGCGCCATGGCCGTCGCCGTGGCAACGGTGTTGTTGACACCACAGCAGCCCAACACCGTGCCCCCCCTCTCTCCCTTGCTCCTCTGCTCTCTCTCCTAGCGCCGCAGCCATCCCAGGACAGGACCCCCCATCGCCGTTTCGCGCCACGCAGCAGCCGCACCCGCCCGAGACGGCCGTGCCAGTGCACGCTCTCGCCGTCCAAACGCTCCCAGGCCGTCCTGTTTCTCGCGCACGCACAGCTCGTCGCCACGCCGCCGAGCTATGCCTCGGCACCTCGAACACCAGAGCCGCCCCCTACGGCCGATAAATACCCCACCCCGCACCGTGTACTCCCCTCACTCCACCCCGGCCTCTCCCACTCACTCCACCACCTCTGTGCACCGCTAGGAGAGCGGGCACGTAGTAGCAGCGAAGCTCTGCCATGGTTGCGCACGGTTGAGTTCGCCGCACCCGAGGTAGGCGACGACACGGCCAGGCCGTGCTGCTCTCTCCCTTGCTCTTCCCTGGCCTTCCCTCGCGTCTCCATTATCACCGCACTCACCCGCGACGTTTTCCTCTCTGTATCGTGCCCAGGAGCCCCCGTAGGATCTCGCCGGAGTTGGAGCACGGCCGCGGAGAAGAAGGAGATCGTCGCCGACGCCAGGAGCTTCCCCATCAAGCTCCACTCGCCTCCCAAGCTTCCCCACGACTTCCGCCGTCGAACGCCGTCCTCTCCACCGTCCCTAGACCACCCAGGTACCCCCTCTGGCCACCCTCGCCGTCGTCGGAGCTCCGGCGACGCCATTGTTAGGTCGTCGCCGATGCTTTTGCTCCTGGCCATTGGATCTTCCATCAACGGCCGCGTACCGTTTCGAGTAGAACAGCCACTGACGAGCGGGCCCCGCTTGTCAGATATTTAAACATTTCCACGCGCGCACTGTGTCGCTGACACGTAGGCCCCACCTGTCATAGTTTTCAACATTATCCAGAGAACAATTAATTTCGAATTTAAACTTCTCTGTAATATCAGTACTGGACCTAACTTCAAAATTCAATAACTTGAGATCTAGACATCCAAATAAATCAAATCCAATTTTTCTAAACTTGTTTGTTTCTGATACTCTGTTAGTCCAAATAATTCCAAACAATTTTTGTTAGCTTAGTACTGCCATGTATTAGCCTCCCTAATTTTGGTAGAATTAATTGTGCAGTAATAATTGTTTAGTATAAAGATGAAGTTAGAACACCCTTCTGCACTAAAACAATTAAATATGTTTAATGGTTAACCCAAATGATTTAGGACTAATTTTGTTAGATCACATTTAGTCATGTTAAGTTACCCCTAAAAGGATTTAATTTTTGAATAAAATTAACTTGAGTTGTAGCAAAAACTTGATTAATAACTTACTGGATTAAAACAATTATGTAGGGAGATTGGTAACTCCAATTAATCCAAATCAAGTTGGGCTGTCTTCTACACATCAGTAGCTTTGTGTAGAAATTGAGTTTGTATTTTTGTGACCAACAGAACTCAAGTTGTGGAATTAAACATGTTCAACAAGTTTCTGCCATAATTTAGACCTAAATAAATATTGTTTAGTTCAATTAATTTGAAACCAAAATGTATTGTTTGATGTGTGCAGTAGCTATTTGTGATGTTTATGATTGTTATGTTGAGATGATTGCTTGAGTAGTTTAGTGATTGTTTGTATTTGTTTGTTTATTAATTAGACGAGAACGCTGTCGGATTTATCGAGAAAGTAGAGTTTGTTGAACCTGAAGATCAAGACCAAGTCCACTTTGCCGAGCAAGGCAAGCTACTCTCTGAGCTTGCACCCCAAACATATGCATCTACTTTAATAACATGTTTTACTCTTAAGGCAAAGATTTATAAAACCCTTTTCAAAAGTATATGAGAATTATTTTGCCACCCTATGTAGAAATATAAGATAGTTATATCAAATTATAGGATGGGAAAAATAAATATTGTTTATTCAAAACTCCTTTGAAATTACTTGTGTGATTATGGAATGCCGAGATGTCGGTGTTGGAATGGAAAAGTGGAGAATGGAGATGTTTATGAAAAATGCACAGTGTGTCCTTGTACTTACGTCAACCAGCCGATACCCTGTGCGACCACATTTACCCACATATGGGAAAAGGGCTTAGTCATATAATTTGCTCATATTAGTATGGGATGCCTCATCAACGGAGATGACTCCGTTATGCATGAGGGGATAGTGTGTTGATCTACCCCTGACCCGGGTCCTCGCTCAAACTCTATGAGAAGATAAGGAGGATGATTGAAGGTTCCACCATAAACCGCCGGGCAAAACCTATGAGTCCTCACACTTAGATTCCGACGGGATGGGTTAAGTGTTGATGGAAGTGTCATATGGGCAGGGTCCTATACTAGCATGAGCAAAGGACAGGCTAGGGTCGGCGGCTTACTTCGCATACACCCTGTATGGCGAGACGTGGCAGACACGATGAGTTGCCGGATGGATGTGGGAAAAGCGTGCTAACTCTGCAGAGTGTAAAACTATTCGAATAGCCGAGTCCTCGGATATGGACAGTTGGGAGGCCCTACTTTGACCAAGTGCAAGTTTTTGAAAGACTTTGAGTTTTAAAAAGAAAATGAAGTGGAGAATGTTCCTTACACCTATACCAACGGATCGGTATGAGGTTGTTGGAGGAATGGACCATGACGGACTATGGTCGGAAAAAGGAGGAGTTTTGGAGAAACAGATAAAATGGTGATTTCTTTAAAAGTGGTTATAAAACTCTTCTTACCTTTTTCAATAAAGATATAGAGATGTTTTAAGTAAATAAAAGTTGTAAATTAAAAATAAAACTAGTGCATACTCATGTTGGGGTAGTTTGCGAGTACATTCAAATGTACTCATATTGGTTTCGTCCCTGGCTATTGACCTAGCCAGACTACGAGGAGGAGCACTACGCCGAGCAGGAGTATGGCGACTTCTACGCGAACTAAGGATCTCCACAAGTCGGCTGCCTGTCGGGTTGTCGTCGTTAGAATATGATGTCTACTACGCAGTAGCTTCCGCTGATATTTTGGTTTGGCCCATGAAGGCACCTATGTAAGACTTGGTCTAAATGACCATTTATGTAAGACTTTTAATTCGGTATTGTAATGGATGTAAACTTTGGTATCCAATTCGGATTATGTGCAACGGCAGACTGATCACGGGATCGTTGTGTTAAGCATAATCGGGTATTTCGGACAGCTAGTCCGGGTCCCCACACTCTTCTTCTTCTTTCCCGGACTACATGCAATCCTAGCAGCCCCACGCTTTTTATTCACACTAGGAGGTGTTGGAGCCGAGCCTTCTTCATCAACAAGATCAACCAGATCAGCGGGCACTTCTTTTGGCACTCCCGGCATGACCGCGGATGTCCCATCAACATGGGCATCCTCAAACATGTCCTCCATCAACTCCAAGTTGTCGGGAGGACCTTTCCGGAAACCCGCAATAAGTTTGTTGGCCTGCATAAGTTATAACAAGTTAATAACCATAATCTGATCCATCTATTTCGAAATGTAAATATGACATAAACATGTCATATGTCATACCTTGATCAATTCAGCCCACTGTGCCTCATCTGCTGTAATTGTTTGCTTCACCGGATCCCAACCAAGTCCAGTAGCTTTGATTTTGTAGTACACCCATGCTTGGTACAATGCTTTGGTTGTATCCCATTTGTTTTTGAACTGTGCCTTCCCTGTCCTACGAGCAAACTCTCTAGCTAAACACTTGTACCCCTCCGGACTAAGGAAAGCGGTAGGCCTATTTCCTGCATCTTTTTGATCCTTGCAGATTTGACAAAAGATTGTAGTAGATGATGCATCCCAATGTGCCTTAGGTGTCTTTTCTTCCATCTAATTACATAGTAAAATATTTAACTCAATGCATGACATGAACTATATGCAAAATATAAGACCAACAATGTGATACACAGGTCTGTCCATAAAAGATGTAAACATCACACCCGTAAACCTCCATTAGATTTCACAAAATATTTTAGTCGAACGTGCATCCCAATGTGCCTTAGGTGCCTTATCTTGATCCATCTAATTGCATGAAGTACATTTTTAACACAATGCATGATATAAGATGGCAAATACATCAAAACATCACAATTCATTTGTATAATATCTCCATGTTTTCTACCCATATTCCACAACTCACATACACACTGCCGGCCATGTATCCAACTCACAAAGAAATACAAACACAATGCATCATATCAAATTGCAAATACATCAAAATATCATATTTCATTTGTATCTATCTCCATCATGATTTCTGGTCATTTCCACAACTCACACAAACACACACGCTCGATGTCATATGGATCGATGTCATAGCAGCAGAACTCACACAATCATGCCCGCCATGTATCCCAATCGCACACAAATAATACCAAGAGAGAGAAAGAGGGGGTGAATGGCTTCACCTTGCCACTGGACGTAGATGTCGCCGGCGGCGGCGGTCTGCAGGGCTCCGGTGGACGGCGACCAGTGGCGACGGGTTCGACCCGTGGGAACGGCGGAGGAGCGGAGGACGAGGCGGAGGGAGCGAAGGACGAGGTGCGGGGAATGGCGGCGGCGGCGGCGGAGGGGAACGGCTGTGGCGGCGGCGGAGGGGAACGGCGGCGGCGAAACCCTAGCTCACCATGGCTATGCTGTGCGGGAGAGGAGTGGAAATGAGGTTGGGGATGGTGGATTCGATTCATTTGCACGGTTTGCTTCCATATATATTGTGGTGGCACGATTTCTGTAAATAAACCGAACTATGGAGGGCATTTCCGTCCGTTGCATCTCGGGAGGCAGGGAAAATCTCGGGAAGCTCCTCTCGCCCAGCTTCCGCTCTCGCCCCCGAGCGTAGTTCATTTTCCTATCGCGATTCTTTGAAGCGCTTTCTAATTTTCGTTGTTTGTTTGCGCTGCCACTTATCGACCCTAAAAGCTGAAGCTGAAGCGGTAACAAACAGCCCCTAAAACATCGACAATGACAACACTAGCACCACCCAGCAACAACAGCAGGAACAACACCACAGCCAAAACAAGCACCAAGCCCTCCCTGCTAAGCAACCCGCGCTGTAACTGGAACTACGCCAACACTGCACTTCAAATTAAAACATTGACAAGAGAGAGAGGCGAGGCTAGCCTTATCCTCTCGGCTACAGTAGTCAGAGGCGGAGAGAAAGGCGACTCGTCGCGTTCCAGCTTCTCGTCGGCGAGTCCTGCGCTCCCCTCTGCCTCCGGCCGACGTTTCGGCGCCGTGAGGTGGGGGGTAGCTCGGGTTCTTCTCGTGCGTGTAGATTGGTGTGCGTGCTCGGGCGGCGCCGTCGAAGACGGAGGCGATGGCGTCGGTGTGTAGGGCGTGGTGCTTCCCCTCCTTTCTCTGTTCCGGCCTCGTCGCCGGGGAGGCCGTGAAGCTTGTTCAGGCGCTCTCCTCCTCCTTTGTCTCTCTGGCCGGCCGCGGCGGCGAGGGGAGAGGCTGGAGGTGGTCGGTGTTCCGCTTTTGTTGCAGGTGGTGCTGGTGGTTCTGCTTCGGCCTGCCGTGGTGGTGAGGGGTGCGGTCTCTGGAGGTGGTGAGGTGATGGTGCTTGTGGTCCTGGTCGCCGCCGTCGCGGCTGGATGTTGGGTGGAGGTGGGGAGATGGCGCTGCGGCCGTGTTCGTTCAACGAGACCAGATTCTGGTGCTGTGCGGCGGATGGATCTTGCGGCCTTCTACATCGTGTGGGTGTGCCTTCTTCCCTGCAGACGGTGGTACGGTGTTGTCGACGGCGACTAGGAGCTTTGGGCGCGGCTGAGGATCCAATTGAGATTCTTCCTGGTGGCTTAGGGTGCTTTCTGCACTTTCCTGGGTTTCCTTGTATTTTTCTGTTTCTTTGAGGACCTGTTTGTAAAGTGCTGAGCCTCCTTTCTATATGAATTGGATCCCTCCTCAAAAAAAAAAAAAGACGCCCGCGTTGTACCTTCAAGTACGCCCGCTATGCACCTGGAAGTACACCCGTGCAACAGTTGAAAGTACCTTAAAGCCGGCCCTGCCGGCATCGCAGTCCACACTGACCGCTCTCTTGCTGTCAAGGCAGAGGAAGAAAGAGAATATCTTCCACAAATCTATGGTGCAGAGGTGGACTAGCTGAAGCTCCTGTGCCCGGCGTCGACATGGGTTCCGTGGCCGTCGCGCTCAAGACAGCCTGCCGACTTGCCACCATCTCGATGGATGTAGGCCATTAGGCCAGCCAAAGTAAATCTGTGGTTGCCACGTATCTATTATACCTTTTGTTCACCCTAAAAAGTACCTTCTGTATGCTCCCACGTTTAAGTGCATCAACCACCTGCGACATACAGTACATGCTTACTACTACTATATATAACACGCACTCTAAGATAGGATGCACCACCCAACCAGTGTCTGCCAAGAACACTTGCGAATCACTTGCAATATTCCAACTAACGCTTCTTGCTGAGTTTTGGTTTGTGTATACATACCGTACTACGGCCGAATCCATGCCGAAATGCTGGCTGCTCCTCCTCTTCTCGGCGTTCCTCGTGCCGGCGGCGACCGCGACGTCGTGCCACCCCGATGACCTCCGCGCGCTGCGTGCCTTCGCCGGGAACCTCAGCGGCGGGGGCGTCCTCCTCCGCGCCGCGTGGTCCGGCGCTGCATGTTGCGGCTGGGAAGGTGTGGGCTGTGACGACACAAGCAGCCGCGTCACGGCGTTGTGGCTCCCTAGGCGTGGCCTCGTGGGGCCCATCCCAGGGGCATCTTTGGCGGGCCTCGCGTGGCTGGAGGAGCTCTTCCTTGAATCTAACTCTTTTGTGGGAGCCCTCCCGGTCGCTCTCTTCAGTCTCGCTCAGCTACGGAAGCTCTCCCTTGCATCCAACGAGCTTTCTGGCCAGCTGAGCCCGCGCATAAGTGAACTAAGACACCTCACCTTGTTGGATTTGTCCACCAACCGGTTCTCCGGCCGCCTCCCGGACGTGTTCAACGACCTCACGTCACTGGAGCATTTGGCCGCACACTCCAGTGGTTTCTCCGGGCCGTTGCCGCCTTCTCTGTCATCACTATCATTCCTCCGTGTGCTCAACCTCCGAAACAACTCCATGTCTGGTCCGATTGCTCTTGTCAACTTCTCCGGCATGCCACTCCTTGCTTCGGTTGACTTTTCCACAAACTATCTTAATGGGTTGCTCCCGATTAGCCTCGCCGATTGCGCCGAGCTCAAGTCACTCAACCTTGCCAACAACAGACTGGTCGGCACCATCCCACCATGGATTGGTGAACTTGACCACCTTTCCTACTTAGATCTCTCTAATAATTCATTGGTTGGCAAGGTAGCCAAGAGTTTGATACAGGTCAAGGGCCTCACCAACGCTGGTCGTCATTCACTCGGTATGGCTTTCCCTACCATTTCATTGCACGTGGATCATAACCGAAGAACACTCAACGAAAAAACAAATACAATAACTGGGACCCACAACACTGTCAGATCTGGGAGGGCCAATGTTGTTTCTGGGAACCACAACACCGTCGTATCTGGGAACAACAATGTTGTCACTGGGAGCCACAACACTATCGTAACTGGGAGTAACAATGCTGTGAGTGGTAGCCACCATGTCGTATATGGGAGAAACCATGTCGTAACTGGCGAACACAATGCCGTAACCAGGAACGACAATACTGTATCCGGGAATTCCCATAAAGTAACTGGGAGCCACAATACCGTATCCGGAAGCAACAATATTGTATCTGGGCACAACAATATTGTATCTGGGAGTAACCATGTGGTATCTGGGAGCAACAAAGTGGTCACCGGAGCTTAATGATCTGTCAGTGGATTGTTGCCATCTTCCCTAATGGAGCTCACGTCTTTGTCCAAGTTCAGTGTGGCTCACAATAACATTATGTAGCTTCACGGATATTGTATCATTTTCGTACTTTCAATAAAATCCCCCTAAAATATCTTACATACATGCTGACCTCAATATCAACGCGGCTTGCAGATGATGTAGACTAAGCGTGTTTGCATATGTACAAATTTGCATCGTTGATGTCTACATGTGGTGATTACTTCATGCCTTCTATCTCTGTGATGTGTGATTCTTTAGTATGCTGATTGGGCTGTGGACCACGTGGTGAATTATAACTGCTTATTGTTAGCTGGATATACACTTATCTTGTGCAAGTGTCAATATTACATGCATCAATGTCGAATGTCTGAATGAAGGAGATAGGGCAAAAGAGCATAGATTAGTACAAATAGATATGTACCGTCCATCCGACTTGATCTAGTGAACCAGATCTCTCGATATTGGTATAGTGCAATGGGCACCGTATTTTCTTGAGAGGTTTGGAGTGTTTGAGATTCAGCTGCGCCGCTGGGGCCTTAATTTATAGGCGCGTTGCTGATCTACTACCACAGATTTGCTGCTGCTGGTGCTGTCCGGCCGGCATCACAGTTCACTCTCAAATTATGCCGCTAGACGACTCCATCAGTCCATCTGTTGCTGTCATGGCATGAAGAAGACGGCACCATGTCTGGTTGCGATGTACTCCCTCCTTGCCATGGTGCATATGTAATGGATGGAGACTAGCTTGGCATTGAGATTCAGGCGGATGATGCAGTGCAGGGTCAGCTGGTGAAGACCATTAGGACACTGTCCAATCACATGATGTTCTTCCTCGTTCAGCGGCCTTTCTCAGACGAGGCTATACCAACAGACGTGCCAGAATTTGGCTGAGCCCTCGAGTACCACGCTGAAGTAATTATTCCTCTCAATCAATCAATATTAGCTAGGCTCTCGTGAATTTACGTTCAGCAGAGGGATCTCAACACTCTTGTATGCTCTTCTGTCCAGAGCACTCCTGAATTCACTTGAAAACGCTCCTGTATGCTCATTTGTCCCGGCCATTCTGGCATTCTCAGGAGTACCTGAAAAACAAAAACAAGGAAAGTCTTCCTCCGTGCTCTCGTTGTCAGGCGCATCACAGAGCAATCCTGCTCTGGATGTTCTGCTGCCGCAAGCTGTGCTCTGGAAGGTAAGCAAGATCGATCACTTACCACCACCATACGGAATTTGGCCAGTAGACATGTGTTTTCAGACTGTATTTATAATCCCCGCACAAACTATCATTCTTTGCCCTTTACACAAGAGGCTTATTAAAAAAACAAGAGACTTGGCATACAAGGCACTACTTAGAGTGTGCCAATATGCACGCACTCACTTTCTTGCAAGAAAAATCATAACAAATTTCTACAAAATGAGTAGGCTGGGAGCCAGGTGGTTGAGTTTGATTTTTGTCAACCAATCACAGCCATCCAATCTTGCAGTAGCTCAGCACTGGGGCATTCTTTTGAGAGGGCGTATAATAGACACGACTAGTCGCAAAGTCGTTTTGTCACCCGGGCTACATGTAGCCCGGTTTTTTTAATTTAAAAATCTGCAAATTTAAGTTGTAAATAATTCTGAAAAAAATCCTAAACGTAGATAATGATGATTCCTGCCTGTGTGCAAAAAAGAAATGCGAAACATTTAGTATTTTATCCTGTGTAAAAAAGACAAATTTCTAGATCTGGGCGGTGATTCAAAATCTCTCAAAATTGTCAGAATTTTGTCATTTTCGTGTATGGCGCAATATACACTATTTCGCGTTGAAACTTTTCAGAAACATAGATCAAGTCGTTGTCAATATCCAGTATTTTTTCCGGATTTTTTGGAAACTTAAAATGACTAGTAGCATACTGGGTCAACAGCCATCCGGGGAATGTTCATTTTTTACTGCAATGAGATGGATAATCCTTAGTGAAGATTTTGTAGACCCGAGCCCCAGTAATGCACGTATTTTTTTAAAATCATGAAAAATTACGAGTTTTAATTTTTTGAAAAAAAAACCGGATGTAGTCAATAGTATGTTCTGCATAACGCTGGCCATCCAACCCGAGCTTTTGGGCTCGGTGCGAACTGGGTGAGGCTTAGCCCGAGTTTAGCTTGGCCTGCTAGACAAATCGACCGAGCTGGGACCAACATTCGTGGACGGGCGAGCTTGGACAGACCCAGATTCGGCTCGGTACGCCTCGTTTGGCTAGCGGTACCGTACCTTTTATTTTACGAATTTTGTTTGTGAATTGAGTGGACTTGGCTCAGTCTCTAGGCCCGTTTAGTTGTTGAGAGAATTCCTTGTATGACACTACTTAAAAGTTGGATTCCTTATTTGGCCCTGGGAATTTTTTTTCTTCCCTATATGACACCTTGTGCAAATTTTTTGCCTTATATGACACTCTAGTTCATTTTGACACCAACGATGTTGAATATGGACACGAAAAGACGCTTTTATCCCTAATGCATTATGTTGTTAGTTCTTGATTTCCGCCTGCAGCAGTGCCGTGACCAAAACTTAGTTCTTGATTATCACATCAGCCTGCAGCAGCGCCGTGACCGCCAACCCATCCATGCGTAACCTTGCAACCGAGACCGCAGCAGATGAGCTCGTGGACAGGTGCTCCACAGCGAGAACTTGCCCGTGACAAGATGGTTAGGAGGATGGTTGTATCCCCAGCCCAACAGAGTTCAAACCCCAGGTTTGACGCTGGTGTTTCTCATTTAGGCGGAATATTCTTTAGAGGGAGGTGACGTTCCCGTCGACAGCGAGGCGCCCGTGGTGACTTCGTCAATCTCAAGACCTCATCCGCCGGCTCAGTCTCTCGGAGGTGCTCATAGGGGTAGGGTGTGCGTGTGTGCGTTCATAGGGGTGAGTGTATGCGCGTGTATATGAGCGTCTGTGTTGTACTGTGTTTCGCAAAAAAAAAGACAGGTGCTCCACAGCCGTGCCGTTCCGTCCCGCCAGCGTGCCATCTCTTCCCTCCGCATCCCCAACATGGCCGCCGTCTGGAGACCTCCCATGGCCGCCGTCCGGAGCCCCCCATGGCCTCCCTCCGCCGTACCTGGGTCGCCTCCCTCCGCCATGCCTGGGTCACCGCCGTCCGCCCTGCCATGGTCGCCGCCGTCCGCCGCGCCATGGCCGCCGCCTCCGCCCCTGAAGCCACCCCTTGCTCCATGCCACGTCAGCCGACGACGCCGCCGCCGCTACGAGCCAGTCGGCCACGTCGCTGATAGAGTTCGGTGGGGAATCGGGGAAGGGAAGAGACGGGAGTGTGGCGTGGGTTTCTGGTTCGATCGGGATTTTTTTTCTTTGACTTGGGTACGGTCGGGAAAGTGAGATAGCTTGGCCACGTGAGGCTACTTTGGTCAGCCATGAAATAATTTGATGGAACCACGTAACGGAACCGACGGTGGTGTCATGTGAGGCAAATTTTTTACACAAGGTGTCATGTAGGGAAGAAAAAATTTCCCAGGGCCAAATAAGGAACTCAACTTTCAAGTGGTATCATACAAGGAATTCTCTCTTAGTTGTTCGGTAGAGCAATTAGGTCATGAGACAAGACGAGTTCGTTTTTCCCCCAAGTCGTGAGCAAAGTAGGACATGGCTGCCGCCGCCACGCCCAATCCCGCTCCACCCTTCTTCTCGTCTCCGGTCACCGCCATGGCCATCCCTACACACGTAGTGACCCAAGCCGTCGGCGCCAGACATGCCCGCAAGTGGTCGTCCATGCCATCGTCGAATACGTGCCCCGCCGCCCCGCATGGTTGCTGCTGCTACCGCCGTTGCCGGAGAAGGTTGGCCCTACCTGTCAGTGACCCGCACTGCCTGGCTCGTGAGCTGCACCGAGCTCATTTTGCGGCTCGCCGATAGTTTCGAGCTAGCTCGGGCTCGGCAACTGATGGCGTGAAACACACGTTCGTTGGGAGACCCTAAGAGGAAGGTATGATGTAGTCCAGCAGCAAGTTTTCCCTCAGTATAAAACCAAGGTTTATCGAACCAGTAGGAGCAGTAGCACTTTAGAAGGTTGTTGGTGGCTCGCACGGCGCAACACGATCACCAACGTGGAATTTGCACACAACACAATCAAACTACTTTGCCCCAACGAAACAGTGAGATTGTCAATCTCACCGGCTTGCTGAAAACAAAGGATTAAACGTATGATGTGGAAAACAGTAGTAAATTGCAGAGAATGAAAAGGAACAATGTTTGCAGTTTGTGGTTTAATCAGTGTAAAAGAATGGACCGGGGTCCACAATTCACTAGTGGTGTCTCTCCATAAAAGATAACTAACATGCTGGGTGAACAAATTACAGCTGGGCAATTGACAAAATATTGAGCGCATGACAATGCATATATATGACATGATGACTACTATTATATTTAATTGGGCATTACGACAAAATACATAGACCGTTATCCAACAGCATCTATGACTAATAATCCACCGCCAGGCTGTCATCCGAGTCCCCCGTAGGTATTAAGTTGCAAGCAACGGATAATCGCATTAAGTAATGTGCGTAATGTAAACAAGTACATATGACCGTGGACATAGCATTGTTAGGTTACCCCTAGTAGCAACAGCACATCCGCAATCTTAGAAGTTGCTGTCACTCTCCCAGATTACCGGAGGCATGAACCCACTATCTAGCATAAATACTCCCTCTTGGAGTTACAAGTATCTAATTGGGCAAAGCATCTACTAGTAATGGAAAGCATGCAAGATCATAAATAACATATAACATAGATTGATAATCAACTTGACATAGTATTCAATATTCATCGGATTCCAGCAAACACAACATGTAGCATTATAATAAGATGATCTTGATCATGATAGGCAGCTCACAAGATCTAAACATGATGGCACAAAGTGGAGAGACAACCATCTAGCTACTGCTATGGATCCGTAGTCCAAGGATGAACTACTCACGCATCACTCCGGAGGCAGGCATGGTGACGTAGAGCCCTCCGGTGATGATTCCCCTCTCCGACAGGGTGCCGGGAAGAGGTTCTGGACCCTCCCGAGCTAGGGTTGACGACGGCGGCGCCTATGGAACTTTTCGTGGATAATGGCTCGGGTACTTAGGATTTTTGCATCGGGGGATTAAGTAGGCGAAAGGGCGGCGGCTGGAGAGTCCCGAGGGGCCCACACGTTGGTGATCGTGTTGCGCCGTGCGAGCCGCCAACAACCTTCAGAAGCGCTACTGCTCCTACTGGTTCGATAACCTTGGTTTCATACTGAGGGAAACTTGTTGCTAGACTGCATCATACCTTCCTCTTGGGGTCTCCCAACGGACGTGTACTGCACGACAAGCAACGTGTAAAAATATAAACTTCAAATATTTTGTATTCTGAGCTACACAAAAATTAAAAAGGTAATACGATGTATTGGAAGTTGATATTTTGCATGCATGTTTCGGGATACAACGTTGGCTACATCCAGATTTTTTTCAATATATTTTGTAACCCAAAATATTTTTATTAGATTTTCAAATATCAGGATCCCTAGAGATGGGGAGCCAAGGCACTTTTCGAAAACCCTCTCTATTCAAAGTCGGAACCATGACTATTCGTTCCTTGTGCTGCAATGATCATTATATTACGTACGTATTTTTGTCAGCACTATCCCTAAGCTGACGAGATTAGACATGTGATAGCAATGTGTCTAGGGCAATTTGCTGTTTACCGTTGATACTCCCTCTGTTCGGATTTAGATGACAATGTGTCTAGATGCATCCGTGTCTAAATGTTGAGTGGAAAAAGGTGGAGGAAAGACTTTAGCTACGTTTAAATAGCTGGAAAGGCAAACTCTTATCCCTTGGTGGTAGATTGGTTCTCATAAATTCGGGACTAACGAACATGGTACTGTACATGATTTCCTTCTTCCAGTTGCCCAAAGGAGTCTTAAAACGATTGGATTATTTCCGATCTAGATTCTTTTGGCAATGGGATTGTGAGAAGAAAAAATATCGGTTGACTAAGTGGAGTGTGGTTTGTTGCCCTAAAGACCAAGGAGGGCTCGGAATTCATGACCTTGAGGTCAAGAACAAAGCCCTGCTAGGTAAGTGGCTCTTCAAGCTTCTTTCTGAAGATGGAGTTTGGCCAACCCTACTTAGGAGAAAGTATGTGGGAACTCAAGCCGTATCTCATGTTATTTGGAAAGCTGGTGATTCACACTTCTGGGCTGGGCTCATGGCTACCAAAAAATACCTTTTCCCACACGGTTCTTTCTTAATTAGGGATGGATCGGAAGTTCGCTTTTGGGAGGATAAATGGCTAGGCCAATCTACCCTCCGAGAGCAATATCCGGCTCTGTATGCTATTGTACGAAACAAGGGCGACACGATCGCTAAGGTGTTGGGAAGCTCCCCACCAAATGTTTCGTTCAGGCGAAGCTTACTTGGAACAAGACAAGCATCTTGGAATGCTTTGCTCATTCGGTTGGATGCCATCCATCTGGCGGAAGGTCCAGATAAATTTCAATGGAATCTCACGGAGAATGGAAAATTCTAGGTTGATTCCATGTATAGAGCCTTAATCTTACCTGAAATACCAGTTGATAGTAAAAGTAATAGCAAAATTTGGAAGATGAAGATCCCGCTAAAAACTAAGGTGTTTGCGTGGTATCTTCGTCGAGGGGTAATTCTCACAAAAGACAATCTTGCCAAACGCAATTGGCATGGAAGCAAAAAGTGCGTCTTCTGTCAACACGACGAGACTATTAAACACTTATTCTTTCAGTGCGAGTTCGCTAGGTCTATATGGTCAGCCATCCAAATAGGTTCTACCTTACATCCCCGAGCTCGGTTGCAAACATCTTTGGCAACTGGTTAAATGGGGTTGATCCTAGGTTTAAACTATTCAGTAGGGTGGAAGCGATTGCCGTTATTTGGTCGCTGTGGCTATGTAGAAATGACAAGGTTTTTAACGATAAAAGTGTTTCTTTTATGCAGGTTATTTATTGGTGTACTGCAACGCTACGAGCATGGTCGGCCTTGCAACGTGTGGAGCACCGAGACTTATTTTTGGAGGTGGCGTTTCGGTTGGAGACAACTGTCAGGGAACTATTCTCCCGGCATGGATGGCAGCATAGACTCCGGATCGACCTACCTTCGACTTAGGCGACGTTACAATTTCTCAGCTTGATATGTAATCCGTCTTTTTATTTTCAGTTTTCGTGACTCGTGAACTCGTGATTTGTGGCTGTGTGCATCCTCGATATGCAGAGGAGGGTGTAATACTTAAAATTCTTAAGTAATAAAATCTCTTTATCTAAAAAAATGATGCATCCGTGTGTCATAGAACGAGTACCGACCGCAGAGGGCCGGTGGAGGCGTGTTTTGGCTTTTTGTTATACTGGTTGAATCTTTAGTGCATGCATCCTGCAAGGGGAAGAAGGAAGACAAGCCGTTGTTTTCTTGTCCTTTTTTTTATCAATAGAGAAAGCTACCTGGATGCTCACCATTGGGTGTTGGGGACGACTTGATCCGAGTATTAATTGATCAAGTTAAGAGCTTGTTTGGAGGGCCTAATCATTAACTAGGAAATATTTTATGGGGACGACGAGACTTCGGATAGTATATACTAGTATAACAGAGCAGTTCCGCTCCGTCCATAATCATCTCTCTTCCTCTCTCACGAACACGCCCATATACGACTCACGGGACTAGGAGGAATCCACGCCGGGTGTAGGAGGTAAATTCTCATATCTCCGTATATATATTGGTGTTTCCTTTTGCCATGCTCCATGGGTTCATGTTTTGAGTTGCTGGATCCTCCTCCTTGATGCCTAAAAGTGGTTTCGTTGTAGGACGCCCGTCTTTGAGATTATGAGCAGCAGTGCATCCGCGCGGTGGCGCTTGGTGGCTCGGGCGTTTGGGCTGGCCCCTGCGCTGACGGTGACTCACAAGCTGCACCCGGCGCACGAGCTCAGCCTGGTGCAAGACCGGTCTAAAAGCCCGGCGTTTAGGGCACCACATCTGACATTGACGCAGGAAACCTCGGGGTTCCGGTGCGACGTGTGCAAGCGGTGGGGACAAGGGTCACAGCACTACCGGTGCGAGCCATGCAACTTCGACGCCCACATCGAGTGCGCCACGGCTCCGGCGACGCTCGAGCACGTCAACTACGCCGGCGAGTTCGTGCTGTGCGACGATCATGTGCCCCAGCTCAACGGCTGCAGGTACTGCGCCGTGTGCGGACGCGAGACTCTCGGCTACAGGTACTACAACGGCGAGCTCGACATCCGTCTCCACCCCTGCTGCGCCGTCATGCCGAGGAGCGTCGACCGGGACGGCTGCACCTTCCTCCTCGGCTACCACGTGAACCGCATGTGCCGATGTGCGGGAAGAAGTCGCCGCCGTGGCTCTCCTACTGGTACACCTACGATGACGGCTGCTCGGTGCACCTGCATGTGCGCTGCCTCGTCGACGCCAACGACAAGGTCACCGGGTATCAAGACTGGGTGGCCAGCGCGCCCATCAGGCCGGGCGTCATGGGGAGCTTTACGAGGAAGAAGGAGGAAAGCGAGCTCTTGAAGGCTGCCAAGCAGTCCTATAACGTCCTCCGTGCTGCGCACCGCGTGGCGACTCTTGATATTGACGGCGCCGTAGACGCTGCAACGAACGTGGTGGAGGGCTTCAAGGCATTAGAGTGAGTGAATGAATCAAGGCATTAGAGTTAGTGAATAAATTGTTGTTTGGGCTAGTCATCCATTCAATCCTTGACATTGTTTGTGCCGTTTCTGTAAGCATGTGTACGGGGCCGGTCCTGAATTTTCGGGGGCCCGGGACGAAACTAGAACATGGGCCCCATAAACATAAAATAAAATACATATGTAAATATGAAATGTTGCTAATATGATCGCTTAAAATGTGTATATTATTGATTTTAAGTATTTTATGCATATTATCTTAAAAAATCCTAACCTTTCTAAATGCAAAGTGACTAATGATGGTATATTAGTATACCGACGCAACCTAGAACCCTGTCTAGAACCCTGTCGTTGTTTTGGCATCCAGCATATAGAGAAAAATAATTCGATGGAGAAGTAGAATTAGGCTCATACTTACATGGCCTTGTATTTCCACCTTTGTCAAAGATCTCAAAATAATTGCACGATGGAAAAGAAAATGCGTTTTTAGAAAGAAAAGAAAATCCATTTTTTAAGAAGGAAAGAGAAATGTGCTTGGTTATATGATGCGTTTCCTTTTTTTTAATAAGAGAGAAAAAGGAATTTTTTTTGAGAAACAATATGATGCATATTTCCCTGTAACTTTTACTGGCCACGGTCTAGCCCCACGGCTCACTTTTTTTTTGAGTGGAACCCCACGGCTCACTTTTTTTTTGAGCTAAAAACACAAGACTTTATTACTGAAATAATAAGGGGTATGTTTACAAAGCCAGGTGGCTGAATCAACCAAACATGGCTCCCTACTCCTAACTGAAGACAACCTTTAGCTAAATCATGCGCCTCCCAGTTGGCCTCTCTTGCTTCATGTTTGAACAAGGTGATGAGGACATCCCTACACTTGATCCATCTCCAATCCATGAAGATGAACAATCCATTGCTGCAAAGAAGATGTCCAATGATGAAATCAGGATTGGACCAATTACCAGAGCTCGTGCTAAGTTACTAGAGCAACAGGTGAATTCCCTCTTAGTTGATAATGCTATTTATTTCAATGAGAGCTTTATACTGCCTAAATCTTTGTGTGTACGCATTGTTAGATACATTGGACATGAAGGCATGGCATGAGGGAGCAAGGAGACGTTGCAGCATGGAAGGGAGCGAGGCATGGGTGCAGAACTGAAGATCATACAACATGGCGTGAGGGAGGAGAGGGAGGCCGACGCCACAGCATGAAGAGGAAGTCCAGCGTGCAGCCTTATGGGGCGCACCATATTATTGGGCCTGCGAGCCATAAGGCTGAGTCCAAACCTCTTGGACCAGTTTGTATCAGTTTTGGGTCGAACCAGTTTGAGTCCAAGTCGGGTTGCACCGGGTCGGTATTGTAGCTACAGTGCGCGTGAACAGTACGCCCCACCCCTTTATAAGTTAGGCCAGCCGCCATAGATGAGGTAGACCACGTTTAAACAAAACCCTAGTTCATGAGACTGCTGTAAGCATTCATCTTGAATCATCGTCTCCAATTCGTTTCGATCTGGAGATTATATACTGCAAGTTAAGTGTGATCCGCTGTTCCATTGGGAATTAGTGAATTGCAATTATACCGTTTCGTGGTCGACGGCTACGTGCGCAAGTGTGTGACGTTGTGAATATCCAAAGGGTTGAGAGCTGCTGCATTGGCATCAGGGATCAAGCGAGGAGAGTTCATCGGCGACATACAAGTTATCTATCCATCATCATCATCATCACCACCGCCGCTTACTGAGAAGATCGGGCCACCCCATATCACAAGGCCACGTCCAGATCGCTCCTTCTCCTCTCGATCTGTGAGATCCCCCGGCTACCAGAAGATATGTCGTTCACCACCGTTGAGCTGTCTGACGCTATCACCGTTCGCGTAATGTCGATGTCCTTCGCTAGTGTTAGAGCTTCGCGACATGCGATCGCCTCCAAGGTTCACTTAATCGTTTCAGTTAATTAAAAGAATGAAGGCCCAGCCAGCCAGCCCAAGCAACAAAAGGAAAAAAAGGCCCGATCTCACGTTGTCTCGGAAGCAGCCTATCGCTTCGTTCAGTTCGTTGTCTTGTGTCTCTCATACGGTACGAGAGGAAGCTACAGAACTGCTCTAATGGCGCTCACTCTTGATCGCTCCTCGACCACCCCTGGCTGGTTAGGACTTGGGGGCCCTTGGTTTCAGGGGCCCGGGGCGGCCGCCCCCCCCCCCCCCCCCCCCGACCCCCCTCAGGGCCGGCCCTGCATGTGTACTACCGACTTTGCTCATACCACATAGCAATTGAAGAAAATTTGAATCAAATGACCCGCGCCCGTAATTGGCTTCGATTTATCACATCACTATTTGAGTTACACATTATTTATTACTTGTATACTGAACTATGTTACAAATTTTACGATTATTCACTGAATTAGTTGATGGATGTCTATACAAATACAAGATAAACTTTGGTGAAGAGTGACCTATGGTAAAATCATGCGTCCAACATTGGGCACAACAATGTTTGATGCCAGTCCACGACCCACATCTCCATCTCTCTAAGGTGCATCGGAAGTAGGCACTAAATTCCATCTCATGGAGGTGGGTGATGATCGTGCTGTTGTTAAGTCACGAAGGCGGTCGAGCGCTGTGACAAGCAAACACATGGACACCTGACCATGTATACAAGCTCAAAGACGGTTACGCGAGATGGCTGCAGCGGTACCCACCATCTCCAGTCGACAGACGATTGAAGGAGGTGTGACAGAGGGTAGAATCGGGGAGGCAAGGCCACAACCTGCTTCTCGAATCTTCTCCAGGTTCTGGCAAGCGAGTAGTCGACAACCGGTAGTGAGGTTGCTGGCAGTGGCGGTGATGACAAGTATGAACACGTGTAAACACATGATATATGTTCAGACAACGTCGACTCTTTTTTTTTTTTTTTGACACATCCAACACCCTCATATATTCACCAAACATCCACATACAAAGTACACAAACGTCGACTCGCGTGCGGTATGTCCTTTGGTGAAGCTGGTGGCTCAAAGAACAACTTTGTGGTAAAAAATCCCGTGCTTGTAGAATACTGGGTTTATTGTAAGCTTGTAGAATACTGTCGCGAGGCAGGCGGTATTGTTTTTTTTTTCATAGGGTTTAAGGACTTGCTCAACACGGACGGATGTCACGTTTTGCGTCACGTCTCATTAAGAAATGGTTAACAATATATGATCATGTGCATCTATCGCTTATCGCCCCTTTCAAAAAATGCCTAACATCACCAATGTAAATTGTATCGAAGCTTCCTTTATGTTTAATAAATCTCCCGTGTGAACAAGCTGCATGTGTACATACCAAACTCGCATGTGAACATCAACTAGAGCACCACACGACATAGACAAGTAGATGAGTTTGATTTCTAAGTCAGATTCTTGACTACTAGAGCCCCAGGCGAGTCAAGCTGCACGTCACCCGGCTAGTGCTAATCATTTGGTAAAACTGTATGATAAGAAGCGTTAATATGACACCACAGTCAAAAATTACTATACATAGTGGTAGTATGATGTTAGAGCCAAGCGCAATGTTTCTTCTTACGTAAGTTTTACAACCATGAGAGTCTTCAGAATATATAGGTCTTTTATTATAACAACTACAAACTATTACACGCCTTTCACATTGTTGAACGATGGGCAAATATGAAACAACATTAGCATACACAGGTTTTTTACATTTAAAACAAAAGTTTTGTCAGGGTAAATCTGAAAACAGAGTACTCTGCTGTGTACCGAAACAGAGTATTCTGCTGCGTCTGTATCCTGTCCCGAACTGGGCTTTGTTTGGGCTGAAATGTACCCGTGGGCTATGCTCCTATGTTGATGACAGCAGCCCTTGGATTGGGTCAAGAATGGACGACCACGACATCTTTTTTTGAATTTTTCACCACGTATATTCAACAAAGACCACATACAGCGTACATGGTAGGAATACAAGTACAAAATACGTAGGGGAAAAAGGACCAAGGATCGAAGATCACGCCATCACCGGCGCCGGAGTCGAAGGCGGCCAGCCGCCACCTCGCCGCTGTCAGAAAGAGCTTTTCCCTATAGAAGACGCTGCCGTGTCCCTCCGCCGCGCCGCGCCGGAGTTGTTGACGATGAACGGCCGGGGCAGCGTCCCCCTGTCCCAACCACTCCACTATGCCGCAGCCGCCGTCGAAGCCATCGCCGGAAGACGACGCAGATCTCGATCCGTCCGCCGCCAGATCCACCGCCACCTTGGATCTGACGGAGAGCAGAGGATCACGAGCGCCGCGCCGGGCCTCGAGATCCAGCCAGTCCAGCGCGCAGACGAGGAGCTCCGAAGACCTCCACCGTCGGAGAAGAACGCGCCGGCTCCAAAACCGCCCGCCCGCAGCACCACCTCCTCTAGAGCGCCGCCGGCGAGACACCCATCCTACCCTCCCGTAAATACAAGCCGAAGCCGGGGATCCCCCACCCTCCCGCCGCCGGAGCGGCCGGCGGAGGGGAGGAATCCCGCGGCTCACGGCGCGCACGGTGGATCGACGGCTCGCTCCAAAAATCGCCTTCCTCTCTTGCTACAGGGGCGGGGAGGGGCCAGCACCGGGAAATGCTCGGCTGGTGTTCCATGGGGTAAGTGCCTCCGACTTTGCTTGTACACATTAGAAGTCTACGCCCAAAACCAATAATACGGTGTAAATTCTTGTATCTGTGAGGTTCAATTTGAAGAAGGTTCATTTCGAAAAAGAGGCACGTTTCCAAAAGTAATGTAGTCTTTAGGGTGCGTTTCCTTCTACCCAACGCCGCCTTACCAAGAGATCGGCACACCAGTGACGTTTTAGTGCTGCTTGGTTGGACACACAAAATTTGGCGTGCCCCTTAATTTCCCAGACCTTAGGACATTTTCAAGGGAGACCCTAGCTATTATTATGTCTGAAGATCCAAAATCCATTTGTTTGGGAGAGTCCGGAAAGGGTGACCGGACTAATAAGGGAGGGTTTCAAGGGAATCGCAATTTTTCTGACCACTTCAATTTTTTTACAAAACATATAGTACAAACAATAACTAATTGAACATGCAAATTAAAAATAGTTCACCTAGTTAAAACATAACTTAAACATGGATTTAACTAGACCGAACAAACTAATACTACTATGAGTTGGAGTAGGCAACCATGGTGGAGGTTTGGCACTCTCAAAGGAGTCCGCGAAGCCCGGCCACTTGGGTGAGTCGTCAAAATCAGCTTGCGTGATCTCTCCCAATCAACGAAGGAATCATCGATCGGAATCCTCAGGCCAGGAGACGACGGCGATCGAGGCGGCTTCTTAGGCGGCTCGACGCTCAGCCATGCCTAACTGAGATGGCGACACGCGTGCCTCGTCCTGTTGAGGGGAGTCGATGACGTCGACAGGATCCACCAACTCCACCCCGCTGAAGCGCTCCCGACGTACACATAGTACGTTGCATGTTGTCGTGTCGGCAGACACTAATACTCTTATAGAAAATAGCCGTCGACGTGGCAAATTGTGTGATTGGCCAGGCGACATCACTACCGGATAAGACGGATAAACTCGTCGGCGACGCAGCAAAGAAAGAAAAAAAACACGGCGGACCAGCTGCGCTCCGGAACAAGCAAGAAAGCCCGCAGCTCGATCATGGCCATGTCGTCCATCCTCGGCGCTCTGAAGCTCGCCCCGTCCTCACCGGCGACGACGGTGCCGGCGGCCACTGGGCGTGCGTCCTCGCTGCACTTCCAGCTCGCGAACGCCGGCTTTGCCGCGCTGGTCGCCGCCTCGCTTCTCACCGCCGACCCGGCTCTGGCTTTCAGGGTGAGTCTCTCTTCTGTCGAGTGTGCTTACAAGATCAGGGGAGGCGGCGTTAATGGCGTCTGTGGCTGTGAGCGCAGGGCGGCGGTCCGTACGGGCAGCAGGTAACGCGGGGGCAGGACCTCACCGGCAAGGACTTCAGCGGCCAGACGCTCATCAAGCAGGACTTCAAGACCGTACGCACCTACTAACACTGAGTGATGTGCTCATGCCTCAAGTTTCTTACTACTAACTAGCAAGCTCTGAATGAAGTCTGAAGTTTCCAGCATGTAGAAATTAAACAGAGCCACTGAATGTTCCGAGTGTTTGGATGTTCCTCTGAAAAAATGTGTTTGTTGCTGCAGTCGATACTGCGTCAGACCAACTTCAAAGGCGCCAACCTGCTCGGCGCCAGCTTCTTCGACGCGGACCTCACAGGTAGGTAGCCTCCTGATCTGCACCTTTTCTTCATCTTCTCTCACTGGCCGGTTCCAAGTCTCATGTATCAAGTTCAAATGTTAAGTTCTGAAACAACGGGTGACATTTTCGTTGGCTGTTTGATGGTGAACTCAGGTGCCGATCTATCTGATGCGGATCTCCGGAACGCCGACTTCTCGCTGGCAAATGTAACAAAGGTGCATTAATAGCTAGACAGCAAGACTATCGTAGCTGTTTGGGTTCAGACTAATCAGTGACATAACATGCCTGCTCTGAGTTTTTGTGGAAATCATCTACTGTATCAGGTTCAGTAACAGAACCTATTCCGTTGTTTCTCTCGTATGATTATCAAACAACAATTTGGGCTGTCAAGCTGGAGCAGAACTATACTAGAATTAAAATTTATTGGCCTATCTCTTAAGTCATGTGATGTGGTTTTACAGAAACCTTGTGATTTGGAATGCCTCTGTTTTGTTATGCAAATAAGCAGGTAAATTTGACGAATGCAAATTTGGAAGGGGCAGTTGGGACAGGAAACACTTCCTTTAAAGGTTCCAACATATACGGGGCAGGCAAGCGCCGATTGTTAATCTTCCCGTCTTTATGATTGTCATGTTTAACTCTATTACTCTGACCAAACCTGTCTCAACTCAAAACATATTTCTATTTAGATTGATGTGTGATATGATAGTACATTAAGAACAACTTTAAACGTCGTGTGCAAGCTCAAAACATATATTATTATGTGCATTCCAGATCAGAATGAGCAAAGATGAATATTTGAACAGATTCTGTTCCGTTAAAAGCAAGTAATTGGACCGCCTTATATTAAATTTGAGTTGGCTCTTATCTTACGGCATCACCAGAACATGTTCTTTTTATTGTGCTCTCCAGATTTTACGGATGTTCCACTGCGGGACGACCAGCGGGATTACCTCTGCAAAATTGCTGACGGGTGAGTAGAAAATTAATGTTGATATGGAGGAACTTGTCATCGATTCTCCTAATTTCTATGTCAGTAAATTTCAACTATTATGCTCCAGGGTAAATACAACTACCGGAAACGCCACAAAGGAGACTCTCTTCTGCAAATAATAAACAAGAATGAAGTTGAACGGAGAGGCTACAGAATTCAGAGGATGATTAATATTGTTGAATAGCCATGCCAATTATGTCTCTTTTATCTCCCTGGGTGGAGGGAGTTCCATGAACATGTAAAGAAAAATATATGAGAGCAATGTTTTCTGGAAAATCAAGTGTCTAGTGTTATCCTGACTGGCATGTTTGGTCAAAGGTAACTTTACCAGAAATGAGACTATGCAATGTGTTGTTTAATTACCACCAAATTGTGGGTATCCACTCTGAAACATAAACAATGAGTTGTATCAAGACACAAAGTATAATATAAACTAAATAAAACTATGAAAACATCATGATAAAGCAGTAAAACATAAACTTATTCGGTAAGATGCCAACATTGATACACGTAAATGATATTCATCTATGTTTTCAGTTTTGACTGCTGGAGTAGAACACATAGAAAAATATAAACTTATACGCTATATATATGCTATGAGATACACACCAATCACACAACAACTAACTTACTGAGGCAGCTAATACTACTGAAGGAACATAACCGCTTCTTCAGTTTCCTCTGAGATATGCATCCCTGATTCCATGTAGCTTGGCGGCCACCTCATGCATACTGATGCGTTCACGTGGAGATGTCTTGGTACAGCATAGGCCAATGTTTAGCATCGAGAGCAAAGAGCTTACACCTTTCTCCTTCAATGCTGTTGGAGTTTCTTGGCAAAGCTCCAACTCTTGTATCAGCTGAGGATCGACAATCTCCATTACCCCATCAGGGAAGCTCATCTCTGTTAAGTTCACAATATTCAGTCTATCCTTAAACATGTCATCAGTTGGCCTTTTACGAAGGAATATTTCGAGAAGGACGACACCAAAGCTGTAAACATCTGCGGCGGTTGAAACTTGACCACCCCCAGCATATTCTGTAGATAGAATGGATAAAAAGATGAGCTAATTTCATTTTCATCGCGAAAATGAATAGAAAATATAGAACCACAATTTCAAAATGGGCCATTACCAGGAGCAGCGTATCCGATCGTTCCTATTAGTCCAACCGAGGAGGAGTTTGGGTTACCAAGAGATGACGTTGCAGAACCAAATTTCATTCTTGCAAGGCCGAAGTCTCCAACATGAGCTGTCATATTGTTATCCAAAAGAATGTTGCTGGGCTTCAGATCACAATGAACCATTGTTCCTTGGTTGTTATGGTGTAGGTACTCCAAAGCATCTGCTACATCAACCACAATGCTCATCCTTTGAGTCATTGTAAGATGGTTCAAAACTGAAGAGCCTTCATAGTCTCTAGTAGAGTATAATAGCTTATGCAAGTCCCCTTGTGGCATGAACTCATAGATTAGTGCCTTGAAATCATTACCATTAGAATCAATGCTTGAGCATGCTGTTAATATAGGGACCAAATTACGGTGCCGCACATTTCTCAACGCATTACATTCTGCAATGAAGCTCTTGTGTGCCCCTCTTATCTCTAGATTGAAGACTTTTACAGCAACCACAATTTCATCTTCAGCTAGTTTTCCTTGGTATACAGAACTATATCTCCCACTCCCAATTATGTTGGATGTTGAAAATCCTTGTGTTGCTCTCGATAGATCATTGAACGAAACTTTGGGAAATTTTGTAGCAAATGATGGAAGAGATATAGATTTGATCTTGTGTTTTCCTCTCCAAAGAAACAAGGCAAATATGACCATAGCAAGTGACACCATACTGGCTATTGGGATAACTACTTTGAGCACTAAAGATTCTTTGTGTCTTGTTGAATTTGAAGGCATAACAAAACATGTTGGCATGTGCAGTTCCGAGGCCCCACCACAAAGCCCTTGATTTCCATCAATCCGCACAGCAGTTGCATTCTTGAAGACCCCTTTCGATGGAACCTCACCATCAAGATGGTTGAATGACAAATCTAGTTTCTCAAGAAGCTGGAGATTTCCAAGAGATGCTGGTATAGATCCGGTTAAGTTATTGGTAGAAAAATTCAAAAGTTTTAGGCTGGTTATGTAGCCTAATGAAGTGGGAATGCTTCCACTGAAAATATTCAAGTCTAATTCAAGGATTTCTAAACTTTCACAATTACCTAGAGTATTTGGAATATCTCCAGATAGCTTGTTTGATGACAGTGCTAAATTTACGAGTTGCTTGGCATTACCAATGTTGGTTGGAAGTCTTCCATCAAGGTTATTGAAAGATAAATCAATTAGATATATTGTTGGTATTCTGAAGATCTCCATTGGAACCCTACCCCAAAGATTGTTCTTGGAAACACTCAATATTGAAAGCATTGGTAAGTTTCCAAAGCTTGGTGGTACATGACCAGTGAATTGGTTTGAGTCTAGAAAGATCGCTGCCAACGAAGACAAGTTTGAAAAGGATGACGGAATGAGCCCCGAAAATAAGTTTGACTCTAAACCTATTATTTGTGGGGTGATGAGAGTTCCGATCCAATCTGGGACCACACCCGTAAATTGATTATTCGCCAACTGTAAAATAATAAGGTTGCGAAGGTTTGCTATGCCAGAAGGAAAATCTCCTGATAATTGATTTTCTGCCAAGTATAGCTCCTGGAGTTGATTGGAAATGTTACCTAATGAACTTGGTACACGCCCTGATAGACGATTATAACTCAACGATAAAAGTTTTAGCTTTGTGCAGTTGCCTAAGCTGTCCACGAAATTCCAGTCTTCCCTGCTATGTGCTTTCAGTTGATTAGATCCAAGTGACAGTACCATGAGTTTGGTAAGTTTGCCAACCGTTCTGGGAACCAATCCTGTGAAGTTGTTATGCGACAAGTCTACGATGTTTAGACCGGAAGCATTAGAGAATGAACTAGGAATATGCCCTAGAAAGAAATTCACATCCAATTCAAGTACCTGGAGATTAGGCAGAGAGGTACACAGATTTGGTGGTAGCTCCCCACTTAGGCCATTCAAATCAAGGCTAATGCCGATGAGAATAGAAATATTCAAGATGGCTTGTGAAAACCTGCCTGTTAGATGATTCGAACCTGCGTACAGGTACTGCAAGCTGGACGAATCTGCAAACTCACTTGGGATATTTCCCTTGATGTGATTAGACGCACAACTAATCTCTTCTAGTGTTGTGATATTGGCAAGAGAAGCGGGGATAGTGCCAGTAAGGTTATTTACCGAAACCCTCAGCACCTGAAGGTTAGGAGGGAAGTCAGCAGAAAGATGGCCAACTAGATTGTTGTGTGCAAGATGCAGCACCCTGAGCTTAGAGCAGTTTGAGAGACTCGGTATCTTTCCTTGCAGCGTGTTATTATTCAAGTACAAAGTTTGAAGGCGATGCAAGTGTCCAAAGGAGGGTGGGATCTCCCCGGTGAATCTATTTTCCGTCAGGAGTAGAGACTGCAGGAATGACAGGTTCGCAACTGAAGGAGAGATGTATCCTACCAAACCTCGATTTGTAAGGTTCAAAGAAGTGACACGGCGTGGCGAATTCTTCATACTGCACAAGACACCTTCCCAATTGCAAAAGTGGGTGCTACGATTCCAGGACACGAAGACTTGCTGCGGATCAAGACTAATTGCGTCCCTGAATCCAAGCAGCGATAGCAGGTCTGTCTCGTTGCCGTGTAAGGAGGAGCTGCAGGAAACGACATGTGCAGTGCAAGCCACCAACACCAGGAGAAGTAATTGTCGGAATATAGCAGTAAGTTTCATGGCTGAACAGCAAGTGATAAATAGGATAAAATTTTAGATGGCCAATAAATAACATAGTAACATACTAAGCAGACATTCATGAATTCATTGATTGTGTTGCGTGAATTACCTGGGGATTTAGCTTTTCCTTTCCTGGCAGAAACGAGAGCAGAGCAGAGGACGAGACCACCAAGCATATGTGTGCACAGGTTTCAGGTGTGGAGTGTGGATTGGAGTGTGTCCTTAATTTATAGGCGTATCGACCTTGCTTGTATGTTACTAGCTACCGCTGTCGACTCCCAAATAATGCTCTTGACTTTCCTCCAGACAGTGTCATGCCTAACTATAGGTGTTGAGTCTGCATCGTTCATTGACAAGAGGTCTGATCACTCCATGTCGCGGTCTCAATATACCGTGTGCGGTACACCTTTTCCAAAAGAGGTTTCGGATATGTGTATGACAACTGTCAGTATTCGACGTGGCGGCGACGATGGATTTATCCCGCACTACCAAGCGAATCCTTATGGGATGGGGTCAGCCTGCTAGCGACGACTAAATATTGCGCAGTGCCGGACGAAAGTGCGTTATTAGGATGTGAGTGGGCGCGATTTTTCGTCCAACGCGTCCAATCAGGCGAGCAAAAAATTCTCTAACCACTCGCTTGTTCAAGGACATTTTCTGCCGCTGACTGGAATCTAGTCAACAATAGTGTACTGCTGGACTTAGCCTCCTCGGCTAGAAGACAGCGGCTGGGTCTTGGGTCGTCGACTTTTAGTGCACAAGTGGTCTCATCAGTGTATATCACAGCACTTATTGCATAAACCTTTCAAAGCTAAGCTAGATGTCGGCAAGTATATTTATCAGTTGGCCTTTGTTTCTTTGGTAGTATATATGAAAAACTGGAGAGCGATGAGGCCTGACCTATCTGTCAACGCCGCGTGAACACTTTTTACTAGCTAATCTAGGCGCTCCACTGGTATCAGGTAGCGCACTACTGCCGTCTTTTTTGACTGTCCGGTGTGAATTAGACGCACTTGTTCATGTTGGATCTGCCCCTATACGCCGAGTACTTTCCAACGTCTTCCGGCGAGACGACGCGGACGTAGCAACTCCACACGATAGGTGCAAAGCAAGCTAGCTTCGATCAGTACAGTCGATCGATGCAACTAGTACTACTCACGCCAAACGATCGATCAAGGAAACAGAATACGCTGGAATCGATTTGATTGCTAGAGCTGCATATGGCACCTCTCTCTTCTTTCTTTTTCTTCTCACAAATCGACACAAGATTACACAGGGTATAGGCTAGCTTATATACACGTAAAAGCTAGGGAAATCGACACAAGATTACACAGGGTATAGGCTAGCTTATATACACGTAAAAGCTAGGGAAATCGACACAAGATTACACAGGGTATAGGCTAGCTTATATACACGTAAAAGCTAGGGAAATATATCCTAGATGTGTATTTCTTATACGAGTCGGACACCACGTTCATACAGCACACCACTCCGTACCGGAGTCGGTCATGCTTACCTTTTCCTACAGTTCAGCCATGGGCTACCGGAGAGAGACTACCATCGGGGCATCGGGCCAACTGAAATGGAAAACTAAATCCTTTAAAGAATTCTTAGGAATAGAGACTTGTGGTTGATCCTAAGTGTGAACATGGATGGTCTCACCTGTAAGTGACCAAAACTCTTAAAAAATAGAGCGTTCTGGTTGCTATTAGGTGTGAGCACTGGGTGGCCCCATCTGTAGGTAAGTGTGATTTTCTTCTTTAAAGTACTAAACTCTTTAAAAATTGAGGGACGTGGTTGCTCATATGTGTGAACATATGTGGCCCCACCTGTAAGTGAGTGTGATTTTTCGTTACCCATAGTCGGTGATAGCACTGCTTTGTTGGTTTGATGGGTATTAGGGTATACGTGTTGATTTTGTGTGGGAAAGAAGGACGTCGTCGGTCCCAGGCCACCCTGCACCGCCTCTCCGACCTTCACGAGTCGGCAGCGGCACCACCTTTAATATCGGACCGGTCCTCTACGCTGCTGTCCCAGGCCTCGACGGCGTTGGCGCTGCCGTTCTTCCCCATCCTCCAGTGTCGCATCCGACCGCAAAATGGCCACCGAGCAGGCTGGAGCAACCAACATTTTCGGCGCTCGTGCTCCCTAACAACCCCTCCCTCAGGAGCATCGTTGCATCGCGTAGATGGTGACGCCGCATGCGAGCCGTCCAAGCTTTTCCCAGCCACCCCGTTGCCA
Organism: Poa pratensis; assembly: GCA_947311845.1. Lineage (NCBI taxonomy): Eukaryota > Viridiplantae > Streptophyta > Magnoliopsida > Poales > Poaceae > Poa > Poa pratensis. The sequence goes on from CAMZMU010000035.1 coordinate 1,744,820, forward strand.
CTGATCACAGTCAGGCTTCTCTTTTCCAATTGTTTGGTCCTCTCGCAGCTTCGGCCTGAACCCCAGCTTGCACTCGGTTGCACTGCCACTGTACACCATGCCATGGCGGCTGAGATGAAGAAAGGCACAAATGCGTCAGATTTTGGCCGGGGACGAGGAATTTCTACTAGTCTGTGTGATGAGCAGTGGAGCGGTTGCGTTGACTTGGGAGATCAATTTCTCGAATAGTAAACGTGTGTTCGTCACCCACCTGTAAGAACTTGCCACATTTACGACGATTTTAGCCATGAACATTAACTTTTATTTTTTGTCACTGTATAAACGGGCGTGGCAAAGCGCGCCTACCTCTTCTAGTGTTAATGGTATGCTTGAGAGGTCCGGCCGACACGTCAGGCTGAAGAAGACCACGACCGACACCCCTTAATCTAATGATCGGACCGGAGGGACATGATTCAACTAGGAATGTAAATGGACCATTAAATGGCGCCACATATTCCCACTTATTTTGGTCAACAGCTTAAAAACGTACTGTGTTCCGCTTTCTGGGAAAATGAATTAAGCGCCACTTACACAGGATTATATGACGCCATTTAATGATCCATTTACATCCCTAGATTCAACCGCCTCACCACCAGAGCTAGGCAACAGGCCGGCCCGGGCACGGCACATGGTGACCTCTTTACTAGGCGGGCCATGTCGTGCCGGCTTTTAGGCTTCACCTCAAGGGTAAAGCACAACACACTGGTCGGCCCATTTACCATTATGTGTTGTTTTGAAGCTAGTTTCGGATTTTCTCTAGGCCAAGTTTGACCTGTTGGGCCTATTAGTTCGGGTAAAAATAAATAAATAATAATAAAATGTTAAACGGGTCATGCTGTGCAGGCCCACGTGTGCTAACAGGCCGGCTCGCGAGCATTGGCCCATCTGGCCAGCTTTGCTCACCACCCATTGCAAATATGCGAAGAAAACCCCAAGTCATCCTTGTAATCTTGTAACAAGTTCACCGTCCTCCGTTTTGTCCCCCTCTTCTTTGATTTGAGAGAACAAGATCAGACGTACCAAAATAGTTCAACGGTTCGTAAGTCCAGTATGGTCGTTGCCCGCCGGCTACCTCGGGGCATGTCCACCAGCCGGTTTCCATGGAACATGTAATCGCCACTAGCGGTACATGTCCAGCTATCAATGCATGTTGCAGCGGCGGTGCCGGGTTCTTGTGACTAGGTATTCATTGTAAAAGTATTATCTTTTGCTCTCGATGCAATATATGAACAAAACAGTACGGTCGTAGCAATTTTTAATACATCAGACCACAATATATCTATACAGAAACAATTTTTCAATCAAGTAACAATACATTATTACCTTATGATTGATAAATTGATGATGTCCCTGTCTTAGAATATAACTCTCGGTCGCCTTTTTGGAGAAGACTGAGACATCCTCATTTTTTACTGATTGAAAAATTCCCTCACAACAAAAGTAACCAAACAACAGTTCAAGTATTCATCACGCATTTTGCTCCTTAACTTATTTTCACATAGGTCATTACATAGAATACTCTTTCAACACTGGCAGCAGCTACTTGCATACTCAATACCAACTTAAGAAGCTTGTAAGCAACATAATACCGTTCATGCTTGTTTGTCTCGACAAGCATAACCGAAAACACACACATGTTATTGAAAATTTTAAACCTTTCGTCTCAGCGCACATGCCTGATGTACGTGTCTAGTTGCCATGGATGTCTTGCCGGCTCATCAGTTGTGAAATCATTAACATAAATCTTTGTATCAAGCCAAACTAGATTCTTCTGATCATAAGCAGCAAATAGATGAAGTGGACTGAATGCTGCCATGCAAGAAGTAGATCCTTGTCTACCTCATCAACTCCGTCATTCAGCCCACTAAGTTGCCTATCAGTGGTACTGACACACGTATCAACTTTGAAGCGATGGAAATCCATCGCACCATTATTATAGATAGGGATCCCTTCTATAGCTTGGCGAATTTTGACAAAGTGAGGATAAAACCGGCCAAAATGCTTTAGAAGACAAGCATGCTTTTTGCGATAGGTGGGGAATTGAGGTTAGGCTGGGATAATCTCGAAACATCCCCTATAATAATACCAACAAGGCTCAAAAGAGAAAAAATGCTTTGAGTGGGTAATACACTCCCAAGTGCTGCCAGATCTTCCAGCCGACGCAGGAGAGGCCCCACCGGTCAGCCAGAGGGACCGACATCCCCGAATCTAATGCTCTTCGGGATTCGGGCCAATCCGCACTAATAAAGCAAACCTAATTCCCTCGCTAATCCACGGCGTCTATATGACGTGCGATGATACAATCCCGTTTCTAATCCCGGAATAAATTTCCCCCGCCCGGTCCCGTCCCTATCTCGTCGGATCGCCACCCACTCCACTCCGATCCCCCGCCGCCCCAGATCCGGCCCAACCCTAGCCTCGCCGCCGCCGCCCCCTCCGGCCCCGCCATTACAGGTACCTCCTCCACCCACACGCCGCGCTCGATCCACCCGCATTGCTTTGCGGGACCTCTGTCTTCTTCTCCTTTCCCCCTCGGCGGCTCGTTCAATCTGACGCCCACCGACGGGCTGTTGCTCCTGTCCACAGGCGATCGCGGAGCTTGACCAGGGCGGGGCCCAAGGAGCGGGGGATGTCGAGGAGGTCGGTCAACCCCGGCCGCCGCGCCGCCGACGGGGGCCTGCCCGCCGTCGCAGGCCTGCTCCACCCCAAGTCGCGCTCACCGCCCGTGCTCACCATAGCCCTCCTCCTCCTGGTAACACTCCTTGACACCGACAGACGCTTATTTCTTCAGGTTTTCTTCTTCTTTCATGTATGTTCGGCTGATGCTCATGACGTCGCTGTTGCTTCTCGGTTGTCTGTCTCAGGGCGTCATCGTTCTCGTCGCCTACTTCAACAGCAGCTCAGGTGTGCTCCAGTCTCTCGGCTTGAGTACGTGTGCAAAATAGCTAACGAAGCTACAGCAGTACCATGAAGCAGCTCTGCTTCTTGTTCTGTTTCTTCTCTGCTCCGGCTTCAACTTATTTTCTTACTATAAGTAGCGACTCAAGTACTGAAACCGGGACTAGTAAGGGTGCCTGTAACATCGACTTAAGTAATGAATGCACAGTAGGATTTAATATACCTGCCGTTTCTTGGTTAATCCTTCATTGAAAACAAACTCCTTTCACATATTCAAAGTTTCAAACGTCACTGGGGTCGGGACTATTATGTGGTGCTGTTGATGCTCTTTCTGATTTGAAGTTGCCGAGCTGTAGTCTGGTCTCAAAGATAAAGATTTAAATATTGTGGTCTTATACCCTTTTTTGTTTTTACTTTTTCTCCAATGGTCAGGTGTAACTGTTACGAGCCGAGAAGCTGTGAGCAGGTCTGAAGGTATATATATAACTCTTTTATGTCCTTGTCTCAAGTTCAGAGTAACCTGAACTTGCTAGTTTGACATTGAACCTTCAAATTAGTATATTTCAAGGTTACTCTCGCTAAATGTGTTGAGCGGTTGTGGTTTCAGACTGTTTTGCTACAATTAAACATAATATTCATTGAAGAGACTGTGCCATGTTGCATTGTTATTTTCTACTGGCACAAGAGCGCGTTAATGCTCGCACTTCATGTCCACATATGTGTGCTGAATTGTCATAGGAATGTACTGGGCCTATACTGCATTTGGATTGTTCAATTATTTGTTTCCCTGGTTCTCTAGTTTGTTTGTCAGTGGTCTGTCACTATTTTCTTCACAAGGACATACACAGTAGTGAATAGAAAATATCCTTGCAGAACATTATAACTGAAGCACGCCAACATAATTTCATTGTGTTGTTCGTTCTAATACAAGAAATTAGTTGTCTTTGTTTACCGTGTTATCATAATCTTCAGAATAGCCAAGTAGCTAATCCTCTATGATTGTCTCAGAAATGGGTAATTACGACCTTTTTACATGCCAATGTGGATATTCTGTGGTCTGGTTTTCAGTGAAGATTAATGTTTTGATTATCTGATTGCGGTGTGTATCTTTTGTTTCCCTTGGATGAATTCTATACTCCTCCTTTACCTCCTTTATTTTGCATTTGCGTCCAGGTTCTTGCACATCAGAAGTTATCGAGGCACTTCCTTTTCTTAAGAAGGCATACGGCAGTGATATGCAAAAGGTTCTCCATGTAGGCCCTGATAGTTGTACAGTAGTTTCTAACTTGTTGAAAGAAGGGAAGGTTGAAGCATGGGGGGTGGAGCCTTATGATTTGGAGGATGCTGATAGTAGCTGCAAAAGCCTTGTGCGCAAGGGATTTGTCCGTATGTCTGACATTAAGTACACTCTTCCGTACCGCCCAGATTCTTTTAACCTTGTTGTTGTGTCAGATGCTTTGGATTATCTGACCCCAAGGTATCTGAACAAAACACTTCCTGATTTAGCAAGGGTCTCCACAAATGGCCTTGTTATCTTTACTGGTATGTGTTTCGTTTCTTTTTGTGACTTGAGACATTTACTATGTTTTCTATGGAAAGACCTTTACTTGACATATAGTTGCCTGTATTTGCTGTTCTTTAGGGTAAAAGATCAATTCCTTCATAAAAGATATCATATGCTATTGTTTGTAGACCTAGAACATGCAATAAGTGATAACAGTACTGATTTTCTTAGGTATAATTGAGATCTAAAGAGAGGAATCCTTACTTTTAATTTACTTATGCAATAATTCTTGATCCTGCCAATGTTCTGCAAATTGTCGTTCTTAAAAGTGTAACTTAAAACTGTGTATTTTGGACACAGTTTCATTATTAAATGGACATAGTAAAAATCTCGAAAGAAAGAACCTTAAAAGAGTAATGTATTTTCAACATGCTAGATCTCGGTGGATTTCTAGATGGAACTAATGCAACGGCAAGATGTCAATATCCCTTTGGGGTTGAATGTAACCATATTTAGATGCTTTGATGTGCTAGTGGAATCAGTGATAGCGCTAGTCCTTTAGAGCAGGTAGCATAATTGAATTCTTCAGCTAAGTAATGGAACTGGAACAGTGATACCACAAACTACTCTACTATTATCCTTTTGTTGCATAAGTTGTTTTAGCCTGTCAGGATAGCTCCCTCATACTTATTTTTGATAATACCACATTGAGTCACAAACCAGCGTTGTTCCTGTCGTAAAATACATTGATAGAAGTATAGAACCCAATATAATAATACTATGGAATTACTTTCCGAATCAAATCTACAGTTGCACTCATACAACTCTTTGTGTCAAGCATAGATTGTTGTAAAGGTATTGATGCCAAAATTTAGAAAGGTTCACTGCATGACCCAAAGTGCCTCTCTCTTGTGACTGGTTAGGGAATAGTACTCCCTCCGTGTCAAAATACAAGGCGCGCTATTTTTAAGTTGGTCTTTGACGCTCAAGTTTGACCACCAATATATAACAAAATATATTGAATGAGAATGTATATATGGTACCGTTGGATTCGTCTTGCAAAATTCGTTAATTTCATATATCTTTATAATAATTTTGGGTACATATTATAAGTACAAATCATGGTCAAAGTTACACGGCGTTGACCAGCGAAATTAAAGGGCGCCTTGTATTTTGAGACGGAGGAAGTAGTAGGGTTTGACGTTTGTATTTATACAGTATTATTTAATAATCATTAATTCCGTGGTATGTATAAATGATTTACTATTGTTTGATGGATCCTGTAAAATATCTGAGCTAATATTTATTACCATTACTTCTTATCCAGGCAATCCAGGCCAGCAGAAGGCGAAGGTTTCCGAACTACCAAAATTTGGAAGACCAGTAAGTATAGATGATTCTAATTGCTGGCATGCTGGCTTCAAGGAATGTTCCCGAAATGACTTAAGTTCACGATGTCCACTTTACTGAACTCGCTAACAAATTGAACACATTTCGTGCTCATGGTCCAAAAGGGAATCGTATAAATCACTGTAGTGTTCTGTGTTAACCCTATAGTAGCCCAGGGATATTTGCTTATTCTTTGCCACGTAGTATTGCTTATGTGACATGTGTTCTTTGGATAATCACATCATATTATTAAGTTGTATCTGGTTTTCTCACATGTTAACCAAGTTCCTGACTTACTGTTACACAGCAGTATTGCATATTATCAAGTCTGTTAGGCTGTCCATTAGTGCTATTGGTTGGAGATTTGGCGCTGTTGCTGATGTAGTGAGTTATTCACATGCTCAGAACCTATAGAAGTGCTGAAATTCTGTTGATTCTTTGTCCCTTCAATGTTATTAGTGCTATTGATTAGAGATTTGGCTGTGTAGCTGATGTAGTGGAAGTATTTACATGTTCCAGAACCTATAGAACAAGTTGTACCATACTCTAATATGCTGAAAGCCTGCTGATTCCTTGCCCCTTTCCTGACAAAACCTGTTGTGTGGTTGTTGCAGGCAAAGTTGCGGAGCTCTTCATGGTGGACGCGCTACTTCATCCAGACCGGCCTGACAGAGAACGAAGGGCCACTGAAGAAGTTTGAGCAGGCCGCTTCAAAGAGCAACTACAAACCCGACTGCCAGATCTTCCACCTCAGCTCATAGCGCTCCGCTGTTCTCGTCAACGCCTATCCATGACGCCTTGGATCACCGCCCCGCCGTTTTTGTAAGCAATATCCCCGTCGAGTCCACGCGGAGGAGGAAGCGTCACACGAAGAGCCGGCCATATGTAGCTTTTGTAGAGAGGCTTCGCCACTTGTTGCTAGAAAAAAAAATCTTCTGGAGATTAAATTGTGTGTCGTTAAGCATATAGGAAATCCAAGCCCGGACGACATATATTTGTATGCGAGAAACTTTACAGTGTTGTACCATGTCACGTTCTTGGGTGTCAGCTGCTCTCCGAGCAGCTGCAAATGTGTAAAAATCCTCGAAGAGAGGTGGATTATACTCTGTCCCTTTGTCTGGTTCTGAGAATTTCAAGTTTCCTTCAGGGCATTCCGAGACTTCTTCTAAGTAGGTTGTCGTCATCATTATTTGGATGATGCTTTGACGTCGACCTAAAATATCCTTGGGTTCAGATACCTGAGAAGGATGGTCTACCTAAACATATATCTATTTTGAAATGATATGTTTAGTCGAAGTCCCAGTTTCAAGCTTTGTCAGCAACATTGGTGAAAGAACATAAACAACAAACCCCATTGAAAATATGTCATGAGGTCAGGTAAAATGTCTACTACTGTGTTTAGAGTATACCTCTCCAGTATTTTACTTGTTGTCATACTTTAGTAGGTCTTCCTCTCCTTAGACCAGAATCAGCATTATGTTCCAGACTTTTCTATGTCCGCCTTCTGTTTTGTTCTTCTTGCAACTTGCTTTGGTATATTCCATAGCTGTTACTTAGAGAATTGCATCTTGTCTTCAACTTGAAGTGCAGACATCATCTTCCTCCCCTCACAAATCCATCACCATCAGCATAATCCATGCCTTCCCCAACTTATATCCCGTCATCATTGACCATTTGAATTCGAAAGCTAAGCAAGTTGTTATCATCCACTAATTAACCCTAACCTTGATTAATCAACATATTAATACCTTATTGTAGCCAAGTCTCTGTAAACCACATATACCTATATACAACAAGCAGTCGTAGCCGATTGTTCTCTTGCTCTGCTGTGCAGGAAGAAGAAGACGACGGTTCCTTCCTCCGCGGCGGCGACTCACCGTCGGCCTCGCGGAACTCCGTGCCCCTCCTCGCCGGCGACTCCGCCGAGGCGCAGGCCAGCCACGACGCGCGGCGCCTCTGATCGGAGCGTTCATTCTCTTCTCCCGACGTCGCTTTCAGTTATACTCCCCAGTCTTCTTCTTCTTCTTCTTCTTCTTCTTCTTCTTCTTCTTCTTAGAATAAATTTAGGCGTGGATGAGTGAGCACTGGGTGTTGTAGATAGCGCCATGCATAGTCAAGGAGTTGGAGTTGGATCGTGTGCTTGCCAAATTGCAGGCTCTCGGTCAGGAACATGATCATCCTATTATGTGACGTGAACAAATTGCATGATCAAACGTGATCCTTATCTATACTACTATTACTAGTTGAATGCCCGTGCGTTGCTACGGGTGTGTAAATTTATCGAGCTTTCATCTCATCCCTCATTTCCGTACTATCATCTTGCAAGGAGACAAGATTTCCGGGATAAGAGTATGTGATGTCTTTCTTCTCTACCCTGCTCAACCGTCCTATGTCTCCCAAAAACGTAAGATTGAAAGTATAATATATAATAATAATTAGACATTCAACGCTTATTTGTCAATTAGAATGCAAGCAATGTCATATGACTCGCCGAATTTAGCAAAGAGCAACAAGTGAAAAATAATCAATGCGCGTACTCCATTATATTATTTCCGTAATCTTAAATACAGCCATTCATTATGGTTTCTGATTGATATATCATCCATTCTTGATAAGAATAACCAATAACTAAACAACGATAATATGATCAACGACTTTTTCACAAAAATAAGGCACCGCATAGTAATTACAAATATGATGCCCCGATAAGAAAGCCACCATGGCAGAGTTATTGGTTCGGCAACAAAGTTACATCATCTGCTAATACACCAATAAGAAAGCCACCATGGCAGATTTTATTGGTTCGGCAACAAAATCCCGCGTCCACGTTTAGTTTGATAAAATACTCTCTCAGACTTCCTCCACCCATGCCTGGAATACCAGTCATACTCTTTCTGGCTCGAGAGTAATCTCTACTCTTTTAGAAGCGCATAGTGTCATACTTCGTCCTAGAAACTCCCCTGCTAACGGCAATGGAGAAGAATCACACTACGGCGCCACCATGACGTATCCTGCCAATAATGTATTATTCCCTCCTTCCTCTGGCCTAGTCACCTGCCGCACCTTTTATTCCTCATCCACCGCACCGCACCGGACCACACCACCCATTTCTCTTTCTTCGTTGTCGAGCACCTAGCCGCATCCTCCTCTATTGATATTTATTCACCAATGTAACCTCCATAGGCTACAAGTCAAGGTCTCGCAGCTCCATGAAAATATATCCCTTTAAGCCGTTAAGGTGCTCGTCCCCAACTCAAAACCTGCAAGAAGCGAGAAATTTTGAGGTGTGTATCCAAGCAGACTCAAATCGTGCAGTTACTACTATAAAAATATGACCAGGACGATTTATTTCGCAAGTAGGAATACCATGCTTCTCAAAGTTAACAATACAGTATGTTGATATATTTCCCAATCTCTTTGTAGTGTTTTTCTGAGTACGATACGTGTACAAAATTGTCTTCGCCTCGCCTCATTGTTCTCTAATGGACTACCCCATACCTCTCATGTCTCTCTTTGACCCAGAACAACTGCTCGACCATGTGGGCGGCGGTGTCGCCGAACTCCCCTAACTGATCGATGCAACTCGACACTTTACAATTCAAAACTATAGGAGATTTTGTGTTGGCAAAGTTATTGTGCTACAAAACTAACGGTAACGACTGTGATTGTTTTGCCTCTAGTAAGCTTTTGCTCAGAAAGATCTAAATAAACCATATCCTTTTGAAATAACCATGAAACAAAAGTGACTGCATGAATTTCTGGAAACAACACGTGTGAACTATTTCATCTTTCTCTTCCTACGCATCTTTTGGATTGATAGTTTTTCATAGATAATTTGTAGGCTAAGGCGTTTCATAAGAAAAACAGTGTTGGTAATTTTCAATATATGATTATGGGAAGAGCAAGTATGCTTCAGCCAAGTAAGAAGACAACTTCCTGCTTCACATACGATCTTTATCCATATATGGTATAAAGCAAAACACTATAAAACCAAGCCAAGGCCACTGATTGTGACAATAATACAAATCCTACCATGGTTAAACTGAAAAATGGGAGTTGGACGTACGTTGGTGAAACCTTGAGGTTCATGCACCCCACCTTCCAAAAACACATATCTCGCTTCTGTTTTGCGACAATCGAGTGTGACCTAGCTTGATGATGGCGAAGGGACTGGTCAACCTCCTTAGGCCTGGCCGGCTGACTGGCCTAGGTCAATGATGCAAATTCAAGTCGATGTTATTGCACCCCAATTCCAACCTAAATAAATAAGAAAGCACAAAACAGTGAATTTTTGGGATACAAAACCAGCTATTTTGTATACTGGAAGCAAGCATTGTAAGGTTGCAATACCTTATATAAACTGGGATACGTATTTGATAATTAATATTGTACAAAGGATCGCTCCTCTAGGCTAGCAGTAGAGAGCGTCTGCAACTTGGGCACTCCATTTTGTTGTCCATTCAGCGTTATAACCATGCCGAGTGGATATATGCTCGCAAGGGGTCACCTACAATAAGAGAAACAGTGAGCACTTTAAGAAAACATGTCTCATCACACAACAAGCAATTTCACAATTACCCTGTATTGACTTGTTCTTTTGGGTAAGATCAACTGTAGTCATGCAAATAACACAATCAATGGGCTGGATTGGGTTATCCTTGACTTTCATGTGCTATCAGTATTTCTCAGCGAGTATCTAGAGATCACAACCAAAAGAGATAAGTAGTGTTAATTACCATACCCAACGGCTCCTTGATAACTGAATCAACTGGAGCTCAATATACATCTAACAGTGTTAACTAAAATTACCTTCAAAGAAAACGATTCAAGTAAATGAATGGCAACTAAAGTACACTCAGTTCGGTTGGTGGTAATATAGAAACAGTAGGAGCCTTTCCTACCGTTATCAAGCTTCATAGAAACTAAAGTACACTCCGAATAGAACAGAACAGAGTGTGAGTGCTAAGGTACTATTATCACCGTAGTAATTACCTGGTGGGGAATGAAGCAACAAGAACCAAGATAGTGTTGTAGAAATTTATGCTTTCAGTTTCAGTAAGGTCATTTAAAAAAGAATGTCATCCAAATGCCAAAATGAAATGTGCATGTAGCGATTTAATATACTATTCAACTGGATCAACAACCCAAAACCAAGATAACAGGACAACAAATGGTTATGGTGGGCGTACCAAACTGTGTTTTCTTCACGCATCAATAGAAGTAAGTGACCGGAAAAAGAGTCCCAACCTTAATGGGTTCACTAAAACCTTGTATTGCACGTGCGATTTTGCAAAGTAGTGTCTGATGAACTGAATCTATTAATTGTTACTCTGAACTGGATCCTTTTCTCTTTCAATTCTTCTTTCTACTGCCAGATAATGCATATAATTCTCACATTTTGTGTCTGATGATCTGAACTTTTTTCTTAAGAAAATTGCATATCCAATCCAGCACACGCACGGCGCACCTGAAATCCCAATTCCACAAAGAAATTTCGTTGCCATATAATACTTGGTACAAGGAAAAAGCTAGAGCAGTTTCGATTCTGCTCCACATGATGTAGATGTAGGAATCAATATTGGGTCTTTTGGGCAGGCAGTAAGCAGGTATAGATGGCGTTGAAAAAAAAAGGAGAAGATGCAGATCGAGGGGAGGATCTCACCTGCGTGGAGCCAAGGACGGCCGGTGGCAGGTTTGGGTGGACGCCGGCAGCAGCAGCACAGCAGGGCTTCAGATCTGGTGCGTTGGGCGCCCTCGCAAAGAGCTCGACTGGCGGCCGGCGAGGAGATGCGGCGGATGGCGGTGCGATTGCCACGACGCTGGCTGCTGCCGTGAGCGCCTCCCACTCGCGTCACGATACGGTGAAGAACACCCAGAACCGACCTCTGCTGCGGCGGCCACGGCCAGGAGCACGTAGCACGCGAATGGGACCCCGAGCCTCCACGACGGGCGCAATGGTCTACTCCACGACGGTTGGACTTGCCGAGTTGCCGGAGCCGTTGAGCCCCGTGATGGCGTTGTACAGCGGGTCGAACCCCGGCACCACCGTCCGCCCCGCGTACGACTTGAGCCCCTCCAGGCACACCTCCTTGATGTGCATCTCGCCGGCGGCCGGCCGGAGATCTAGAGAAAGGAGAGGGCTGACAGCCGACGCCGTGCCGAGCTGCGCCGAGCCAATCAGCATGGAGGCGCGCTCATGGAGGTTCTATGGAGCTTAGGACGGCCGCGCGGTGGCCGGGAGGCGGCCGTCCTCCGGCGAGGACTGGGCACGGTGGTCGAAGCGCGCACGCAGAAGGGGATGTGCAGACCCGCTCGGTTGAGTAGCAAAACAGACGAACCGGTACGTGACTTGAAAGAGAACTGCGGGTTGATTTCAGTATTTCTCAAGGGTTAAAGTGCAAAATTGTCGCGACGTACCAACACCTCCTCTGGCTATATTATATATACTAGCAAAATGCCCGTGCGTTGCAACGGACAACGATGTGAAAATAAGAATCATCAGATTGTCAAAGCAAATATCTTCTTCTTTAATTGTAGTGCACAATCTTTCAATACTCACCTCATGTTTGAAAATGCATAAGCAAAAACATGCAATTATGATAAAGTAACTGAAATTGCAGAACCAGTGAGTTTAGCTCCATGTAAAGACTATGTGATAACCACAAATTTATTTTACATAATGAAGATGTTAAAGAAAGTTTAAATCCTATTCCCCCTGACCAGGAATGGTTTATTGAAGATATGAATTGATTTTGGCATAGTCGCCCTGTTGTACAGCCACCCAGCTGCTCCAGTGATCAGCTTTCCAATGGTGCATACCATTCACATCCAACACACATCGTAGGAAATATTGAGTTGGATGATTCACATGTTTGCAATCTAGAGCAAACAAAGTGAACTCTCGTTCAGTGAAAAGGAAAACACCAAGGAGCACTGTCTCCCTCAAACTCCTGCCTCCTCCAAACTCCGGGTATTCAGTTTAATATTCTTGTCAGACCAAAATCCAGATGATAACAGCCCTGGCTAGTTCACTTGTTTCAGTAATGCCCTCTTGCAGATGTTGTAGACCTGTAATTATTTTGGGAGTTAAGGATTACCTTTATATCTGAAGTTTTGGGAGTAGTAACAACGTGAATCTTTTGTATCACTAATGAGTAAAGTGAGAATCTGAAATTCAGTTACTTTTCTGTCATCTTTGGTGTCAGTAGTGCAAAAACAATATACAGCCGGTGCTTCTTTTCCTGAAACCCAACAAATCAATACATGAACACACGTCTATCAGGCTCCAAGAATTGACCGGCCTTGCGCCCTGCCCACGCATCTTGCGTAGCTCCTCGTGCACATCCGAAGCCTACGCAGCTCTGCCACCGCCTCCCCGTTGACGCGGTGCCGTCGCTCCGACCACCCCTGTGCCCAGATGTCCTCGAATCATGACCGCCGCAGCGTTTTTTACGTCCCTGTCGAAGGAATCAGCATCGATTTGTGATGGACGACCTGGGCCGTAGATTGCAGAGAGCGGACGGCCGTGTCTCGCCGCAGGAGGACCTTGCCGGGGATGAGAAGGACGGGAGGACAGGGGCGGCGGCGGCGACACCCAGCGCAGAGACACGGGAGCGGAGATGTGGTTGCTCCACCCGATGGCTGGAGGAGGAGCTAGCGGTCCATCAAGGAGCTTCCCTTGTATCCAATCAATCTAGTGATCGCCGGTGATCTTCTCGGTGACGCCGCTGGTGTCCTTGGTGGTGGTGTTGTCTCCGCCCATCCCCAGCGTGTTCACCACCGTGTCCTTGGCGCCGACCATCACGCCCATCACCGTCTCGCCGGCCTGCTGGAGGACGCTGCCGGTCTTGTCCTTGCCGGCGACGGCGGAGTCCTTGGCATACTGCGCCGCATCGTACGTCCTGTCCTGCGCGTACTGCGCCGTCTCGGCGGCCTTCTGCTTCGCGAACTTCGTCTTCTCGCCGAGGAGGCAGCGGCGCGGGGTACCTATACCTCTGCGGGCTCGACTCGGGTCAGCATCGCCATGGCAGCGGCGGCGCTGTGGCGTGAGGTGGTGGCGGCCGACTGCGAGCGGGAGGGAGAGGTGGATGCGTCCACGAAGCCGACGGCGAGGGGAGCGGAGGCGCGCGAGGGAGTACTCCTTAGTCGAGTTGGATTAGGATGGCTCCAAGACACGCTTGCGGACGACGTACCACCGGACATACCACGAACGTACCATCACGGCATCAAGCAATATTATATATATATATATATATATATATATATATATATAGTAGAGAAAAGAGCAAACTTCGCCGGATACATTAAATATATGCCCTACGATCGCTGATCAACGAACCAGATCGCTCCGTCCGTGTTAAGCTAAACTCAACACATCCGAATCGTTATATTTTTTCTTTCGCACGGACTCGCCTCATCCTCTCTCTCCACGGCAGCTTCGAGCCGGTGCGGGTGCCGCGGCCATGGCCACCGCCTCCGCCTCCCCGCCGTTCTGCTTCTCCGGCTCCGGCAGCGGCCGCCTCCGCCTCGCCCCGGCGCCCAGCCGCCGCGCCCCGTTCCTCCGCGCTCGACGCGCCGCCGCCGCTGCCCCCCCACGCCGGTGGGATTGGGACATTGGGTCTGAGCTCCTCCCCAATGGCCATCGAATCTGCTCCCAGCGGCGTCGTCTGGTTTACTATTTTTTCCCTCGCCGTTTTTGTCCACCAGATGCATCCGCCGTCGCAGATGCCAGCCGGGGAAAGGAGGCAGAGGTGGTGCAGTTTCTCCCCAATTCGTTCACCATTCAGCAGCTCCGCGTGCGCGTCGATGAGAGACAAAGGCGGAAGAACGAGAGGGTACGAAGGGAGGAGGAGCGGTGGTGCGTGTAGGCTGCGGGGATGGGGAGGGAAGGGAAGATCATGGCGGCGTACAGGGAGATGGATCATTGAGGAGGAGATGTGGAGGCGAGGCGACAGGCTGCTGCTGCTGTCTAGCTTGCTACCATGAGAGAGAATTGGTGCAGACTGCAGATAGACACGACGATAGCTATCTGCTGCTGCTTTCCTGTCAATCCTGATTGTTAGCTGCTCTCAATTATTTTACAAAAAGGAAAATTAGTACATCTAAAGCTATGATGCAGGCGGACTTCTAAAGAACTGCATAGCGGTTGCTTTGTTCACGTGAGTCATCGTGCTGCTGCCTTGTTTTGCTCCTATGAATTTACTCCGTGACCATAGTACTATACTGCATCTGCATGCATTTGGGCAATGTGGAATAGCTCCCCAAGCCAACAGGAGTACCATGCCTGTAACGTTCCTCAGGACTGCAAGAAGCCAGCCTCAATATCTTGAAAGATGTGTGGCTTCTGTATAGTGCTAATTTAGAACTAAGTTATATCATCATCCTGTTATTATCTCTGCATAATTTTGTTTGGGTAATTCCAATGGATAACACAGGCTTTGATGAAATATGGAATTTTCTGAAAGTTAATTGCAACATGGGTTGCTCGTGATGTTGTTCTGTAGGAGCAGACTCAAGCTTACTCTTCTTGTGCCTTTTTTGTGGTCAGTAGCACTACTTCCAAGTTCCAACACAACGAATACCTGTACTGTACTTGTTATCATCTGAACCTACGTTCTTCATAGCCATATTAATTCTACTGTGTCTTACCTTAGTGTCACTAAGTTATACTGATTTCACAAACCCCATGGTTGTTATTTTAAACCGAATGAAAAGTGTAAAAGAAGTAATCTATGTAGACCCTGATACGGTCTTTTCTACTTGTAAATTGCCCTTAAATTATGAAGACGTGCGTTGCACGTACATACCAACTAGTGCTATGTAAAATGAATACATTTTTATTGGTTAAAAAATATAAGGGAACGGATACAATTTTATTTTTGGTTATTGATGTGTTTGATCTTATCATTTCATCGCCGGCGGCTCAAGTCAACGCCAACAAAATATCACAAGGAAGGATACTGCGAATTATCCCGTAAAAGGAAATATTCAGTTGGAAATTAATTAAACAAAATAAACAATTGATTTATTTATCCGGAGTTTTTTGTTTGGGCCGCGTGGCCCATGGGGGGACGCGACGGCGGCGGAGGCTGTGTGGGCCAGGCGGCACGGCGGGCCCCACCCAGGGTCGGTGCGGCACGAGCCCCACCCGGGTCGGTGCTCAAGGAAGGAAGGAATGAAGGGGGGGGGGGGGGGAGGTGAGTTGGAGTTGGACTCCAACTCCCTCTCCCAAACCGAATTGGGGTAGGGGTCTTTCCCCTTGCCCAAGTTCCCCTAACCTTCGGCCACCTATATAAACACCCCCAACCCCATGGGTTGATACACACAAGTTTTGCACAAGTTACTCTCTCTTGAGATATTGTGCAATTAGACGATGTTCTAATTTAGACGGCGCTCTAATTAGACATTGTTATAATTTCTCTCTAATTAGATCTCATGTGTTGAGAATTAGATCTATCTAATCTCATATTTCTCTAATCAAGTTTGATAAGATCAACCACCTAAAATACGTCGCAAGGCAGTCTCTCTTCGTCGCTTGCAAGTAGCTCTGGACGGTGAAACGCTGACGGATTGGCGCGGTGTACGTGTGGATACTGTTAGAGCGGGGCTGCACGAGTAGTCCCTCGACGACACGGATCGGCAACAATCTCACCTCCTGGCATGGACGTGAGATTCTTCATCAGGCTTCACCAACGTCTACTTCGACTACAACAAGATCTTCCGCAACGGTTGTAGTAAGTTTTCTGGATCTACCATTATGGGGTGCTGCATATCTTCATAATATAGATCTTGGGCTGTTGCGTAGAATGGCAAGCGAAATTTTAAGTTTCAGTTACGCAATCCAACATAAACATCATAACAAACTTCATAAGAAAATAAATAATTAGCTGAGATTGTGGTTTCAAAAGAATAAATTCAAAAAAGTATGAATGTTTGGTATAAACAATGTCCATTTTATCGATTGAACCCCAAGTTCAAACAGCGAGTGACCGAGAAAGGAGAAGGTGGATCGACTACTTTGATTACCTTGGTTTTGGCCGGCCTGTTGGGTTGCGTAACTGGAATATAAAAATTTCTCTTGCCATGCTACGCAACGGCCCAAGATCTATACTATCAAGATATGCAGCACCTGATGACTCCCAAGTGTAGGAGATCAATTGTAGTACCTTTCGATTAGAAAAGGTTGTCGAACCCACGAGGAGCTGAAGGTATTGGTTAGTAAGATTGATAAATAAAACAATAAAAGATGCAAGTGTTTTTGGTATTTTTGGTTGTATAGTTGCAATGCAGAAAATAAATAGTAGCAAGTGAAAGCTCTCAAAGAGAGAAAGCCCAATCCTCTTATGTGGCAAGAGGACAAGCTCAAGTGATGTGTAACTTATATGTGGAAAACGTTCCCGAGGGCGGCATGGATATGCTAGGCATAGAGATTTATTAAACAACACGTTGAATATCTTGTCAAGTTTTAATCTTCTTTGGACGGAGCCATAATTAGGTATAGCTAAATAAATAAACTACAACCCCTTATGATGGATCATGTGGCCAAGTAAATGACTGCACAAGAATTATTAAGACATAAAGTCCCACCATAGCATTACACTCTAAGGTCCCCGATACTAATACCCTCATAATATAACTTCATGACTCGGTCTCAGGTTTACGTGTCCTCCCAAGTCTCCTCAATTCATTACACTACGGTGTTCTCCTATGAGCCCATATAGGTGAAGTGTTGTGCAGTCGACGTTCGCACAACACCATCATAGAATCACATAAAAGATAAACTCTTGACAAAATACCAACACATGTATATATAAATCATTGCCAATTCATCCTATGCCCTCAGGAACATACGGGAACTACTCACAACGTGCAAACATGATGATATTCAGTGGCATAAGTGGTACAACACAATCTGAAATTATAACTTCACCACCAAATAATGACAAGTACTCAATCACAAACATGAATAGTAGCACAAGACAAGTATCTAGGGTATAGCAACTCTCAAACTGCGAGGGGAACGGAGTGGATCACGGTGATGATGATGGAGATGGTGCTGGTCTTGATGGGGGTGATGATGTAGAGGCCTCCTCCCACGCCAAGGAGGAGAGGTGATGACGATGACGATGATTTCCCCCTTCTCCGGAGCTCCGGAGCAGCAGGATCTGACCCCCCTCGGAAGGGATCAGGAGTTTCGCCGCCGCCGCGACCTCGGATGGACTTGGAAAAATTAGGGCGTTACTTTTCGGGCGAGACGAAGGCGTCGATAAAAAGCCCCAGGCGAGGAGGTGCCCGAGGCCATTTGGTGGTCCCACGCGGCCAGGTACATGGGCCGCGTGGGCCCCCTTTTGGCCTCGTGGCTCTCCTCTCTTCGGTCTTCTTCCCTGCCTTTCTCCCGATGAAAAACTGACGGTATTTTTCCTTTTATTATTTGAGTCCTGTAGCTCCTGAAACATTAAAACAAGAAAAAGGAGGTTTTCTGCCTCCCAGAAATTAAATACCAAAAATAGGGACTTTGTATGAAAGTCCCCAAAATCATCTAAAACATGAAAAACAATGATATAATCATGCAAATAACATTCTATATGATACTAAAAGTTTATAAATGATGATATAAAATGCACGTATCAACTCCCCCAAGCTTAAACCTTTACTCGTCCTCGAGTAAGTAAGGACATAGATCATTACATGCATCAATGGACTTATGGTTGATAAATAAATACGAGCATTGTATCATCATCATATTCAATTGCAAGATAAGATTAATGAACTAAAACTCATACACATGAGGGCAACATAAGTAGAACTCTAGCAATCACCCCTTACTTTTGAAAGCAAATAACCATTGTATGTTGGACAATCGAATCATATTTTTTTCACATGCTTTTGCTCTTCATGGCAAGCATTATAATCTTTTATACTTTGCTGAAATTTAAAGACAAGATAAACTCTCATTGGATAACAAGTTCAAAGAAGACAAATGAAAAGAAGATAGATATAAAAATTGTTATCACCTTGCTTCTAGTAACTAGTGCAAACTTTAGTCATGGATATCTCAATCAAGTTCCTATGCTCTAACAACCTTTATCTTACACTTTCCATGGCTAACTGAAATTTCAGGTGCCTTCCTTTCATTCACATTCAAGAGCATAAGTATTGAAATATCCATGATCATTAATTTGCTCAAAAGATACTAGATTGTAACAAGAGTGTTTTATATCCTTTTCATTAACTTCTCAACTTTTATCCTACAAGACTATATCTCAACCTAAACTATTAATTCAAGTCATATTGACTCTTTACTTATTTTATATGAGATAATTCTACAATTGTCCAACATACTCAAGTTAATTAATTTCAAGGCAAGATGTGATTGAAATTCTAAATATGCCACGCTCATTTGCATGAGTGTTACCCATAAATCTCCAAACAAGAGAATCATGGATGACACCATACTTTAATATTCATTGATAAACCATAAGATAGAGATACATGATAATGCTCCATGAGCTCACACACGCCTAAGAGATATTGATAACTAAACGATAAAAGCAAAACACACCATGACTAGATAGATATGATAAACTGATAAAGATAAAGACTAGGTGGAACTCCCCCAAGCTTGACGTTTGCTAGAACTTCCTCTCTTCTTTCTCTTGTTCATAATAATTTCTTCAAGATCTCCAATGATGCTCATCATAAGGTTGTAGGCTTTTCAAATTTTTGCGGCTTCTCCCAGTTTTTGCATGAGATTCTTCTCCACCTCTTTGCAAGGCTTCCACTCCGGGCTTGGTACTTCTTGTTGGGATCTTGCGATCCCATTCACCAGGATAGTTCTCTTGGGTGCACGCTGAATTCCCTGTCAATAAGAGTAGAAACCACGTTTTTGCTGCAAGTGCGTGCCTAGGAACCTTCCCTCCGGTGCTCATGCGGCGTCTGCCTCTTGTTTCCAAGAGAGTTTCACCCTCACACCGGCAACAGCAATGGGTGAAGGAGGTGCTGTCGCCAGAGGTGCGATGTCGACGGAGGGCTTGTACTCTCTTCTTCAGCTTCTTCCTTCCATCTCCTTCATCAAGCTTGTAGTCTTCATCATCGGAGTAGTCCTTCCTCTTCCTATTCCTCCTCCATATGGACGTGGGGCTGTGCCCTCGAGTTCATCATCATCGTCGTCCATGGAGGAGCATTGGTAGGAGTCTCCCGAAGACATGGCTAAAAACCTGACAGGCAGAAACAGCAAAAGAAAGAATCGCTCGAGAACGCTCGGTGCGAGATTAGATACAGAGAGGGGTATATATTGAGGTTTTTGGGTCAAGACGAAGCGTCGGGATCGAAAACGAGACGAAAAAGGACTCCGAGGTGGAAAGGAGTGGGCCCACGCGGCCAGGTACTGGCCGCGTGGGCCCCTCTTTCCTTCCTCGGGTCTCCGTTTCGTCCAGTTTTCTTGTCCCACACGTTAATTTCCATAAAAATGACTTCCGTAAAATTTATGCAATTCCGAGAAACTTTCCAACACTAAAGTTACCTTCTATTGATTTAGGGTTTCTGAACTGCACGGTTTCTCTCAATTACCTCCTCCGGTGTTTGTAAATTCAACTCCTCCACCTTCCGATGAAGCTCTTTCCTGCAATATAAGGTTTAAGGCGTTGTCCATTGACTACATGAGGTTTACCTTTCATGTCACCGTGAAGACGGATAGCTCCTGAACGGTACACCTCCTGTATCACTAATGGTCCCTGCCACTTTGAAGCTACTTCCCTGCAGAAAACTTGAAACGAGAGTTGTATAAAAACTTGATCACCTACTTTGAATTCCTTTTTCTTAATTTTCTTGTCATGCCAAATTTAACTTTTTCTTTAAACATTGCACTTTCATAAGCTTCATTTCTCCATTCATCAGTAGGTTTATCAAGAATTCTCTTTCTCTCCGCAGTTTTAAAATCAAAGTTCATTGTTTAATAGCCCATCTAGCTTTATGTTCTATTCAACAGGTAATGACAAGCTTTTCCATAAACCATTTTATAAGGAGACATTCCCATAGGATTTTTAAAAGCAGTTCTATAAGCCCAAATGCATCATTAATTTAATTGGCCAATCAGATCTAGACTTATTCACTGTCTTTTCCAAAATGAGTTTAATTTCCCTATTACTTAATTCAACTTGTCCACTTGTTTGAGGATGATAAGGAGATGCAATTCTATGGTTAACATCATATTTTGCCAAAGTTTTTCTAAGAACACCATGCAAGAAATGAGAACCACCATCAGTAATTAAAAACCTAGGAACACCAAACCTGGGGAAAATGATGTCCTTGAGCATCTTCATTGCTGTGGCATGATCTGCACTTTTGGTTGGAATTGCTTCCACCCACTTTGTAACATAGTCAACTGCAACCAAAATGTGAGTATGCTTTGTCTTTGATTCTGGGAAAGGCCCATAAAGTCAAAACCCCACACATCAAATGGTTCAAGTGGCAAGAATAATTCATAGGCATTTCATTTCTCCTACCAATATTTCCTACTCTTTGACATTTATCACAAGATTTAACATATTCAGCACATCCTTAAATAAAGTAGGCCAATAAAACCAGATTGTAATACCTTTGCTCCTGTGCGATCTCCTGCATGATGCCCTCCATAGGGACTGTCATGACAATCTCTTATAATAGCCTGTTGTTCATGCTCAGGTACACAACGTCTAATAATACCATCCACACTTTTCTTATAAGGAAAGGATCATCCCAAAAATAATGTCTAAGATCATAAAAGAATTTCTTTCTTTGTTGAAAGTGAAGTGTGGAGGCAAAACTTTACCAACAATAAAATTTGCATAGTTGGCAAACCAAGGAGATGCAACTTTAGCACTAGAAACATTAACATTGCAAGTTGTTCATTAACAAAGCTATCATTAATAGGAATAGGATCATCAGGTATATTTTCCATCTAGAGAGATGATCAGCTACTTGATTATCTCCCCTTTCCTATCAACAATGTGTAAATCAAATTCTTGCAATAAAGTACCCATCTTATTATCTAGGCTTAGCATCTTTCTTATGCATCAAGTATTTAATAGCAGAATGATCAGTATGCAATGTGACTTTTGAATCAGTAATATAAGGTCTAAACTTGTCACAAGCAAATAGTACTGCTAAAAATTCTTTCTCAGTTGTAGCATAATTCTTTGAGCAGCATCAAGTGTTCTACTAGCATAATAAATAACATTCAGTTTCTTATCAACACGTTGGCCCAAAACAGCCCCAACTGCATAATCACTAGCATCACACATAATTTCAAAAGGCAATTTCCAATCAGGAGGTTGAATAATAGGAGCACTTATTAAAGCATTCTTCAAAATATTAAAGGACTCAATGCAATCATCATTAAAAGAGAAAGGAACATCCTTTTGCAAAAGATTGGTTAGAGGTTTTGATATTTTGGAGAAATCTTTAATAAACCTACGGTAAAAACCTGCATGCCCAAGAAAACTTCTTATACCTTTGATGTCCCTTGGTATGGTAGCTTTTCAATAGCTTCTATCTTTGCTGGATCAACTTCTATTCCTTTCCAGAAATCTTATGCCCAAGAACAATACCTTCAGTAACCATGAAGTGACACTTCTCCCAATTAAGAACTAAGTGTTGGTCTTCACAACGCTGCAAAACTTTGTTAAGGTTGAACAAGCAATTATCGAAGGAAGTACCATACACAGAAAAATCATCCATAAAAACTTCCATTATCTTTTCAATATAATCAGCAAATATAGCATTCATGCATCTTTGAAAAGTAGCAGGAGCATTACACAAACCGAATGGCATTCTCCTATAAGCAAATGTACCATATGGGCAAGTAAAAGTGGTCTTTTCTTGATCATCCTTATGGACAGGAATTTGTGAGAAACCTGAATAACCATCTAGATAGCAAAAGTGAGAGTGTTTAGATAACCTTTCTAACATTTGATCAATAAATGGCAATGGATAATGATCTTTTCGAGTTGCTTTATTTAATTTTCTGAAATCAATACACATCCTATAACCAACTACAGTACGTTGAGCCACAAGTTCATCCTCATCATTTGGAACAACAGTCATTCCACCCTTTTTAGGAACACAATGAACAGGACTAACCCACTTACTATCAGCTATAGGATAAATGATACCAGCTTCAATAAGTCTTATTACCTCTTTCTTACCACTTCTTTCATTTTTGGATGGAGACGGCGTTGATAATCAACAACAGGTTTTGCATCTTCTCCAATTAATTTTATGCATACATAGAGCTGGGCTTATACCTTTAAGATCATCAAGAGAGTATCCAATGGCTGGTCGGTGAGCTTTTAGCACATCAAGTAATTTCTCTTCTTCTTCAGCTGAAAGGTTAGCACTAATAATGACAGGATATATGCTCTTCTCATCCAAATATGCATATTTCAGATTTGCAGGCAAAGGTTTAATTCAAAACTAGGATCCCCTTTAGGTGGTGGTAGCACTCCTAAATTATCAGGTGGGATATGCAATTGTAATTGTGGTGGTTGTTGCCATAATATTTGTTCTAAAGCCTCTTTTTCCTCATCATTAAATGGTTCATCTTGATTAAGCATATAACGTTCTACAACATCTGTTGAAGCTACAGCTATATGAGCAAGAGTTTCAATTAAATCTTAAAATTGGCTCTTTAACAACATGTTTATCAGCAAATTTAGAAAAGTTGAATTCAAGTTTTTCACCAGCACAATTTTTTTTTGAAGCTTTAACTACTGCAGGGGAGCCCCCCCCCCCCCCCACAGCCTTTTATTCATCCCCACAAAGTAACAAGTACAAATTTACAGAGAGCAAAAACTATACAAACAGAAAGAACTAAACTAAACTATACAAGACTATTAAGCCATGATTCTAAGAGAGGAAGAACCTTAGCCTTTACTCTGTACTTAAGCAGAGAGGCGTCATGTACAAACCCAGCCTTCCAGCCCCTGAAGGTGGGTCTAATATCCTTGAATATCCAAGCATTACGCTGTTTCCATATGTTCCAGCAGGCTAAAATCAAAACTTCTGTGAAACAAGGTCCAGAAAAATTCCTTTTTGCATGTTGTAGACAGGCTGCATGTGTGTCATCAATCCACTCTATCTGTAAATAATTCCAGATCCTAGAGCTGTACATGCACTTGAAGAACAGATGGCTCCAGTCCTCAAGGCAGTATGCATTACAGAGCACACAATCATTATTGTCAGTCACCTTCCAGTGCCTCCTCAACATCATATCCTTTGTGTTAAGTCTGTCATGTAGCAGTAACCATGCAAAGACTTTGTGTTTCGACAGGCACATCGATTTCCATATAGACTCAAAAGGCCCATGCTTTGGAAGTGAGGAGAAATGAAGGTTGTAGTAACTTTTGGGGGAGTATACTCCTTTACTGAAGTTATATATCCACTTGTCATCCCCTGCTGAAGTTCAACTCCCTCCAGCATAGTATGAAGGGAATTGTACTCCTGGAAGGCCTCCATAGACAGAGGCAGCTGAAATCCATCAGACAATTGCTCAAGGGCAATGAAATCCTTCACAGAGGCTAGCTTATCCTTGGCAAAGTAGAAAAGCCTAGGGAATTTCCTGCCAGGGGCATACCATGCCAAGCATCCTCCCAAAATAGGGCAGAGGTGCCACTGCTGACCTGGCAATGTGAGATCGACCTCCAGGTATCCGAGAGATTTAGGATAGCTCTCCACCAGAAAGATCCACTGAGAACAACAGCATGTGGTACAGTCTCGAAATAGTAAGAATCCCTAATGAGTTTAACCCATGGCAAATCAGCATTATTATAAACTTATCAAGATGTTTCATAAGCAGAGCTCTATTTTGGACATGTAGGTTTATAATTCCCAGCCCTCCTTTCTCCTTGGCCTACAAACCATGTCCCAAGCTGCCAAGGAATTAACTCTTTCTTTGTTTTTGTCTTTTCTCCATAAACATCTTCGCCTGGCTCTGTCGATTATTTCAATAATCCCCTTAGGTATCACTAGAATCAGCATAAAATATGTGGGCAGGGAGGAAAGCACAGAATTGACCAGCACTAGGCTGTCTCCATATGAAAGATAAGACACAGTAGCAGACAGTCTTCTTTCAATTCTATCCACTAGAGGGGCCAGGTCTCTGATTGTGGGTCTAGTAGTTCCCATGGGTAAACCCAGATATGTAAAAGGCATTGTAGCAATTTGGCAACCCATAATCCCTGCAAGGCCAGCAGCTTCCTCTGCATCCAAATTAATAGGGATCATAGAGGATTTATGATAATTCACTTTTAGGCCAGTAAACCCAGCATATTGATCAAGCAACTTCTTGAAAACTTTTAACTGTTCTGGGTCAGCAGGCAAGATAATCAGAGTGTCATCTGCATATTGTACAATTGGGTATTTATCTCCTACTGGAATTGGGAGCTGCAGAAGGCCCTCAGCTAAAGCCAAATTGACAATGCTCTGCAGCAGATCTCCTCCCAGAACATAAAGAAGGGTGATAAAGGATCTCCCTGTCTCACTCCTCTTTTACAATGAAATTGTCTACCAGGCAACCCATTTAACAGCACAGAAGCGGTTCCTGAGGATAAGATCTCCTTAACCCACTGGATGATCATGGGAGGAAATGCTTTACATTGCAGAATTTTCAGTATAGCATCATGTTCAATAGTATCAAAGGCCTTCTCAAAATCAATTTTGAACAAGACAATTTTCCTCTTGGATTGCTTACACTGATGGATGTACTCAAAGCACCAGGCTAGGCAGTCCTGGATTGTTCTGCTCTTGATGAACCCGTATTGGTTCTCATGAATACAGTTAGTGATAATGTCCTGCACTCTATTTGCTATTATTTTTGTCAGAAACTTGAGGCAGGTGTTAGTCAGCGAAATGGGCCTAAAGTCATTGACAGATTCAGGAGACTGCTTTTTGGAACCAGTGTGATACAGGACCATTAATGTTATGTAAAGAGGCATGCCCATTAGAGAAATCTGCACACATTTTGTAGAAGTCTCCTTTTATAATTGGCCAGCAGTGTTTAATAAAAAGTCCAGTAAACCCATCAGGTCCAGGAGCTTTATCCGGCTTTAAGAATTTCACAACATTTTCAATTTCATCAGGGGAAAAGGGGTTTCCCAGATTATGGAGGCCATCCACTGGTGAGATAATATTTTCCAGGCAAAAGGGGGTTACAGTTGTATTAGACACTCCCATCCTGTTCTTGTAACACTGCCAGAAGGCAAAAGCCTTTTCGTCATGCTCCGTCATAATGGAGCCATCCTGGTCCAAAATAGAAGAAATTGTATTCTGCCTGTATCTCTCAGTTGCTCTGGCATGGAAATATTTGGTGTTTTCTCCACTTAATTGAACCCATCTCACAGTGCATCTTTGTTTCCAGTAATCAGATTGTATGCCAAGCAATTTTTTATGATGCACTTTCACAATATTCCTGAAGTTAAATTCAGGATTACTCAGACCTCTGTCGTCTTCTAGCTGATCAAAAAATAAAATGACCAAATTACACTTCTCAATAAGTGTTTTGATGTTTGAGAGGGATTTACCCCATTTCTTCAGAACTGGCCTGAGCAGTTTTAGCTTAGCAGATATGATACCCACACTGCTTTTTGCCCTCACTGGCTGATTCCAAACCTTACTGACAAGCTCTAGAAAACCTGGTTGTTTTGTCCAATGATTTTCAAAACGAAAAATCTTTGCTTTTGGTATCACTGTGGAAATTCTGACCAGAAGGGGGACATGATCAGAGGTGGGCCTGGCCATAGGGGAAACTGTTGTATTTGGGTACTTTAGAGTCCAAGCACATGAAGTGAAGAACCAATCTAGCTGTTCCAACAGAGGCTGTTCCTGCATATTTGACCAGGTATAAGTCCTTCCTTTTACAGGAATTTCCTGAAGCCCCAGGTGGCTAATGATGTCATTAAAAAGAAAGATGTCGTTCATATTAGCTCCAGGCTTGTTTCTATTTTCCACAGATCTGATGAAATTAAAATCCCCCAGAATCATCCAGATATCATTACTAGGGATAGAAAGATTATAGAGCCAAGTGACAAAATTATCTCTTTCCACACCAGCACATGGGCCATAGACATTTACTAAGTTCCAGGATTCAGAATTATGTGTGGAAGTAAATTTCATTCTTATTGCAGATCTGTGAATTTCCAGAAGCTCTCCTTTAAAGATAGCACTATTCCATAGAATAATTAATCCCCCAGAAGCACCCACAGAAGGGGAGAAAACAAATTGGTCAAATCTCTTAGGGCAAAATCTTCTGATGAAGGAATGATCAAAATTTTCACACTTAGTTTCCTGTAAGCAGACAATGGCAGCATTGCTTTCATCAATTTTAGCATACACATGGGTTCTTTTTTCTTTATCATTAAGACCTCTGACATTCCAATCAAAGATCAACCAGGCAAGGAAAGTATTAGATGTACTATCCATTAAAACCCATATAATAAGTAGCAAAGCAGTTGTCCAACATAATTGGACAGCACACAAATAACATAACTGTGACCAAGTCTGATAGAACAGGAAACATAAAAGCCCAAGAGGAGGCAATAAAAGACCAGCCCATATAACAGAGGGCCACAGCAGAGTTAGATAACAGGTAACTTTCCAAAAGCATCCATCCCACGCCCCATAACCCAGTACTGCAATGGGCCTTATTAATCATCAGAAGGAATTGGGCTTGTGGGCTTGGAGGGAGCAGCATTAAGCCTCTCCTCTGTCAACTCTACATCTGGAATTTCAAGCAGCTTTCCCGCCTTCTGGAGGACTGAAATTGGTGTCTCAACTGGTGCAGAGGTACTAGCAGAGCTTCTCTCCTGCTCTCTAGGTTTAGCTGATCTTGGCTTCTTCCTCTGTTCTGGCTTGTCCTGCATTGGCACCAGCTTGAACTCCATCTTCTTGACAGCACTTCTGGTGGAGTGCCTGACTTCTGTGATCACCAAAGCAGATCCTTTAGGGGCTCTACCCCGTTTCTTGTTCATCTTCTCAACTGAAACCACCTGGGCCGCCGAGCTAGGCTCAGATAGATGTGTTTCTCCTCCCAGGACAGCATCTTTCCAAGGCAGAACAGGATTTCTCTCCTGTTCACCAGCACATTTAATAAACACTTTATCTTTCAGTAAATTGATTTCAGCACCAACAGTATGTAAGAAAGGTCTACCAAAAATGATAGGACAAAATGAATCTTGAGGACAACCAAGCACAATAAAATCAGCAGGATATTTTATTTTGCCAACCAATACTTCAACATCTCTAACAATCCCAAATGGACTAATATAATTTTTATTAGCAAGTTGAATTGTCATACCTGTCTCTTCCATAACAATAGGATCAATATCAGGCTTGATTTCAAGATAAAGAGAGTATGGAATGACACTAATACTTGCTCCAATATCACATAAACCATGATAACTTGAAGTCCCAATAGAGCATGATATAACATGCTTTCCCACCTTGGCTGAATTACCATTGATGACTTTAGTAGCATCTTCACATAAATAAACATCAACAGGGTCTTCTTCATTAAGTTGCTTGATAACAGAAATTTGAGTGTTGACTTCCACCTGTTCATAAGGCTGAGAACATCTTCTATTACTTTTGTTAGTAACAGCAATAAGTAAATTCTCCTTAACTTGGTTTGGATATGGAGGTGGTTCAACATACTCCTCAATTGTCACAGATGACACTGGTTCAACCTGTTTAATAACTTTAGGAACAACAATAGATTTTTAACAGGTTCAACATAAACTTCAAAACCACTTTTAGGAACACACATATGTTTAGCAAAGCCTTTAGCTATCTCAATTGTAACATAAGGATCAAGACCAAAAGTATCACTCAGATTTTTAAACAAAATAGAGGTAGAGAAGTTCTCCACACATGAATATTCATAATCAAAATAAGGCTCGTTACCTTTATCAAGATCCCAATGACTAGTGTTTTCAGAAATAGTCTCCAATAGATTCCATGCTTCTTCTTCAGTATTATTAGTAAAACTTCCACCAGATGAATTATCCAGAATTTCCTTGTGCTTCATAGGTAGCCTCACATAAAAGTTTATCAATATAAATTTCCTTGTAAGATCATGACAAGGATTCTTGCGAAGGAGTTCCTTTAACCTCCCCCAAGCTTGAGTAATACTCTCTCCAAGATGTGGCCAAAAGTTTAATATATAGCAACGGTTATCATAAGCTTCTTTAGGAGTAAAATATTTAACAAAGAAAACATTCCTCAAGATACTCCATTCATTCTTGACTTCTTCATCCAAAGACCTGTACCAATCACGAGCATTACTAGATAAAGACAAATATAATAACTTCCTTTTTACCTGATCTTCAGAATACCAGGAAGTCTAAATAAGCCACATATGTCTTAAATTCTCTCCATGTGTTCATGTGCAGACTTAGTTCCATCCCCTGCAAATGGATCTTTCATAACTCTTTTAACATGACCAATGGGAATTTTAAATCCCACTTTAGGTATCTCAGGCACAGTAGTTTCAATCACTTTAGGACCAGCATCATAAGCACTTTCATATAGAGCAAGGTGCAGCGAAGAACGATTCATAAATGCCATAGTATCAATGAGATAGAACAGCAAATAAAATTCAGCTTTCAAGTTTCCTTACCAAACTTCTTACCAATAGCGCAACGCTCCCCGGCAACGGCGCCAGAAAAGTATCTTGATGACTCCCAAGTGCAGGAGATCAATTGTATTACCTTTCGATTAGAAAAGGTTGTCGAACCCACGAGGAGCTGAAGGTATTGGTTAGTAAGATTGATAAATAAAACAATAAAAGATGCAACTGTTTTTGGTATTTTTGGTTGTATAGTTGCAATGCAGAAAATAAATAGTAGCAAGTGAAAGCTCTCAAAGAGAGAAAGCCCAATCCTCTTATGTGCAAGAGGACAAGCTCAAGTGATGTGTAACTTATATGTGGAAAACGTTCCCGAGGGCGGCATGGATATTGCTAGGCATAGAGATTTATTAAACAACACGTTGAATATCTTGTCAAGTTTTAATCTTCTTTGGACGGAGCCATAATTCGGTATAGCTAAATAAATAGACTACAACCCCTTATGATGGATCATGTGGCCAAATAAATGACTGCACACAAATTATTAAGACATAATGTCCCACCATAGCATTACACTCTAAGGTCCCCGATACTAATACCCTCATAATATAACTTCATGACTCTGTCTCAGGTTTACTTGTCCTCCCAAGTCTTCCTCAATTCATTACACTACGGTGTTCTCCTATGAGCCCATATAGGTGAAGTGTTGTGCAGTCGACGTTCGCATAACACCATCATAGAATCACATAAAAGATAAACTCTTGACAAAATACCAACACATGTTATATATAAATCATTGCCAATTCATCCTATGCCCTCAGGAACATACGGGAACTACTCACAACGTGCAAACATGATGATATTCAGTGGCATAAGTGGTACAACACAATCTGAAAATGTATAACTTCACCCACAAATAATGACAAGTACTCAATCACAAACATGAATATTAGCTCAAAGACAAGTATCTAGGGTATAGCAACTCTCAAACTACGAGGGGAACGGAGTGGATCACGGTGATGATGATGGAGATGGTGCTGGTCTTGATGGGGGTGATGATGTAGAGGCCTCCTCCCACGCCAAGGAGGAGAGGTGATGACGATGACGATGATTTCCCCTTTTCCGGAGCTCCGGAGCAGCAGGATCTGACCCCCCTCGGAGATATCAGGAGTTTCGCCGCCGCCGCGGCCTCGGATGGACTTGGGAAAATTAGGGCGTTACTTTTCGGGCGAGACGAAGGCGTCGATAAAAAGCCCCAGGCGAGGAGGTGCCCGAGGCTCCACTTGGGTGGTCCCACGCGGCCAGGTACATGGGCCGCGTGGGCCCCCTTGTTTTGGGCCTCGTGGCTCTCCTCTCTTCGGTCTTCTTCCCACTGCCTTTCTCCCGATGAAAAACTGACGTGGTATTTTTCCTTTTAATATTTGAGTCCCTGTAGCTCCTGAAACAATAAAAACAAGAAAAATGAGGTTTTCTGCCTCCCAGAAATTAAATACCAAAAATAGAGACTTTGTATGAAAGTCCCATAAATCATCTAAAACATGCAAAAACATTGATATAATGATGTGAATAACATTCTAATATGATACTAAAGGTTGTATAAATGATGATATAAAATGCACGTATCAGCACCCCATAATGCTATACCTAGAAAACTTACTACAACCGTTGCGGAAGATCTTGTAGTAGTCGAAGTAGACGTTGGTGAAACCTGATGAAGAATCTCACGTCCACGCCGAGAGGTGAGATTGTTGCTGATCCGTGTCGTCAAGGGACTACTCGTGCAGCCCCACTCTAGCAGTATCCACACGTACACCGCGCCAATCCGTCAGCGTTTTCGCCGTCCAGAGCTACTTGCAACCGACGAAGAGAGACTGCCTTGCGGCGTAGTTTTGGTGGTTGATCTAATCAAACTTGATTAGAGCAATATGATAGTACAGAGATCTAATTCTCAACACATGAGATCTAATTAGAGAGATAGATTAGAACAATGTCTAATTAGAGCGCCGTCTATTTAGAGCATCTTCTAATTGCACAATATCTAGAGAGAGAAACTTGTGCATAACTTGTATGTCACAACCCATGGGGTTGAAGGTGTTTATATAGGTGGCCAAGGGGGAGGAGTGCTTGGGGAAGGGGAAAGTCCCCTTGCCCAATTCAGTTTGGGAGGGGGAGTTGGAGTCCAACTCCAACTCTCCTCCCCCTCTCCTTCCTTGCAGGTCGGCCGGGTGGGGCCCTGTCGTGGGGTAGACACGGCAAATCCCAAGGTCGAGATACCTAGGGTTTCATATAGAGAGAAGTTGGCGCGCTGGTAGATTCGGACGGCTGACAAGCAGGGATTTACCCAGGTTCGGCCCCTATTGTGAGGTAAAGACCTACATCCTGCTTGTCTGATTTGTATTGATCAGATCACAGCTGGTCAGCAGCTGCTGCTTGACTTTTCCGGGGCGATGCTGCTGCATAGCTTCCGCGGAACTCGAAGCCTCCACCAGCTTGCACCAGCCTGCAGAACGTCGAAGCTGTCGTGGCAGACGAATCGCTGGCGATTTCCTAGGCGACTGAAAGCCTGGATGGTTGATGTAGATCCAAACCCGCTTGCATAGACAGTAGCGATTTGACTGTCACCAGCCGACGAGATTAGATCGCGCTTGCTACGCATAGGATGCCGCCGCTGCTGTTGATTGAAGTCGTTGGCCGTGACGTAGATTGGATCGCACGAGGCCGTGCACGGAACGCCGCCGTGCATGAGCGTACGAACAGAACGCCGCCAGATTAGATCGTGAGAGTATATGTGCGGAACACAGTCGTTGTCGATGGCGATTGAAGCCGCCGAAACCGTGAATCCAGCGCGCGTTCTTCCACAGACGGCGCCAATTGTCGTGGGGTTGCCACGGCAAATCCCAAGGTCGAGATCCCATAGAGAGAAGTTGGCACGCTGGTAGATTCATATGGCTGACAAGTAGGGATTTACCCAGGTTCGGCCCCTATTGTGAGGTAAAGACCTACATCCTGCTTGTCTGATTTGTATTGATGTATGATTACATGGTGGCCGTAATGGCGATTGTGGTGGAGATGTGATCTCGCTAGGGCTATGCCTATCTATTGTCTCTCTCCCTAAAGGGTGCCCCTGCCTGGCTTTATATATGCAGCCAGGTAGGGTTTACATGAGTTATTGTCTTGTACTCCCAGTTGTAGCTTCTTGGGCTTCGTTGGGCCGCCAGGTGGGCCTCCAGGTATGTCTTCGGCTGAGCCGCATCGGGTACGCCAATGGTGGGGGACCCGAAGGGTATGCCCACGTCAGGCCCGGTCCGCCGGCCCACCTGCGCCGCCCGCCCACGTGGCCGCCGCGTCACCTGCCTGCCCGCGCCAGCGTCCGCCCGCGCCCGCCGCGTCTTCCCGTGCCCGTCTGGCCGCCGCGTCCGCCACCGCCTAGCGGTGGTGCGGCTGCCATGTGGGCCCTAGGGTCCATGCGGCATCCATCTTTTGTTGGCTTTAATATTTTCCAATAATTATTAGTCAATTAAATAAATTAATATTTAATTAAATAATATTCTGTCTAATTAATTCTTATTTGAATATTTCCCTTACAGAATATTCACCGAATTAATTACTTATCATATAAACATATAAAACACTTTTATATGATTCGGGACACCTAGTGTCCGCAGACAAAATACTCTTGGACGAATATATCCACTTACATAAACACCCGCGGAATAAATCCGAAAATAATAGAAACACTTCCTATTATCCCGAGACATAGAATGTCTGCCTTCTCTTTCTCTATACCTTCACCGTTCCTGTGACATCGGAGCCACTCCGACCAAATCTCATAACCACTAATACTAGATCTTTATTCTCTCAATAAAAGATTGACTCACAGCTTAAGTGTGTGATCCGAAAGGTTCGTTAACACATTGACATGTCCGGGAGTTTACCAGACAATAACCACCATTGGGACCTAGACGTCAGTACTGGCTCCTATGTATTCACGAGTGAACGACAGAACCTCTTTATGTTTCCCATTACGCTAATCCCCTTACGTACACGATACCAATGATATCTCGAGTGTGAGACAATGTGCTCTAGTGTGATCAAAACCCTTTGATCATAACACACATAAAACTTGTACCAATATCATTCTCTTTTCTCGTTCCGTATTATCAATGTCCTATGATAAATCACACTGTGTCTGGCCAGACGATTGGGTGATATGAATATACATGAGATGACCTAGAGGATGTATCTCTCCATCGCCTGGAGGAGTAAGTACCCTTCTTGAACAATCTCCGTTCCATTACTTGTTCCAGTTCAAACCCAATAGCCACCGTTATGGTCCCCAGTTACGGCGGACGTTAGATGACTACCAAAGCGTGAGTGTCGAACAAGCGGTCACGATGTTCTCAAGGTATAGGTGAAGGAGATATGCCCTAGAGGCAATTAATAAAGATATTTTATTTGTCATATCATGATTGTTCATAATATGTTTTATACCATGCTATAACTGTATTAAGCGAAAACATTAATACATGTGTGGTATGTAAACAACCAGGTCCCTAGTAGCCTCTTTACTAGTCCATTGAGATCAACAGATGATCAAGGTTTCCTGATCATGGACTTGGACGTCAATTGATAATGGAGTCATGCCATTAGGTGAATGATGTGGTGGACACACCCAAATATTTGTAGGATGTAGTACTCACGCCTTCGACCGTGAGATCATATTTAATTGCTATTTCTGGAAGGTAGTTTGATTGCATCAAACGTCATTCCTTATATAGGGTGACAATAAAGGTGTCCCTCTAGGTATCCGAAGGAAATATGTTGAGGCGTATGATCAAGAGTGGGATTTGCCAATCCGCATAGCAGGATAGATACTCTGTGCCCACTTGGTGAGATTGCATCAATGAGCTTGCAAGCATGTGACCAGGTCACGAGGATGTAATATCACAGACGAGTAAAGATAGTATTGTCGGTAACGAGATCGAGCTAGGTATCGCGATGGCTGAGATTGAGTCTCGGACAAACTAAGTATCGCCAGGCAAAAGGTTTGAGACTTGACGTCTAAGGTTCAAACGACAAAGATATTCGTGGACGCACAGGGGCTATCATGGGTATCGGAGAACGGGTCTCGATCATGTCTAGAGTGATCCTGAACCGTAGGGTGTCACACTTAAGGGTAGGCGATGTTTATATTATATTGGACGCATAAGAGAAAATAGAAGAGAGCACCGAAAACATTTCGGGACATATCCGAACAAGTTCGGAGAGCGACGAAATGAGTTTCGGTGCAAGGATAAATTAAATAATATGTATTTAATATTAATTAAGGTAATTAATAATTAAATATATTTTTATTTTTATTTAGTTCGAATTTAAAGGGCAGCCCACCTTAAATGGGCCTCTCCCATGGGGAGAAGGCCCATAAGGGGGGAATTCGCCCCAAAGGGCCAAGGAGGGGCCGGTCGGCCTACACCTAGGGCCGGCGCACCACCTAGGGGCGTGGCTGGTGTGCGAATTAGTCCCACACCGCCCGGCCAAGGAGGGTAACAGCCCTCCTCCACCTATATAAGGAGGTGCCCCCATGCCTTGGAAATTCACCGAATTCTCTCTCTCTCTCATCCGTTTATACGTGACTCCGCAATTGGAGCTGCGCACGGGTTGAGGTTTTCTCCACCATATGCACACCGCCGTGCTATCGGTTCTTCGGTCCAAGTCTCCTGCTTCCGCTGCTTTGCTGGATCGGAGCCCGGAGGTCGTCGTCTACTCCGTACGTGTGTATAGCTACGAAGGTGCCTCACGTGCGGCACATGGAGGAGTTCGTCTTCACGACCTTGAGGTCGGCTACGTCGGCTTCATCAACAACGCTTGTGCGGGAGCGTAATCCCCGCTTTTCGGTCTACAAGGGTATGTACACCGATCTCCTCCGTTACGGTATATCTGCATAGTAATAGATTCTGGCTAGTTTAGCGTTATCGTTGTTAAGAATTTTTTTGTTTTCTGCATATGATCCCCTTCAATAGGAAGTAACTAATGTAAAACTCTGTATGATCAATTGCTATTCTTCATCTTGACGATTTGTCTCATAGCATGATCATAGGTTGGGTCGGTCCAGTACTATTATCATTCCGATAACAAACTCCTATAGTTACATGACTTATACAAAGTTCATGATCAGGAAAATACGATCATCAGGTAACAAGATAGTCTAGTCTTAGAGACAAGACTAGGAACGCTTTTCCTTGTTCATATCTCTACACGTGCATCGGAGGTTTTCCTCTTGAATACTTTGTATTCGCTATTCAAGTAGCCAATGCAGTTGTACGGAATCTTTCCGACTTTTCCGCGGAAAAACGGAAACGGAATGGAAATACGAAAACGGAAACGGAAACTTTTATGCGGAAACGGAACAGCGTATTCCGGCGGAACGACTGCGGAAACGGAAATTCCGTTTCCGGTAATACGGAACTTTCCATTTTTTGTTACACAGTGATTTCAAAATCCAACAGACACGGAAATTCTAATGAGAAAATTTACGCACAACCTAAGAGCTGAATAAAAATGAAAGAATGTGAAGCTGCCTTGTTTATGACCTATGTATTCGCATATCATCTCTCCGTTGGGTTGTCCTTAGTTTCTCCATTTCGGTGTTACACTAGGGATAGGGATGATAGTAGATATTTTTAATGTTGCACACCACTAAAGCTGAGAATAGTTTGAGAACCGCACCATACCCCAACTGTACCCGCACGATTATTTCCGTCAGCCCAACCAAAACTAAACCCATTCAAAAAAAATATCAACCCAACCGAAACCAAACTCACACAATCTTCCACCAAAACTAAACTAAACTGAGTCTCATCTATGGGTTAAACCATTGATTAAAACCGGTTGGCAACCGATCGCTCGAATGGGTCGGCGCCTGTATTCCGAAGCTGCACGTACAGGAGAGTGCCAGCCCAGCCCCACACTTGACCGGGTCGTGCGCAGTGCCGGCGCATGCATGCAGCGGTACAGACTGGCACGCATGACGCATCAGATTCCATCGTAACCGGCCTTCGTGGTCACGCCTCGGCCTCGCATTAGCCTTCGTAAAAGAGCATGCAGGTATAACCGTTTGGAACCATAACTCTTCAAGCCCATACCTGATCATACCTAAGCATTTGCTACACAAAACCGAACTAAAACTAAACTGTTGCCGAAGCAGCCCGTTAGCACCCAAACTGAACAAGCCTGCACGGAGAACCGACCCAACACACCCAGTTTTGGAAGAACCATTCTCAGCTTTACACGCCACATTATATAATCAGGATATTTCCTTATGATTTGATTTCATCTTAGAAACTTGACAAATTTGTTGATTTGCTTGGCTTTACTTAATTAATTAAGGCATCTCTCGGTTCCGGTAAATATTTGTTTTCTGTTCCGTCTCCGTACCGTATTCGGTCTGTATCTGTTTCCGACAATATTTGTTTCCGTATTTGTTTCCGGGGTTTCTGTATTTGTTTCCGCTTCCGCAAAATAATATGAAAACAAATGTGGCACCACTCAGTTCCGTCCGTATCCGCTCCGTTTTCATCCTCGGTTGTAGCATAAAGATATAAACTATTAATAATAAACTTGGATATAAAATAATACTAAATATTATTGTCTCTAGGGCATATCTCCAACACAGCCTTCTTCACGTCGCGCTTTCCGTTGCCATTGCCGCCATGACCTGGGCCCTTTCCCTTCCGTTGGTCTCTCCCTTGGCCTCCGACCATCGGGGTGCTGCCATGTCCTTCTGACGGTGGAGCCTGCGCTGGCTCGAAGGTCCCTCCGCCATACGCTCTTGGCTCACACTGCCCTGTGACAGAGAAACAAAATAAGATTAGACTAACATACACAAGTGTACATTGCAAGAGACCAGACATCAAATAGGATAAAAAAACCTTTTTTTAACATAACTGTACACAAGAAAAGTGCTACCATAAAAACATTTCTTACACCGTTTGCTTTAGAGATCTGTACCAAGACATTTAAGAATATTACATTATAAACAAAGAAAAACAAAGAGATATGTATTGTGTTTTCACACAAGTGGACACACCACTGAAACTCACAATTTACAAAGAGATATGTAAATTTTGGTTTAAAGATCCTTTGAGGTGAAAATGTCTTGAAGAAAGAAAAAACTAATGTAATTTTGTTACAATGGTATTTTCTAAGTTTAGTAAGCGCAAGTGTAGTTTCATTGTAATAAATTTTAGAAACTACACTTGCGTTTGCTAAATTCTGAAAATACCATTGTAACAAAGATATATATATTAGTTTTTCTTTCTTCAAGACATTTTAAAAACTACACTAAATTTGTTCCAAGAGTTCAAAATTTTGGTCCACTTTGTTCTTATTATTGTTCCTCCCATTGTCATGATTTGTTTCGTTGATGTCAAATTTTATTCCCCTTAGCCATATTCCCTTTGGAATTATGATTTGTTCCGAGGTCCCTATATTTTTGTTCCCCGTTTTCTACTATTTTGTTCCGCATGTATATCTAATTTGCTTCTTCATGCTATAATTTTTCCCCAATTGTACTGTGACTTTTGTTCTGGTTGACTTATTCTACAAACCCTAACTTTGTTCCATATAGTCTAAATATTGGTTCACCATATAGACGTGATCTGTTCCCTAGGGACTAAAATTTTGCTCCACCTATAATCGTGATTTTATTCCTTTTATTTACATATTTGTTCCCCCGACGGAGAAGGTTTGTTTCCTCGTGCCCTAAATTTTTGTTCCTCAAGCGCTTAACTTCTTCTCCCAACTAAATTAGTGATTTTGTTCCATTGGTCTACATATTTTTTCCTCGTATAGACGAGGGTTCTAATTATATTCTCGATGCTCTTACGTATCCTTTTGTTTTTCTATTTGTTGGATGCCTTTTCCAGAACCTACATATTTTAGAAGTACCATATCCATATAAATGTGTATGTATAGCTTGCATGTTTTCTTCTTTTTTGTTTCCCGCAACTGTGATGGAACGTGCTTACGTATGTAATAACAAGCAGTCATTAAAAAATAGACCGACAAGACAACCAGGAAGCACAGCGGGGCCAAGGACAATAACATAGTCGGTGATCACCTTCGTGTTCATTGCCAGGAAGCACAGCGGGAGCATGCCGGCCATGGTGGGCACGACCGTGAGCTTCGAGGGCTCCTTCGAGCGCGCCTTGCTGGGTGGAACGACACGTTTAGGATGGCGCGTGGGTACTGCATCATGAGGACCGTGTCCACCCAGAATTGCGTCTGTTCAAGCATTTCTTTTCTGTTACATTATAGCTATTTTAATGCTAGGACCATAATACGCAGAACATTTTACCAACATAATTTTTTTATTTGAAAATACTGAAACTCTTTTCCCTCAAATAAAAAGTCAGAGATCATGTTTTTAGTATGAGTTGGTTAAACTTCAAACAAATGCCAAAATTGATCTAGCGAGCATGTTATAATTAGTTTGGTTGTTGTTCTCAATATTTTACCTCTGACTCCATGAATAAAATATCGATAAAAAATGTTAATATAGTTATTTTTTCACAAGACATTGGAGAAGTCTTTAATCTCAATTATTTGCAATATAACCATTCACAAATAAATATGTGAAAGGAATATCTTCATACAGCAAATTACATAACTGAAACTTTCGACAAATATAAGTGGTGACTCTTTATTCTCATTTATTTGCAATATAAGTATCTTACCATTGACACAATAAAATGTAAACTTCACGCCTCGAAGATAGATTCCTTGTCTAAACGGTGCATATTTTATACTAACAAATAAGGTAAACGTGAGAAAGAAATACCTTCACCGCACCAAATTATTTAAAGGCGACGTATCCTATGCATCCGGGAGTTCTGTGTATCCATGCATCCGGCCCTTACTGTCCATCCGATCTAAATCGCACGAACTGCATAATATGGTGATTATTTTGCACTTACGCGCCCTGTAGACGCCTAGTTTACTAAATCCTTACGATAAACTCCTCCAAGAATTTCTGTTCCATCAGAGATGGGATGCATCGTTCTATACAGGATCCAGATCATGGTGACCACGCACGTTGACGATGACCAGAGAATATGGCGGCCGGCGGCGACCACATAAAGCGCGTCTCGCGGCCGTGGGAACTTTGCAGGCACCGGATCGTAAAGTGCTGGGCATGGGTGTGCTCAGCTTGGGGAAACACGGGATGTTGCATGCATGTTACGTGAGCCTGCCGGCCGTCGCGTTAACTACTCGCCGCCGGCCGACGCGTTATGTGGTTTCCGAGCCCCGCCGCCGCCACAACCTGAAAGCCATGGGTAGTCGCCGCCGGTTTACATGGTTCCCGGCTCTCTGACGCGCGTTACCTGGTCGTCTCCGCCTCTCCGGCCGCCGCGCGTTGCCTCGTCGTCTCCGGCCGCCCAGGGTGGGCCCAGGATTTTTATGGTGTGTATTCAAAATAATAGGGGGTAATTATTTTTTGACAATTCAAAGCCTTGATTCTTCCATGCATAACTGATTACTAGGCAACATGGCGCGGCGACACGTCGCACCCGTGTGGTTATTAGTTTTGGTTACTTTTTATAAATATAATTAGTGTAACAAAATGTTACCCTGAAGCATATTGTGTGCGCTGAAAGAGATGAAATTCAGTTGTAGAGATCGAATATAATTTATTAAACATCTGAATTCCATCTCTTGTTGAAAACTTAGGTGTTTGAGTAAACGTAAAAAGTGTTGCTTCAGTTCTTACCATGCCTGAAGAAAGACCTAGTCATGGCGTGTCATTGCTAAACTGAAAGGATAGTACTTAATCATAATTAGAATAAAGAGCACAACTGCACCAAGAGGGGCAGTAAATATATGCAACAAATAAATGTTGTGTAAGAAGACATAACCATAAGTAGCATTTGAAAAAATAAAGTGGGCAAACAGTTCACCCATATACATAAATCATTCATCATGTAATATCACATAATACTGGCTGATCTTTGGCGAGTACAACGACAACAGTAAGAACATAATTGTAGAAGAGAACCAAAATAACACACTACCACCCTCACGATATACCTTAGAGGAAACAAACATCACCAACCTTTCTCATATGGTCCCGATAAAACATTTATAGAATATCAAAGAAGGGAAGGGTGAAAAAATACATTATAATGCGAAAGAGAGCTGAAATATAAATGGTCATACACATCTGCAGACCTTTAGATTTTGCCATGATGCAGAAAAAGGTAGTCTCATAGCCAGAACTGACAAAAAAGTTTGTATATGAGTTCAGCTCATAGACATAAACTTTGAGCAACCATTATCCATTTACATAGTTTAGCTTACAATGATTATATGCAAGTGTGCACTGCACATGAGTTAAGTGCATACAGATGAATTCATACATATCAGTTCAGCTTCAGCCACCAAGTACCTAATGTGTATTTATAAGAATATTCATCATTATAATGTATAAATAACATGGCGCGGCAACACGCGCCATCATGATCTTAGGGGATTCATGAAAGAAATATGCACACAATAGGTTGGGGTGAACCTAACCATCTCTGAGAGGAATTTACCTTTTCAAGCTTGTTTGATTTTGATAATCCTTGGCCATGCTCAGTCATACAGTGTTGCTCTAAATTTCTACCCCAATAGCTCATACACGAAGCTACTTTCAGTTTTACATGAATGTTATAGTAATGAAAAAGATAAAATGATCATATACGAGAATAAATTGGGTTAACATTAAATTTAAACGTCATATGTTTTCAGTCAAACAAAAGGTGCTCTGCACAATTAAGTCACATTTTCTTTCGCCGGATAACTTTAAAGTCTCATGCCATGGAAACTCATGTAAAATGTAGTGAAGATTAACTTCAAGGACAAATTCGTATGTTTTGCAATCCTACAAATCAAACAACCTATTCAGAATATTTTTTGAGAATTACAGTCCTACAAAATACATTAGAATGATTTGATGAAAGAAGCCTCAACATATTCTGTAGCCAGTAGATTCAGTGGGAAATGGCATGCTGTACCGAAAGATAATGTGCTCAACTTAACCTAAGGCAAGATTTAAACAAAAATGCATATACACTACGCATATTTCACATGGCAGATCTCCATCCTAATGTAGAAGTACTGGCAGTCGTGGACGTTATATTACGAAGAACGTTAATCCGAGCCATGCAATATATATAGAAAATACATGTACACCAAACAGTAAATCTTTGAATCTTTGGGTCACTATTTTGAACAGATGCTATGGGAAATATAAAATTGGTCAAACAACTGGACATGCTTATTGAGGTTAAAGTTACAGTAAAAAAAGGTCTACATAGCTGTCGACCAATAGAACCTAGGCTACTTGCATTGAACCTGAAGATGTAACATGTAGCCCTATTGCAGTATTACAATATACAGAGATAGGAAAATATGACCTCCACTGGAGCAGCGCAAAGGAGTGGAACCAAGCATGAATGAGCCCAAGCCTTTTTCTTCTCCATCTACATAGATCAGCATTTTACAGATTAAGTACATTTGATGGAACTCTAGTCTCCATCTACGAACAGAAATTAATACAACTTTTTCTGCACATAAGAAAGTAAAAAGTCTATGTTTATACAGTAGAATCACCATGCGTCTTCACATAAGAAAGTACAAACTAAGCTGCTGATATTATCTAGTTATTATATGTAGTACATGTGCCATCTAGTAAATGAACCAAACGGAAATGTGGCAATGATAACCTAAGAGGCACTATATATGATAGCACCATCGTCACCAATTTCCATGCAGTACTAAATATAAATCACATAATAATTAGCAGTGAAATGGGAGAATCAACATTCAAAGAAAAATACTTTTTGTTTAGAATTGAAAGAGAAGTTTTTGTGTATTTTTTTTGGTTAGTAGGGTTTTCATAAAAAATAAAATAAAATGTAGCTGTGTTGAAAATAAAGTGTATTGGTCTAGTTTTATTTCCTTTGCGCCGTGATGTTTTTATTATGCTATGCAAATTCGCAGAACCTTTTGTTTGAATTATTAGCAAAGTTGAGGGGTTATTTTGTTCCTCACAAAACATTTAGGACAAAAGGTGAACTTTTGGAATAGTTCAATCGAATTTCCTGATCAGCATATACTCTGATTAGTGATCACCATACAGTGAGGACCGAATGAACTCCTTGCAAAATAAAGAGATTCAGACCATAATTTGCACGCAACCTAGATTAATCCCTCGCCCTATAGGGAGGAACAAAAACGTCCTCTGCTAGCGAATTGTGATGCGGCACAGTTACATAGTGCCCGTGTGTTGCAACGGTTATAAAAGCAATAAATGAATACATGCTCACAACCTTAAAAAATAGCCACATGTATATGTTTTTCTTCAAACCATTTGAAATATGTTTCCTTTGTTCCATCTACTATAAACTATTTATATGGGAAAATTAAATTGGCAAAAGACAATCAATCACTCACGTTTCAGTTCAGCAGACATTTCTATAAAATGGAAAGAAGTAGTATAGTAAAAAATCAGACCATATAATAATGCTAAGAGTAGCATACATTGCTCTGAGCTGGGTGCAGTTCTTGATCTCCAAGGGGATCGGGCCATGCAAGCTGTTCTGGTGCAGAGCTCTGAAGAAGAGAGAAAATGGAGGAAATGTCAGTCAGAGAGACGAGTGCTGCTGCATCCTGCTCACACAAAATCAGGGTGGGAAGAAATGGCAAAGAAATCTTACAGCCTCTGCAGCTTGCTGAGCTTCCCGATGCTGGGCGAGATGATGCCTCCGAGCTGCATATAAGGCAGATTTCTGCCACACACACACACAAATAAAGTTCAGATACAGATTATTATTCAGGGGCACAGGGAATCGAAGAACGCATCGGGGACCGGGCTTTCAAACAGTAATATACAGTATTGAGGAAAATCCGAATCGAGAGCAGGGAGATGGATTCTTGGGGCGAGCTGATCTAATCTGATCTGATCTGATGGAGAGATGCAGTGGAGGCAGCTGAAGAAGGGAGAGGGGACGTACATGGACTGGACCCTGAGGTCGGGGAAGGAGCAGGAGATGCCCTCCCAGCCGCAGGGGTCGCCGCCGGCGGGCCTCTAGCTGCCTAGCGCCCCCGGCGTGGCGTTGAAGGCCGTCTTGAGCTCCAGCAGCGCCTCCCCTGCAACCCACATCCATCAGTGAAACTCTGGTTTGGTGAATCGAGCGAGCTGCTGCGTGGGTGGGGAGGAAGCGAAGAATCGGTGTGTGAGAGGCGATGGAGTTGGGGGAAGAGGAGAAAAGGAAACCGGTCGCCGCCGGTGGCGCGCCGTTCGGCATGGCGCAGGAAGAGAGAAGACGACAGGATGACGCATGGGAGTAGAGGGGCAGAGACGCGTCCCGGGTAACCGCGCGGAAGCAACGGGGAGTGCCGAGCGTGGCGGTCGCAGAGGACCCTGGCAGTGGCGGCGTTGCCGGTGCGGCTTAAGGCAGGGAGTGGTCGGCGCGGCGTGAGGCAGGGAACGGACATGGCGGAGGGACGCGAGATGGATGGCATCGGCGGCGGCGCTGGATCGGCGAGAGAGGAGGAGAGGGGCGCGGCGTGGGGCGGTGCGGAAGACACCGGGTGCGACCGGATGAGGCGCGCCAATAATCGTGCGCGGGAGGTTTCCACCGGCTGCGGGCGGGCGACCGGCTGCGCTCGCGCGCCAATATTCGTGCGCGTGTGTGGGGGAGGCGACCGGCTGCGGGCGGGCGACCGGCTGCACTCGTGCGCCAATATTCGTGCCTACAGTAACTCGCGGAAATTGGGCTACGTGG
The DNA here is from genome assembly GCA_947311845.1 of Poa pratensis. Taxonomy (NCBI): domain Eukaryota; kingdom Viridiplantae; phylum Streptophyta; class Magnoliopsida; order Poales; family Poaceae; genus Poa; species Poa pratensis. The sequence continues at coordinate 1,789,074 of CAMZMU010000035.1, forward strand.
ATGAATCTCGACCGTCTATTGCACATATCGCACGGCCGGTAAAAAAAAAGTGACGTGGAACCGCGTACTGGGGGTGGTTTTTTATATATAGTAGGTATAGCATCGTATATTCCTAACCATATAATGTATGGAAGATATGACAAAAGTTGACTATAATATATTGAGCAATAGGCAAAATTAGCAAAATGGTAGGAAAGCTTACAATTTACAAGGTAACTTTACGATTCTTCAATGCTTGAAAACTGGTGATGATGTCCTCATTTTATGAATTTCAGACCAAAAGCAACCTCTGAAATATGACAAAAAGAATCAAATTTAGGTCTTATGAATTTCGGACCACATTCATGTGAATTTTTTTCTGAATCGCTACATCACCTCAAGTTCCGGGAAGACAAAGCAGGAAACTATGGAAAGAAGGATCGAATGAGGTGCGACGATCGGCGACAAAGAATAAATCTGTGCAGCCGTCCTGACCTGAACGTGGAGCAGTAGCCAAGGACGAGGAGATTCGAGGAGGGGGCCTGCCGCCGTGCCGCCTCGATGCCGGAAATCCGCCGTCGCCCGTCGCCGTCCATCTCCTGTCTGATTTACTTAGGGCTGGACGCTGTTCTGTGGTTTAATTTGGGGATCGGCCGCTGATCGGGAAATTTCGAGGAGGTGATCGATCAATCGAACAGACACGGAAACTGGCTTCGCTGGCTTTTTTTAGAACCTGATCGATCCCTCGCTGCGCTAGCGTCTAGCTGCTTGATGGGCCTAATAGAGGAGGACGTGAGCTTGCAGTTGTGGCCCAACATCACTGTCAGTTGACTCATTTCCGTAATTTTTTCAATTATGTATATTATAGAGTGTATAAACCTATTTTTGTGCTCAAAATTTTGGGTATTCAACTGAATACCCTTGAATTGAGCTGGGCCCGCCCCGGGCCGCCGCGTCGTGTGATCTTGTCGTCGATTTGTAAGCATGCCTCTAGAAAGGAAAAGAAACGCCTGAACGTCGAAGGGATTTCTTTGTAGAAAATACACCAAATTGGTGTCCAGGCGGGCATGTTAATGCATATTAGCCAATGTTATGATGATGTGCGTCAGATTGTTAAGATCAGAGGGCTGAGGATTGAGGGATGCATGGATACACAGAACTCCCAGATGCATAGGGGATACGTCGCCTCTTATTTAAACAAAACTTTAGACAAACTAAAAGTGGGTGCCCATGTGCTAGTTTCCATATAATTCTGAGATAAGTTCCTTGATTGTAAACTCGATCGTGAGAACATGTCAGCGTCGTGCACGAAGCGCAGGTAATTGTAGCTTGGAACCATGCGTAGAAAAGACCGAGGAAAGGTCGTCGGGTGGATCAGCTAGCTGCTTCGTTGACGTGTTAATTAGCCGTATGGCACCGAATTTCCACATCCAATGGATCAGCTCCTTATTACTCCCTCGATCGCTCGTCTGCTATGCATGGCGCATCATCCTGTTGGTCTCTTCTTCCACCATACCATGCATCATCTGCTCCTCCCGGCCCTTTTGCTCCTCTTCGCCACAACCGACAGCTACACCGCAGCATCCTGCAGCTACGCCAACTGCGGCGGCCAGAACATCACCTACCCGTTCTGGATCACCACTGCAGGCCCCAACTGCGGTTACCCTGGCCTGGGCGTCTCCTGCCAGGACAACACCCCGATCCTCGACGTCCAGTTCCACCAGTACAGGGTGCTTCGCATCGACTACGCCAACCACACCGTCTCCCTCGCCGATGTCGACGCGTGGAACACGACCTGCCCGCTGCTCAGCTTCAACCTCACCGTCGACCCCAACTCCTGGCTGCAGCTGACACCCTCCTACTCCAACCTCACTTTCCTATACAGCTGCAAGGCCAACGTATCCCGGCCCTCCGCCGTGAGGCTCGAGGGTTGCCCCGGGCAGGACACGCTCTGGTACGTGCTCCGAGGCAAATCTCTCGGCCAGTATGCGTGCGAGGAGGCGGCGGTGACGCCGGTGCTGAGCTCGCGTCTTCTGGCCAACCAGTCGCTTCGTGCGGTGCTAAACGGTGGGTTCGAGATGCGTTACGACGCCAAATCCGAGCAGTGCGGCGCATGCGAGCAGTCCGGCGGACGGTGCAGCTACGGAAGCACCGAGGAGCACAGCGGGACGGACTTCGCTTGTCTATGCGACGACGGCGCCAACGAGCGCCAGTGCGGTATGTACGCGCTCCTAGCCTCCTACTACGTACTTAGTTTGCTCCTTCATCACTAGTTCGGTACTGTGCTACTGGAGTACCATTCGATCTGGCGTAACGTAAGTGGTAGTCTGCGTTGGTCAGTGGACTGAAACGGTCAAGTACGGCCGTGTGTGTCGTCTAAGTCTTCTTACAAGACACACCAATCCAAATACAATCAAGGAAGAAAATACATGGAGCTGACATATTCAAAAACTTGGCGTTCAGACACAATGCTTACCGAGTCAGACAAGCGATATGTGGGTTGGCGACCAAGATGTGGCCACACATGAAGTCTTTGCCGTGTGCCGCACAAGACAAAGTGTACACGGCAAAGAGCTCCTTGCCGTGTGCCCGAGCAAAGCTGGCAAGTGGGCCCCACTGCCACTTAACGCCGGAGATGGACGTCGACGGCAAGTTTTGACACGTAGGACCCACGAGATCTTTCCCGTGTGCTGTCGCTGGCACACGGCAAAGAAAAAGAATGTCATAAAAAAAATCCCCCCTCCCTCGCTGGGACGGCGCCGTTGGGTCCACCTCGCCGCCGACGCGGGCAGAATGATGTCCAGGCCGGTGGAGCAGGCCCTGGAGCGCCGTGCTGACGGAGGTGAAGCATCCTCGCCGTGGCCGTAGAGGGTCCTCGCCGTGGCCGCATCCTCGCCGTGGCCGTAGAGGTCCCCGTCGTGGCCGCATCCTCACCGTGTCTGGTCGTCGGAGATGGTGGAGAGGAAGAAGAGGAGGCCTGCGCGGTCGAAGAACTCAGCGACGAAGATGGTGGCGTCGCCCCCCGCGTCGGCGGCGGAACGGGCCACGGTCTCCAGCACGGAGGCACCGCCGCGGAAGGAGCCTTGATGGCCTTGGACGATGGAGGAGGGCGGCGCGGGTGCGAGACAAGCACGAAGGAGCCCTGCGGAGGAGCACGACCTCCGGTGGCTCGCGACGGATGTGGCGGCACGACGTAGTTGGGTGGCCTGGCGGCGTCGGGAAGAGCTTGGCGTCGGGAGTTGCTCGTCCATTGCGGCGTCGGGTGGAAGATGAGGAGGACACGATCCACGATCGAACAAGGAAATAGGTACATGCGTACAGCTAGCCTACATCACATCACGTGCAGAACCTTCAGCCAGCGCTCAACCAATCAGAAAGCAATACAGAGATCACACGGATTGTGTGCTTGTTTACAGATGCTGGGAACCGTTAGATCGTGCAGGCAATCATCCAACGGCTCATAGGCGTGATCCGTGTGAAATTCTCCTAGCCAATCAGAACGCATAGTTTTTTGCCGTGTCCTGGCACACGGCAAAGATTTATTTGGTTTTTTCTTTTTCTCTTTTATTTTCTTATTTTCTTTGATTATGTTGCGCTGACTATTGTATAGGATAATTCTTGTGTACATTAAACTATATAAAATATATGGGCACTTTATTTTCTTTAAGGTTTTCTTTTTGAGATTTTCTTCACTTTCTTTATTTATTTATTTGAAAAGATGGTTAAATTGGCCATCGTGGCTATTCATCGAAAGGGGTAGAAGTTTTCACCATTTGTATTGTTGCCATTTTGCACCATTGAAAAGATGGTCAAATTGTATTGGTGCCATCTTGCACCATATTCTTTATACTTGCTTCACAAAAAATGTCATTTTTGACACTTAAAAAATGAAAAATCATATTTAGAAAAATAATTTGAACAAACTCAGCTCTGCAACATTGTTTGTCATACCAAGAAGCACCGATGTGTCAAATATGGGCACATTATCACAAATTATGCCACGTGAATGGTCATATCTTGGTCATTTGTCTCGAAACTTATACATGTTCGTAGACGATAGACCTTTTTGTGAAGGAATTTTTTTAGAAATTTTGTCAAAACTTAAGTTTATCGTTTTTACTACCAACTAATACACATCAAAGGATTCCATGCCAAATGATTTCTTTTTTTTGAGTATTTTTTTCACTTTCTTTTATTTTTTTGAAAAAATGGTCAAAATGGCCGCCGTGTCTATTCACTGAAAGGGGACGAATTTTTCAAAACTATCGACGGTTCTATGATATAACCACTACTTATGTACCTTAAAATGATTTTTGTAAAATTCTCAGAGTAAACTATCAGACACTTGTAGTTCAAATTTGAATTACTTTCAGAAAATCGACATAAAGTCGTTTAAATAGGCGAAATTAGGTAGAAACCGTGAAAATTCCAAATATTTCTGCATTATCCATCAAATATGGTCTACTTTGTGTGGATATTGTATGGGTTCTATTTCGCACCATAATTGTTGTACTTCCTTCACAAAAAGCCATTTTTGGCACTTAGAAAATAAAAATGATATTTATAAAACTAATTTGAACAAACTCAGTTCTGCAGCATTGTTTGCCATACCAAGACGCACCTATGTGTCAAATATGGGCACATTATCACAAACTATGCCACAGGAATGGTAATATCTTGGTCCTTTGTCTCGAAACTTATACATTTTTATAAATGATAGTCCTTTTTGTGAATGAATTTTTTGAAAATTTTGCCAAAACTCAAGTTTATCATTTTTACTACCAACTAATACACATCAAAGTATCCCATGCCAACGGATTTCTTTTTTTTGAGTATTTTTTCACTTTCTTTTATTTTTTTTGAAAAACGGTCAAAATGGCCGCCGTGTCCCTTCATTGAAAGGGATCGAAATTTTCAAAACTATCGACGGTTCTATGATATAAACACTACTTGTGTACCTAAAAATGATTTTTGTAAAATTCTCAGAGCAAACTATCACACACTTGTAGTTCAAATTTGAATTACTTTCTGAAAATCGGCATAAAGTCGTTTAAATAGGAGAAATTAGGTAGTAAACCGAAAAAATTCCTAATATTTCTGCATTATCCATCAAATATGGTCTACTTTGTGTGGATATTGTATGGGTTCCATTTTGCACCATATTTGATGTACTTGATCATGAAAAAATATGGGCACATTATCACAAACTATGCCACGGGATTGGTAATATCTTGGTCATTTGTCTCGAAACTTATGCATGTTTGTAGATGATACACCTTTTTGTGAAGGAATTTTTTAGAAATTTTGTCAAAACTTAAGTTTATCATTTTTACTACGAACTAAATACACATCAAAGGATTCCATGCCAAAGGATTTATTTTTTTACTTTCTTTTATTTTTTTGAAAAAACGGTCAAAATGGCCGCCGTGTCTATTCACTAAAAGGGGTCGAAGTTTTCAAAACTATCGACTGTTCTATGATATAACCACTACTTGTCTACCTTAAAATGATTTTTGTAAAATTCTTAGATCAAACTATCACACACTTGTAGTTCAAATTTGAATTACTTTCGGAAAATTGGCATAAAGTCGTTTAAATAGGCGAAATTAGGTAGAAACCGAGAAAATTCCTAATATTTCTGCATTATCCATCAAATATGGTCTACTTTGTGTGGATATTGTATGGGTTCCATTTGCACCATATTTGTTGTACTTGTTTCACGAAAAAAGTCATTTTTAACACTTAGAAAATGAAAAATGATATTTATAAAACTAATTTGAACAAACTCAGTTCTGTAGCATTGTTTGCCATACCAAGACGCACCGATGTGCCAAATATGGGCACATTATCACAAACTATGCTCTCGAAACTTATACATTTTTATAGATGATAGTCCTTTTTGTGAATGAATTTTTTGAAAATTTTGTCAAAACTCAAGTTTATCATTTTTACTACCAACTAATACACATCAAAGGATCCCATGCCAACGGATTTCTTTTTTTGAGTATTTTTTTCACTTTCTTTTATTTTTTTGAAAAAAGGTCAAAATGGCCGCCGTGTCCCTTCATTGAAAGGGGTCAAAATTTTCAAAACTACCGACGGTTCTATGATATAACCACTACTTGTGTACCTTAAAATGATTTTTGTAAAATTCTCAGAGCAAACTATTACACACTTGTAGTTCAAATTTGAATTACTTTCGGAAAATCGGCATCAAGTTGTTTAAATAGGCGAAATTAGGTAGAAACCGAGAAAATTCCTAATATTTCTGCATTATCCATCAAATATGGTCTACTTTGTGTGGATATTGTATGGGTTCCATTTTGCACCATATTTGTTGTACTTGCTTCACGAAAAAAGCCATTTTTGGCACTTAGAAATAAAAAATGATATTTATAAAACTAATTTGAACAAACTCAGTTCTGCAGCATTGTTTGCCATACCAAGATGCACCTATGTGTCATATATGGGCACATTATCAGAAACTATGCCACGGGAATGGTAATATCTTGGTCATTTGTCTCGAAACTTATACATTTTTATAGATGATAGTCCTTTTTGTGAATGAATTTTTTGAAATTTTGTCAAAACTCAAGTTTATCATTTTTACTACCAACTAATACACATCAAAGGATCCCATGCCAACGGATTTCTTTTTTTGAGTATTTTTTATTTTCTTTTATTTTTTGAAAAAACGGTCAAAATGGCCGCCATGTCCCTTCATTGAAAGGGGTCGAAATTTTCAAAACTATCGACGGTTCTATGATATAACCACTACTTGTGTAGCTTAAAATGATTTTTGTAAAATTCTCAGAGCAAACTATCACACACTTGAAGTTCAAATTTGAATTACTTTCAGAAAATCGGCATAAAGTCGTTTAAATAGGCGAAATTAGGTAGTAAACCGAGAAAATTCCTAATATTTCTGCATTATCCATCAAATTTGGTCTACTTTGTGTGGATATTGTATGTGTTCCATTTTGCACCATATTTGTTGTACTTGCTTCACGAAAAAAGCCATTTTTGGCACTTCGAAAATAAAAAATAATATTTATAAAACTAATTTGAATAAACTTAGTTCTGCAGCATTGTTTGCGATACCAAGACGCACCTATGTGTCAAATATGAGCACATTATCACAAACTATGCCACGGGAATGGTAATATCTTAGTCATTTGTCTCGAAACTTATGCATGTTTGTAGATGATAGACCTTTTTGTGAAGTAATTTTTTAGAAATTTTGTCAAAACTTAAGTTTATCATTTTTACTACCAACTAAATACATATCAAAGGATTCCATGCCAAAGGATTTCTTTTTTTAGTATTTTTTACTTTCTTTTATTTTTTTGAAAAAACGGTCAAAATGGCCGCCTTGTCTATTCACTGAAAGGGGTCGAATTTTTCAAAACTATCGACGGTTCTATGATATAACCACTACTTGTGTACCTTAAAATCATTTTTGTAAAATTCTCAGAGCAAACTATCACACACTTGTAGTTCAAATTTGAATTACTTTCGGAAAATCGGCATAAAGTCGTTTAAATAGGCGAAATTAGGTAGTAAACCGAGAAAATTCCTAATATTTCTGCATTATCCATCAAATTTGGTCTACTTTGTGTGGATATTGTATGTGTTCCATTTTGCACCATATTTGTTGTACTTGCTTCACGAAAAAAGTCATTTTTAACACTTAGAAAATGAAAAATGATATTTATAAAACTAATTTGTACAAACTCAGTTCTGTAGCATTGTTTGCGATACCAAGACGCACCTATGTGTCAAATATGGACACATTATCATAAACTATGCCCTCGAAACTTATACATTTTTATAGATGATAGTCATTTTTGTGAATGAATTTTTTGAAAATTTTGTCAAAACTTAAGTTTATCATTTTTACTACCAACTAATACACATCAAAGGATCCCATGCCAACGGATTTCTTTTTTTGACTATTTTTTTTTACTTTCTTTTAGTTTTTCGAAAAAACGGTCAAAATGGCCGCCGTGTCCCTTCATTGAAAGGGGTCGAAAATTTCAAAACTATCGATGGTTCTATGATATAACCACTACTTGTGTACCTTAAAATGATTTTTGTAAAATTCTCAGAGCAAACTGTCACACACTTGTAGTTCAAATTTGAATTACTTTCGGAAAATCGACATAAAGTCGTTTAAATAGGCGAAATTAGGTAGAAACCGAGAAAATTCCTAATATTTCTGCATTATCCATCAAATATGGTCTACTTTGTGTGGATATTGTATGGGTTCCATTTTGCACCATATTTGTTGTACTTGCTTCACGAAAAAAGACATTTTGGCACTTAGAAAATAAAAATTGATATTTATAAAACTAATTTGAACAAACTCAGTTCTGCATCATTGTTTGCCATACCAAGACGCACCTATGTGTCAAATATGGGCACATTATCACAAACTATGCCATGGGAATGGTAATATCTTGGTCATTTGTCTCGAAACTTATACATGTTTGTAGATGATAGACCTTTTTGTGAAGGAATTTTTTACAAATTTTGTCAAAACTTAAATTTATCATTTTTACTACCAACTAAATACACATCAAAGGATTCCATGCCAAAGGATTTCTTTTTTTAGTATTTTTTACTTTCTTTTATTTTTTGAAAAAAACGGTCAAAATGGCCGCCGTGTCTATTCACTGAAAGGGGTCGAATTTTTCAAAACTATCGACGGTTCTATGATATAACCACTACTTGTGTACCTTAAAATGATTTTTGTAAAATTCTCAGAGCAAACTATCACACACTTGTAGTTCAAATTTGAATTACTTCGGAAAATCGGCATAAAGTCGTTTAAATAGGCGAAATTAGGTAGAAACCGAGAAAATTCCTAATATTTCTGCATTATCCATCAAATATGGTCTACTTTGTGTGGATATTGTATGGGTTCCATTTTGCACCATATTTGTTGTACTTGTTTCACGAAAAAAGCCATTTTTAACACTTAGAAAATGAAAAATGATATTTATAAAACTAATTTGAACAAACTCAATTCTGTAGCATTGTTTGCCATACCATGACGCACCTATGTGTCAAATATGGGCATATTATCACAAACTATGCCGTCGAAACTTATACATTTTATAGATGATAGTCCTTTTTGTGAATGAATTTTTTGAAAATTTTGTCAAAACTCAAGTTTATCATTTTTACTACCAACTAATACACATCAAAGGATTCCATGCCAACGGATTTCTTTTTTGAGTTTTTTTTCACTTTCTTTTATTTTTTGAAAAAATGGTCAAAATGGCCGCCGTGTCCCTTCATTGAAAGGAGTCGAATTTTTTAAACTATCGAGGGTTCTATGATATAACCACTACTTGTGTACCTTAAAATGATCTTTGTAAAATTCTCAGAGCAAACTATCACACACTTGTAGTTCTAATTTGAATTACTTTCGGAAAATCGGCATAAAGTCGTTTAAATAGGCAAAATTAGGTAGAAACCGAGAAAATTCCTAATATTTCTGTATTATCCATCAAATATGGTCTACTTTGTGTGGATATTATATGGGTTCCATTTTGCACCATATTTGTTATACTTACTTCACAAAAATGTCACATTTGACACTTAAAAAATAAAAAATAATATTTATAAAAATATTTTGAAAACTCTTTTTGGCAACATTGTTTTCCGTACCAAGACACACCCATGTGTAAAATATGGACAATTTATCACAAACTATGCCCTGTGAATGGTCATACCGGTGTTACAAGCAGATAAAGTAAAGTTGAAAAAAAACAATGGTCTTCGTCGTATGCAAACACACGGCAAAGATTTAATCTTTGCCGTGCAAACCCACGGCAAAGAGATCCCGTGACCGCGCCGTCCACGCTTCCGTTTGGCTCCATTTTTTTGCTGTGTACCTATCTTTGCCGTGTGTTTTGCTTTGTCTTTGCCGTGTGTATTTCTTTACCGTGTGTTTTTGTTTGTCCTTGCCGTGTGTTTTTCTTTTCCGTACACGGCAAATATTTCTTTACCGTGTGCCTAACATCCAGCACACGGCAAAGAGCCAGGAACACGGCAAAGTCCAGCTCTCCCGTAGTGAGTTGCTAGCAGTATTTTATTTCGTTCTGTCACTTTCAGATTGCTATAAGTGCAACATATTTCTAAGTGGCACACTTGCACAAACTTGACCTAGCAAAGTACTATGGGCAAGTCCAACGCGCCGCCCTATTTGGTCCGCGGAAGTCCATTTCTGTCTGTTATAAACGATAGACAAATAAACGATGAACAAAAGAGATCAAACCAATGAAGACACGAGATTTAACGTGGAAAACCCTCCCAACAATGGGAGAGAAAAAATCACGGGCGTCAGCCAACAAAATTTCACTATGATCGGGTGAGATTACAAACGCCGGAGATTTACAACTTGCGACATATCCAAAACGGCGGCTTACAAGAGGTTTACATAATGGTGGTGCAAAACCCTAAATCGTCTGCAGTCCGACTCGGAAACGATCCATACCGTATCGCTCGGCCCAAGCCTCCGGCGATGGGCCTCCCTTCGCTACGGCAGAAGTTAGCCTCTATCTGTATATGAATTTGGATCATCATAAAACAACAGGCAGGCAGAAAGAAAGAACAACCCAACGCGACACGTCAAACATACCAGCGTCCGTGCGACCGTCCGGTTCGACCAGTTTTAGACCAAATATGGGCCTTTCTTCGAAAAAGGGAACGAAGCCCGAGCATTTGCTTTAATTGATATGCATTGCCAATTTATTGCATAGTCTGAGAATTCAGTGTTTACTACTCATGGATCACCTAGCATTCATGTGTGGCCGTTGGCCCTCTGGGTCTCTAAGGGCCCCTTTGATTTGAAGAAACATGTAGGAAACTTAGAGGATTAGGAAATTTTCCATTGGTGGTACTCTTCACACCTTTGATTCATAGGAATGTTGCAAAGGAAGAATTGAGGAAACTTTCCTTCACATGTCACAATCAAGGCAAAACTTACAGGAAAAGAAAAATCCACTCACACCTCATTCTTTGAATCCTATGCACAAAGAACAAGAAAAGTTTCGCACCATCATTTCCTTTTTCTGTCCCTTTCCAATTCCTTTGATTCTCATAAACTATGAATCAAAGAGGCCCTAAGGCCGAAACTAGCGCACAAATATGCACATGAATCAGAGTTTTTGTTTTTGTCTGAACCCCATTTAACAAATACATGAACATATTTGTTGTATTGGCTGATGGCAGAGCACTGAAAAAAGTGAACACTTCTCCATATAAGATGAGCGAAAGGACAAGGAAAAAGTAAGTGATTGATAGACTCCTCATAATCACATAAGATAATTAAACGATGCACCGAGTGTAACCAAGCAGTACACTTGTTATCCGTTAAGGGGTTCTCCTGAATTCGATATTAAGAGGATTTTCTGGAAAACCATCTGCAACCTAACTGTTTCTTCATTGCACAATGTTATAAAGAGATGGATATTGCCTGGCTAAAGGAAACGTTCCTAGCCAACGGTCCTCCCAAATCAAGTTCTCTGACCATTTCATATACTAAAAGATCTTCTAGTGAACAACACATTTTGACTCCCATTAAAGTTTTCTGAAAAGGAGAATCAGTGTTCTTGAAAAAAAGTAGGTTATTTAGCCTTTAATAATCGTCGATGGCTGATAGCAGCTAGCTAAGCAATCCACGTGAGAGATAATTCTTTAGAATGATGTATGGCCACAAAACACCTTCTTTTCTGAGGAGGTTCACTACCCATTTATCCATAAGCCAGGCATCATGAGTTAGGAGTTGAAAATCAAATTGCCCTGGATGTTTCGACGAATAGTTGGTGCTCCAGTGCACCATCTAATATTTCTACTTTCCTTTATGTCAATGTAAACTCTAGGGAACAATTAAGGAAAACATATACTCCTCGTTCTTCACTCATATGCAGGTGTTAATTTTGTTGTAAGTAGACCCATGCATGTTTCAGACATCAAATCAAAGTGCTCTATACGTTCTGTGCCGATGCTCTGTAACAACTTTTGTTCAGGGTTTGACAGTATTCAATCAGAAAGAACCAGTCATTTGCTGAAGAAACTGTCCAATGGATCAAGTTTGTATAATGGAACATATTTTGGAAGTAGCAGAAGCTAGGACTGCAAATCGAAAAAAATGTCTTGGCAATTCTTCATCGCCCTTTACATATGATTAATATGTGTTATCAACATCCGGAAATATACATATATTTCTCCCCGTAAACAAAAAGAAGCTCCATACCTTCAGTAGATTTATAATTTATCGGCTCATGATCATTGCATTTACATATTGCAGGGGATGCGCGCTCTTTGCGCTTGAAGAGACAAAAATTGAGACAAAAAATATGTAAGTGGCATTTTTAATTCCTAATTTCATCGTTTTGCTCGGATTTTTGAGTAAAGTTTCACCGTCTTCACTTATCCCACCCTATTTTGAAACTGGTCTCGCAAACAAGAAAATAGACTAGCTGAAAGGATCGGTATGACACCTAGAGGGGGGGGTGAATAGGTGCTACTCCAATTTTAGTCTTTTCAAATTAAGGCTTGACACAAAAGGTAAATTCTCTAGATATGCAACTACGGTGAATTTACCTATATGACAAGCTAGCAACTAAGCACGATAATAAGATGATAAACAAGGATAGAGGTAACCGAAGTCAAAGCACGCGGAGACACGGATGTAATCCCGAGTTCCTCCCTTTTAGGGGAGTACGTCTCGTTGGAGAGGTGTGAACCAACACAATGGTTCAACGGCCACAAAGGCCTCACCCTCTTCTCCGGTGAACCGCACCACAAAGGTTTGGTTCACTTCTCTTATCGGAAACCTTCAAGGCGGAGTCCGGAGCCTTTACAATAACGACTTGGGGCACAACCCACAAAGGATTGGGGGCTCCCAAATAGCTACAATCTGTCACAAAGACAATCAAGTGAGTACAATAGGGGGCTAGGTTTTCCTAGTGGAAACCCTAGCAAATTGTCCCTCAAGTGAATGAGGGGGAAATGACAAACGGCTTGGTGAAGATGTAGATCCGGGCCTTCTCCTTCAATCCTCCAAAGATCGACGAGTTTGGGTGGAGGGATTGGGAGATCTAGTGATCCTTGTGTTTCTTGAGCTTGCAACAATGGTGTTTCTTCAGTTGTGGGCGAGCTGCTTGTCCCAAGGTAGGTGGAGGGGCTTTTATAGCACTTGACGAAAAATGGCCGTTGCACACTGTTAGCCCGGTCTGCAGGCCGGTTTGGCCGGCCTGGGGGCCGGCCTGGCGTGCTGATGCTTGCCTGCAGGGAGGCCGGCATGGGCCCGGCTGAACCGGCCTGGGAGCCGGTTAGCTGCCAGAACCAGCCGGCCTGTGGCCCGGCTCCAGCCGGCCTGGGAACCGGCAGCCCAGCCGAGCCGCCCGGCCTGGAGCCCGGTTTGGCCGGCCTGGGAGCCGGCCACCCGACGCGCTCCACTCCGATTTCCCGACAACTTTCTACTTTTTGATTATGGGGTGGAACCGGACGCTTTCTGAAAACACTTAGCAACATATTAATCCTTTACCGGTGTTGTTATCTAACACACAAAACATAGAGAGATCATAAATGCCCTTTCAATCTCCCCCTTTTTGGTGTTAGATGACAACACACGGATTTGCAATATAGACCACACTATATCATGCTTTTAAAACAAAGAAGTGGCTCCCCCTACTTGTGTGCATATAGTTTTGTTTGCCTTGTGCCAAGAGATGTAGACAATTTCATATCAATGCACAATATCATGAGATCTCAACTAGATAAATCCGAATACCGAAAACCATAGTCATACAATAATTTATCCATCTCATACAATAGTGATACCAAAGTTCCACAACATAGAGAGTTCCACGAGCATAAGACACATAAAGTTCAAGGTTCAACTAAAACAAGTGCGATGCAATAAAACGAAAGGCAAAAGGATGCATGAATGCAAATCCCCGGAAGTCTCTCCCCCTTTGGCATCAAGACACCAAAAAGGAGAAAGAAACATGAAAGTCCATGGATCACTCGTCGGCAAACCAATCAACAATATCATCTTCATTGCCGCCACCAACAGCTTGACCGGAACTTGATTCACCTTGGGTGCCCGGCCAATGGGGAGCAAGAGAGGAAGCATCGTCGCCAAACCAAAAAGTGTTCTTGGACTTGTAAGTGTTCTCCGAAACCTCGTCGGAGCTTGGGCAAGAAGGCTCGGGAAGTTCAGCTGCTTCATAATCTCCCTTTGATTGCGGTTATACGACTTTTGCTTGTGATATATCTTGTAATCCTTATCTTGCTTTTCCGCAAAGAAGCAATTCATTCTCTTGAAAACATCCAATATGCCGTGCTTCTTGGCGGGCTCAGCTTGAGTTTCAGGGACTGCTGTGCTAGCACGCTGCTCTTGAGTAGGAATGACCGCATCCGGAGGACGAGATGGCAAGGAGTGCAAAACAGGAGTGTACAGAGTTGGGAGATAGGCATTGAGAGCAATCTGAGGCACCTTTCTGTCAAAAGCTGCTGAAGATAAGGGCCATAGATGGGAACCCTTTTGTCAAGAATCACGGTGTGCATCTCTTCCCACATATAGTCAAGAACATCAATTTTCTTCTCCCTCCAAAAGCTGGGCATAATGTGATAAAGGAGGTTGATCATGTATGCACGAGCCTCAGTCTTCTCCCCAAACTTGATAGCAATAGTGTTCCGGAGAATTGCATAAGTGGCTTGCCAAAACGGAGTCATATAAGTGCACTTGGGAACCTTACCAACAAGGCCCTGCCCGCGGGGATAGCAATGATGGATTGCGGGATCGGCTTTCATGAGGGTTTGCTGATGAATACGAACATAAGCCATGGGGCAATGAGGTAGCTCCTCGATGCCAAAGAGAGCACCAAACTCAGCAAGAGAAGCTTCACACTTGACTCCGGCACTCATCCAAGTCATAGTTCTTGGTCCTTCCCGCGAGAAATACACTGTGGCATAGAACTCTTGGAGCAAATCAGGAGAATAAGGTGTATTCACTGCCATGAGATTAGAGATACCATGATAATCCATAACCGCCATCACCTCCGGCCATATGTCCCTTGCACTATCCACATTATAGCAATGAGTGGTGACATGAGAGTTCTTCCTATTGGTAATGATTTGATCATACACTCGTTGATGCATCTTGCAATAGAACCTCTTATCATTGGTGCAAGTGCTATGGGGCCAAGTATAGGGGTTGAACTCCAACCTATCATGCTCAAATTCATCACTAGGTACTTTGCCCCAAGATGTACGTACCGGTTCATCTGGATTGGGAGGAGGAGGACCCTTCTTGATGACAGTTTTCTTGATCTTCTTGGAGTTGGGGTTGATGTTGGATGCCCTAAGGTTGGCCTTGCCTTGGTACTTGGAGAGCGGGGAGGAAGATTCCTCAAGGTCCTCAAGCTCATCATACACCGGATCGTCAGCCATTGCCAAGAAATCCGAGCTTCTTCAAGAAATCCGCAACCACACCAACAATGGAGGAGAACTCCCCCAAATCTTCACCAAGGGATGAAACTCGTGGATGGGATTGAAGATCTGGAGGGGATCTATCAGATCTGTGGCAGTAGGGTTGGGGGAGCAGCTCGAATGGAGGAGGTGGTGGTGGAGGAGCATGGGGGGGCGGCCATGGAGGAGGAGGAGCACGGGTGGGGGTGGGGGGCACGGGTGGAAGTGAGACAATGATCCAAAAACTGCCCCAAAAATCGATTTCATAAGCACACAGGCTGCCCGGCACGGGGGCCGGCTGGTCCGGCCTGGGAGCCGGGCTGGCACCCGAGGCGCCCGGCACGGGGGCCGGTTCCAACCGGGCAGGGAGCCGGGCTGGTACCCGAGGCGCCCGGCACGGGAGCCGGCTGGACCGGCCAGCAAACCGGCCAAGCAGTTTTTGCACTTCCTTTTTCCTTTTCTCTGCAAAATCTTCCCACAACCAACCATAGCAAAACATATTCACTTGAGAAACCTTGAATCTACCATACAATTGATAACTGCTAGCTGCTTCGGATAATCAACTTCAAGAGGAGCCATGGAGCAATAGAGTGACATGGGGAGATGCAAACATGAGACACAATGAAATCTTCACACTTCCAATGGATAAAACAAACCACAAACACCAAATAGCAACATTGGAAGTGATGAGACATGGAAGCAACAAATATGCAATGAATTCTCGAACAAGACTCAACTCTTCAAAAAGAAGAGGGCGATGGCCTAGGCCACCATGTAAGTGTGTACGTGGTGTGACACCGCGAAGATATATCTTGGGTTCACCGCCACTACTCGTCATTTAAGCTCACAATTCATAGAACGAAAATAGAGGCATAATGAGTTCTTACTATCGGCATAATGGGGGGAGGGATAGTCCAATGGATTAGGACCGCACTCCCCCTATGTCCATGCCTACACCTAAACCAAACATATAGCTAAGAAATAGGTGTGTATGCAAGATATTCAAGCGACGCTCCCCGAATCGATGATATTTAGCTCATGCCTCAAATAAGTGAACCTTGCTTCATCAAGTGGCTTCGTGAACATATCGGCAAGTTGGATCTTCGTGGGAATATAGCCAAGCTCAATGTCACCCCGGATGATGTGATCACGGATGAAGTGATAGCGAATCTCAATATGCTTCGTTCTTGAGTGCTCCACCGGGTTGTGTCCAATCTTGATAGCACTTTCATTGTCACATAAAAGAGGCACTTTGTCACAATGGACACCGTATTCCTTTAAAGTTTGCCTCATCCACAACAATTGAGTGCAACAACTAGCGGCCGCCACATACTCGGCTTCGGTGGTGGAGAGAGATATGCAATTTTGCTTCTTAGAAGACCAACTCACCAAGGACCTACCAAGGAATTGGCAAGCCCCGGAAGTTGATTTCCTATCATCCTTGCAACCGGCCCAATCCGAATCCGTGTAACCGGCAAGAGAGAAGTTGAGCCTTTAGGATACCACAAACCAAACCTTGGGGTATGAACCAAATATCGAAAGATTCGAAGAACCGCCGTTTGGTGGCTTTCTTTGGGAGCCGCTTGGTACCTTGCACACACTCCTACACTCAACACAATATCGGGTCTAGATGCACAAAGATAAAGCAAAGAACCAATCATAGAACGATAGAGCTTTTGATCAACATCCTTATCACCCTTTGGATTAAGTTCAAGATGACACTTGGTGTCCATAGGAAACTTCTTCTCTTTAGCATTTTGCATCTTGAACCTCTTGAGCATGTCTTGGATATATTTGGCTTGAGAGATGAAGGTCCCTCCACTCAATTGCTTGATCTCAAAACCAAGGAAGTACTTCAACTCTCCCATCATGGACATCTCGAACCTATCGGTCATAAGCTTTGAAAATTCATCATTAAAAGCTTTGTTAGAAGAGCCAAATATGATATCATCAACATAAAGTTGGCATATGAAAAGCTCCCCTTTAACCCTCTTGGTAAAAAGAGTGGGATCGATTTGCCCCACTTCAAAGCCACGGTCTACTAATAGCTCTCTTAGGTGCTCATACCAAGCACGAGGTGCTTGTTTGAGACCATAGAGCGCCTTATCAAGTTTGTAGACATGGTTAGGGAAGTGTGGATCCTCAAATCCCGGAGGTTGCTTAACATATACCAACTCCTTTAAAGGACCATTAAGAAAGGCACTTTTCACATCCATTTGTTGCAACTTGAAATTATGATGTGATGCATATGCAAGAAGGATACGGATGGACTCAAGGCGAGCCACGGGAGCATAGGTCTCTCCAAAATCAATGCCTTCAACTTGAGAGAACCCTTGTGCTACCAATCTTGCCTTGTTCCTCACAACCATTCCATGCTCATCTTGCTTATTCTTGAATATCCACTTGGTGCCTATAACATTGAGGCAATCTTTTGGCTTCTCCACTAGATTCCACACTTTGTTGCGCTTGAAGTTATTGAGTTCTTCATGCATGGCTTCCAACCAATCCGGATCTTCAAGAGCTTCAAAGACTTTCTTTGGTTCCACCATAGAGATGTGAGCTTGATGTTCATTGAAATTTGCCAATTGTTTTCTTGTGGTGACCTTGTTCTTGACATTAACAATGATATTTTCTAGATGAAGACTCTTTCTTCTCCAATCCTTTTTGACTCTTGCTATACGACGGGTTTCGATATCCTCATTGATGCGAGGAATTTCGGCTTGATCATCTTGATCATTTGAGTCCCCGTCTTGACCGGAGTGTTGACCTTGATCATCTTGAAGCTCATCTTCAACAAAGGAAGGAGAGGGTTGATCTTGGTCTTGACCTTGGCTAGTGTTGACAATAGGAGAACTTGGTTCTTGAATAGCCTCTTGGTCAACTTGAGGAGGGCCTTGAACTTGTTCTTGGATAGGTGCATCATTTGCTTCCATAGAAGGTGCAACTTCAACTTGTGATGATGGATTCCACATGAGTGGAGCTAGGACTTGCTTGAGGAGGCTCATGACGGATTTCAATGGGGCGATGGAAACCAACCCCCATTCTTCTTATTGCTTCTTGAGGTTCCTCATTATCTACATCACAAACATGAAATTGCGCCACTTGGGAGCCGTCATTCTCATCGAACCTCACATCACAAGATTCTATGACTTTCCCAACGGTCTTGTCATAGACTCTATAGGTGTGAGATTCGGCACCGTAACCAACAAAAACACCCTCTAAAGCTTTAGATTCAAATTTAGACAAACGAACACTTTTGTTCTTATAGAAACACTTACAACCAAAAACTCGGTAGTAGGAGACATTGGGCTTGTTGCCGGTGAGCATCTCATAAGATGTAAACTTCTTGCCAACACGAAAGAATAACCGGTTAGATGAATGACACGCCGTGGAGATAGCCTCGGCCCATAAGAATAGCGGAGACTTAAACTCCGCCAACATAGACCTTGCCATATCCATGAGAGTCCGGTTCTTCCTTTCGGCTACACCATTTTGTTGAGGGGTATATGCAGCGGAATATTGATGACGAATCCCCTCTTCACTAAGAAACTCATTTAAGGTGTAGTTCTTGAACTCGGAGCCATTATCACTCCTAATGACCAAAATAGGGACATTGTATTGGCGTTGAACAATATTGGAAAAGTCGATGATGGTTTGTTGGGTTTCATCCTTCGTCTTGAAGAAATAAACCCAAGTAAATCTTGAATAGTCATCAACAATCACCAAACAATATTTCTTCCCACCAAGACTAGGTTGAGGCACGGCACCAAAGAGATCAACATGAAGAAGTTCCAAAATCCTCGTTGATGAAATAATGGTCTTGCCCGGATGGGGAGAATCATGCATCTTTCCTTCAACACAAGCCCTACAAAGACGATCTCTGGAAAAAGAAACATTGTCTTTTAGTCCAAGAATGTGGCCACCCTTGTGAAGACTTTGCAAAGTTCTCATGTTGACATGGGACAAGCGGCGATGCCACAACCACCCCACGTCGGCCTTTCCGAATAGGCATATTGCTTGAGTGTTGGTAGACCCCGAAAAGTCTACCACAAACAACTCATTTTCAACATACCCAACGAACATGACCTTTAGAGTCTTGCTCCTCAAGAGTACCACCATATCAATAGTAAAATGGACATCAAAGTTCATCTTATTAAGAGCACGAACGGACATAAGATTGTAACCTAGAGACTCGACAAGCATGACATTTACAAGGGTGATATCCTTGCAACTACCACCTTGCCGAGACTCTTTACCTCAGCTTTTGAATTATCACCATAAGAGACGGTTATTGTATAATCTAGATTTGGTCTCAAGTCCGTCATAATCTCCTTGCTTCCGGTCATATGACTAGTGCATCCACTATCAACCACCCATTTCGATCCACCGGAAGCATAGTCCTACAAGAAATCATTGCTTGGATTTAGGTACCCATTTCTCAATGGGTCCTCTTTGGTTAGCAACAAGGGTCTTAGGAACCCAAATAGAGTAATCAATGTAACCATCATATGGACCAACATATTGAGCATAAACATCCCCATAATAATCAACATAAAGAATATAGTTGGGGTTGTTATGCCCCGCAAAGTCACTACGAGTGGTCTTGCCCCTTGTGGCACTACCACCCGCAATGGAAGTCTCGGCTTGTGCGGGCTTGGTCTTGATCTTCTTGTTGTTGCCCACTTTCTTCTTGGGCTCGGCTACATAACCAAGACCCTCCTTCCCTTTGTGTGGTTTTTGCTCAAATAAGTAAGCAATACCCTTATCTTTACTTTTGGGAATAGAGGTCTTGGCACTAACATTTTCTTCAATAACATTTTCATGAACACGAGGAAGAATAGATATGCTAGTTGAGCTAGATTTAGAAAGTTGAGTTTGAAGTTGCTCATGAGACTTGACTAAAAGGGAGTGAGTTGTTTCCAAGGCCTTGTGAGCCTTGTCAAGCTTCTCCATACCTCAAGAAGTCTAGCATTAGCAACCCCAAGTTCAACTTTCTCCTTTTTAAGCACTTTATATTTAGCAACAACATGATCTCTATCCTTAATGATTTTATTAATGATATCATCATTTTTAGCATCAAGAGACTCAAGTCTTTCCTCAAGAGAACATCTTTCTTCACTCTCTTCATCAAGAGAGGCATTCAAGGATGCTACGGAAGCATTCAAAGAGGCAATGGTGAGAGAATCCTCTCTCTCAATCTTACTCTTTTCTTGAAGAAGTTCTTCGGCCGCACATAGTTGTCTCATGAGAGACTCAACATGTTCCTTAGCTTCACCTTGCAAGTTAGTCATGAACGTATCGAAAGCAACAAGTTCTTTCTTAATCACAAGACTAGATTGATCACTCATTTCATGCATAGTCTTGGGAGAAGGAGATGATACCTCGGTGACATTAGCCATGAGGCAACGAGCATTGTTGGTGGAGAAGTTCTCATTGGGGGATTCAAAGAGAGAAGATGATGAAGTTGATACAATAGCCAATGCGGCTACCTCTTTAGTAGGTGCATCTTCATCTTCGGAATCACTTGTGGCATATTCTTCTTGTGCCACCAACACAATTCTTGGTGCCTTCTTGAAGAAAGGCTTCCTTGGTCTTGCGGGCTTCTTTTGGATCAACTTTGAATGGTCCTTGGGGATGAGCTTCCCACCATTTTGCTCTCGGTTCTCATAAGGACACTCTCTTATGTAGTGGTTCTTGTCATGACAATTGTAGCACGTCTTCCACTTTGAGGCTAGCTCTTTCTTCCCACTTGAGTTGTTCTCTTTATCAACCTTGGCTTTAGCTTTTGCCGGGTCTTGCCAAAACTCTCTTGTGGCAAGAGCTATATGACCATTTAGAGCCGGTTCAAGATCATTTGGAGCAATGTTGCTTGGGCACGCTTCAACCTCATCAAGACATACCACCTTGGCCTTCAAAGCAAGTGAGGGGCCTTGTTTCATCCCCATGGCCCTAGCACGGCTATCTTCGGCATTCTTGGTGGCAACCTTGGAGGCTTGCACTTCTTGCATAACTTCATTGGATGTCATTTCGTTGTAGTTGTGTCTTCCTTGAATGGCCTTCACCTCGATGGGCTCGGAAGGCAAGAGAGCATTCACATACTTCCTCTTGACATAAGCATCATCCACATAGGTTGCCCCCACATCAAAGAAGGCCTTTGCAAGAGTCTTGAGTCTTCCATACATGTCTTCATGAGTCTCATTGTCAAACATGTAGAATCCTTCGGCATCATTGCTCAAAGACTCATATCGGTTTCTCTTCATGCTTTCATTCCCAAGAAATGCAACCTCAAGACAATTCCAAGCTTCTTTGGCGGTGGAGGCATTGAGAACATAATGCTTGTCACTTTCACCCACTGAAAGTTCAATCATATGGAGTGCGGAGGCATTGAGTTGCTTTTCGGCAAATTCTCTTCTTGTCACATTGCTTGGATCCGCAACCTTGTACCCTTCTTCAATGATCCTCCAAAGCTCGATAGAGGCACTGTTAATATGAGATTTCATTGAGCGTTGCCAACTAGCAAAGGCTAATGCATTAAGCTTAGGTGGAGGACCAATGGGGTTTATGCGGGTGGTGATAGGTGGGTCGATAGGGTACCATCCCGGAACGTTATGGTACTCTTCCTTCCCATCTTCATGCTTGGTAGGAGGAGGAGGAGATGGTTTAGATCCGGAGTGGTTTCCACCCCTTCTCATTTTTCTTTTTACCCTCCTCGGAATCACCTTCATCGGAGTTAGAGATACCCTCTAGTGGGATGGTTTCCGAAACCTTGGCATTTGTGAGTTTCATGAGCATGTCACGCAACTCATCAAATTTGACATTCATGTCATTCATGGACGATGTCAATGTTGTTTCCAACGATTTGATATCGGCCATGGATGCCATGGTCTCCTTGGCCTTGGCAAGATCGGCCTCATCCTCACTTTGTGTCATACTTCTCTTAGGCGGTTAAACCCAAAACAAGAGAGCCTTGCTCTGATACCAATTGAAAGGATCGGTATGACACCTAGAGGGGGGGGGTGAATAGGTGCTACTCCAATTTTAGTCTTTTTCAATTTAGGCTTGACACAAAAGGTAAATTCTCTAGATATGCAACTACGGTGAATTTACCTATATGACAAGCTAGCAACTAAGCACGATAATAAGGCGGTAAACAAGGATAGAGGTAACCGAAGTCAAAGCACGCGGAGACACGGATGTAATCCCGAGTTCCTCCTTTTTAGGGGAGTACGTCTCGTTGGAGAGGTGTGAACCAACACAATGGTTCAACGGCCACAAAGGCCTCACCCTCTTCTCCGGTGAACCGCACCACAAAGGTTTGGTTCACTTCAACTATCGGAAACCTTCGAGGCGGAGTCCGGAGCCTTTACAACAACGATTTGGGGCACAACCCACAAAGGATTGGGGGCTCCCAAACAGCTACAATCTGTCACAAAGACAATCAAGTGAGTACAATAGGGGGCTAGGTTTTCCTAGTGGAAACCCTAGCAAATGGTCCCTCAAGTGAATGAGGGGGAAATGACAAACGGCTTGGTGAAGATGTAGATCGGGCCTTCTCCTTCAATCCTCCAAAGATCAACGAGTTTGGGTGGAGGGATTGGGAGATCTAGTGATCCTTGTGTTTCTTGAGCTTGCAACAATGGTGTTTCTTCAGTTGTGGGCGAGCTGCTTGTCCCAAGGTAGGTGGAGGGGCTTTTATAGCACTTGACGAAAAATGGCCGTTGCACACTGTTAGCCCGGTCTGCAGGCCGGTTTGGCCGGCCTGGGGGCCGGCCTGGCGTGCTGATGCTTGCCTGCAGGGAGGCCGGCATGGGGCCCGGCTGAACCGGCCTGGGAGCCGGTTAGCTGCCAGAACCAGCCGGCCTGTGGCCCGGCTCCAGCCGGCCTGGGAACCGGCAGCCCAGCCGAGCCGCCCGGCCTGGAGCCCGGTTTGGCCGGCCTGGGAGCCGGCCACCCAGGGCGACGCGCTCCACTCCGATTTCCCGACAACTTTCTACTTTTTGATTATGGGGTGGAACCGGACGCTTTCTGAAAACACTTAGCAACATATTAATCCTTTACCAGTGTTGTTATCTAACACACAAAACATAGAGAGATCATAAATGCCCTTTCACTAGCTTCAACTAAATTAGGATGACATTTATGTATTTACAGTAACTGTTATCATGGTTGGTTTATCTTACGAGGGAGGACGAAATCTGTCGTGTGATGGAGCAACGAGCTTGGAGATCCAAGTAGTTCAGTCTTTTATGTATCCAGTACCATTGATGAATCCGCCAATGCATGCACACACACTGCTTGGGTTCTTTTAGGATTGGTACTTAAAATGTTATAAAAAAAACCATTGGAATGGCAGAGCAAGTCCCCTGGCAAATTAAGTTAGGAACTTAACAAACATGAACTATTATCTTACCTCCCATTCGGCCGTACCCTCCTACAAAACAGTAAATTTACGAACACATATTAACCAATCCCATATGTTTATCTCATCCAAATTCTACACCCTTTCGACCAATGTGCTATGCTAGATGGTTTTGACTTGACAAAAAAATGATATTCAATCTCTCTTAATGTATGTCTCGTTCTATGTGCAGATATAATAGCAGGCCCCTCGAGCCTAATTATGCTATGCCTACTATTCATTGCATGTTTGTTGGGCTATAAGAGATATGGATCCAAAATTATATCAATGGTAAAATCAAGGATAATACCAAAGGTGAAAGGGAAGATTAAGGCCGTTATAGAACATTGGACTGGGAGGCTATATATATCAAAGAGAACACAAAGGATTGAGTCTTTCTTACAAAAGAATGGAACCCCATACCCGAAGAGATTCAATTATGCAGAGGTCAAAAGAATAACGAAATCTTTTACTGCAAAACTGGGTCAAGGTGGATTTGGTGCTGTTTACAGAGGAAACCTCTCCAATGGCCGACAGGTAGCTGTCAAGATGCTACATGCCTCGAAGGGTGATGGGGAGGAGTTTATTAATGAGGTAGCCAGTATTAGCAGAACTTCCCACGTCAACATTGTCTCTCTCTTAGGATTTTGCCTCGAGGGATCCAAAAGGGCTCTCATCTACGAGTACATGCCTAATGGTTCACTTGAAAGATATGTTTTCAATAGCAGCTCAAAAGATGCCATTTCTATTTCTTGGTTGAAATTATTTGATATAGCAGTTGGCATTGCCCGTGGACTTGAATATCTTCACCGTGGATGCATCACCCGCATTGTGCATTTCGATATCAAACCCCACAACATTCTACTCGATCAGAAGTTCTGCCCAAAGATTTCTGATTTTGGAATGGCAAAGCTGTGCGTAAATAATGAGAGTATTATCTCCATCGGTGGTGCAAGAGGAACAATAGGTTATATTGCCCCAGAGGTATTTTCAAAGCAATTTGGAGCCGTAAGTAGCAAGTCTGACGTCTATAGCTATGGAATGATGGTCCTTGAGATGGTTGGAGCAAGGGAGAAAAACATCAATGAAAGTGAATCAAGCAGCCAATATTTCCCGCAGTGGATTTACGAGCATCTAGATGACTATTGTGTCAGTGCTTCTGAGATAAATGGTGACATTACAGAGATGGTGAGGAAGATGATAGTCGTTGGGCTGTGGTGTATACAAGTAAGTCCTACAAATCGTCCAGCAATGACTAGGGTCGTAGAGATGCTAGAAGGGACCACAAGTGGCTTAGAATTACCTCCTAAAGTCCTTTTGAGCTTTTTTGAAAACCAAGTACTTAGTTTGAGTTGATAAACATAAAGTTTGTATAATACGGTGTTCTGTACTTGCAACCTGCAATACTACATATGTTTGTCATTACGATAGATTTCACATTCGATGTTGCATGGTCTATAAATGTGATGAAACCAGGAATTACGGTTTCAGAATTCATGAGTTATTTACAGGTAGTACTGTGAGGAAGTAGAAAAAAGGAACACGTCGGCAGCAGAAGAGATGAGTAGCTCTCGCGACGCGTTAGGCGACGCGGGAGACCCGCCTCCCGCCGCTCCGGCGGGCCGCGCCCACGCCCAGGAAAATGCGCACGCTGCTGCTCCGGCTGCGCGCGCCCACTCCCCACCGGCTGCTCCGCTCCCTGGTAGGCTCGACCCGGAAGGCTCCCTGGTTCAGGGCCGCGGCGCCGCCTCCTCACCTCATCGTCGTTTTTCAGTTCAGTTGGGTCCAGGTACCTCCTTCCACTCCTATGTCCACTCCCGCTTTTCCGCCTCCGTTGCCGCCGGCGACCATTCTGATGGGGCGCTCGGCGAGATCTGGGTTACACCTCCTTTCTCCTCCGCCTGCTTTTCGCCCACCTCCATGACCGATCTGCTTTCGTTCTTTTTTTGCGCCTTCCCCGAGCGCGTGCGCGTGACTGCCTGCGGTGACATGGTTTTCTGCCTAACTGTGTCGTCGCCTGCGGTGGCCGCGTTCGTCTCCTCCATCGGTACCCAGCATTGCGCTAGGTTTCGCCTAAGTTTTCACCCCTCTCTTAGCACCGCCATGGCTGTGGCCTCTGCTCTCTCTGCTTCCGCCCCACCTGCCAGTCCCCGTAGGCGTCGTGGACGTGGCCAAACTCCTCCGTGGTCTCGCTGCCCACTGGAGCCTCTGGTTTTCGTGGACCTGGTCTTCTGCCCTCCCCGCCATGCCCTAGTGAGGAACATTTAACGCCACCCACCGCTGTCCCCTCAGCTGTCGAGTCTCCCCTAAAGGAAACCGCGTCACCCCCGGCTCCCGCACAGGGTTTCGCAAGCGCCCCCGCCCATGCCGCCCATGCCGTCCTCGACCTCGAGCCCAGCGCCGACGTTAACGCTGCTCCTCCTTCCCCGGCTTCGCCGAGTACGGAGATGATCAGTGACCCATCTACCCCCGCTGCTCGCTCCTTCCTTGAAGTAGCTAGCTGCCCCCCCCCCCCCCCCGCTCCTCCCCGTCCCACTCCACGCGCCCCGTTCAAAACCCTAAGCCTTGACGGCTGTTTCCGCTGTCTCTCCACCGAGCACTTCATTCGTGAGTGTCGCGATCCCATCCTCTGCCGTGGTTGCGGGCGTTCCGGCCACCGTGTTCGTGACTGTGACATGCCGTTCCCTCAGCCCTCCTTCCTCCCACCCCCTCCTCGTCGCCCATCGTGCCCTCCGTGCTCACCAACCCGCGCCCTGCCACCCCGTACCCTTCGGCCCTTGTCATGCCGCCCTCCCCTGCGCCGGAGTGTGGCCCGTGCTTGGCGCTGCCATTGTTGGCACCGTGCTGTTCGAAGTTAGCGAAGGCTCGGACGCGCATGGCTCCCCTCCTGTGGAGCGCACGATTCAGGTCGTGCCCCCCCCCCCTCGCCCTGCCCCGCCGCAGGTTGATGCCGTTTCCAGCGCGGACGAGCTCTCCGATGGCCTTGGCGACGATGAGCTCACGGAGGACGAAGAGGATGTGGAGTCAGATGATATTCCTTTTCCTCCGGAAGTGTTCATGCCTCTCGGAGACATGGATGCGGCGCGCCGGCTCGCGGTCGTCTACATCGAGTCGCCGGCGCCATTCTCCTCCCCGGCCTCTTCTTTCGCAGAGGCCATCTACTCCGAGCTCCCCGGCCTGCACGTCATTGTCGTCCCTTCTTCGATCGGAGACATGTACGCGAAATTCCTCTCTCACGGGATCGGGAAATCGCCATCATGCACCAGCCGTTCGTCTTTGAAGGCACCACTTTCACGCTGGTCCGCGAGGAGGAGGCGGACCGCATCCCCTGTGCCATGCGCACGGTCGCGGTCGTGTCCGCTAAAAGGATGCCTGCTGAGCACATTGGGCAGCTTGGCGTGGCGGTCGCCTTTAGCTGCTTCGAAGATTTACTAGAGGTTGACCCCACCTGTCTGACCGGGACGGACCTGGCCCTTGTGCGGGCTATCGTGCTACTGAAGCTGGGCATGAGCGTGCCGCCAGAGATCATGGTGACGCGGGATTCTTGGGGGTCCCGCCTCGTGCACGTCCGCGAGATCCGCTCCTGGCCTGCCGCTGATTCGTACAATGACGAGGGTGTCTACATCCGCTGCTTCGACCCACCCACCCCCACCCCTGCACCGGCGCCGCCGGGGATGCCTGGCGTTGGCTCCGCCGCCGCCCCCTTTGGCAAACGGTTTCCATGCTGTTAGAGGCCATGATGGACCTCAAGGCGCCGTCGCCGGCTCCCACGAGGCCTTGCTTGCGATCTTCGCCAGTGTGGCCAGCTCCCCCATTTCCACGGCCTCCCCCGACTCCTCTGTGTCCTCGCTCACCATCTCTTGGTGCTCTGGCGTTGGATCGCTGGATTCGGGGTCGCTGAGCTTAGGCCCGCCTCTCTCTGCTACTCGCCGTCATGGCGTCGTCATCACGGAGCTGGAGGATCCCGCTGAGCTCGCCCCGGCTGCCCTCCCCCCTGCGGCCGACGACGGTGGTCGGCGGAGCTCTCGTCTTGCGCTAAAAGCTCCTCAGTTCTACGAGCCTGTTGGCACCCGCGCTGAGAAGCTGCGCGGGCTGCGCGATGCACTGGGCGGCTGCAGAAGCAGGTGAAGAAACACGGCGCGTTCGGGGCTGGCTCCAAGCCGCTCCACAAGCGTGCGGTGGCTGCCATCGCGTCCTCCGTCCGTGCTTCATCCGCCACGGTGTCCGCCGTGGTCGATGATTAGTGCTCCTTCGTGCGTGCGCCGCCCGGGCTGCGGCCTTTTAGCCCCTATCAGCGCTGCCTGTGCGCCTCTGTGTCCCCCCTGTTGTCTGAACTTTCGTGTTGTTTGTCAGTTAGCTGCGCCCTGGTGTTTGTAATTTCGATGATTAGTGCGTTTCGTGATTTAACCTTCGAGTCGTGGAACACTCAGGGTCTCGGGTGCCTGCTCAAAAGGCCTGTTGTCCGCGATGCCATTGCTTCTGCCTCCCCTGCCATTCTCTGCGTACAAGAAACCAAGTTGCGCTCGTTGGATCGCTTCACGGCCGCCTCCTTCCTCCCACCCCATCTTGCTGAGTTCGCCGCGGTTGACGCCATTGGCAGCTCCGGAGGAATGCTCACTGCCTGGAATCCGAACCTTTTCACGCTTATTTCCACATGCCGTGACCGCTTCTACCTCACCACCACCCTCTCCTCTACCCAAACGGACCTCACCTTCGCTGTCACCAATGTCTACGCCCCCGCTGATCACGCGCTAACGCCTTGTTTTCTCTCGGAGTTTGAATCGCTTGGTCAGTTCTTCCCTTGCCCGTGGATTATTGTCGGAGATTTTAATCTCATTCGCGACCCTCGCGATAAAAATAACGGAAATTTCAACTCTGCTCTGGCCTCATCCTTTAACGACTCCATCCGCAGCTTAGCTCTGTTTGAGCTGCTGCAGCTTGATCGGCTGTACACATGGTCCAACAAATGCACCTCCCCCGTCCTCGCACGCCTCGACAGAGCCTTTTTCAACCTTGCTTGGAACCTTGCCCTTCCGAACTCCGCCCTGACATCGCTCCCCCGCCCCACCTCCGACCATTTCCCTCTCCTGATCACCGCTTCCACCACCATCCCTCGGGCTTCGATCTTCAGGTTTGAAAACGCTTGGCTTCGTGACCCGTTGTTCCTCCCCACCACCCTCCCCTCCTGGTCCTCTCCTCCGCTGAAAAACGACGCTGCTGGTGATTTGGTTGCCCGCCTGAAATCCTTCCGCACCGCCGCCAAGGTTTGGAAACGCTCCCACCGCTTTAACCCCAAATTTGAGAATAATTGTTCCTTTTTTATCGACCTGTTTGATCTGTTCGAAGAAACTCGGCCTCTCTCGCCCGAGGAAGCATCTCTCCGTGGTTTTTGCAGGACTCGCCTGGCCAAGCTGGTCCTGGAGCGTGTGGCGCGTTGGAAGCAAAGAGGAAAATTTCGCGCCGTCGTCGAGGGCGACGAGAACACAAAGTTCTTCCATGCTCGCGCCTCGCAGCGCCTCCGCCGCAACTCCGTCCGCACGCTCGACGTGGACGGAGCTCTCGTCGTGTCGCACGACGCGAAGGCGGCGGCCCTCCACCGCTTCTACTCCGACCTACTCGGCGCGCGCACGACATGCGCTGGGATTTCGACATCGACTCCTTGTACCTTGGCTGCCCCCGGGTGAACGCTGAGGCCCTTGCTGGGCCCTTTACGGCCCAAGAAGTTGCTGCTGCCGTCCGCTCGATGGAGGCCTCTAGTGCTCCTGGCCCTGATGGGCTTGGGCCGAGTTTCTACAAGGCCGCATGGTCCACCGTCAAGCCCAGCCTGCTGCGGCTTTTTGAATGCTTCCATTCCCGCTCCGTTGAGTTGAAAAGGCTAAACCGCGCCCATGTCGTTCTTCTTCCAAAAAATGGTGGCATTCTATCTCCGGCTTCCTTCCGGCCTATCACTATCCAAAACTGCTCCATCAAAGCCATCTTCAAGACGTTGACCTCCCGCCTTCAACTCCAAATACACAAAATCATCGACGTTGATCAAACTGGCTTCCTCGCCGGCCGAAGCATCACTGAAAATTTTGTCTATGCCACCGAGCTCGTCCAAGCCTGCTTCCGCCGCCGCGCCCCTTGCGTTGTGCTCAAACTCGACTTCGCCAAAGCTTTCGATTCGGTCAGCTGGAGCAGCCTCCGTACCATCATGCTTGCTTGAGGCATCCCTCCCCTTTGGTGCGATTGGATGGACTTGATATTCTCCTCCTCGCGCTTCGCTATCCTTCTGAATGGGCTGCCCGGAAAATGGATCAGATGCCTTCTGTAACAGCCCAAATTTGAGAACCTAAAAACCCGAATAAAATTTCCACTTTTTGTTTGCATTGCATCATGGCATACTCATTTAAATTGCCTAAGTTGAATAAAGCACCACTTGGAAATTGAAAACAAAGGAAGCAAATCCTTCCCAATTTTTTTTTTGCAAAACCAAATACATTACTCAAATTGGCAAAACCAATTGTTCTTGAGTTCCCAAATTGTCCAGGAAGCTCAAGGATATATTTTGTAAATAATTGTCAAAGGAATTTTCCTGTCATACAAAGAAATAAATTTGAAACCAAGTAAGCTTTCCAAAAATTCAAATTAAAATCATGGGGAGCTTCAATATTATTGTGAGAGCCTCCATGAATATTTCCATCATTTTGGAAATGCTCAAATACTCCCAATAATTATATTTTGGAGATTATTAGAAATGACCTTTTTCGAACCCTATGAACAATTGGTGTTCAAAACTTTTTATTTTTAATCGCCAATTTTTGTGGAGCTTCTAACTAGTAGGGAGAGGCTACACAAATATTTGCACATTTTTCTAAAATGTTTTTGTGCCCCAATTAATTACCTGAAGTGCTACTGGTTTCTAAAGAAGAATTGGAAAAAGGACCGATCTGTGATAGCAGAAAGTCTGCCAGGGGGTTCCCAGAAAAATGTCGTCACCTTCCTCCCTGTAGCGACCGTGCCCGCACTGCAGACGCCGTCGAACCAGCTCGCCACGGTCGTTATGCCGCTGTGCTCCCCGCCCCGTGGATAAGAGGACTGCCGATGTTGTCCTCTCTCTCTCCCCACTCGCTTCGCCGCGCACCTGCTCCCCTGCTCCTCTTCCCCTTTATGTTCTTCCCACGGACCGGAAGCGGAGCTCGAGCTCGCCGTCGTTGAGCCGCCGATTGGAGCGCCCCCATCCAGATCGAGCCCAGCCGTTAGCTGCGCCGTGCCGTGCTACACCTCCACGCCCGAGGAATCGAGGCGGGAGGCCCTGTATCGCTGCCGCCGTGCAACTTCCTCTCCGCCCCCGACGCAACTCCGCCGCCGGAATCCGCCGCCGTCGACCTTCCTCCGGCCACCCCGACCCCTCCAACGAGCTCGTGGTGAGCAACCCGTGTCGTTGCGCACCCTCCCTTCTCCCCTCTCGCACTCGCTCGCCGCGGTGTCGCCATCGCATCGAGACCACTGTGGTCTCCCTCGCAGTTCGTCGCCTCGCCCGGTTGCCCGGTAGGGAGACCGGCTTAGCCGGGCTGGGGGCCGTCGCTCTCGGGCCCATGACCGGCTGCTGGGCCGGCCCAAACTGGCCGAGAGGCCGGAGCCCTCTGTTGCCAGGCCGGCCTAGAAACCGGCCCAGCCGGGCTGACAACGGCTGGAGAGTGTTTTTTTTTTGCTGCTGATGTTTTTCTTTTTCCCCCTCGTAGCACATGTTCCCCGCTACTCCCTCACGACGCTAGGGTTATCGAAACTCGATGATTCCTTCGTGATCCCTCGCTCACGCTAGAAATCGACTACTTATTGTTATTGTTGTTGAAATTAATCAATAGAATTAACAACAAATATTCAAAAAGGGGAAATCAATAAAAATCAATAACTTTTATCGGGACCTCCGAAAATTGCGTGCTTTATACCAAAATGTTCAGAAAAATATGAATCACCCAGATTCATCATCATCATGCATATTTGATCACAACTACTATAATGTACCTCTAGTAGCACTAGAATCACTAAGTTTTAATATGGGGTCTTTTCCAAATAATGCAATAGATATACTGGGGACCCCATTTAACTTGTTGATCTTGTTCAATACTTTCATGGTGCATTCAAATTGTCATGCCATCATGTGATTGCGCATTGCATATGTTAGCATGTGTGGTGTTTGATTGTATCTTCCCGTGTTTTGTGCACCGGTAGATCAAGGAGGTGAAGTGCCACCCCTGACTTGTGACGATCCGTACTACCAGCCGTATCAACAAGGCAAGTGTAATCCCCCCTCTGAGCATATCTTATCCTATGTTTCCGCAAATATTTTCTCCACTATAATATTGCATGCGGTTCTAAATGTCAATTTTGCTGGATTAGAGTATCCTATAGTTGCATTAAGTTCCGATGCCAATACCTGTTTTCCCTCCTATTATCCATAGGTTTGTATTGTTGGCCTAGATACTTGCTATGCTATGTGGTTGCTTAGCCATGCTTAGTTAATTGCATAGCTATACAATGGATGGTTTATGTTGGAAACAGGTGTTGAACTGAGAGTGATGATGGAGAAATGGTGGTGACGGATAATAAAATGCTTAAAGGTGGGGATGAGAGGCCACTGTGGTTGTGGTGTTTTGTCTCGTTCTCGCCGCCTAGGTGCGAGTTCTATACCTCTTGAACCAAGACTGAGCGTGCAACCATGCGTGAGGCCTATGCATTCGCAGTGCAGGAACCCTCATAGACTAAATAACTCGAGCGGGGCTAGCCAGGGTCCTCTAGTTCGGGCTTCCATTTGCGCGTGCGTGAGTTGGTGGCTGAGAATGGTATGAGGATGGTGGTGTTAGGAAAATGAGTGGCCGTGGGGCGGGGTGTTGTGATCCTGGCAGTCCTGCCGCCACTGATGATCCTGGAAAGTCCTTAACGAGGGAGAAGTCGACACCGCTCCCACCCAGCCGGCTTTCCAAGGAAGAGAGCTAATGATCAGGTAATGGGCCAGACGGTACGCGTTGGAAACATTTGTACACCCCTGCAGGTTAAATCTTTTCGAAAAGCCGTGTCCGCGGTTATGGACGACTTGGGAAGTGAAGGTAGGATCATAGGATAACTTTAACGGAATGAGTAAAAACTGGGTACTAAAGGTACCACTCACAAATGCAAGGTGAGCTTCCTCGAGGGTGATTCGGGGAGGTGCCTTTGATGAACAGGTACAGTGGTTGATGAGGGTTGATGTTGATAAAGGTGATCAAAGAAAAGAGTACTTCTTACCCCTTTTTCAAAATAATCTGATTAGTCGATGCCATGGAGTTATTTTCTTTTTAAAATAAAATCAGCTTTATGCAAAACAGCCATAAAACCTTGAAAGCCAATCATTGAGCATATATTAGCTCTTAATCTTGCGAGTTCGTCGAACTCAACGTCGTTGCTTATTTTCAGGAGAGGACTTCACCGCCCTCGAAGGTGGGTTCTTTGTGGACGTCGACAAGTAGTCTGGGGTTCCCAGGTGGCAGCTTGGGACATCCTGGAACAGCTGGCGTTGTGATGTTTATTTGCAGGCCTCTTAGGCCATAATTTGGTTCTTGTTGTTTAGAACAACACACTTCGCTTCCGCATGTTGTAATGTTGGGTCTGTGACATCTGTTTGTCATTTGCTATCTTTCTCTATTATAAGAGTTGAATTATAATGCTTTGTGTCGTAGAGTCTGTGATGTGCCAGTTGTTCCACAAGTCTTGATCTCTCTATTATGCTTTGATAGTGTGTCTGCTGGTATCGGATAACCGGAGACACAGTATCACTGTATAGCAGTCGGGTCAGGGCGCCACAAGTTGGTATCAGAGCAGTACTACCTGTAGGAAACCCTTCTACTGGTCGATGTTGAGTCTAGTATTGTGAAAATATTTTTAACCTAAAAATGAGTTGTGAAAACCATCTTAGGATTCTTTTTACTCCTTCTCTGGTTACCCTCTAATCTCGGAGCAATCTTATCTCGATTTGATTTAAAGGTTTTACTCCTCGTCTGTTACTTCCAAATGATTAGAAACGTGGGTGGGGTTCGACTTCTAGTGTTCTGTGTCACGTTGCTCCCGCGGCGTTGCAATCCCAAATCAACTCAGATGTTCTACCAAGTCTAATCATTTTCTCCTTTGTTGGATTGTAACCCAAGGACTTGAACATAAGGTCCCGGATTGTGCTGTGAGTCTGGTATGATGAATTGTGTGGGTTGTACCCATGTGATCGTTATGCTATTTATGATTCTCGGCACATGAAGCTAACCTTCAACCCAAGTCCTTTATGTGGTCTTTGTGGTAAATGGTTGAACCTTAAGTTACGACACATCGGATGACTCTGTAACTCTAACTCTGCCATAGCTGGAGATTCTGTCTTGGAATCATCTGGGTTATGACCAGAATTCTCTTAGCGAGTCTCCCAACTATGTTTGTGACTCTGCTGCATCTCTCCTTTTGGGCATGGTTATCACAATTGAGTAATAACCGGTGCATCTTCAACATCTTAGGATTTCTCCTGAGAATGTTTCTTACTCTGATCTGCTTTCCGACTTTTGTCTGTCAGTTGGCAGTAAAGTTTCATCGTGCGTTGGTATGTTTTGATGCAAGTCACCCTCCTGATCCGTTAAGACTTTCCACTTCGACTTGTTAGGAGAAACAAACTCCAGTACCTTGTCCATTTCTCGGGCTAGGTCAAAGTTTTGTATTCCACAGAATGAGAGGTTTATTAGTCTCTGCTTCTGTTCCATCTTCGAATAGCACGATACCTTGGTATAAGAGTGTGCAATCGAGCTAAGTAGCATGATCCTCTTGATGAGTGATGCTCTTACACTTTGTACTCTCCGATCTCCGAGTGACCTGTTCCTCGAGAAGGATAAGTCGTGAGCAGTGATGTGGCTATCGGATATTCTTAGCAGTTCTTACTGTGCGGAAATCCAGGGATATCCATTGCCCTCCTTAGCATGATTGGTTAGCCAATCAATAAGCTGAGTTTGACAGTGCTACCAAGTCAGTTGGCTCTGATGCACTCTCTCGGTCAAAGAGCTAGGTTCGTGCCGAAGCTCCCAAGACCACCTCGTTGTGCCTTGAAAGGCATGATTCTCTCTCGAATTCAAGACATACCGGTGGATCGAGATATTCTAGTCAATAATGCAAATGAAGAAGATCCTTGGATTGGTATGTCGTGATATCCTACATGTGGATCGTGACATTCTGGAGGTCTTTCCAGAAGTATCGACAGGTTGTCACCTGACCGTGATGTTCAGCTTATGAGTAAGCTGGTTCTCTAAACAACTCCCTCCTCCAAGAAAATCGTGCTGGATGTCCTGAATTATTCGGTTGAGCTTAAACAACTCGGAGAGTTAAAAGACCACAAGCTCTCTCCGAAATAGTTCATCCTCAATGGGATGTCTAGTCTGTTCGTGCCGAAGCAAGGTGGTGTCTCCTTTGTGGAGATGCTATCCTACAACCTTTGATTTGAGATGGGCTATCGTCAAATCAAACTCAGACCGACCGACCTAAATGTGTTAGTCTGACCAATACTCATGCCCCGTTCTGGTGAAATATGAGTCTACCATCTTGGAGTATCTGGATAAGTTTGTTGTTGAGCCCATCAGCTACATTCTCATTCTCTCCATGCTTGAGGAGGTTTATATTGGATACTGGGTGTTAGCCTTGGAAACTTGTTGGAACTAACCTTGTGTCGTCACAAGGCAAGGTTCTGGAAGTTTGAAGTGACTTTCCTTGGTTCACGTGTAATTGCTGAAAGATGTCGCCGTGGATCTGAGTGAATTGTCTAGTTTCCGCGGAATCATTTCAACTCGGTCATGCATGTGTGCAATATTCTCGGAATGGTATGTTGTTACCTCCATTCGTTGAGAATTCCATTTCTGCATCCAAGCCACCGATTGAATTGTCCCAAAAAGAGAGGAGGTCTGAGAACTTCCTTTGTCTTCGTTGGTGTTTACCCCTGCGGAGAGTCAATGGGTATTGTCGCAAGTAATTCCAGTAGGTGTTGATGCCCTCTGACAAGTGATAATACACGAGTTCCGCCATCTCGTTCCTCCTTTGGAGTTTGACATTGTAGTCCAACTCTTGGGGTCCTAGCAATTGTAATCCGTTGGTATGCATTGCAAAGCTTCCTATTCCTACCGGTGCTGAGTCTGAGGTAACTCTACACCTGACCAGATCTAAATCTCAATCAGAAACGATAGTTGGTGATCCTCAAGAAGTTTGTCCCGATGTCTGGAAAATCAAGAAGTGTTCCCAATATTAACGTTTGCGGAGTTTCTGAAGTTCTCTATGTCGATCTTACCGACCCTTCTCATGTGATCTGAAATGCTCCTCCGTGAGGAAAGTTCTACTCAAGCTATTTGGTGGAAGTTGCCTCCTCATCTGTTGAAATCTGGTGTAACATTCTTCCTCAGGAATTCAAGGCCTTGTGCAAAGTTCATATTCTGAATCTTTGAGAAACAGTTGTCTACCAACTGGAAACTCTTATCAATCTCCCGTCGAACGCTCGTGTCTCCTAACTGTCAAATCACGGGATGCTTGAAATCCCCTTTCTAAGATTCTACTAGGAGGTACGCGGTCGTTGTATCTTCACCAAGATCCATCCTTCCGGTGAGGTTTCCTTGTTTTCTATCGTGTACGTTGTTAGTAACCGTGAAGTGAAGCCGATGAAGATCTCCATGATGTCCTTGATCAACCTCTTCAACAGAGAAGCCACCTGAAGCGAGAGAGTCGTGTAGTATCTCGTAACCCCTTTTTCCCTCTTCCCTACACTAAGAATCTCGAGACGAGATTCCTGTAAGGAGGGTAGAGTTGTAACAGCCCAAATTTGAGAACCTAAAAACCCGAATAAAATTTCCACTTTTTGTTTGCATTGCATCATGGCATACTCATTTAAATTGCTTAAGTTGAATAAAGCACCACTTGGAAATTGAAAACAAAGGAAGCAAATCCTTCCCAATTTTTTTTTTTGCAAAACCAAATACATTACTCAAATTGGCAAAACCAATTGTTCTTGAGTTCCCAAATTGTCCAGGAAGCTCAAGGATATATTTTGTAAATAATTGTCAAAGGAATTTTCCTGTCATACAAAGAAATAAATTTGAGACTTCAAAATTGGTTCAATTCAATTCTATTTTGAAACCAAGTAAGCTTTCCAAAAATTCAAATTAAAATCATGGGGAGCTTCAATATTATTGTGAGAGCCTCCATGAATATTTCCATCATTTTGGAAATTCTCAAATACTCCCAATAATTATATTTTGGAGATTATTAGAAATGACCTTTTTCGAACCCTATGAACAATTGGTGTTCAAAACTTTTTATTTTTAATCGCCAATTTTTGTGGAGCTTCTAACTAGTAGGGAGAGGCTACACAAATATTTGCACATTTTTCTAAAATGTTTTTGTGCCCCAATTAATTACCTGAAGTGCTACTGGTTTCTAAAGAAGAATTGGAAAAAGGACCGATCTGTGATAGCAGAAAGTCTGCCAGGGGGTTCCCAGAAAAATGTCGTCACCTTCCTCCCTGTAGCGACCGTGCCCGCACTGCAGACGCCGTCGAACCAGCTCGCCATGGTCGCTATGCCGCTGTGCTCCCCGCCCCGTGGATAAGAAGACTGCCGATGTTGTCCTCTCTCTCTCTCCCCACTCGCTTCGCCGCGCACCTGCTCCCCTGCTCCTCTTCCCCTTTATGTTCTTCCCACGGACCGGAAGTGGAGCTCGAGCTCGCCGTCGTTGAGCCGCCGATTGGAGCGCCCCCATCCAGATCGAGCCCAGCCGTTAGCTGCGCCATGCCGTGCTACACCTCCACGCCCGAGGAATCGAGGCGGGAGGCCCTGTATCGCTGCCGCCGTGCAACTTCCTCTCCTCCCCCGACGCAACTCCGCCGCCGGAATCCGCCGCCGTCGACCTTCCTCCGGCCACCCCGACCCTCCAACGAGCTCGTGGTGAGCAACCCGTGCCATTGCGTACCCTCCCTTCTCCCCTCTCGCACTCGCTCGCCGCGGTGTCGCCATGGCATCGAGACCACTGTGGTCTCCCTCGCAGTTCGTCGCCTCGCCCGGTTGCCCGGTCGAGAGACCGGCTTAGCCGGGCTGGGGGCCGTCGCTCTCGGGCCCGTGACCGGCTGCTGGGCCAGCCCAAACCGGCCGAGAGGCCGGAGCCCTCTGTTGCCAGGCCGGCCTAGAAACCGGCCCAGCCGGGCTGACAACCGGCTGGACAGTTTTTTTTTTGCTGCTGATGTTTTTCTTTTTCCCCCTCGTAGCACATGTTCCCCGCTACTCCCTCACGACGCTAGGGTTATCGAAACTCGATGATTCCTTCGTGATCCCTCGCTCACGCTAGAAATCGACTACTTATTGTTATTGTTGTTGAAATTAATCAATAGAATTAACAACAAATATTCAAAAAAAGGGAAATCAATAAAAATCAATAACTTTTATCGGGACCTCCGAAAATTGCGTGCTTTATACCAAAATGTTCAGAAAAATATGAATCACCCAGATTCATCATCATCATCATGCATATTTGATCACAACTACTATAATGTACCTCTAGTAGCTCTAGAATCACTAAGTTTTAATATGGGGTCTTTTCCAAATAATGCAATAGATATACTGGGGACCCTATTTAACTTGTTGATCTTGTTCAATACTTTCATGGTGCATTCAAATTGTCATGCCATCATGTGATTGCGCATTGCATATGTTAGCATGTGTGGTGTTTGATTGTATCTTCCCGTGTTTTGTGCACCGGTAGATCAAGGAGGTGAAGTGCCACCCCCGACTTGTGATGATCCGTACTACCAGCCGTATCAACAAGGCAAGCGTAATCCCCCCTATGAGCATATCTTATCCTATGTTTCCGCAAATATTTTCTCCACCATAATATTGCATGCAGTTCTAAATGTCAATTTTGCTGGATTAGAGTATCATATAGTTGCATTAAGTTCCGATGCCAATACCTGTTTTCCCTCCTATTATCCATAGGTTTGTATTGTTGGCCGAGATACTTGCTATGCTATGTGGTTGCTTAGCCATGCTTAGTTAATTGCATAGCTATACAATGGATGGTTTATGTTGGAAACATGTGTTGAACTGAGAGTGATGATGGAGAAATGGTGGTGACGGATAATAAAATGCTTAAAGGTGGGGATGAGAGGCCACTGTGGTTGTGGTGTTTTGTCTCGTTCTCGCCACCTAGGTGCGAGTTCTATACCTCTTGAACCAAGACTAAGCGTGCAACCATGCGTGAGGCCTATGCATTCGCAGTGCAGGAACCCTCATAGACTAAATAACTCGAGCGGGGCTAGCCTGGGTCCTCTAGTTCGGGCTTCCATTTGCGCGTGCGTGAGTTGGTGGCTGAGAATGGTATGAGGATGGTGGTGTTAGGAAAATAAGTGGCCGTGGGGCGGGGTGTTGTGATCCTGGCAGTCCTGCCGCCACTGATGATCCTGAAAAGTCCTTAACGAGGGAGAAGTCGACACCGCTCCCACCCAGCCGGCTTTCCAAGGAAGAGAGCTAATGATCAGGTAATGGGCCGGACGGTACGCGTGGCAAACATTTGTGCACCCCTGCAGGTTAAACTTTTCGAAAAGCCGTGTCCGCGGTTATGGACGACTTGGGAAGTGAAGGTAGGATCATAGGATAACTTTAACGGAATGAGTAAAAACTGGGTACTAAAGGTACCACTCACAAATGCAAGGTGAGCTTCCTCGAGGGTGATTCGGGGAGGTGCCTTTGATGAACAGGTACAGTGGTTGATGAGGGTTGATGTTGAGAAAGGTGATCAAAGAAAAGAGTACTTCTTACCCCTTTTTCAAAATAATCTGATTAGTCGATGCCATGGAGTTATTTTCTTTTTAAAATAAAATCAGCTTTATGCAAAACAGCCATAAAACCTTGAAAGCCAATCATCGAGCATATATTAGCTCTTAATCTTGCGAGTTCGTCGAACTCAACGTCGTTGCTTATTTTCAGGAGAGGTCTTCACCGCCCTCGAAGGTGGGTTCTTTGTGGACGTCGACAAGTAGTCTGGGGTTCCCAGGTGGCAGCTTGGGACATCCTGGAACAGCTAGCGTTGTGATTTTTATTTGCAGGCCTCTTAGGCCATAATTTGGTTCTTGTTGTTTAGAACAACACACTTTGCTTCCGCATGTTGTAATGTTGGGTCTGTGACCTCTGTTTGTCATTTGCTATCTTTCTCTATTATAAGAGTTGAATTATAATGCTTTGTGTCGTAGAGTCTGTGATGTGCCAGTTGTTCCACAAGTCTTGATCTCTCTATTATGCTTTGATAGTGTGTCTGTTGGTATCGGATAACCGGAGAGACAGTATCACTGTATAGCAGTCGGGTCAGGGCGCCACACCTTCGTGGTTTGCGGCAGGGAGACCCACTCTCCCCCTATCTCTTCCTCATGGTTGCAGATGTTCTACAGCGACTGATTCAGACGGATGATGTGCTGCAACACCCGCTTGTCGATGGTGCTCCTTGCCCAGTCTTGCAATACGCGGATGACACGCTGCTGATCCTCCGCGCTGACGCTCGTGCGGCCGAGCGCCTGCGAGACTTTCTCCTCCAGTTCGAGCGAGCTACCGGCCTCTGCATCAACTTCAGCAAGAGCACGCTGGTCCCCATGCACGTCGACGCCGGCGTGCTTGCTGCCATCCGGGCGACATTGCAGTGCAGAGTCGAGGGGTTCCCGTAGACATACCTCGGGCTTCCTCTCTCCGCCGAAAAGTTGCGCCTCGCCGCTTTCGCTCCGCTCATCGCCAAGGTGGACAAGTACCTCTCGGGATGGCGGGCGTTGCTGCTGTCCGCTGGTGGGCGGCTGGTGCTCATCAACGCCGTCTTGGATGCCCTCCCCGCCTATGCTATGGGCGCTCTCGCTCTTCCGCCTGGCGTGCTCGCCGCAATCGACAAACTCCGGCGTACTTTCCTCTGGGCCGCGGCGGACCGCGTCACGGGCGCTCAGTGCTTGGTGGCTTGGGATTTCGTCTGCCGGTCCAAGGAAGAAGGTGGTCTCGGGATGCGATCCCTCGTGGACCAAAACAAATGCCTACAAGTGAAGTTGCTGCAACGGCTGCACTCGGCCTCCTCCGAGTCCTGGCCCCGGTGGATCTGGGGATCCTTGGGCGGCGCCGCGCTCGACAACAACAATCGCGCGGCGGTGCTCGGCGGTGCGCACTGGAACGCGCTGCTCCAGCTCCTCCCCCTCTACCGTGCCCTGTCCTGTGTTGCAGTGGGCGACGGGAGCCGCACCGCATTTTGGCATGACAAGTGGTTGCCTGCGGGGCCTCTTGCTCTCGCCATGCCGGAGCTCTTCTCGCATTGCACTCTCCAATGCGCTACCGTGCTGCAGGTCATGATCGGAGGTCTGGACGCCCTCCTTGTGCCCCGCCTCTCTGTGACCACAGCGCGGCAGAAGGCCGAGCTTGCCTCGCTGCTGTCTGGCGTGTCGCTTTCCGACGCTGCGGACGTCAGAACTCTACCGCTGTGCAGCAAGGCGGGTGGCAAGCTGAAAACTGCCGCCCTGTAAAAGCTCTGCACGTTCGGCGGCGAGGTCTCCCGCCATGCCGACTTCGTTTGGCGCAACAGTGCCCCCTCCCGTGTCAAGTTCTTCGCTTGGCTCCTTGTCCAGCAGCGCATCCAATGCCGTGCAAACCTTCGACGGAAAGGGATCCTGGACGCGGCAGCCGATGTTTGCCCGATCTGCGGCGAGTACTCCTAAACTGCTGATCACATCATGTTCACTTGCCGTTTCGCCCGGAGGTTTTGGGGAGCCCTCGGCTCCCCAGCTTCGCTCATTGGCTCGATGGACAGAGTTGAGCTCTGCCCCCTTCCTCCCTCGGCGCCGGTCCGCTCCGCGACTACCCTTCGGCTCCTGTGCTTTTGGCACCTGTGGAAACACCGGAATGATGTGGCCTTCAATGGGCTCGTCCCCTCCATCTCCTTGATTCGCAAGAACTGCCGCGATGATGCAATTTTGTGGCGGGCTCGCCTGCCCCTCGAGCACAGGTCTGATGTGGATCAGTGGCTCTCCTACCTGCCCTCGGTGTATACCCAGCTAGGAGTAGGCTGATGTGTGTGCTTTCTTAGCCCACCTCCTGTGTATGTTGGTGCCTACCTCCCCCGATTGTAAACTCTGCTTGTAACCCTCTCCCCCCACCAATTCTTTCCGCCAGAAAAAATCCCCAGAAAAATCAATAAAATGAGATTCAGGTGGGTGTCTTTGCACCCCCCGGTGACCCCTCAAAAAAAAAAAGTTATTTACATGATACTGCATTATTGCACAATATGGTTGAAATTCACGACTAGTGCCTCGCTTGGGAGCTGAGTACCGAAAGAAGACTTGCGAAAAAATGTTCACATGCGAGAGCCGACAGTCTCTCTATTCACCGCCGCGGTGGCGGCGGCTCTCGCCTCCGAAGGGAACTCACGGTGGACACGTGAGCGATCCGTTGGGCTTGGTTGGCAGCGGTGGGTGGCTACTGGCTAGGTGTGGCGTCTTGCACCGTTGCACGTGGCTATTGATCAGGTGCTATGTCGGTGGCCGACCTAATATTGATGAGAAAATTCATTGTGATTATCTTTGCATCCCAATTTGTCAGTGTATTATCTTTCACATCAGTTGAAAAAACCAAAAGAAACCTTTCACGCAGCCCTCGCCTGATTTACCTGGTCTTATTTTACTGACGAAACCTTCACAGTAAAA
The DNA here is from genome assembly GCA_947311845.1 of Poa pratensis. Lineage (NCBI taxonomy): Eukaryota > Viridiplantae > Streptophyta > Magnoliopsida > Poales > Poaceae > Poa > Poa pratensis. The sequence continues at coordinate 1,831,670 of CAMZMU010000035.1, forward strand.
TGCTCCCGCCGTCAGTCCGTCACTGACCTGCGGGCCCACACCGAACAGCGGCGCACGGTCTTTTATTAAACCCAAAACCTCTCCTCCCTCTCCTTCACCTTATCCATTCCCTTCACTCCACACCGCCATGGCCTCCTTCGTCTCAGCCTCCGCCTCCTCGGCCGCCGTCAGCCTCCTCCGCACCGCCCCGACCGCCTCAATCGTGGGGCCGTGGGCGGCGCAGGTCCGGCGCTCGCTGCTCGCGGCCCCTCTGCGCGCGGCGGCGGCCGCGGCGAACGGGTCCGTGAAGGTGATGGAGAGCAAGGTCAAGAAGAGGAACAAGAAGGGCGCCGGCGCGGGGGGCCTCCCCGCCGCCATCGACCTCGAGATCCGGGAGGCCGAGGAGTACCTCGCCACCGACATGCAGGTGAGGCACCGACGCTAAAGGCGCCCTCTTTCTTGCTTGTAGAGTAGAGGCAGCGTAGGACGGTGGGATTTCGGTGCGCGGTAGAACAAGCCTTGCCTGAATCAGATAGGGATTTGTCATGGCGAGGACGGATTTTATTTCACTGAATTTTTGTTGGGAATTATGGTGATGTACCTTGCGTGGATGACTGGATGATAGGCGTTTGCTAGTAATTGTTCAGTAGAAATGAATCACGGCTTGCTGATTCCCCAATGCATTGCCGATATGTCCAGGGTTGCCCATCTCTAGGTGTAAATGCGATTACTTGCCATGAACCGTGGATATAATCAAGTAAACACGCTAGTGCTAGTGTGTGTGCAACCATCTGTTTATGTGTCATGGTTTAGCTTGGGTTTGTGCTTCTTCTGATGGCATTGTGCTAAAAGTAAACCAGGTCTGAATATTTGGTCTGCCATTCTGCTGAGTAGCTGTACCGTTCAGTTAATTGTCAGCTCGCAAATCATTCTAACGATTATGTGAAGTATGGATTTTAATGTGAGGCTGATGGTTTAGTTTTTTAGGGTTTAGTTAACTTCTGAATTACATAGGCTTTGCAAGCCGTGAGAGCAGATTCAAACTGACATTTAGAGTCAGTTGTTATTGTCTGAAAAAACTAGAACTGACTGAATAAATGTCACTTCCTGCAAAGACGTAGCTGTCAATTTTACATGCTCGGTATGGTCGGGTTTGTAGGTATGAATAATGTTGCGGAGCTAGATGGATTTGGTACATGATAGAACAATATTTGCCTTAATCGAAGTGGGTTTTTTCATTGGGGTAACACTTTTGCTGTTTCTCTGTTCAAATTATGGTGATACCCTGTGTGGATGATTGTACCATATGCGTTTACTAGTAAACAGGTTTTGTTTGATGGAGATGGGCCATCCTTTGCTAATTTACCACTGCATTCCTAATATATCGAAAGCTGCTGTTTCTTAGGCTAACTATTTTTCATTTGCTATGCACAATAGTTGTGATCAAGTAATCATGCCAGTGCTTCTGCGGCATGTATGATGTACAACCATTTGTTCGGATACACTGTGGTTTAGCTCGGATTCGTGTTGACTCTCATACAGAGTTGAGTAAACATGCCGGCATGGAAGATGTGCAACCATCTGTCTACACATTATGGTTCAGTGTGGTTTCATGTAGCTTCTCGGTTATAGTGTTGGTGCTAAAACAAGTTTGTATATTTGGACTGCTATTTCTCTGAGCAGCCCGCTAATCATTGTAATGATTTTGTGGAGTTTGACTATTAGGTTGGTGCAACCGATTGTTCAGTTTCTGGTTTGGTTTGAAATTTCGAACTAGCTAGGCTTCACATTGTGTAAGAGCAGTGTTGAAACTGGCATTTAGTCCATTAGTTATTATCTGAAATCCTGAGATGCCTGAACAGATGTACTTTCTGCATGACCTAAACTTGCTGGCTTAACACATCAGTTCTTGGTTGTTAGCTGTTGAACATGATTCATTTGTCCTTCTTTTGACAGGAACCTACTCCAGATGACTTCCCCTTTGAAATCGTCGACGAAGAAGGGATGAGTGTGGTCGTTCTGAAGAGGGACTACAAGGACGAGAAGATTGAGGTCATTGTCAGCATGCCTAATATGGATGCAGAGCCTGAGTTTGATGAAGATGACGAGGACGATGATGAGGATGCTGGCAAGGACGAAGATGATGAAGACGAGGCCGCCGAGGACAGCAGCCTTTCGATGAAGGTGGTAGTCTCTAAGGGAGCTGCCCCGAAACTCGAGTTCACCTGCACGGCCTTCCGCGAGGAGATCACCATCGACGACATGCTGATATCTGAGAAGGCAGAATCCGACGCAGAGAAGTTCCCCTTTGAGGGCCCTGAGTTCACGTACGTGTACCGGTTCACATCCTCGCCTTCACGTAGTTGGATCAAATGACTGCCCATTTCTTATGATCGATTCGGTCTTTTCGTTTTTGTACTGCAGCGAGCTTCCTCCGAACGTGCAGAAGGGCCTGTTCAAGTTCCTGGAGCTACGGGGGGTGACGCTGACAACCACCAACTTCATGCACGACTACATGGTGACAAAACAGACCAAGGAGTACGTCCGGTGGATGACCAAGCTTAAGGACTTGGTCCGGCAATGAGATCAAAGTAGATGGCCTTGCCTTGCCACGTGGCTCGACAACAATTTTTGGTAGCTTAGGCTTTTAAGCAGGCGTAGCAAGAGCACAGAGAACTATTTGAAACTACTAGTGTATCTGTAGTTCTGTATCAGCAGCAAGATATCCCAGGGTGAGCTCGTGTTTCGTGGGATTGGCCGGCAAAAATCCTATGGCAAGTCAAATTACCAGTGGTGTAACAAGACTCTTACTGAGTGTAATTCTGCTGACAACTGATATTATTATGCCTTTGTTGCTTGTGTCCATTATATGCATTATTATCATCTCCAATATCTGAGCTCAGCAATCATCTCCCATATCTGAACTCAGCAGTTCCGGTGGATGGCTGATACAAGAACTTGTCTCATTATCTGTAGTACCAATTTTATTCCATAAACCACGAACATCAGATTTTTTTTCGCTGGTCAAAGAGCTCGAAACAACTACAGATCAGCTAGATTGATCAAGCACCAGATTTTTATGCATTCCTAATCTGTTGCACGACATGTACTTGGTAGCAGCAGCATGTCTAATCTAGAGTTACTATGGTAATTGGTCTCCACTCAAAGTGTTGTTAGCACAACAAGATGGTTGCGAGCCTCCCAATTATCGATGCTCGACAGTTGGTTATTCCAGCTTATGCGGTTGAGCCGAGGCTACCGGCGACATCGATGACGAAGCGGTAGCGGACGTCGTTCTTCTCGAGCCGCTGGAGGGCCGTGTTGACGTAGTCCATCTTGATCACCTCCACCTCCGCGGTGATGCCGTGCTTCCCGGCGAAGTCCAGCATGTCTTGGCAGTCCCTGATCCCGCCGACGTAGCTCCCGGCGATGCCCTTTCCGCCCGGCACAATGGAAAATGCCGGCAGCTCCAGCGGCTTGGCCGGAAGGCCCAGGAATACCATCTGGCCCATCGGCTTCATCAGCGCCAGCAGCGGCGAGATGGGGTGCCACGCCGACACCGTGTCGAGGATGCCGTCCATGGTGCCGACCGCCGCCCGCATCTGGTCGGGGTCCCGGCTCACGAGGAACTCGTCGGCGCCGAGCCGCTCCAGCGCCTCCTCCCGCTTCCCGGGCGAGGTGCTGATGACGGTAACCCTCATGCCGAAGGCCTTGCCGAACTTGACGGCGACGTGGCCGAGGCCCCCAAGGCCGACGACGCCCAGGTGCTTCCCCGGCTCGTTGAGGCCGCAGCGCACCATGGGGCTGTACACCGTGACGCCGGCGCAGAGCAGCGGCGCGGCCTTGTCCGGCGGCAGCCCGTCCGGGATGCGCAGCACGTAGTCCTCATGCACGACGATGACGTCGGAGAAGCCGCCCTGGGTGACCGCGCCGCCGTGCTCGGGGTCGATGCCGTTGGAGGTAAGCACCATGGCGGAGCAATGGTTCTCGTACCCGTTCCCGCAGCACTCGCAGGAACGGCACGACCCGAGGAAGTAGCCCACGCCCACCGTCTCGCCAGCCTTGAACTTGCTCACGCCGCTGCCGACGCTGGTCACCATGCCCAGGATCTCGTGCCTGCTCGATCCGTACCTTTAATTTGCTTTGTACTGCTACGTAATTGATGAATTATTGTCGGTTGAAGAAGCAAAGTGAATTACCCGGGAACAAGGGGGTACATGGCGGAGCCCCACTCGCTCTTGATGGTGTGGAGGTCAGTGTGGCAGATCCCGCAGTAGAGCACCTTGACCGTCACATCGTCGTCGTTCTGAGCCCTGAAATTACAATTAACCCAGCAGCTGGCTGGAGTCCATAAACTGAAGCAAGCACCTTCTCCCGATCTAGGACAGGGCGGAGACACGCACCTTCTCTGGAATTCGAACGGGGAGAGAACACCGGAGGCGTCCCTGGCCGCCCACCCGAGCGCCGCGTTTCTTCCTTCCCGCTCCTCCGCGCTCCTCGCTTTAACCCTGTGCTGCTGCAGCGACGGCGATGCTACAGCGACGGCGGCTCCGTGGCTGCTGCTGCTGCCAAGATTGCACAAGGAGCGAGCGCCGAGTCCACCGGGGAAGAAGCGCAAGGGGAGAGCCGAGCCCGAGCTGCGCAGATGAAGATGATGTGACATTGCGATCGAGCCAAGTGCATGCGCATGAGCTGAGCGAGTAGTAGTACCGTGTCACTGTGCGCTCGTAAGCTCATTGGTTACGTCGGATAAGAGGGATCCATGGCCGGGGCCATAGAGGAAAATGCGCGTACGTGTAGCTCGCCCCGTGACGCGCGTATGTATTCTTCTGCTCTCTTCCACCACCACCACTCACTACGGGAAAAACGAATCTTTGCTGAGTACAATAGTTCTAAATATCGACACCCGGTAAATTAGACGATTTCCATTTATCGGCATGCACGTGGATGTATCCATACACATGTCGACAAATTGAAGTCATCTAATTTGGAACAAAGGGAGTAATAGTTAGCTGCAGCTCCTGATGCCCTACGTTCTGCCCTCTGTCCTTTTTAGCTGCAGTAGTAGTTAGCTACATAGAATTTATGTTATTATATGCTATGAAAAAAGTTGGATTTGTATTCAAATAAAGTTTTTAATGGTACAGTTTTTATGACACAGTTTTTATGGCGTTCTGCCCTCCATCCTTTTAGCTGGCCTTCCTCTGTTCTCATGCGTGAGGCAAAATCAAAATCACCGCACGGGCGGGAACTCGCGTGCAGAGCTCTACCGCCATCACCGCCGTGGGTAAGGGAGCCATGGGATCTCCGGCGGCTGCCACCGGATAAACGGCGCCGTCAAGCCCCACTGCCCGCACGGCCTTCTCCTCCCCGCCCACTTCGACGAGATCCTCGTCCCCGTTGTGACGGCGCCCTACCTCAGCTCCAACGACCGCGTCTACACCCATGCGACCCCTCCTCAACCGAGTTTCTCCATTGCCTGTATGTGTCGAGTTAACCTTATTTAGCCTGAATGTTGTGCTGGAACAATATCGAATTTGGTCTGCTACAGTGAACTGAATTAGGTGTACTGTAGTAGTTAACTGAATGTTTGTGTGCAGATGTCTGCTCCTGCTGCCTCACTGATGCGAGCTCCATGACGCGCGTGGCCATCGGACGGCCCGTCAGAGGGAGCGTAGGAGGACGTCGGAGGAGGGCACAAGAGGTCGCCTGAACAAACGGAGGCCGCTCCGGATGGGAGGCGGATGGAGCAGCGGAGGTGGGCAGATGGGAGGCGGACGGAGCAGCGTTTCCTCCTGTAGACGCCGCTAAAGCTCACCTAGAGGAGCAGCCGGAGCAGCTCCTCTCCCTTTCCCGCAGCGCCATGACGGAAGCTCGGTTGCTTCTTCCTTTGCCTTGCGTTCGCGACAAACATAGGAAGGGGACAGTCGTATCCTAAGGATGAGATAGGAACGATGTAGCAGGGAGGATGAGAGATACAGAGACAGAAAGTAGGTGAGATGCAGAGAGCAGAGATGAGATAGCTTAGAACTTTCTGTTCTTTTCGATGATTCCTTACACGGGAAAGGATCGGGCTTATAACAGCGCCCACAGCTCACATGTCAACCACAAAGCACACCAACTAATCTCACCAACCACAGCGCCAACTGTCTCTAGCTTTACCCCTCGCCCACGCTTTCCATCACGGTGTCATTGGATCCTGACGGCGTCACTGCAGTCTCTCGCCTGTCAGGTGGCCTGCCTGTCATTGCTCGTCGTAGTCCTGGACGCCGACGAGTTCCTCGTTGCCGCTGTCCTCCATGTCGACGTTGATCTTCTCCTCCGCGAGGACGGGCGACGGTGACCGAGAGTGCACGACACCGCCGGAGCTCCCGGCCTTGGCGTCGTGGCAGCTAACCAAGAGGCCGCGCCACACGAACTCGTGGAGGTGCGAGAGCATCCCACGGTTGTGGCCTTAGACGGAGCGCACCACGTGTGGCCTCTCCTCCTCCGCCGCGGAAATGGCCAGCGGCGCGTAACGGCCACGCCCCGCGACATCCGAGCCCTAGCATGGCCACAAGTGTTGTCGACGGGCCACGTGTCGCCTGGGAGGGGCTAGGGGGGAGGGAGAGTGGAAGCGATTGCTCGCCGGAGGTGGACGAAATGTATGGCGGCGGCGAGGATTTCACTGCGGGAAATTTTTATAGATAAAGGGAAATATATTAATATCAAAGATACTGAATACACCCAGCCTCTGCACCAATTCAATATTAAGAGCAAGTCAATGATATCGAAGATGCACACAGCCAAATTATTGAAAAGGTAAAAAAAAAAGTGGATCCAAGTGACAAGCCGAAGCGACATCAACCACCACCCAAAACAATACAGAGGTTGAGTAAGGTCCTCCAACAACAACGCCTTCTCAAAGGGAACGACACATAAGTATCGCCGTTGCTGGATCCAATCAGCAAAGACCAGATCTTGGTTTTCACCTGGAGGGAAAGTCTGAGCAAACTTCATGCAACGCCTTCAAGAAGGTAACGATGAATAAACACCGTCATTGCCTGGTACCACCAATAAAGGTTAGACCAAGTGCTTTCGCCCCGGAACTCAAGACCCGGTACTCAAGGAGCACCACCAAATCTCAACCACTCTGTGTTGCCATCAAGCCGCCATCTTCAAACCTTCAAGCCTTGACAAAGCCGAACAACAATCAAGCGCCCTAGCGCGTGTCGCGACTTGAGGGTTCGTTGTCGTCTGAATGTTCGACCGTCCATCCAAGACCGGACAAGCACACGCCATGGCCCCAAAATATGGAACATCTATGGCATGGGGTACTTTGGCGATAATGAGAAGGGCATCAGTTGCCATCAACAAACTCATTTACCTCGCAGCACGAGCAGCGCTGCCATGGACTAACGGGAGAGGATGAAGCAGACATAGCCCGACAAATATCGTCCCGTCAATCCGTCATGGAGCCATTATTGCAGCACTTCGTCATCACCTCCGGTGGCTGCAGGCCACAACCTCGACGCCAGAAGCCTCCGGGGCCAATTTCTGGGCGTGGTGCTATCTGCAGTCTTCACATTCGGATTGTAAGGAGAACTCCCAGTAGGCAACAGCCGTAGCACATCAGCCCAACTAGGAGACCCATCACGATTGGATCTGAACGTGGGCAAAATCCTCTGCCTAAGCCATGCTTATGCCGATTGGAACCAGCTAGAAAGTGCTCAAGAGGACTACGCCCCGCCTAGCAACAGCATCAACATGTTCAGCGCCGCCGCCATCTCGCACCTCCACCTGCCGCACGTCTCCTCCGCTTCCCTCTTTGCCGCTGTCCGCCGCTGCCCCTCCCGCGGCACCTGGAACCACATGGAGGCCAGCCGCCGCCGTCGAACGCACGGGAAAATCCCGGCGCCGTCTCCAGCGGCGGCTGGATGAGGAAGATCCAGAGAGGGTGGTCTCGGTGTCTAGATTTCTCGGTCGACGCCTGTGTCGCCCGTCCGGATGACGCGGGGGCAGTTTTCCCTAGCACGGCGGGAAATGTGGGCGGTGAACCCCAAATCGACCGCGGACCCGTGTACATATAGCGGCCGCGCGGGGCGATTTTCGGGCCACTGTAAAAAAAATTAGAGGCCGACAGTTTTTATGGGCTCTAGTCAGGTCGTGAAAACGCCCCAGTTCCGTATATCGGCCGAACTTTTACGGTTTTATCCCTTTTACGGGTTCTGCTAGAGATGCTCTAAGCACACAATTTGAGCAGTCAAAACATCTACCGTTCTGTAAATAATTGTACTAGGAAAAGAAGAGAATAAAATATCAGATCTTTTTTTTACACGTATAAAGGTCAGATCCTTCTTTCTTGTTCAACAAGCACGACGGTGTAACCAAACACGTTACGATACGCTTTCCAGACAGGCAGGGCCCAGTCCCCAGTCCCCATCGCTCGATCGACAAAACACCACCTAAACCCTATTCTTCCCAACCCTCCGTTGCTTCCCAGTGCACGCCATGGCTCTCCTCGCTGCCGCCGTCGCCCGCCGCGCCTCCGCACTGATCCGTCCCGGAGCCGCCGCTGCGGTGATCAGGCGGATGAGCTCCTCCCGCGACTCCGTCTACATCCGCAAGCTCCAAGCCGAGGCCGCGTCCCTCCGTGCCGAGGCCGCCTCCTACCGCGACAGGGCCGACGCCCTCCGCGCCTCCTCGCATGACGGCGAGCTCATCCGTGTCATCGAATCAGCGGTGCAGTCCAACCAACGCAGCCTGGTACGTCCCATTATCGTGGCAATAGATTGACATCATGTATTTGATGTTCTTCTCCTGGTATTCATGCATGAGAGATCCTGCAACTCGTGACGCCAATATAGTAGTCCTTGATTAATAGTCGCTTAATTCGTTGTCTGATGGATGGGTCAATTGCCTCCCAGCGCCAACTCTGCCCTACACGAGTATGCGGCGTTCTGCAAATGAAACATTGATGCAGATTTCTTATGCGCGATTGTTTCCTGTTCTGCAATAAGGTTTAGGCAACAATGTCGACGGCTGCTGTTCTATTGTTTTATGACTTTGCATCAGAACTGCAATCTTTTTATGATTGACTTTGAATGGTACTCGCAAGAGGGAAAGCACGATTGTCGAAAAAATAAGTTGCCTCTCGTTTCTCCTTTACTTTTTTAGATATAATAAATCTACATTGTGAACAAGTGCATGATCATTTTTCGATGAATTAATTCGCTTATATTTTATTATCCTCTTATAAACAGGTTGAGGAGATTCCAAGTGACTTCCCTTTCGAAATCAGCAAAAAGGATGGGCTTACTGACATTACGCTTACAAGAAGTTTTAAGGGTGAGCAGATTGAGGTCCTGGTTTCCATGCCCACACGTGACCAGGATGATGGGTACACATCATATTCAGACGAGAATCAGGAAGACGAAGGCGAGAACGGCCCAAAAGAACTCACGGTTCCTCTCACGGTCACCGTCTCCAAGGCTGATGGCTCAAGCCTGGAATTCTCATGCACTGGTTACCCGGACAAGATCGACATTGACGACTTGTCCATGAGGCCGTCTCCATCACGGGTTGAGGAAGACGAGCTTGCGGTTACCTCGGATGAGGACGAGGAGATTGATGAGGTTGTTGAATTCAGGTAAGATTAAAGATGCAGATTAAACCTAGCATTTTGTATTCCGTTAAACTAATAGCAGGGAGCTTTGCCTAATTAATTATCTGTTGAATGGTCTTTGTTTATTTCGTTCATGCAGTGAACTCGATAAGGACCTGCAGCAGTCACTACACGAGTATTTGGAGCTGCGTGGGATCAATCCGGTGACCACGAAGATCCTGCACGAGTACATGGCCAGCAAGGACCGGCGCCGTCATCTCCTCTGGTTGGCCAAGTTGTCGGATTTTGTCAAGAAAGATTAAAGATCCATCTTCTCGTGAGATTAGCCACAATCTTATTTTAAAAGCTCCAGGCCCCGTCTTCTACAAGAATGTTACACATGCTTGCGTTGCTAGCCCGTTAAGATATTTTTTGTATCTATGTATTGGTACATCCTACTAAAATTGATGGTATTCTACTATTTGGGGCGGTATTAAGACTATTCTTGAATTCAGCCATGTAGTTTTTGCTCATGTCATGTCTCCCCTGATCCAGCGATGGAGGCGCCTCCTCATCGGTTTTTTCCTTGCTAGAATCGCCTTGGCGCAGACATGTGTCGGCCTGTCAGGTGTCTTTTCTTTTCGACAAGCCTTTTGCCCGGACGGCTTCCGGCTTGAGGTTTACCAGGTGGAGTGGATTTTGCCTACGGCATAAGTCAACTATGAGTTTCCTCGACTCTTGTTTGATATCAGCCTGTCGTCGTGACTCGACTCTGAGTTGCCTCATCTCGTGCTTTTTTGACTCGGTTTAATGTAATTGTTCAAGTGTGCTGCCCCCACAACCCACATGGGCCCACGCGTGCACGCACACACACAGATGAAACTGTCATAATGCTCACGTGCTGCATTATTGCAATTAATCTCTGTTCGAAAACAGAGAAAAATAGCCGTATTTAGCACTATTTTGAAAAACGATGGGAATTTGTCGTATCTATTTGCGGTCAATTACCACGAAACAGTTTCAGTTTACAAAACGAGCTGAAATTCGTTTCTTCTTTTCCAAGTAGCACACGTTGCAGGTTTTGATTCAGACTCTCCTGACAAGTGCAGTGCTGTCGCTGATGCCTACGAGATTAAGATGAAAAATCATGCGTGGTATGGTCCGTGTGCTTGTGCTCTCGAGATGGTGAATCGATGGTTTTTTTGAGCCCATAGATTCACATCTAGCTGCTGCTCCTCATCCTTGTCGCAAGTGGTCAGATTAAGATACCCATAGATAATCTCCGAGTGGAGTTCAGTACACATTCGCCACCAAAAAATAAAGAACTGCAGATGAACACAGCAAAAGAGGCAACACATAATAGCAGCTTGCACATTTTTGGTGAGTTTAGTGCAGATTGTCGATTAAGTGTTTCAATTTTCATTCAACTATCGTACTGAATGTTATTTCCTCGATTTGGTACTAGAAATAGTAACTGAAATGATGCATACACTTGGAGTGGCCTCAACACATATTTGGAGAGGCCAAGTTGATCACCTTCCAACGAAGTCGCATTGTGAAACCTGGGATTTACCATATTAAATATTTTTCCGTATTTAAGAAGGAAATTAGTTTTTTTTTGTATAAATGTGTCTCCTTACCAAAGAGAATGAGAGAATTTTTACTACTGTGCGCCGGACATTAGTTTCATGTGCACTTGATGCATACTGACACGATTTTTGTGTCGGTGATAAGTTATGGTACCACATTGTTGAAGTATACGTGCTCCTATTGACTTGCAACAAGAAAACTAATCCACATAGGCCATGGTTAGTCCTTTTTTCTACTTTATAAATTGTCCCTATAAATATTTAGGGCGTGTTCGGCAACGCCCTGTCTTCCAGATTCTCGTCGCTCCGAGCTAGAGCAGCGCCGACCATCCCAGATCCGCGAAGCCAGATTCGCGAAGCTGAGCAGAATCGCAGTACAAAACGCGGAGCACCACTTTCCCAGCTTCGCGAATCAGCAAATCGCGAAGCAGCAGCTAATTACGGATGAACTGCCAGGCCAAGTGAAAATGCACGGTTCGGTCTTCTCTTATCTCTCCCGAGCGACAGCAGACCTGAGCCCGAGACAGACAGAACCCACCCGTGGACTGCTTGACCTAGCCCGCCGTCGTAGATCCGCCGCCGCCACCCTCGACTCCAGCGGCCGCAGGAACCACCTCGGCTCGCCGCAGCTCCGGCGCCCATTTCCCCGACTCGCCGTCCGCGCTCGACCCTGCTTCCCTGACGCGCACGGCCCTGCTTCCCCGACTCGCCTGCGCTGCTTCCCCGACTCGCCGGCGTCCAGATCGAGTAGCTCCGACGCTGTCCACTCCGCCACCGTCCCCAAGCTCCGTTCCCATTCATGTGAGAAAATCGTACCATCTATATGTGTTACCGTGAGCAGCTCGAGAGGTAGAGGTTCGCAGGGGGTTGTTTTGCAATATAATCGAGAGATCTTTCGGGGTGTGGAAGATGAAATTTCAGATACTTCTCAAGATGCCAAAGTATGACATGGCTACCCAGAAGATGATTGTCGCTGCGACTATGGCATTGCACAATTTTATTCGTGCACATGATAGAGAAGATATCCATTTTCAGCGGTGTGATAGAGATCCTGATTATGTGCCTGAAATTCCGGAATGATACAAGCGGTACATTGTTCCTGCTGCTGCTTCGGATACGTCAACTCTGGAAGCAAACGGTGCTGACATGGATGCGTTCAGGGATGAACTAGCTACCGCCATTGCTCTAGGATGGTGATGATCGTGGCATGTACATATAGTTGTCCATGTGATGCTTTTGGACTTGATACCACCACTGAAATTATGCTTGTATGAGACTTGATGCTACTGAAATATTGTCTTATATTTGTGTTCAGGTTATCTAAATATTTTATATGTTCACCTTACATATGCACAGCAAAAACTGCTATTTTTTTTGCATCTGTACAGCCAAAATCGCAGGAGAGAAAAAAGTCGAACGCTGCAATCTGTTGCTGCACAGCCCAGACAGCAAAAAGCCCACCCGAAAATGCCAATCCAGCTCCGCATGGGCTATAAGTCATATTCTTAGCAGGCTGGAGTACACAAGATGAGCTTTCGGCCCAGAAAGTAGCTGGAGCTACGCCGAACGTTTCCGCTCTGCCAGAGACGCTGGAATCGCTACCGCGGAGCTGAATCGACGAATCTGAGCGGAGCGCACCGTTGCCGAACACGCCCTAAGTCCGCTGTTTGGTTTGGTTTGGTTTGGTTTGGTAGGTCATCTGATTTGTCCTTGAAGTTGTAAATAATTACCCATCTATGCCACCCGTAAGTCAAATAACGGTTCGGCAGATATTTCTCTTTTTGTCCGTTCTATTTTCCTCCATCGCGTGGTTGTTGGTGAAATCTGAGTCAAACATGGACAACTACACATCAAACGGTCCGACGCACCGCCTTAGGCCTGCCACCTGCTCCCTATATAAAGCAACGATCCGAGGAGAGGGCACAACTCGTACAGTCGTACAGACGTTGTGGCCAACGATCTCGCCGAAACCTTGTGGTCGTAGGAGACGCTCTCGCCGAGAGCATGTGCGCGGGCGCACGAACTCACGCCCGCAAGGCAAGCCTTGCTTCTACGTGAAGGCATCGGCTTGGCGAAGACGACGCCCTCACGGCGTAAATCACAACCGTTCATGGCCACCACCATGCTGATCGCTGCCCAGCATCACAACCGAGCATTATCCAGCTCGTGAGATCCTCATCAGTGCGTGCATGGAGTCTATGTGCGTGCAAGTGCAGCAGAGTATGCATATGTGTGTGCTTTTCCCACACGTGACGTTGCAAGTGGGACGGGTCAGCCCACCATACCCACCTCCCGTTACTCCAGCAAACCCCACTTATCCCGTCCGTCATATCCCGTTTTGCGCTGGCGGCGTAACAACATCCTCCCACCTATCCCGGCATGTACCGCCAGGCTAGCTTAGATGGAGCGATGACTGCAGCTGCATGCATGTTCCATCCGTGATGCTAGTTTAGTCCGGTTTGCACTTCCTGACACGCCGACGGGTCCCGTGGTACCTACCTGTCCCACTTCCTAATTTACTGTTTATCCCATTTACACCCGTTGACCAAAAGTAGCGGGAGCGGGTCATCCCTTTACCGCGCCAATTGCATCCTTACCCACACGGCGAGCAATTAATGCGGCCGGCCACGATGCGCCAGGGCGACGTTTCTCTTTCGCACCCCTTCGCTTAGAGATCAACCTGGTCAACGACCGGGTGAATGCATCCACGCGCGTACATGGGGTTTGAGGGAGTTCAACGTGGACGTGGTGTTCACGGCTACGGTCAGGGGCAACCTTGCGTGCGGCTAAACCCGTTCCACCTTCAAGGCTCCAACAAATGGCTTTTTTTTTTAAAGAACTGTAGCCCTAATTCTACGGATCCTGAAGCATGCATGTGGTGGCAGATGCATGAATAAAGTAACAGAGCGTCGCGAACGCTGAAAATAATGTCTTCTTCCCAGCCTGATTCAGATGCGACGGCCATGATACTGAAATCGATGTGGTCGTCTGGGCTTGCTTATAAGCGTCGTAACCTCAGCAAGGCTGCTCTCTGGTGTATGCTACGAATAGATGAGAATGTGGACAAATTCATGGGCGATTAGAGTTCTCTGTAAAGTGTGTTGCACCGTACCTATGCAATATTCTTTTTTTTTACAATAGTTTTTTGTAGCGACAAACCATTGTTTATTAATGCACATTTCTTTCATCTGTGAATATTTTTTGGGCATCTACACATTTTTGTTCAAATTTTAAAGAAATTTAAACGTGAAAAGTTTAAAATCCAAGAGCACCTTTTCAAAACATGATTTTTTTAATAATGTTTAGTTTTTCAAACACTCGATGAACATTTTCAAACCGTGAACACTTTTCAAATACTCGATGTTTTGAAACCGTGAACATATTTTACCTGTGGACATTTTTTACCCATGAACATATTTTACCCGTGAACATTTTCCAGAAAATTTTTCATGGGGTTCAAAATAAATGCTTTTGAGTTTAAAGTTCATCTGTTCACATATAAAAAAGTTCATAAATTCAAGAAAATATTCAGGAATGCTGAAAAAAATGTTCACAGTGTCCAAAAAAATGTTCGTGTGATTCAATATAAATGCTCTCGATTTTACAAAATGTTCATGGGTTTTACGCAGTCCAAAAACAACAAAACTGGAAATATAGGATGCGTTTTGAACCGTGAATATTTTATACATGTGATTTTTTTCATAGATAGCTGAACATTTTTATATGGCGTCAATTATTATTTTTGGTTATATGTGAACATGTTTCATGTTTTAAAACGCTGGATGAACATCAGGGTTTCGGTTACCGGCCGGTAACCGGATTTATCGGCACCCCACGGAATTTGTGTATACCGGATGAAAAATCCCGGATTAGTCAAATTTGAAACGAATTCATGCTCGGAAAATTTGAATTACAATTTTTTTGACGTTTTAAGTTTAAATCCTAAATTCATGGCGAAATTTTGCGCCGGTAACCGGCCGGTTACCGTGAAATACCGGCCCCCTCCGGTATTTCACGGTAACCTTGATGAACATTATTAATAACACTTTAAAAATTATAGGAGCATTTCTTATAAAATGTTCCAAATATATTTTTAAGAACATATCAGGACATAAAATAAATAAATAACAAGAGAGAAAAAAATTGTGTAGAGCGGCCTATGTTTTTGGAGGATGGGTTTTGGATCGAAGCGCAAAGCCAGCGTGCTGGTAGATCATAGGTTTAGCCTGACCAGGTTTAGCAATATTCACTTAGTTTCCCGTTTCTCTTCCGAGTCGGATTCTCCAACCAGTTCGCTCGCTCGCCCTTTAATAGCAGCCGTTGTTGCGCTTGCGCCGCCATCAATCTACGAAACCATCAGCTCTCCACCATGATCGGCCCACATCACGCTGCCTGGGCGTTGCTCAACAACACGGCGCGCCTGTCGGAGCTCCGGAACGAGACCACCGCCGAGTGCCGCACGCCGGAGGGCCACACCGTCGCGGTGTCCTTCTGGCTCGCTGACCCGCCGGCCGTCTCCCAGTTCACCGTGCACTGCCCGGGCCTCGACGCGTCCAACAACACCCAGCCTCCCTACATCGTCTGCGCCGAGGGCGCCTTCGTGCTCCTCTGCGTAACCCTCGTCGACAGGTCCATCCACCACTTCGTCTACTCCGCCGCCGGCAAGAACCCCTCGCTGCACCTCCTCCCAAACCCGGAACCCAACGTCGCATCCTTCCGGACCGAGGAGGAGTTCGGCCACCTGCCATGCGGCGACGAGCACTACGCCGTGGCCTTCCTCGACTGGGAGTGGCAGCGGGACTCCGATCGCGAGACTCACAGTACTACGCCTGCGTCTTCTCCTCAGCAACAAACTCATGGAGGCGAAGCAAGGCGGCGCCGCTGCGACTTTCGGACTCGGACCAGGCGCTCTTCGACGACTACGCCCATCCTAGTTACAAACAGATCACGGTGGGCGACAGCGCTGTGGGATGGGTCGACCTCATGTCCGGCATCCTCCTCGCCTGCAACCTGTTCGACGAGCGTCCCGTCATGAAGTTCATCCGTTCCCCGCGGCGAGTGCTTGCATCACCTACGACAACGGCGACCCTTTCTACTCTCCGGAGTACTTCCGCGATGTCGTCTGCTCCGGCGACCTGATCAAGTTCGTGGAGCTAGACTTCGACTATCCCGTCCATCGGACCAATGGCAATGGCTGGACAGCCAACACGTGGAGCATGAAGCTCGATTGGGACGACTGGCGTAGGCGGTGCACCGTCGACGTTGGCGACATCTCGGTCGATCGGAGCCTAGGATGCCCGGGTACGGCGATACGGATACGGATACTGATACTGCGATACGCCGATACGCCGATTTCTTAAAAACACGGATACGGGGATACGTTTGTATATATATAATTAAGTTAATAATATATATAAATTAGTGATTTTTTGTACGAGAATGAGAATTACTAGTAGTATATAGGAGTCTTCGTGACTTTCTGTACATGCCTACCACTTCCGATCATCATTTGGAGGAATACATGAGCAACATTCAACATCTGGACTGCATTTGATCGAGGCGGATAGCAATGCATCAAGTTCGATGGAGGCGTTCTGTATCCTGATGTATCCGATACGTATCCCGTATCCGATACGTATCCAACCCTGATACGCAACTTTTCTAGATCGGAGCTACTATGCTTTGTTGCCCGTGCTGCTGGATGAGGTTTCCGGGCAGATGAAGCTGAAGAAGTTAGACTTCTTGACGCCCACCCTCAGCGTGCACAACGACAATCTTCTCTACATGTTGGCCAAGGTGGACGGAAGGGATGCCACGGCATGGGTCGTCGTCATCGACATGAAACGTGCGGTGGCGGATGCGATCGTCCCGGTTTCTACCAAGCCGTCCGATGCCATTACCTTGTATTGTTCATGTGCCTTACCCAGCTACTACCCAGTCCCAGATGATGATGCTGTCAAGACGGATCATGATAGTGAAGATGGTGACAGTATGCAAGGTACGTAACTTGTTCTGTCAGCATTTATGCTTTTGCGAATTCATCACGCGCTGGGCGGGTCATTCGATTTCAATTTTTGATTTTTCTTCCATCTAGCTTTCTTCACATTTTCCAAGCAGAGACTTATATTTTAATGTTTTGTTGTTGCTGCTGTTGGAATTAGGAGATGAGTACTGGAGAAGAAATTTGTGCGATGAGTCCCTTGCAGGTTGGGACTTCTCAGACCAAGACGAACAAGAAGATCGGATCGAAGAAGAAGTTCCGGACGAAAAAGAAGACGAAGAAGAAGGTCAAGCGGTGAAGACGTTGTGTCACAAAACTAACGTAGGAGCAGGCAACCGAGTGGACACTGATTACAAGTGTCATCAGATACCGCAAGGGGGTTCCGACCCAGACGACAACCCTCTAGAAGAGGAGCATCAGCTTAAAAAGAAGAGGAGGAAGAGGACGAGGAGTAGTCGGAGGAAGAAGAAGCAGGCGCAGGTTCAGGATCACGAGACAGAATTGCTGCATCTGCTCCGTTTTATTGGCTGCATACTGATAGTGATCATCATAATAGTGAGCGTTAGGGCCTTCCCCGTGTATTAGCTATGTGTGCCAGATGAGGCTGCTTGCTTCTGTGTTCCCCGTCAGGGGCTTCAAAGATTTCCATCAGGTTTGCCACAGAACCTTAATTTGTCAAGGTTTATATATACAGGTGCTTGCGCCGTGGCCCTGGTTCAAGATACAGTTCCGGTTCTGGTATAAGATTTGATCAACATGTGTATTCCATTTGGTATCTTGTTGCTACATTGGTATCTTTGAACAAAAAAATGCAGGAGAACGTCTGCTGGAAGTTGACTGTTAAATGTTGACAGTTTCTAGTACTACTGCTGTAGCCACACACATCTCTGTGGAAACATAGAACTGGCAGTTTAAAATTACTATTACACCTTGGGAGGTTTCTCCTTGTGAAGGGCATTACATTTCGCGTCGAATCAGAGCATAATGTGCTCAGAGGAAAACATATTGCTCTATATATCCTATGGTACAACATGATAATCTCAGGTAAAAGCTTTTATCCTACCGACACCTACAAAACTGCCTCTGGCAAAGGCGTATTGTAATCACTCTCATGCCCTGTCTGTAGTGTTCTTACAGTAACCTAAGGCGGCGCGGCAAAAATGTGAGCTAGCTTGAGTTTAATCGGGTTCACAAACCTAGTTCTCGCCATCCCCGTCGATGCTAGAGAGCAGGCCCTTCAGTACCTCATAGGTCATGAAGGCGATTCCGACGCTTGGAACAACCTTGAGGTACTCGGGGACTATGCCACGGTAGAAGCCACGAGGACCTTCCTTCTGAAGGATTTGGCGTATGGTTCCAGCTATGCTAGACTTGTCAATAGATGCTGCTGCCCCAGCAGAACCATGTAGTTGCATCCGTCGCTTTACAAGATCAAGAGGAAATGTGGCTGGAATATTGAATATAGGATTTGTCATTGGAGATGAATTTAGTAACAATGCGAATGAGTCATGTAAGACAGACAACAATTAAGGCAATTAAGTATCAAAGAGCACTTACCAGTCGATGCTGCAATACCCGATAGACTTCCGGAAAACAAGCTCACAATGGCGCTGGAATCATTTGGCCTGATGCACATATGTCCACAGCCATCAGATGGAATCAGACAAAACAGAAATGGAAGCCAAAAGGGAATGATAATATTCAACATATACCAAAATAATGATGCTCACCTTTCCATTTGCCAATGAGACCTCAGGGATTCGTATACATAAAAGCTGATTGCTATACCAGGTCCAACTCCCTGTAACTCGTAAAAGTTACTGGCAACTCAACTTAGAAATAATCTCAGTAGAAGTGTACGGCTTACCAATAGCGTGGCCCCGAGACCTTTATACAATCCTTTGGCAGTTTCGTCTTTACAAATAGTAGACAATGTGTGAAATATGCCCTTGTAATACGCAGTGGTTTTCTGCAGGGATTTACACAGGAAAATAATGTAACTCAATTAGCTTCAATATCATGTTCCCTTTGTCTGTACAATTGCATTGTGTGCAACTTGAAACTAAGGATGTTCTTAGGCTCTTCTAACTGAAAGTCAATTTGATTGGTTGGTTGGGTATTATTCACAAAAGGAAGAAAAACATTACCTGTGTTGCCAAGCGAGTTCGGACGACGTCCAACGGGTAAGTTACAGATGCAGCTGTCACTCCCGCCAACCCACCACCAAGCAAATTCACAACACCAGCATAATTCGGGTCGTCTAGGCCAGGCACCATTCGGAGAAACTGCAATATTTGTTTAAAATCATCAGTACAATGCAGAAAATTCACAGCCAATCTCACATGTCAAGATACTGAAACTTAGTGGTGCTGACCTTCTTGTACCGCTCGTACGAATAGAAGCTGATGGCAGAATAAGGTAACCGGTGTACAATCGTCACAAGGTTGCCTTTCCAAAACGCCCCGAACCCTTCTTCTTGAACAATCCGCGAAGCCTTGTGCCATATGCTACACTTCCTTAGAGCAGCAGCGTCTGAATGCATACCTGCCACCTGTCGGATCAGTATGTCACAAGCTGGCATAACAGAGTTTGATCATCAACATGTGGGTTGTCTGACACAAATTCAACACTGTTGGGCTTGTATTCCAAACAAAATCCACGCGATCATGCAACTATGAACAGAGTATTGTACACGGATATCCAGTAAATGTTTATTTAGCTTGAGATGGTCATACTACGCCCTATTAAACTCAATAAAAGGAGTAACTGGAGACCAGATGTGGCAGAGTATTTTAAACGAACAATCAATGATAGTTCACTACTGTCAAGCAGGGGTAGACAGTTTCGGACACCAGTTAAAAGTGAAGCAAGAATCTATCTACCTATCGCATACAGGGGAGGGGGCTAAGTTGACTATAAATCAGTAAGTGTTCTTCCTTCACGCTCACACTAACACATCAATTGCTATGGCCCCATGTGTTTTTAGCTCCCAATTCCTCACTAGACAAAATGTCAGGGCACGCAGAATCCCCACAATGTTTAACAGGGGATTCCTCAGTGGTCAAATTTCTGAACTAGTCCCCCCATCTCCAGAGCCCGGGCAACAAATTCATCCCCCTTAACTCGGAGCTCTGTGCCAATCCGTACATACAAGAGCGCGGGAGGGCGAAAGAGGGTCAAGAACCAGTTCTTTACCTGGAAGAGGATGGTGAGGCGGGGTGCAGGTCTTGCTGAAGTCCCTCACGAGCCCACCAGCCGCAAGGTGCGCCCACGCCGTCCACCTGCGCCTCCGTCTGCATCTGTCGGCAGGGGCAGGGGCAGGGTCAGGGACGGATAAATTGCAGGTTCGGTCATGGGTGGGTGAGCATCGGCCTGGTGGAGGGAGCTCGGAGTTCGAAGCGGCGACGGGGCGCGTAGTCCGCTCCGCCTCCTCACGTTTATCTAGCAGTATTATTTTAATGATGATGTTGGCTTTCTCATGGATGTCATTTTACTTAGATGATTCGGCATCTCTGTTGTGTAATTTCTTGGGGCCGGGGTATATATTTATCTTCGTTCCTTCCCTATAAATAGAAACTTGTGAAATTAGGCTTGAATTTTAACAATGGAACTCCAGAGAAAATTAGGTAATTCTACTCTTGTTTTGTTTACACATTTGGTTCCTCCTTTGTTTCTTAGGGTCAGGGTTCCTTTTCGACCTCTCGAGTGTGGCAGCCAATGTTCTATATAGAAACGGGGGGAAATGACCGGTAAAATTACACTAAACTAGAAATTGGACATGGAGCACAGCTACACTTAACACTGCTAGGTTCGTATTCAAAACGCGATTGTGCAACTATGAACAAAGTATTGTACAGGGAATTTACAGCCAAGGTTTATGTAACTTGAGGTGTTCATACTAGGCCCTGTGAAACTCAACGAAGGGAGTAACTGGGGACCAGGCCACCCTTTATGTGGAGACGAGAACAAATCCTTTCTTGACGCTCACACAACCACACCAATTGCTACGGCCCCAAGGTTCACCCCTGTGTTCTTAGGTCCCAACTCCTCACGGGACTAAATGTCAGGGCACGCAGGCAGAATCCCACAACATTTAACCGGGGGATTGCTCAGTGGTCAAATTTCTGAACTAGTCCCCGCCGGTGTTCCTTAATAATCCCCCCATCCCCAGAGCCCGGGCAGTTCCCTCTGAGCTCTGCGCCAATCCGTACATACAAGAGCGATGGTGAGGAACAATCGGGGGGTGGAGAGCCTCTGTTGTTTACCTGGAAGAGGATGGTGAGGCGGGCGAGTGGCGCGGTGCAGGTCTTGCTGAAGGCCCCCGCGAGCCCGCCTGCCGCGAGGTGCGCCGCCGTGCCGATGTGGCGCTGCTGCTGCTCCTGCGGGCGGCGCGCCGCCACGGAAGCGCGGCCGCCGTCCATGACCACGCCGCCCACCCGCGCCTCCGTCTGCATCGCTGTGGGACGGGGTATGAAGGGATTGCGGCTAGGGTTCGGTCGCGTCGGAGTTGGAAGCGGCGACGCACGGCACGGCACGGGGGCGCGTAGTCTGCTCTGCTCCGCCTCCGCACGTTTATCTTAGCTGTATTATTTTACTGATGATGGACGGAATTGTTTTTAGATGCTTTGGCATCTCCATTGTTTGTTTCTTGGGGCCGGGGTTATATGGTGGTCGTCTTTGTTCCATCCATATGTGGAAGGGGGAAGGAAGATGGAAATTCTAGGGAAAATTCGGCAGTTCTAATTTTGTTTTGTTTATTACACATTTGGTTCATCCTTTTTCTTCTTCTTAGATTTTGACTCTCGTGTGGAGTCCAATCCAATAGTCCGTATAGAAGGAAGAAAACAACACGAGAATCTCCATATGCCCCCGATAGGTCTTGTTGTCGGTTCAATATGGTTAGGACAAGAATATCGCCCCCGCCAGCATCCGATTAGTCTGGATGATCTGAATATGTGTCCCACAACCCATTGTCCGTCCACAACTTTTGAAACTTAACTCATTTGGCTAGGTCACTAGATACACAACCCAGTCACTACACAAATCCCCCCGAATTTTTTTTGGGCTTCTATTTATTTGTAAAACTGAAATCGTTCTGGGGCTTCCCATCAGTCCGGACAACCTGAAAATGTGTCCCACAACACCTTATCCGTCCACAACTTTCCAAACTTAATTCATTTGAATAGGGCCGTAGATATATAACTGAGACACGCAACAAATCCCCACAGACATGAATTTGGGTTCTTGTTATTAAAAAGTAGCTCGTTGTGGGGGCTTCCTCCACTGCTTTCCTTTTAAAAAAACCTTTCGAGAATGGCGCGAGGTGTCGCACAGACCCGCCACTTAGGACTCTGATAGGTGGGTACCACTTGCCAGCGACACGGCAATGAGATATACTCCCTATGTTCCTAAATATAAGATGTTTTAGCTAAGATGTGGGACACTAACAGGTTGAATTACATGCACTATGACAGAGAGTGAAAAGGTAGGGGGCCAATTCGGTCAGCCTGAGAACGGTGCAGTTGAAAATGGGCCAACTCGTGCGGGTTTTCCTTTGGTCTCAGTTTGGTTGGGCTCAAATGGGTGCTACAGAAAAACGGGGTGGATTGGGCGGGCTGACCTGCATAGCGGAGTGGTGCGGTGCAGTGCGGTTTGGCCTTAAACACCAAAATAAGAAACGGGGCGTAACCTACGGGTTCGACCCGCACGAGAAGAATGGGGTGAAGCGAATCCCCTTCCTCCAGTATTTTGCCATGGCCGCCGAGGCGCCCATCTAGCCTAGGTTCCCCATCCTCCTCCGCTGGCCGCTGCTTCCCTGCACTCTCTCTTGCCCGGCACCGCCCACACCACCGCCCCAGCGCAGCCACCCTGCTCGGTTTGTGAGGCAAGGAGGTGAGGAGACGCAGAAACTTGACGGCGGTGTCTTCTTTGTCGCCGCCCTGCCGGCCGCCCCGGTTGAATCCGTCGTCGCCTCGTATTCGCCTTCCGCCCCGATTGAAACACGGGCGCCGGCTCGGTCCGTTTGCTCCAATGGTGTTCCCCGGCCTCCGCGCGCGCTCGTTGTCCATCTCCAAACCCGGGGCGGCGCCGCGCGGCTCCTACCTCCTCGACGACGGCGACGTGTCCGGGCGCGTCCACGCTTTAATTCCCATCACCATTACTCCTTCCACGGCCACACCGCCGGTGTCGTCTCGTGCCGGCTTCCGTCGGCCGCGACTGCTCCACCACGAACAAGTCAACTGTCAGAGGGAGTAAGAAGTACTTCGGGTGGTCGTGTGGGTTGTACGTGGGGGTATTAAACGATTTCAACCCGCGAATTAAGGATGGATTGGTGCGGTTTGGGGCAAAGACGAGTGCGGGGTGGTGCAGGGTTGGTTTCCACTGATTAATTAGTGGGGTGGTTTGGTGTGGCGGTGAATTAATTTTCATACTGGGTTGGGGTGGGTTTGGTGCAGTTCTCTCCCCAATCCCAGGCTGACGATTCGGTGGTAGTCAATATAGGTACAAGATACACCTACAAATTTGCATATTTTATACTAAAATATGAATGGAAAATACCCTTGGACAAATCCGAATCACCAGATGCCATCAAATGGCTGATTCCACACTGGTAGGGGCGGAGCCGTTAGAAATTCAACAACGATACAAAACGCAATACGAAGATAGCATCACCATGCACACAGAGTACTGAGATCATACATATAGGTACCCTGCCAAGGACGCAACGCTCTTATGACGATCACAAGCTACCACTATGGAACCAACAAAATATGGAGCAGATATAGCAATCTCATCTCAAAACCAATTCAGTATATGTAGGTGCCTATCCTGTTTATTTCTAATGAGCATTGACAATCTCCAACTCCAATAGATATTCAACGGACTAGAGATCCATGTATGGTAAATGCATCTGTTGCAAATTAATACGAGGAACATTATGTCATGTATAATGGTCGAGAAGACCATCTAGTGGGAGTTGCAGAAAACATGTGGCAGTGTGTACCATCATGGCACGCTGCCAGTATGGTGATAGTGGCAACGATGCGCAACGCATTGCGTGGTTGCATGTTACCACTACAGAGTACTGGCAACGCGTGCTACGCTGCATGTTGCCAGTATGCCTATAGTTGCAACTGGCCGGCTTGTCACATGTTGCCACTAGTTAGTGGCAACCTGTTTTTCCAAATGCACATTGTGAAGACTCGATTGTCACTAAGCTATTTCTTACTAATGTTATGTTAATCCCCCCACATAATTAAGGTAAAACAATAAATATGGTGTACAATGAGTTATTTCTTAATATTATCTCTAATAAAAAAACATGCCTAAAGATGTGGTGAGAGAGATTGTTGCTAAGACCATCTCTTAATTAAGAGAAGGCAACCCCTTTTTTCAACATTCTCTTTCCTCCACCTTAGCTCTTATCATACGTGGCACTTCTAAAATGTCACCATTGTACATGTGCTTATATTAGTCGAGGATGTTTTTTGCACCAACTGAATGTTCAGTATCCTCTTGAAATGGTAAAGGAAATGCTACACATCATGTGCAATAATATAACAAGACTTACCAAAAAAGACTACAAAAATAACAAGCAGCAGAGTAAATATGTATGTGCAATAGAAGAATGTGACACCAACGCCCATGCGTAAATATGAATTGCTAGGCTAAACTATGAAAGATAGTCGTTGGTACTGGAGGATGAACCGGTTATGCTGCTTAGACATGTGCCAATAAACAGTGAACATCATCTCAATGAAGAAAGGATAACCAAAACATCGCCGCAGTATTGATGTTGAGAGATGAGCCCGTTTGTGACCACTTTGTTAGAAAATGGCTCTATATTAAATAGGATAATACATCGAATAATTTTTTTTCAACTAGATAAAACAGAAAAATAATAGTAAGGTAAAGTACGAGAACAAGACCGACCGATATTTTATTCCTATTAAGAACATAATATTGGCTGTTTGTTTATTCTTGGTTAAATTTATTGTAGGTATTAGCTAATGATGAAACTTTTTCTAGGATAGTTTTCTTAGAAAAGATCGAATTTGAACTAAAATGCCACATTTGTTGACTTCTAATATATATATGTATTGTGATAACCAAATTGAAGAACCCCTATTCTTGCCTTACCAAATTGAGATCACATATGGAAACCATATGGGGTAGCATCAATATATAAATGAATTTTTCAGTCATAGATATGAGTCGACTAATAAAAGTAAGTTAGTAGTGGTACAATTTTAATATGTGCATATTGTAGTATTTGGCTGTATGTTTCGTACGGAACAAAGCTCAAACCAAAAATCAAACGAGCTCATAATTAATTCTGATTCACGGTAGTCACACGACAAGTATACCAAATTTGACTAATCCAATTATCTTACAAACAACTCTTGATAGAAACTACAATTTGTGATCATGGGTGCCTAATTTTTTTTCATGTAAGTCATGATAAAAGTACTCGGAGGAGTCATGTGCGTGTAGTATTGGTGTATCGTAGTACTTGACCATAAATTATTGGATGTTGGGTAGTTCGCTTACCCACACGCCGTATATTATTTGTAAGCCGAGATGACATTGTGGCATGACAATAATGACACTGATTGACCGGGATTCACCATATCTACCACTATGCTCTTTTGCATATGAACTCCTAGACAACTTCCATTTCCATGTCATAGCCTTTTCTTTGCTCGCTCATTCCTCACTCATGGCAACAGCGACAACATGAAATCACGAGAAGTGCACACATGAACACCATATGTTGATGTATGTAGAAAAAGGAGGCATCTCGAAGTACAGCACCACGGAGGGGGAATCAGAAGCGTAAGCCTCAGTTATGGGTGCATCCCACATGCTAGATATGTGCCCCATTTGCCGAGTAAGGTTCAGTCCTGTGAGACAGAATGGTAGCGTAGAACCGTGGTGGCACCACTTGAGACTGTTGAATTGTATTCTGATTCGGTTAGGGTTAGGGTTTAGTCTCTCTCTCCCTCTCCTATATATATGTACCCCTTTGGTGATTATTATTGTGTGGAACAATAGACTTCTATTAATCAGCTTGGTATCAGAGCCGCCCCTGCGCGTCGCCCCTGCGCCGCCATGGAAACCTCGGCGATCTCCTCTTCCTCTACCTCACCCACCCTCCCTCTTTCCACCGCCCCTCTCCAACCACCCACCACCATGACCGCACCTTTAGCCCCCTTCACCACCCTACCCCCAGCCCTAACCTCGGACCACCTAAACCTCAACAGCCTCTCCATCAATCTACCCCTAACCACCACCACCTTTGCCAGTCCGCAACCCTCCCTTGTTCTTCCTCCTCATCTCGCTCCGCCCAACCTCTCCCACCCAATCCTCGGAGTCCACATCTCCAACTACATCAAGTTCACGGTCACCGCCGACGGTGCCAACTTCCCCAAGTGGCGCCAGATCTTCACCAGCGTCCTCACCATGTACAAGGTGCTCGATCACATCCAGGAGGGCACCGCACCCGCCAACCCTAGCGATGATTGGCTTGCGGTGGACATTCATATCTTGCTTTGGTTCGTGTCCATGCTAAGTGACGACCTCTACCGCCTTGTCCACAGCGCCGATGACCGGACTTGCTCCACCTGGACACGCTTGCTCCGCTTCTTCATCAACAACGAGGCTACACGCTATGTCTTCCTCAACAAAGCCTTCTGCAACACTCAGTGGAACGACCTCTCCATCACCAACTACGCCAGCAAACTACAGAACCTCGCTGACGATCTCGCCAACATCGGTCACCCCGTGAGCGACTATGACCTCACCCTCCAATTTCTCGACGGCCTTGGCCGCAAGTACAAGCTTCAGGCCGAGATTCTGAAAACCACCGTCCCTCCCTTCGCGGATGCCTGTTCCCGTCTCCAACTCGCCGAGATCGACGAAGACGAACAACAGAAGCAGGCCAGCGCCCAGGCCATGGCTGTGCACACCGGTGGCCGCGGCACACCCACCGGCAGCGGTCCTCCCTCTGGCGGACGTGGCGGATCCAACAGCGGTGGCGGGCACCCCCGCTTCCCAGGTGTCAGCCCCAATTACCGCCTCAAGAACCTGATTCCCGGGTACCAGCACAGCGCGCCAAAGAACCGTGGCCCCTCATCCTCGTCCGGTGGTGGTGGCCGCGGACGCGGACAGCACTCTGCCTCATCTGGTGGCCACAATGGTAACCAGGAACCTTGGCTTGGCTATTTCGCCCCCATGGGGACACCGTTCCTGCCACGCCTGCCCTGGATTCCGCCCAACGCCTCCAGCGTTCTCGGACCCCGACCGCCCGCGCCACAACAGGCGTACCCACTGATGCATGCTCCTGCTACACCTGCGTCGACACCAACATGGGATCACAATGCCCTCTACCAGAGTGCCCCGAGCTATGGCGCCGCGTTCACCACCCCCGGTGGTGATTGGATCATGGACTCCGGTGCCACCTCCCACGTCACCTGCAATCAAGGTATATTGACCTCGTCCCGTTCCCTTTTAGATGTCAATTCTCATCATATCGTCGTCGGTAATGGGTCTCGCCTTCCTGTTGTTGCAACCGGTACTGCCCACCTGACATCTCGCCCTTTTCGTCTTAACGATGTTCTTGTTTCTCCCTCCATTATACAAAATCTTTGCGCCACTCGTAAATTTGTTCGTGATAACAATTGCACGGTTGAATTTGACCCCTTTGGTTTCTCCTTGAAGGATCTCTTCACCCGGAAGGTCATCCTGCGCTCCAATAGTTCTGGCGATCTTTATCCCTTCTTTGGTGATCATGGAATTCCACCACCGCAGCCCTCGCCGTCTCCAGTGATCTTTGGCATCGGCGGCTTGGTCATCCCCACCCCTCCGCGCTGTCACATCTTCCGCTAGAATTTCTTTCCACATGTAATAAGAACAGAGGCACCCAGACCTTATGTGATGCTTGTCAGTTAGGAAAACATACCAAATTACCTTTTTCGGCTTCGCACTCTCATGCAATGTCACCGTTTGATCTCATACACTGTGATTTATGGACATCCCCGATTATTAGTTGTTCTGGTTATAAATATTATCTTGTAATTTTGGATGATTTCTCTCGATTTTCTTGGGTGTTTCCACTTCGCGCTAAATCTGAAACCTGTGACATGTTACTCCGTTTCTTTTCGTTTGTTAGCACACAATTTCATACCACCATCCGCTGTATCCAATGTGATAATGGTGGAGAATTCCTTACCACCACTCTACGCACATTTCTTTCATCACATGGTGTATCTTTACGCCTCTCATGTCCCTACACCTCACCACAAAATGGTCGTGCTGAACGCATGATCCGTACCACCAATGACATTGTTCGCACTCTCCTTTTTCAAGCCAAATTACCACCACACTTTTGGGTCGAGGCCCTCCACACCGCCAACCATCTTCTTAACATTAGACCCTCCCGCTCCATTGGAAACTTCACCCCATATTTTCTCCTATACGGCGTTCATCCGACATATGATCATCTTCGCACTTTTGGTTGTTTGTGCTTCCCAATCTATCTCACTCCATTGATCATAAACTATCTCCACGGTCCACACGGTGCATTCTTCTTGGCTATCCTCGCGAACACAAAGGCTATCGGTGCTTTGATCTCACCACCCGCAAAATCATCATCTCTCGCCATGTAGTTTTTGACGAAAACACTTTTCCGTTTGCGATCGACACACCTCCACCCACACCACCCTCCTCCGCAGCGGATCCCACTCCGACAGCACCGATCCCACCGCCGCCAGCCACCTTTCTGTTCCCGCCTCCCCAACCCCCGCCAGCCAATCGCACCACGCCACCTACATCCCTGCCCCCGATCACGCCACCCGCCTCCCCGACAGCACGCTCTCCCGCGGGCCCCGCAGACACACCTGGTCGCTCTCCCATCACCCAATCCTCCTCGACCCGCGCGCTGACCACGCCCCCCACTCCTCTGTCCTGCCCAGGAGATTCCCCACCACCCAGTCCTACGCCGCCACGTATCCCGTTGGCGCTATTCCGATAAATCCACCCACAAATGCACACGGGATGCGCACCAGGGCCAAAACCGGCTTCGCTCAACCTAAACAACACCTTCAACTTTCTGTTTCCACTTCTCCCTCGCCAATACCCTCGCCCATACCCTCCTCGTACCGTACAACACTTAAGGATACTCGTTGGCACGACGCTATGCGTGATGAATTTGATGCTCTAATTCGAAATGACACTTGGTCTCTAGTTCCTTGTCCTGCAGGTGTCAATGTGGTCAGTGGCAAATGGATCTTTCGCCACAAACTTAACCCTGATGGTTCCTTAGCACGTTACAAGGCTCGATGGGTTCTGCGCGGCTTCACTCAGCAAGAAGGCGTTGATTATGGGGAAACTTTCAGTCCAGTGGTCAAACCAGCTACAATACGTGTGGTTCTCAGTATTGCTGCATCTCAATCATGGCCGCTTCATCAGCTCGATGTGAAGAATGCCTTTTTGCATGGTGAACTTGAGGAAACGGTGTACTGCACCCAACCAGCCGGGTTTGTTGATGATACTTGTCCTACTCATGTTTGCAAACTGAAGAAGTCCCTTTACGGTCTCAAGCAAGCTCCTCGCACATGGTTTTTGCGCTTCACCAAGTATCTTCATACCATTGGCTTCACCTCTTCCAAGAGTGACTCTTCGCTATTCATCCTCCACTCCAACAATGCAACAGCCTACTTGCTTCTATATGTGGATGACATTATTCTCACCGCCAGCACAGCCGAGCTTCTCCAGCGAGTTATTTCCTCTCTTCATTCTGAATTTGCCATGAGTGATTTGGGTGCCCTTCATCATTTTCTAGGTATCAACGTGCATCGCACACCTCGTGGACTCTTCCTCTCACAGCAACAGTATGCACTCGACCTCTTGGAACGGGCTGACATGACGAATTGCAACCCATACCCACCCCCATTGACACTAAATGCAAGCTTTCAGCATCAGCTGGTCCGCCGGTTGAAGATCCCTCCAAATATCGCAGTTTGGCCGGTGCTCTGCAATACTTAACACTCACCCGATCGGATTTATCCCATGCCGTTCAGCAGGTATGCTTGTTCATGCACGATCCACGTGCTGGTCATCTTCAACTCATCAAAAGGATTCTGCGATATGTCAAAGGGACTGCTCATCTTGGTCTCCAACTTCACGTGGGGTCATCTTCGGAATTGGTGGCTTATTCGGACGCTGATTGGGCCGGTTGTCCTGACACCCGCCAGTCTACCTCCGGGTTTTGTGTTTTTCTCGGCTCAAACTTTGTGTCCTGGTCCTCGAAGCGGCAACCGACGGTCTCTCGTTCGAGTGCCGAAGCTGAATATCGAGCCGTGGCTAACTGCGTAGCTGAATCTGTTTGGCTCCGTCAACTACTACTTGAGTTACATCAACCCGCAAGGAAAGCCACTGTTGTATATTGTGACAACATCAGCGCCACTTACTTGTCCACCAATCCGGTACAGCACCAACGGACGAAGCATATAGAGATCGATCTTCACTTTGTTCGGGACCGCGTTACTCTTGGCGAAGCTCGCGTGCTGCATGTCCCAACAAGTTCCCAGTATGCCGATATCTT
Organism: Poa pratensis; assembly: GCA_947311845.1. Lineage (NCBI taxonomy): Eukaryota > Viridiplantae > Streptophyta > Magnoliopsida > Poales > Poaceae > Poa > Poa pratensis. Next base: position 1,862,425 of record CAMZMU010000035.1, read on the forward strand.
CACCAAAGGATTACCCACTACCGTCTTTGAGGATTTCCGAACCAGTCTCAACATTGTACCTACCCATGTTTCGACTGCGGGGGGGTGTTGAATTGTATTCTGATTCGGTTAGGGTTTAGTCTCTCTCTCCTCTCCTATATATATGTACCCCTTTGGTGATTATTATTGTGTGGAACAATAGACTTCTATTAATCAGCTGAGACCAGAATGTTGACTATCATAAAGATAATGATGTTCCACGAGGATGGACGGATGTGCCAAATATATTCATGTAACAGACGAATAAAGCTGATGTGAACATGAAATACTTCAACATTTTTGTAATTACGGTGACCGATCGAGCTTGGCGGAATCAAAATAGGGTGATCTTTCGAAGGAGCCAAGTATATATCGGCGCCGAACATATTTCTTACGGTGTGGCGGCAGGCCACTAGCATTATCCCGCGCAGGACATAGTAAGAAAGTTCAAATTCACATACTCACCTAGGCCCACATGCGTGTAGCTACAATGCCAAAGATGCGCTTACACATAACGACAATGATTGGATCCTAAACAAATGGCCGAAAATAGCAAACAGTAAGTAAGTTTGGGTTTGAAGTGTGATAGGGCCATTGTCATTGTCATGAGAGTCTTGTCGTTCCCCTCCCCTCGTTCGATCTCTTAGCACTATGAGGTGAGACTAGAGGAACCTCATGTGCTTCTACTCGTGTCCAAAAGTATTAAGTACAATGATTTTTATGATATTTGATGACTCACCGGTGTTCATAACATATGATTAGAGTAATATTCATTTTAATGAGCTTTATGATTAACACATATGTCAAATCTACCAAGGGAACAGAGGCTAAGTATTCATTTTACGCATTCTCTTATGACTTATTAAGTCATATGAAAATCCTCACGAGCAAGCTTGTTGAATTCGTTGGGATGACATACTTGACCTACACTTCAAGGCGTAGGAGTTGGAACTGATGAGACATATGTCAAGGCGGAGCTATGTCAAGTCTTGGGCCGGGAGTTGGCACTGAATATGATGAATTTTCAGTCTTGGGCCGAGGCCCATCAACTGTCTTGGGCCGGGAGCATCTATAGGATTCTTTGGTGCTGTCCCAATTTTGCATTTGGGATGAATTAGCTAGTCACATTTTTACCACTAGTATTAGTTGTTAACTTCTTCTAAGAACAAGTTTTATTGTTAATAGACTAAGGACGTGTTTAATCCTTATTACAAGTACTGAGTCACACGGCAAGTATACCAAATTTGGTTACTCCAGTTATCTCTACAAACAACAGTATGATAGAAACAACAGTTTTTTTTATCATGGGTGTCTAGAATTTGTTTGATGTAAGTCATGATAAAAGTATCCGGAGGAGTCATGTGCGCATATTGGTGTATCATAGTAATTGACCATAAATTACTAGAGGTTGGGTAGTTCGCTCCCCACACAACATACGTAAGTTATTTGTAGGGCGAGATGGCCGTGTGACAGGACAATAATGACAACGATTGACCGAGATTTCATCATATATACCACTATGCTCTTCTGCATATGAACTCGTAGACAACTTCCATTTCCACGCCCTAGCCTTTTCTTGCTCGCGCGTGCATTCCTCATTCATGGCAACAACGACAAGATGAAATCACGAGAATTTCACACATGAACAACATATACCGATATATGTAGGAAAAGGAGGCATCCGGAAGTACACCACCACGGAGTGAGATTTTGATTCGTAGGACTCGGCTGTGGGTGCACCCTACATGCTAGATATTCACCCCATTTGCCGAGGAAGGCTCTGTCCGGGGAGGCAGATGAGTAGCGTAGAATGGTGGTGGCACCACTTAGGACCAGATCAATGTTGACTATCATACAGATAATGAGGATGTAGACATGTTTTAGTGCAAGATTCATGTCCGGTGCGTCACAAAGCCCAAAATCTTCTACGCCTAGGCCCACCCGCGTAGCTACAAAGCTAAAATGCGCTCACGCATAAGGCCAATTATTGGAGCCTAAAACAAATGGCCGAAATTAGCAACCAGTAAGTGTTTGAAGTGTGATAGAGCAGTCGTCATTGTCACGACTCACGAGAGTCTTGTCGTTCCCCTCCCGTCGGTCATTCTCTTAGCACCATGAGGTGAGAGGAACCTCATGTGCTTCTAGTCATGTCCGACCGTATTACGTAGAATGATTTTTGTGAAATTTGACGACACCACTCTGCTGGTGGGTGCGATGCCTTCGGGAAGGCACTCCGGTTCTTCCCGTTTGTGGCGGTACCTTACCGGGTGGTGCCAGACTTACCAATTTTTTCTCTCTGTATATTTTCTTTCCAATCTTGTGGATTTAGGATATGTAAAAGGACATCTCTATGGCTAAGTTGGTTTTGGTGTTCATAACATTTAATTAGAAGAATAATCATTTTAATGAGCTTTATGACTAAGACATATGTCAAGTGGAGAGAGGTCTATGATGGACTGGGACCACCATAATCTACAAAGGGAAAAGAGGCTAAGTATTCATTTAACGCGTTCTCTTTTGAATTATTAAGTCGTATGAAAATCCGCACGAGCAAGCTTGTTGAATTCGTTGGGATGACATACTTGACCTAAACTTCAAGTCATAGGAGTTGGCACTGATGAGACATATGACAAGGCAGAGCTATTTCAAGTCTTGGGCCGGGATCGAGTTGGCACTGATTATAGGTGACGAATTTTCAGTCTTGGGCTGAGTCCCATCAACGGTCTTGGGCCGGGAGCATCTACGGGATTCTTTGGTGCTGTCCCCATTTTGCATTTGGAGGCCACTAGTATGAATTTAACTAGTCACATTTTGCCACTAATATTAAAATTTTAACTTCTTCTAAGAACAAATTTAATTGTTAATAGACTAAGGGCGTGTTTGCTTGGCTTTTTATGTGCTTTCCACACAAAAAACCTAGGCAAATGAAACAAACATATGGGCTACGCGTTAGGCTTTAACCGAAGCACCTCGTTTCATTCAGACTCGAAAAAACATCTCCGTTGGTGCTTCCCGAGCTTCTTGAGCGAACTGCCGAACCGCTACACAACATTGCCCAATTCCTTCGTTAGAATTACAGGAGAACTGCCACCGAAGGCCTTCCGCAACTGCCACCCTAGAGGCCCATTTCGCACCGCGTAAAAGGAAAAACATAAAATGAAGCGGTCGACCTCGTTCCTAGCTGAGTCCTCGACCTCACCTTCTAGGTTTCCAACGCAGCCATTCTAGGACGGCCGACGGATTTCCTCCCAGACATTTCTCCTTCACCGTCGTGGCTCGTCCCCGACCTCCTTCCTGTGTGCCACCGTGTGCTCGGTCTTGAGCTACTCCGACCCGAGCCACTCCTCCTGTTCCTTGGTCATCGTCGATGTCGACTCGCTCGTCTCCCAGTGTCCTCGCCCGCCTCGTGCCTCCTCAGATCGTCCAGACTGCTGAATGGCATCGCCGACCTCCTTCATCATTCGCAGGACTAGGATTTCAGTTTCGTATCAGACCAGGACTCCGATCGGTCATGCAACCCCTCTCGAAGCCACCTCATCCTTCCGTTTTGAAGTAATCCATCTTAACTTTGCCTCTCGGATGTTTTTATGGCCTTTCGGCTAAGCCAGACCATATTTGGGTTTTGTTTGACATTGCTGATGAATCTTTAGGTTGCAGCATTTCGCTTGAGATGGCCCACCGTCCGGCTCCTCCTGAAACCGGCCCAATGCCAAACGCGCATGCATGCTCCTTAGTCACATGCAGGTTTTCCTCGCCTAAGTCGACTACGTGTCAAAAGTTGGTGCTAACACATGCCCCTGTTTTCGCTTGCATGTTAGAAAATAATCATGCAGATTGTCAGTCTAATATGGCGATGCTTAAGCTCATCCGCCATGTTTTGCTAAGGGTGATATATGTATATCGGCCATATGTATGCCTTAAGAGGATTGCCACACACTTAGGTGGTTCTTTGAAGATATCGTCCATTGTATACACATTTCATAAATGCCAACTTGCCCGTTCATAAAAAATTTCTCCGCATTCCATGTATAACAACACACACTAGTATTGCGGTACATTTGCTGAACGATGGTGTTTTGTCACAATACAACCTTGTGTAGTACATAAAAGACTACACCAAAGAGATGAATGTAAAGTTATGAAGTTTCTTAAATTTGGCACCGAGAGTTGGTGTCGAACAGGTAATAGAAGCCGGTTCGCTAAAGCTTGGAAGCTCTGACCTTGTCAATGAGCTCTCTCCGCAAAATCTTTCCTGCAGCGTTCTTTGGCACGCTGTCCACAAAGGTAACCCTCTTCAGCCTTTTGTAGTACGCGACCTGAAATATTATACAAGTTCCAAAATGGATGTGCATCAGCATGGAAATTGACGCGAGGGACAAAACATATTTGCAGACTCAAGGGTAGTATGTTTCAAGGGCAACGGAGGTGTGCTGCTATTTGAATTAAAGATGGAGGACTCACCTCTTTTTCAATAAATTTTTGGACCTGGACCTCAGTCAATGAACTAGAAGGTGAGCGCACAACATAGGCAATAGGAACTTCACCGGCTTCGGCATCAGGAAACCTAGGAAACCAGTTGAGCTCAAGGTTAGAAACCGTGAACACTTGCTACTCAAAAGCTGGTAGGAACAACTAAATTGTAGAAGGTGCAGCTTACGGGATAACGACAGCATCTAGAATCTCTGGATGAGATACAAGTAACCCTTCAATCTCAGCAGGTGCGATCTACCAGTTTAACAACAAAAGTTCAGAGGAAAGAATATCATATATGTTCGAGCAAGAAACACTAGTGTGAAAAAATGGATTCTTAATTATCACTACAGTTAGGTTGGTTCCTATAACACAACAAGGCTAGTATTCAGAAAACACACAGGACCCCCATTCTTAAGTTCAGAAAAATACGTCCCTTGGTATAGTGACAACAAAAAAGAGGTATTTTTACTGAAACTTTAAGCTCATCACGCACGATCTGTCAGTGCTTTTCTCGGAAGTCTTTAGATATAATGCTTACACAAACACCTATCAGTGATAATTGGCTATATAAATACACAAAATAACAGTGGTAGAAAGCCCCACATTCATCTAGTTAGACGGGTTTTCAGGCCATTTTTTTTCAAGAACATGCAAAGTGGGTTTGCAGACATGATTATGCACTGCATTCATAACCATGTTTAGGTGCTGAAAGCCAAATACTACTCTCAATGTATTCCTCATGTATTCTTTCTTTTTACAGGTTGCTTTTCGTAATTAAGAAATGATTAGAACTTTCATACGCTACTTTGCCCACGGATCAAAGAGTCGCTGAGGACCGGAAAGGGTACCTGGAAACCTTTGTACTTAATCAGCTCTTTAAGTCTATCAACAACATAAAGCTGGCCTTCTTCGTCAAAGTATCCGAGATCACCAGTATGCAACCACCCTTGCTTCACCGTAAAATCAGTGGCTTGCACATTGTTGAAATACCCTACAGAAATTGACTAAACTAAGTCAAAGTGTCGGCCCTATAACTATAAGTAGTAGAACTATATTTATGACGACTTGACAATCACATTAAAGAAAGTTAGTAGGCCGTGGTAAAACTGTGCATTTGTCAATAAACATGGAAAAGAATAGTATTTTCCTTTTTATAATGAAATAATATAAATCTCTAGAATTCCATTTCCACTGAGGTTTGTATTATGCAGCAGTTAAACAATCAAATGATGTATGCTTTCATTTTAATATCTCTTGTTTGTCCTCAAAAGACAGAGAAGAAGTAGATTTCACCTTGCATTATGTGTGGTCCGCGGATACAAATTTCTCCTCGCTGATTCGGTGGAAGATACTTTGCCGTCCCTACATCGACAATTTTCCCTTCAAAACCACTGACAAGCCCTCCAGTTGATCCAAATCGACGAACCTTTCTCTTTTCTGGGAATTCAAGCGATATAATCCCACATGTCTCGGTCATACCATAGCCCTGCCAGTGGAGCCCAACATGTAGTACAACTTTAGAATATAATTTAGTTTGGCTAGAGAGCTTGCTAGGATGAGGTTTTATAAAGCTCATGGACTTCAACTGATTGACTTGCGTTGCAATCTGAAGATAAACGCCTTGCGTGTATGCCATCGATCTATACATGTTATCTTTATGCGGAGCACATATTTATCTACCCAAGTTGATCCTTTTTTTATAAGATAATATATGTGCATGTGCTAGAACTTTGTGATTGCAACGACGCCAGGGCTAACAATTAACGTTAGTGGACAGACAAAAGTTGACTTTAGCACATTTATTTCTTCAAAATGCATGGTTGACTTTGGCATTAAAGTTAGAACAGCGCTGGATTAGTGAAAATTGATGTCCATGGATTGAACACAATACATGGAAAAATATGTAACTCCCTAGACATTTTGGCAATCTTAATTGTACCCTAAATCAGTTGAGTTGTATTAGCAGGACAGAATCTTGGAATGAACCTCACATCCAAATGTCACTCTCCAGTTTCCAACGGCAAATCAAGTTGGACATGACAGATTAGCTGTTTTCAGATTGTACTACTTCAAATCGACGGCAAATCAAGTTTGGCAGCACAAACTTGCCGTTTTCAGATTGTACTACTCCAAAACAAGTCCTGAATTACCTGAACAATATCGGCATTGGGGAAGTTCCTGGCGACGACCTCCATGACGTCCTTGCTGAGCGGCGCCGCGCCGGAGGCGATGGTCCTGACGGAGCTGAAGTCGTGTTTCCCATCCATACTACCCATCTTGGCGAGCGCGATCATGACCGGCGGCACACACAGGATGTCCGTGACCTGGTGCTGCTCCACGGCCCGCATGAGCGCGTCCATGGCGAAGCCGGACATGACGACGACAGCGTTGCCGCGCTGCAGCTGGCTGAAGGTGATGACGGAGAGGCCAAAGATGTGGAACATGGGGAGGAAGCAGAGGAAGACGTTTCGGCCCTCCCCGCGCTGGTCCTGGTCGTAGGTGAAAATGGTGGACGCCGCGATAAAGTTGCGGTGCGTGAGGATGACCCCCTTGCTCTCCCCCGTGGTGCCCGAGGAGTAGAGCAGCGCGGCCGTGTCGCTCTGGGTGGTGGGCGGGCGGCAGTAGTCTGTTTCTTCGACGCCAGAGACGAGGTCCGAGTAGAGCGTCACGTTGGGCGCCGAAGATGCGGCGGCATGAGGTGGGCCGTCGAGGAGGATGACGGGGAGGTTGAGGTGGGAGACGGCGGCGAGTAGGCCGGGGACGGTGATGACAAGCGTGACCCGCGCGTCGGCTGCCTGCTTGGCGACCTCCCTTGGGGTGTAGGCCGGGTTGGCGGTGGTGGCGATGGCGCCCAGGGCCGTGGCGGCGAAGAAGCAGAATGGGTAGAGGACACAGTTGGGCGCGAGGAGAAGCACGGCGTCGCCTCGGCGCACCCCCGCGCGAGTGGACAGCGCGACGGCGGTGGAGCGCACCGCCGAGCGAAGGGCGGCGAAGGTGAGTGACTGGCCCGTGGCGGCGTCGACGAGCGCCAGCGCGGACGGGCAGACGTCAGCGCGCCGGAAGAGAAGGTCCGTGATGGAGAGTCCCGGGTCGGACGGGATCGACACCGCTGGGCGCAGCGACCGGTACACGCCGTCTGCGCCGTAGCCGGCCGCCGGCACCGCCGCTGATGTACTTGTCGCCATAAGTTGGTCCGGCTGCTTCTTCGTTCTTCTCGTGTTGGGTGTTTGTGTTTTCAGTTGTGCGCTTGCGATTTTGGCTGATTGATCGCGATCGTGATGTGTGATGTGGCATAAATTATATATCCATGCGACTGACCGAGAACGAAGACTTCATCTGCCGATCAAGTCTTCATGAATATGTATTAGCTGCTAGCTGTTGCATAAAGACTTCATCCGCCAGTTACTTCATATGTATTAGCTGCTAGCTGTTGCATACATAAAAACGAAAGTAGTTGCTATTTACTCCCTCCGTTCCAAATTACATGACTTTCATTTGTCCACATGCGGATGTATCTAGACATGTTACAAGTATAGATACATCCGTATGTAGACAAATGAAAATCATCTAATTTGGAACGGAGTGAGTATTTATCTATCAGAAATAAAAAAATCTTTACAAACATTTCCTGTTTGTGTCTGTCTCATTTTAGAAACTGTAGGTGAGGTCTGTTGATGGTTATGCACTTATGCGTGCCATCTGTCATGCAAGCTGGAAGAGAAGAGGCACCGAAAAAACTTAAATACATATTATTAATTTTGAACCGGTTATGATGGTACGTCAAATCCTTGGTAGGTGAAAAATTGAATCGGGTTTTGTTCCTTCCTACATAGTGCGCTGAAGGAGATGAGAAGCATGGTTTCAGGTTGGCACAATACATTCGTCAGTATCTAGGCTATTGTGCAGAAACACGAAAGAAAATAATCTCATGGAATTGAACCTGTGATGGCAAGGTGGCACATGGCCCCCAATAATGAAAAATAATGTTCCTTAACGTGTAGACACCACATGTAGCACTCGTCACAAAGGCCATGATGAAGCTGCTAATAAAGAGACCGACTATAGTATGTTTGACTATGTTAATTAAATATACACCCTCCGTTCACTTTTATAAGGCACATTAGGTATTTATTTCATTTTAACCACATACATACTAAAATGAGTAAATCTATGTACAAAATAAGTCTAGATTTACTCATTTCGTTATGCATGCGGGGATAACTAGCGTGTTTTATAAAAGTTAACGGAGGGAGTAACTTGATTCCAAATTCAACAGCGGTCAGGGCTGTGGATGCTGGCTGGAACTCCACAAACAACTAAGCTGGCCTAAGGATTGCTGTTAGATTGTATATACCGTGTTGTACACGTATTGTATTTGTATGTAACCTAACCCTAAACGGCCCTGTGAGCCTAATATAAATACTGGAACCCCACGACCTTATTCGTGCGTGGCTTCCCCCAAACCCTTGTTGGTCTTCTACATGGTATCAGATTAACACACGATCCTACTACCTAGCCGCCGCCGCCGCTAAACCCTAGCGCCGCCGCGTCCCTCTTCCGCTGCTCTCCATGACGACCGCCGCCGCCATCGACTCCTCCTCGGGCGCGCTGGTCCCCTCCAGCGCCGGCGCCGTTCTTCCTCCTCCTGGCGCTCCGCGCCCCGTCGGCCCCATCGTCCTCTCCTTCGCCGCCAGCAACTACTCCAAGTGGGCGATCTACATGCGCGCCACCCTTGGGCGCGTCGGCTACCTCGGCCATGTCGACGGCACCACCGCTCCTGCTCCAACCGATGCGGCGTGGTGCACTGCGGACTACACCGTCCTCAACGTCCTCCACTCGGCCATCGATGAGGACGTCGCCGCCATGATCCTCTCCACCAAGCAGACCGCCCGGGAGCTCTGGGTCGCCGCGCTCGAGCTTTTCTTCGCCAACAAGGCCAACAAGGCCATCTATCTCGATAACGAGTTTCGTCAGTTGTTGCAGGGTACCAGCTCCATCCACGACTTCTGTCACCGCCAGAAGCAGCTCGCTGATGCCCTAGCCGACAATGACTCGCCCGTCTCCGACCGGGCCCTCGTCCTCAACACTCTGAGCAAGCTCGCCCCGCGGTTCGCCTCGGCCGCCACCATGATCTCCATGATGGAGCCGCTGCCCTCCTTCCTCCGCGTCCGCTCCATGCTGTTGATGGAGGAGATGCAGCAGGCCAACTCCGCCGCCAACGCTGCGTCCACCGCGCTTGTCGCCCAGACCCGCGCCCCTACTCCACCTCCTGTGTGCACCGGCGCGGGCTGCCGTGGCGATCCGGCCAAGCCCAAACCGGCCACCAAGCCGAAGACCAAGAACCAAGGCCGGAACGGCGCGGGCTCCTCCAACAACTCCTGAGCCTGCACTCCTGCTCCTGCTGGCCCGTGGGTGTGCTTCTCCCCGGGTGCCGGCCAGTGGCGTGCTCCCTCGCCTCCAAGCATCCTCGGACCGCGGCCCCAGGCGTATCACACCACTGCCGCGCCCGTGTACCAGTCTTCATCGACCCCCACTGCACCGGCATCCTGGGACAGCTCGGCGCTGATTGCCGCCATGAACAACTTCGCCCTAGGGCAGGGCGGCTGGGTCATGGACAGCGGCGCCTCATCCCACATGACGAACGACGAGGGTAACTTCTCCTCTCCTGCACATCTCCCTCGTCCTCACTCCGTCACCATCGGCAATGGCACCACCATGCCTATCTCCTCCTCCGGTCACACAACCTTTTGCACACCGCCAGGACAAACCTTTAGACTCAACCACGTTCTTTTAGTTCCACACTTGGTCCGTAATTTGCTTTCAATTCGCAAGTTTACTCGTGACAATTTGTGTTCTGTTGAGTTTGACGCCTTTGGTTTCTCTGTGAAGGACCTGAAGACCCGTCGCGTGATTCTTCGATGCAATAGTGACGGGGACCTCTACACCTTCCCCGGCACTGCCTCGTCGCGTCGTTCGTCTCCGACGGCCCTGCTTGCCACCGTCTCCGCTGATCTATGGCACCAATGTCTTGGTCACCCTGGAGTAGATGCCATGTCCACCCTTCAGCGTCTTTCGCTTATCAAATGTAATAAAGTGCGTCGTGCCCCTGTTTGCCATGCATGCCAACTTGGCAAGCACATCCGTCTGCCGTTTAGTAGCTCAACTTCAGTGTCTCGTGCTCGTTTCGATTTGATACATTGTGATTTGTGGACAGCTCCTATTGTTAGTATATCCGGTTTTCGATACTATCTTGTTATAGTCGATGATTACTCACATTACTATTGGTCTTTTCCATTAAAACAAAAATCTTGTGTTGCAAGCACTCTTACTGCCTTCTTTGCGTATGCCCGCACTCAATTCAACGCCACAATTCGCTCTCTCCAAGCAGACAACGGTACCGAGTTCCTCAACTCCACTGTCTATGCTCTCCTCACAAGAAACGGAACGGCTTTACGTCTATCGTGTCCTTACACGTCCCAGCAAAACGGCAAGGCTGAGCGTGCCATTCGTACCATCAACGATACTATGCGCACCCTCCTCTTCCATGCCCACTTACCTGAAAATCTGTGGGCCGAGTCCTTAGCTGCTGCAACCTATCTTTTAAATAGACGCCCCTGTAGAGCCATTACGTCTCTTGTTCCATACACCCGTCTTCATGGTCGCCCTCCTTCCTACGACACTCTTCGCGTTTTTCGCTGTCTTTGTTACCCCAATACCGTGTCGACTGCCACACACAAGCTCAAACCACGTGTTAGCACCCGTTTTTTGCAGATTGCTAGTTTCAGGTTCAAGGAGGATTTGGCGGCTTAAAGAAGGCAGCAAAGAAGGCTAAAATGGTGATCTGGGAAGCTTTCCAGGAAAAGATGGCCGGAAGAAGGCCGCCAATAATCCGGCAACCGGAACAAGGCGGAAGCTGGATTCGGGAGTGCGAAGTTGCCCGAAGACATAGCGAGCTAAGTCAAAGGAAGCAATAAAGGTGGCTGAAAAGAAGCCAACTTTGTCAAAACAAGGTGGCAAAGCCAACTTTGTCAAAACAAGGTGGCAAAAAGGAAGTTAATGTTGTCAAGACAAGGCGGCAGAAAAGAAGTCAACATTGTCAAGATAAGACGGCATAAAGCCAACTTTGTCAAATACAAGCCGGCAAGTCAACTTTCCACCGATCAAGGCAGAAAAATAGAAGACAACTTTCAAGTTCAAGATCAAGGCGGAAAACGAGAAGACAACTTTCTAAGATCAAGGCTGGAAAATGGGAGGCAACTTTCTAAAAGAAGCCGGACAGATGCTGAAATCCGGGTCTAATACGAAGCCGATCAAGATATCTCGTCTCTAAGGAAGAAGGCAAGTTTGAAGCCAATACGGAAGGGAAAAAGGCAACTTTCCAAGTAGCCAGCAAGTTGAAAGCCAGTACAGAAGGCAAAAGGCAACTTTCCGAAGTAGCCAACAAGTTTGAAGCCAATGTTGCCGGTCAAAAGTAGCCTATTTTAGAGATGGATTCGACTTAGACTATGATTTGTAAGCCTTGTAGAAGTCCATTACTTGTACGGGAAGTCCAGCCGCCTCATATATATGTGAGAGGTGACGGCCGATTGAAATTAAGCAAACAATCGACAACCTATCAATACAACCTACTTTTATCTCCTCAAACCCTTGTTTATGCTTCCGTTGTTCGGCGACTTCATCTAGATTTCACCGGAGATCGAAAACCGAGCTAAGAGCGGCCAAGTCCGGCTTAGTTCAGCCAATCGTCGCCGGCTTCCTCTGACGGGGCTTCCCGAGGGGCTGGGGCGTCTGGTCTAAAAAGCGCCTGCTTGCTGTCTTGCGTATCGCGCTGGAAGCAGGCCTCCCGCGGGGCGAGTTGCGGAGTATCTCCCCCGGCACCGCGGGTACACGAGGACGTGTTCGTGTGACGCGTTTCTAACGCAACACACTTTTTGGCGACTCCGCTGGGGACAATTCGATCTAAAAATTGGACAACAATGACCAATTCCAAGACCGAAGCTGCCAGCATCAGTGCCGACAACATCATCAAGCCAACTCTCGAGAAGTTGTCGGAAGAACAACGCCAAGGTCTGGAGGCGTGGAAGAAGAGAAGAGACGAGGAATTCGAGGCACTGCGAGCCAAGCGGGATCAAGAAGATCAAGACCTGTACTTATCCAGCTTCAAGGTAGATCGGCAAGGTGTAATTTCGCCGATCAAGGAGCTGGAATTTGTACCGCTGGACGCTAACATTGACAAACCCGCTGTAAGTAGTAGCCTTTTTTCCTCTGAACAGATAGCCGAAATTCAATTTCATGTTTCGCAAGGCACTGCTGATAACCCACAAGTATAGGGGGTGTATCGTAGTACTTTCGATAAATAAGAGTGTCGAACCCAACGAGGAGCAGAAGGTGTTGACAAGCGGTTTTGATGAAGGATTCACTGTAAATGCTCTCAGACAAGTTTTTAGGAGTTTTTGATATGACAGATAAATAAAGTACAAGTAAATAAAATGCAGTAATAATAGTTGCAGCGAGTGGCCCAATCCTTTCTACAGCAAAGGACAAGCCGGTTGTTGTACTTATAATGACCAAACGTTCTTGAGGACACACGGGAATATTGTCAAGTGCTTTCGCTTCATATAGTTGATTAATCTTCATTGTTTTGATAAGTGTTGTGTGGGTGAACCTATGCTAATGCACCGCCCTTCCTAGGACTAATACATACTTGTGATTATACCCCTTGCAAGCATCCGCAAATACAAGAAAGTAATTAAGATAAACTAACCACAGCCTTAAACTTTGAGATCCTGCTATCCCTCATGCATCGATATACCAACGGGTGTTCAGGTTTCTGTCACTCCGGCAACCCCACAATTGGCAAACGAATACACAATGCATTCCCCTAGGCCCATAAAGGTGAAGTATCATGTAGTCGACGTTCACATGACACCACTAGAAGAATAACACCACAACTTAAGCATCAAACCATTAAATATTACTCAACATAGTTCACTACTAACATCAAGACTTCTCCCATGTCCTCAAGAACTAAACGAACTACTCACAAGACATCATACGGAACATGATCAGAGGTGATATGATGATGAATAACAATCTGAACATAAACCTTAGTCCAATGGTTTCACCCAATAGCATCAATAACAAGAGTAATCAACACCGGGAGAGTTTCCCCTATGAAATAGACAAGATTCAGCCCTAGATGTTACAACGGAGACGGGGTGCAGCGGCGGTGATGATGGTGTTGGCGGTGGAGATGATGATGATGATGATCCCGATGAAGTCCAGCTCGATGACGGTGATGATGGCGACGATTTCCCCCTCCGGGAGGGAATTTCCCCCGGCAGATTTCTTCCTGCAGGGGAGCTTTTCGCTCTCTGGTGTTTTCCGCCTCGTGGAGGCGGCGGAATATTTCGATGGCCGTCCCCGTGTGTTAGGGTTCCGAGGGGGTCAAGTACGCGAAGGGGGAACGGCTGAGGTGGGCCAGGGCCCCCAAACCACCTGTCGGCGCGGCAGGGGGCCCCCGCGCCAGCAGGTGAGGAGGGCCCACCTGGCCCTTCTCAGCCTCCCCTTTTGGCCTCCTCCATCTTCTGGTAAAATAGGAACTTCCATATGTCTCCTTCGATTTATTGATCTTCAGAAATAGTGCATCTCGACGGTGCTTTTTCCAGCAGAATCCTGACTCCGGTGTCCAATTCTCCATTATTCATCAAACATGCAAAATAGGTAAAATAACATAAGTAACACTTCTAAATATGAAATATATCGATGAATAGCAGTAAATTATGATATAAAATAGTGATGCAAAATGGACGTATCAACCCCCCAAGCTTAGACCTCGCTTGTCCCCAAGCGAAAACTGAGCTCAGTAAACATGACCACAAGTTTATGGAGCAAAGTGTCGATAAATAAAATACGGACAAGAAGCATCACATTCATTGATACACAAGTCATTCTAGACAGCAACTTCCCTTCATATAATCTAACTTGAAATAAGTAAAGGGAACCACGATGAAGTGCATAAAGAGAACCATGATTGGTGAAGGCAAACTTAAACTCTTGGTCAGAGAACAATTAACAGATCATACTTATCTTTCGAGAAGAGTCTTTATATCAGAGCTTATATAGCAGAACTTACATGCCTTAATCATAACAGTCTCCTTACAGTCATTGATAACTTTCAAAGTTATATTCATTCGGATAAAAGCTATTGTGCGAAACAAGGAAATGAGAGATATGATTAGAAGTATCAACACATATAACTAATTGGATCTCAACAACTCAAATGCTTGCTTGAGATAGAGAGGAATGGGTTTACTGACTCAACAATAATGTAAAAGATAGGCCCTTCGCAGAGGGAAGCAGGGATTAAATCATGTGCTAGAGCTTTTAAGTTTTGCAAAGCATATAGAGAGTATGAAAATAGTTGTTTGAGCTATGTATGTCGTTGTCAACGAATCGTAGTAAAGTGAACACTAACCCCTTGTCAACCAGACTTTCAAGAGCGGCTCCCATGAAGGACGTTATCTCTACCAGCAAGGTAGATCATCCCTCTTCTCTTTTGTTTACACATGTATTTTAGTTTCTTTATAGTTGACACTCCTCCCAACCTTTTGCTTACACAAGCCATGGCTAACCGAATCCTCGGGTGCCTTCCAACATTCACATACCATGGAGGAGTGTCTATTTGCAAATTAAGTTGCTTACTGATAAATCAGGGCAAAACATGTGAAGAGAATTATTAATGAAAGTTGTAGTTAATTGGGACTGGGCACCCCATTTGCCAGCTCTTTTTGCAAATTGTTGGATAAGCGGTGTATATGCCACTAGTCCATTGGTGAAAGTCTGTTTGACAAAAGTGCTAGAGAAACTCTACAGAACCCTCATGAGCTAATAAACAGTGACACAAAACTAGGAGTAATAAGTTTTGAATAATTTAAAGGTAGCACATGAAGTATTTACTTGGAATGGCGCAAAATACCATATAGTAGGAAGTTATGGTGGACTCGAATGGCAATGGTTTGGCTCAAGGTTTGGATGTATGAGAAGCATTCCCTCTCGATACAGGTCTTTGGCTAGCAAGGTTATGTAGCAAGCATAAGAGTTGAGGGATACAAACAATTATACAAGTGATAAGAATAATCATGCAATCTTCCTTAGAAGCACAAATAGTTTAACTTAAGAATACTAAGCTTATGAGCTACAAAGAAAGAAAGATCATGGAATAATATATTTGCATGCACTCCCTCTCTCTACTTAAGTCTCAAAGTATTGTCTACTACTGACCAATGCTAAGTTTGCCAAAACCAAAAAGATTAACTTGGTGCTCTAAAAAGTGATCCCTATACTAACAACAAGGTTATCAATATGAAAGAGAATTGCAAGCTAAAATAAAGTATGCAGAAAGTAAATGATAAAACTTCTCATTAATATTTCATAACGGCAACTCACACCAAGGGATACATAGATAACCAACTAAAAGAGAGATACTTCCACATTGCAAACCATCATATAAGATAACTTCCCTACTCACGATATGACTTTATGGAAAAGTAAAAGGTAAAGATAATGATGTGATACCGCGGCACTCCCCCAAGCTTGGAACAAACCAAGGGGATGCCAATACTTATGATGAATTACTCCTTCGGTGGTGGTGAATTGTCCTCATCATCAGACTTCCAGGGAAGGGGTTTCCCATCAACAAAGGACGACTTGGTTCGATTATCCTGAAACTAGCAGCAGCGCTTATGTTTTTAAACCGAGTTTCATACTCACAGTTTTGATTCTGGACGTCATAGAGTTGCGCCTGCAGTTTGTTGGTGGTGTTGATGAGGTGAAATATGTCTTCCCAGAGTTGTGCAGTCTCCTTCTTATGTTCAGCGACCAGCGCGGACACCATTGAGTGGAAGACTCCCACTTCACGTTCCGCCAGCTTTTTGTATGTGAAGACCTCTTGCTCCAGCTTCTCCATCCTGGCTTCCAGGCTCCCTTCTCCTTTGGGTCCTCGCACGTCTTCCGTCCGCAGCTTTCCATCAACCATCTGCGACTCCTTGGGATGCATCTTCAGCTCATCCATGTATGGGGTGACGACGTTCACAAAGAAACTGTCCTTTGGAGGCTTCGATGAAGACATGGCAGCTCTAGATCTGAAAACAATATCTGGACAGAAACAGCTCGAAACGAAACACGATGAAAAGGCGAGATACGAACCTCGGGGGTTCGGGTGAGTTATATAGCAAAAAGTTTTACAACATAAGGAAGGTACAGGAGGAAACCTGATCGGAGACGAGCTCCGGGGTGCTCAAACCACCAGGCGGCGCGGCTGGGGGCCCACCGCGCCGACCTATGGTTTGGGCACCACGGGTGCCGTCTCCCATCCGGTTCGGTCTCTTATTTTTCCATATTTAATAAAAACGACGAAAATATCTTCTAGAAAGTTATTCGCGAAACTTTTCTTACCGAAACTGTTACCTATTCGAATCGAATTCTGCAGTCCCAGAAAAATGTTCTTCAATGAAAGTTTCCGGAGTCACCACTTTAATTGTATCAACCTCTTCATTAATAGAATCTCCAGAAATATAATGCTTGAGTCTTTGACCATTTACCACTTGTGTAGAGTTATCTTTCAATGAAGCAATTTTTATTGCACCTGAACGATACACCTCCACAATAACAAATGGTCCTTCCCATTTTGAGAGTAACTTTCCTGCAAAAAATCTGAGACGAGACCTATACAATAGAACTTTCTCACCAACATTAAATTCTCTTTTAAGAATTCTCCTATCATGCCATCTCTTAACTTTTTCTTTAAAGAGTCTAGCATTTTCATAAGCCTCACTTCTCCATTCATCTAAAGAACTTAAATGCAACAACCTTTTCTCACCGGCAAGTTTAAAATCTCTATTAAGTTCTCTCACTGCCCAATAAGCTTTGTGTTCTAATTCTAAAGGCAAGTGACAAGCTTTACCATAAACCATTTTATAAGGAGACATGCCCATGGGGTTCTTATAAGCAGTTCTATAAGCCCATAAAGCATCATTTAACTTACTAGCCCAATTTTTTCTAGATTTATTAACAGTCTTTTACAAGATAGTGTTGAAGGTATAATTTGGCAGCCAGATATTTTATAAGCCAAATTAGTTTTGAATTATTGTGGTTCGGTTATTAGTTGACATATTTATCCGTACTTGCAATTTAGTTTAAAAAGCAGCCTTGGTTGAAGCCCAATCAAGATGTCGCAGCAGCAGATATTGAAGCAGGAAGAATATATGGTGTGCTGGACAACATCTACCGAGGACAAGTCTGGAGCATATTCAGGGCTCGGTCAAATATCAGGCCGGAAGCGTATGGGAATTATTCAGCCACGAACCGCAAGTGCACTAAGGTTTCCATGCTTGTTACGATCGTCCATGTTTGTTACTATCGCTACTAGTACTAGCCGGATCGATTACAGATTAGGAATATTAAATATTCGGCTTGCATGCCAAGAAAACATGTCGTGTACTTCCTGTACGCCAAAGACCAGGCTGCCTATATAACATGGGCATATGGCCGATTGAAAAGACCCCCAATCGAAATTCAACAAACCACATATCTACTTTTCACGTACCTTTTTACATGTCTTTTTATTCATAGTTCTTCCCTGCCGAGCCCTAGCAGCCCTAGGGTTTGGTTGATCTTTGCCGTTTTGCGCAGAAAAGCGGTCGTCTCTCCTCCATGAAAGTGAGGAGATCTTTGTTGCTTTGCTCGGAAAGCATCCGTTCGTCGTCACGAAAGTACGACGGGTATCGGTTAGTGCTGCACAACATGCTCATGTTCCTTTAAATAATAATCTAGGTGCGCAGCATTATGCCCAGAGTTATGCTAGCAGTTCAGCCAATAATTTAATTGTTGGTGCTCTTCCTCCTACTGTTTCGACTTCGGTTGCACAAAATCACAACAGCAATAACCGAAGTAGCGTTTTAAACTCTAATTTGCAGCAGCCTTTTTATCAAACAGTAGCATATAATATGCCACCGCTGCAGCCTGTCGGTACCAGGGTTCTGTATGGGCCGGTACCCAATTCATATTTTAGTGGACCTCCGTTGCAAACGTCACAAAATTCTTTGCCAGAATATCCACCGCGTGTTGGCGTTACATCCGCTCCTCAAACAAAGTCTCCACAGCCCGCTGATAGTTTTAAGGATCAACTTGCTGGTATACTTAGAGAATTTGGTTTAGAACCTAAGGGTAGAGCACGTGCGTACCAAAAACCATACCCTGATTATTTTGACTCAACACCATATCCTCGTGGTTTTAGAATTCCAGATTTTGTTAAATTTACAGGAGAAGATGGTAGAACAACTTTTGAGCACATAGGACAATTTTTAGCACAATGCAGTGACGTTAACACATCGGATGTTTATAGAGTTAAACTATTTCCTTTATCTTTGTCCGGTACTGCATTTACTTGGTTTACGTCGCTTGCTCCTAATTCTATTTCAACATGGGCACAATTGGAGCAAAAATACCATGAGTATTTTTATAGAGGTGAAATTGAACTTCGGCTTTCAGATTTGACTATGGTTAGCCAGAAAGACAATGAACATGTTCATGATTATATTAAGAGGTTTAGAGATGTCAAAAATCGATGTTTCAGCTTGGTCATAGCCGAAAAAGATTTAGCCGATCTTGCCTTTTTGGGTCTGCTCCCTCATATTAAGGATAAGTTAGAAGGGCAAGAATTTTTAGATGTTAATAAAGTATTGCAGAAGGCTTTGGCGCAAGAAAATCGGGCTGAAGAAATTAAACAACACAGCCGATTTAGTGACAACAAAAATAAAGAGAAGGAGAACCACACTGTTAATGCTTTCGATTATGATAGTGCTTCGGCTAGTGAGGATGACGTTGACATGTGTGTAGCCGAATGGGTTCAAACGCCAAAGTCAAATCCTTTTACATGTTCTACTTTGAAGCCTACAGCTGCTAAAAGAGAGGAAACAAGGTATACTTTTGACGTTAGCAAGTGTGATAAGATTTTTGATATTTTACTGCAAGGAAAATTAATTAGGTTGAGAGAAGGTCATGTTATTCCATCTCCAGGAGAATTGGGTAAAATAGCTTATTGTAAATATCACAATTCCTACTCTCACTCTACTAATGATTGCAATGTGTTTCGAAGGCAGGTGCAATCGGCCATTAATGACGGACGGTTGACATTTACAAAGAATACAAACATGAAATCCGATAGTGATTCTTCTCCTATCAATGTGATTGTGTTTGAGAACAAGAAAGTTCTTATTCGGTCGGATCAGACCGAATATACCAAAGGGAAAAATGTCATTGTTGATGATAATGCTGCACCAAGGATGATCAAACCAAAAAATTCAGAATTGGGGTCATGGAAAGTCAATGGGAAAAAGAGACAAGCTCCGAGAATAAAGCCGACAGTTAGCATGTTGTTGGAAAAATATACTTCACGCAAGACCAGCAATGTGTTAAATCGGTTTGGAAGCGTTAGGCGTCCTAGGTCTCCTTATGAACTTGGTGGTCATGAGCGATGGAGAAAAAATTCATATGATCAGCAGCCGTACTATCCAATGAAGTCGGCTTACTGGGGCTGTACACATCTTATGCGCCCACAATTTACTCACTGGGGTTTTAATCCTTGGGCGCCATATTCTGGAGGCACAGCAGATTATTTCCAACCAAAGTGGATTACATCAGGTCATATGTACAGAAGACCATCGCATGAAAAAGGAGCTCAATTTAATCAAGAAGTCAGACCATGTGATGCTGTTTTAATTCGTGGTAGTAATGAGAGGCCAGTCTCGGATTCAAATACGAGCCGAAGACGCAATGGTGATGGCATAGTTCATATTGGTGGTCAGAAGTTTAAGTGGATGCCGGTCAAACTTGAAAGGTACAAACAAGCACATGATGCAACTACACTTGGAGGGAACCGATCACCGGTGTACAGCACAGATGGCAGGCATTACAATGGTGTCCGCAAGATGACTTGGGTGCCGGTGAAGCGTGTTGAACCTAAGCCTATAGCAAATTCAGATGATGTAGGTACTGCTTATGTTCTGAAACTCGGAGAAGGCCAATCAGCTAGAGGTGTTGAAAACAGTACAGAGACAAATAATGTTTATGCACTAGGGAGTGGATCGGTGCAGGAAATAGAAGTTGGTACAAAAGATAAACACTTGGATTGTACGTCAGCTGGGAGTCAGAAAACTGAATCAGTTAACCTTGATACCGATCCAGCTATGAGAAGTAGCAGCTCACGTACATCCACAAGGTGGTCTCCAGTTGTTTTTGGCACATTTAGTCAATACGGTAATCCAAGTATTCGGTCAGGTCAGAAAAATGGAGTCGATGGTGTATCTGATCTGCAGAGAAATATTTCGGCAAAGGAAAGAATGTTTATCCCCCGAGCGACAGTTCGTCAGTGCGGGTTGAGGGACTCGGGGGGCAGCAGAATTAAGTCAATCGCCCCAGGAACCAAACTAGCACCTCGATGGTGTCTAATGGGACTCACACACACTCAGAAACGGCGTGTACAGCGGTTGCGAGTTTGGAGACGAAGCAGGAAATAGCCGAGAAGAAGTGTGATGAACTGTTCAATCGAGAGAAACCCATGGTTTCGAAAATGATATGGAGGGCGAAGCGCATTACGAGGGAAGAGAATAGAGCCGCAGATGATGCAGCTGCTAACCCCGTGGATGACACAATTGGTGACGAGGATTCAGAAAGTACTAAGGAAATACATACTGTTATGAATGTTAATCTGGTGTTTGCATTGACTGCTGAAGTTCATGCACGTTGAGCTTGAAGATATTATGGCCGATATATCATTTGAAGTATCGTCCTAAGAAGATATGGTAGATATATTATTCAGAATATTGCCTTGAGAAAGTTTGGCCGATGATTTTTGACATTGCCCTAAGCAGAATATTTGGCCGATGTGCTCTTTGAACATCGCCCTAAGCAAAGTATATTGCCGGTGCAGTCATTTACATCGTCCTGAGGTATCGCAATAGTGTTTCATGGTGCAATTTGGCCATTAGTTGGTGTGATCAGCCAAATTAATTTATTTATCAACCAAGCTAATCAGCTTCTATATTGTTCAAGTATTGCAACATTTATTTTGAATGGATTAGCAGGAACATGAGACAAGTCTTCGGCAGATTCTGGGATGCGTTGAGCTAATACACCGATGCATAGGAGAAGTCCTAGCCAGAATAAGAGACATTTGGAGGTACAACGTTGCTACCTGGGACAACTTCTACCTAGATTCTGAAATACGTCGGGCTAGCACATTGCCGCCAAGGGCAAGTCTCGACCAGATTCGGATGCAAGGCCGAAAGATGTTTGCAAACGCTGTGAAGTCATGTAAAGAAAATGCAACAGGAGGCATCGCATGCATATTGGAGGTAATGCAAGATCAATCGTTATTGTCTAAGATGATTAGCGTCGCTGCCGGAATATTTTACTCTCAGGTTGAAAGTACGTAAATTTGGCCGATGTGTTCTTTGAACATCGCCCTAAGCAATGATATCGTTGTGAAGCGACGTCATCGTTCTGAGGTACAGTTATATTGTTTTTGATAAATATACTATTGTATCAAAACACAGGGGGGCATGTGTTGAAGGTATAATTTGGCAGGTAGATATTTTATAAGCCAAATTAGTTTTGAATTATTGTGGTTCGGTTATTAGTTGACATATTTATCCGTACTTGCAATTTAGTTTAAAAAGCAGCCTTGGTTGAAGCCCAATCAAGATGTCGCAGCAGCAGATATTGAAGCAGGAAGAATATATGGTGTGCTGGACAACATCTACCGAGGACAAGTCTGGAGCATATTCAGGGCTCGGTCAAATATCAGGCCGGAAGCGTATGGGAATTATTCAGCCACGAACCGCAAGTGCACTAAGGTTTCCATGCTTGTTACGATCGTCCATGTTTGTTACTATCGCTACTAGTACTAGCCGGATCGATTACAGATTAGGAATATTAAATATTCGGCTTGCATGCCAAGAAAACATGTCGTGTACTTCCTGTACGCCAAAGACCAGGCTGCCTATATAACATGGGCATATGGCCGATTGAAAAGACCCCCAATCGAAATTCAACAAACCACATATCTACTTTTCACGTACCTTTTTACATGTCTTTTTATTCATAGTTCTTCCCTGCCGAGCCCTAGCAGCCCTAGGGTTTGGTTGATCTTTGCCGTTTTGCGCAGAAAAGCGGTCGTCTCTCCTCCACGAAAGTGAGGGGATCTTTGTTGCTTTGCTCGGAAAGCATCCGTTCGTCGTCACGAAAGTACGACGGGTATCGTAGTGTTGTTGCGCAATTTTGCGTGGCAACAGATAGATTTAATCTCCCTATTTGACAATTCTACTTGTCCACTAGTTTGAGGATGATAGGCTGAATCAATTCTATGATTAACACCATATTTAGCAAGAGTCTTTCTAAAACCACCATGGATAAAATGAGAACCTCCATCAGTCATAAGATATCTAGGTACACCAAACCTAGAAAAAATAACATCTTGAAGCATTTTTAAAGAGGTCTCACCATCCGCACTTTTAGTAGGTATATCTTCTACCCATTTAGTGACATAATCAACAGCAACAAGTATATGAGTATTACCTTGTGAAGAAGGAAAATGACCCATGAAGTCGAATCCCCAACAATCAAATGGTTCAATAACAAGAGAATAACTCATAGGCATTTCATTGCGTCTAGAGATATTACCAACCCTTTGACATTCATCACAAGATAAAATAAACTTTCTTGCATCCTTAAAGAGGGTAGGCCAATAAAAACCTGATTGTAGAACTTTCTGCGCAGTTCTATCTCCAGCGTGATGCCCTCCATAAGCACTTCCATGGCATTTTCTCAGTATTTTCTGTTGTTCATATTCAGGAACACATCTTCGCATAATACCATCGAGTCCTTCTTTATATAAGTGTGGGTCATCCCAAAAGTAATGCCGCAAGTCATAAAAGAATTTCCTTCTTTGCTGAGCTGAAAAGGTTGGAGGCAAGTACTTGGAAACAATAAAGTTAGCATAATCAGCATACCAAGGACTATCTCGCGAAATTACAGCTATCATTAACATGAATAGGATCATAAGGAATGCTTTCCAATCTAGACAAATTATCAGCAACAGGATTTTCAGCACCTTTTCTATCTATGATATGCAAATCAAATTCTTGCAAAAGAAGTACCCATCTAATAAGCCTTGGCTTAGCATCTTTCTTTTCCATAAGGTATCTAATTGCAGCATGATCAGTATGAATAGTGACTTTCGAATCAACTATGTAGGGTCGAAATTTGTCACAAGCAAAAACTACAGCTAGAAATTCTTTTTCAGTAGTGGCATAATTCTTTTGAGCAGAATCAAGAGTTTTACTGGCATAATGAATAACATTTAACTTTTTATCTACTCGCTGCCCAAGAACAGCGCCTACAGCATAATCACTAGCATCACACATAATTTCAAAAGGTAAATTCCAATCAGGTGGTTCAACTACAGGAGCGGTGATTAAAGCCTTTTTCAAAGTTTCAAAAGCTTCCTTACAATCATCATCAAAAACAAATGGTACATCTTTTTGAATAAGATTAGTAAGAGGCTTGGAAATTTTAGAGAAATCTTTAATAAACCTCCTATAAAAATCAGCATGACCAAGAATACTACGAATACCTTTAACATCTTTGGGACAAGGCATCTTTTCAATTGCCTCCACTTTAGCTCGATCAACTTCAATACCTCTTTCAGAAATTTTATGTCCAAGAACAATTCCTTCATTAACCATAAAGTGGCATTTCTCCCAATTAAGAACAAGGCTAGTTTCTTCACATCTCTGCAAAACTTTGTCAAGGTTGTGCAAACAATTATCAAAGAAAGTTCCATAGACGGAGAAATCGTCCATAAAGACTTCCACAATTTCCACACAAAAGCCATGAAAAATAGCAGACATGCATCTTTGAAAAGTAGCAGGAGCATTACATAAACCAAAAGGCATACGTCTATAAGCATATGTTCCATAAGGACAAGTAAAAGTAGTTTTCTCTTGATCTTGCGCTCTCACAGTAATTTGAGAAAACCCAGAATACCCATCAAGGAAACAAAAGTGAGTTTTCTTAGACAACCTCTCAAGCATTTGATCAATAAAAGGCAAAGGATAATGATCTTTCTTAGTTACTTTGTTAACCTTTCTAAAATCAATGCACATCTTATAACCAACTACTACTCTTTGAGGAATTAGTTCATCATTTTCATTAGGAACAACGCTAATTCCTCCTTTCTTAGGAACACAATGCACAGGACTTATCCATCTACTATCAGCAATAGGATAAATAATACCAGCTTCAAGAAGTTTTAATACCTCATTTCTTACCACTTCTTTCATCTTGGGTATTAAACGACGCTGATGCTGAACAACAGGCTTTGCATCAGGTTCCATGTTGATGGCGTGCTGACATATAGTAGGAGAAATTCCCTTCAGGTCATCAAGAGTATATCCCATAGCTCCGCGGTGTTTCCTCAACACTCCCAATAACCTTTCCTCCTCTGTACCTGAAAGTTTAGAGCTGATAATAACAGGATATATTTTCTTATCATCAATATAAGCATATTTAAGATTATCAGGCAGAGGTTTCAAATCAAAAACAGGATCCTCCTTGGGTGGCATTG
The DNA here is from genome assembly GCA_947311845.1 of Poa pratensis. Lineage (NCBI taxonomy): Eukaryota > Viridiplantae > Streptophyta > Magnoliopsida > Poales > Poaceae > Poa > Poa pratensis. Next base: position 1,887,602 of record CAMZMU010000035.1, read on the forward strand.
TGGTACCCAAATCTTCCACAGGTAAATTGTGTTTGAGCATAGGTTGACGAAGGAATACTTCATCAAGCTCATTCCTTTCTTCCCTGAAGTTCTCACTTTCATGATTCTCCATATGTTGCTGCAAAGCATTGTTAGGAGCAAGAACAATAGATGCAAGTTGAGCAATTTCAAAATCCTCACTAGGCAATTCAGTTTCATAAGGTGCTTTAGCAAATTTAGAGAAATTGAATTCATAAGATTCACCAGCAAATTTAGTAAAGATTTTCTCTTTCTTACAGTCTATAACAGCACCACAAGTATTCAGAAAAGGTCTACCAAAAATAATAGGACAACTATCATTGGCAGCCGACCCAAGTAGAAGAAAATCAGCAGGGTATTTAGTCTTACCACAAAGGACTTCGACATCTCTAATGATACCAATTGGAGAGATAGTTTCCCTATTAGCAAGCTGAATAACCACATCAATCTCTTCAAGTTTACAAGGAGCAATTTCGTGCATAATTTCCCTGTAAAGCTCATAAGGAATAGCACTAGAACTTGCACCAATATCACATAAACCATAATAGCAATGATCACCTATCCTAACAGAAAGCACAGGAACACTAGACTTCCTAGAACTTTTAGGATGTGAGACAATATTAGAAGCATCCTCACAAAAGATAATGTGTCTATCTTCTAAATTTTCAGTGACAAGATCTTTAACCAATGCTACAACAGGTTCAACAGTTATTTGCTCATCAGGTTTGGTAGTTTTCTTATTACTTTTACTAACAACACCAGTTATGATAGTATGTTCCTTAATCTTATCAGGAAAAGGAACTTTTTCAATATAAGGTTCTGGAATAATGCGATCAACAACATTAGCCTCAACACCTTTAGATATTTTGTCTTTTTCAAAGTTGAGCGTCAATCATTAGAAACAAACAAATGATGTAGTTACATGTACTACTGTTTATCTGGTACCAATTAATCCACAACTTCATTCTTCTACTTCCTTTTCTCGCAGACAAGCTTATGCACCTCAGAGGAGTTGATCCAGCTCGACCCTCCCCAGCTCTCCTTCCCCTTCTCGCAAAACAAGACGGTGCCCATGTTCTGCCGCTTAAAAATAGTTAACGTTACAGACCATAGCGTCGGTTTCATTATATGGGCGCCAAATTGCAATTCTGCGCATTACAAATCAGAACATGGTTTAGGGATCCTGCCACCACACTCCACACAGGCACTCGAGATGAAAAGGACCCCCAAGAAAGATGAACCAGAAGACATGCAGTGCAAAGACATGCTCACTGTGTGGACGGCAATTGTGACTCAAGGTATCGAAGTTAGCGATCTCCTTAAATGCACGGATAACGGAAGTAAAGAGTTGCCTGTTGTTCTTACAAAGGTGAGTTCCCTAATTATCAAGTTTGGTAGTTTTCAGTCTCCATTTAACTTGGAATGTTTCCTCCCTGGTCCCTAATAACGTTCAAATAATTCATCCCATTGGTAAATCGCCATACCGTGGTACAGAAATAGGATTAGCGTGCAATTGTTGGGATTGGCTGTCTTTATCGTAGACCCGCGTGAAGGATACAACTATTATGCTGAATGATACAACTAACTTCCTATGTATATGTTGACAGCCTGGAGAAAGCAGTTCAACTTAGGACTGGCATGGACGTAAATGCTGGAAAAGGTAATTAATGCATGTATCTTTCTCATTAAGACTGCTCACAGTAGGCAGTAACGTAGAGTAGTAACATGCACATGTTACTATCATATGTTACTATTTCTATAGTGTGAAATGTCCTATGTGTAATAACATAGAGACATTCATTTATTACTTTGTAGACTCATTTTATATTAGGAAGTGTGATGTTACGGTAACTACCTTTGCCTCTCTTTATTAATTGCATGCCACATCATCATTTTTTTTTCCTATATGGCATCTATACTACTCATGTTACTTACTCCCACTAGTCAACTATGACTATTCTAAAAACATCTCCTGCGTGCAAAAAGGGAGCGCATTACGGCAACCTATGCTACGCCCCAATATATGCCAGCAACCTATGCTCTGCCCCACCCCCTGCATATTTGCTTTGACGCGGTTCTTGTCCCCGCATCAAAAGACATAGTCGCATTAAGGCTCCTAAATACAAGCCTATCCAGATGATGTACATTGCCTGCTCTTCTCAAGTTCAGAATCATGAAGTCTCAAGCTACAAACTCTCAAGGCTCTGGAATAGATAACATGAATTTTAAAGATAGTAATCCGTGCGAAACAAATACTATGGAAATAGTAATCCATCTCCCTAGTGTATGTACCCTGTCTCAGAATCGATCAGACATCTGAACTTTATGCGCACTCAGCAGCACTGCTAGATTTACCAGGGTTTCAAATAGATGTCCGAAAGTAAATTTACTGGTTTTCTAACAAAGAGCATGCATGTTTATCTATGTAGGCGCGTAATGGGTTCGTAACAGAACCGAAATGCTGGATATGGACATGGCACTCAGTAATGAGCTCGAGGATAAGGAACGCCTTCATGAAGCCTGCCTTGCTCGTCATCGCAGCGAATCATCTCACTATTGTAAACATAAATTCGAAACAATGATCTCAAATTGGGACCGTAGCTTGGACTACTCTATCTCTGGCTGATTTGTACAGACATAACTTCTGCATCAACATGTTCACCCACCCATGCACTGATGTCATTTGTGCCATTACTGAAACTTTCATGTATTTTGTACTGTATATTACGCCATTCGCTGTACTAGTTAGTAGTTCAAATTTAGGATTGAGGATGAACAACATCATTCAGCAGTGTGCCTTTGCGGTCCCAGTACCCACACATCTTTTTTTTGACGAAAAGGCAGGGGCCTGCTTTTCTTATTTCATATAGAAGAGGAGTACAAGATGTACGAAGAGCCGAAAGTAAAAAGAACAGAAAGCTAAACTAGCTAGCTCTAGGAACAGCACAGCAGCACGAACTGTAAACAAGGAACTTAGTCGGGCTCGCGTGGTCTGCACATGAAACTTGCAACACCAGTTTTGCCAGCTTCCTTCCATTGCTTCGCGTCATCTATGATGCAGTCAAACAGGCGGCTGAATGTTGCTGCTTTGTTCTGGAAGATTCTTGAGTTACGCTCCTTCCAGATGGTCCACCAGGTAAGATGAACCAAAGATATCCAGCTTTTCTTTATAGCGGCCGGCTGGGCCTGTCTAGTGGCCGTAACCCAGGTCAGCAAGTTGCTAGTAGCAGGGTTTGGTGCTAAGGTGGCCGGTAGGTTCGCAGTTGCGAGTATCTTCCTCCAAAGTCTTGCAGTGACCGGGCAGGCAGCAAGCAAGTGCAGCGCCGTCTCCGGCTCGCTAAGGCAAAGGACACAGGCAGCATTGTGTGGCCAGCCTTTCTTCTGCAGAGTATCCGCCGTGTGGCGTTTTCCAAGGATTGCAAGCCAGCTGAAAATGCGGCACTTCAGCGGCGCCTCGCTGTTCCAGATCACTTCCTTATAATTGCATCTCATAGATCCTTCAAACTGCATTCTGTAAGCAGAGGCAGCTGAGTAGGAACCATCAGTGGACCACCGCCAGGTCACCTTGTCGGGGACATTTTCCGTCAGCTGTATGCCCTCGAGCAAGCCGTGTAGCAGGAGGAATTGGTGCAATGCCGCATTGTTCATGCCTCGCTTGAAGTGGCGCAGCCATTTATCGTCTGTAAGGGCAGTAGACACAGTCACGTTCCTCAAAGTGCAGAAGTGGAACAGGTCCGGCATCATGGCGTCAAAAGAGCGGCCACCTAGCCACGGGTCGCGCCAAAACAGGATTTTTTGCCCATCTCCTAGTTGGAAGGAGACCGCAGCGCTGAAGAGGTTGTGAGCTCGTGCGTCGAGGTTGAGCGGCAGGCCTGACCATGTCTTGTTGGGCTCGTTCCAGGATTACCAAAGCCATCGAACGCGCAGGGCGACCGCCTTACGATCGAGGTCAGTAATGCCGAGGCCCCCAAATTCATGGGGCCGGCAGATGGCAGCCCAACGAACGAGGCACCGCCCTCTAGTGGCCAGCTCGTCGTTGCTCCAGAGGAAACCGCGACGCAGCTTGTCAATCACTTTGATGAGCCAGGCCGGTGGATCAATGATCATCAGCTGGTAAATATGCATAGCCGACAGCACATGCTTGACCAGCAGCAGGCGGGCGTCGATGGAGAAGTTGCTCTTGTTCCAGCCTTTAACCCTTCCAGCAAGCTTGTCAACGGCAGGTTGCAGATCACCCTTGCGTAGACGGCGGTCAGATAGTGGTAGCCCCAAATACTGGCAAGGGAATTGTTGTATAGGGCATTGCAGGCAAGCAGCAAGAGAGGCAACATTAATGTGGTCACACTGAATTGGGATCAGGGAGCTCTTAGAATAGTTTGTTAGCAGCCCGGATGCTTCTCCAAAGCATTGCAGGATTAGCTTGATCGATTTGAGCTCGTCTTCTTCAGGTTCAGTGAAAATAACAAGGTCATCTGCATACATTGCAATCCTGCTATTTGGTTGGAGAAATCTGTTGGTGCGTAGAGCTCCTCCCCGGTCAGCCATTGCAAACAGCTCCGCTAGGACATTAGTGGCAAGGTCAAACAACAGGGGGATAATGGGTCGCCCTGTCGGAGGCCACGGCGGTGAAAAATGCTTTCAGTCAGCTCTCCATTGACAAGAATCTTGGTGGACGTCGATCTCAGCAGGCATGCGATCCAATCTCTGTACAGCTGCCCAAACCCCTTTGCTTCAAGAATTTCCAACAGAAACTCCCAGGATAGAGAGTCAAAAGCTTTCTGGAGGTCAAGCTTAAGAAGGAGAGCAGGCATCTTTTTTCTGGCGAAATAATCTGGCTTGTACTCTAACAAAGACAAAGTTGTCATGGATTGCTCGCTTCTTGATGAACGCGCTTTGACAGGGGTTTACCAGCTCCTGCATCCGCGGGCGAAGCCGTAAGGCAAGCAACTTAGTGAAAAGCTTGCCAAAGAAATGGACTAGACTTATAGGTCTGAAGTCTTTAGGATGTGCATCATCTGGAGTTTTTGGAAGCAGGATCATGGTTGCAGAGTTCAGCAGTTGGAGATTACGCGAACTTCGGTCTTGTAGCGCAGCAACCGCTCTCATGATGTCAGGGCTAATCACAGACCAGCATTTTTTGAAGAACAGAGCAGAAAAACAATCAGTGCCAGGCGCCTTGTCTGACGGCATGTCCGCAATAGCAGCTCTCACTTCCTCTGAAGTGAATGGCGCCTCCTGATCACTTAGGTCAACACGTTGGATGCCCACCATTGCCAAGTTAATCGAGTGTTTTCGTTGCTTCCTCTCCCCGAGAAGTTGTTGGAAGAAGCTCCAGAACGCCCTCTCTTTATCTTGCTGGTCAGTCAGCACAGCATCTTCAAATTCCACTATGTGAATGAAGCTTTTGCGCCGGCGTGCAGAGGCCTTGGCGTGGAAGAAGCGGGTGTTTGCGTCACCCTCTTTTAGCCACTGAATCCTCGACCGCTGCCGCCATTTGGTACGCTGGATGGCTTCAATTCCCAAGCGGTTCATCTTGAGCATAGCTCTAAATTGCCTCTCTTCGTCGGTTAGCTGCCTTGAGTCCATCGCTTGATCAAGCCGCAAGATTAGTTCACTTGTGATAGCTGCTCTCAGCTCAAGATCAGAGCAAAACTTGGAGTTCCAGCTCGTGAGTGCACGAGCAGTAGCAGCTAGCTTGGCATGCAAATTTAAGAACGGGTTAGACCGCCAAGGAATGGAGTTCCATGCAGTTTGGACCACATCAGGGAAGTCCTCGCGCGAAACCCACGCATTCTCAAACGTGAACCTCCTCACAGGTTTAAAGCCAGCATCAGTGCTTAACAGGATGGGACAGTGATCCGAAATTTCTGATGAGATTGCTTGCAAAATGCAGTCAGGGAATGCAGCATGCCAGCATTGGTCAAATAGCACTCGATCCAATTTAACCATCGTGGCTGCTTGCTGCTCATTGCTCCAGGTGTAGCGCCTACCATTTAGGTAGAGATCTTTGAACTACAGGTCATTAATGAAACCTCTGAATGCTGCCATGTTTCTTCGGTTAAGGTTCATGTTATTCTTGTCGCTGGCCTTAACAATCATGTTGAAGTCTCCAACAATGATCGTGGCTGTTGCCGCTGGCAGGTCAGCAGAAATTCTGTCCTTGATCGACTGCAAGAATAAAGCCTTCTCGCGGTCCACCTGAGGCCCATAAACTGCAATCAAATTCAGCGGCGTCTGTGTCCGCGGCATGATCCCATGGATAGCCACAGACCAAGGCGAGGTGAAACTAGCAGATGCAGCAAGAAGGTCAGGTTGCCAAGCAACTAGGATGCCACCTCTTGTACCATCAGCTGGGGCATAGCAAAATTCAGTAAAGGACTGTCCACAACATTGACGAACAACAGCCAAATCAACAAACTGCAGTTTGGTTTCTTGCAGACATACGATGGATACATTGTGCTTTCTAACAACAGCAAAGACAACAGCTCTACGGGCGAGATCGTTAAGCCCTCTAACATTCCAGACTAAGAAGTTGCAATTCATTGGGAAACTCTTACGACAGGCTGCAGACAGGCAGACTTACTGAACTGGCTGCATCGGCGGCGCAGCAGCCTCAACCACGCCGCACCGGCGGCGCAGCCCTTGACCATCTTGGTAAGGGCCCCCATCTGAGTGCCGGCGAGCGGGGAATCGAAGGTTGTGTTGTACTTCTTCAGCATCTCATCATCTGACTCCTCCCCCTTCTCCGCGATGGCGAGACCGCGCTTGGAGACAATCAGCTTGCGGGCGAGCTTCATCGTGTTGCCGCCGCCGCTCCCGGTCACCGCTTGCTTGCCGTCCCGGAGCTGCACGCGGTGGCTGCGGCGAGTAGCAGTGGTGGCGGCGCCGCTTTTTCCCCTCGCGCGGCGTGGTGGACCAGGAGGCGTGGAGCAGAGAGGTGCGAGGCCAGGCATGATGGGCTGCAGAACGCTGGCAATCATCTCAGCAGTGGCCTCCGAGGATGGGCCATGGCCCAACAGCTGGGCGCGGGGCGTGGCTGGTTCCGTCTGCAGGCCCATGTCCGACCCAGCGGGGTTAGGCTCACCAGCAGGGCTTGGGGCAGCGGGCACCAACGCCTGATCAGGCTGCAGAGTGCCGATGGCATCGTCAGAGCACGCCGCATGGACCAGGTCCGTGGTCGTTGCCGCAGCGTGAGCAGGTGGGGACTCCGACAGCGCAGTGCAGCTCTTGGCTGTAGCTCTTGGCTCCTCAGGCTGGGGCAGCTCGTTCAACATGTCCTGCAGAGGCGATCCCAAAATGGAGCGGCGCAGTGCTTCCCCTGAAAGTGGAACAGAGTCTGCAGCAGCGGTCAGATCCCCAACCAGGTTGGGAGACAGCACGGGTTGAACCACCACAGTGTCTTCACACGGCTTCCATTGCCATTCTTGGTTGGTGGGCAGCACGGGCTGCCAGCCGGCATCTGCATCATTGACTGGCACGCGGTCCCCGTCGCTGTCGTGGATCACGGGCACCACAGCAGGCCCTGAGACGGCGCTGAGCCCGGGAATTGTCACGGCGCCTCCCACGCTGTTGGGGTTCGCAGCGGTAGCCGGACGGCCGTCAGCCGCCGGCACAACGTCCGAGCAGGCCGGAGCAGGAATAGGCGCGCACAGCATGTCCTCCTGCGCGGCGGCGCAGTGATGCCGCCGGTTCCCACCCCGGCGCCTAGGGCGGTGCTGGCCAGCAGCGGCGCCCAAGGAAGTAGCCTCAAGCCGCTGGTGCCAAACATCCTCCGGAATGCCATGAGTCCAGGGATGGACCTGCTCCTCGTCCAGCATGTTGTCGTTGTCATCGTCCTCGGGTCCACCACGCTCCGTCCAGCGGCTGCGCGAGGCCGGGGCCGGCCAGAAGGAGGTCGAGGAGTCGAGGTGGACCAGCGCGATGGAGCTGAGCAGACGGGGCGGGTGCTCACTGAGGTGAGCCCTGTGGCAGCATTGCGTCGGCGTGCCTGCGCCGGGAACCGGCACGTCCGTCGGGGAGAAGCCGGCCGGCAGCACAGCGTGGGACAACGGGTCGGCGCAGAGCGCAGGCTCGTGGAGGTCGATGACGGTCTCGGTGGGCACATCCTCAAGCCTCTCCACCCAGGCCTCGACCACGAAGTAGGAGAGGTCCAGCTTGTCGAGCGTCTCGCCGGCGACGGTGTGGATGAGACAACCCGGCAGAGCCCGCTGAACGGTGGCCAGCGACCATGCTTGCGGCGCCAACTGCTCGATGAAAAGGCGAACACTGTACCCACACATCTTGATAGCTAGCTACCGTCGAGTAGGTGTGGTCTCTCGGGCTCGAGGAACCAAGCGAATTACACCACTAACAAATGCATGCATGCCGCCTTTTACAAGGCCAGTGAAGCAGCCATTGGCATCAGTAACATAGGGGATCTGATGCGTAAACATGAACAATGGGTTCACCTCCTTGCGGCAGATGCAGAACCTGGTATGGTTTAGGCGGCCTTCACTAGCATGTACGGTGCAACATTTGCTTGCTAGCGGTAAGCACGTCTGTGCACGGCGGCGGCGGCAAGGCATCGTATGTGTGTCCGGTTCGTATACGAGTGGAATACGTGCATGTATAGTAAGAGGTGCTAGTACGATCCTACTAGTATTAGGAGTTCTAGTCCTAGTCCAAGTCGCTAGTCCCTCTGTGCGGACGTGTATAAAAGGAGCAGCAGAGCTGCTGTTTGTAATCAGAAAATCACGGAAGAAATAAAGGAAGAAGAAGCAGGCGCGATACGTGCCTGTGGCAATCACTAAATCATTTTTTTCTCGTGTGCGTGCGTGTGTTGTTTGCAAGTAGTACTAGCTTTGATCGATTGCATTGATCACGCTAGCAGGAGTACGCGCGTCTCGCCGGAGTTTCCTCGTCGCGGTCGTCGGAAAGTACTCGACGGCAGTTCCAACAAGTGGTATCAGAGCCTGGACGAGCTAGAGGAAACGAAGAAGGAGAAGGCGGCGGCTGCGGCGAAGCAGGCGCTGGTGACGTCCGAAGGTAGCGGCAAGCCGCTCATGATGATGTCAAGAACAAGTTATGTGCCGATTCAGTATCCAATGCTGACCGACAGAAATTATGTGGTTTGGGCCACGAAGATGAAGTTCATCCTCCGAAATCTTCGTGTCTGGAAGGATATAGAAGGCGACGGCACGGTGGACGACGAGGTCGACGAGGGCGCCATGGCTGCTCTCTCGCAGTCTGTACCAGACTCCATGGTGATGACTCTTGCCAATTATGAGACAGCGAGGGAAGCGTGGGGAGCAATACGGGAGATGCGAGTCGGCGAAGATAAGGTGAAGCGTGCCCGTGCACAAGTGCTTAAGCGGCAGCTTAACAAGTTGGAGATGTCCAAAGGAGAAACGATCGCTAAGTATTTCGAGAAGCTAACAAATTTGGCAAGTGAGATTAAATCTCTCGGAGGATATACAGATATCATCGAGAAGTTGTTTTCATCTGTCACCGACGAATTCACGAATATTATCGGGATGATCGAGCAATTCAGCGATGTCACAAAGATGACGGTGTCTGAAGCGATCGGAAGATTGAGGACACACGAAGAGAATCAGAAGGGAAGGCAAGAGTTGAAGGACAATGGTGATAAACTTCCGTATTCTCAAGCTGATCTTGAAGCCCGACTTGCTAAAGAGCGAAAGAAAATGAAGGATAAGCAACGCCCAGCGAAAAAGTACATCGCTGAGCAGGACAATGATGAGCAAGAAGATGATGAAGAAGAGGAGGAGGACGACGACACTCCGCCAAGGAGGAAGAAGTTTGACATAAAGAAAGTAAGGTGTCATAACTGTCGTGAACTCGGGCACTTCAAGTCTGATTGCCGGAAACCATCAAAGCAAAAGGCTCTCATGGCCGAGGAAGAAGATTATAGTCCTATGCACTTGATGTGCGACCTTGTGGATGAGGATGCTCCAGTTCTTCAAGTGGTGGCTAAAGAAACTGACACGCTTGTGGAAGAAAAAGTTTGTCTTCACGAACATGTTTCGGAGACTCGTGTCGATGCTACTGACACGGGAGGTGATTCGAGAAATCATGCCGATAGTACTGGTATGAAGGTGTACGTGGCGCCAAAGGTCCACGAAGTGCGGTGTGATGTCGCATCGCAGGGGAAAGAAATGAAGACGTACATGGCGTCGGAGGTCCATAGAGTGCGGCGCGGTGTCACGTCACAGAGTAAAGGAGTGGTTGCCGAAAGAAAAGGTATCGCTCCAGGAGCAAGGCGCGACGTTGTGTGGCGGAAGAAAAACTCGTCGACACCTCGCGCAAAAGAAAGAAGCTTCCCAGCAGGATCGGGTGAAACAAGAAAAGGGGCAAGAGGTGGTCTAGCTTCAGCAGCAGATAGGCAAAAGGGAGCCGTCCCAGAAAACACGTCGGAAGGGAGCAGCCCTTGTGCTGCTCTGAACGGACCAAAGGAAAGAGGCCCGCCAGGAGAAGCTCCACCACCAGGAGGTCCAAGAAAAGGAGAAGGGCTTGAGAAATCCAACGAGGCCAAGCTCGGTGCTTCTCCATACGAGACAGAAATCCAACGAGGCCAAGCTCGGCCAGAACTAGAAGCTGCACATGGAGGCCTCTCACGTGGTGCAAAGAGGCCAGAAGGAAACAAGTCAGATCGGGCAGAAGCGATCAATACAGGAACAGAAGGTGCACTGGAAGGAAAATCAGCAGTTTTGGATGGTCAACCGTTGAGTTCGCAGGTGCCTGATAGTTCTACGAGGGAAGAAAGGAACGCGTTGTCAAACGCTCCGACAGCACTGGAGCTGACGCAACCACGACCGACGCCATCACACATGCAACGCGTGTTAGATTGCTATCCGAGCAAGGATGATCCGGTGAAGATGGAGCATGAAAAGCAATGTTTGCTCACCCAGGAACCGGCAAAATTTGAAGACATGAATACGATGGAGTATTGGCGTCAAGCATTGTCGTTGGCAGAAGAGCGACAAGATGAAGGTGTGGTGCATCTTTCGCGGCTACATTTGTTCAAGGTAATTATTCCAGAGATGAAGCCGATAAAGTACATAGAAGATTGCTTCAAAAGCACCGAAGCAAAGATGATGTTTGAAGACGTCGACAAAAAGGATTGTTGTCATCAGAGTGTAGATGAGTCGACAAATGCAAAGTCGATGTCATGTATGCCACGAGGAACGACGAAAGTAATGTCGATGATGAAGACTGAAGCGGCGAAAGTAATGCCGAGGGTCACACATACGCGAAGCACCCGGCGTATTTGGGATCCAGGAGGAAGAGAAACGCACGTCGTGCTTAGCGGGGTGAATGTTAGCGGTAAGCACGTCTGTGCACGGCGGCCGCGGCAAGGCATCGTATGTGTGTCCGTATACGAGTGGAATACGTGCATGTATAGTAAGAGGTGCTAGTACGATCCTACTAGTATTAGGAGTTCTAGTCCTAGTCCAAATCGCTAGTCCCTCTGTGCGGACGTGTATAAAAGGAGCAGCAGAGCTGCTGTTTGTAATCAGAAAATCACGGAAGAAATAAAAGAAGAAGAAGCAGGCGCGATACGTGCCTGTGGCAATCACTAAATCGTTTTTTCTCGTGCGCGTGCGTGTGTTGCTTGCAAGTAGTACTAGCTTTTTTTTTTTTTGCTTTTTCCATACTAGTATTAATCAACAAAGAACCAAGAACAGATCGGAATACAAGTTGGAATAAGAACAGAGGAGGAGCAAGAAGAACAGAGCTGGATCCACCGATCCGAAACCACAAACAAAGGAGCAGAAGAACTCCTGGCCCGAAGGCGTCGACGAACCGCAGGAAAAGCCGACTCCGAGGAGCTAGCCATGACGACGAAGAAGCCGCATCGGTCGGGGGGGGGGGGGGGGGCCAAGCTCAATCTGCTCCGGATCCGGCCACCGGAGATGGCCAGGTCCTCCACCCACTCACCACACGCCCGCACAACCTCCGCCTTCTTGAGCTCCACCTCCATCCACCAGATCCCCCGCCAGCACGGAGACCGCCACACTGGATCTGGCCGGGGATCGACGCACGGCGCGGATCCATTGCACTGATCACGCTAGCAGGAGTACGCGCGTCTCGCCGGAGTTTCCTCGTCGCGGTCGTTGGAAAGTACTCGACGGCAGGGGCAGTTCCAACATTGCTAAGCCTAGTACCAAATGTATGAACAACATTTAGATGAAGACATGAAGTACTTCTCAACAAACATACAAACGAGTGGGATAACACATGTTAGATGTCTGAAAATCACAGGAGTACAGATTTGACACTTAGGGAGATGGCATCGCCCCAGCTGATAGAAATACACAAGTGTTCTCCCAGTTGCTTCAGTGGTTAAGATATTAGGTGATACAATAGTTAAGGACTTAAGGTAGCTCGCAACCCCATTTTGACCCATGTATGGCCACCTAATCCTAAAGGCTGGTCACCTACATGCCAGTCATTAGGTGACATTAAGCATTAACGACACTATTGGAAAATGTATCGCTGCCAACATACTGAGGCTTTACCGATTGTCAATAACGGGATACTGGGCAAAAACCCTGAATACCGAGTGGGATAAGATAACATTCGGCAAATATCACCTTTGCCGATTAACTACGGCTAAGGCACTCGGCACACCTCAAATAGTTGTAAAGAAAAGCACTCGGCAAAGTAATCTACTCGGAAAAAAGGCCTGCCACGTGTCACTGGGAATTTGAGCGGATGTTGTGCACGACACTCAACAAGCACTAGGTGGAAAATAATTTTTGGTATAACACTATTTTCTTGAGTATTTGCCGAGTGGCCTTTGGAAAAATTGCCGCAATTTTTTTAGGCTGTTTAATTTGCCGAGTCTCCTTTAGAAGGTACTCAACAAACCCTAGGCAGTAAATTATTTTTGCCTCGGGCCACTTCTTCCCGCCTAGTAGAATACTAGTAGAAAAATGGCTATCGGTGGCGTGAGACTAAACTATTAGTAGTGTGGGGTCCCACGGCACCACTAGCAAACCACCGGTGAAGTTTCGAAAGACAAGTTGTGGTGTGACTATCACCGCCACTACTGATATTTCGAAAGAAAAGTTGCCGGTGTTGAATTTAACAACATGAGTACTGAGAATTGTTTAAGATATATTAAATAAATAGTTCAAACTATGCATACTAACATAGATAGAACTGAAAAGTAGCACTTCATTACTCGCTAGTGTACCATATAACACTAGTACTACGACTTATGATGAAGCCCCGAAAACATTGGTGCATTGTTCTAGCAAGTGCACCGTATTTGCGCCAAACCCCAGACAGGTCAACTGGCCACCTTCAAACCCTTCTGCTTTGGCCATTTCTCTCCAACGAGGGCGCTCAAAAAAAACTTCAATCTTTGACTGGTATATTGTAGACAAGGCCATTTGACACACTAGTAGGAAAAGGCTTATAGCCACCATCTTACCGCTGTCGCACCAAATTTTTGGTGCCCTGGCGAACATAATGAGTTGTTCTCTCTTAATTGGTACTCTGCCCTTGAAGGGGGTTTACTTTGAGCCTTTGTTACTATGTTTTCTCTCTTCTCAAGTCAAATAATACCCAGATTTGGCGCTTTTTCGTGAAAGAAAATGGGCACTGCTAGTTTGTACCTTCCAGTATGCATTTTATTGCTGAGATGCTTTCCTGTGGGGTGTTTGTCGACGGTCGATATTTGTTGGTGATTACATTTCAGAAAGCTGGTGCGTTGTTCAGAGTTTAGACTTGCATACATGGTGGTTGCCCTAATTGGTCTGGCTTAATCTTCTCCTAACGACCACCCCAATAATTGCGTTCAGCTTAATCTTCTCTGGCGTTCAGTTTGATAGTCTGAATTGAAATGTGAGTCAAGCACAACATTGCCTCAACAATTGAACTGTTCTTATTAGGACATGATTTGTCACACTCAGTTGATCAAGTAAACAATTTTATTTGGTAAAAAATGTGCAATCATTGCCGATTATTTATTTTGGTAAACGATGCTTCGCTCAGACGGCGTGACATGGTCAGTTTTGACGGTTCCACGCGCAAATAGTACTTTGTTTTTTTAGATGACGCACGCAAATACTTCCTACCAAACCTGCTGCGCAGATTCAAGTGAACCCAACTCTTACATGCCAGCTCCGCCAATGGCTCCACAAAAACGGCTGATTCGACCGTTCCATCAGACCAGTTTGGAGAATGTTTTGATGACCACACTGGCATGGACAAAAATCTAATACGGGTTACCAAACACAAGATTTTGCTGCTGCCGTGCCTGGTTGAAGTTAATTCTGGCTATCAAGCGCATTCCAGTATGTGTTGAGTGAGTATTGTTTCACATTCAAATTCTGGATCGATCGCTAAACTCACCGCTGATCGGTTCAATGTAGCTTCTGGGTGGCCCTTCCCTCGTTCAAAAAACAAAATAAAAAGGAAACCAAAGCGCTTGAGGGACAGAAGGGGTCAACCTTCAAACCACATGCACTACTAATCTATCAAGTCCCTGTCAGGCCCTATAACAAATGGCTCAGTTTGGACAACTTGCAACTATTGAAGTTGCCTACTAATCAAATGCGCAATATACAGAGTAATACCAAGCAACTAGCGGCATAAAAAGAATCCTTCACTAAATACTAGTCGATGCAAAGTATCATACGGTTCCTTTACCATTTAAAGAGAAATGGTCTTCGGAAGGTCATAATAGAAAAACAAGGGAGACTTTGAGGTTCCACTGTACTGCCTAAGTGCCTATATACACTTACACATTCATCAGGACACCAATTAATCACCAGAGCGTTCATTGCTGGTACTACCTAAATACGATCCCATATCGATCGATCTTCTTCAGCCAGCCCACTCCACTGCTAGCAGGTATTTACAGATCGTAGACGCAGGATCGCTCCTACATCTTTCTCTTGTTTTGCTCCTGTTGTATGTATACATAGTTACCATCATACCATGATCCGCTCAAGCCTCAGCCGGCATATTGCTGTAGAGATCTGGATCGAGTTTAAATGTCTACCACTTCAATTCCATCCCAGTTTGCCGGTCGGGTTCATCCCTCTCTTCCCAGTACGCATAACTGGTCAACGGTTCTGGGTTGCAGTTTCAAGATTACTCTTTACTTTTAGTCTACATCTCAGCTTCTCAAATAAATTGCAGGGTTTGTTTGATCGAATCATCGGACATCTCCCTTAACAGTTCAGTTTGTGCTCCGTTGACCACCTACAGAGCTCAGCCCAAGTCTCCAAATGGTACGTACGCAACTCCTTGTTTTGATGCTTAGTCTCATGAGTCATGACTCGTGAATTGCGTCAGAATTATCTATGTAAATATGTTGCAATGTGCACTTAGGAAGACGAGGGGAACATGGAATCTCACATATTGGAGCGTATATTTGACGGAAGCATCGAACCAAGAGATCTAAAGTTACATGATTTAGAGAGCATCACCGAGAATTTCTCCAAAGAGCGGATAATTGGTGGTGGCGGATTTGGAACCGTTTACAAGGTAACCTTCACTTTTAACAGAAAATAGGGTTTAAACATCCCGAATGTTTGAGCAAAATAAAACTGCTGGACAAATGTTCCTTTGGTAGATGCATAATTTTATCAAGTTACCGATATGTCTCTCTGCTATACTACCAAGCCAAATATTTTGGAGTTTCATGCACGCCAGATTTCTTCACAAACTGTTGCATCACATGCTCTAATGGGATCCAAGATTTAACAGGGTGTCCTTCGAAATGGAGAAGTTGCTGTGAAGAGGATAAAGAGCAACCAGACAATAGATGAGACGCTATATCGTCGGGAGGTTACCAGCCTATAGCAGGTCGATCATAGAAACATAGTTCGGTTTCTTGGCTACTGTTCTCATACTGAACATAAAGCAATAAAATATGAAGGATCAGGCGAATTCATTTACGCTGAGGATAGAAAAAGGCTTTTATGTTTTGAGTTTATCAACAACGGAAGTCTCGAAAAATATATTGCAGGTACAGTACGGCTGTTGGCAATACGTCTCTCTCTCTTTTACACTTCTACTATTTAAAAACGGGCCACAAATTACAAGGGCTGACTAACAATTATATCACCTCTGGTATGTCCAACACTCCATAAATAAATGTTGAAAGACCTCACGCTCTCCTATTTTCTTATTCTGCAGATGAATTAAGAGGGCTTCAATGGGACACTCGTTATTCGATAATAAAGGGAATATGCGAGGGTCTGCAGTATCTCCATATGATAAGACATATTATTCATATGGATCTCAAACCAGCGAACATACTAATAGATGATAGTATGGTAGCAAAAATAACTGATTTTGGTTTGTCCAGAATGGTGGAAAACTCAGAAACGAGAAGTACAAACCGTTTTTTATCACGGTAAGAAATTTACTAAAAACATTTTTTTTACCTTGGCTACATTCCATTTTTTTGTGAATAATCAATATATTCTCATGCAGAGGATATACCGCTCCGGAATACATAGACGATGGCAGAATGACAGTCAAGTGTGATGTGTATAGCTTGGGCATCATAATAATTGAACTGGTGACAGGGAAAAGGAGTATTCCCAACAGTAATAATGTAAGTTACCTCTTTTAGAAAATACTAGTAAAAATAACCGTACGTTGCACCGGGAGAGAAAAATCATGATCGAAGCATGGGAGAAACCCATGCCACCATACATGTTGCCGCATCATCCTACCGGCCGCACGCCAGTTGGAGTGCTGGCCGTGGCGGTGGACTGCAAGACGCGGTAGAATATGGGGAATTGCAGGTGGGGGGGGGGGGGGGGGGGGGGGTCAAACTTAGAGGAGGAGCAACTATTGGAATCTGATTTTGAGACATTGCATAGAAGTATCTCCAAAAGTGTAGATCTTTGGCTCCCAAGCACCAGTGCTCCCTCCAATTTTAAAAACATCGAAAATCATTCTTTTTAGTTTTAAAAAAATCTGAATAAAGTCCAGGTGCAGCCAATGGTATATCCCAAGAATGTGCAAACTATCAATTTCAAATACTTTGTATTTTTTAGCTACACAAAATGGAAAAAAGTGTGGATATGAGTGTGCATATTTTCGAATCTCAACTTTTATCAGATTTTGTTATTTCGTGTATCCCATAATACAAAGTATTTCAAACTGGTCTGAAGACGCCTTCTTAAAATCCCGAGTATTCTCAGCAAGTCTACGCCGGTTCTTCTGGCTCGTCTCTTGATTCTCTGCAATCTTTAAACCCTGCTCATCCAAACCACCTTTTTCTTTCTCCAAATCGAAGTCTAAATCGTACAAAAAAAAGAGTCAGGTTATCCACCGCGGATAGCATAAAAATTCACATGGCACAAATTCATACTACAATCCATATAGAAGAACAAAGAAATAAATCGGTATGCTCTCTACAGCGCACGAGTATTCACACTTGGAAGCTATTTCTGCATTGTAACTTCCAAACAGCCAAAGGGAAACCACACTAACAGTCAAGTGGCATAAGTTGTTAACTCACAGTTGCTCTCCCTACTTGGTAAGAATGCGAATAAGTCTAGAAGGCAGCAAAAGTTCACGACGTCTGTGATCAATCACCATCTCCCTTGTGCAAATGATCTAGCTATATAGCTTTTGCTTTGTTTTTGCAGCACAACAACTGATCTCTCTCCTTTTCGAAAAAAACAACTGATCTCTCTCTCTCTTTCCTTACTTTTTCCGATCAGCACATAAACTAATCCAAAGATTGCCAAGCTTCATAGAGTTCGCGAATTTAAATTTTAGACGAAGACAATGAAACTACTTGGTCTGCCTGTCACACGAGCATATCAAACAGTTTGAAGCCAACTGAGGGAGTGGCAGGCAAAAACAAAATGCTAGCAGCAGAGCTGAATGCGGTGAACATGTTGGTGGTTCTTCCGATGCCTCCACTGTCCGCCGTCCGTCGCCGCATCTCACGCCGCGAGATCTTGGGTTCTCGGGCCCGACGGAGTAGATGTAGGATGATACATAGAATGGTAGTGCTTTGTGCTTGGAATGTTCGATGATGTTGCTACTCGGATGATGGATGATGTTGCTATGATTATACAGTGCTTGTTATGCTCATTTCTATCAATTTACTGTGATTTGTAAATTTCTGTGATTTTTGGTGAATTTTCTTTGATTTTTGAATCAATCCAGAAAAATCTGGCAAAAAATCTGGACAGGGGCTATGCCGACGGCATTGCCCTCGGCATAGACCCCTCGCTGGGACCAAATGGTAGGGCCTTGCGCAACAGCATTGCCCTCGGCGTAGGCGCATGGCCTATGCCGACGGCCAGGCCCTCGGCGTAGCTTCTCTCCAGGCGCTCCCAGCAAGCGCCACGTGTAGAGCTATGCCGACGGCATTGCCCTCGGCATAGGCACCTGCTGGGAGCTCCCAGGCGACGCCACGTGTCCAGCTATGCCGTCGGCAGCCGTCGGCGTAGCCATCGCCGGAGCAAACGTCCGTCAAACCGTTTTGTGGGACCCACTCTACGCCGACGGCTCGATTCTGCCCTCGGCACGGCGTATACGCCGAGGGCAAGTGAGATCTCTCTAGTCGCGTTTAGCAGGAAACCGCACAAATTATGCGCCTACGGTCCAACACGGCCGCGCGCAACTGGGAACCGCAGCTGAAGCCCGAAAACCAAAAGTTAGCAGAGCGCTTTACATTGTCCCTCTTGACGCACAGTGGTGCCCACCGGCCACCGTGCCGTGTACATTGCAAAAAAAAGACGGATCAATCAATTGCAAACCGAGTTAGCTTTGCAATGAAAGTTCACAACAACTTACACACTAAGAAGCGGCCGCGTCCGCCGAGTAGCTCACGTGTGTAGCCCCGGCAGAAGATGTGTCCATCGGCGGCGATTTGCAGTACATTACCTTGCAGCTTCTAGAACGTCATGCCTCGTGTGCTCTGTGGCTCTGTGCCCGCGCGCGCGTGAGACAGATCAATTCCGAACGACATCGGCGGCATGGGCAACACAGGGCCGCCGAGGACGACGTCGTGGAGCAGCCACTCCGGCGCCGGCCTCGTGCTACCGCCCGCGGGGTCGAGCTCCAGTGTCCGGTGCGCGCTCTGCCGCCGCGTGACGCGCATCGAGCGTCACCGCAGAGCGCTCTCTGCGATCAGACGCGACGTGCCGGCCAGCTATCCCGGCGCCCGCGGCAAGAAGAGTGCCGGCCAGCGCGCGGTGCGAGATTCGATTGGAGCAGAAATAAAAACCAACCGGTATGACTTATGGGTGGTATGGTGGGTAAATATCCCAAACCGGGGTAAAATCGTCTAACAAAGTGAGACGAAACAAAAAGCTTTACTGCTTTTATTATCAGGCACAGATTAGTTATAGATAATAATGTAGATGTGTCTTACATTGCCGATGGTACCTTTTAACGGATTTAGCCAAAATATATGTACGTTAGGATGTTTGGGTATACCCCCTTAAAAAGTGTATGACTCAATACACATAAACAGTAGATATAAAAGCACACACTCTATCGATTAAGAGCATCACTAACATCTGCCAACTCCACGTTTTAATATATGGCACAAGTTTTTGAGTTCCAGCGGCTGTCCTATTTGAGGGCACGGTTAATTTAGGGCATGGCTGCTCTAGCGGCTGTCCTATTTTAGGGCACGCTGCTGCGCAACACCCTGCTATTTTCTCTATGTTTTTGCACATTTGCATACATATGTAAAATAAATAGTATGAAGAACGATCTAAATTGAATTCAAACAAATAAAGATTAAATAGTACTTAGTTATTACAACACAATACAAATTGTTCATGAAATGGTTCATCAAGTTGCACACAAATCAACACACAAATAGAAATTATTTCACGATCTTTGCTTTTCATACCATGACCACCAATCCTCCATGAGATCCGTTTGAAGATCCTTGTGCACGTCGCAGTCACCAATGTCGTGGTAGGTCTCAAGAAAGCGTGCAACTTGGACTCCACCTCGCCTCAGCCGCACCGGCCGCCTCATCAACTCGTAGGTACCATAGACCTTGCATGAGGCACGGCCAGTGGTGGTGCGGTGAGATCACCGAGCTGGTCTCCGTGCTGGTCCTGAGCAGGAGCAGCTGACAGATCATTGCCGGTGCAGTGACGGCATAGCGGTGCAGCGGCTGAATCGACTACGGCGGTTGCGGCAGCGCACGACCGATGGAACTCGCCGGCGGGCGGATTTGTGGTGGCGAAGAGGCCAGAAGAGGCGCGGCGGTGGTTGTGCGGCATCGACGGGAGCTACAATGGTCGATTAGTGGTCGGCAGTGGCAAGACGGGGCAGGGGGGGGGCGGTTTGGCGAGAGTGGAAATGAAAGTTCATCGCGGCAGTTGGGCTGCTCGCACGCGGTTTTGCGGCATGACCTCACACGTTGTATATTTGCGGCGGGGGGGAGGGGGGCAAAATATGTAGCTGGCCTAAAAATGTTCAGTGCACGGAGTAAAATAGGGCGGCCGTTGGAGCACTTTTTTTGCCGTTTCGTGCCATATAAGTTAATTTTTGTAGGACACGCCCTATTATAGGGCAGCTGTTAAAGATGATCTAAGAATGGTAATATAGTCGCATGTATCTTGATAAATTCTAGCTTCATGATCATCCACATAATTTCCCACGTGAGACAATGTTAATTTATTCCTCGTGTTATAGATCTAATATGTGACGATCACATGTCTTTTATCAACTAACTTGTTCAACAACCGAATTTTTTTCTTGCGACTTTAAGATCCGTAAATTGTTCTCATGGTGGAAAGAAGGTAAATTGTAATTGAGAACCCCATAATTATTTTTAGCAACGATATTGTATCTCGGTATAATTCTACTTAATTTGCGTTCCACACATTGGATGGCCTATTGAATTGTTCATGGTGCTAAAATTTAAAAGAGATATCTTGAAAGAAATGCATTGATGTATTACTTCCAGGATGGAGCTGGCATGGTTTGTCAACCCTCTGCTTATACAAATTGCAGGCATAAATATTTCTCATTGTTCTCTGTCAACTTTGTCAAATGGCAGGTACTTAGAAGATGGAGTCACAGATGGCATAAATCAGGGAAAGAAACACCATTCAGATACCAACAGATAGCCAAACTCATCGAGATTGGGCTACTCTGCCAAGAAAATGACCCCTATAAGAGGCCTTTCATATCAGACATAATAAGCGTTTTCAATGAACTTGAAAGAACGGATATAGAAATGAACACCACAAACGAATCTACAGTTGGGCTGGTAAGGTCATGTGCTCCTCACAATATCAATAGTAGTAACACTTCGTTGGTTCCTCCATTGTTTTGTTTCCAAGAGAGTACAAACCAAAGTGACATACTGACATGCACCTTAGGGGTGGAGAACAAACCAACAAAGTGGATCCTACATTGTAGCACAGGACTTTCAGATGTGTGCTTCGTATTGTGGATGCATTTTTTCGTTTAGCACTCATATATGAATAATATGATAAGAGAACGAGTGGCACAGTATAGTGGCAAGAGAGTGTGTCTCTTACCATTATTGTAATTTCGCATTGTTAATACAAACATTTAATTAAAATAAAACATTCATTACCATGTACCAACACTTCTAACCTAGAAGTTCCACTTTAATTTGAACATAACAGAACATTACATCTCATTGTTGCAATGCATCTTGTTTTGTTCTTGCAGATAAGCCCCTACCTGGAGGATGACATGCTTGGGATTGAGCCACTCGTGCTACGATTTCCTATCGAACTGGACACTCTCATATCAACTTCTCTTGAAATAACCAATGAGACAAATGCTTGTTTTGCCTTCATCATCCAAACGACCAGCCCCTTGCCATACTGTATTCAACCAAACAAACACATTGTGGCTCCACGGTCAAAGTATAGTGTCAACATAACATTGCAACCACTAGACCATGCACCCCAAGATAGGCAGTATACTGGCGATTTCATAGTGCGGAGCACCAAAGTGAATGAGAATCTTACAAGTGAGGATATAACTGTAGATATATTCAATAGAGAGGAGGGTAAATTGGTTGATGAGGTGAACCTAACAATTACATATAAGTCTGAGGTGCCCCCATTGGAGGTGTCTCTTGGTCGCTAATAGTTACAGACACAACAAGAAGTATGCAAGGTCAACAAGAATCCAATCTGTCACAAACAAAGGAAGAATCCAAGGTGAGCGTACTGACTTAAATAAGCTTACGACGACTTTAATTACCATTGTTAGCAGAAGCAACAACCGTTTAATAATTTGGATCTAGTAGACGTCCGTATATTTAGAAATGCACAACAAAATAATTAACAACAACCATAGAGCGTCCAAATATGTGCAACTTTGGTGTTCATGTTGGCATAGAAGTATTATCCTCATTGTGATTTCCTTGATTAGGCTATGTCATCTATTAGTTTTGTGCAGTTTTAAATGTAAATACGTTAAAATTTATCAATGGGCTGTCCAAATATATTTCACGCCGGTTTTCTGACTGAGTTATTTGCACTTTCAGATTATCTTTGTAAGTAGATGAGATAAGTAGCTGCTCATCTTTGTGAAAAACATGATCTAGAGATGTCTAAGAGGAGTGTGCCTAGCCCCTTTAAGTTGCCTTCGGAGTCTTAAAATATGTCAGCCGCTAGTTGTAGTGTTGCACGGTAGAGAAGTTCTAACTGCCTCCTTTCACTCTTTAGAAAAACTTCACCTAATGGCAATAATTTAGACATGAGGAACTATGGTTTATGTATATCTGAAGATATGCGGTTCAAATGATGATTCTTCTAAAACTAAATGTTATGACTGCAAATTTTACTAGGAAAAAGTTCACATAATTTCTTTATACTATACGTTTATATATGATATACACCATTGTACTCTAATTACTTCTTAGATAATAGAAAAATATAATCATGATTTGATTGTTTGGTTTACTTAACATTCATATTTGAATTTTCTATGACATTGTTTATTCTGAATGGGCGAACTATTGTATATATGTACATCAATTTTTTGATACCATTTTGTCACTGCTAGAAAAAGGGCCTGTAGTCCCGGTTCGGCTGGGCTATCAGTCCCGGTTGCCGAACCGGGACTGGCCAATCGAGACCAATGCTGGTCCCGGTTGGTCCACGAACCGGGACCAATGCTGGTCCACGTGGCCAGTTCTGGATGGGCGTGGGGGGAGACTCATTGGTCCCGGTTCGTAATACGGTGCCCCTCTCCTCTAGGGTTTAGTGTCTATTTGGGCCACCTCTTCCTCTCGCCGGTGCCCCTCTCCCTCTCGCCGGTGCCTCCGTCGTCTCCTGCTTCTTCGCATCGCCGACGTGCTCTCCATCTCTCACTCGCCGGCATATCGAGGCCAAGCTTCGATATTTCTGTGCAGGTATACTCGTAAATTAGTATCGTAAACTCGTCAATTATGTTTCGAGTCCATGACAAGTACTACTCCTTTGTCAAGTTTAATGATTAGCAGAATAAAGTGGAAGCTGCGCACGCATAAGTCATCAATTATACACTTAACATCGAGTAAGCGAAATAGAATGTGTACAAGACAGTAACACTCACCCGTAGTTGTAAGGAAATAGTATTTCCCTTTTGGTTTCGTTAAACCTTAACGCCCTTACCAAGTTATCCTCTGTGTCGTTGTAATGACGTTGAGAGATACTTGATGAATGTAGTATGGGTCAATGAACCCAATGTCATAGATTTGTCCTCTTTTGCATTGGAGAATCTTCATTCTGCATAATTAATATAGTGATGAGTAAGATTATACATGCAATGAACGAGCTGAGCTAGCTAGAGACTTAATTACAGAAATAATACTTACAGACAATAGGCACTGAGGATAGCTTTGTCGATGGCGTCTTGTTGGTATAACTGAAATAATTCAGGAAATTCAATCATTACCACGCCATTTCCATGCCCGTAATGCTCGTTTCTATAGGCCACGTAGATCCAGTTTGCCCCTTCCTCACAGGCTCGCATGTACCACTTATGCAATCTGCGCATTTTTGTTGGTAGACCGTTGACTAGCTCAGGTTTGACGAGACTATTCCCGTACCGGTATTGGTATGCTACTTCCTGGAACTCTTGTAATTGCGCTAAGTAGTCCTGAATAGACATGCCATGAGCAGCGGCCGCTTCTCCGTATATTGCAACAAACTCAGGATCGATAGCGACATCACCTGTGCTCGACCCCTCGGCGGTATTGGAAAACACTTTGAGCGGGGGGCACGACTGGTTTTTCTGTTCTCCGAGCTGGGGAACTGATTTCCCGCTTGCACTACTACTCTTCGACCGCTCCTTATTTGCCTGAACCGACTTGCGAATCTGGCGGTCATAGTCTGGTGTCAGCCTTGGCGGGGGTTGTTCAAGGGTCTTCAGCATTTTGAAGACGGCGGCTTTTTCTGCTGGGGTGGAGGGGAACTCTGCCGCTTTCGGCTTCTTCAGGCTAGCCAACCACTCTTGATGTTGGGCATTTACGATCGCGGCATTTTCCTCCACCGTACGGTCATAAGGTCTCATGGGAAGATTCTTATGAGGTACTTTTGGGAGGGGCGACCTTTTACGTTTCGGTGATCGCTTACCCCTCATAGTACCAGCGGTGGGCGGAGACGGCTGACGCGGCGGCGGAGACGGCTGACGGCGGCGGAGACGGCTGCGCTGGAGACTGGTGAGGCGGTGAAGAGGACTGTTGCGCTGGAGACTGCTGAGGCGGTGAAGAGGACTGTTGCGCTGGAGACTGGTGAGGAGTCGATGGCCTTGGCTGCCAGTTTGGAAGCACGATGAATTCCTTTGGCCATAGAATGGTCCCTTTCTTGGCTTCTCCAAGTTCAAGCACCTCCCCATCTTCACCTGCAGGGTGTTCCAGCTTCAGCTCCTCAAAATCTTTCATCACTTCATCCACCCCGACAACAGCGTAGCCATGTGGAACCGGAGAGAAATGGTAAGTTGGATTAGGTCCAATTGGTACGGCATAGCCGACCGCCACCTTCATGGTTAAGTTAAAAACTTTCACATGTAGCTCACAAGGTGTGCTCTCCGTGATATCATCCACTGGGTAGCGACGAAGAGGAGCCACTCTGTGCATCATCAGTACCATCCTGGAGCTCCGTGGAAGCCACGCTGCTTTTCCGATTCGATGGGCCGCCGGTACCATCGCATGCAGCTTCTACCATGTGCCGCTGAGATTGGCCGCTAGTACCTTGCTGGCTAAGTGCGGCAATTTGATCCTTCTGCCGCTTTAATTCTTCTTCTATATTACGCAGCCGGTCTGCAGCAGCGCGTGCTTCCATTGCCTCCCTTTCCTTTCTCCTCTGATGGCTTCTATCAGGAAATTTCTTCCTGTGCTCGGGAATCGCAATTGTCTTGGGCTTGGAGCCTGGTACGCCTCGTGTTCGTCTCGTGTTCCTCATTCCCAAGGGCGCGTGTGAGCTCGTCATCCTCTCTATCGGGAATGAACCGTCCCTCTGAACATCCTTTACTGCATTTCTAATGCCTTCGATGGGTAGTAGGGGCTTATCTTTGTGTCTTCTGTTATATATGCACTTCCCTTCTGCGTCCAACGTGCCCCCATGCCCGTAAAACCAATTTCTTGCCCGTTCGATCCATGCGAGTGGCTCTGGAGTGATCCCTTTAGCCAGCAGGTCCGCCTCAAGTTTCTCCCACTTAGGCATGCTAAAGGCGTAGCCACCAGGCCCCATAGTATGGTGGTAGATCTTTTTAGCAGCATTTGCCTTATTTTTTGCAGACTTTTCCTGAGCTTCCTCCGATTTCTTGTACGCCACAAATTCTTCCCAGTCGTCGCTTATCTTCTCATACCCTTTATCGAAGTCCGGAGTCTTATTTTTCTTGACAAACTCGTTGTTCAATCTTTTCTTCCAGTTCTTGAATAGCTCGGCCATCTTCTTAAGAGCCCAGTCCTTACTTTTTGCTCCATGTTTTTCGGGCAATCTTTTCTGCCTCATTTGGATCCTCCTCATCTGGATCCACCTCTGGCGCCGGCAGGGTGAAATTAAGCATGAGCTTTCTCCAAAGTCTTTCTTTGCCCACCTCGCCGACATATCTTACTCCTCCCTCCTTTGGCTGATGCCATTCTCGAACGGTGATCGGGATGTAGTCCCTAACAAGAACTCCGCATTGCTTTACCATTTTTTTTGCAACATCAGGGGGAGCAGTCGGTGTGCCGTCTTCAGCGACTTTTTCGATCCTGTACCTTTCTTGGTCGCCCAACTTTTTGGCTGGGCCTCGTTTTGTCCTTACAGAAGATTTGCTCGATCCGGAGGGCTAAAAGAAGAAAGAGCGTTAATATATGTATATAGACAGCAGAGGCTTAATTAACAATTTATATATGCACCTCGCCGGAGTTTGCAACATTTAATGTTCCACCGGAGCCTTCGGCTTCTCCCTCGTCGGCTTCTCCCTCGCCGACTTCTCCCTCACCCCAGCCGTCGGGTTCTACCTCACCGGAGCCGTCTCTTCGGTTGAGAGACTCATCTCACTCACCGGAGTTGTTCAGAAACTGCGAGGTGACATCGCCAACATCTTCCGGCCCGCGGATTATATCCTCGAGGATGCAGTTTAAAATTTATTTTAAACATACATTGAAATGTCAAAATATTTGGACAAAAATTCACGCCTACATATCGACATTATATTTGCTTACAAAGTAGTTTCACGTAAAAACAACATTTTTTTGTGTGAAGATATGGTCTTGTCTTTCTTACGCATGTCATAATAAACGTCAGATTTTTACGAAACTTGGTTGCGCACACAGAATGTTGAGATGTATTCGTCGCTACAAGAAAGCGGCGATACGCCGACGGCCACCACCTACGTCGACGGATTTTTGTCGGAACCGTCGATGTAGGGGTCGAGCTGGGCTGTTCAAATTAACCGTCGGCGTATCAGGCTACGCCGATAAGTCGCCGGCGTCCGACGGCTAAGCCGTCGGCGTTCGACGAAAAAACCGTCAGATTAGCTTTTTTTTTCTATTTTTCATTTTATCAAGTAGAGTTTATCAAGTAGCAAGTTTCTTAAGCAAGTTCTGAAAACAAGTTTCTCAAGCAAATTTTAAAACAAGTTTCTCAAGCAAGTTTTTAAAACAAGTTTCTCAAGCAAGTTTCTCACATCAGGTTTCTCACGGCAGTTTTAGCAAGTCTCTCAAAGTAGCATATTTCTCAAAGGAAGTAATTATTCTAGCAATATTTATTTCATTCGTGTGGTTGTCACAATTAGTGTTGCACAAGTTTTACTCTTTATTTGTTTCTTCCAGGTAGGAGCCATAAGTAGGTGTAGTCAAGTAAATGCGCAAATTACACAACTCTTATGGTGGGTCCTAAGGCCACGTACGTACCTGAGTAAGCAAAGGAATCATTAATACATAGATGTCCCATCATAGCATTTAGTTTTAGGTTCCCTGATATGTATTCCCCCTCCTAGCAATGGTCAAATCTCACCCGTCCCGTCCCGTCCCGTCCTCCACCCAACATTACTATAACACTAGTAGAAAACTGCTTATTCCCGCCAAGCTACCACGTGCGAACAGCCAAAAATGTCCGTCATCGCTATTATCGTTGGCGAACGTCCTCTACAAGGTTCGCTCCGGCGTGCGGCGCTTTGTCGTGTCCCCCCACTCACTACCCACGTCTACGGCGGCGGCGCACAAGGCGGCGCACGCGCGCAGCAGCAGTTCGCAGAAAAACACTTAGTTTTGATAATATTTTTTTAATTCCTCAAAAGCTACTACTGGCGAACATCAATAAAACGCGCCAGCAGTAACCTTCACACACTAGTGGCGCACAACATAATATGCACGCCAGTGGTAACCTATGTACCGCTGGCGAACAGACCCTTACCACTTGCGGGCTAGCGCTGGCGGGCACACGTTCGCCAGCGGTAGCCAAAATTCATCCGCCAGCAGTAAGCTATTTGGACTAGTGTAAAATGACCACTTTATATGCATTCCCCAACATATGCGTAATAAGGAGATGTCAAGTGTTTATAAGAAGGTAAGTTCCCTAATTAAGTAATAAATAGGTTGAAACATCAATTTATTATCATGCCATTGCAAATCTTCTAAACATATATTCCCTTGTCCTATATGTAAGGCGTATAATTTTTTGATTTTTTTCCAAAACGTAGGGTGTACTAAGATTTATGGACAATTTTACCCATAAAAACAAGTATCAATCTCGAACGGAGTGATTTTCGTCTTGTTTTCATTTTCTAACTACTAAGGACCCATCTCTTTCGATTTTTAAGAAGCAAATGAGTCCACCGTATATCAAATACCCATGTCTTAATATTTATACAGAAAATTATACACCTTTCATTCAGTAACGAATGGAGTATGAAATATTCCAACTATTGATTCATACGAGGTGGCAATGATACTAGAATCCTCCTATGGGTACGTTGGAGCAACCTACCTTTAAAACTCAACGAGAACATGTTGCTTAGCTTTTTATTTTTATTTGTTAGCGTCACAAAATTTGACCAGCTACTCACACACATTTCGACTTGTCATTTTCTAATACGAGAAAAGAATAAGACCTATTGAAATAATTTGAACATATTTTGTCTTTTTCAAAGTTGAGTGTCAATCATTAGAAACAAAGAAATGATTACATGTACTACTGTTTCTCTGGTACCAATTAATCCACAACTTCATTCTTCTACTTCCTTTTCTCGCAGACAAGCTTATGCACCTCAGAGGAGTTGATCCAGCTCGACCCTCCCCAGCTCTCCTTCCCCTTCTCACAAAACAAGACGGTGCCCATGTTCTGCGGCTTAAAAATAGTTAACGTTACAGACCATAGCGTTAGTTTCGTTATATGGGCGCCAAATTACAATTCTGCCCATTACAAATCAGAACATGGTTCAGGGATCCTGCCACCACACTCCACACAGACACTCGAGATTGAAAGGACCCCAAGAAAGATGAACCAGAAGACATGCAGTGCAAAGACATGCTCACTGTGCGGACGACAATTGTGACTCAAGGTATCGAAGTGAGCGATCTCCAACGAAATAAGGAGTTGCCTGTTGTTCTTACAAAGCTGAGTTCCCTAATTATCAAGTTTGGTAGTTTTCAGTCTCCATTTAACTTGGAATGTTTCCTCCCTGGTCCCTAATAACGTTCAAGTAATTCATCCCATTGGTAAATCGCCATACCGTGGTACAAAAATAGGCTACGCCGACGGTATCGAATACGCCGACGGCCAAAACCGTCTACGCCTACGGGCTAATACGCCGACGGTCATACGCCTACGGCCATCGTCGGTATAGCCTACGCCGACGGCAAACAAGGCATACGCCGATGGCAGCTGGCCGTCGGCGTATTAGGTTTTTCCAATAGTTAATGATGGAGAACAAATTTGAACATTGTTTAATGAAGGCACTCATAGGATAAACATCAAACCATCAAAAGTAGGAGCCATAAGTAGGTGCAGTCAAGTAAATGCGCAAATTACACAACTCTTATGGTAGGTCCTAAGGCCACGTACGTGAGTAAGCAAAGGAATTATTAAGACATAAATGTCCCACCATAGCCTTTAGCTTTAGGGTGCTTGATACGTATTCCCCCTCATAGCAATGGTCAAATCTCAGATTCCGGTTTCTGTCTACTCCGTCCCGTCCTCCACCCAACATGTCCTCCACCCAACATTACTATAACAAGAGTAGAAAACTGCTTATTCCCGCCAAGCTACCGCTGGCGAACAGCCAAAAATGTCCGCCACCGCCTTGCTGGTTCGCCGGTGATACGTTATTACCGATGACGAGTGTGTTGTGTTGTCCGCCAGCAGTGATTTAGCGCCGCTGGTCGCAGCTACCGTCGGCGAAGACATGTGTCTATCCGCCAGCAGTAACTTAGCGCCGCTGGGTATTTTCCTCCACACACACACACACACAACCGCGCGAGCTAGCTAGCTATCCGCTCCACACACACCGTACCACGCGCGCATGCCCCTGCCCCTGCCCCTGCCCACGCGCACCAGATCGAGCCGCCGGCGCACGCGCGCCCCTGTTGGTTTTAAGCACTATGATCGATTTCGTCTGGCCTCACGTAAGCCTACGTAGCTGATCGATCTAGTACAGAACGTGAGCAGCTAGCTCTCTCTAACGATCGGAACGATCGGAACGTCTTGGCGACCTTGCGAACTGGCGACGGAAAAAAACACTCGGAATAGATTTCGTGATTGCCACAGGCCCGTATCGTGCCTGTTCTTGCCCTCTCTCTATTTCTTTGCAATTTTCGTTGGTTTACAAGAGCAGCCATACCGGTCCTTTTATACACGTCCAGGACTAAGCAAACTGATTCAGACTAGGATTAGCTATCCTAGTTCTAGTAGGACTCGTAGTACATATTCCTAATACAACGTCCATAAGAACAACGAGATTAACTTCTACATCCCCTTCCTCCACCACCGTCCCCGCACCAGAGCCGCCGCGTGCCGCCTCCTTCCCATCTCCTCCGCGTCCGCTGAGTGGGCCTTCCGCCGCTCCCAGTCGGCGCCCTCCCTCGCTGCCCCGGTCAAGCACTGGTGGCTGGAGCTCGGCTTCGTGGGCGACCTGGAGATGAACGAGGAGGAGGTAGCCGTGCTCGGTCGCCGGAGCAGGGGCACCTGAGCCCACGTCCTCTACACGGTTCGCTCCGGCGTGCGGCGCTTCGTCGTGTCCTCCCACTCACTGCCCACGTCTACGGCGGCGGCGCACAAGGCGGCGTAGGCGCGCAGCAGCAGTTCGCACAAAAAACGCTTAATTTTGATAATATTTTTTAATTCCTAAAAAGCTACTACTTGGGAACATCAATAAAGCGCGCCAACGGAAACCTTCACGCACTAGTGGCGCAAAACATAATATTCACGCCAGTGGTAACAATAATTAGGCAAGATTATGCTATCAAAATCGCCAGGTCCTCAGCGAGTGCAGCAGCAGCGCCGCGCTCCATGTGTTGGGCCGAGGAAGAGGAGAGGCGGAGTCGAGAGTGGCCGGGAAATCAACCTGCTTATGTCCGTGGGATTTTCCAGCGGCCCGTCCTGCTGCGCTTGCAACGGCGGTGTCCTCACGTTCGCTTCAAAGCATGCCAGCGGCGGCCTGTTTGCAGAAATATGTGCGTGGTGTCTCTCTTAATTGCAACACTGTCAAACCAATGATCAGGACACCATTTCTATGTGATGGTTGATGCGCCGCCATAAACCAGTGATATTTTGTTGCTAATAATGGCGATATACTTATTATGCCACCTTTATTTGTTCCAGCTGAAACGAGTTGACCAAGATATGTTCTCACATTGCATGGAAATATCGTGTTCGTTTTGCAGATAAGCTCATTAACCCCCATGAGCTGATTCAGTTGGATCCCCCAGAGTTCTGCATGCCTCACTGGCCAAACAAGAGGATCAAGCTCATAGTAAATGTAATAAACACTACAGATTTCTACGTTGCTTTCAATAGATATAGCGTCAGCAGGAATGCAGCACGGGACAAGAAATCACGGGAGGCTGGAATCCTGCCACCACGAGGCACTAAAAGATGCATAATACATTGGAGAATCTTTGACGGGGAGCTCAAGTATGATCACTTTGTATGGAACCGTGTTGTGGCTGAAGGTGTCAAAAGCGAAGACATCGTTGGTTACATGGTTGAGGAAGAGAGCAAGAAATTGCCTTTTATTCTTGACAAGGTGAGCTCCTAATTACGCAATGTACTAGTATTATTTTGTATGGTCAATGATGATCGATTTAAATTAAAATAAAAGCAAACTGACGATGATTTTAACTGGGCCCAATTAATAGATGGCTGTGTTTTCGTTCTTGGTAGGTAAGCCCGTGTCCCTCGGACGGGCTGATATATTTCGACCCTCCCGAGCTCAGCCTCCCCTTCGTGCCGAACAAGCAGTTGGTGTTTTCAGTTAATATAGTCAACAATACAGATTACTGTGTTTGTTTTAACAAATATCAGCCGAAAAGTAATGTGGGCCGGTATAACATAAATCCTGCGGGAGGAATTATGCCACCACGGTCCACTCAGAGGCTCATTGTGAACAGGGTACCAGATGAAAAGGAATGGGATGACATGCAGTGTCAGGACAAGTTCTTACTATGGAGCAGCTTATTGAGTAAAGCTATTGAAGATAGTGGCATATTTAAATACATTAATCTTGAAGCGAGTAAGGAGTTGCCAATTGTTTATAAGACGGTAAGCTCCCTAATTATGTAATGAATGTTCAAACATCAATTTACTATTGTGCCCTCCTAAACCTCCTAAACATATCAATTATGAAACGAGTTGACGAAGATATTCTCACATTGCATGGAAATATCGTGTTCGTTTTGCAGATCAGCTACCTTTAAAACTCAACGAGAACAAGTTGCTTAGCTTTTTATTTTTATTTGTTAGCGTCACAAAATTTGACCAGCTACTCACACACATTTCGACTAGTCATTTTCTAATACCAGGAAAGAATAAGACCTATTGAAATAATTTGAACATATTTTGTCTTTTTCAAAGTTGAGCGTCAATCATTAGAAACAAACAAATGATGTAGTTACATCTGCTACTGTTTATCTGGTACCAATTAATCCACAACTTCATTCTTCTACTTCCTTTTCTCCCAGACAAGCTTATGCACCTCAAAGGAGTTGATCCAGCTCGACCCTCCCCAGCTCTCCTTCCCCTTCTCGCAAAACAAGACGGTGCCCATGTTCTGCCGCTTAAAAATAGTTAACGTTACAGACCATAGCGTCGGTTTCATTATATGGGCGCCAAATTACAATTCTGCGCATTACAAATCAGAACATGGTTTAGGGATCCTGCCACCACACTCCACACAGGCACTCGAGATGAAAAGGACCCCCAAGAAAGATGAACCAGAAGACATGCAGTGCAAAGACATGCTCACTGTGTGGACGGCAATTGTGACTGAAGGTATCGAAGTTAGCGATCTCCTTAAATGCACGGATAACGGAAGTAAAGAGTTGCATGTTGTTCTTACAAAGGTGAGTTCCCTAATTATCAAGTTTGGTAGTTTTCAGTCTCCATTTAACTTGGAATGTTTCCTCCCTGGTCCCTAATAACGTTCAAATAATTCATCCCATTGGTAAATCGCCATACCGTGGTACAGAAATAGGATTAGCATGCAATTGTTGGGATTGGCTGTCTTTATCGTAGACCCGCGTGAAGGATACAACTATTATGCTGAATGATACAACTAACTTCCTATGTATATGTTGACAGCCTGGAGAAAGCAGTTCAACTTAGGACTGGCATGGACGTAAATGCTGGAAAAGGTAATTAATGCATATATCTTTCTCATTAAGACTGCTCACAGTAGGCAGTAACGTAGAGTAGTAACATGCACATGTTACTATCCTATGTTACTATTTCTATAGTGTGAAATGTCCTATGTGTAATAACATAGAGACATTCATTTATTACTTTGTAGACTCATTTTATATTAGGAAGTGTGATGTTACGGTAACTACCTTTGCCTCTCTTTATTAATTGCATGCCACATCATCATTTTTTTTCCTATATGGCATCTATACTACTCATGTTACTTACTCCCACTAGTCAACTATGACTATTCTAAAAACATCTCCTGCGTGCAAAAAGGGAGCGCATGCCAGCAACCTATGCTACGCCCCTATATATGCCAGCAACCTATGCTCTGCCCCACCCCCTGCATATTTGCTTTGACGCGGTTCTTGTCCCCGCATCAAAAGACATAGTCGCATTAAGGCTCCTAAATACAAGCCTATCCAGATGATGTACATTGCCTGCTCTTCTCAAGTTCAGAATCATGAAGTCTCAAGCTACAAACTATCAAGGCTCTGGAATAGATAACATGAATTTTAAAAATAGTAATCCGTGCGAAACAAATACTATGGAAATAGTAATCCATCTCCCTAGTGTATGTACCCTGTCTCAGAATCGATCAGACATCTGAACTTTATGCGCACTCAGCGGCACTGCTAGATTTACCAGGGTTTCCAATAGATGTCCGGAAGTAAATTTGCTGGTTTTCTAACAAAGAGCATGCATGTTTATCTATGTAGGGGCCTAATGGGTTCGTAACAGAACCGAAATCCTGGATATGGACATGGCAGAATGAACATATATGTGTGTCTTGTGTAACAGAAAAGTCAGTAATGAGCTCGAGGATGAGGAACGCCTTCATGAAGCATGCCTTGCTCGTCATCGCAGCGAATCATCTCACTATTGTATACAAAAATTCGAAACAATGATCGCAAATTGCGACCGTAGCTTGGACTACTCTATCTCTGGCTCATTTGTACCGACATAACTTGTACTTAGCTTGTGCATCAACATGTTCACCCTCCCATGCACTGATGTCATTTGTACCATTACTGGAACTTTCATGTGTATTTATACTGTATATCACGACATTCGCTGTACTAGTTATCAATTTTAGGATCGAGGATGAACAACATCATTCAGCAGTGTGTCTTTGCGGTCCCAGTGCCCACATCTTGATAGCCAGTATCGAGCAGGTGTGGTCTCCCGGGCTCGAGGAACCAAAGCGAATTTCACCACTAGTAGATCTTTATAGATAGAATCAACGAAGTGTGCCACTATAGGCTGGGAATCGTGGAGCCTGGAATCGGACGTGCCATTCCGCGGTTTGGGCTGGCTACGGAATTATGGCCCGGAAACTTGGAGCAAGTCCACGCGCACCCCCTCGCTTGTGTCTTTCCGAGCGTTCAGCCTGGGAAAGGCACGGAATCGATCAGTCCTCGCTCGGCCCCTTGCTCGCTCGCGAAAACAAGCGCCCCTGAGCTGAATGTCGAGCGTCACACGGCAGCGCCGGCGGCCCAGGTAGCATCCTCCGCCGTCCTTCCCTCTCCTCCGAGCACCTCCTTCCTCTGTCCCTCCCCGGTGGCCTTCTCCGTTCCCATTCCCGTCTCCCCCGTGTGGCCTAACCCTAGATCGGACGGCGGTGGGATGGCACAGCGGCGGGATGGCCACGACGGCCTTCCCAGTGTGTCCTTGGAGCCGCGCCATCCTCTCTCCCTCTCTCCGTGCCTGCCTTCTCTCCATCCGATCGAGCCTCTTCTCACACTTTTTATTTTTCTTTTTCAGTTTGAAAAATGCAGATTGCTGCCAAGAGCTTGTACTAGCAGCTGATTGAAGGCATAAACATTCTCTACCCCTAGCTTGTTGAAGCAGCTAATTCGAATTTTATAATTTTATTATGTGTGTAAAATGATATATTTCAATATTCCAATATACACATATAATTTTTGTGTGTACCTAAAAAGTTTTATATTGTCCAAACTTAACAAAACATCCAATTCCAAGTTTTGTAATCCAAACAGGAATTGGAATCACGTGCTACCCTTTGATTTCAACCATAAATTCCATACAACCAAACAGTGGAATTCGAATTGGAGCTCATTTCCTTTCCATCTAGGAAATGGAATTACTAGCCCAATTCAATTCCCAACAAACTTTTCTACATCCAAACACACGGTGTAAGTGTTCTGCCAATTGCTTCAGTGGTTAAGGTTTGGCCATTTATTAGTTAAGAACTTGAAGAGCACCTCCGGCGCCCCCAAAAGACCCATTAGGGTGCCGGAAACGTAAAACGACCACATCGGCTGTCATTGCCATCGCTCGCCGTTGGCTGGCGTGCGTCCCATACTTCGCACGCCGACTGGTGGTGCATTTCCTCCATCTGTAGGTGATTTGCGTGCGCTGCCTCAACCTCAACCTTGGCTGGCAATGTCATGGCAGATGGCATTCCGCGGTCATGAACAGGCGTGTAAAAATATGTTTTCTGCAGGTGACTTGAGGCAACACCAACTATGTAAAAATATGTTTTTTGTAAAAGTATGACCATGTAAAAATATATTTTTTTAACCGAGGCAAAAGATGTAAAAATATGCCTTCCATGTGAACCAACACCAACTTTCCGATAGGTACAGAAACCATTTGTAATTTCTGTTAACAAATGCAGCGACATACACCTTGGAGTAACAGATGCGTTGTCCATTGTATTCCTTCTACTGGCCAGAAATTTAATACTAGGAAACAGTTACCTCACAATGTTACAGGTATAATAGAGATTCTGGCTAACTAATGGATTTTCTTCTAATTGACCTCAGCCAATGTATATAATCAAAGTCAAACAAAATCCTATTGTTGCACGAAAACTAAACACCGAATACAGTATAAGGACCTGTATGAGAGATTAAGCACAAGAATTCCATGTTGATCCACAGTACATAGTTAACGGCACTAAAAGAGGAAGAGTTTAATATTTTTAGGTATTTTTATTTCAAAATGGAGGATTCCATGGCCTCTGCATCAAAATGATGCACACGACGTTTTTATTATTAATAAAAGAAACCACCAAGCCATACAGAGAAATACATTGATCAGCCGGAAGCCACCACACCCACCACCAAGCAAATTCACAACACCAACATGATACGGGTCGTCTAGGCCAGGCACCATCCTGAGAAACTGCAACATTTGTTTGAAATCATCAGTACAATGCAGAAATTCACAGCCAGTCTCACATGCAAAGATACCGAAACTGAGTGCTGCTGACCTTCTTGTATCGCTCGTACGAATAGAAGCTGATGGCAGAATAAGGTAACCGATGTACAATCGTCACAAGGTTGCCTTTCCAAAACGCTCCGAAGCCTTCTTCTCGAACGATACGCGAAGCCTCGTGCCATATGCTACACTTCCTTAGAGCCGCCGCGTCTGAATGCATACCTGCCACCTGTCGGATCAGTATGTCACAAGCTTGCATAACAAATTTTTAGCATCAACATGTGGGTTGTCTGACACAAATTTAACTCTGTTGGGCTTTGCATTCAAAACAAAATCCACGCGATTGTGCAACTATGAACAGAGTATTGTACACGGATTCGCAGCCAAGGTTTATTTATTTAACTTGAGATGGTCATACTACTGCCTGTAAAACCCAATCGAGGGAGTAACCCGAGACCAGACGTGGCAGAGTAATCTAAATGAACAAATTAATGATAGTTCACTACTGTCAAGCAGGATAAAGGTTTCGGGCAAACAGTTAAAAGTGAAGCAATGATCTATGTATATAACGCATACAGGGGTGGGGGCTAAGTTGACTACAAATCAGCGAGTGGCACAAACTCTGAATCAACTAAGGTATAATATCAACATCCAGATCCTTTCGAGACCACCCTTTATTATTACAGAACAGATTCTTCCTTCACTCTCACACTACCACTGTGTTTTTAGCTCACAATTCCTCACTAGACCAAATGCAGGGCAAGCAGAATCCCACGACGGTTAACGGGGGATTGCTCAGTGATCAAATTTCTGAACTAATCCCCCCATCCCCAGAGCACGGGCGACAAATTCGTGCCCCTCCCCTCTGAGCTCTGCGCCAATCCGTACATACAAGAGCGATGGTGAGGAGGAAACGGGGGGGTGGAGAGCCTCTGTTTCCGTACCTGGAAGAGGATGGTGAGGCGGGCGAGTGGCGCGGTGCAGGTCTTGCTGAAGGCTCCCGCGAGCCCGCCGGCCGCGAGGTGCGCCGCCGTGCCGATGTGGCGCTGCTGCTGCTCCGGGCGGCGCGCCGCCACGGAAGCGCGGCCGCCGTCCATGACCAGGCCGCCCACCCGCGCCTCCGTCTGCATCGGGGATAGGCGGCTAGGGTTCGTGTGCGTCGGCCTGCTCGGAGTTGGAAGCGGCGACGCACGGTCTGCTCCGCCTCCGCACGTTTATCTTTGCAGTATTATTTTACTGATGATGCTGGTTTTCTCATGGATGGAATTTTATTTGAGATGCTTTGGCATCTCCATTGTTTGTTTCTTGGGGCCGGGGTTTATACATTTCCTCTTCTCACCATCCATATAAGTGGAAGGAGAAAGAAAAAGGGAAAATTTTGGTTTTGTTTACACATTAGGTTTCTCCTTTGTTTCTTATGTTTAGAGTTGTGTGTGGCGTCCAATCCAATCGTCCATGTGGAAGCGGAAACATGAGCATCTCCAACCCCGCCCGGCTGAATGGGGTCGGAAGGGGATATTGCCCCCGCTGGCACCCCATCAGTCGGGACAACCTCAGAATGTGTCCCCCAACCCGTTCTTCGTCCACAACTTTTGTTTTATAGCTCAATCGTGAAACAAATTCCCACGGACATGAATTTGGTTTCTTAATACTATTTTTTAGAAAAGAACTCGCCCTAAGGCTTCCGCCACCGCTTCCTTTCGAATAAAACATTCTAGACCGGCTCGAGGTGCCGCATAAATTCGGACACACCCGCCACGCAGGACCGGACTAGGTGGGTACCACTCTCCCGACACGAGAATGAGACAAACATTATTGGACGCCAAAATTCCCCTACCATTCCGCATAGTTGCGCCAATGCAAAAAAAATCCTACCAAATTCACCCCTCCATCACCGACACCGCCGAAAATCATAGTTTTCCTTCGAGGCCGACTATCCCCCTCTCGCACATCCCTGCTCGTGAGAGTCCACTGAACAACACGGGGAGATAGTACGGTGACAGAGCAAGAGGCACGGGAGGTGGCTCTTTCAAAGAGGCGAATTTCAAATCATAAGGAAACTGTTTCACGCATTTTGTAGAAAAATTACAACACTACAACTTTGCACAAATTAAAAATGAATTGCTCCCTCTCTATCTCATTCCCATCCCTTGACCCCCCACAAAGTGATGATGCCACGACTCCTGGATTGTTGTCGTGGCTGC
The DNA here is from genome assembly GCA_947311845.1 of Poa pratensis. Classification (NCBI taxonomy): domain Eukaryota; kingdom Viridiplantae; phylum Streptophyta; class Magnoliopsida; order Poales; family Poaceae; genus Poa; species Poa pratensis. Next base: position 1,926,330 of record CAMZMU010000035.1, read on the forward strand.
ATGATACCTCATCCATGCGTCGTCCAAGTCAAGCCACACTCTCGTTAAACATGTACGCTAAATTTGACTACACTAATTCTATTTACAAATTTAATTAGAACCTAAATCATGATTATGAGCGTTTACAAATTTCTTGAACAAGTCTCGAGTAAACTGTTAAGAGGAGTCATCAGACGATTTCTGTACCGTTGTTGAGTGGTCTATTCCTCCCATGGCATAAATTATTTTTAGGTTTATATGAAATTGTGGCATGACAATAATGAGTATCCCAATTCACGGACATTAAGTCATACAACACGTTACACAAAATTTGACTACTCTAATAATCTCTGCAAATCGTAGTACGATAGCACTTACCCTTTGTGATTATGTGTGTTTACAAGTTGCTTGAAGAAGCCATATGAGGGTTTTGATGTATCATATCACTTGACCATAAGTTATTGTTGTTGCTGGATGGTTTGCTCTCCGGCCCGTGCAGTAATTTATTTTTAGGACAACATGACATCATAGAAGGACGATAATAAGAAGGGCCTATAGGTATTCATCATATATATACCACCCCAACGCTCTCCATATAAGTCACCCCCAAGTTCCGTTTCCACAATTCAACCTTTTCTTACCCTTGTAATCCTGATACATGGCATCAACGACCATGAAATCACGAGAATTGTAGCATACATATAAGTAGGAAAGGAGGCGTCGGGAAACACACCGCCACTGGCTTGGCTTAATTCCTATAACACTCGGTGATGGTTGCATCTTGCATGCTAACAATTCGACCTAGTTTTCGAGTAATGCTCAGTAAAGGCTCGAAACTAAGTAGCACATGGTGCACTAGTATAGAGCGACACATTAGACACCCCTCTACGAAAACATCATGAGTTAGACCGACAGAAGAAATGAGTTATGCGTGCTTCCGCAAGAGTGCGCACGCTAGTTGATCGATGGGCCCGGCCCAATGGAAACGGAAGTCAAAATATCTCCATTGCTCATGTTATTGCCAACGGAGGTGAAAATACCTCCATATTGCGGATATTTCCACTATACCAAATTGAAGAATCACAATTCTTGTGTTACCTAATTAAGATCATAGATGCAAACCATATTGGTAGCATTTATACATAAATAAACTTATTAGCCATATGCATTAGTCATCTGATAAAAACTAGTTAGTATTAGTACAACTATTTAATATGTGCACATTGTAGTATTTGGCCGTATGTTTTTTATGGAATAAAGTTCAAATAAAAAACCAAAATAACTCATAATTAGTCCCGATTCATGGGTATTGAGTCACACGACAATTATACTAAATTTGATTACTGAAATTATCTTACACACAGCAGTATGATAGAAACTACAATTTCTGATCATGGGTGTCTAAAATTTGTTTGATGTAACTCATGATAAAAGTACTCAAGGGAGTCACGTGCGCATATTGGTGTATCATAGTAATTGACTATAAATTACTGGGTGTTGGGTAGTTCGCTCCCCCACACAACGTACGTAATTTATTTGTAGGGCGAGATGACATTGTGACATGACAATAATGACAACGATTGACCGAGATTTACCATATATATCTATGCTCTTATGCGTATGAACTCATAGACAACTTCCATTTTTCTGCTCACACATTCCTCATTCATGGCAACAACAACAAGATGAAATCCTTCCTCAAAAAAAAAAAACAACAAGATGAAATCACGAGAAGTGCACACAGAAACAACATATACCGATATACTCCTGGAACTCTTGTAATTGCGCTAAGTAGTCCTGAATAGACATGCCATGAGCAGCGGCCGCTTCTCCGTATATTGCAACAAACTCAGGATCGATAGCGACATCACCTGTGCTCGACCCCTCGGCGGTATTGGAAAACACTTTGAGCGGGGGGCACGACTGGTTTTTCTGTTCTCCGAGCTGGGGAACTGATTTCCCGCTTGCACTACTACTCTTCGACCGCTCCTTATTTGCCTGAACCGACTTGCGAATCTGGCGGTCATAGTCTGGTGTCAGACTTGGCGGGGGTTTTTCAAGGGTCTTCAACATTTTGAAGACGGCGGCCTTTTCTGCTGGGGTGGAGGGGAACTCTGCCGCTTTCGGCTTCTTCAGGCTAGCCAACCACTCTTGATGTTGGGCATTTGCGATCGCGGCACTTTCCTCCACCGTACGGTCATAAGGTCTTATGGGAAGATTCTTATGAGGTACTTTTGGGAGTGGCGACCTTTTACGTTTCGGTGATCGCTTACCCCTCATAGTACCAGCGGTGGGCGGAGACGGCTGACGCGGCGGCGGAGACGGCTGACGTGACGGCGGAGACGGCTGCGCTGGAGACTGGTGAGGCGGTGAAGAGGACTGTTGCGCTGGAGACTGGTGAGGCGGTGAAGAGGACTGTTGCGCTGGAGACTGGTGAGCAGTCGATGGCCTTGGCTGCCAGTTTGGAAGCACGATGAATTCCTTTGGCCATAGAATGGTCCCTTTCTTGGCTTCTCCAAGTTCAAGCACCTCCCCATCTTCACCTGCAGGGTGTTCCAGCTTCAGCTCCTCAAAATCTTTCATCACTTCATCCACCCCGACAACAGCGTAGCCATGTGGAACCGGAGAGAAATGGTAAGTTGGATTAGGTCCAATTGGTACGGCATAGCCGACCGCCACCTTCATGGTTAAGTTAAAAACTTTCACATGTAGCTCACAAGGTGTGCTCTCCGTGATATCATCCACTGGGTAGCGACGAAGAGGAGCCACTGTCTGTGCATCATCAGTACCATCCTGGAGCTCCGTGGAAGCCACGCTGCTTTTCCGATTCGATGGGCCGCCGGTACCATCGCATGCAGCTTCTACCATGTGCCGCTGAGATTGGCCGCTAGTACCTTACTGGCTAAGTGCGGCAATTTGATCTTTCTGCCGCTTTAATTCTTCTTCTATATTACGCAGCCGGTCTGCAGCAGCGCGTGCTTCCATTGGCTCCCTTTCCTTTCTCCTCTAATGGCTTCTATCAGGAAATTTCTTCCTCTGCTCAGGAATCGCAATTGTCTTGGACTTGGAGCCTCGTACGCCTCGTGTTCGTCTGTCATGTTCCTCATTCCCAATGGCGCGTGTGAGCTCGTCGTCCTCTCTATTGGGAATGAATTGTCCCTCTTGAACATCCTTTACTGCATTTCTAATGCCTTCGATGGGTAGTAGGGGCTTATCTTTGTGTTTTCTGTTATATATGCACTTCCCTTCTGCGTCCAATGTGCCCCCCATGCCCGTAAAACCAATTTCTTGCCCGTTTGATCCATGCGAGTGGCTCTGGAGTGATCCCTTTAGCCAGCAGGTCCGCCTCAAGTTTCTCCCACTTAGGCATGCTAAAGGCGTAGCCACCAGGCACCATAGTATGGTGGTAGATCTTTTTATCAGCATTTGTCTTATTTTTTGCAGACTTTTCCTGAGCTTCCTTTGATTTCTTGTACGCCACAAATTTTTCCCACTCGTCGCTTTTCTTCTCATACCCTTTATCGAAGTCCGGAGTCTTATTTTTCTTGACAAACTCGTTGTTCAATCTTTTCTTCCAGTTCTCGAATAGCTCGGCCATCTTCTTAAGAGCCCAGTCCTTAACTTTTTGCTCCATGTTTTGTCGGGCAATCTTTTCTGCCTCATTTGGATCCTCCTCATTTGGATCCACCTCTAGCGCCGGCAGGGTGAAATTAAGCATGAGCTTTCTCCAAAATCTTTCTTTGCCCACCTCGCCGACATATCTTACTCCTCCCTCCTTTGGCTGATGCCATTCTCGAACGGTGATCGGGATGCAGTCCCTAACAAGAACTCCGCATTGCTTTACCATTTTTTTTGCAACATCAGGGGGAGCAGTCGGTGTGCCGTCTTCAGCGACTTTTTTGATCCTGTACCTATCTTGGTCGCCCAACTTTTTGGCTGGGCCTCGTTTTGTCCTTACAGAAGATTTGCTCGATCCGGAGGGCTAAAAGAAGAAAGAGCGTTAATATATGTATATAGACAGCAGAGGCTTAATTAACTAATTTATATATGCACCTCGCCGGAGTTTGCAACATTTAATGTTCCACCGGAGCCTTCGGCTTCTCTCTCGTCGGCTTCTCCCTCGCCGACTTCTCCCTCACCCCAGCCGTCGGGTTCTTCCTCACCGGAGCCGTCTCTTCGGTTGAGAGACTCATCTCACTCACCGGAGTTGTTCAGAAACTGCGAGGTGACATCGCCAACATCTTCCGGCCCGCGGATTATATCCTCGAGGATGCAGTTTAAAATTTATTTTAAACATACATTGAAATGTCAAAATATTTGGACAAAAATTCACGCCTACATATCGACATTATATTTGCTTACAAAGTAGTTTCACGTAAAAACAACATTTTTTTGTGTGAAGATATGGTCTTGTCTTTCTTACGCATGTCATAATAAACGTCAGATTTTTACGAAACTTGGTTGCGCACACAGAATGTTGAGATGTATTCGTCGCTACAAGAAAGCGGCGATACGCCGACGGCCACCACCTACGTCGACGGATTTTTGTCGGAACCGTCGATGTAGGGGTCGAGCTGGGCTGTTCAAATTAACCGTCGGCGTATCAGGCTACGCCGATAAGTCGCCGGCGTCCGACGGCTAAGCCGTCGGCGTTCGACGAAAAAACCGTCAGATTAGCTTTTTTTTTCTATTTTTCATTTTATCAAGTAGAGTTTATCAAGTAGCAAGTTTCTTAAGCAAGTTCTGAAAACAAGTTTCTCAAGCAAATTTTAAAACAAGTTTCTCAAGCAAGTTTTTAAAACAAGTTTCTCAAGCAAGTTTCTCACATCAGGTTTCTCACGGCAGTTTTAGCAAGTCTCTCAAAGTAGCATATTTCTCAAAGGAAGTAATTATTCTAGCAATATTTATTTCATTCGTGTGGTTGTCACAATTAGTGTTGCACAAGTTTTACTCTTTATTTGTTTCTTCCAGGTAGGAGCCATAAGTAGGTGTAGTCAAGTAAATGCGCAAATTACACAACTCTTATGGTGGGTCCTAAGGCCACGTACGTACCTGAGTAAGCAAAGGAATCATTAATACATAGATGTCCCATCATAGCATTTAGTTTTAGGTTCCCTGATATGTATTCCCCCTCCTAGCAATGGTCAAATCTCACCCGTCCCGTCCCGTCCCGTCCTCCACCCAACATTACTATAACACTAGTAGAAAACTGCTTATTCCCGCCAAGCTACCACGTGCGAACAGCCAAAAATGTCCGTCATCGCTATTATCGTTGGCGAACGTCCTCTACAAGGTTCGCTCCGGCGTGCGGCGCTTTGTCGTGTCCCCCCACTCACTACCCACGTCTACGGCGGCGGCGCACAAGGCGGCGCACGCGCGCAGCAGCAGTTCGCAGAAAAACACTTAGTTTTGATAATATTTTTTTAATTCCTCAAAAGCTACTACTGGCGAACATCAATAAAACGCGCCAGCAGTAACCTTCACACACTAGTGGCGCACAACATAATATGCACGCCAGTGGTAACCTATGTACCGCTGGCGAACAGACCCTTACCACTTGCGGGCTAGCGCTGGCGGGCACACGTTCGCCAGCGGTAGCCAAAATTCATCCGCCAGCAGTAAGCTATTTGGACTAGTGTAAAATGACCACTTTATATGCATTCCCCAACATATGCGTAATAAGGAGATGTCAAGTGTTTATAAGAAGGTAAGTTCCCTAATTAAGTAATAAATAGGTTGAAACATCAATTTATTATCATGCCATTGCAAATCTTCTAAACATATATTCCCTTGTCCTATATGTAAGGCGTATAATTTTTTGATTTTTTTCCAAAACGTAGGGTGTACTAAGATTTATGGACAATTTTACCCATAAAAACAAGTATCAATCTCGAACGGAGTGATTTTCGTCTTGTTTTCATTTTCTAACTACTAAGGACCCATCTCTTTCGATTTTTAAGAAGCAAATGAGTCCACCGTATATCAAATACCCATGTCTTAATATTTATACAGAAAATTATACACCTTTCATTCAGTAACGAATGGAGTATGAAATATTCCAACTATTGATTCATACGAGGTGGCAATGATACTAGAATCCTCCTATGGGTACGTTGGAGCAACCTACCTTTAAAACTCAACGAGAACATGTTGCTTAGCTTTTTATATTTATTTGTTAGCGTCACAAAATTTGACCAGCTACTCACACACATTTCGACTTGTCATTTTCTAATACGAGAAAAGAATAAGACCTATTGAAATAATTTGAACATATTTTGTCTTTTTCAAAGTTGAGCGTCAATCATTAGAAACAAAGAAATGATGTAGTTACATGTGCTACTGTTTATCTGGTACCAATTAATCCACAACTTCATTCTTCTACTTCCTTTTCTCCCAGACAAGCTTATGCACCTCAAAGGAGTTGATCCAGCTCGACCCTCCCCAGCTCTCCTTCCCCTTCTCGCAAAACAAGACGGTGCCCATGTTCTGCCGCTTAAAAATAGTTAACGTTACAGACCATAGCGTCGGTTTCATTATATGGGCGCCAAATTACAATTCTGCGCATTACAAATCAGAACATGGTTTAGGGATCCTGCCACCACACTCCACACAGGCACTCGAGATGAAAAGGACCCCCAAGAAAGATGAACCAGAAGACATGCAGTGCAAAGACATGCTCACTGTGTGGACGGCAATTGTGACTGAAGGTATCGAAGTTAGCGATCTCCTTAAATGCACGGATAACGGAAGTAAAGAGTTGCATGTTGTTCTTACAAAGGTGAGTTCCCTAATTATCAAGTTTGGTAGTTTTCAGTCTCCATTTAACTTGGAATGTTTCCTCCCTGGTCCCTAATAACGTTCAAATAATTCATCCCATTGGTAAATCGCCATACCGTGGTACAGAAATAGGATTAGCGTGCAATTGTTGGGATTGGCTGTCTTTATCGTAGACCCGCGTGAAGGATACAACTATTATGCTGAATGATACAACTAACTTCCTATGTATATGTTGACAGCCTGGAGAAAGCAGTTCAACTTAGGACTGGCATGGACGTAAATGCTGGAAAAGGTAATTAATGCATGTATCTTTCTCATTAAGACTGCTCACAGTAGGCAGTAACGTAGAGTAGTAACATGCACATGTTACTATCCTATGTTACTATTTCTATAGTGTGAAATGTCCTATGTGTAATAACATAGAGACATTCATTTATTACTTTGTAGACTCATTTTATATTAGGAAGTGTGATGTTACGGTAACTACCTTTGCCTCTCTTTATTAATTGCATGCCACATCATCATTTTTTTTCCTATATAGCATCTATACTACTCATGTTACTTACTCCCACTAGTCAACTATGACTATTCTAAAAACATCTCCTGCGTGCAAAAAGGGAGCGCATGCCAGCAACCTATGCTACGCCCCTATATATGCCAGCAACCTATGCTCTGCCCCACCCCCTGCATATTTGCTTTGACGCGGTTCTTGTCCCCGCATCAAAAGACATAGTCGCATTAAGGCTCCTAAATACAAGCCTATCCAGATGATGTACATTGCCTGCTCTTCTCAAGTTCAGAATCATGAAGTCTCAAGCTACAAACTATCAAGGCTCTGGAATAGATAACATGAATTTTAAAAATAGTAATCCGTGCGAAACAAATACTATGGAAATAGTAATCCATCTCCCTAGTGTATGTACCCTGTCTCAGAATCGATCAGACATCTGAACTTTATGCGCACTCAGCGGCACTGCTAGATTTACCAGGGTTTCCAATAGATGTCCGGAAGTAAATTTGCTGGTTTTCTAACAAAGAGCATGCATGTTTATCTATGTAGGGGCCTAATGGGTTCGTAACAGAACCGAAATCCTGGATATGGACATGGCAGAATGAACATATATGTGTGTCTTGTGTAACAGAAAAGTCAGTAATGAGCTCGAGGATGAGGAACGCCTTCATGAAGCATGCCTTGCTCGTCATCGCAGCGAATCATCTCACTATTGTATACAAAAATTCGAAACAATGATCGCAAATTGCGACCGTAGCTTGGACTACTCTATCTCTGGCTCATTTGTACCGACATAACTTGTACTTAGCTTGTGCATCAACATGTTCACCCTCCCATGCACTGATGTCATTTGTACCATTACTGGAACTTTCATGTGTATTTATACTGTATATCACGACATTCGCTGTACTAGTTATCAATTTTAGGATCGAGGATGAACAACATCATTCAGCAGTGTGTCTTTGCGGTCCCAGTGCCCACATCTTGATAGCCAGTATCGAGCAGGTGTGGTCTCCCGGGCTCGAGGAACCAAAGCGAATTTCACCACTCGTAGATCTTTATAGATAGAATCAACGAAGTGTGCCACTATAGGCTGGGAATCGTGGAGCCTGGAATCGGACGTGCCATTCCGCGGTTTGGGCTGGCTACGGAATTATGGCCCGGAAACTTGGAGCAAGTCCACGCGCACCCCCTCGCTTGTGTCTTTCCGAGCGTTCAGCCTGGGAAAGGCACGGAATCGATCAGTCCTCGCTCGGCCCCTTGCTCGCTCGCGAAAACAAGCGCCCCTGAGCTGAATGTCGAGCGTCACACGGCAGCGCCGGCGGCCCAGGTAGCATCCTCCGCCGTCCTTCCCTCTCCTCCGAGCACCTCCTTCCTCTGTCCCTCCCCGGTGGCCTTCTCCGTTCCCATTCCCGTCTCCCCCGTGTGGCCTAACCCTAGATCGGACGGCGGTGGGATGGCACAGCGGCGGGATGGCCACGACGGCCTTCCCAGTGTGTCCTTGGAGCCGCGCCATCCTCTCTCCCTCTCTCCGTGCCTGCCTTCTCTCCATCCGATCGAGCCTCTTCTCACACTTTTTATTTTTCTTTTTCAGTTTGAAAAATGCAGATTGCTGCCAAGAGCTTGTACTAGCAGCTGATTGAAGGCATAAACATTCTCTACCCCTAGCTTGTTGAAGCAGCTAATTCGAATTTTGTAATTTTATTATGTGTGTAAAATGATATATTTCAATATTCCAATATACACATATAATTTTTGTGTGTACCTAAAAAGTTTTATATTGTCCAAACTTAACAAAACATCCAATTCCAAGTTTTGTAATCCAAACAGGAATTGGAATCACGTGCTACCCTTTGATTTCAACCATAAATTCCATACAACCAAACAGTGGAATTCGAATTGGAGCTCATTTCCTTTCCATCTAGGAAATGGAATTACTAGCCCAATTCAATTCCCAACAAACTTTTCTACATCCAAACACACGGTGTAAGTGTTCTGCCAATTGCTTCAGTGGTTAAGGTTTGGCCATTTATTAGTTAAGAACTTGAAGAGCACCTCCGGCGCCCCCAAAAGACCCATTAGGGTGCCGGAAACGTAAAACGACCACATCGGCTGTCATTGCCATCGCTCGCCGTTGGCTGGCGTGCGTCCCATACTTCGCACGCTGACTGGTGGTGCATTTCCTCCATCTGTAGGTGATTTGCGTGCGCTGCCTCAACCTCAACCTTGGCTGGCAATGTCATGGCAGATGGCATTCCGCGGTCATGAACAGGCGTGTAAAAATATGTTTTCTGCAGGTGACTTGAGGCAACACCAACTATGTAAAAATATGTTTTTTGTAAAAGTATGACCATGTAAAAATATATTTTTTTAACCGAGGCAAAAGATGTAAAAATATGCCTTCCATGTGAACCAACACCAACTTTCCGATAGGTACAGAAACCATTTGTAATTTCTGTTAACAAATGCAGCGACATACACCTTGGAGTAACAGATGCGTTGTCCATTGTATTCCTTCTACTGGCCAGAAATTTAATACTAGGAAACAGTTACCTCACAATGTTACAGGTATAATAGAGATTCTGGCTAACTAATGGATTTTCTTCTAATTGACCTCAGCCAATGTATATAATCAAAGTCAAACAAAATCCTATTGTTGCACGAAAACTAAACACCGAATACAGTATAAGGACCTGTATGAGAGATTAAGCACAAGAATTCCATGTTGATCCACAGTACATAGTTAACGGCACTAAAAGAGGAAGAGTTTAATATTTTTAGGTATTTTTATTTCAAAATGGAGGATTCCATGGCCTCTGCATCAAAATGATGCACACGACATTTTTATTATTAATAAAAGAAACCACCAAGCCATACAGAGAAATACATTGATCAGCCGGAAGCCACCACACCCACCACCAAGCAAATTCACAACACCAACATGATACGGGTCGTCTAGGCCAGGCACCATCCTGAGAAACTGCAACATTTGTTTGAAATCATCAGTACAATGCAGAAATTCACAGCCAGTCTCACATGCAAAGATACCGAAACTGAGTGCTGCTGACCTTCTTGTATCGCTCGTACGAATAGAAGCTGATGGCAGAATAAGGTAACCGATGTACAATCGTCACAAGGTTGCCTTTCCAAAACGCTCCGAAGCCTTCTTCTCGAACGATACGCGAAGCCTCGTGCCATATGCTACACTTCCTTAGAGCCGCCGCGTCTGAATGCATACCTGCCACCTGTCGGATCAGTATGTCACAAGCTTGCATAACAAATTTTTAGCATCAACATGTGGGTTGTCTGACACAAATTTAACTCTGTTGGGCTTTGCATTCAAAACAAAATCCACGCGATTGTGCAACTATGAACAGAGTATTGTACACGGATTCGCAGCCAAGGTTTATTTATTTAACTTGAGATGGTCATACTACTGCCTGTAAAACCCAATCGAGGGAGTAACCCGAGACCAGACGTGGCAGAGTAATCTAAATGAACAAATTAATGATAGTTCACTACTGTCAAGCAGGGATAAAGGTTTCGGGCAAACAGTTAAAAGTGAAGCAATGATCTATGTATATATCGCATACAGGGGTGGGGGCTAAGTTGACTACAAATCAGCGAGTGGCACAAACTCTGAATCAACTAAGGTATAATATCAACATCCAGATCCTTTCGAGACCACCCTTTATTATTACAGAACAGATTCTTCCTTCACTCTCACACTACCACTGTGTTTTTAGCTCACAATTCCTCACTAGACCAAATGCAGGGCAAGCAGAATCCCACGACGGTTAACGGGGGATTGCTCAGTGATCAAATTTCTGAACTAATCCCCCCATCCCCAGAGCACGGGCGACAAATTCGTGCCCCTCCCCTCTGAGCTCTGCGCCAATCCGTACATACAAGAGCGATGGTGAGGAGGAAACGGGGGGGTGGAGAGCCTCTGTTTCCGTACCTGGAAGAGGATGGTGAGGCGGGCGAGTGGCGCGGTGCAGGTCTTGCTGAAGGCTCCCGCGAGCCCGCCGGCCGCGAGGTGCGCCGCCGTGCCGATGTGGCGCTGCTGCTGCTCCGGGCGGCGCGCCGCCACGGAAGCGCGGCCGCCGTCCATGACCAGGCCGCCCACCCGCGCCTCCGTCTGCATCGGGGATAGGCGGCTAGGGTTCGTGTGCGTCGGCCTGCTCGGAGTTGGAAGCGGCGACGCACGGTCTGCTCCGCCTCCGCACGTTTATCTTTGCAGTATTATTTTACTGATGATGCTGGTTTTCTCATGGATGGAATTTTATTTGAGATGCTTTGGCATCTCCATTGTTTGTTTCTTGGGGCCGGGGTTTATACATTTCCTCTTCTCACCATCCATATAAGTGGAAGGAGAAAGAAAAAGGGAAAATTTTGGTTTTGTTTACACATTAGGTTTCTCCTTTGTTTCTTATGTTTAGAGTTGTGTGTGGCGTCCAATCCAATCGTCCATGTGGAAGCGGAAACATGAGCATCTCCAACCCCGCCCGGCTGAATGGGGTCGGAAGGGGATATTGCCCCCGCTGGCACCCCATCAGTCGGGACAACCTCAGAATGTGTCCCACAACCCGTTCTTCGTCCACAACTTTTGTTTTATAGCTCAATCGTGAAACAAATTCCCACGGACATGAATTTGGTTTCTTAATACTATTTTTTAGAAAAGAACTCGCCCTAAGGCTTCCGCCACCGCTTCCTTTCGAATAAAACATTCTAGACCGGCTCGAGGTGCCGCATAAATTCGGACACACCCGCCACGCAGGACCGGACTAGGTGGGTACCACTCTCCCGACACGAGAATGAGACAAACATTATTGGACGCCAAAATTCCCCTACCATTCCGCATAGTTGCGCCAATGCAAAAAAAATCCTACCAAATTCACCCCTCCATCACCGACACCGCCGAAAATCATAGTTTTCCTTCGAGGCCGACTATCCCCCTCTCGCACATCCCTGCTCGTGAGAGTCCACTGAACAACACGGGGAGATAGTACGGTGACAGAGCAAGAGGCACGGGAGGTGGCTCTTTCAAAGAGGCGAATTTCAAATCATAAGGAAACTGTTTCACGCATTTTGTAGAAAAATTACAACACTACAACTTTGCACAAATTAAAAATGAATTGCTCCCTCTCTATCTCATTCCCATCCCTTGACCCCCCACAAAGTGATGATGCCACGACTCCTGGATTGTTGTCGTGGCTGCATGATACCTCATCCATGCGTCGTCCAAGTCAAGCCACACTCTCGTTAAACATGTACGCTAAATTTGACTACACTAATTCTATTTACAAATTTAATTAGAACCTAAATCGTGATTATGAGCGTTTACAAATTTCTTGAACAAGTCTCGAGTAAACTGTTAAGAGGAGTCATCAGACGATTTCTGTACCGTTGTTGAGTGGTCTATTCCTCCCATGGCATAAATTATTTTAGGTTTATATGAAATTGTGGCATGACAATAATGAGTATCCCAATTCACGGACATTAAGTCATACAACACGTTACACAAAATTTGACTACTCTAATAATCTCTGCAAATCGTAGTACGATAGCACTTACCCTTTGTGATTATGTGTGTTTACAAGTTGCTTGAAGAAGCCATATGAGGGTTTTGATGTATCATATCACTTGACCATAAGTTATTGTTGTTGCTGGATGGTTTGCTCTCCGGCCCGTGCAGTAATTTATTTTTAGGACAACATGACATCATAGAAGGACGATAATAAGAAGGGCCTATAGGTATTCATCATATATATACCACCCCAACGCTCTCCATATAAGTCACCCCCAAGTTCCGTTTCCACAATTCAACCTTTTCTTACCCTTGTAATCCTGATACATGGCATCAACGACCATGAAATCACGAGAATTGTAGCATACATATAAGTAGGAAAGGAGGCGTCGGGAAACACACCGCCACTGGCTTGGCTTAATTCCTATAACACTCGGTGATGGTTGCATCTTGCATGCTAACAATTCGACCTAGTTTTCGAGTAATGCTCAGTAAAGGCTCGAAACTAAGTAGCACATGGTGCACTAGTATAGAGCGACACATTAGACACCCCTCTACGAAAACATCATGAGTTAGACCGACAGAAGAAATGAGTTATGCGTGCTTCCGCAAGAGTGCGCACGCTAGTTGATCGATGGGCCCGGCCCAATGGAAACGGAAGTCAAAATATCTCCATTGCTCATGTTATTGCCAACGGAGGTGAAAATACCTCCATATTGCGGATATTTCCACTATACCAAATTGAAGAATCACAATTCTTGTGTTACCTAATTAAGATCATAGATGCAAACCATATTGGTAGCATTTATACATAAATAAACTTATTAGCCATATGCATTAGTCATCTGATAAAAACTAGTTAGTATTAGTACAACTATTTAATATGTGCACATTGTAGTATTTGGCCGTATGTTTTTTATGGAATAAAGTTCAAATAAAAAACCAAAATAACTCATAATTAGTCCCGATTCATGGGTATTGAGTCACACGACAATTATACTAAATTTGATTACTGAAATTATCTTACACACAGCAGTATGATAGAAACTACAATTTCTGATCATGGGTGTCTAAAATTTGTTTGATGTAACTCATGATAAAAGTACTCAAGGGAGTCACGTGCGCATATTGGTGTATCATAGTAATTGACTATAAATTACTGGGTGTTGGGTAGTTCGCTCCCCCACACAACGTACGTAATTTATTTGTAGGGCGAGATGACATTGTGACATGACAATAATGACAACGATTGACCGAGATTTACCATATATATCTATGCTCTTATGCGTATGAACTCATAGACAACTTCCATTTTTCTGCTCACACATTCCTCATTCATGGCAACAACAACAAGATGAAATCCTTCCTCAAAAAAAAAAAAACAACAAGATGAAATCACGAGAAGTGCACACAGAAACAATATATACCGATATACTCCTATGTAGGAAAAGGAGGCATCCGGAAGTACACCACCACGGAGTGAGATTTAGATTCGTAGGACTCGGCTGTGGGTGCACCCTACATGCTAGATATTCACCCCATTTGCCCAGGAAGGCTCTGTCCCGAGAGGCAGATGAGTAGCGTAGAATGGTGGAGGCACCACTTAAGACCAGATCAATGTTGACTATCATATAGATAATGAGGTTCCATGACGATGGATTGATGTGCCAAATATAAACATGTAGGCCACTGGGAGGAATTACGGTCCGGTATTTTTGCCCGACATGTTTTGTTGTTTCGTCGTGTTTTCAGCAGGACGTCCGACCCTCCGTAAATCTGCGCGATAGTTTTGACTAATTAACGACGATCCAAGCGGGCCCGTAATAGAATATTAGTGCTGATGTGAATGTGGAATACTTCAGCAATTTTGCATGCAATTGTGGTGACTAATCTTGGCGGCATCAAACTAGGTTGATCTCTTGAATGAGATATCGACGCTGCACATGTTTCATACAGCGCGTCGGCAGGCCAGTAGCTTTATCCGGCACGGGACATAGTCAGAAAGCCCAAAATCTTATACGCCTAGGCCCACCCGCGTAGCTACAAAGCTAAAATGCGCTCACGCATAAGGCCAAGTATTGGAGCCTAAAATAAATGGCCGAAATTAGCAAACAATAAGTAAATTGCGGTTTGAAGTGTGCTAGAACCATCGTCATTGTCATGACTCACGAGAGTCTTGTCGTTCCCCTCCCCTCGGTCGTTCTCTAGCATGTACAATAGGGTGACGTCAGCCTTGTATTAGCGTTTACACGTAGGATATTTGCCTCGTTGGAAGAGAGAGAATGAAGAAAAGGGAGGCTGTCTTCCCTTAGCTAAGAGATGATCCCTTACGAAATAAGAGAAGACTAATTTCATCTTTGTACAATTTGTCGTTCCCTTAGAAATATAATTTTCTACTTAAATATAATTAATTCTCATTAATTGGTAGGGATGGCAATAAGAGGTAATGCATTGTACAACTTATAATTTTCCTTCTCTAAATGACGTGGATAGCTAAGGGAAGACGCGATCTTCTCTACCATTGTACATGCCCTTAGCACCATGAGGTGAGAGGAACCTCATGTGCTTCTAGTCGTCTCAAACGTATTAAGTACAATGATTTTGTGATGTTTGACGACACCACTCTGCTGGTGGGTGCGATGCCTTCGATAAGGTCTCCGGTTCTTCCCTGCTGTGGCGGTACTTTACCGGGCGGTGCCAGACCTACCAATTCTTTCTATCTGTATATTTTCCTTCCGATCTTGTGGATTTAGGATATGTAAAAGGACATCTCTATCGCTAAGTTGGTTTTGGTGTTCATAACATATGATTAGAGGAACAATCATTTTGATGAGCTGTATGATTAAGACATATGTCAAGTGGAGAGAGGTGCATGACGGATTGGGACCACCATAATCTACAAAGGGAAAAGAGGCTAAGTATTCATTTTACGCATTCTCTTATAACTTATTAAGTCGTATGAAAATCATCACGAGCAAGCTTGTTGAATTCGTTGGGATGACATACTTGACCTACACTTCAAGGCGTAGGAATAGGCACTGATGAGACATATGTCAAGGTGGAGCTATGTGAAGTCTTGGACCGCGAGTTGGCACTGATTATACGTGAAGAATTTTTAGTTTTGGGTTGAGGCCCATCAACGGTCTTGGGCCGGGAGCATCTACGGGATTCTTTGGTGCTGTCCCCATTTTGCATTTGGAGGCCACTAGTATGAATTTAACTAGTCACCTTTTCACCACTATAATTAATTGTTAACTCCTTCTAAAAAAAGAATTAATTGTTAACGGACTATGGGCTTGTTTGTTTGGCTTTGTATGTGCTTTCCACAAAAAAATCTAGGCAAACAAAACAAACATATGGGCTACGCGTTAGGCTCTAACCGACGCACCTCCGTTTCATTCAGACTAAAAAAAGCACCTCCGAAGGTGCTTACCGATCTTCTTGAGCGAACTGCCGAACCGCTACACAGATTTTCCCATTTCCTTCATCAAAATTAAAGGAGACTGCCATTGAAGGCCTTCTGCAACTGCCACCCGAGAGGCCCGTCTCGTACCGCGTAATAGGAAAAAAACCATGCGGTCGACCTTGTTCCTAGCCGAGTCCACGACCTCACCTTCTAGGTTTCCAACGCCGCCATTCCAGGACGGCCATTGGATCTCCTCCCGCACATCTCTCCTTCACCGTCATGGCTCGTCCCCGACCTCGTTCCTATGCACCACCGTGTGCTCGGCCTCGAGCTACTCGGCCCCAGCCACTCCTCTTGTTCCTTGGTCGTCACTGTCTATGATTCGCTCGTCCCCTAGTGTCGTAATCCGCCTCGTGCCGCCCCAGATCAACCAGGCTGCCGAATCGCGTTGCCGAATTCCTCATCATTTGTAGGACCAGGATTTCAGTTTCGTATTAGACCAGGACTTTGATCGGTCATGCATCTCCTCTTGTAGCCGCCTGATCCTTCCGTGTTGAAGTAGTCAGTCTTAACTTTGCCTCTTGATGACGTGCAACACATGTTCATTGGGAGACTTCAAGAGGAAGGTATGAAGCAGTGCAGCAGTAAGTTTTCCCTCGGTATGAAACCAAGGTTTATCGAACCAGTAGGAGCAGTAGCACTTCAGAAGCTTGTCAGTGGCGCCGTTACTCGATCACCGACGTGTAATCTGCACACAACACAATCAAACTAATTTGCCCCAACGAAACAGGAAGGTTGTCATTCTCCCCGGCTTGCTGAAAACAAAGGATTAAACTATGGTGTGGAAAACAGTGTTTAATTGCAGAAAATAAAAGAGAACAATGATTGCAGTTGGTGGTTTTATCAATGTAAAAGAATGGACCAGGGTCCACAGTTCACTAGTGGTGTCTCTCCATAAAAATAAACGACATGTTGGGTAAACAAATTACAGCTGAGTAATTGATAAAATATTGAGCGCATGACAATGCATATATATAACAAGATGACTACCATGATATTTAATTGGGCATTACGACAAAATACATAGACCGTTATCCAACCGCATCTATGACTAATAATCCACCTTCAGGTTGACTTCCGTGTTCCCCGTTGATATTAAGTTGCAAGCAACGGATAATCGCATTAAGCAATGTGCGTAAAGTAAAAAGTACATATGACCGTGGACATAGCATTGTTATGTTACCTCTAGTAGCAACAGCACATCCACAACCTTAGGCATTGTTGTCACTCGCCCAGATTACTGGAGACTGAACCCACTATCTAGCATAAATACTCCCTCTTGGAGTTACAAGCATCTACTCGGCCAAAGCATCTACTAGTAACGGAGAGCATGCAAGATCATAAATAACATGTATCATAGATTAATAATCAATTTGATCATAGTATTCAATATTCATCGGATCCCAGCAAACACAACATGTAGCATTACAATAAGATGATTTTGATCATGTTAGGCAGCTCACAAGATCTAAACATGATGGCACAAAGTGGAGAGACAACTATCTAGCTACTGCTATGGACCCGTAGTTCAAGGATGAACTACTCACGCATCACTCCGGAGGCGGGAATGGTGATGTAGAGCCCTCCGGTGATGATTCCCGTCTCCGGCAGGGTGCCGGGAAGAGGTTCTGGACCCTCCCGAGCTAGGGTTGACGACGGCGCGCCTCTGGAACTTTTCGTGGAATATGACTCGGGTATCTAGGATTTTTGCATCGGGGGAATAAGTAGGCGAAAGGGCGGCGGCTGGAGAGCCCCGAGGGGCCCACACCACCCTAGGGCGCGGCCCCACCTCTAGACGTGTTGAGGGGGCGTGTGGAGCCTCCCTGGCTCTTCTCCGTCTCCCCTTTGGACTCCGTGTGTGTGATGAAATAGGGACCTCCGTAAATTTTCGTCCAATTCCGAGAATATTTCCAGACTAGCTTTTCTGGAATACAAAAACAGCAGAAAACAGGAACTGGCACTGTGGCATCTTGTTAATAGGTTAGTCCCAAAAAATATATAAAATGATGTAAAGTGGATGCAAAACATGTAACAATTGGTATAATATCAACATGGAACATCAAAAATTATAGATACGTTTGAGACGTATCAGCATCCCCAAGCTTAGTTCCTGCTCGTCCTCGAGTAGGTAAACGATAAAACAATATAATTTTTGAGGTGACATGCTACCATCATAATCTTGATCATATAGTATTGTAAGGCACATGTAAATGAATGAAGTGATCCAAGTCAATGGTCTATAGTTTGCTATCAAATAGATAATGAGTAAACAATTGAATCACACAAGCTAAACTTTTCATGAATAGTACTTTGGAGACAATGCATCCACAGGTTCACATAAGAGTTAACTCATAAAGCAATAGATTCTAACAAAAGGTATTTAACCAACACAAAGGAAGATTTAAGTTTCAGCATTTGCTTCAACTTTCAACATATTTATCTCATGGATATTGTCAACACAAAGCAATATAATAAGTCCAATATGTAGCATATAACAAATGTTGTATCAAAGTTGACACTAGTGTTTGCTTGTGGAAGATAGAAAGAATAGGAAAACTGACTCAACATAAAAGTAAAAGAAAGGCCCTTCGCAGAGGGAAGCAGGGATTAAATCATGTGCTAGAGCTTTTTAGTTTTTGAAATCATATAGAGAGTAAAAATTAAGTTTTGAGAGGTGTTTGTTAATTGTCAACGAATGCAGCAGATGAAAACAGTATTCTCCCTATCAAACAGACTTTTAAGAGCGGCTCCCATGAAGGACGTTATTTCTACCAGCAAGGCAGATCATCTCTCTTTCTCTTTTGTTTACACATGCAGATGTTTCACTGAGTAATCAGTTGACAAAATGTGAAGAGAATTAAGCGGTTAAAGTTGTAATTAATTGGGACTGGGCACCCCGTTGCCAGCTCTTTTTGCAAAATTAATAGATAAGCGGATGTATATGCCGCTAGTCTGGTGGTAAAGTCTGTTTGACAAGTGAATAAAGAATAACCCACTACTTCCTCATGAGCTAGTAAACATTGACACAAAAAGGAATATAACAGTTTTGAATAATTTAAAGGTAGCACATGAAAAATTTACTTGGAGTGGCAAGGAAATACCACATATAGGTAGTTATGGTGGACACAAATGGCATGGATTTTGGCTCAAGGATTTGGATGCACGAGAAGCATTCCCTCTCAGTACAGAGTTTAGGCTAGCAAGGTTATGTAAGCAAACAAGAATATCAACCGGTACACCAAGTTTTATATGACAACATATTGCAAACATTATAAGACTTCACACCGTCTTCCTTGTTAACCAAACCCTTTTATTAGAAAATATCTAGACCTTAGAGATACCACTCATGCAAACCAAATTTCAACAAGCTTTACTGTAGTTCTTCACTAATGGGCTTAACTTACATGATGCAAAAGTTTAATCATGATCTACTTGTTAACTCAAAACAATTGACAAGTATCAAATTATCCAAATTAGTGATCTACAAGAATATGCAAGTCTTTTCCATTATACCATTTACCACATGCAACATTTTCTGTTCCAACCAAACACCAATCAATTTATTTCAATAACTCTCCAAACAAGTAAAAGTGAAGCAAGAGAGTACTTTCTTTAAAAGAACTAATAGCTCTGACAAGAGATACATGAAAACAAGAGCTAAAAGCTAAACAGCGCTAGATATGAATACTCAACAAATATAAGTGAAGAATAAGAGTATTCTCATGAAAAAGCGGAGCGTGTCTCTCTCCCAATCAAGAATGCTAGGATCCAATCAAGTTGATCACAAAATAAAAATAAATACTGAAAATAAAAGCACACAGACGCTCCAAGAATAGCACATATGATGTGAAAGAATAAAAATATAGTTTCACTAGAGATGACCTGATAATTTTGCCGATGAAGAAGGGATGCCTTGGGCATCCCAAAGCTTAGACGCTTGAGTCTTCTTGAAATATGCTGGGAGATCCATGGGAGCCTCTCCAAGCTTAAGCTTTTCACTCTTTTTGATCCTATTATATCACTCTTCTCTCTTGACCCTTGAAAACTTTCGTCACACCAAACTCAAAGTAAATCTCATTAGAGGGTTAGTACATAATCAAAAACTCACATGTTCTATAAAGACGCAATATGACTGTTACTTTAAACATTAGCTACTGCCACTGATGTTATGTGAAGCTCTTCCACCCAAAAAAATTTCACTCAACACTAGTAAAAGAGAGAATGCAAAATAAAAGACATAATCTGTCTAAAACAGAACAGTCCGCAAAGACGAATTTTTTCGAGGCACTTACGACGCTCAGATCGAAAAACTTTGAACTAACAAAAGTTGCACAAATACATAAGGATTACGCACAAAAATTTAAGATTTAATTCAAATTCTGGTGATTTTAGAGAATTAATACGGTGAACAGCAGAAATCTGTTTCTGCGCAGCAATCAAAATTTAGCATCATCTTATCATTAGAGACTACTCTTGGCACAACAATGGAAAAAGGTAAGATAGAAAGGAGTTGCTACAGAAGTAAACACCCTCCTTGACTCAATAAAAAAATTTGCAGAAATAAAAATAATAGGTTGCCTCCCACAGGCGGTTTTCTTTAACGCCTTTTAGCTAGGCATAGTGATCAGTGATTTTTATGATGCTCCCATAAAGATGAGAGTTGTAACATAAAAAGAGAGCATCAAGAAGCACATATAAAACATGTTTAAATATAACACTCTTTCTATGCATAGGAGCCTTATAAGAAAACAAATCAATGTAGCACAAAGAGACTGACGTAGGAAACCAAAATAAGTGCAGCTTCAAAACTTTCAACATAAAGAGAGGAGACTTAACATTACGGAGATATATGAAACCGTGTCTCCCTCTCACATAATGACCAGTAGGTTTTAACGAAACCATCATATAAAAGTAACACAAGATAAAGCTCAAAACTTTCATCATAAAGAGAGAAAATTTAATAACATGAAGATTTCTATAACCCTATTTTCCTCTCTCAAAATAATTTTCAGTAGTATCATGAATTGACTCAACAATATAGTTATCACATAAAGCATTCTTATTATGATCCACATGCATAAAAGTATCATTACTCTCCACACAAGCATAATAAATTTCATCAGTAATAGTGGGAGTAAAACTAGCACATCCATCATTATAATCATCATAAATTAGAGGCAAAGTATCATCAAAGCAAATTTCCTCCTCCAAAGTTAGGGGACTAAGAATAATATTTTCATCAAACCCAGCTTCCCCAAGCTTAGAGCTTTCCATGGTATTAGCAATAATGGTGTTCACAGAATGTATGCTAATAACATTGCTTCTATCATGATTGTTATGCAAATAAATTTCCATTGGCTTTTTAATTTTCTCTTCAAACACCTCATGTCCCAACTCAAGATAAATTTAATAAACCTCTCTCATGTTGTTTTCAGCCATAGGACTAGTTTTAAGGAAAGTAACCATTGATAGCAAGTAAAGAGCTAGACATAATAACTCAGCAAGACAATAACAAAGTAATGAGATTGGAAGCGTGAGACTCCCCTTGCAGAAGTCTGCTGACTCCCCGGCAACGGCGCTAGAAAATGTGCTGTTGTAGGGAGTTTGCAGAGCTTCCTGAAATACTTCTACTCCTCGGCAACGACGCCAGAAAATGTGCTTGATGACGTGCAACACACGTTCGTTGGGAGACCCCAAGAGGAAGTTATGAAGCAGTGCAGCAGTAAGTTTTACCTCAGTATGAAACCAACGTTTATCGAACCAGTAGGAGCAGTAGCACTCCAGAAGGTTGTCAATGGCGCCGTTACTCGATCACCGACGTGGAATCTTCACACAATACAATCAAACTACTTTGCCCCAACGAAACAGCAAGGTTGTCAATCTCCCGGGATTGCTGAAAACAAATGATTAAACGTATGGTGTGGCAAACAGTGTTTAATTGCAGAAAGTAAAAGAGAACAATGATTGTAGTTGGTGGTTTTATCAATGTAAAAGAATGGACCAGGTCCACAGTTCACTAGTGGTGTCTCTCCATAAAAATAAACGACATGTTGGGTAAACAAATTACAGCTGAGCAATTGATAAAATATTGAGCGCATGACAATGCATATATATAACAAGATGACTACTATGATATTTAATTGGGTATTACGACAAAATATATAGACCGTTATTCAACCGCATCTATGACTAATAATCCACCTTCAAGTTGACTTCCATGTTCCCTGTTGGTATTAAATTGTAAGCAACGGATAATCGCATTAAGCAATGTGCGTAAAGTAAACAAGTACATATGATCGTGGACATAGCATTGTTATGTTACCCCTAGTAGCGACAACACATCCACAACATTAGGCGTTGCTGTCACTCGCCCAGATTACTGGAGACTGAACCCACTATCTAGCATAAATACTTCCTTTTGGAGTTACAATCATCTACTCGGCCAAAGCATCTACTAGTAACGGAGAGCATGCAAGATCAGAAATAACATGTATCATAGATTAATAATCAACTTGATCATAGTATTCAATATTCATCGGATTCCAGCAAACACAACATGTAGCATTACAATAAGATGATTTTGATCATGTTAGGCAGCTCACAGCACTAGTAGGAAAACGTCTTTTAGTGGCGCACCTTTTTGGAATTCTGTGGCGCACCCGCAACTTTGCTGGGTGCGCCACAGAATCGTCGCCACAAAAATTTAATTTTGTGGCGCACCGGCCCCGTGCGCCACAGAAAGCACCCAATTTGTGGCGCACTGCGAACATGCGCCACAAAATGTATTTTTTAGTTTTAAAAAAAATGTCGGGCCACCGATCCCCACGAGATCCTCCGAGCGCCGCCGCCGGGCCAGACCCCCTGCGCCACGTCCCGTCGGTGAGACCTCATGCGCCGCTGCTGCCGGGACGGACCCCCTGTGCCCCTCCGGCGCCGGGACGGACCCCCTGCGTGGGCCGCGGCCGCCGGGACGGCTCCCCTCTCCTGGCCGCGCTGTGCTCTGGCAGCACCCGTCGTCTCCCCGGCACGACCCCGGAAGCGCGCACGCGGACGGCCGGCACACCGACATGCAACCCGTGACGTAGTACCCGCCATCTTCAACGAAGTAGGCCAGGTCCGGGCAGACGGTCGCCACAAACTTGCTCTTCATGGAGAAGAGGAAGGCGCTGCCGTTGAGGCCCATGGGGTACTCCCGACGGCCGAGAACACGGTCGGAGGCACGGTCGTAGCAGGCGCGGCTGGCGTTGAGCAGCACGGTGGCCTCCACTGTGGCGTTGAGCAGCGGGATGAGGAGGTGGGCGCTGCTCCGCCATCTCCGCCTGCGTCGCGCTCTGCGTCTTCGAGGAGCCAAGCTGCACGCCAGACGCCGCCGCCGCCTCCATCTCGCGGCTTAGAGGAGCTCCGGCGAGGTAACCGATGGGCTGTGCGGGTTAGGTGCGGTCCGTGTGTGCAGGTGCCTCGTGCGTGGTGTGCGTAAAGGATAAGAAAAAAGAAAGAAAAAGAGAGGAGAACGAACAAGAAAACGAGTGGACAGGAGTAGCTGATGGTAAAGGATAAGGCAGCAACGTGGGTGCCTCGTGCGTGGTGTGCGTGAGTGTGTCCCGTGGGTTTGACCAGCGGAGGGATCTAGATCTGGGTTTGAAATTTTCTGTGGCGCACGAAAACAACATGCGCCACGGAATTGTGTATATCTGTGGCACACCCAGTCCCGTGCGCCACAGAATGTGGCTTTCTGTGGCGCATATAAAGCATGCACCATAGAAAGCCATATTTCTGTGGCGCATTTGGGTTTCGTGCGCCACAAAATTCCAAATTTCTGTGACGCATGCAAAACAATGCGCCACAGAAATAATTTTTGTGGCGCACGCCAAATTCGTGCGCCACAAAAAGTGATCCACAGAAAGGCAGTTTCCTACTAGTGCAAGATCTAAACATGATGGCACAAAGTGGAGAGACAACCATCTAGCTACTGCTATGGACCCGTAGTTCAAGGATGAACTTCTCACGCATCACTTCGGAGGCGGGCATGGTGATGTAGAGCCCTCCGGTGATGATTCCCGTCTCCGGCAGGGTGCCGGGAATAGGTTCGGGACCCTCCCGAGCTAGGGTTGATGACGGCGGCGACTCTGGAACTTTTTGTGGAATATGACTCGGGTATCTAGGGTTTTTGCATCGGGGGAATAAGTAGGCGAAAGGGCGGCGGGTGGAGAGCCCTGAGGGGCCCACACCACCCTAGGGCGCGGCCCCACCTCTGGCCGCGCCGAGGGGGCGTGTGGAGCCTCCCTGGCTCTTCTCCCTCTCCCCTTTGGACTCCGTGTGTGTGTCGATGAAATAGGGACCTCCGTAAATTTTCGTCCAATTCCGAGAATATATCCAGACTAGCTTTTCTGGAATACAAAAACAGCAGAAAACATGAACTGGCACTGTGGCATCTTGTTAATAGGTTAGTCCCAAAAAATGTATAAAACTGATGTAAAGTGGATGCAAAACATGTAACAATTGGTATAATATCAACATGGAACATCAAAAATTATAGATACATTTGACACGTATCAACTCTCGGATGTTTTATGGGCTTTCGGCTTTCACCATTCAGCCATGGATGCTTTAGCGAGTGAACTAGGTTTTTATTTGAGAGCGAACTAGGTTTTTAGTGGTATTCCTTCTGCTTGACATTGCTGATGAATCTCCAGGTTGCAGCATTTCTCTGTAGATGGCCCACCGTCTGGCTCCTCCTGAAATCGGCTGACGTGGGGTTACCGCATCAAATCCCATGGTTAGATAACTAGGATTTCGTTTAAATCGAGAAAGATGGTAGCGCTGTTGGAATCGTCGGCTGACAAGTAAGGATTTACACAGGTTAAGGCCCCCGGAGGGCAATACCTACTGCATGCTTGCTTGTCTGGATATTGATATCGAAGTGTGTACAGGTTACAATGACACCTCGACGAGATGCAATCTCGCTAGGGTTTGGTGTATGGATGAAAGCGTGCCCTGATCGGCGGCCCTCCCAACCTTTATATAGGAGGCTGGGTCTCGAGAGTTCGCATCCGATCAGGTTTACAAGTAAGGTAGGTTCCTACCGCTACAGGCTACGCCTGCCTTGGGGCGTACTCATTGCTGTTGGGCCTTCTTCTTTGGCCATCCTTGCGGGCTATAAACGGACCTCTTGATGGGCCACAGCCAAACCGTGCACCAGGTATGATCATGATAGGTCACCCGAAGGGCATGCCAACGTCACTGGCCCAATGCCAAACTCGTCTACATGGTCCTTAGTCACATGCAGGTTTTCCCCACATAAGTCGACTACCTGCCAGAAAAATTGGTGCTAACACATGCCCTGTTTCTTAATAAAGCTTGCATATTAGAAAATAATCATGCAGATTGTCAGTCTTATGGCGATGCTTAAGCATATCGGCCATACGTATGCCTTAAGCGGATTAACACACACTTAGGTGAATTTTTTTAGGATATTGTCCATTGTATACACATTACATAAAGGCCAACTTGCCTGTCAATAATATTCATTCTCAGCATTCCTTGTATACATAGTACAACACAAACCGGTACATTTGCTGAACGATGGTGTTTTTCACAATACAACCTTGTGTAGTACACAAAAGACTACACCAAAGAGATGAATGTAAAGTTATGAAGTTTCTTAAATTTGGCACCGAGAGTTTGTGTCGAACAGATAATAGAAGCCGGTTCGCTAAAGCTTGGAAGCTCTGACCTTGTCAATGAGCTCTCTCCGCAAAATCTTTCCTGCAGCTGACTTTGGCACGCTGTCCACAAAGGTAACCCTCTTCAGCCTTTTAGTACGCGACCTGAAATATTATACAAGTTCAAAAATGGCAAGTGCATTAGCATGGAAGTTGACGCGAGGAACAAATCATATTTATTTGCACATTCAAGGGTAGCATGTTTCAAGGGCAATGGAGGTGTGCTGCTATTTGAGTTAGAGGTGGAGGACTCCACTTCACACTTTTGAAAGGTGCATGTGCTGTCAGCCTCACCTCTTTTTCAATAAATTTTTGGACATGGACCTCAGTCAATGAACTAGAAGCTAGGTGAGCGCACAACATAGGCAATAGGAACTTCACCGGCTTCGGCATCAGGAAACCTAGGAAACCAGTTGAGCTCAAGGTTAGAAACCGAGAACACTTTTACTCAAAAGTTAGTAGGAACAACTAAATTGTGGAAGGTGCAGCTTACGGGATAACGACAGCATCTAGGATCTCTGGATGAGATACAAGTAACCCTTCAATCTCAGCAGGTGCGATCTACCAGTTAAAAAACAAAAGTTCAGAGGCTAGTGTGAAAAGATGGATTCTTTGGCTATAACACAACAAGGCTAGTATTCAGAAAAAACACATGAACCCCATTCTTAAGTTCAGAAACATATGTCCCTTTGTATAATGACAACAAAAACAGGTATTTTCAGTGAAACTTATAAGCTCATCATGCACGATCTGTTCTTCCTATTTACAGGTTACATTTTGTAATAAAGAAATGATTAGCACTTTTATACGCTACTTTGCCACGGATCAAAGAGTCGCTGAGGACCGGAAGGGGTACCTGGAAACCTTTATACTTAATCAGCTCTTTAAGTCTATCAACAACATAAAGCTGGCCTTCTTCGTCAAAGTATCCAAGATCACCAGTATGCAACCACCCTTGCTTGACTGTAAAATCAGTGGCTTGCACATTGTTGAAGTACCCTACAGAAATTGACTCAACTAAGTACAAGTGTCGGCCCTATAAGTAGTAGAAATATAAATGATGGCTTGATGATCACATTAAAGAAACTTAGTAGGCCGTGGTAAACTGTGCATTGTCAATAAACATGTAAAAGAATAGTATTTTCCTTTTTTAAATGAAAATAATATAAATCCCTAAATTCCATTTACGATGAGGTTTGTATTATGCAATAGTTAAACAATCTAATGATGCATGATATCTTTGGAATGAGCTCTTGTTTGTCCTCAAAAGACAGTGAAGAAGAAGTAGATTTCACCTTGCATTATGTGTGGTCCGCGGAGACAAATCTCTCCTAACTGATTCGGTGGAAGATGCTTTTTCGTCTCTACATCGACAATTTTTCCTTCAAAACCACTGACAAGCCCTCCAGTTGATCCAAATCGACGAACCTTTCCCTTTTCTGGGAATTCAAGCGATATAATCCCACATGTCTCGGTCATACCATAGCCCTGCCAGAGGAGCACAACATGCGGTACAACATTAGAATATAATTTAGCTTGCTGATGAGTTATTATACAGCTTATGGACTTCAAATGATTAACTCCCGTTGCAATCTGAAGATAAACGCCTTGCGTGTAGGCCATCTATACATGTTATCTTTATGGGGAGCACATATTTATGTACCCAAGTTGCTCTTTTTATACTAACATAATATAGAATTTTGTGATTGCATAGCAACGTTAGTGGACAGACAAAAGTTGACTTTAGCATTTTTTAATCAAAAGGAATAGTTGACTTTGGCATTAAAGTTAGAACAGCCCTGGATTAGTGAAAATTGATGTCCGTGGATAATTATGTGTGGTAATAGCGAATCACAATACATGGAAAAATATTTGTAACTCCATAATTTTTTTGGCAATCTTGTGCCCTAGATAAATTGAGTTGTATTAGCAGACAGGATCTTGGAACCTCTCACATCCAAATGTCACTCTCCAGTTTCCAACGGCAAATCAAGTTGGACAGGACAGATTAGCTGTTTTCAGATTGCAAATCAAGTTGAACAGGACAAATTAGCCGTTTTCAGATTGTGCTACTCCAAATTTAAAAGGTGCTGAATTACCTGAACAATGTCGGCGTGGGGGAAGTTCCTGGCGACGACCTCCATGACGTCCTTGCCGAGCGGCGCCGCGCCGGAGGCGATGGTCCTGACCGAGCTGAGGTCGTATTTCCCATCCATACCCATCTTGGCGAGCGCGATCATCACTGGCGGCACACATAGGATGTCGGTGACGTGGTGCTGCTCCACTGCCCGCATGAGGGCGTCCATGGCGAAGGCGGACATGACGACGACAGCGTTGCCGCGCTGCAGCTGGCTGAAGGTGATGACGGAGAGGCCGAAGATGTGGAACATGGGGAGGAAGCATAGAAAGACGTTTCGCCCCTCCCCGCGCTGCTCCTGGTCGTAGGTGAAAATGGTGGACGCCGCGATGAAGTTGCGGTGCGTGAGGATGACCCCCTTGCTCTCTCCCGTGGTGCCGGAGGAGTAGAGCAGCGCGGCCGTGTCGCTCTGGGTGGTGGGCGGGCGGCGGTAGTCGGTTTCTTCAACGCCGGAGACGAGATCGGAGTAGAACGTGACGTTGGGCGCCGAAGATGTGGCGGCATGAGGTGGGTCGTCGAGGAGGATGACGGGAGGTTGAGGTGGGAGACGGCGGCGAGGAGGCCGGGGACGGTGATGACGAGCGTGACCCGTGCGTCGGCGGCCTGCTTGGCGACCTCCCTCGGGGTGTAGGCCGGGTTGGCGGTGGTGGGGACGGCGCCGAGGGCCGTGGCGGAGAAGAAGCAGACTGGGTAGAGGACACAGTTGGGCGCAAGGAGGAGCGCGGCGTCGCCTCGGCGCACCCCCGCGCGAGTGGACAGCGCGACGGCGGTGGAGCGGACCGCCGAGCGAAGGGCGGCGAAGGTGAGTGACTGGCCAGTGGCGGCGTCGACGAGAGCCAGCGCGCCGGAATAGAAGGTCCGTGATGGAGAGTCCCGGCTCGGACGGGATCGACGCGGCTGGGCGCAGCGACCGGTACACGCCGTCTGCGCTGTAGCCGGCCGCCGGCACCGCCGTGGATGTACTTGCCGCCATAAGTTGGACCCGCTGCTTCTTCGTTCTTCTCGTGTTGGGTGTTTGTGTTGTCAGTTGTGCGCTTGCGATTTTGGCTGATCGATCGTGATGTGTGATGCTGCATGAATTATAGACGCCACCCCGCCAATGGTATCAAAGTCCATGTGACTGACCGAGAGGGAAGACCTCATCTGCCGATCAAGTCTTCATGAATATGTATTAGCTACTTGCTGTTGCATAAAAGACTTCATCCGCCAATTACTTCATATGTATTACTCCCTCCGTTCCAAATTACTTGTCTTTCATTTGTCCACATGTGGATGTATCTATACTTGTCACAAGACAAGTATAGATACATCCACATGTGGACAAATAAAAGACAAGTAATTTGGAACGGAGGAAGTAGCTGCTAACTGTTGCATTCATAAAAATAAAAATAGTTGCTATGTATTTATCCATCAGAATATTAAATAAATCTTTACAAACATTCCATGTTTGTGTCTGTACGTCTGATTTAGAAACGGTAGGTGAGGTCTGTGGATGGTTATGTGTGTCATCTGTCATGCGAGCTGGAAGAGAAGAGGCACCGAAAAAACATAAATATTTGTTTCCGTGTAGTCGAAATGTATGCGGCATGCATGCCCGCATGCCCTGTGCCTATCGGCTGGGTGCTATATAGTACTCCCTCCGTTCCAAATTAGTTGTCTTCCATTTGCCAAAAAGTGGATGTATCTATACTTATAACATGTCTAGATACATCCACTTTTTGGCAAATGGAAGACAACTAATTTGGAACGGAGGGAGTATATACTAGGGTTAGTCGCATACTCAAGATAGGGTAGGGGCAAGGGTGCAAGACAGACGTGTTATGGCTTTTTGTTGGAGGTTCCCGAAGGTCTATGGGAACGTTTAATGGAATGAAAAATGGGAATTTATCATCATACCCTTCGACTTGTTTTAGGAGGCCGGGAACATGCTACACGATTTGAAATCGTGTATAAGGTAGGTCAATAAATCTAGTCTCTCCCTGCTCCTCTCTTCGATTGTGTATAAGGTATGTGGTCATTTCTTTGTTACTTCACAAATATGTTTTTTTTTTGCGAAACACAGTACAACGCAGACGCTCAGAACACGTGCACACACTCACCCCTAAGAACGCACACACGCACACCCTAACCCTATGAGCATCTCCGAAAGACTGAGCCGGCGGTCGGGTCTTGATATTGACGAAGTCACCACAGGCGCCTCGCTGTCGACGGGAACGTCGCCTCTCACTGAATAATATTCCGTCTAAATGAGAAACATCAATGTCAAATCTAGGATTTGAACTCTGGTGGGCTGGGGGTACAACCACCCTCCTAATCATCTTGCCACATGCAAGTTCTCAGTTTTTTACATGTTCTACGGTTGGGCAAAAATTGCTAATCAAACTGGGGCTTGGGAAAATAGGGTGGCTGCGGTGAAAAAGACGTTCAATTTTTTCAGATAAACTTTTTATGGATGAGATCAAATGTTTTATACGCGGAATTCAAAAATTATAGTAAGGTATCTAGGCTATTGTGCAGAAAGACGAAAGGAAATAATGTCATGGATTGAACATATGTGATGGTCAGGTGGCACATGGCACCCAATAATGAAAAATAATGTTCCTTAACGTGTAGACACCGCATGTCGTAGCACTCGTCACAACTCACAAAGGCCATGATAAATATACCTCGGTTCCAAATTCAACAGCGCTCAAGGCCAATGTGGATGCTGGTTGGAACTCCAAAAATGACTAAGGGGTCATGTGTGTTGGTGTATCATAGTACTTGACCATACAAATATGGTTGTTCGATATTTTTCCCCGAATGCCGCAAACTATTTGTAGGGCGGGAGGACATCGTGACAGGACAATAACTACAAGGGTTGATTGAGACTCATCATATGTACATACCACTCTGCTCCTCTGCATATGGACTCGTAAAAAACTTCCATTTCCATATCCTAGTCTTTCCTTACTTGTGCATTCCTGATGCGTGCATTGGAAAGAACGATAGTATGAAATCACGATAATGCACATATGGCCAAAATATGTATGTATATGTAGGAAAAGGAGGCACTATGAAGCACAACGCCACTTGGTCAGCGTATGGGCCGTAGGACTCGGCGGTGTTGTTTCGCCCCATTTGCCGAATAAGGCTCAGCTAGGGAAGGCAGCACAATAGCGCAAAGTGGTGGTGGCACCGCGGAAAACCTCAAGGTTGACTACCTTAAAGATAGTGATGTGCTGTGATGGTGGAGTGCCGGGATAACGAAATATATTAATAGTCCTGATGTGATGTTGAATACCTTACCTTTTCATCTTTGTAACTACTCCCTCCGTTCGGATTTAGATGACTTACCTATAGGTATATGATAGGAAAACTGTTTTTCTACAACAACTATCTCTACAAATTGTGGTATATATGATGATACTACGTTATGTGACTATGATTGTTTACAAACTGCTTGAAAAGTCCGGAGCAAACCAATATATGCTTGGAGGACAGAGGAGTACTCCTATGAATGTGTCACTGCACAGTAGTACTTGACCATAAATTGTTGGTTGTTTGTCGATCTATTTCACACATACTATAACTCTTTTTTATGTCCAACCGACACATTGGGACAGGACAATGTGACAATAATGCCCGATGTATGTAGGTCTATCATATATACCACTCCGCTCCTCTCCATTGCACAAAGTTCGAGTCGGAGACAACTTCTCTTTCTACATCCTCAAATTTCTCCCTTGCCCTCCTCATTCATGTGAACAACGGCCATGTGACATCACAAGAAGTACATGCACTCGTATAGCACACCTGCACTTACATGTAGGAAAAAGAGGCTCCGGGAAAGATACTGTCGCGACTTCACGTTCAGCATCTCACATGTGTGGAACTCGGTGGTAGTTGCGTTGCACACGGTTGGTAGAGATTGGCACCAGCTGTTGGGTACGACTGAGTTGGAAGAGACACTAGAGGAAAACGGGACAGCAGTCCCGGTTCCAGATGCTCTCTAGTCCCGGTTAGCTAACCGAGACTAGCAAAGCGGGACTAGCCCCTGCTCTTTAGTCTCGGTTGGTTCCGAACCGGGACTAGATGCCCACCCACGTGGGCTCGGCGGAGGCGCGTGGGCCTGGAACCTTTAGTCCCGGTTCGTAACACGAACTAGGACTAGTATGATTACTTTTTTTTTTAATTCGATTAATTTTCTATATTTAGGGTTTTAGGAGGGGGTTTAGGGGTATCGGATGGTTTCCATCGTACAGGGATCACGTCGATGCGCCAAAAACACGAAGATGAAGTTGATGCATATATATTTAACACATACAAATTACATGAAGATCACGTTGATGACACAAACAAATTAATTACATGAAGATCAAGTTTTCCCGGTTCCAGGTACTTAATTACATGCGGATCAGTATTACATGGAGGCATACTAATTATGTATTATAGTGGTACTCTCCTGTATCAGGTATGACCTCCGCAAGGTAAAATCCGCCAACTCCTCCGCAATGGCTTTGAAGCGGGTCTCTAATGGTAGCTTGCAGCGCTTTTTTGCCAACTTTAAAAGAATAAGATCAAAATAAATACATGAGTTGTGTGTGTATACATATATATATGAAATGAATGAAACTCAGCACAACTGATGGTAAAACAATAACGTTGTGAATAATGTTTACGTACTTCTTTACTTCTTTTGCCCTCGAATTTCTCGCAGGTCAGAACTTGTATGTACTCGCGAGAAGTATCCACATAATCAGTTCCCGGTGGCTGTTCCGCGCAAGACTATACAAGAATAGAATTCAATCAAATAATAATCAAGTATGATAATGGTGCGTGGACCTAGGTAGTACTACTTACAGTGTTCAGACGCCATGTCAGCTTCGGTTCCATTGACCGGGTTCTTCCTTGATGAACTCTTTCCAAACGCTGCCCGACAAATAAAATTAACAAAGGAGTTATTAATGACTTGATATCAGGAAATGAACGAAAGAGGCGATAAGAAATGAAATTACTTTTCGAGCATTGTAAAACATGTCTTGTATTCTACAGGACTTTTCCTTAATGAGTCAAGGACATGAATTTCTCCATCGTGAATTTTAATGACGAGAAGAATAAAGTGGAACCTGCACGTGTTTATACACAGTCATGCATAACTCATCAGTTAAACTTAACATCGGGTGAGCAAAATAGAATGTGTAGAAGAGACAGTAACACTCACTTGAAGTTGTAAGCCATAATATAGTCTTTTTGTCACGGTGTTGCTTGAAATACCTTAGCAAATCCCCCGGTGTGTCCTTGTTATACATGGGATTTCTATGGTGACTTGATGAAGTTTATCGGGTCAATCCACCCAAAGTCCTTGTTTTTTTTCCTTTTCAAGTCGAGCATCTTCATTCTGCAAAATATAGCGCACAAAAGATTATAGTGAGGATAATTACAGACAATGAACGAGCTGAGGTAAAGACTTAAATTACAGAAATAAATCACTTACAGACAATAGGAACTGAGGATAGATTTGTCGAGGGCCCGGATATTGTATAACTGAAAAAGTTCGGTAAATTCAACGGACACAGCGTATTCTTGGCAGTAGTGCTCTTCCTTAACTCCCACCAGCAGACTGACATTCCCCTCATTTGCGGCTTTCTTGTACCAGGTATGCAACGCACGCATTTTTGTTGATAACTTGCCGTCGACCAAATTTTCCCCGGGAACATATTGTTTGCTAGATCAGCGATGGGTAATCGGTTGACGAACCTATTTGTTGTGGAGTACATTGCGCTTCCGCGGCAATACGATGTATTTCTTTTTCGTCAAACACCTTGAGCGGGGGGACCGATTGTACTTCTTGTTCTCCGAGCTGGGGAACTTGTTTACCTTTTTTCGGCGGCGGGAGCTCCATCAGATCGTCATATGACTTGCTAATATAACGCTCATAGTCTGATGGCGGCGCTGGTGGAGGGTTATATAGGTTATCGATGGTTCGATGACAGCCTCCGGAGCGCAGCCGGCGGTAAATTTTGGCTCGGGCACTTTCGGTGCAAAGAATGCTGTATTATAGGCCTTCACGGCGGCGGCGTTTTCCTCGACAGTTTTATCACATGGTAACTTCTCAGGAGGCGGCGGTGTTTTCTGCTTTCTAGGTCCCTCCTAATCGGCGAACCGACCTTGCGCTTCCTCGGGAGAAACTTAACAGGCAGTTCCTCACGCGGCGGAGATCGAGATGGACTCGCGCTCATGACGTCCCTGTCTAGGAGTGATGGGCTTTGCTGATGAGGTGGACTGCTACAAGGAGGAGTCGATGGCCTTGACAAGACGATGTATTTCTTGTTCCACAGGGCAAAACCACGCTTGACTTCTCCCAATGTCGTCTCACCGTCACCTCCAGGAATCTCAAGAGACAATGTGTGCATACCCGGCATAATTTCATCCACCCCGACACGAGCATAGCCAGCTGGAATGTCACCAGTATGGTAGCTTGCTTCGGGTCCATTTGGTAAAACATAGCCGACTGCCACCTTCATGGATATGTTCCTAAATGGCATATGTAGCTCACATTCTGTCCTCTCCGTGACATCATCCACGGCGTAGTGAGCATCGACTTCTACTTGCGTGGAACCCACGCTGCTTTTAAGCTGAGATCGGTCGGCATTGGCTTGAGGATCTTCTAGTTGTTGAGACTGCTGTTGAGACGGCCTTGGCTGATTAAGTGACTCCATGAGCTGCTGCACCTTTAGTTCCAATTCCGATAGCCGTTCTTCACCCTTCTTCTTCTTTCTTGCACGGCTTCTATAACTATCAGCGCACTCCGGAAACCCAGTCTTCACGGTGACACCGCCGGGTTGGCCTCGTAATCGTCCAACGTGTTCAGGATTACCCAGGGCCCGTGTCAGCTCGTCGTCCTCTCTATCGGGTTTGTACACACCCCGGCGAGCTTCATCTATTGCAAGTGTAAGCTTCGGGAGGATTGTTTCTACTTTTTCCTTCCATCTTCCTGTGCAACAATCAGCCCTGTTTGCTCGTCCAACATGCACCATGCGCGAACATCCAGAATTTGGACCTCTCGGGCCAGTCCATTGTCTGTGGAGTGATCCCTTTAGCAAGCAGTCTGTCTTCAGCGGCTAACCACTTAGGAATGGCGGACCTGTAGCCACCTGTCCCCAACCTATGGTGGTATTTCTTCTTCGCAGCATTTGCCTTATTTTTGTCCGATCGGGCCACAGCCGTAGCCGATTTCTTATACGCCTTAAACGCGGCCCAGTCATCTTGTATCTTCACTAGTGTTCGGCCAGTTCCGGAACTTCCACTGAAATCTGGATCTTCATTTTCATATTTTTTCCATATTGTTTTCTTCCAGTTCCGGAATTGTTCGGCCATCTTCGAGAGAGTCCACTGCTTGAGTTTCTCCTTCTTGATTTCAGAGACATCTTCCGGGAGGTTAAAATGTGACAAGAGTGTGTCATATATCAAATCTTTTGTAATCTGGTGGACATAGCAGGGGTCATCGTCGTTTGCGGCCGCCGGCTTATGCCATTCTCGTATGGTGATCGGGAGCATGTCCCTAACAATAGCTCCAGCTTGATTTATGAATTTACGGCGGTTCTCTTTGGGTTCCAGCGGGTCGCCGTTATCACAATTACATAGATCGGTAACTTTGTGATCGCTCGTCATCCTTTTCGTGCCGCCTCGAGGTTTAGCCTTTTAGCAGATTTGCTCGATCCGGAGGGCTAAAAGAAAAATAATGCGTTAATAAGTGCAATACAAATCAATTAATGAATGTAGTGATCAACAAAATAGCCTTAATATATATACCTCGTCGGCTCTTCTTTCTTCGGACTCAATTCCCTCACCAGAGTCCATCAGAAATTGTGAGGTGAAATCCTCATCATCTTCTCCACCGGCATCGGTTCCACCGCCGACATCTTCTCCACCGGCATCTTCTCGATCGGGATCATATGATTGGCATCCTCATATATCTGTCGCATAATTTCGTCTTCATTCTCCTCGTCTCGCACATAGTTAGGATCCATAGCTCAATGCCCCTGCAATCAATAAAATTTGCATCTATAAAATTGCTATACAAAAATTTGCTAACTTATCAAATTTGCAATCTATAAAATTTGCATCTATAACATTGCTACACAAAATTTCCTAACTTATCAAATTTGCAATCTATAAAATTTGCATCTATAATATTGCTACACAAAAATTTGCTAAGTTATCAAATTTGCAATCTATAAAATTTGCATCTATAACATTGCTACACAAAAATTTGCTAACTTATCAAATTTGCAATCTATAAAATTTGCATCTATAATATTGCTACACAAAAAATTTGCTAACTTATCAAATTTGCAATCTATAACACGGCCACGGCGGCGCGGTGAGGCAGGGGGAGGGGCAGGGGAGGGGCAGGGAGGCACGGCCACGGCGGCCAGCATGGCCAAGGCCACGACCACTGCACGGCCACGGCGGCGCGGCGAGCTAGGCAGGGGGAGGGCCGGGCAGGGGAGGGGCAGGGGAGGGCACGAGGAAGGGGAGGGGCAGGGGAGCCTACCTGCGGCCGGCGTCACGGTGGCACGGCGAGGCAGGGGAGGAGGGGCACGGCGGCGCGGCGGAGCAGCGGTTCACCGTCGGGGGGAGGAGCAGCGGTTCGCCGTCGATTTGGGGAGAGAATGCCGAAATTTCGGCCGCGGCCACACAAAATCGCGCGAAACAGACCCTTTAGTCGCGGTTCCAGCCACAAACCGTGACTAAAGACCCTTTAGTCGCGGTTCGTGGCTGGAACCGCGACTAAAGGGTCGAATTTGGTCCGCCAAAATTTACGCGCCAAGCCCAGACCCTTTAGTCGCGGTTCGTGGCCGGAACCGCGACTAAAGATCTTTTTTCCTGTTTTCTTTTTGTTTCCTTTTCCTTTTTTCTGTTTTCTTTCCTAGTTATTGATTTAATCGTCCAAATCAGCGCAAATTCGTCTCTAAAAAATTGTCAATCAACAAATTATGTACATCTTTCATAAATTTTTTCCTAGTTTCTTTTTCTTTTTCTTTTTTCTGTTTTCTTTTATATACTTTGATTTACTTTTTATTCTGTTTTGTTTTATATAATTTGATTTAAAGGTGCCAAACTTATAGAAAATTACTAATATTTGTGAATTATCCATAAAATATGGTCTACTTTGTGTGATAATTGGATGGGTGCCATTTTGCACCATATTTGTTGTACTTGCTTCACAAAAAATGTCATTTTTGACAATCGAAAAACAAAAAATGATATTTATATAAGTAATTTGAAAAAACTCAGTTCTGCAACATTGTTTGTCGTACCAAGATACAGCTATGTGTCAAATATGGGCACATTTTCACAAACTATGACACGGGGATGACCATAACAAGGCCATTTGACTCGAAACTTATACATGTTTATAGATGATTGACCTTTTTGTGCAGAAGTTTTTTGTAAACTATGTCAAAACTCAAGTTTATCATTTATCCTAGCAACTAGTACACATGAAAGTACTCCATGCCAAAGGATTTCATTTTTTGAGTTTTTTTTCACTTTCTTTGACTTTTTTGAAAAAACGGTCAAAATGGCCGCCGTTACTATTCATTGTAAGGGGTCGAATTATCCAAAACAATCGACGGTTATGTGATATAACCACTAATTGTGCACCTTAAAAACATTTTTGAAAAAAAATTAGAGCAAACTATCACACACTTGTAGTTCAAATTTCAGAGCAAACTATGACACAGGGATGACCCGCCTTTAGTCCCGGTTGGTAACACCAACCGTAAAGAATCACACGGATCGTGTGTTTCTTTCAAACTCTTGTGAGCCGTTGGATCAGGGGTGTGTTTCTTTTGAGGGCTTATGAGCCGTTGGATTGTAATAATTATCTATCTATTTGTTTTCTGTTGGCCTTTTGATTTTTTCTTCTCTCCTGCCAAATTCTTTCCCGCCCTTTTTTCCCGCCATCGTATCTCCCGCCCGTTTCTACCGCCAATTCTTCTCATCTCGGCCTATAAGAACCCCTTCTCACTGAGGTTGGTAAGCATTCTAGTCCACTCACTCGAACATGTCGAGCTTTCTTTCAGATGGTAGTTTCCCGGTAGGAATGTCGGCACTACTTTTGAGGTTTACGGTCGATTTCAAGGAAGACAATAAGAAATCCCATTCGAAGATATTGTTAGTCATCCACCTTATCTCCGTGAGCTATCAGCGAAGCTAGTTAGGCATGGGTGGCCACGAAGGGATTCGAAGGAAATAGAAAAAGAACTTGTGAGGCTGTATGCTAGGTGGCAGAAGAAGAAACTAGCATATAGGAGTGAAGCAGATATGTTGGATGCTTTTCGTAAACCGATTTTATGTGTCGAGGAGAGCGAGGATGAAGATGATATCTTCATGCCGACTGAAGCGAGCAAGAAAGCTGCAGCAGCGGCGGCGGCGTCGAAGGGCAAGGGTGCGGCGTCGTCGAAGGACAAGGGTGTTGCGGCTTCGAAGGGCATGGGTGCGGCATCGTAAATGACTTTTCTTTTCTAATTTGCAGAGTACCATGTATCTTCAATTTTATGTTGTGTTTTGTTGTCTGTGTAATTTATGTTGTCAATGTAATTTGCATGGTTTGTTTAATATCAATGCGAAAAGTAGTCACCCATCATCATCATTAATCGAAACAGAGTACTAGCAACTAAGATATAAGTCTGGTACATAGATAATAATATGTCTCGTACGTAGATAATATGTGTCATACGAACATAAATATGAATATGTCTCACATAAAGAAGCACACGGATCGTGTGTTTTTTCAAACCCTTGTGAGCCGTTGGATCAGGGTGTGTTTCTTTTGAGGGCTTGTGAGCCGTTGGATTTTTAGAACTAGTCTCGGTTGGTAACACCAACCGGGACTAAAGAATCACACGGATCGTGTGTTTCTTTCAAACGCTTGTGAGCCGTTGGATCAGGGGTGTGTTTCTTTTGAGGGCTTGTGAGCCATTGGATTTTTAGAACTAGTCCCGGTTGGTAACACCAACCGGGACTAAAGAATCACACGGATCGTGTGTTTCTTTCAAACGCTTGTGAGCCGTTGGATCAGGGGTGTGTTTCTTTTGAGGGCTTAGTGAGCCGTTGGATTTTTAGAACCGTACTGTGTTTCTTCGTGAGCCACAGGACCCTATATATAGCCCCCGTCCCGGGCACTCACGGCACTCATTGTAGTTCACGGGTAGCAGAGAGCAAGATTTCTGAGAGGCAGGAGTTCCTAGAGCGGAGGCTGAAGGTGAACCCTCCCCTCGGTCGGATCCAAGCAGCGGCAAAGATCTCTGATGATTAGCAACATCCCCAACACTTGTTCGGATGGTTGCAGATCATCAGAGACGTCTTGCCGCTGTCTGGATCGAAGGCCGATTTGCCCTAAACAAAGCATTCAGACTCCCTGCATACGCCCAAACGCTGCATTTTGATATGCGGGCACTCACGAGCCAGCGTTGGGCTGTATGCAGGAGAAACCGTGTGTTCTGTTCTATATAGAAAATCCTTCAGTTCGTCGACCGAATACAAAATCCCCAAGGTGCTGCCCTCTCCCTCCCCTACCTAGGTGTTTGATCAAATTCCCCACTCATTTTTTTAGATCTCGGCGACGATGTCCGGCTTGTTGGATGCGAAGGGCGATGTCCGGGACTGGGCTCCACCGGGCTAGCACTGGGAGGTGGTATCTTCTGGGACGCGTCGCTTGGTGAGGAATCCGGGTGACGTCGTCGACCCGGATCTTGTTTGGTGGAAGTCGCGTGGGCCACACTCGTTCCAGAGGGAGCTGGCCCCCGAGGAGGTGGTACGTCGCCGTATCAGGGAGGAGGACGAGCACGTCAATCGCTATGTGTTTATGTTGGATACGCCAGCGGTGTATAACAGTAGATGGATGGTTCTTCATAGGGATCCTTCTCACGTGAGTATTGCCCATGTGATGGTTCCTGCTCTTTGGGTGCGCAGCGCTGGCCGCTCAGCACCCCGTGGCTTAGGACCCGGCAAAAGTTAGTGACATTATTCGTGATGTATACATTATTACACAGTTTCATAAAAGTTGAATACATTATTACACATCACCAACAACATCCCTATCTAGTGTTCACTTGTTCTTCGTGTGTGTCCCTTTCTTCTGATTGCGCCGTAACCAAGGACAATCTTCTTCATTTAACTTGATGCTTGGGTCAATTTTCACTTTGAAGGGCGGAATTTCATGAAACTTATCGTAATCTTCTGACATGTCTGTCTTGTCCTCCACTCCCACGATGTTTCTTTTCCTGAAAGAACTATGTGGCGCTTTGGCTCATCGTATGATGTATTCGCTTGCTTATCTTTTCTTTTTTTTGGTAGGGTAGACATGTCCTTCACATAGAAAACCTGAGCCACTTCACTGGCTAGGACGAATGGTTCGTTCTCGTACTCAAGATTCTTGAGATCCACTGTAGTCATTCCGTACCGTGGGTCTACCTCTACCCCGCCTTGTAGGTTGAACCATTTGCACTTGAACAAAGGGACCTTAAAAGAAGGTCCATAGTCAAGTTCCCATATCTGCTCTATGTAACCATAATATGTTTTCTTTTGCCCATTGCAGTTTGTTGCATCAAAGCGGACACCACTGTTTTGGTTGGTGCTCTTTTTATCTTGGTCGACCGTGTAAAATGTATTTCCATTTATCTCGTACCCTTGAAAAGTCAATATAGTCGAAGATGGTTGCTTGGCCAACAAGTATAGCTGTTCTCCAACATTGGTGTCATTAATGAGACGTCTTTGTAACCAACCGCCGAAAGTCTT
Source organism: Poa pratensis (assembly GCA_947311845.1). Classification (NCBI taxonomy): domain Eukaryota; kingdom Viridiplantae; phylum Streptophyta; class Magnoliopsida; order Poales; family Poaceae; genus Poa; species Poa pratensis. The sequence continues at coordinate 1,967,241 of CAMZMU010000035.1, forward strand.
CATGTGTTCTCCATCAATACAATCTTCAGGTTGCTCTGGGTATTTGGAGCGTAAAATATTCCTGTGTTCCACGATATACGGAGCCACCAAGCTGGAATTATGTAGAACTGTGTAGTGTGCTCGAGTGAAAGAAATCCCATCTTGACATAGTGTTGCTTTTTTCCCTAGCGTGCCTTTTCCACGCAGTCTCCCCTCATGCCGCGATTGAGGAACACCAATCGGCTTTAGATCAGGAATAAAGTCAACACAAAACTCAATGACCTCCTCCGTTCCATAGCCCTTGGAGATGCTTCCTTCTGGCCTAGCACGGTTATGAACGTATTTCTTTAAGACTCCCATGAACCTCTCAAAGGGGAACATGTTGTGTAGAAATACAGGACCGAGAACGAAAATCTCTTCGACTAGGTGAACTATGAGGTGCGTCATAATATTGAAGAAGGTTGGTGGGAACACCAACTCGAAGCTGACAAGACATTGGACCACATCCTTCTGTAAATTTGGTAGAGAAAGTGGATTGATCACCTTCTGAGAAATTGCATTGAGGAATGCACATAGCTTCACAATGGGTACTCGAACATTTTCTGGTAGAAGCCCCCTCAATGCCACCGGAAGTAATTGTGTCATAATCACGTGGCAGTCATGAGACTTTAGGTTTTGAAATTTTAGCTCTGCCATGTTAATTATTCCCTTTATATTCGACGAGAAGCCAGATGGAACCTTCATACTGCTAAGACATTCAAAAAATATTTTCTTCTCTTCTTTCGTAAGAGCGTAGCTCGCAGGACCTTGATGATTCTCTGAATGAGCGCCGTCTCGTTCCATCATACGTTGATGGGCCTGCCTTGCTTCTGGTGTATCTTTTGACTTCCCATACACGCCCAAGAAGTTTAGCAGGTTCAAGCAAAGATTTTTTGTCACATGCATCACGTCGATTGCAGAGTGAACCTCTAGCATTATCCAATAGGGCAGCTCCCAAAATATAGATTTTTCTTCCACATGGGTACGTGGTTGAGAGCGTCATTCGGAACAGATAGACCGCCAGGACCCTTCCCAAAGATTACTTTTAAATCCTTGACCATATCATGAATAACAGAACCAGAAGGGCGGGTAGGCTTCGGCCGACGATCTGCCTCACCTTTGAAATGTTTGCCTTTCTTTCTCAAGGGATGGTTGTTTACAAGAAATCGACGATGGCCCAGGTACACATTCTTGTTACCTAAATGTATACTTTCAGTCTCACCTAAACAGTGCGTGCATGCATTGTATCCCTTGTTTGACTGTCCTGAAATGTTACTAAGAGCAGGCCAATCATTGATGGTTACAAACAACAGCGCTCGTAGGTCAAATTCCTCTTGTTTGTGCTCATCCCACACACGCACACCTTTTCACGCCACAACTGTAAAAGTTCTTCAACCAATGGCCTCAGGTACACATCGATGTCGTTGCCAGGTTGCTTCGGGCCTTGGATGAGCACTGGCATCATAATGAACTTCCGCTTCATGCACAGCCAAGGAGGAAGGTTATAGATACATAGAGTCACAGGCCAAGTGCTATGACTGGAGCTCTGCTCTCCAAAAGGATTAAATCCATCTGTACTTAGACCAAATCTTAAGTTCCTTGCGTCATCTGAAAATGTCGGGAACTCTCTGTCGATTTTTCTCCACTGCGACCCATCAGCGGGGTGTCTCACATCAGGTCTTTCTTACGGTCTTCTTTGTGCCATCGCAACAACTTGGCATGCTCTTTGTTTTGAAACAAACGTTTCAACCGTGGTATTATAGGAGCATACCACATCACCTTGGCAGGAACCCTCTTCCTTGGACAACCGTGCTCGCCCTCAACATCACCAGGGTCATCTCGCCCAATCTTATACCGCAATGCACCGCATACAGGACAAGCATTCAAATTTGCGTACTCACCGCGGTAGAGGATGCAGTCATTAATGCATGCATGTATCTTCTGCACCTCTAATCCTAGAGGGCAGACCACCTTCTTTGCTTCGTACGTACTAGAGGGCAATTCGTTATCCTTTGGAAGCATCTTCTTAAATATTTTCAGCAAATTTTCAAATCCCTTGTCAGAAGTACCATTCTCTGCCTTCCATTGTAGCAATTCCAGTGTGCTACCCAACTTTTTCTGGCCATTTTCGCAATTTGGGTACAACAATTTGGTGTGATCAGCTAACATGCGCTCCAACTTCAACCTCTCGTTTTCACTTCCACAGTCCATTTGTGCATCACGAATGGCCCGACGAAGATCATCGTCGGGCTCATCAACAATGGGATCTTCTTCAACAATGGGATCTTCTTCAACTTCGAACATAGGATAGTTGTCATTATCCTCTTCTTCTTCATTGTCTTCCATTATAACCCCTCTTTCTCCGTGCTTGGTCCAACAATAATAACCAGCATGAAACCATTCTGCAACAGGTGGACGTGAAGGACTTTTGAGTTAGAGTGATCACTCATATTCTTACAGACACTGCATGGACAACATATAAAACCATTCGTCCGCTTGTTTGTCTCAGCCACACGGAGAAAATCATGCATGCCATTAATGAACTCGGGACAGCGTCGGTCACCGTACATCCATTGCCGTCTCATCTGCATTATAAGTATATCAAAAACCATTATATATATACTACATCGATCATGAATAGATAAGTGACCAAATTAATTAATACAAGTTCATCAAGCAAAGTAGAGTAGTGACCAAATCTAATACATAGTTCTCATAAACATACATCAATTGAAACTAACATACAACTATCTAAAGAATTTAAATCCAACAACAAATGCGATCAGAATCGCAACTAAGGTAATTATTGAACCAACAGCATAATGATACCAAGCCTCCTGACTAATGGCATATTTTCTAATCTTTTTAAGCTTCAAGCGCATTGCATTCATCTTGATCTCGTGATCATCGACGACGTCGGCCAACTTGAACTCCAATTTCATCTTCTCTTCTAAGCATTGGAGACGAAGATCTTCACTTCTTTTCAATTTTTCTTTCAAATCATTGTTTTCTTTTTCAAAAACTCGATAATAGGGTCGGCTGGAATTTCCGGTTCAACTACCTCCTAGATAAAAATATATCTATGTCAAGTTGGTCGGCATGATTGTGATAAACACGAAATATAACAAATAGTTATAAAAATATACCACATCCGAATCATAGACCGGACGGGGGCCGACGGGGACGGATATCAAAACCATGACACTATACATATAAAAAAAACATAAGAAAATTATACAAGAAATAACTATGCATTTAAAGCATACAAGTAATTTTTTTAAAAATAAAAGATAAAAAAGAGGCTCACCGAGATGACGGGACGGCGCGGGCTATCGACGGCGGTGAGGACGGGGATGGGACGACACTAAAACCTACAAATCATAATTTAGTTTAATTGAGCTCAAATTGCATATAAAACAAAGCAAATCCCAACTTAGACATTTCATCAAACACCTAGCTAGCACTAGAAATGTGAAATGAGCGCCGGAAGAAAGGATGAAGCTGTGCTAACCTCGGGGTGAAATCTTGACAAATGATGAACAAAATGGGGATGAACTCGACCTAGGGAAGGGAAATGGAGAGAAAATGGAGATGAAACCCGAGCTGGAAAAATGAAGCTGGCTGGCTCGGGGAGGAAGATGATATAGGAAGAACTTTAGTCCCGGTTCTAGCAAAGAACCGAGACTAAAGGTCTACCTTTGGTCCCGGTTCCAGCCTAGAACCAGGACTAAAAGTTCTCGCGCGGACCCCGGGCTCTGCTGTCGCATGTGGTGGACCTTTAGTCCCGGTTCTTGTCTGGAACCGGGACTAAAGGTCCGGGACGGCCGTTGTAGCCGTTGGAAAAGGCAAAATAGAACCCACTAGTACCGGTTCCTAAGGGAACCGGTAGGAACCGGTACTGAAGGTCAAAACATTTTGCCCTTTTTCCACTAGTGAGATGGTCGACGAGCACAGGGTGGTGGTTGCACCGAGAGAGGCGAGTGAGCTGATAAAGTTGCACTCACAAAGCCGAGTCAACTGATGAAGTTGAAGAGTAACTAAGAGGGCAAAGAAAGACATGTATAAAAGAATAATAATTAAGTCTTAATGTGAATCTGGAGTATCTTTTCAATTTGGTACATGTGGGGCCAAGGTTCGCCAAATCTAATTCGATTTGTATGATATTTTAACCGGGTAAAAAACGAATGGGGAATACAAGCTCAGACAATCAAGTTGGCAACGTGTGTATTAGAGCTGGATTGCATGAGTGAGTGGCGGCTTTTGACCAAACAACCATTTGTATTTGAAAATAATTTTATTAGGTAAAGGTGAGAAAACAAATCCTATCCGGAGGATCTATGTAACTTAGCAACCGGCTTGAAGGGTTGATACCATGAATGACTATGAAGCATCTTGGTGGTGAAGATGAGACTGTTGTGCTGCTTCTATACATGCCAATAACCATGAGCCCTAAACATCGAAGATCACGTCAACCAAGAAAGGATGATGACCTAAACCATGCGTAAATTATTTTTAGATCAATAGGAAATTTTGGCATGGCAATAATGGTAGGAATGATAGAGTAGTATCAATCCCAATTCACAGACATTAAGTTATACACCACATTACACTAAATTTGACTACTCCAATAATCTCTAAAAACCATGGTACACCTTATGATTATGAGTGTTCACAATTTGCTTGTAGAAATCACGGAAAAAGTGGAGCCACATGAGGGTGTTAAAGTGAACATAAATTACTGGGTGTTGGATGCATGGTTTGTCCCCCATGCCGTAAATATTTCTTAGGACACCATAACATCATTGCAGGACAATAATGATAAGAACCGACAGGGATTCATCATATATACCACCCCATTGCTCCCATATGAAGTCATCTACGAGTTCCCTGTCCACATCCCAACCTTTTTCTTACTCAGGCAGTCTTCACGACGCATCAACTACCATGAAAACCACGAGAATCACACCATAGGTAGTATAAGCTATGTAAGAAAATGAGGCACCGGGGAGCACACTGCCACAGCTGGTGGTGGTGGCACCGCCAAATATGCCAAGAAAGGTGAATCTAAAAGAGATGAGGAAATGATCGAGAAAACCTATATGTGGATGTGTCAAGTGTTTGCTTACCATTAATGATCATTATCGACTATTGTTGCCAATCAAATCCTCCATATTCCAGATTTTTTCTGTTTCAGGCGTCAAACATGTTTCTTATACTAATTTATTTAAAGATTCATGCTGCAATGTCTGGGGTATCTTTATCGTATTACAAATGAATTGCTTCTTACTCTACACTCATTATGGGCCCGTAACAGTGAAGATGCAGCAGCGCCACGTTTTGTCATAGTGTCTACATGTTCCCATCCCGACTCCTTTTGTTGTCGGACACCGGTCGTAAATGGTAAGCCCGCGATACTCCCCACACGGTGGTCATTGGCCGGCTGCTCCCCCGAAGTGTCCTTCCGGGCGGGCTACTCCTCCCCAACCCCATGTCATGCCCCCGGTGGCCACCGCTGGAATTTGTCTGCTCATATGGGTGTCCCATGACTGCAAGAGACCTCATCAATGATCGTTCTCTCATACAACAAGTAGGATACAATTGACTACTTCAATATTCTCTAGAAACCGCAGTATGATAAAACTTACACTTTTGATTATGAATGTTTATAAATTGCTTGAACAATTCACGGAAAAGTGCTTGGAGGAGCCATATGAGGGTAGTGATGTAATATTACTTACAATAAACTACCGGTTGTTGGATGGTTTCTTCCTCCCGTGCAGTAAATTATTTTCAGGATAACATAACGTCGTGGTAGGAGAATTACGAGAAGGACTAAGAGGGATTCATCATATATATACACCCCCACAGCTCTCCATATGAAATCACGGACGAGTTCCCTTTCCACATCCCAAACTTTTGTTATTGTTGGAATCCTCACGCATGGCATCGACGGAAATGAAATGACGATAATTGTACCGTAGGTATAGGTAGAAAAAGGAGGCACCGGGAAGCACACAGTCACAGTCCCATCATCATTCACTTAGCAGTCAGCGGTGGTTGCATGTTGCGTGCAAACCATTCAACCCATTTTTGATAAACGGTCAGGCCAGAAAAACAATGAAATGGCATACGAGTGGGCATGGCACCGTCCAAACTTAGCCAGATTGATGAAACTAGAGAGAGATAAAAAATGGTAGAGAAAACATATAACTGATTGTCTCGAATGATGATAAGTAAGTCTTGAGCGGAGACCGAGTTTGAGGTAATCAATTTGAATTTGTTTTTGAATTTGATTTGATAGCAATCGAACTACTGAGAAATGATTTCACACATTTTTGCTATACTTCAGCACTGTCCACTGTCGTTCCTGTCCGCTCTCGCACACAGTGAAGATGAGGTGGTGGCGCCGCCGCCGCGGTCCCATCTCGACCTCCTACGCACGAGCTGATTCTCCCCGAAGCTCAGCTGCCAAGGTCGTCGGCCAGCTGCTCCTACCGGGAGTCTCCCCTCCGCACGGGCCGCTCCTCCCCTGCGTGTCTGCCCTGCACGGCCAATACCGGAATCCGGAAATCTCACTCGTCAAGGTCCAACCATGGCCATAAGGTCTCTAGTCGCCTTGTCATGCAGGTCCAGCCGTGCCCCTGCTGTTGCTGCCGCCCCCATCCTTGTTGTGCCTCGAGTGTGCGGATCTAGTGGGTTGGCAGAGTTCGGTTGATCTACATAAGAGATCCGAGAGTTTCATGTTGTGCAAATAGTTCTCTTGGGATTTTCTTGTAACGGTCCGTTAATTAACTGGATAATTCTCTTGTGCTTGATTAATAGATTGGGGCAAAGCTTTTGCCCCCGTTTCAAAAGAATAATATCTTTGAGCTGCTGATTTCCTTTGCCGCGCCTTATCTGATACTCTGATCAGGCTTCCAGGGTAGCACGGTGGATTTCCGTTCATCGTCTCAAGCTTGCATCTTGCATGTGGTGTGGAGGGTGTTGAATTGTATGTGCTAGATGTGTGCAGCTCGAGGCCTGGGCCACGTGATGTCAATTCGGATGTATTCAGTATCCATTTGTAAATGTCTACATTAATCGAGACTAGTCGAATGTGCATGCTTCGCCTCACCGGCAAGTAAGGCCCTCATTTATGTGTTGTTGTTTACAACCACTTACAAGGACTTTTGCAACACGATATTGTGTATTATAAGCTGATATCCATATGCAGATAATATACAAGAGAAAATACAACAGCTTTCTTTCTTGCTTCGTATAAATGTGAATGTCTATGTGTATCATAGTACTTAGACAATAAATTATGGTTTGTTGGGTGAATTGTTCCTCCCATTGCGTAAATTATTTTTAGGTCTATAAGAAATTTTGGCATGACAATATTGAGTAGGATCGATACAGTAGTATCAATCCCAATTCACAGACAGTAAGTCATATAACACGTTACACAAAATTTGACTACTAAAATAATATCCACAAACCGTAGTATGATAGAACTTACACTTTGTCATTATAAGTCCTTGCAAATTGCTCGAAGAAGTCAGAAAAAGGTGCCCGGAGGAGCCATACGAGCGTGTTAATGTATCATATTACTTCCTCCGTCCTAGTGTATAGGGCATAATTTGCAAATCCCTTTGACCAAGGTGTTAGCTAATTGGGGCTAACAACTTGCATGCATTGGTGGGAGAAGTAACTAGACAATTTTGGTGAGGATACTAAATGCAATTGTGCCTAAAAGGTGGAGAGTTTTGGGAAAAATTGTTTTTGAAACTAGATGATACCCCGCGCGTTACAGCGGAAATTTGTAACAAAACAGAAACTTTGCAAGAGAAGCTTACACCTGGTGGAAGTTTGTAGCAAAACTATCTGAAAAAGCTATATTATACATAGTCTACTTTTTCTTAAGCAGAATACTCCACAAATGAAATATCAGCCTGGGATGTCTTTTTTAAATCGTATTTAACTTCTGTACCAATACTAAGTCTCGGATTTAAAGACAATAGGGTTGTTTTGAGCAGGTTCCTCTTTGAAATAATTTTACCAATAAAGAGACATTGTTTGCGCACCAGAGCTTACTTTATTAATTTATAGAAAGCATACGAACTTCACATTATTTGTAACTTGTAAGAGTCCTAAAAGGTCCCCTTTTAGCTCTCCCGTGAAAAGATGATGCAACTAATGTTCTAGGCCGACAAAAATGTAAATGGGCAAAAGAAAAATCGTATGGGGAAAGGAGCGTGAGTGACATACCAGGAAAGTGAAACTTCGTGCAGTGCGTAGGGAAATAATGGTAGCTTCCTAACTATGCAGCATAAACAACACAAAAACAAAAATCCTTAATCTGTCGTACTGTTCTGCATTTCCATGCCCACCGATTAGACCAAGCGTGTAGGCTCTGGCTGTCTGGCAGTTGTCTCAGGCTTTTTATGGAGCATCATCGACGTTGATTAGCACCTCTGCGTTCAGCGAGCAGTACCTGACGGAATAGAGCGAGAGATGGCCAACCAAGTATGCCGATGTTGTGCAGGATGATTAAGCCCAGTTGTGGTGGAGATAGATGACCACCCGTGAAAGAGACGATACATATGGAGGGCCTGGAGTGGAGCTTCATAACCGGTGGACGGAGAGGACGGCTATCAATTGGGGACGGCAGTGTGCATGGCGAGCAGAGCCGACGAACCGCGAGGGGGACATACAGTAGCGCGCTGCAGTGGGTTAGTGGGTAGATTAATTAGATGTTGCGGTAAGACTGAAGGGGAAGCAGAAGCGACATGACGAAGGGAACTGGAAGTGGGGAGCGACATTTACACAGGCCAAAAGCCGAACAGCCAAAATCTTTTTGGCGGAAGTCTAACGGCTTGATTAATTACTCGTTCGGTGATTATCAACCAACAGCTAAAAGGCTGAAACGCCAAAACATGCATAATATGCTGACGTGGCAGAGCGCATGACATGGCAGGCTAAGATTGCTTAGGGATGCTTGGTGAGGTGGATAGCTTGCATGTGAAGAGAAATGAGTTAGTGGGGATGAACTATTTAGTTATACTAGAAAAATACCCCGCGCGTTGCAGCGGGAATCTCTTTATAAATTATATTGTGTAAATAAAAATAGGTAACGTTTTCTAAAATAATATGCAAAATTCAACTTGTCATAGTCGAATACTAAATTTAATCGACATGAAGAGTTTGTATTATAAATTATTAATATGGATAATTAGATGGTTAAAGAAATGGATAATTTGGAGTTTTCATGTAAAGATTTATAAATGTTAAAGATTGATAAATGTTAATGGAGGTGACATGGACAATTGATTGGCTAAGAAAGTGGATGATGTGGATAGCTTGCATGTGGAGATAGAAAAATATTAATTACACTTAGTGGGGTTTTGCTTTATAAGAAGTATTGATAGGATTAGCCTTATAAACTAGGATGGATGGAGTACTTGACAATAAATTATGGGTTGTTGGATGCATGGTTTGTCTACCCATGCATGCAGTAAATTATTTTGAGGACAACATAAAACCGCGGCAGGACAGTAATGATTAGAATCGATAGCCGATAGGGATTCATCATATATTGATCACCCCACTTCCCCCCATATGAAGTCACCGACAAGTTCCCTTTCCACATCCCAAACTTTTTCTTACTCATGCAGTCCTCAGGCATCAATGACCATGAAACCACGAGAATTACACGGTAGATAAGCTAGTAAGGAAAATGAGGCACCGGGAAGCACAGTGCCACAGCCTAGGCACCAACCACGTAGCACTCGGTTATGGTTGCATCTTACTCCTTCCGCCTCAAATTAGATGACTTCTATTTGTTCACATGGGATGTATCTATATTTGTAACATGTCTATATACATCCGCATGTGTACAAATGAAAGTCATATAATTTGGAACGGAGGGAGTACTTGCTAATCATTCAACCCATTTATCAATCAATGCTCAGACAACAATGTCATTCTTGTAGCGCATGGTGGTGTTGGCACCGCCAAACATAACATGATCGATTAATCTAAAGAGAGATAAGGAAACAGTGGAGAAAATCTTGTGTGGATGTGTCAAGTGTTTGCTTACCATTTTCTACTTTGTAAGCTCCTGAGCACGCTATTGGGGTTTGCTTTGATACTTGAATTTGAAAGAAACCGAAAGTATCGAGAAATTATTTTCATACATTTTGCTAAACAAAGTCTTACTTCAGCACTTCCCCTGCGGTTGGCCCAAATTATGAAATTATCGTCCCTGTCCCGCAAAGTCGCATGGAGTCAGAGTGAGAGATGCGGCGGCGCTAGGTTTGCTGCCGGCCACCGGAGATAGACGGCAGGCCCACGCTGCTCCTCCCCGGTACGAAGGTCTTCGGCCGGCTGCTCCTCCCCGGAGTTTCCCCTCCGCGCGAGCCGCTCCTCCCCTGCCTGTCCCCCCTCAGGTTGGCCACAAAAGTGGCATTCGGAGTTACCTGTCCAACCTCTTTTCAAAAGGTTGTCCTTGGTCAAGATACTATTTTTTAAAACAAGCCACAAAAATATCTTGATCTTATTAGGTATTTTAGCTTTCCACATAAATTTGTGTGGGAAACCAATTTTATTAGCAATCAGTTTCCTATATAAGGATTTACTGAAAAAATGCCATCTTTGGTCAATGACCATCAGTTTCCTTGTCCCAGTATCACCTCCTGACAGGATTGCTTAACATTTTCCCACAAACGTAGCGTGTCATCTAGCAGGGTTCTTCTAAAAGTCAGACAGCCCCAACCATTATTAATGACAAACTCAACCGTGACATTTTTTTTCTACATAAGTTGTAGATCCTGGGCCATCTGTCTTTGAGTGGCTTATCATCCACCCACCACTCCTCCCAGAACCTTGTGTTATTTCCATTCCCAACGCTTTTTTTTACAATATTTATAAGAGGAACTTTTAACACTAAGTATACCAGACCAAAACTGGGAATCCCCAGGTTTACGTCTAATTCCAGATATGCATTTGCCTTTAATGTATTTATTTCTAATAACCGTTTGCCACAGCCCGTTCTCTGTCTCAAGATTTAATGTTGAGTATGCCCAGCCCGCCCTGGTCTTTAGGTTGGCACACAACTCCCCATCTAACGAGGTGATATTTTCTTTTATCTTCTTCCTCTTGCCACACCAATCTGGCTCTATAGAAATCCAACCTTTTTCTGACTCCTACCGGCATTTTGTAAAACGACATCATAAACAACGACATATTGCAAATGCAGGTCTGAACCAAGGTTGTCCTTCTAGCTATATTTAACAATCTCCCATGCCAACCAGCGCACTTTTTCTCCACCTTTTTCTCTACATGATTCCAGTCACTATTCCTTATCCTAACCTTATTAACTGGAATGCCCAGATATTTTATAGGCAGAGAACCATTAGGGCAAGTAAATATTTCTTTATAAATTTCACATTTATCTTGGGCCTCACCAAAAAGGAAAAGCTCACATTTGTGGAAGTTAATTTTTAATCCGGACATTTGTTCGAAAGCGCATAGAATAAATTTAAGGTTTCTAGCACTCTTGACATCATCCGGCAAAAGAAACACCGTATCATCCGCATATTGTAGCATATTAATACCACCATCGCTTTCGTCATTTCGAATGGCTAAGGTAAGCCAGGATCCACAACAATTCCTTATGGTTGCTCCGCCTCTGCTCCGCATGTGTGAGTCTCTATTCGTAAAGCCAAGAAACACAGACTGTCAATGTAGTAGTAATAGATCGGTCAGAATCAGACCTCGTTGTTTCCTGAGATTACATTGCACCGGCGCGATGTAGGGTTGTGTCCACAAGGCCTTGGATCTTCAGCGGTGTCCAGGTTTGGGCTATGTCAGGCTTCTACAACTTTGATTTATTTTTTGAGCATCCCTTCTAACACTTTGATGTAAGCAACGAGACCGGCCATGTCTCTCTTACAGATTTAAAGCTCGCGCATCGCCCTGCGCGTCACCAGAGCCCTCGTCACCCGAAGCGGTACGCATCTTCCGATCAAGAGGCCCAAAAGAAACGTTTCATCCAACGTTCCACCTCGTCGAGCAGCAGTAGTGTAAACAGGTTGTGAAAGTAGTGTTAAATGATGGTTAATTCTGGCAGTAGTCTAATTTTTATAGCATTTTCTTCCGTGAATCTTAGAACAAGTTTCTACTTGTATTCTTACAGCAAATGACCACAACTTATACAGAAGTACCATTACGCAGAATAGTGATACAAAGGGGCAAAACAGAAGTAGCATCTTCTTCATCCAGTCACAATAAAATAAAAATGAATGATAACAGTAATTATCTAGGGCTCTAGGCAAAGCTGTGCCCGACGAACAGCTCAGCATATTAAGAGAGAACCTATGGATCTTCCATTGTCTTGTCCTTGGTGGCGCAAGCATTGATTTCACCTGATACAAAAGCAATTGATAACCGAAAAAATGTTGGCCAAAGAAGAAAAATCCTTCATGGACTGGACCTTAATTAACTTGGAAGTATGCGGTAGCAGCTATTGGTAAACACATAAAGAGATGCTTGGCATCGTTTTTAACAGCAGATACTAATTGGGTTCAGTATCAGCAACTCGTACTTGTAAGCTAACACAAGACCTCGTAGGGCATCATGAGGTGTTTGATGGTGCTGTTGCGGATCCTGGTTGGAATAGGCTCTTGCCAGACCCTAAACGTGGGCCGACAGTGGGTGGCATTGAGCAGTTGGAGGCGCGGGCAGTGGTCCATGAGGGCGACAAGCATCTCTTCCTGGAAGAAGTCGCTCCAGATCTCGATGCGCTCCAGTAGAGGGACATTCATGATAATCATGGTGATGAGTTTCTTGTCATGGATGCAAGGCCAGTATGCGACGTCGAGACTTTTCAGGAGAGGCGCTCTGCGTGCAAACGATCGACCAGTGAGGATTAGAGTTAGTCGGTTGCCGCGAGATCAGATGAACTGCGCAACATGCATGGGCGATGGGAGTAGGAGTTAGGAGGAGTACACATGCCTGTTGGCGAGGTGAACTAGGACATCTTCGTTGACATGACCAGCGAACGACTCGCACCGACCGGCGCTGCGATCCAAGGCAGCGCGCGCCATGGCTTTCCAGCCATCAGGTGGCTGTTGTTCGTGCCGGTACCGCCGGGCGCCGTCAAATAGATCGATCCTTCGCCATAGCAGGGGCTCCTTCTTGGCGACCCGGTGCCAGGGCGAGCACACGAGCCCAGCGACGCGGAGGACGTCGGCCTGCGTGAGCTTGCCGAGGACGATGCATAGGACGTCCCGGTGCAGTGATGCCCAGTCCCTGCACTCGTCAACATGGTCCTCGCGGCGGCGGCACTGAGACGATGATGTGCAGGTTAGGGTTTTGCGTTTCCTCTTGTTCATGTTCATGCATCTATTTCTCGGTGAATAACGATGATGATTTATGGGTACGTTATTCCCGTGAATAACGTACGGAGAACGCTTACTGCACCCATGGCTAGCGAAGCTAGCTCGATTAGCTTTTCCTTCGGCCCAGTAGTGTCTGGCCCATTATTTGATGCGTAAAATGAGGCAGTAGCCCAGTTTATCTAACGAACCTGGTTTCTCAACTTTTTTTTTTGATCTTTCGATATCGTGTACATTTTTTTGAGAACACAGTACAACACAGACGCTCACAAATACGCACATACACTCACCCCTATGAACGCACGCACGCACACCCTACCCCTATGAGCACCTCTGAAGGACTGAGCCGGCAGATCTTGAGGTTGACGAAGTCACCACAGGCGCCTCGCTGTTGACGGGCACGTCACCTACCACTGAAAGAATAGCGCCGGATAATCCTGGAATAAATCCAGGTAAATGCAAACGCCCATGCCAAGTCTAGGACTTGAACCTGGGTGGGCTGGTTCCACCACAGGGAACCCAACCATCAGAGCCAAGCTCCGTTTGCTTTCGATATCGTGTACATGTGTTAACTTTGTAGAAGAAACGCATAAGGTATTGTTGCAAAGACACAAGCCAGGTTTTTTGAAACTTTTCTAGACATTTGTTACACGTTTTTATTCCCTAGTTTTGTTTAGTGTTACATATGTGGTTTCAAATTGTAACAAATTTGATGATTTTTTCTTGTTAATTCACACGCCATATGTTGCAACGTTCCTTGACGTTGGCCACAAATTTTGACTTTTTCTCGGATTCATCGATGGAGTGTTACGTGCTTTTTCAAAATGTTGCAAACATTTTTTATTGTAATCGTTTGTGACTTTTGGTGAAATAAGTGATGATTTTTTCTTGAAAATGAATCTATATAAAAAAGTTGTTCTCAGCCATTTTTTGTTGCCGCAAACATATATTTTTTTATTGTAAACTTTTATGATTTTTGTTGAAATAGTTGGTAATTTTTGTTCCAAATGAATCTTCGGCAACGACATTCTTGCTTACCCACTTTTTTGTTTAACCATTTTTTTTGTACCATTACTTGTTTCTGAAATATTGCGGCAATTTGTTGCATTACTATATATTTTCTGTAGGCTAATTTAGCCTACCAAAATCCATGTATTTTAGGATAGAGTATGTAGTAAATAAATGAGAATCCACTTTCATATATGCAGAAGAGGGAACTGTGGCTGCAGGTCCCGGACAATGGATTGTGCAGTCGTCGAGCATCCTGTAGAACTTTTCCATGGGGAAGCAACTAAAGCACGACCCGCCACCGCCACCGATACATCTACCGATTTCGATGTGATCCAGTCTGCGACATCGAGACTTCTCAGGAGAGGCGCTCTGCGTGCATGGTAGATCAGATGACTTGTGCAACGGCATGCATGAGCGATGGGAGTAGGAGTTAGGAGGAGTACACATGCCTGTTGCCGAGGTGAACTAGGACATCTTCGTCGACGTAGCCAGCGAACGACTCGCACCATCCGGCGCTACGATCCACCGCGGCGAGCGCCATGGCTTTACCATCAGGTGGCTGTTCTTCGTGCCGGTCACCGTCAAATAGATCGATGCTGCGCCATAGCAGGGGCTCCTTCTTGGCGAGCCGGCGCCAGGGCGAGCACACGAGCCCCGCGCCGCGGAGGATGTCGGTCTGCGTGAGCTTGCCGAGGACGATGCATAGGATGTCCCGGTGCAGCGAGGCCCAGTCCCCCTCGCGGCGGCGGCGCCAAGACGATGATGTGCAGGTTAGGGTTTTGCGTTTCCTCTTGTTCATGTCCATGCATCTATTTGTCCGTGAATAACGATCATGGGTACGTTATTCCCGTGAATAACATATGGAGAACGCTCACTGCCGACCTGGCTAGCGAAGCTAGCTCGATTACCTATTTTTCGGCCCATTGTTTGATGCGTAAAATGAGGCAGCAGCCCAATTTAGCTAACGAACCTGGTTTCTTAACTTTTTTTTTAGATTTTTCGATCTCGTCTACATGTGTTAATTTTGTAGAACAGACGCATAAGATATTGTTACGAAGACACAAGACATGTTTCTGTAACTTTTCTAGACATTTGTTACACGTTTTGTTCCCTAGTTTTGTTTAGTGTTACGTATGATGATTTTTTTTCTTGTGAATTGACACGCCAGATGTTGCGACGTTCCTGGGCGTTGGCTACAACTTTTGCTTTTTCTCGGATTAATCAATGGTGTGGTATGTGCTTTTTCAAAAATTTGCAACATTTTTTTTAGTGTAATCATTTGTGATTTTTGTTCAAATAAGTGATGATTTTTTGTTGAAAATGTATCTATATAAGAAATTGTTCTCAGCCACTTTTTTGTTGGCACAAACATATATTTTTTATTGTAATCGTTTATGATTTTTGTTTAAATAGTTGCGAAATTTT
Source organism: Poa pratensis (assembly GCA_947311845.1). NCBI lineage: Eukaryota > Viridiplantae > Streptophyta > Magnoliopsida > Poales > Poaceae > Poa > Poa pratensis. The sequence goes on from CAMZMU010000035.1 coordinate 1,983,071, forward strand.
GTTGCAAATGAATCTGCAGCAAAACATTCTTTCGTACCCGCTTTTTCGTGGGACAAACACATGGTTTTGTCATAATAGATTGTCATTTTTGTTGAAATTATTGGCGATTCTTTTTGTGAACAAGTCTGCCAAAAATTTGTTGTTTAACCACTTTTTTGTACCATTACTTGTTTCAGAAATGTTGCAACAATTTGTTGCAATACTATCTATTTTGTGTACACGGGAAGAGAAATTCCGTTGTCATACTCATGAATATATTGCAATGCTCAGGGAAAATCACCACAGTGGCATTTTGGGTGTAAATATTGTGAAGGTGGGGGCAACTCGATATACCCATTCGTTTTAGTGAATCTGTTGTGTATTGCGGATTGAGTTCCAAAAAATTGAGGGACTAAAATGCAAAAACATAATCTTTGAATTCTCCATTTATATTTGAAATGGATGTTTTCACATCTTATGGGCATATCCTTGCACTCGCGAGGCAACTTTTGGTTCCAACCTTTCAATCAAAGGTTTATTGCCAAGATCCTTCGAATCACGAGCGTGATTAGCCAAAGTTTCAAACTTGGCTTCCAAGTTATGATGAGTGGCACAAGTATCTTTAGGCCATACTTATAACCGATTACCATCGGGACTTGGTACAATCTCAGAGTTTACCAAGAAATGACTTGGTGCAATCTCAGAGTTCAAATAAAATTGTTTGAAGCCTGAATGTGTTCCCGGTTTGCAAAGTCCATTCCAATTACCTTTTCTATGCTTAACTGATTCTTGGCCTATGATGATGATTTGACGGCTCTAGAGGGGACGTAGATTTGACAATTCTAGGCCGACCTGCGCCTAGCACTGGCCATAACATATGGGGCGGTTTGTATGATGTCTGGAAGCGAAGTATTTACAAAATTTTAGCCAATATCCAAAACAATTCGTTGTGGTTGCTCCGCCTCTGGTTTCGGTTGGTTGCTTACTAGTATTGCTGATCATCATCATCACCCTTGAAAGTAAGAGATGCTTGTAAACAGGTTGTGAAAGTAATGTTAAATAATGGTTAATTCCGGCAGCAGGCTAATCTTTATACTCCCTCTGTTACTCATTATAAGGTGTATAGTTTTTCCTAAAAAGTCAAACTTTTTTATCTTTGACCAAGATTTTAGAAAAAATTATTACAAATTACAATATTAAATCAGTACCATTACATTTATCATGAAATACATTGTCATATTTTATTTTCTTAGTATTTAAAATAATGATAGTTTTTTTCTAAAATCCTAATCAAAGTTAGGCAAGTTTGACTTTTCAGGAAGAGATAAACCCACTGGTACTCACTGAACTTACATGAGATGAGTAGATTGGTCACTTAACCTGTAAAATATGAGGCAAGTTTGACTTTTGAGGAAGAGATAAACACACCGGTAGTCACTGAACTTACATGAGATGAGTGGATTGGTCACTCAACCTGTAAAATATGAAAACCCATCACACAACTCATCTGAGATGAGTAAATTGGTCATGAACTGGTCCTGACAAGGTTTTTTTGTCCATCGTGTCGTCCAAACTGGGGGCAGGAGACAACAACCATGTATATATTTGAAGAAATAACCCTATCATAAATTATATTCTATCTCCCGGTCCCACCCGTTGAACCCAAAAAAAAAACTCAAAATTAAGTTTATTTCTTGCGAGGTGGTGAAGATTAGGACCTCGTGTTTAGTTCCAATTAGTCTCTTATTTAATATGTGAGCCTCATTTTATTTGTACACATGTCCCTTCGCGCGAGCTCTGCGCACTGAATCAGCCGCCACGCACGGTTGGAGCAGTGACGGCGGCGGCGATGGCCGAAGTGGTCCGGGCAAGGCGGCGCACCCCCGCCCCGTCGAGGTGGCAGCAGTGTAGGGCCGGCCGGCGTCCATGGATAGGATCTGCCTTGCCGTGGCCGTGCGAAATAAGGAGAAGCGCGACGGCGCTGTGCAGGCCATGTTGTCCCGCGTGCACCAGGGCGCGCACAATTTCGAGGAGACGCTCTTTCCACGGTGCCACGTCTACTGCACCGTCGTTAAGCGACCGGAAGTGGGATATGGCATTCCCGCTCGTCGGCAAGGAAAGAGAGGCGAGCTCGCATTGCAGATCGCGTTCTAGATCATGGCGTTCTAGGGCGACCAGGCGCTGTGAAGGGCGTCATTCTAGGGAGTGGCTGCCGCTTCCCGGCCGCGGCGAGCCGGAGAAACAGCACAGTGGCAGAGGTTCTCCCTGCGTGGGTCCCCTCCATTGCCGAGGCGCCGAGCTTTGGGTGGAACGGTGCGTCGCCCCTGCCGCGTTCCCCGAGTCCGGAGCTCGATCTGATCTGATAGCACCACACATAAGTTCTTCATCGAGTCACAAGAAAATATAAATGAATGATCACAACCCAAACAAAAAATAATAATCTCGGCAAAGCTGTGTCCGACGAACAGCTCAACATATTCAGAGAGAACCTATGGATCTTCCACTGTATTGTCCCTTGTGGCGCATGCACTGATTTCAGCTGATACAGAAGCAATTGGTAATTGGTAAAATGTTGGCCAAGAAGAAAAATACTTCATGGACCAGACCTTAATTAACTTGGAAGTATGGGGTAGCAGGTATTGGTAAACACCACTACTAGAAAAAGGGCCTCTAGTCGCGGTTCCAGAGCCCCTTTAGTCGCGGCTGGGCAACCGCGACTAAGAAGGCGGGACTAAAGCCCCCCCCCCCCCCCCTTTAGTCGCGGCGGATTCCGAACCGCGACTAGAGGTCCCTCCACGTGGGGACGTGGGGACGTGGTCTGTTGGTACCTTTAGTCGCGGTTGCTGGCTGCAACCGGGAAGGGTTTTTGGGTTTTTTTTCGATTTAATTCCAGGGTTTAGGGTTTATATATGCCGGGGTTTGGTTATAGGTTGCCGTGTCCCATGTCGTAACCGTGGTTTCACTAGTAACCCTTCCCGTAACGGTAACCGGTAACCGTTACGGTGACGGTTACGGTAACCGTTACGGTAACGGTGACGGTTACCACGTCGTAACCGTTCCCGTGTCGTATGAAGTCGATGCACATATTTATAACACATACAATTAAATTAAGTAATACTTTTAGATCATAGTCAAGAGTTGATGCGCCAAGAGTTATCATAGTACAAGAGTTGAAGCAAAACAACAAGTTATTTACACGCTTTCATACACGCTTTCATGCTTTCAGCATCATAGTACTCTCCTTTCTCCGATAAGGCCTCGAAAGGTAAAATCCCGCCAATTCCTCTCCAATTGCTTTGAAGCGGTGCTCGAATGGTAGCTTGCAGCGCTTTTTTGCCAACTCTGCACTTTTCAAATTACATTTCTCGGTGACTAGTACATGTACATACTCGCAAACGAAGTATGCACATAACTCAGTTCCCTTTGGTTGCTCCAAGCAAGACTATACAAGAATAGATTTCAATCAATAATAATGAAGTATGCATGAGAATGTTGTGTGGACGTAGGTAGCAGTACTTACCTTGTTCAACTTCCAATCCAGCTTTTTGGGCCACCCACCTGCAGGATCTTCCTCGACAAACCTTTTCCAAACGCTGCCCGACAAAGAACATTCACAAATGATTTATTCGTTAATGACTTGTCATGAAGATATGAATGACAGAGGCGGTAAGAAATGAATGTACCTTGCTAGGAAGTCGAAACAACTCCTGTATGTGTTAGGATGATACCTCAATGAGTCAAGTGAATGAATAAGTCCTTTGCGATGTTCAATGACAAGAAGAATCCAGTGGTAGCTGCGCACAGTCATGCATAACTCATCAGTAAACTTAACATCGGGTGAGCAAATTAGAATGTGTAGAAGACACTAAAACTTACCCGAAGTGGTAAGGCCAATATATAGCTCGTTTGTCGCGGTATCGCTTGAACACCCTTAGCAAATCATCTGGTGTGTTCTTGTTATACAAGGGATTTCTTATGGTTGTTTCGTTATATTTATCCGGGTCAATGAACCCAATGTCATGCTGGTTCATCTTTTTGAGCTCGAGCATCTGCAATCTGCATAATATAGCACACAAAAGATTAAAGTGAGAATAATTACAAACAATGAACGAGACTAGGTAAAGACTTAAATAAATCACTTACAGGCAATAGGAACTCATGATAGATTTGTCGAGTGCCCGCAGATTGTATAGCTGAAAAAGTTCGCTAAACCGAACAATGTGGTTGTAGTCTTCTAAGAAGTGCTCATCGTCTTTCCTACATTTTAGAACGATAGACGAAGCTGTCCCTTTCTTTGCGGCTTTCAAGTACCAACCATGGAGAGCACGCATTTTTGTTGGTAACTTGCATTTCACCAAATCTTCCCCCATAACAAATTCTCTTACTGGTGGAGCTGTGGTGCAGTCTCAAAGTTCAATCTCGAAGCATATTCGTCTATAGGAACTTGCGCTTCGGCGGCAAGACGACGGATTTCCTCTAAGTCAAACACCATCGGCGCTTTAGGGTTAGATTGTACTAGTTGTTTTCCGCGCTTGGGAACTCGACTATCTTTGTTCGTCGGCGGCGGGACAATTAGCGGGGGGACAGAACGTACGGGTTGTTCTCCGAGCTGGGGAACTTGTTTACCTATCTTCGGCGGCGGTGGGACCGATGGTGCTGCTTTTGTAGCTTCCTTCGGCGGCGGGTCCGATGGTGCTGCTTGTTTATCTTTTGCCGCCGCCGGCGGGACTGACTCTGCGTCTTGTTCACCTTTTTTCGGCGCCTCCACCTCCATCACCGCGTCATATGACTTATGAATATAACGGTCATAGTCAGATGGCGGCTTCTCTGGAGGGACATATAAGTTGTCGATGACTCGATTACAAGCCTCTGCAGAATAGCCGGCGGTAAATTTTGGCGGCGGCACTTTCGGTGCGAACAATGCTTTATTATACGCCGCCACGGCTGCTTCGTTTTGCTCATGAGTCTTCTGCCAAGGTAACCTCGGATCAGGCGATTTGGCCCTTTTAGTTCGCCTCCTGACCGGGGAAGACGCGCGCTTTCTCCGGAGAAGCGCTACGGGCACTTCCTCACGTAGTGGCTTTGCTGAGTCGAGATGGAGATGGACTGTGCTGACTAAGATGGTCCTCTACATCAATTTCCGGTGGGGGGTCCCTGTCACGCGGTGCCGGAGATGGATGTGTCTCATCGATACCCGGGCAGGATGGGCTTTGCTGAGTCGGTGGCTTTGAGAACTTGATGTATTTCTTGTTCCACTGGGCGAAACCACCCTTGACATCGTACAATGTCTCCTCACCGTCAGCTCCAGAAATCTCAAGAGCCAATGATTCAAATCCCGGCGCAATTTCATCCACCCCGACAACAGCATAGTCAGGAGCAATGTCACCATTATGGTAGCTTGCTCCGCGTCACTCGGTAAAGCATAGCCTTCCGCCACCTTCGTGGATATGTTAACCACAGGTGCATGTAGCTCACATGGTGTCTTCTCCGTGACATCATCCACGGGGTAGTGAGCATCGACATCTATTTGCGTGGAACCCACGCTGCTTCTAAGCTGAGATCGAGCATCCAGGAGTTGCTGCTCTGAGGCGGCTCTGTCCGACTATTAATTCTCCATGAGTTGCCGCACCTTGAGTTCCAATTCCGTTAGCCGCTCTTCACCCTTCTTCTTCTTTCTTGCACGGCTTCTATAAGTGTCAGCGTGTTGCGGATACGCTTTCTTAATGGTGACACCGCCGGGCATGCCTCGTAAACGTCCCCAGTGTTCAGGATTCCCTAGGGCCCGTGTCAGCTCGTCGTCCTCTCTATAGGGTTTCCACACACCCCGTTTAACTTCCTCTATTACCTTTTCAATCTTCGGGACGATTTCTTCTACTTTTTTCTTGAATCTTTCAACCTTCGGGACAATTTTCCCTGTTTCCTCGTCCAACGTTGCGCCATGCGCGAACAACCAGAATTTGGACCTTTCGGGCCAGTAGTATGTCTGTGGAGTGATATCTTTAGCAAAGATTTTATCTTCTAAGGCTAGCCACTTAGGAATGGCTACCTGTAGCCACCTGTCCCCAAGTTATGGTGGTGAACCTTATTCGCAGCATTTGCTTATTTATTTTCGATCGGGCCACAGCCGCATCCGATTTCTTATACGCCTTAAACTCTTCCCAGTGATCTCTTATCTTCACTAGTGCCTCTTCACTGAAATCTGGATCAACTGTTGCATATTTTGCCCATAATGTTTGCTTATATTTCCGAAATGCGTCGGCCATCTTGGAGAGAGTCCACTGCTTGAGTTTCAACTTCGTGGTGGGTTCAATATCTTCCGGGAGGTTAAAATGCTCCAAGAGTGCGTCAAAGCAGAAATCTTTCAAATGCTTGTGGACATAGAGGGATCATCCTCGGCAACGCCCGCCGGCTTATTCCATTCTGGTATGGAGATCGGGACCGAGTCCCTAACAATAACTCCAGCTTGACCTATATATTTTTTGCGGTTCTCTGGGGGTTCCACCGGATCGCCCTCTTCATCAATTTCATAGATCGGTAACTTTGCATCTTTGCTCGTCATTCTTTTCGTGCGGCCTCGAGGAGCTTGATTCTTAGCCTTTTTATTCGAGGTGGAGGCCTAAAGTAAGAAATATAATGCGTTACTAAGTGCAATACAAATCAGTTAATGCATTTTGTGATCAACAAAATATAGAATTCATATATATACCTCGAGTTGGAGGGTGTTCGAGGTGGAGGGTGTTATTTCTTCTTCATCTAAAAGACCCTCACCAGAGTCCATCAGAAATTGTGAGGCAAATTCCTCAAAATCAAGATCTGCACCGGCACCGGCGCCTTCTCCACCGGCAGCATCTTTATCGCGATGCTCAAAAATACTCTGCATTAATATGTCTTCATTCTCCTCGTCTCGCACATAGCCAGGCTCCATAGCTCAATGTTCCTACACTCAATAAAATTTGCATAAATTTGCATGTATAAATTTGCATTTATAAATTTGCATCTATAATTTGCTAACACATTGTTAAATTTGCTAACACATTGTTAAATTTCCAAACACATTGTAAAAATTGCTAACACATCGTAAAAATTTCTATCACATTTGCACTAAAATTTGCTAACTTATAAAATTTGCTAACTTTTAAAATTTGCTAACACTACATCATCTTAGCTACACAAAAAAAATTCTAACACATTGCTAACACAAAATTGCATCTATTTTTTCTAACACATTGCAATTAACCTAGTTCTAACACATTGCTAAAAATTTGATCAAAAGTTCTAACACAAAATTGCATCAAAAATTGCATCTAGTTCTAACACTAGATAATAATTAACCTGAATATGCAAAAAAAAAAGATTGCTAACACATTGTTAAAAATTGCAAAATTACAAAAATTGCTAACACTAGATAAAGTTTCCAACACATTGCAAAGTGCTAAAGTTTCCAACACATTTCTAAATTTCATAACATTATTTTCTAACACTAAATTTCATACAAATTAACTAGAAATTTCATTGCTAACAACCTAAATTTGCTAACACTGTAATATCCTAAATTTTCTAACACTAGATAATAACCAAAAAATGAAAAAAATGAATAAGAAAAACAAACCTGAGGAGATGGGGCTCGGGCAGGGGAGGCGATGGGGCCGGCTCGGGAAGGGCAGCACGGCGGAGCGACCGGAGCGGCAGTGGCGTGGGGCTCGAGGTCGGGGAAGCTCCACGGCGACCTGGGACGGCGGCTGGAGAAGGCGACCGCGGTGGGGCGGGCAGCAGCACGCGGCCGGAGGCGGCGACACGGCGAGGGCAGCAAGCGCGCGGGGCCGGAGGGGGCGGCACCACGGCGGCTTGCGGTCGAGGTCGGGGAAGCTCCACGGCGCCCTGGAGACGCGACGTCGACGGTGGCTGGAGGGAGGCGCGACGTCGACGGTGGGGCGAGGCGCAGCACCACGGCGGCCTGCGAAAAAGACGGCGAGTATGAGCTAGGGTTGGACGGCGGCGGCGGCGCGTCTTGGAGGGGAGTAGGGGCACCTCGGGCGGCGGCGGAGCGGCGGCACAACGGCGGGGCAGCACGACGGCGTGGCGGAGCAGGGCTTCACCGGGAGCGTCGGCAGCGTCGGGGAGCTGTTCTTGTTCGATTTGGGGGAAGTTACGAAAAATTTCGGCCAAAGACACACAAAACCGCGCCGAATCCACCTTTAGTCGCGGTTGGTGGCTACAACCGCGACTAAAGACCCTTTAGTCGCGGTTGTAGCCACCAACCGCGACTAAAGGTCTCCCTGGGCCGCCAAAATTCTGGCGCGAAGCCCAGGGGACCTTTAGTCCCGGTTGGTGTTACCAACCGGGACTAGATGGGCTTTTTTCTATTTTTTTTTGTTTTTTCTGTTTTCTTTTGTTGTATTTGTTTTCTTTACTTTGATTTAAGTTCTTTTTGAATTGTTTTTGTTTCTAGTTTCTTTTCCTGTTTTGTTTTTGACCTCAACAACAAAATGACTGCCAATATTTGGGGCATATTTGATGGAAATATGTGTATCTTGACATCGGAAATAAAGGTGTCCATATTTGATGCTTCAAAATGGGGTGAAATGGCACATCTCACGCTATGAACTCTATAGTTTGAAGATAGGTGGTTTGAGATTTGCAACATGAAATTTTCCAAAACCTCACCAAACCTTCATTTTGGTGTGACTAAGAATGAGGCAGGCTTAGTTTTCCATTTTGGTGTTTAAAACTTATGGAAATGCTGATTTGGTTTGGCTTCTGCCAAATTTCTGGAGGTCATCTGGGCCGCCAAAATTCTGGCGCCAAGCCGAGGGGGGCCTGTAGTCGCGGTTGCTGGCTGCAACCGCGACTAGTTGGGCTTTTTCTATTTTTTTTGTTGTTTCTGTTTTCTTTTTCTGTTTTTAATGTTTTAAATGTGTTACTGATTTGATTTAAAGGTGCCAAACTGGTTTTTGATCAGGGGTGTGTTTATTTTTTTTTTTTTTTGTTGTTTTCGTAATATTTTGTTGTATTTGTTTTCTTTTATATACTTTGATTATTTAAGTTCTTTTTGAATTGTTTCTTTTCCTGTTTTGTTTTAGACCTCAACAACAAAATGACTGCCAATATTTTATCATGTACTAACATCTCCAACTACCTAAATTAACCGACTACCTAAATTAACTGACTACCTAAATTAACCATGCCCCTTTCAGAGATCCGACCAAGGGGAGGGTTCCCGGAACCGAATGATTTGTGTTCGGTCGATGAACTGAAGGATTATATAGATATATAGAACAAAACACACGGTGATGTGTAATAATGTATTCAATTTTAATGTAACTGTAACGGTAATAATACATCTTTATTTAATCCAGTTACATAGCCCGGGTCCATTTTTATTTAACCATAATACATCGGCGGAGGGAGAGGGCAGCACCCTGGGTAGGGGACGGAGGGCGGTGTGGAGCCGCCTTATATATAAGCAAAACTGACCAGAACACACGGTTTCCCCATCATACAGCCCTACGGTGCCTCGTGAGTGACTGCATATCAAATGCACCGTAGGGCTGTATGACGGGAATCCGAATGCTTTGTATACTGCAAATCATCGCGTGGTCGTGAGCATGGCTACCACTTCCACCACCACCACTCCCACCTCCTCGGCAATTCATCATTGTGTCACCCTAATCCAGTGGTTGGATTCAACCTACCTGAGGGCTTGTGTTTCCAACAGCGTCGTTGTGTTGTCCTTATTCACCGTCCTACGGGAGGTGGCTCCAATGGCTGGCCGGTGAACAAGGACGAACACAATAATGCCAGGGAACATGCCATCAGGTAGGCTAAATCCAACCATTGGATTCGGTGGCAAAGGTAGACGCTAGTTGTGTGCCGTTCGGCAAGACGTCTCTGATGTTCTACAACCGTCCGGCAAGACGTCTCTGATGATCTGCAACCATTTGTAACGGTCGCAGGTCACCAGAGAACTCTTGCCGCTGGTTGCCCAAAGATGCCTCTCCGAGTGACGCTGGAATGTTTTGCGTGAGTGAGTAACCTGTCTGAGGTGGGCTATATATAGGGGCGCGTGGCTTATGAAGTGGTCGTGATAGTCCCGGTTGGTAACACCAACCGGGACTATATATAGCGCTGGAAGGAAACACACGATCCGTGTGCTTCTGCCTGATCCAAGGGCTCACAAGCGCTCGAAAGAAACACACCACTTGATCCAACGGCTCACAAGCGCTTTAAAGAAACACACGATCCGTGTGCTTCTTCAGTCCCGGTTGGTGTTACCAACCGGGACTAAAGGCAGGCTTTGCGGTCACGACTCGTGTCCTCCCGCCACCGTTTCCCGCCAACGTTTCCCGCCCAAAAATTTCCCGCTATCGTTCGCGCCACCGTTTCCCGCCAAATGCCAGCACCGGTAGTTCTATAAAACCCAGTCGAAGGTAGGCATGGTACTCACTTGAGCGCAAGCATGGTGTGTATTGGTCCTTGCGAGAAGTGTGTGTCCGGGTTTCACATTTCCGCATCCGAGCATCTCGCCAGGCTTTCGAGCAATTTGAAGGTAGATGGTAGGGTAGTTCCAATTGAAGAAATTTTGCACACTGAGAGTCATCTCGCTTTGCTCGGGGCGAAGCTATGCCGCGATGGGTTTCCGTATAGGACCCCGCTCCAAATTCGTGCAGAAATGCTCAGGCTTGCAGATAAGTTTGACAGGAAAGTTACGAATAGTCCGTTCTACGAACTGAAGCTGACCGTGTTTCGTACGGTCGTTCCTGTCTCTGGGTAGTTGACAGCGATGATGATGACGATTTCATGCCGTCGTCAAAGGAAAGGAGGGTTGAAGCACTGAGCAAGAAGGCTGAAGCTTCGTCCAAGGGGAAAGGCAAGGAGGCAGAATCTTCGTCCAAGGGGAAAAGCACTGAGCAGAAGGCTGAAGCTTAATTTGTTCTATCCAGTATTTAGAACTAGTGAAGTTGTAACGTAGATCTCTAGTTGTATGTTAAATCGTCTCCGCATAAGACGGTTGATCGCACATCGGAGTTGTATCTTGGTTCACACAACTTACGAACGCACTCTTAACTAATACCAATAAATAGTCCACAATAAAAAAGAAAAACAAATAGAAAAAAGGACCACGACACAGAAATGTCGCACGGTTACATAAAAGGTTTAATACATATTAATTATTACACATCACCAACAACATCCCTACCTAGCTATTGTTCACTTGTTCTTCGTGTGTGTCCCTTTCTTCTTATTGCACCGTAGCCATGGACAAACTTCTTCATTTAACGCGATGCTTGGGTCAATTTTCACTTTGAAGGGCGGAATTTCATGAAACTTATTGTAATCTTCTGACATGTCTGTGTGGTCCTCCACTCCCACGATGTTTCTTTTACCTGAAAGAACTATGTGGCGCTTTGGCTCATCGTATGATGTATTCGCTTGCTTATCTTTTCTTTTTTTTGGTAGGGTAGACATGTCCTTCACATAGAAAACCTGAGCCACTTCACTGGCTAGAATGAATGGTTCGTTCTCGTAATGAAGATTCTTGAAATCCACTGTAGTCATTCCGTACCGTGTGTCTACGGCTACACCGCCATCTAGGTTGAACCATTTGCACTTGAACAAAGGAATCTTAAATGAAGGTCCATAGTCCAGTTCCCATATCTCCTCTATGTAACCATAATATGTTACCTTTTCCCCACTGCAGCCATCTATTGCATCAAAGCGGACACCACTGTTTTGGTTGGTGCTCTTTTTATCTTGGTCGGCCGTGTAAAATGTATTTCCATTTATCTCGTACCCTTGAAAAGTCAATATAGTCGAAGATGGTGACTTGGCCAAATATTGTAGCTGTAGTTCATTTGTGGTGACATTCATCAGAAGTTTCTGTAACCAACCGCCAAAAGTCTTGATGTGTACTCCATCAATCTCATCTTCTGGGTATTTGGAGCGTAAATAATTCTTGTGTTGCTGGATATACGGAGCCACCAAGATGGAATTATGCAGAACTGTGTAGTGTGCTCGAGTGAAAGAATCCACGTCTTCACATATGATTGCTTTCTTTCCTAGCGTGCCTTTTCCACGCAGTCTCCCCTCATGACGCGATTGAGGAACACCAATCGGCTTAAGATCAGGAATAAAGTCAACACAAAACTCAATGACCTCCTCAGTTCCATAGCCCTTGGAGATGCTTCCTTCTGGCCTAGCACGGTTATGAACGTATTTCTTTAAGACTCCCATAAACCTCTCAAAGGGGAACATGTTGTGTAGAAATACAGGACCGAGAACACGTATCTCTTCCACCAGGTGAACTAGAAGGTGCGTCATAATATTGAAGAAGGTTGGTGGGAACACCAACTCGAAGCTGACAAGACATTGGACCACATCATTCTCTATATCTTTTAGAGTAAGTGGATTGATAACCTTCTGAGAAATTGCATTCAGGAATGCACATAGCTTCACAATGGGTACTCGAACATTTTCTGGTAGAAGTCCCCTCAATGCAACCGGAAGTAATTGTGTCATAATCACGTGACAGTCATGAGACTTCAGGTTCTGGAATTTTTGCTTGCCATGTTTATTATTCCCTTTATATTCGACGAGAAGCCAGATGGAACCTTCATACTGCGAAGACATTCAAAAAAATTTTCTTCTCTTCTTTCGTAAGAGCGTAGCTCGCAGGACCTTGATGATTATCAGAATGATCGTCGTCTCGTGAATGCATACGTCGATGGGCCTGTCTTGCTTCCGGTGTATCTTTTGACTTTCCATACACGCCCAACAAGTTAAGCAGGTTCAAGCAAAGATTTTTTGTCACGTGCATCACGTCGATTGCAGAGTGAACCTCTAGCATTATCCAATAGGGCAGCTCCCAAAATATAGATTTCTTCTTCCACATGGGAACGTGGTTCTGAGCGTCATTCGGAACAGATAGTGCTCCAGCACCCTTCCCAAATATTACTTTTAAATCCTTGACCATATCATGTATAACAGAACTAGAAGGTCGAGTAGGCTTCCGCCGAATATCTTCCTCACCTTTGTAATGTTGGCCTTCCTTTCTTACTGATGCCTCGGTACAAGCCATCGACGATGGCCCAGGTACACAATCTTGTTACCTATATGTTTACCTTGAGTCTCACCTAAACAATGCGTACATGCATTGTATCCCTTGTTTGACTGTCCTGAAATGTTACTAAGAGCAGGCCAATCATTGATGGTTACAAACAAGAGCGCTCGTAGGTCAAATTCCGTTTGTCCGTGCTCATCCCACACACGCACACCTTCATCACTCCACAACTGTAAAAGTTCTTCCACCAATGGCCTCAGATACACGTCAATGTCGTTGCCAGGTTGCTTCGGGCCTTGGATGAGCACTGGCATCATAATGAACTTCCGCTTCATGCACAACCAGGGAGGAAGGTTATATATACATAGAGTCACAGGCCAAGTGCTATGACTGGAGCTCTGCTCTCCAAATGGATTAAATCCATCTGTACTTAGACCAAATCTTAAGTTCCTAGCGTCATCCGAAAATTTCGGGAACTCTCTGTCGATTTTTCTCCACTGGGACCCATCAGCGGGGTGTCTCATCATCAGTCTTTTTTACGTTCTTCTTTGCCAGCGCAACAACTTGGCATGCTCTTTGTTTTGGAACAAACGTTTCAGACGTGGTATTATAGGAGCATACCACATCACCTTGGCAGGAATCCTCTTCCTTGGACAACCTTGCTCGCCTCAACTTCACCTGGGTCATCTCGCCCAATCTTAAACCGCAATGCACCGCATACAGGACAAGCATTTAAATTTTCGTGCTCCCCGGTAGAGGATGCAGTCATTAATGCATGCATGTATCTTCTGCACCTCTAATCCTAGAGGGCAGACAACCTTCTTTGCTTCGTACGTACTAGAGGGCAATTCGTTTTCATTTGGAAGCATCTTCTTAATTATTTTCAGCAAACTTTCAAAGTGCTTGTCGGTAGTACCACTCTCTGCCTTCCATTGTAGCATTTCCAGTATGGTACCGAGCTTTTTCTGGCCATCTGTACAAGTTGGGTACAACAATTTGGTGTGATCGGCTAACATGCGCTCCAACTTCAACCTCTCGTTTTCACTTCCACAGTCCATTTGTGCATCATGAATGGCCTGACGAAGATCATCGTCAGGCTCATCTTTTTTTTCATCCTCTTCAACTTCGTCTTCCCCCATTGAAGTACCACCGTGTTCATCGAACATAGGATAGTTGTCATTATCCTCTTCTTCTTCATTCTCTTCCATTATAACCCCTGTTTCTCCGTGCTTGGTCCAACAATAATAACCACGCATGAAACCATTTTGCAACAGGTGTTGGTGAAGCTTGGCTGAGGAAGGGTAATCCTTCTTATTCTACAGAGACTGCATGGACAACACATAAAACCATTTTTTCGCTTGCTTATCTCGGCCACAGTGAGAAATTCATGCATGCCCTTAAGGAAATCGTCAGAAACTCGGGAACCGTACATCCATTGACGTCTCATCTGCATTATGCATGCCAGTAATGAATAGATAAGTGACCATAATAATTCTTACAAGTTCTTCAAGCAAAGTAGAGTGGCGACAAATGTAATACATTGTAGCATTAAATATTCATTAATTTAAACTAACATTGAACTATTAAAGAATTTAAGTCCAACAACAAATGCGATCAGAATCGCAACTAAGGTAACTATTGAACCAACAGCATAATGATACCAAGCCTCTTGACTAATGGCATATCTTCTAATTTTTTTAAGCTTCAAGCGCATCGCATCCAACTTGATCTCGTAAGCATTAACGACGTCGGCAAGCTTCGAGCGCATCCCATCCAACTTGATCTCGTAAGCATCGACGACGTCGGCAAGCTTGAACTGGTGTTCATCGATGATGTTGACAAGCTTAACCTCCAATTCCTTCTTCTCTTCTTTGCGGAGATCTTCACTTATTTTTAATTTAGCTTTCAAATCATCGTTTTCTTTCACAAAATATTCAACAATAGGGTCCACTGGAATTTCCGGTTCAACTACCTCCTAGACAAATATATATTTATGTCAAAGTTGGTCCGCATGATTGTCATAAACGCGAAACGAAACAAATATATAGTTATTAACAGTCATACCACATCCGAATAATAGAGCGGACGAGAGCCGGTGGGGGTATTTGTGAAAACCATGGCACTATATATATATATAAAACAATTATACAACTTATACAAAAAAACAAATAATAATTATGGAACAAAATCATACAACATAGATTTTTTTTAAATAAAAAAGAAGGCTCACCTAGGTGGTGTCGGTGACGAGACGGTCTATCGACGACGGTGAGGAGGTGAATGTTGTGACACTGAAATACAAAAACATAATTTAGTTTAAGCTCAAATTGACATACAAAATTGAGCTAAATAAGCAAAATGAGCTAACTTAGGCATTTCATCAAACACCTACCTAGCACTAGAAATATGAAATGAGCTAAATGAGCAAACAACCAACGAAACGGGCGCCGGAAGAGAGAGTTTGCAGTTGCTAACCCTGGATAGATGCACCACCAGCAATCTTAACAAATGGTGCAAAAAATCGTGGATGAAATCGAGCTCGGTGGAGAGAAAATGGAGATGAAACTCGAGCTCAAAATGGCCATGGCTGGCTCGGGGTGGAAGATATAGGTGACGGACCTTCAGTCGCGGTTCCAGCCACGAACCGCGACTAAAGGTCCTCTCTAGGACAGGTGGCCGGTTGGTTCGGGACCTTTGGTCGCGGTTGGAGCCACCAACCGCGACTAAAAGTCCTCGAGCGGGCCCCGCGCGGCTTGAGCCGCAGGTGGAGGACCTTTAGTCGCGGTTGGTGGCTCCAACCGCGACCAAAGGTCCCGCACCAACAGGCCACCTGTCCTAGCCGTTGGAAATGTCGGAGCCGGAGACCTCTAGTCGCGGTTCGGAAACGAGCCGCGACTAAAGGTCTGGCTATAAGGCCTCTTTTCTACTAGTGCACGTTATTAAGATATGCGTGACAGCAGATACTAAGGGTTCAGTGTCACGAACTCGTTTGTCAGACCCTAAATGTCGGATAACCAATCTCGAAAAAAAAATGTGGGATAATAGTGGGTGGCATCGAGCAGCTGGAGGATTGGGCAGTGGTCGAGGAGGGCGAGAAGCATATCTTCCTGGAAGAAGTCGCTCCGGATCACGACGAGTTTCCTGTCAGTGATACAAAGGGGCAAAAGACAAGTGGCATTGACAAGGCCATTGTCATGCTCGGTCTGATCTGATAGCATCACACCTAAGCTCTTCATCATGTCACAAGAAAATATAAATGAATCATCACAACCCAATAAATACTTATCATATTCAGAAAGAACCTATATATGGATCTTAACAGCAGATACTAATTGGGTTCGGTCTCATGAACTCGTACTTGTAACCTAACACAAGACCTCGTAGGGCATCATGAGGTGTTTAATGGTGCTGTTGCGGATCCTGGTTGCAATAGGCTCTTGCCAGTCCCTGAACGTGGGCCGACAGTAGGTGGCATTGAGCAGCTGGAGGCGCGGGCATTGGTCCATGAGGGCGACAAGCATCTCTTCCTGGAAGAAGCCGCTGCAGATCACGATGCGCTCCAGCAGAGGGAGATTCTTGATAATCCACTTGATGAGTTTCGGGTCATCGATGTAGGGACAGTTTGCGACGTCGAGACTTCTCAGCAGCGGCGCTCTGCATGCAGAACATACAGTTAGTCGGTTGCATGGTAGATCAGATGAACAGTGCAACATGCATGGGCAAGTTCGCGACGTCGAGACTTCTGCGCTCTACATGCATGGGCGATGAGAGTAGGAGTTAGGAGGAGTACACATGCCTGTTAGCGAGGTGAACTAGGACATCTTCGTCGACGTGGCCAGCGAATGACTCGCACCGTCCGGCGCTGCGATCCACCGCGGCGAGCGCCATGGCTTTCCATCCATCAGGTGGCTCACCGTACCACCGGGCGCCGTCAAATAGATCGATGCTGCGCCATAGCAGGGGCTCCTTCTTGGCGAGCCGGCGCCAGGGCGAGCACACGACCCCCGCGCCGCGGAGAATGTCGGCCTGCGTAAGCTTGCCGACGACGATGCATAGGACGTCCCGGGGCCGGCAGAGACGCCCAGTCCCTCCACTGGTCAACATGGTCCTCGCTACGGCGGCGGCGCCGCCGAGACGATGATGTGCAGGTTAGGGTTTTGCGTTTCCTCTCGTTCATGTCCATGCATCTGTTTCTCCGTGAATAACAATGATGGGTACGTTATTCACGTATCGGGCGGTTTATATGATGTCCGGCTTCCAAGTATAGTATTTTAAAAATTTCAGCCAATCAATTTCTCCAATTCCGATGACCCAGTTACGTAGAATGGTTAAGGTAGGCCAGGATTTCGCGGGGAAAAAAAGAGGAGGCCAGGATCCACAACACTTCGTAGTGGTCGCTCCGCATGTGTGAATCTTCAGCGGTGTCCAGATTTCTACACGTTTTGGGCTATGTCAGGCTTCTGCAATCAACTCCTTTGATGTATGCAGCGAGACCGGCCATGTCTCTCTGATGGATTTAAATCTCCCGATACAGTGGGAGAACAAGGATGAAAATGCGACCATACGGCATTGAAATTGGTGACGAAATTTCAAATTAAAACCATATATTGTAAAACCCTGGTTATCTGTTATTCTTTTTGTAGCTATCTCTTCATTGGCACATAATATATCACTCATCCCACAGGTTCTGTTATCTAATACTACCTCCTTTTTTTTTTGCAAAAAATCTATACTACCTCCGTCTTGAGATACAATACATTTCTGTAGGCTAATGTAGCCTACCTAAATGTCATGTATTTTAGGATAGAGTAAGTAGTAAACAAATAACAATCCGCTTTCATATATGTGCGGAAGAGGGAACTATGGCTGCAGGTCCCCGGCAATGGGCTGTGCAGTCGTCCAGCGTCCTGTAGCACTTCTCCATGGGGAAGCAAGTGAAGCACGAGCTGCCACCGCCACCGATACATTTACCGACTTGGATGTGATCTCCGCCGATGACTCTACCTATAAAATTGTTATTAACACAAAAATAACATTAATGTCGTCGTCCCAAGTTGAAGGCCATTATATACTTATAATGGAGAGGTGAATGAAAAAAAAATACGAAGAAGATGATGTTTTCTAACCAACTTACATTGTGAATGGATAGCAAAGCATAGCAGAAGGAGCAATAATGCTTGGATGCGCCTCATGCAATTCTCCATGTGAATAGTAAGGATTGCACTACTGGCTGGCAGGTTGGTTCCTGATTTTGGTCGATACCACCCAATGCTAGCATATATATAGAGGGGGATTGGTAAACGGATATATATGGAAATTAATTGGTAGAGACTAATTTGGAAGGAATTTAGATGGATATATATAGGATAATTTGTCATTAATTGGGGGCTAATATATGGGTTAATTTGTGATTAATTGAGGGAATGAATTGACGACGATGGTTGTAATATCCTTCCAATGTTATCTTGTCGTGCGCGTGACTGGAGGTGGCATGCCTATCATTGACCGCGTGGAAAAAAACTAGTGCCTTTGGAAATAAAGAGGGCAAGGACTGGCCCGTTAATTATTCGGTTTTGCTATGTCTCAGTCGACTAAGACGAACCTTACGTCTCATTCAGTTTCCCGCCCGTTCGACTGGTTTTGCTCCGCGATTCGTTCTTTTGGCCCGTTTCACCGATTCTGGCTGTTGGGCTAACTTGTTTTTTCTCCAAAAATTTTCGATTTGATTAGTGGGCTTTTTTGGGCCGGGCAGCACCGGGTGGGGGGATGTGCTCGTTTTTTTTTTCTGTTTTGTCCGCCGGATAATGTTTTTGAATTACTGGGCGGGGTATGGTCTTTGTGTTTTTTCGTTGAATTAAAAATTAGTGTGGAGGTTTTCAGCTCGTTTTTTTGTATTTTTTATGGGGTTTTATTTTTTCTTGTATGTTTTTCTATAATATCCACTAGTTTTTGTATGATTCGATTAAACTAAAAAAAATACTTTTTAAATTTAGGCATCAATTTTTGATTTTTATAGAAATGTGCACTTATTTGGTTTTTTTATTTGTTTTTGTACGATTTTCTTTTTGTTTTTAGGATCGATCGGCAAAAAATTAGTAGATGGCAAAAGAAACCGATAATCCAGTTTGATTAGATGAAGTAATTAGTTACCTCGAAATTTTTGAATTTGTTTGTATATATTATCTTTTCGGGGGCTTATTAGTTGATTTTTTGGCTGCAACTGAGTGTTTTCTCTAGATAGGGGTTAGTTTCAACTACGCTTGCAACATAGTGTTTTCTCGAGATAGGGGGGCGAGCCAGCTGCAACCGAGCTTGCCACTGTAATATTTTTTTTTTTGGAAGGCCAGTTGCAACTAGGCTCGCAACTAAGTTCTTTCTCGAGATAGGGCCAGTTTCAACTACGCTTGCAAACTGGGTGTTTTTTCTCGAGATAGGGAGGACCAGTTGCAACCGAGCTTGCAACTGAGATTTTATTATTATTATTATTATTTGTTTTATTTTTGTAATTATTGTTTTTTTTGTTTTTTGGAAGCCAGTTTCAACTGCGCTTGCAACTGACTGTTTTCTCGGGATAGGGGGGTCAGTTTCAACTGCGCTTGCAACTGGGATTTTAATATTATTTAGTTTTTCTTTATTATTATTTAATTATTATTGTTTTTTGGAAGCAAGTTTTCAACTAGCCTTACAACTGCGTGTTTTCTCGGGATAGGGGGCCAGTTTCAACTGCGCTTGCAACTGGGTGTTTTCTCGAGATAGGGGAGGGGATAGTTTCAACTGCGCTTGTAACTGAGTGTTTCTCGAGATAGGGGCCAATTTCAACTGAGATTGCAACTGAGTGTTTTCTCGAAATAGGGGGGTCAGTTTCAACTACGCGCGCAACTAGGTGTGTTTTATCGAGATAGGGGGACAGCTGCAACTGTTGCAACTGAGATTTTTTTTGTTTTTTCTATATTATTTTTAATTATTATTGTTTGTTTTTGGAAGCCGAGTTTCAACTGAGCTTGCAACTGAGTGTTTTCTCCAAATAGGGGGCCAGTTTCAACTACGCTTGCAACTGGGTGTATTTTCTCGAAATAGCAGGGCCAGCTGCAAATGAGTTTGCAACTGAAATTTTATTATTATTTTTCCTTTATTATTTTTAATTATTTGTTTTTTTGTTTTTGGAAGCCTAGTTTCAACTGCGCTTGCATCCGAGTGCTTTCTCGAGATAGGGGGCAGTTTCAACTACGCTTGCAACTGGGTGTTTTTTCTCGAGATAGGGGAGCCAGCTGCAACTGAGCTTGCAACTGAGATTTTATTATTTTTAACTATTATTGTTTTTTGTTTTTTGGAAGACCAAATTCAACTTCGCTTGCAACTGAGTGCTTTCTTGAGATAGGGGGGGTCAGTTTCAACTGTGCTTGCAACTGGGTGTTTTTTCTCGAGATATGGGGAGACCAGTTGCAACCGAGCTTGCAGATGAGATTTTATTATTATTATTATTATTTTCTTTTATTTTGTAATTATTATTATCAACTGAGTGTTTTCTCGGTATGGGGGGGGGCAGTTTCAACTGCGCTTGCAACTGGGATTTTATTATTATTTTGGTTTTTCTTTATTATTATTTAATTATTATTGTTTTTTGCAAGCTAGTTTTCAACTAGGTTTACAACTGAGTGTTTTCTCGGGATAGGGGGTCAGTTTCAACTGTGCTTACAACTGCGTGCTTTCTCGAGATAGGGGGGCTAAGTTTCAACTACGCTTGCAACTGGATGTTTTTTCTTGAGATAGGGGGGACCAGTTGCAACCGAGCTTGTAACTGAGATTTTATTATTTTTTTTTCTTTATTTTATGTAATTATTATTGTTTTTTGTTTTTAGAAGCCAGTTTCTACTGTGCTTGCAACTGAGTCTTTTCTTGGTATGGGGGTGCCAGTTTCAACTGCGCTTGCAACTGGGTATTTTTTTCTCAAGACACTCCAACTGTATCTGCGCTTGCAACTGAGTGTTTTTTCCCGAGATAGGGGCCAGTTGCAATCGCGCTTGCAACTGGGATTTATTGTTATTTGGTTATTTTTTATTAATTTAGATTATTATTTATTTTCGTTATCTATGTGGAAGACATTTTGCAATCGCGCTTGCAACCGAATATTTTTTTTTCTCGAGATAGGGCCAGTTACAACCGCGCTTGCAACTGAGTGTGTTTTTCCCTGAGACAGGCAGCTATAACTGATTTTCTTAGTCAGTATCAATACAATTTGCAATTGAGATTTTCTTGACACTATAAGGTAGTTGCAATTGAGATTTTTGTTATTACTATTTGACGCATGTTGCGTTACGCGTACGTGTGCGTGCTTCGTCTCCGCAGTTCGGCCGGCATGTAGTATTTTTTGTGTCAGTTTGCTGTTTCTTTCTAAATTTTTTTGATTTTTGGTTCCTTTTCCGGTTTGTTTGTTCGTTTTAATGTTTAGTTTTGTTCAAATGTGAATATTTTCAAAATGTTTAAACCTGAAAATTGTTCAAATTTGAAACTTGTTCACATGTAAAAATTGTTCAGGTTTGAAAACGTTCATATTTTGAAAATCGTTCGGAATTAAAATTGTTCACATTGAAAAAAGTTTAGATTTAAATTGTTCAGACTTAGAAAAAATACGATTTAATATATATTCGTTCCTATCGTTTTTCTGTGTTTTTTTTCGGCGCCGTAGTTGGGCCGGCCCACCAAGAGTCTTACAACACGCGAGCAAACCGGACAAATAAAAAGAAAGCCCAACAACATATAGGACAATGACTGCTGGACCGAATTAAAGCCCACAAAACGTGCTGATGTCATCTGACTGAGACATAAGTTATATCTCAGCTGACTGAGAATTAGAGACCCTTTGAAAATCGTTCGGAATTAAAATTATTCACATTGAAAAAACGTTTAGATTTTGAAATTGTTCAGACTTAGAAAAAAGTACGATTTAATATATATTCGTTCGGATTATTATTGAAACACCAAGCAGATGCTATCTAAGTGGCTTGGTCCTGGTCGCTGTACGTAGGAGAGCTGGTTTCGAATCATAGGCGAATCAAATATTTTTATACTATCGTTTTTCTGTGTTTTTTTTTCCGGCGCCGTAGTTGGGCCGGCCCACCAAGAGTCTTACAACACGCGAGCAAACCGGACAAATAAAAAGAAAGCCCAACAACATATAGGACAATGACTGCTGGACTGAATTAAAGCCCACAAAACGTGCTGATGTCATCTGACTGAGACATAAGTTATGTCTCAGCTGACTGAGAATTAGAGAGACCCTTAATTATTTAGATGCCCATGTTATATTTTAGACGCTACGCAGAAATATTGGAACAACACAAAATTTAGGGAGCCCAGTCAGGCTAATTTTTAAAAATAGTACATTTTTATATAGAAATAAATACGTAGTTTCGGAAAGTTGCAACAAAATACACCGTCGATATGGGCCAAGCCGATAGGTACTTGTCGGCTTCGTGGCTTGGCTCACACCGAGTGTGTTTATTTTGCAACTTCCCAAAAATTGACGTGAAAAGTGAGCTAGCTCCACACAAATTTGTGTACACCTTACGACACTTAAATGGGATCAGAGGGAGTACATTTGGTAGGCTTGTTTAGCCTACTGAAATGTCATGTATTTTAGGATAGAGTAAGTATTAAATAAATAACAATCCATTTTCATATACCTCTATTCTATCTAAAGGGATTTTTACCTATCTCAAAATTATGTACATAAACCTCTATTCTATCTAATCGGATGGCGGATTTGATCGCCTTTAACCTTTAAAAAAATGTCGACAAAATTTCAAATTAAAACATATACAGTAACCCGGGTATCTCTTATTCTTTTTGTATTTATTTCTTCATCGGCACATAATACATCGCTCATCCCATAGGTTATATTATCTAATACTACCTCCATCTTGAAATATAACAAATTTTTGTAGGCTAATTTAGCCTGCCAAAATGTCATGTATTTTAGGATAGAGTAAGTAGTAAACAAATAACAATCCGCTTTCATATATGTGCAGAAGAGGGAACTACGGCTGCAGGTCCCGGACAATGGGCTGTGCAGTCGTCCAGCGTGCTGAAGCACTTCTGAATGGGGAAGCAAGTAAAGCACGACCCGCCAGCGCCACCGATACATCTACCGATTTCGATGCGATCCACACTGATAACTCTACCTACAAAATAGTTATTCACACGAAAATAACATTAATGTCGTCGTCCCAAGTTGAAGGCCATCAGATACTTACAGTTAGGAGGTGAATCAAAAAAAAAACATACGGAAGAAGATGATGTTTTCTAGCCAACTTACATTGTGAATGGATAGCAAAGCATAGCAGAAGGAGCAATAATACTTGGATGCGCTTCATGCAGTTCTCCATGTGAATGGTAAGGATTGCACTACTTGTTGGTAGGTTGGTTCCTGATTTGGGTCGAAACCACGCAATGCTAGCATATATAGAGGGGGATTTGTAACGCATATATATGGAACTTAATTGGTAGAGATAAATTTGGGAGGAATTTAGATGGAAATATTCTAGGGGATAATTTGCCATTAATTTGTCTTTAATCAGGGGCTAATAATATACGTGGGGTAATTTTTCATTAATTGGGGCCTTGGGGGAATGAATTGATGATGGTTGTAATGCGTACCGTTGACCGCGCAGGAAAGAACCGTTAAGGGTCTGTTTGTCTTTAGACTTTTTCCAGAGATTGGTGGGATTATCCCGGTTAAACCTCCCAGTCACCACATATTCAAAAACACCGTTTGGTCCTAGTATATTCGATAGGTTTTATCCTCACTTTTGCCCACCAATACCCAAACTCTAGTGCATTTTTATCAATACCCAAAACACTACCACTACGTAGTGGATTAGAGATAAATGAGAATTTGATAGGATTGGGTAGGATTATCCCCACCAATCCCTCTAGAAACAAACAGAGCACCTAATTATCTTATAGGTGGCCCATGTTATATTTTAGACGCTACGCTACTTTTTTTAAACAATACATTATTTTTAATATTTTATAAATAATACGCATTTTGAAAAGTTACAAAAATAATACACCCTCTGTTTGGACCAAGCCTACAGGTACTTGTCAGCTTCGGTGAAGCCGACGAGGCGAAGCCGACCAGTGCCATGCGCCCGTGCCCACCAAAAGCCGAGCCCATCTCTGTATTCCTTACGAGCTCTCTGGATTCCTTAGTGATGAGCTGGCAATTTCTGAAACTTGGAAAGCCGAGCCCATCTTGTTCACAGTGTGTTGTCCGAAGTCCAGGCTCCACTAGGAGCTCAGCAAAAATCTTGTGGTTCTCGATTCCAGTGTTTTAATGAAAGTAGGTCATAACCAAAAACTTACAGATGTTTCACAAGATTAACACAAGCCAAACATCTACACCAGTATCAGGGTGTGTCAACACTCACGTAGCCAACAGGTTTGGTACACATTGGCCACAACCAAAACCATCATGAATACATGCTAGAACCCTCGATTAGCCGTGCAAGAACATCCTCCATCTCACAGGTGCAACATTGGCCGAGCTGCTGTCCAGGGTACAAGGAAAGACACTCCGGAGCTGAAACCAAAGCTCGCTGCCGAACGCTGAATATGCAAGGAAAATGCAAGAGAACCTTCGCACCGCATCAGGGATTTGCAGTGTGTTGCTTGCATCCAGTGGGACCAAAATGATGTGCCATCTTCTGGACAGTTTTCCGGCACAGCGCACAGCTGTATTGGGTGCATTGCCAACAGTAGAGATGGTTGTTATTTGCAATCTGCCCAAGTTATTAACAAAGCAAACACAGAATCATGAGGATCGGGAAGGGTGCAACATGGAATAAAAATGAAGCTTGAGTTCACTAGGAGCACACACTAAGTGGTTAGCTAGACTTCAGATCAAGCAAAAAAAGTTAACCGGCCTAGAGATAAATGCTGATTACATAACTCATGGAAGTTAATGAAGTTGTAATAAACGGTTTGAACTAAGTAACTGTGGCTAGAGATGAAATGACAACCGCGAGAGTAATGCTTTAAGGAAGTTGTGCATGAAATAGCGATGGTGAAGAAGCTTCTGGACTCGGTGCCCGATCACCTGTACACGGCGGTGGCCGGCATCGAGCAGTTCTGCGACATGAACACCATCACGTTCGACGAGGCGCTCGGCGGCTCAAGGCGTTCGAGGAGCGCATGGAGCGGCGCAAGCAGCGCGGCGAAGGCGAGCGTGGTGGCGACCATCTGCTGCTCATGACGGCACAGTGGGAGGCGCGCCGTCGAGCACGCGGCGGCGGCTACTACGACGACGACGACGCGGGGAGCAGTGCGGGCGCGGGCGGCAACGGCCGGCGCAGGCAAGTGCCACGACTGCGGCATCCGCGGCCACTTCGCCCGTGACTGCAGGAAGCCCAAGAAGGTGCAGGAGGAGAGCCGAAGGCGCAGGCGCTGCTCTGTGACGCCGGCGACCATCCAGGCCTCTACTAGGTCATGGCTTAGGGGGAGATTGTTACACTAAGCCATGTCAGCACGGTGGCGACCGGTGTTCTATGCGCCAGGTCAAGTCCGTGGCCGGCATGGCACGTCAGCGCGTGTGTGTCATATGCGTGCGTGTGTGCGTGGGTTCAGTTAGCAGAAGCAGCGTGGAGTCCGCGTCGTTCAGTTGGAAGCCGGCCGCGTTGTGCGCGTGGACTGGACAAGCTGAACGTGGGCGCGTGGGAGCTCGTCGTGGCGAGCAGGCTAGAGTGGGGCACAGCGACGTGCGTACGAGCTGGCTATAAGAAGGAAAACTCTAATAGTCCCCCGGACGATGGAACGTCTCACATCCTCCACATCGCGCCCTACGCGTGGGACAGAGCAAAGAGGATGGCCGCGTTAAGCCTTATCCGCGCAGGCGCGTCTCCTCCACATAATTTCCTTTTTCCTCTCCCATCGCCTTACCTTCTTCCTCCCGTCTTCTCGCATGGCCGTGACCGCCATGTCTTTCCCGTCCAGCGCCGCCGTCCAAGCCACGGGCCGCCGCCGCCCAAGCCACGTGCCTCCGCCGCCGCCTCCATCCTGATCCCAATCCCAAACGAGGTGCTGCTACGGAGGCATGCGCTGCTACAGTACCATCACGGCGATGCTATCGCCGGCGGCCATAGATGCTGCTTTCGGTACCAGAGGTTGCTGCCAGCGGCTGGCGTCCTTGCTGCCAGCCCGGGGCGCTGCTGCTGCAAGACTTGATGCCTGCGATGCTACCGATAGCCGGCCATCCTACCGACGGGGCTCCGTGTTGCTACCGTGCACGGCGTTGCTACGGACGGTAGGCGTTGATGCTACCGACGGGGCTCCGTGTTGCTACCGACGGTGCACGGCGTTGATACGAGCGGATGATACAAGCAGATGCTACCAACGATATCCGACGATGATACAAGCAGATGCTACCGACGTCTCGCGGCGTTGCTACCGACGGTGCATGGCATTGCTACCGACGAGACGACGATGCTACCGACGGCGCATGGCATTGCTACCGACGTCGCGCGGTTGCTACCGACAAGCCGGCAATGATACGAGCGGATGCTACTGACGTCTCGCGGCGTTGCTACCGACGGCGCATGGCATTGCTACCGACGGCGCAGGGCATGGCACTCCAACGGGGCGACGCATCGAGTCCGCGCGCCTCCGTTCCTGTCCGTGGGGACAAAATACATAGCCCAACGGGCGATTTCGGTTCGCCGCGACGCATTCCTGCCCCAACTTTGGGCCACTGATGCATCGGCACGGACACGTCCGCGTGTCCGGCTCTGTCCTGCTCTGTCCGCTCCACCACTTGCCAGCCGCCGGAGGATTTCCTCCGGCTGGACCGCTCCCGGGCGTGGTGCCATGGTGGCCTGCAGCCGTTCTCGTCGGCCGGCAGGGCATGGCGTGCGCAGGCATCTCCTCGCCTATATCCTCTCCCGCCGGCGCTTTGGATGGCTCGCTTGTTCTGCCTCTGATTCGTGCTTTGGATTATTGCAGATTGAACTAGTACTGGATCAAGAGTAGCGCTTGCTCCAGATTAAACTAGTACTGGATCGAGAGTAGCGATTGCTGCAGATTGAACTAATACTGGATCGAGCACGCGGGCGTCGCCGGAGACATCGACTCATGCCTCTCTCTCTGCTCTTTTCTTTTTCAAGATTTTTTTCCTTGTACGATCGGTAAACCGATCCTATTAGATTGATTTGTTTGCCGTGGTTAGCCCACACGGCTGGCTCTGCTTATATTGATCAACAACGTAAGGTACAGGGTACAATACAATGATGGGAACAGGAATACAACAAAGAACAGTGCAAAATCTAAACGAATCTACTCATGATGCTTGGTCATTTTACTAATGATGGTACTGCTTTCGAAAGCCTTAAACAAGCTTTTTTACTAATGATGGTACTGTGAGGAGTACAAAAACAAGGCAAACTGTTGGTAAAACAGGAAAACTGCTGGTCGTATCATCTAGTAAAATACCTACTATTAAAAAGAGGACAAACTGCTGGTAAAACAGGAAAACGTTTCGGCAGCGATATGAACTCCAACTACTAAGAATAAGAAGTGTCCACTATCCAAATACTAATAATAAGCTGCACTATTAACAAAAGCCATGTACACACCTCTGCGTTCAGCGTTCTTCTCCATCGAGGGGGACGTGCTGTGTTTTTTCCTAGCGGACTGGATAGACAGGCCTGTTGGGCTGAGCGGCCTACGTCCATGGGTCCGTCCCAAGTACGCGGCCAGTCCGCTTAGCCGTTTGGCCTTTTGGAGCGGCGCGGACCAAGCGGACGAGCGGAATCCGCCACCGCCTGCATCCTGATGACAGAGCCCGGCCGGGGTGTTGTGTCCTACTCAGTGGCGGAGCTGGTGTACTAGCGTTGGGTTCAGGTGGACCCAATAAATTCTCAAAATCCTTCACTAATTTTGTATTTTCCGTGCTAATTTAGTCAAATATTACACTTAGAAGATGGAGCTGAACCCAATGACAATCTTGTAGCTTCGCCACTGGTCCTACTACTCCAGCTGCTCCGGCCAAGACACACCACCAAATAGAGGAGCTAGTGTTGCTCCCGTGTGGTGTGCTACAGTAGCGTCCACTCTCTACATGTTGGTTAGTTAACTAACACTACGCTTGGCATGCCTGTCAAATTAACGAGCCATGTCGCTGTCCTATCCTATTACTACCTGTGCATTCATCCCCACGACTCAGGAGCATTATTTTCTGAGCTTCCATGGGCATTACTTTAGCATCCTCCTGGGCAAATTGCAAATATATTTATTCGTCACGTACGCATACAGTTGCGTGTAGTTGGCTGATCAGTTGGGTCATGATTAATCTCATATCCTCATTTTGGCTTCAGTTGGCACCTACTCCTGCCTTTAGCTTCTTCTCTTCCCTTCAGTTTCCATGTTATACCCTGACGCATTGTCAACAATTAACCAGCTGAGCAGGCAAGGATGTGACAATGGCTCTCAGTTTCCATGTTATACCTAATGGTAACAGCAAGAGCACCATTCAGGCACAACAACGGGCATTCTGTCCCGAACCTGTCCGGCTGCCCACGCCCGCTAGTTGTCGCGGCCATGGCCATACGTACCCTCCAGAAACCGTGGATAGTACCAGGACGGCGAGGCGGAACTCGTGAACATGGTGTACAACCTCAGCAAGGCCCGTGGCAACGGGAGAAAGGAGATGCCGACGACGGCGTGTTCCAAATGCCGCTCGCGTTCTCGGCGCGCAGACACATAGCGAGAGAGGACAATGACGAAGGTCTCCTTGAGGATCTTGCGGGCCAGTAACTCGGTGCGCATACGAGACTCCCGCTCTTGCAGCTCGTCGACGAGGCGGGCGAGCTCGGTCACCTCTGTCCCCATCGCCGCCGAGGACGTCGAGGCGTGTGTCGGCTGCTCCTGCGCGGAGGACCACGGGAAGTAGACACCCAAGTACTGCGCGATAGAGTTGCCGCCTTTGGCCTCCGAGCCAGCGGCGGGGCGAGCGAGGCAGCGAGCTAGAGCGTCGACTCTGCCCCCGAGGCACCGCCGATGGGACAGGCTGCTGTAGTGAGGATGGTGCCGGTGCGGGTGCCACCTGTTCGCGCGTGGAGGAGGTGGCGGAGGACCTGGGCGTCGCCGGGTGCGTTGGAACCACATAGCCGCCTTGACCCCGCCGGCCACCATGGCTGATGTTGCTGGCTGGGTCGCGTCTGGCTCGCGTTTGGCTGATGCAGTGGGGATGGCTCGTATCGATAGGCCGTGTCATTTATTTCTCATGTTCAAATAGCGACGTGATTAATCGTATACTAGGCTTGTCTAAAACAGAAACTAAGGACTTTAGAATCCTATAAGATATAAAATTTCAGGGTATTTTGCAAACAATGGGTCAACTAACGGTGCCACGTCAGCATTTAAACGGTAGCCGTGACGGCAGGACGAACGTGGTGAATTTCCGCAACTTGCTGACCAATAGTATGCATTTTTCTAGTTGGTGGCCAATCCGCTCCTCCTTGACAACTTCATAGACCGCGTGGCGTTTTACTCTTTCTAATAATACTGATTTCGTATTATCGATATTGATATTTTTCTATATACTTGATCAAATTTTGTAAAGTTTGACTTTGACCAAAAATTATAGGTGACATATTTTGGAAACCGAGGCGGAGCTAGGAGCTAAACTCTGCATAGTCAAGAAAAAAATGTGTAGTTAAATAAACGTATTTGTATATTTTTTTTTGATTTAATCTTGTATTGTCAAAAATCTGTGTAGTCAACTGACTACACAGTGCGTAAGTGGCTGTGCCACATGGAAAGTACTCCGGGAAATAGGTTAGTGCACGGAACAACTGCATTTCTACACACTATACTGCAATGTCCCTAGGATTTGTCAAACTGAAAAGATTTTTCTCAATGTTAGATCAAGTTTTGGATTAGTTTGCACGGAGAAAAAACCATCGGCAAATCCCCTACTTGGACACATCCGTGATAGTACATTGTATTTTTAAGTTATATTTTTAGCATTCTTAAAGTAGTGTATATATATATGCAGGGAGGCATGGATGCAGCTGGAAATCGCCAGCACTATGTTTCATGTCATGACATGTTGGGTTTATTATTTGATTGCACCGCAGAAAATCACATGGATTTCGGTGAGAGGTCGAGCGTTTTCCCTAGTTGTCATGTAATAAAAGATCACTGAAACTTTGTTATAAAACTGCATCCAAAGTAGTCTATAGATTTTTTTTTCATGGTTTCTCAGTCCTAAAAATAGATTGGAAACATTGTATAGAAAAATAAATCAAAGAAATTTAAATGTCAGATGACTTTATTACTAGTTCCTCGAGCAATAAGGTACTGACAAAGGTAAGTGTTACTGACTCTGGAATATCAGAGCTGGATTGCAAACGAATTCCCCTGAATATCAGAGCTGGAGTACATGGGAGTATCCTGTTAATCTTTGTAGGTGGGCCCCATGAAAATCAACAAGCATGCACGGAGGAAGCCAGCCCACCGGCCCTAATCATTCGAGCCAAGACCCTCCGATGCGAGCTGTTGCAATATTCAAGTGGCCACCAACCTATGTACTGTCGCCTGCCTGCTGACCTACGCATTTTTTTTTTTTGAATTTGACCTACCCAATTCTTTTTGTTTTTAGGACAAGGTGGTCGTTCCACCGCTCGAATAGATAGAAAGAATTGACCTAGTTTATAAGGAAAACCGGGCCCAAAAACCATACAAACGCCCTGTTTATGAGGAAAACAGGGCCAAAAAACCGCACAGACGAAGCGACCCGCCGCCCACACGACACAAGCCGACTAAACGCCACAAACACACGCCACCCGTTCCGGGGCCACCGCCCCGGCGAAACAACCAGATCGAGCTTCGCATTGACCGAAAGCGATCCAGTCATGGTCGACGAACTTTCTGCCCGCACAGTCTCCATCCAGGTTGCCACCAAAACCAACAAATTCCGGGCCGCCGCCTCGGCGTAGCAACCAGATCGGCCTTCGCATTGCCCGAACGCGATCCAGTCGGTGCAAGGCTTTCGCCCGGATTTCGACCCACCCGCAAAGCTCGGGAGCATCAAGGATGGCAGGGAACCGTGGCCGACCGCCTAGCTCCCCCGTGCTGCACTCCTCCACACCCTGGCCTCCTCCACGCGCGGCCTCCTTTCAGCAGCGCCTCATCGGCAGGCCGCGCCGCCGGGCCGCAGCATGCCCAGATGGGGCCGCCCGCAGCACACACCCAGCAGGGCCGACGCCTCGTGCCTCACGCCCGCACCACTCCGCCGCGCCCGTCCTCCACTCCAATGCGCCCGTCCTTCACTCCAAGCGCCGCCACAGCTCGGGCCCGACGGGCCAGATCGGGACCGCCAAGCCCATCGAACCAACGGCTCCCCCGCGCGGACGCAGGCGACGACACCTCTCTCCGCCGCTGCAACCCACGCTCCAGCCGCCACCACCCGAGCCCGCCGGCTCGGCTTCCTCCTTCCCGGCCGCCGCCGCCCCCACGGGCCGGCCATCCACCAGACTAGAAGCGAGGACCTCCCCTCCGGCCACCTTTTGGCGGCAGCGGAGGGGTGCCGCCACCGCCGCGGCCGAGGCCGGCGACGGCAGCGGCAGGATGCTACCGACGGGGAGAGTGGGCGGCGCTAGAGTTTCGCCCCTAGCGTCGCCTGGGGTGGCGACGCGAGGGGAGGGGAGTGGGTTTTACCCAATTCTTCTTCAACTCCTACTTCTCCTTGACAGTCTTTTATGGAGGATGACTGGTTTGTTTATGACTCGGCTGGGATAAAATATGATCCCTCGATCGATGACGTGCATGGGGAGTTGGGGGCAGACAAGCATGTCTCAATCTTGTTTATGTATATCTACCTATGGAGCACACATAGCGTATTTTGTATTGGTCTATTGGAGCATCTTTATTTGGTTGGGATGAGAATTTTGGAACCAAGAAAATATTGATTAAAACTTGGACCCAAGAGAAAAGATTAGGAGTAAGTAACAATTGGCAAGAACGTGGCTGACATGATAGATTGGCAGCATGGACGGCCGTGAATGTTGACTTTCTATCTATGCTTCCGTTGGTCGAAATGTTGAATTGAGCAGGCGGCAACGTGCGCACGTACTACATCAATATGACCTGACGGTGAAGGAATATTATAAACTCCGTGTATGTATGTACGTACATATGGGTCTTGTACGTTCGAGAGCCTGGCTAGACGAAGAATCTATAGGCACCCG
Organism: Poa pratensis; assembly: GCA_947311845.1. Classification (NCBI taxonomy): domain Eukaryota; kingdom Viridiplantae; phylum Streptophyta; class Magnoliopsida; order Poales; family Poaceae; genus Poa; species Poa pratensis. Next base: position 2,015,348 of record CAMZMU010000035.1, read on the forward strand.
CATCATTTTTGGACGTTTTTTCATCCGTGGCTCATTAGGGTTTGGCTGAGTAAAAACGCGTACTGGGCCATGTTCTGCACTTCGTTTGATTTCGTGCATATCGTTTTTCTTTTTTTCCCTATTTTTACTCTATTTTTGTGTTTGGTTGTATACAAGTTTCGTTTACTCTCATCACTTCCCTAGGTGGTGAGATTACCTCACACCACCACATGAACGAATTCATCTATGTGATGACCACATGAGAATCGGCAAGCAAGATAACAATGGCGCCGGCGAGCAAGACATGGAAGGAGGGGTAGCGGCAGTAGCTGCGCTAGCGCTAGTAAAATTTGCGCCGGCGCCGTTGAACTAGGACACCATGAACACGTGAGAGGCACATGAACAACGGAGCAGGATAATGGTGCAGCATGCCGATGGTGCGGCGGTGGCGAATGAATCAGCAGAAGCTACTCGGCACAGGTGAAACAGCTAACGCACAAGCACACTATAAACTTAGTTCAACAAGGAGACTTTGAACTCTAAACGCGTACAAATATCCATCAAAATGAAAAAGTTAAAACATGAAAGTTGTGAGAAACGACGAAATCTATCTACTCGTACAAGGAAATTCCAAACGCTCGACCGAGTGCGTCGAATTTGATAAAATTCGTCCAAAAAGGGCAAATATCGCTCCAAAATTCAAAATTTACAGGCAATGAAACTCGAAACAGAGCACGGGAATGAAACCTACTTGTCAAGGCGCACATATTTCATGTACACAGTTTTTTGAATTGAGGTCTAGTTATGTAGATTAGAGAGGATTTGGATGGAGCAGTTTAAGGGGAGGTGAGAGGAAGCAAGGACGACCTCCCTGCGACCTACCTGAATGTGGGTCGTCTCGGTTGCACGCACTGGGCCTAGAAATGGCCGATTTGAGCGTTTCTACGGGCTTAGTAGAACAATGTTTTTGGATGCATCGGAGTCCGTGAGATGCAAAAACACGAGGCCCATGCAGCCCACCAAACGCTCATCTTTGTGTCCCCAGGGCCTGGTTAATTGGTTATCCTCTACGCGACCTACCAAACACGCCCTATGTATATGTGCCCTTTCGATCCTAGTTCCAAAGATTTCTTTTCCGTGGAGGCTGTTTGATAACCAAGGACACGACTATGTATCAGGTGCCTGCTAGGTAGCATAACCGTACGCACGGACGAGAGATAAAATAGCCCTCATGTGCATGCATGCACAACAATTCAAAAAAGGTGATGTCACCCCGCATTAAATGTGAAAATCGAAAATTCAAAAGTTTTATAACCTAAACCGTTTATCCGATTTGAAATCCGTTTTCACCGTTGGACTAGTCGCGACGAGATTTTCGAAACTAGATCTCATGTCGATATGTTTCGACGGCTTTTTTTTTACCCAAAATTTACCCACCTCGTAACATATAAGTTACCGATGCTTGAATACGTAAGTTACCCACCATAATAACGATTATTTTTTGGGTTGAAATAGAACCATGTGTTTGTTATTCTTTTGGATTTTTACGAGTTTCCAAGTTATCACACCTAGTTTCCATAAGTGAATATCACTTTGAAATGGTAAATTTATCGTGCATAAGTATTACGATGATAACTGCCGATTTTATAGTGACGTCTACACCATAAAAAGGATGGACATTGTGTTTGTAATTATATAAAGGACGTGGTAACCAGATCGATTTCGTGGTGGATAACTATCATGAACATGGCATGGTAACTATCTAGATTTTATGGTGGATAACTATAACATGAATAAATGGACACCTCCATCCCTGAAGGTGGGTAACTCTATCAGGACTGGGAGGGTAACTATATCATGAACACATGAATAACTTTATCACTATTAGGTGGGTATCAATGAGTACTGGGTGGGTAACTCGATCAGTAATAGGTGGGTAACTTTATCAGTAATATGTTGATAACTTTATCATTACTGGGTGGGTAACTATTACCTATAGAGTAGGGTAATAAATCGATTTTGCTATGTATAACTATATCATGAACACATGAGTAACTCCATCAGTACATGGTGGTGGGTAACCCTATCAGTACATGGTGGATAACTTTATCAGTACTAGGTGGGTAACTGCATGAGTATTGGGTGGGTAACTCCATCTGTAATAGGTGGGTAAATTTATCAGTACTAGGTTGGTAATTTTATCAGTACTTAGTGGTTAACTATTACCGATACCGATAGGGTAGGGTAACTACATTGATTTCGTGATTAATAACTATATCATAAACACATGTGTAACTTAATTAATCAGAATATTGTGAGTAATTATTACCGAGAGAGTATGTTAAGCATATCGATTTCGTGGTGCATAACTATATAATGTACACATGGTAAATCTATCAGTTCTGGGTTGGTACAGGGTGGGTAATTATTGTTAAGAGTATTGTAACTAGGTGGATTTCGTAGCGATAATATCATGAGAATAAAATAAACATCGGTACTAGGTAGACAACTATTACCTAGAGAGCCAAGTAACTATGGTTACTACCGTGGCAAATTTAAATATAATATTGTGCTAACTATTTCGTAGACATCCGATAAATTTACGGTGATAACTTTTCTGACTACTCTTCTGACTACTATTTCCCCTTCACCACCACTTATCACCGACGAGATTTAAGCGAGTCGGCAACGACGAGATTTAAGCGAGTCGGCTGTGAGCAAAGCACTTAGCGGCGGGGGATGTGAGGTGCGGTCGGCGCCGAAGATGAGCGGTTGGCAGCAGGGGATGTAGGTGGTGCGGTGGTGGCGGCGACGGTGAATCCCATTCTTCCTCCTCCTTGGCGAGCATATTTCATTTTCAGTTTCTCCACTATTCTGACACTACTGTACAAGACGACGCGGCCCGAAAAGTTTATATGTGGCATGGTCATCCGCTAGCTAGCGTCCCCCGATTTAAACGCATTTTAGAGTTGTTCGCAAATTAATTTGTCTGGTACAACTATGTGTGTATCCAGCCAAGCATCATCAATCATCCCTGTCTAAAAAAATGGATCAATCCATCCACCACATACGTCCTATCTTCTGAACCATCATACGGATGCGCCACTGTTCTTAGTTTTCTCATTT